>CM064891.1:8914523-10225356 GCA_030347415.2 Decapterus maruadsi | reverse complement strand
TTGATTTTTTCCAGGGTTGTAGCCACACTTGTCGTGTCTCTGATGATGTGATCAAAACAGCAGACAGTTTTACAGAATTGTCTGCATGAGCCTCTTTGTGCAGCTAGACCTGCTCCAGTGGCTCATTGACTCCAATACAAAAGTAGGAGCTGATTTTTTGAGAACAGGAGAAATGACCCTCTTTTCTAAACTGCCACAGTGAGAAAAGTATTTGTCTTACAAACATGTAAGTCACACAGCCAGCTCAGGAAGGTCTCCTTGCTGGATTAATCATATCCACACTCTGATAAGAGGTACGGTTCTCTGTTTATAGGCTGTTTTGCGGAGGCTGCACCGAGCTGAAATCTCAGTTCTCTGCTCTGCTCTGCTCTGCTCTGTGCAGTAGCCAGCTGTAGCAGCCAGCTCGTTATCAATGTCTATAAATAGAACAGGTACAGGTGCAGCCTGCCCGCTCGTTAACAC
Source organism: Decapterus maruadsi (assembly GCA_030347415.2). Lineage (NCBI taxonomy): Eukaryota > Metazoa > Chordata > Actinopteri > Carangiformes > Carangidae > Decapterus > Decapterus maruadsi. The sequence goes on along the minus strand of CM064891.1, from coordinate 10,224,894 downwards.
ACAGCCTCACACAGAGATATGATAAAACAGACTGGCAGGATGTCTATAGGAAATAAATTGAACACTGATGTGTGTATCAAGTCAGTCACACACAAACACAGGCATGCACGCTCACAGACAGACACACAGACGCTCACACAAAGTCACACATGCACACATACAGAAACACAACACTTTTCCACACAACAAAATGTAAGCAGTTAAAGTCACCATGGCAACTTCTGAGGGCAGGCTGCCAGGTGTAATCAATCAGATCATTAGGGAGAGGGGAGTTTTGTGGAACTTATAAACAATTTTACCTTCTGCATACAGACATTGAGACTGTCAGGCTCCCACACCCAGACACGCATACACACACAGGTTTTCAGCTCACATTCATCAGCCTCTCAATGATTTTATACTTTTGATATAAACATTTCCAACCATTAAATTTTTTCTCATGAATTTCAGTTCAGACGTTTAACCCTCTTGTTGTCCTTCTGGGACAAATTGACCCAATCTGTTTCCTCCATTTCTTCTTTCCTTCCTTTCTCTCTTCCTTCTTTCCACAATCCTTTTGTCCCTTCCTTCCTTTCTTCGTTCTTTCCTTTCCCCTTCTCCTTCCTTCCTTCCTTCCTTCCTTCCTTCCTTCCTTCCCCCTTCTCCTTCCTTCCTCCCTTCATACCTTCCTTCCAGCTTACCTTGTATCCTTTCTTCTGTCCTTCCTTCCCCTTTCTCCTCCCTTCCTCCCTACCTTCCTTCCAGCTTACCTTTTTTCCTTGCTTCCTTTCTTCATCTGCCTTCAATTCTTTATTCACACTGTGCTTGATCTAAGATGAGCTTCTTTTTACAGTAAACTATTTCATTACTGTGTCTCACATCTTTATCTGTACACAAATTTGTTCTCTGGCCATTTACAGTTAATGTTGCTTTTCACTCATCTTAGATTTCTGTCTCACAGCATTTATTCACTTGTTAGCCTACAAGTTTTACTACTTTTCATCAGATAAATGTTCATTAATCTCTAACAATAGGCTATATGCCGCAGTGGCTGAAATCCGGGAAGTAGTTGCAGCCTACTTCCTGATTGGTACTCTCTGAATTTCAGCCAGCCAGGTGTGTGATTTTTTTTTTTTTTTAGTCACACACACCTGGATTAATTACCCATTTTTACTAATCATGTAAGACAGGAAATACAGGAGCTGGCTGAAATTCAGGTAGGCCTAGTACCAACCAGGAGGTTCAGCCAGCGCAGCATATACAGTAGCCTAACCTATTTGAATCTGGTTTTAGTTGCTAATATATTTGAATAGGCATAACTTTACAACGTCAAACTTTATATAACACCATTAGAAGACCATTTCATCAGCCTAACCATCATAATTGGGACACCAGCTGGTTGTCTAATCTCCATCACTGAAAACAGGTTCTTGAATGCAACTTGGTTGGTTGCATTTGTTCAGGTAAAATAGGTTATCAGCTAAAACAGGGTTTCCCAACTCTGGACCTCAAGGGCCACTGCCATGCATGTTTTAGGAGTTTCCTGCTACAAACACAGCTGATTCATATGAGTGGCTCGTTATCAGGCCACTGCAGAGCTCGACGATGAGCTGATCATTTGAATCAGGTGTGTTGTAGCAGAAAATATGCAAGGCAGTTGCCCTCGAGGTCTGGAGTTGGGGAACCAAGCTAAAATGAATCACACATAAACCCCCATAATTCAAAACTTCAACTGGAATCATTTTAATGTCATGAATAAATTGTCTGCAACCTTGATAATATGTTGATGTTTCAATAAAATAGTCTAAAGAAGCACAATGTATAGCCTGTCCTGCTTTTCCCAGTGTGAGTTTGGAATTTCCGAGGACACTTAAACGCCTCATCCAGTCCTCACGGCTGTTTGCGGACGCTCACGTCATTCTGCTCTGAGCTCTCAACGGTAGGTAACTTAGTGCTCTCACTGACAACTGTAAAACGTCAGAAATGCATTTTTCCCTGTTTCACTGTGATACCAGACTGAGCTAAGGCTTAAATTGACTCAAAAGAAATTGAGGGGCGAAACATTTCCCTCTTAAACCAGAGTAAAATCGTGTTAGCAACGTGCTAAGGTTAGCCTGGCAATTAATGCTAATGTCAGCATAGCCGTTAGCTAACGCCCGTTTTCATGGGAACAAAAACAAAGAGGTTCTTCTAACACCTCATCCAGTTAAGTGGCGTGGTTCAGTGCAAAGCTGTTGCTGTTCAATCCGTCATTTATTTATGAGATGAGGATGAAATTGTAGGAGAGTTTTGCAGTTAAGTAGCTGCTAACTAGCTAGCCCCAACCAGCCTTCTGCCCAGTCTGGGTTGTTGTTTTTTTAATCCCGTCTGCCCAGTCCTGTCCCTCAGACAGGCGGCACTGCTGACGTGTCATGGCTAACGTCATGGGTCTTTTGCACATCTCCCTGTGTATTTGACTTATGTGTCCCCTGCATCCTATGTGTTGGTCTCTGTAAATAAAGACACGCGCACACACACACACACACACACACACACACACACACACACACACACACACACACACACACAGGGATCTTTAAACATCTTTAGAACATAAATATTTGTTTGAGAGGTAAACAACTTTGTTTTGACAGTTGTTTAGAGGGGACGTTTGGTCTCATTTATCAATAACAATTCATTAATTCACTATATCATAATTATTAATTGTGTGGTTAAGCACCTAGAAAAAGCAGGGATCTGAGATGGAACACTCCACGTGTTGGTTGTTGTGTAGTTTTAAGTGCATACTACATGTGTCCACACAAGACAACAACATATTGTTTCTTGTCACAGAGAAGTTAATAATTGCCTGCTGCATAAAGACACTGGTTTGAACTCATCTTTTGTCTCTTTTACACAGACAATATTGTCAGAACTCTGCGCTTTGGTTGGTAAGTACAGACACAGAAACTGAGCTTAATAAAATATCTCATATTTATAATGTCCTATGAGTACTTTATTTTGATTTTAATAATTTTATGTGTCATGTACTGCACTGTAAAAGCAACAGCACCTCATATGTAATTAAATAATTGCAGTGACAATAGATGGTCTTTAATACTGGAGGGAAACTAAAATGTGTCTTTCTTTTCTCTCTGTCCACTCCCTCTCGCCACCTTTTCCATCCGGGCAAATGCAGGCTGTCCCTTGGTAAGTTCAAACTCATTGTATGTGTTTCCACTGAATTAAAATCTTTTTTTTTAAAATCCTCCCCTACCCACCACACTCCAGGTTGCCAGACAGTGACATGCTAACCTCTGCCCTGCTCACTCACAGTCAGTCCCAAGCAGAGTAAAAAGCTAAATATTCATCAACAACCTCATTGTTTTATTGCTCTGACTCACAGTAACTACAAGTGGAGTTCACATCACTCAGGTGATCTGCAAGTTATTGTTATATTACCACTCTGATGATGAGTTGGATACACACTCACAGACACACACACACTGTAACGCTGCATCTACCTGAGCCTTAGTGCGTGTTATTCATCCGCAGAGCAGATGTGCCCACAAACCACGCATCTCTATGAGCCAACATATGAGACGTCTTACCACAGAATAGACGACGCGAGCCGCTCCGTTTCTCCTCCACTTTCTGACCGTCGGATCATAAAACATGACGACCGGAGACAGGCGACTTGACTCATCTCACGGGCCGCTGGCTCCACATGTTCACAATCACTTTACCATCGGCTCCATTTGCCACATTTCCCCCCTCTTATCTAACTTTCACTGGCAACTGGCAACCTGGAGGCTGAAATGCCACAGACGCTGTGACTGGGAGAGACACATGCCACCCATAGAAATTCAAAACATAATATTGAACATAAACATGATTTACGGTCTGCAAAAAATAAATAAATAATGCGAATATCTTGTAGGATTGTTGTTTGTGAGCTCAGTATGTTATATGAACATTATTCCTGAGTCTCTGTGACATATTAGGACAATTTTACAACCAGTTGCTTTAGATTTTGTACTTATTGTAACTTAAACCATTGTCAAATGTAATGTAAAGTAACAGTGTTTTCTTTTCTTCCAGGTCCTGTTGTCCACCACCTGTCCAGTGGTGCATCACCTCTCCCCTCTCCTCTGTCATTGAAAGCCATCTACCCTCTCCTAAAAAGCATCTTTCTATACCACTCTCTCTTTTGGATGATCATTGACAGTTCATTCTGTTGATGTGAAGCCTCCTCTCTGCTCCCTTGCGCTTGCTGGTCTCTGTCTCTTTTGTCGGAAAAAAACAGCTCTGTCTTTTTTATCTCCCTCCATCTATCTGACTGTCCCACTCACCTATTGGGCCAAGCACTGGTGACGGTTCGCAGTGTGAGGTCATAAGCTTTGTTCACTGGTTAGCAGATTGCTCAAGGTGACAAAGTATCACTAATTATCAAGCTGAATGTGAATTTTACAACTTGAATGTGAATTTTGGAAAGCTCATACCTTCTGAGAAAACTTGAAACGTTTTCCTGGCAGTGTTGCTGGATCTGTCTATTTTTACAAGCACTGAGAGAATCTCTCCTCTCTCACGCTCTGTCTATCCTGTCTCTCTCTCCCCATCATTTATTGATAACTATATTATATATTGTTTCCTAATTTGGCATATCCCATTAGGATATTGTATTTGGTCAAAAACTATTTGAGTAGTACTATCTGAAACTCAGAGGGGTTAAGAAACCTTCTCCCCAGTTTTTTTTTCCATTTGTAGATCTGATTGAGATCAGTGCAAATATTCTTGATCTCCAAATACATAAATAATTAGTATTGACTTTTGGAATACAGTGCTTGCATAAAGTTAATATTTACCTCTTGATAAAAATTAATTAAATTAATAAAAGATAATTAACTGTACTGAAGAACTTAACTTAAGTAAAAGAGCACTGTATCTAGTCTTCAGTCTGTTCCTGCTCACTCGTTTTGGACATCTGCAGGTCTGTAATCAGGTTTGATTGCAAATATCACATTTATTTAACACTCTCCTGGTGATTCAGTAACTGTATTATACACATGTGTTTTGCTGTTATTTAACCTGTTGATCCTGAAATAAAAAAACAGACACCTGTGCAGAGGACCTGGATTCATTTGGAGGAGCTGTCCCTGGTTTGCAGACACACCCTTGAATCAACCCGTGGCTGAAGAGCAACAACACCTGCCTGTCATCACACACACTCTACTGTCTTAAGTGATTTCTAACATAAAACATAGCCAAAGGTTCAGGAACATAATAATAACAGAATAATTTATTTTTTACTGGTAAGTCAAATAAACAGACGAGGATCTGTGAGAACTTATACTGGTATTTGTATTTAAAGCTATTGTTGCAATTAGTATAGTGTCCTCTGACAGAGAAAGAAGGTTCCTCATCTAACATTGTGAGTGGTTTGGTTTGTGATCATCCTGCAAAGTCCTTTGGAAAAAAAAACTACATTAACCTTATTGATATTTTGGCTGATAAGCTTGTGTCTAACTCTGACACTACAATATATTACAGTTTGGTTTTTCAAATCAGTATTCAATCCTCTCATAGTTGTAAATTTAATATATTTTCCCACAGATTTACATTTACGGACACCAGTGAGAACCAGTTCATACGGTATAATAGAATAATTTTAAGGAACACTTGATCTTTAATCTGGTACATACTGACAAGTAAAGTCTAAAGATAGCACTAATACAGAATCTGTATCTGATCTGAGTGGTATTTGTGGTGTTAAACTCATAACAACAATGCCAAGGAAGAACGCAAGGTCTCAAGCTGCAAAACTCCGGTGGCAGAAGGAGTCTCGTGATGTCCAAGCTGAGAGTCCTGGTCCACAGAGCAGTGAGTCGGCGACACTTCCTGGTCCATCTGTGCAACAGATAAGTCAACAGAAGTCACCTGTGTCCAAGGTTTCAGACGTGGTAAAAGGGAGATGTCCCACTGACGTCCTGTGTGTGGAAGAGCATGCTAATGCTAACATTGCTAAGCCTAAGCCCAGTGGTTCAGCTGCGCCAAAGGCTTCTTCTGCAGATGTCGTAAAAGGTAAACGTCCCGGTGACAGAGAGTGTTCTCATCACCAGGTCAAGTCTCGTAGACACGAAGCACCAGGTCCATCGCAGGTTTCAGCTGATGTTGTAAAGAGAGGACAACAAACTGGTAATGTGTGTGTAGCTGCAGCTTCTCATGCTAACAATGCTAACGTGACCAACCAGCCCACTGAGATTAGAGTCCGTGCATCCTACAGCCAGAATTACTATAAATACGGTGAATACAGAAACAGGCAATGTACATGTAACTCTCTGATGTTCTTGGCCTATCTTCATGAGGATGAACACATCCAGACAGCTGATCTAAACTGTGTTTTGGACAAAGGTAATGCTCTGTACGGTGAAGCCATGATACAGTTTCCTCAGTCTGCCCACTTGGCTACAGATGAAATCCCTGACATTGTGACTGCACGTGATAATGTGTATTATGTTGACATGAATCAGCTGTCCCGTTTCGGCTCATTTGGAGAACCCGGTCGTGAATATGTTGATTCCTTTCTCGCCCTGGATGCTGGACTGAGCTGTCTTCTGTCAGAAGTGCAGTACGCTTTGCTAATTATGGAAGGTACATGTATTGCAGTGTTCAGAACCAGATCTGGCAGGTATGGTTTCTTTGACCCACACTCCAGAGGAGAAGATGGTTTACCAGATCCGTTTTGTGGTCGTGCCGTCATGGTGACATTTTCACGTCTCTGTGACGTCTTCAACAGGATCAAACAGTGTCACAAGCGCACCAAGTCCTTCCGCAACTATGAGCTGAAACCTGTGCAGTTTTTCAGTATGAACGACCACAATGAAGTCAGCCATGACACACTGATTACAGTGAATACTGATGTAACACCCCCTGTTTCAGCTGTTTACAGTGAGCCATGTTTAAGTCCTGTCCCTGACATCTGTGATGAAATACTTGAATATGAAGATGAAGCATCCACTGACATTGAGATTGAACTACAATCACCGATCCAGTCTGATGTCACTTTTCTTACAGCTCATGATGAATCTCACCAAGAGTCCACCTCGGCTGCTGCTTCAAAGGAAAACGATGCTGGTGATGTCTTTGAAACCATGTTTCATCAAGGTTTGTCCACCGACATCACTTCTACTGTGACACAACAGGATCATAGGTTGCCTGATACTCAAACTGAAGCATGTCCACCCACCTCATCTGACATCTTGAAAAAAGTGTCTAAACTGGGTAAAAACGAGAGGAGAAAATTCATGCAGAGACAAATGCGCTCACGTAAAGAAACACAAAAGGATAAAGAATTAAGAGAAAGAGAAAGGTATGCTTTAAATGACACATTCAGAGAAAAAAAGAAACTTTATGAAAAGAGAAAGTACTGTGATGAGTTACACAGAAAAGCAAAACAGCAATACAAAGCCAAACCAGAAATCAAACAGAAGCACAAAGATCATATGAAGAACTGTTACGTAACGAATGATGAAGTCAGACAGCAGAAACAAATTTATATCACACAGAGGTACAAACATGACGCAGCTTTTAAGGAGAGGCAAAAGCTTAACTTCACACAGAGGTACAAACATGACGCAGCTTTTAAGGAGAGGAAAAAGCTTAAATTCACACAGAGGTACAAACATGACGCAGCTTTTAAGGAGAGGCAAAAGCTGGCTTACACAAAAAAATACAGCAACAACTCTGAATTTAAAGAACAGAGGGGTTTCTATTTTAGGAGGCTTTACAGTAACCAGGCATACAGACAACGACACAGAGCACTAATGAAGCAAAGAATGCAAGAGAAATATCAAAACAATCTTGCTTTTCAAACGATGCATAAAATGAGATGCGCAATGAAAATAAGGCAGAAATACAGACGGATCATTAGACAACCAGAAGAGAGAGACAACAGTGTGATTGCAGAGGCCATATCTGTGTTCAGATCACATATTAAAGCTGGTCCCACCTTTGTGTGCACCGTGTGTTTAAAAGCATCATTTCCAAACCAGGTGAAACAGTGTAAGAGGTCAGACTATGTGAGAAATCCTAATGTGGTTGCAGCGTGTCTAACTGGTAAATATGTTCATGTGTGTGATGACGTCTGCAGAAATGAACAGTGCTCGATGCCAGATGAGAGGAGACAAGAGTGGATTTGTCACACTTGCCACGATCACGTGAAGAAAGGAGCGATGCCGTCTCTTGCTGCAGCCAACAACATGGAGCTTGCTGACATTCCACCTGAACTGTGTGACCTCAACATTTTGGAGAGACACCTGATAGCTAAGTGTATCCCGTTTGCCAAGATCATTCCTCTTCCCAAAGGTCGACAAAATTTAATAAGAGGTAATGTGGTGTGTGTCCCCTCTGAAGTACAGGAAACGGTTGAAGCTTTGCCCAGAGTGAGAAGTGAGTCTCAGGTGTTAAGAGTGAAACTGAAGAGACGACTGTGTTACAGAGGTCATCAGCTGTTCCAGACTGTCACCTGGTCTAAGCTGGTTCAGGCGCTGCAAAAACTGAAAGAGATTCACCCACAGTACAAGGATGTAATTATCAGAGATGATGCTGAGCTGTGTGACCCTACACTTCCTGATGACGATGATGATGATGAGCAGGGTGAAATGATGAATGATGATGATTACAATGAGGATGATCTGCTGGAAATTGATATGTTTGACAACGAAGCAATCCATGAGGTAGAGAATGAACTTGGCGATGAGCAGGATGTTGACATGTTGTCGTGTGATGGTGACCAACCCACTGAGCAGAGAGCAGATGTTGACATGCCATGTGAGGATGAACAAAGAAATGCTGAACAACCCACTGAGCAGAGAGCTGATGATGAGGAACAAGAAGGAGACCTTCCTAATGGCGGATTTGCACTTGACTCGTGTCTTCAGCCGACTGATGTTTCAGAGGACATATTGAGTTTCAGTGAGGGAATCTACTCTGTGGCACCTGCTGAAAGAAATTCCCCTGTTGGTTTCTTTAAAACTCCCAATCTCGAGTCTATGGCTTTCCCCGTGCAGTTTCCTACAGGTCAGAACACACTGGATGAAGCTAGACTTGTTAAGATGTCGCCCAGCGGTTATTTCAAAGCTAGACTTTTCTGTGTTGACAATCGTTTTGCCAGAGACACAAACTACTTGTTTTTTGCTCAGTTTGTAACTGAAATTCACTTGGCCACAAACAGCATGAGCATTCAGTTAAGAAAAGCAAAGCCTATGACCAGAGACGGACGCAGAATAACATCAGACATGTTACTGGATAAACGTGAGGTGGAGAGACTGGTGAGAAATAAAGATGCAGTGAGGTTCATGCAGCCACTCAGAGGAACTCCAGCCTACTGGCAGAGAACAACCAAAGATCTGTTTGCCATGATCAGACAGTTGGGAACTCCTACTTTCTTCTGTACATTCTCTGCAGCTGAGATGCGTTGGCCTGAGGTGATTGAAGCAATAAAAAGACAACAGGGTGAGGATGTCGATTTTGACGAGCTGGACTGGTCCGCAAAGTGTGACATACTGAGGAGCAATCCTGTGACAGCCATGCGCATGTTTGATAAACGTGTAGAAGCTTTATTCAGAGACCTTCTGCTGAGCCCGGCACAGCCTTTAGGTAAAATAAATGACTATTTCTACAGAGTAGAGTTTCAGCACAGAGGAAGCCCGCACATTCACTGCCTGCTGTGGATAGAAGGTGCACCAGTATGTGGAGAAGACAGTGACAAAAGCGTGTGTGACTTTGTTTCAAAGTACATCTCAGCTCAGCTCCCTGACAGACACAGACAACCTGAACTGCACAGAAAGGTTACAGAGTTACAGATGCACAGCAGAAACCACTCTCGCACATGTTTCAGAAGCTTTGGCTCTGCCTGCAGATTTGGATTTCCTAAACAACCCTGCAAAGAGACAATGATCACCAGACCTTTTGAAAGTGACACTGACATTTCTGAAGCGGTGGAAAATGCCAAAAAGAAACTGCAACCACTGAACGCGATCCTGAATGACCCTGAGATTGCCGACCTGACTTTAGAGCAGCTCCTGGCTCGCTATAATCTCACAGTCAGAGAATATCAGGAATGCATGAGCTTGATTACCACATCCTGCTCGGTGACACTGAAACGTGACCCCAAAGACTGCTGGGTAAATGGGTATAATCCGTACCTTCTCAAATCGTGGGACGCAAACACAGATGTCCAGTTTGTGTTAAATGCTTACTCGTGTATTGTATACCTTACCAGCTACATCACAAAGCAAGAATCCAAAATGTCTGACTATCTGCAAACAGTGATTCAAAACTCAAACAAAGAACATGTCAATGAATCTGATGAAATGAGAGAGGTCATGCAGGCATATTCAAAGAAGAGAGAGATCTCAGCACAGGAAGCTGTGGCAAGAGCATGTGGTCTCAAACTAAAGAAGTGTTCACGAGGTGTTGTATTCCTATCCACAGATGATAACACACTGAGAATGAGTAAGCCCATGTCAGCCCTGGAGAACGCAACACCAGAGACTTCAAGCATCTGGATGACGTCAATGTCGGACAAATATAAAAACAGACCTGAGACACCAGAGTTTGAGGAGATGTGTTTTGCTGATTTTGCAGCTACATGCAGGATTCTCTATGGCAATCAGGCAAGAGGTAAAGATGCCCTTCGCTTGCTAAATAACATGGGATTTGTTCAGATGCGGAAAAATGACAAGCCTGCTGTGATCAGATTTTTCCGTCCGTCAAAGGAGAAAAGTCCTGAACAACACTACGGATCACTGCTGAAGTTGTATGTTCCCTACAGATCAGATGCAGAACTGAAAAGGCCATATTTACCCACGTACCAGTCATTCTATGAAAGTGGCATTGTACGTCTGCCTGGCCGTGAGCATGGTGAGCTGGTTAAACACGTTGTGAAACGAAACAAAGACAAATATGAGAAAAACAGTGAAGAGATTGAGCAAGCTGTGCAAGAGTACGAGCAGAACGGAGGAGTCATTGATGAGTGGAACAACCTGGCACCTGAGTCTGAACTTGTGAGGATGGAGTGTATTGAGGAGCTACAAGCACAGCCACATGATGACAATGTACAAGAAAATGTCCCAGACTACAATCGACAGGCTAACGCTGTAACAGAAGCCAGAGCCATCAGAGAGCCCCCTGCAATGGATCCTGCTGTGTTACGTCACATGTATCAGAACCTGAACCAGAAACAAGCCTGTGTCTTCTATTTAATCAGAGACTGGTGCATCAAGCGTGTTTGTAACCTCAATCCAGAGCCGCTGCTCATTTACATCAATGGTGGAGCTGGAGCAGGAAAGTCGCATCTCATCAAGTGCATATATTCAGAGGCGTCAAAGATACTGTGCAAAGTGCCCAGACATGCAGACGAGACTGACATATCAAGCCCCACTGTTTTCCTGACAGCTTTCACTGGAACTGCAGCATTTAACATCTGTGGAAATACTCTGCACTCTCTGCTGAAGCTCCCCAGAAGTCTGAAACCTCCTTTTGTGGGACTGGGTAACACACTGGATGAAGTCAGAGCAGAACTGCTCAATGCGGAAATCATAATAATTGATGAAATTTCCATGGTATCCAAGGGCCTGTTTGCATATGTTGATGTCAGACTGAAACAGATCAAAGGCAGCCAGAAACCTTTTGGAGGAATGTCAGTCATCGCTGTTGGAGACTTCTATCAGCTACCACCAGTAAGACAGTCTAAACCTCTGTGTGTGCACGACCCAGAAAACATTGACCTGTGGCAGGAAAACTTTCAGATGATCACGCTCACTGAGATCATGCGTCAGAAGGATGATGTCGCCTTTGCAGAGATGCTGAACAGGATCCGTGTGAAAGACAAGTCAGAGGAGTTGTCAGAAGCAGACAGAGCTTTGCTCTCACAGGCCATCACTGAACCAGATCAATGCCCCGCTGATGCCCTGCACATTTTTGCCACCAACAAACAAGTTGATGCCCACAACTCTGCAACATTACGAAAGTTTCACTCACAAATCACAGAAATTGATGCAGACGACTATAAAAAGGACCCAAGCAGTGGAAAAATGACTCGACAGGAGAAACCGTTCAAAGGAGGTACAAATGAGCTACCAGACACACTCCAAGTTGCTGAAGGTGTCCGTGTCATGCTGACCAGAAACCTGGATGTTTCTAAAGGACTGGTGAATGGGTCGTTTGCTACTCTGGTCAAAATGGTTACCTCTGAACAACATGTCAGGATGCTTGGTCTCCAGATGGATGATGGAACAGCCTCAGGATCAGCTGACAACCTTGTTTACATTGAGAGATCAGAAGAGCAGCTGAAACAGAAAGGAGCAGTACGTCAACAGTTTCCCATCAAGCTGGCTTTTGCATGCACCATTCACAAGGTTCAAGGTATGACAAGACAGTCAGCTGTTGTCTCCCTGAAAAACATCTTTGAGCCTGGCATGGCTTATGTGGCATTGAGCAGAGTCACCTCTCTCGGTGGATTGCACCTGCTGGACATGGATGAGAGTAAAATCTATGCCAACACTCAAATCACTGAAGCGCTCGAGGCCATGAGACAAGTGAACCTGGATGACATGATGCCACTTCTTGCACTCAGAGACACGCTGAGCCGACCTGACACTCTGACCATTGTTCACCACAACACAGAGGGACTGCCAGCTCACATCAATGACATCAAGAGCCATCATGAACTGTGTTTTGCAGATGTTTTGTGTCTCACAGAAACCCACCTGCAGGGCTCCTTTGTGGCAGACAGTCTTCACCTTCAAGGCTACAACATGTTCAGACGTAACAGACACCTGTCCTACACCAATGTTCCCCGGATGGCCAACAGAGCTGGTGGTGGAGTTGCTGTGTGTGTCAGAGACCACATCCAGGTGCGTGAAAAACAGTATGTTCATAACGTAACTGACCTTGAGTTTGTAGCTTTAAAGGTTGAGGCCCCAGTGAGAGCACTGATTGCAGCCGTGTACAGACCACCAGACTACAGTGTGAGATCGTTCCTGTCGAACCTGAACAGCCTTGTGGACTCACTGGAGATCATGGATGTTCATCCCGTCATCGTCTGTGGAGACTTCAATGAGAATCTTCTGTCCGATGGAAACAAGCCAATCCTGGAGATGTTTCGGTCCAGAGGGTATGAACAGCTAATCACTGAGCCAACCACAGACAAGAACACAGCGCTGGACCTGGTTTTCATCTCTCGACCTCAGCAGTGTCTCCATTCTGGTGTGCTGAAGACCTACTACAGTTATCACAACCCTGTGTACTGTGTGTTGTCCTTTGACAGTTCATGAAGAAGTCAGGTGAGTGTTAAAAGGTAAAGAAAAATGCAGATGACTCATGTCAAGAGGTAAAATATTTGTTTTTCTATTTCTAACCATGTACTCTGTTCAGGTTCCTGGTGAGGTGAGGTAAGGTAAACCCACTGAGCATTGTGTTGTGTTGTTTAAGTAACCACATTGTTGTTGAACTTGTTTCACTAAGTGTACTTCAGGGGATGAATGATGTCACAAGGTTCATAAAAAGCATATTTAATGTTACATGTAGTGTTAATCTGATATTTAAAGAGTTGCTTAATTGTATGGGATGTCATTATCTAGGGTTAAATATTGTTATGGTTCACATGGTTTTTCAGGAAACTACAATTTTATGGATTCTCAGACTGTTTAGACCGGTGCATTTACCAGGGTGGGTTTGGGTTTGGGTTGGTAAATGCACCGGTCAAACAGTTGTGTGTAGCTGCTGTATACACAGCAGCTACACACAGCATACAACATACATCTGTACACACTGATGCTGACACAGCATCAGTGTGTACAGCTTTACACACCTGCTAATACTTGAGGAAGTATGTGTTCTCTACACATACTTCCTCATACCCACCAGCTGGGTCCCCACAGTTTCCCATTATCTTCTCTGGCAGGGTGGGAGGCCTGACCAGAGACTAGGAACATACGTTTTCTTTATTTTTATAACTCAGTTTAGAACTAAGTTTTCTTTTATAAAATAAGTTTTCTTTCATATTTACATGAGGTTTTCTTACTTACTTAAATGTTTATTTCTCTTGGACATGAGGCACAGTTGTCTTGTGTCCTCAGTGAGGACAGCTTTGCATGACTATGAGGATCAGCTTGTGACAACAACGTCATCATTTCAGCACAGAGCTGCCACTTCACAATCTGAACTGTCAATCAGTAGCAGAGCTGGACCTGCTGGACCACACAGAGACTCCTACTTCATGCAAGTTTCAGCCATTCTTAAAAGCAGAGGATGAGAGGACTTCAGCCAACCTGTGGCTGTGACAACTGTGACACACGGGATCAGCTGACAACAAACACATCATCATGCTGCCATAGATGAGACAACACAACAGCATCCAAGAGCTCTGTCAATCAACAGTGAACCAGAGTGGTGTTCCTGCTGCCAGCGTCCAGGTCTCCTCCCAACAGAGGAACAGGTACAGCATTAAATTAAACACAACTTTGGTTATGTGACTCTTAAGTTGATGTTTTCAACTGTAGGCTAACACTTGTGTAACAGCTCAAGTAACAATGTGATCTCCCCTGCCTCTTCCATCAGGTGTACTCCACTGTGATCCCTCCACAAAACAGTAGAGACACTCAGGACTGGACAGGTCATTCTTCAGAAGGATCAGAGGATCAGATGACTCCAGCCAACGTCTGCCTCAGCTTCACTCTGACACTTCGCTCTCAGACAACACAACAGCATCCTAGCTGTCAATCAACAGTGGAGCCATGACTGCTGGACCAGAGATGTGTTGCTGCTGCCAGTGCCCAGGTCTCCTCATAACAGAGGCACAGGTACAAGATAAAAACCTTTAACAATTTGTCTAACATTTGTGTGACAGCTCAAGTAACAATGTGATCTCCACTACCTTCTTCCCTCAGGACAGTGATCTCTCCACGAAACAGTAGAGACACCCAGGACTGGACATCATCCTGAGCCTGTGTGATGTGCAGCTGGGGAGAAGGTATTGTTTTTCCCTACAGTAGTGACCAGGGTGTTTGATCATCACACTTCAGGTAACATTTGATCACATTTCTTATTTGATTATTCATGACTTTCTGTTTTATCTTGCCAGGATCACCTGCTTAGCACAACGACTAAGTTATCATGCTGCTGCTGACCTGATGTTACCACGCCATCTTAACCGTCAGTCTACAGTGGACCCATCATTGCTGACCACACAGGAACATGTCCTGCTTCCTGCCAGTTCCAACCAGTGTTGAAAGCACAGGAAGAGAGGACTCTGACTCTGAGACGCTGGAGCAGCTCATCACGAACAAGCAATCATGTTGCCACTGAAAACTGTAGGTATTAGATTTATGTGTCAGTCTCACCAATGAACATGTCTTCTTTCATATATCTAAGTATAAGTCTTTTAATGTTCTCTTGTCAGAATCAGCCCCTCCCTCCTCCGTCCTCATCACACATCCAGTCCCGTGCACAGTCCAGTTCAATGGAGCCTTTCTACTGTCAATCCTCTGGAAAATGATCAGGTGCAGTACTGCAGGAACACACAAGCCTGCAGGTCAGTGGTCCCTCAGTTTTTCTGAGTGACAGAAACCTCAACTCTGCATCACTAAGCAGCTCCCTTAACAAGTCTTAAAGGTAACATGTTTGTTATGCAACCCTTCTCGAAGAAGTTTGTCAATGACAAAACCACCTCTTAGCGCTGATGTTTGCATTTACATCTTTACTGTACTGTGAAACTAAAGCCAAAATTGTTCTTTTCACAAATTAAGTTTTCTTTCTTATTTCCATCAGGTTTTTTGCATGACACCAATTGTTGAAAGAAGTTAAAGGACTGTCTATTGACCTCTTCCAATTTGTTTGCTTTTCATTTCCTCCCAGCCTCTTTGTCTATTTCCTCTACTACAGGTATAGGAAACAGACAAATTGGGAAAACAGGTCAGTTACAGTAGTTCAGTTGCAAGAACTAACCAAACTAGAAGATGAAATACTTAATATATATATTTAAAAAACACTACTGTGGGGTTTCAGCTGGTAGGCGAAAGGTTCTTCACATGTGTGCACTTAGCCTGGGGCTAATGAAAATCCCAGTGTAGAGACATGAATCATAACACACAAGTTGAATGTGTGAAACCAAAGTGAACTTCTTCACATGGACCTCATCCAATGATGTGATTGTTCTTGTGCTACTCTTCTCACCAAAGTCTTTGACTTGGTTTTAATTTAAATATCATCTGTTGAATATCAACACACAGCTGAATTTTAGATTTTAATGGCATGAATGTCAGGCAAGGTCCACTGGGGTTGGAGTCATGAAGTATCATTATTATAACTGTTCATGACTGAAGACTTTAGCCCTATCTAATCGACATGTGAAAAGCATTGGGTGATGTGGCTGAACAAGCCTGTAAGCCACTGTATTTCTGATTCTTCTCTTTATCCATCCTTTATTTCTCTATGGACTTATTGTCATTGGTGTATGCACTGTGTCCCTTTGATATTTAGCCATGAAATTTGACTAGCTCCAACAATGCATTAATTTCACTCCTTTCTACCCTGATATCCTGTCTCTCATGGTCTGATCACAGTAAAAACATGCATCAAAAGCCCCTCCAAAAAATATTGCACAAGGAGGACAACTTTTGGCTTTAATGTTTGATGATGGTTGATTGATGAGATAACTCCTTGAAAAACATACTCATTATTTTTCATTTGAGTAGCAGATTCCTTTGTCAAACCTTTTTCTGTTCAATGCTATCCTAATAAATGTTTCTTTGTTTTGTTTTTTGTATTATCATTATTATTATTATTAATTATTATTATTATTTCATTTTCATGTAATCTTTTCAAACTGACTACCTCCTATATTAGACACAGGTGAGCTCACCATGTGCTATATGGTTTGCACAAAAGCCATTTTGATGTCACTATAATTTCATCCTTTCAAATTGTTTTCTGTGAACTGACTTTTACAACCCCTTTTGTCAAAATCTGTTTAATGTTTTTAACTGCGCAAAGTTGACTGTGTATGTTATGTTTGTTTCAGTTAATTTTTTTTCTAGAAATATATTATGATTTATATATATTTATATTTGTTTGTATGTTCAATTGACAAGATTTATGTTTCAATGTTCAAAATCATGATGTCTATTGTTATTGTATTGTTATATACTATTAAAAATATTTTTAGTGACATTGATCACCATTTAGTGACTTTTTTTTATTTTCTTACTTGTGCGTTTACATTTATTTAATCACTTTAACCATTTCTTTTCCTTACAGTGTTGTTCTGCTGTCAGTTTCCAATATATTTGAGTAGACTTTAACCTTTTGCAGCTGTACTGTAGCAGACGTCACCTTTTCAATTCAAGTGTAACAAACTTCAGTTTAATTTTGTACTACATTTGATTCTGCCTCTTAAACATTTTGACTCTTTGTAGACCTTTTAATGCCATCCACCTCTAAAACTACAAGTTTTAGTTTTCAGCTATTTCTCAGCTATGACACGTTTTCACCATTGCTTCAGCAGTTTCTTCAGCTCATTTAGCATTGTTTCAACAATTTCTTCAGCTCATTCAGCATTGCTTTCAGCATTCACACCATTTCCATTCTTGGAAATGCTTTTTCTAGTTTATCTTCATTATCTTATGTTCATCACACTGAGAAGGTAAACAGAGAATATCTGATGGTTACTTTGTGGATGGATGAATAATCACAGAAGTTCAACAGCGGTGCTTGACTTTCGATGCACTTGACTTTTTGCTTGCTCAGTATCTGACAAAGATTTTGCAACTACTTGATCCAATCAAAAAGACTTGAGAACAAAACTGAAACTCTGTGTGTACACTTAAGATAAACATGCCTAGAGCTCTTACACTTGATGAGTTGATAGTGAGACACTCTCGTGAACATTGCAGGAATGTGCCTGAAAGTCAGTGAGTCTGAGACAGTGTAGGATTGGGCCAAGCTGTCCACACACAGGAAGTGATCGTACAGTATGTTGTCATCAACAACAGGACCTGTGTGGTTATATCTCTGTAGGGTTGATCACTCTCTTCTCTGAAGTGTCTGTGAGCAGTGATCCACTAAGAAATAAGAGGCTCAATGGGCAGAGACCTGCTCCTCTGCAAAAATGAAAAAAAATGAAAAAAGCTGGTATTTTCAGCACGAGCTTTAAAAACATACTTTTCATTATTAGCAAGCATTTTTCTATGCGCATGGTGGTTTGTAATTTGACTGATTGACTGTTACCAAAATAACATTGATGGGGTCGGGGACAGTAGTGGCTCCTGTGACACACCATCTTATCTCATTATGAGTACATGGACCAGACGTATCCTCTACTGCTGCCATCTGCATCTCTTTGGCTAAACACCCCACAACATTTTCTGGCATTGCTCCTACAACAAACTGCAAAGAGACCCTGGATCATGTCCAATGAGGAGGGAATTACTCCAGCTAAATCAAGTGCTGTATTACAGGAAATGTACATAAATATTTCCAAAGCTTATATTAATTGCTGGTAAACCTCACAGACTGAAATAAATCTATTCTCAGCTCAAAGAACAGAACAAGTGTAACGTACTCACTGACAGCATTTAATAAACACTGCCTGTTTCCAGTCATTAAATCTTTACAGGGAGAAATTTATATGAAGCATGTTTTGCTTGATGGATCCATCAGCACATTAATAAAGTCCAGAAATTCCACTCTTTTGATACTGAAAACATATTCAGGATTTATACAGAGCTTGGTATGAAGTTTAAATAACAGATGGAGCAGAACTATGAGCATGTTTTGGTGTTCAACGTTTGTTTCAATATTTTTATTTTTTATCATTTATTTGAGTAATTTTGGCCATTGTTTCTATTGGTTTTGACAACAGTGTTGTCAACAACCAACAGGACAAAAAATGTTCACACAGTCACTGTAAACATGGCAGCTGTTCATCCAGATTATAAACCCTGTCATGTGGAGGAAAACTAAAAGTGAATGTAACAATACATCTGATGGTTACCTGCGTGAGCACACACCTGTATCACCAAGGGCATGAAGCGAAGAACACAGTCTGCACTGGAAAAAATCGATGAAGCACCACAGCTACAGCTATGACTGTTCTGAATAGGGTTTTTATATAGTTTGACATCAGCAGGGTTGCAGCTGAAACACTTACTCTCAATTTGCACTTTGTGCTCATTTTATATCACTTTTAAATTATGCTGACCTTTACAAAGTGCGCTGAATTTTTATGTAAAGTACCGTTACTGTCTATTGTTTTGTATGCTGTGTGTATCTTTTGTTCTCCATGCCAGTGCCAAAGACAGTTTTCCATTTTATGCAAGTTTAATGGACAATACAATCGTCTGGATCTGATGAATTTGCATACATCTACTGTATATTGGCTCCTGATTTATTTGAATACTAAAATGCAATTACTATTAGACCTGCTTGTGTCTTAATGGGGCAGTGTTATTATAAATCTATTAACTTGCACGGTCACACAGCCAGCTGCTTTTGCCAGTTGTCCTTCCTGCATTTGGCAGAGCAACTGTTATGATTAAAATTGAGTTTTTAACCTTGACATTCTCATAAATTTCAGGGCTCAGGGATTTTAGGAGTGGGGGTCGGGGGTAAATAAACCAACTTCTGCCAGGCACAAGCTAACAAACAACTTTTCAATTAAGTTCAATATCATGTGTAAAGAGGCAAATCATAATATGCATGATGTCAAGGTCAAGATTGTAGTTTATAAAAACAAATGAAAGATGCTAACTGCCTCAACGGATCTGATCTGTCTGCTGGTCTCTGGTTCTGGTTTCTTGACAGATACAGATCTGGGTGTGACTAAGGCTCAACATTGTACCTTCTGCTCGCTCACCTGTCAATTTGGACCAAGCAAGTTGTACCTGGCCGCTGCCCCGGTATGCCAGCTCTCGTCTCTCGACACAAACATGATTCGTAACCCGTTACACAGATTGACACGTCGTAACATTGTCTGTTATCTAAGTGATCCACTGCTCCATGCATTGATTTTTCACCGGCTTTGTTGTTAACAAATGCACATGGCCAGGTGGAGGGTTAGCAACACAGCGGAAAAGGGACCAGCTTGCGTAGTTCCTCTTTAATTATCATATTTGTTAAAGACAGTGGCAAACCTTTCAGTGTAAGTCTCCACTAATCAGTTGAAACTTCGCGGGGGTAATCCTGAATTCTCTTTCAGTTTAGTGAAAACCATTAGATGATTTCGACGTGGGATGATGAAGATGATTTACAAAACTTTCAGGACTGTGTCGTCATACAGCAGCGGCGCGAGCAAACAAAGCAGAGGACGGAAAGTGAAGCAAGGTAAGAGGAAAAGCAGAGGGCGGTGAAATACGGATTGTTGCAGATGAAAAGAATACAGCCCAAGAGAATGTTTTGTTGTTCAGTTCAAAGCACAGACCGAGTCATAGATTGAATGTGTCTGCTTGAGGGTGCACATCAGAGCAGCCTCCTCATTAGCATCGCAGCTGACAAAAACCATGCTTTTAATTAATCTCTTCATTTCTGTCACTGTACTAAATGCCAGAAGAGTACACAATACAGGGATCCCCTCGTCTTTGATGTATGGAGACTGGCTGCTCCGCCGTGTACCCTACCCATCTGGCCTGAACTGACAATGGCAGTCCAACATCAAATCTCATTAGTAGTGACTAGTATTCTTTTCATCTTCCACAAAAGGCTTCCATTGTGCTGGTGCTAAAGTGCATTCCTCAGCTCCCACTCGTCTTCTGGGTGTCTCAGAGGGACGGAAGGGTTGGTGGTGGTGGTTGGCGGGGGGGGTGAGGACATTACTGACAGAGTTGACTGAGTTCAAATTCACCTTCCCATGTAGGAAGACGTCACCGCAATCTGTTTTACATTTGATTAATTTTGAAAAAATTAATATGCAGCTCTGCAAACTGGGAGCACCACTTCTACAAACCAGTGATGTTTTTGAGACAAAGTGGAAACCATGTCTTTAGATACAATAGTGACAATGTGAGGGAATACGGGAAAAAAATTAATGGTTAAAATGTGGGAAACGCATGCAACATAATTACTACTCCTGAGGACTGGGTGACATGGATGAACTTGTAATTTCACAATGTAATTATGATGTTTTTACATTGTTTAAACACACTTTGCATGAACCTAAAGACAAATTAGAATATTTGTGATGTTATATTGTATGGACTGTGAAGACCTTAATATCATTCTTTTTAGACTCGTACTAGAGATACATGAAGTCTACAAAAGTCTAATGTTTGATAGGTAAGAGCACTGTACTTACTAACTGACTAAAGGCAGGATCAGAATACATGAATTTAGGCCGATTTTGTTTGGCTGACAAACGGATGTGAACAGCAATTTAGCATCTAAGACCCTCTACAACGCCCTGACGGAAAGTCTAGAATATAAAAAAAAAATAATTCACCTACTCTGACATCTCCTACAACATGAACCTTGATGTTGACCAATAGGATGACAGAGCACTCTAACGCATTGTTTACACACAGTGAAGGTACATCACTTCATGTTATGTAAGTTTGTGGTTCCGAGGTGTACACATTCACTAACATACCTCATGTTCTCTCTGAAGGACAGTCCATCCATACTGTCCTCTTCAGCAGACCCAGGAATGGCTCCACAGTTGTTTTTCCATTTTCATTTCCACGCCTGAGCAAAAGACCGCTAGCATCACACATAGCAACAGTAGCCATGATTGACAGTTGGTTGTGACTCCTCCCCAATGGACTCTCTGTAGAGAAAAAAAGCAACCAAAACAGAGAAAAAGTTACCAGACTTGCATAGTTCCCCTTTAACAAGCCAGTACAGTAAGGTAAGGATCTTGGAGAAATATAAATGGTGAAGAGTGAAAGGGAAGGTGTTTTGACACAAATGAAATCAGAAAAAATAAGAAGACCATTAAAGTGAACTTTCCAGTTTTGCCACCAATGTCAACTATTTTCCAAAATACTTGGACCTCTGGACAAACAGCTGAGGCTAGAAACTGGACCTGAACCCGAAGGATGAGAGATACTGTAGTTTGAATTGTAATTGGGCTGCAGAGGTTTGTCTGTCCTGAACTAATAGAAATGTATCACAGTACTGCTGTTGTGAAGGAAATCATATGCTCAAAAGAGTTAATGGAGAATATCATGTGGAGAACATGGCCAAAACAATAACCACAACTGGAAATCTGGGCCATTTCCACCTCATGCCAGTGGCTCAAATGGACTGTGGTTGTGGATAGTGCACATATCATGTTAAAGCCCCAGTATGTGAGATTTACCCCCATCTAGCGGTGCGGTTGCATGTCGGCACGTATTCTTGCTGTTGCGTTTACGTAAACTCGGGCAGAAGTCAGAAAAACAACCGACGCTGCATGTAACAGGATAAACAAGCCTCTATGTAAACAAACGGTCCGCCAGCACGAGGCAAAACAATACCAGCGTGACAATATGTTGTCTTGGTAACGTCGTATTGTTTACCTGGCCCACGTTTTACCGTCTTTCTCTCGTCGAGTAAAATAACATCCAGTTGGTTTGCCGACGGCGTCACTCACGGCGTCATTCAGGTGTCTGACTGCACCTGAAGGCAACACCAGTGCCTCCGTTCTTCCTCACACCAGCCTACACGGCGGTGACAGTTTTAACAGGCGCTGTCTGGAAAACTTTCTCCCCGAGCCGAGAAGCTGCGGCGGCCCGAGATTGTGGTTACCTACGGCGACGGTGACACTGAACGTAAAACATGGCGATTCAACATGGCAGAGAAGGTTCGGTGAACCCCCCCCTGTATGTTTGTAGCGACTTGTAACAACTTAATTCTAAGGTACGAGAAAGCGCTCGTTTGTATGCGGGCGCGATTCCACTTCATTGAAATACGTACTTATGAAAGCGATATTTGATTTTTGTCAATAAAAAGCCAGTAAAGTCCCATACTGTCCCTTTAAGTCTGACAAAATAACTGAAATTTACAGCCAACCAACATAATAACATGTATAAGTTTTTGGCAAGTTGAATCAGAACACGATCACACATTACACGATTCAAAACTCACAGAACATTAAGCAAGTAAACAAAACATAAATACACTTTTTGAATTCTGCATCTCTCCAACAAAAGCTATATGAATACATTCATGAGAGAAATTGTGTTGGCTGGTTTTTCATTTTTATTTAAATAATTTATAAACAATACAATGAATCAACAATGTAAAAAGTAGTCAGCAGTTACAGCCATTGACTTTTTCAATTAAATATTTTACCCATGGAATAGTGGTTTCTGTCATGCCTAATCAGATCATAGATCTAACCCAAACTGAGCTTCTCGTATTCATGACAACTCTGCAAAAACACAGCAGCAACTTGGTTATTTAAATGCATATATAGAGTGAGAACTAAAAACAGCTAAGCTTTCTGTGAGGTGAGAATAACCAGCAGCCTGTAAACACATTCCCAGGCAGAGGTAAATCTATTTAGTTTCCTTTACTCTCCCATAATCAAACAGAAAGGCTCCAGCTGAAATGTGCTGACCTGTAAAATCCCAGCTGTGGGCCCTGCGGTACCCAACACAAACTGGGTCTTTCCCATTGAAACTCAATGCCCAGGGTAACATGCCATGTTTTGCTACAGGAAACCAAAGAATGTTTGACTGCTGGGCCTGGCGTCTGATGGCAGACTGCATCCGTTTGAAGTATTCCCCTTCCAAGGCTGTGGCCAAAGTAAATAAAAGCAGACCACTCTCTCGACCTCCATCAAACACATCACTCAGAAACAGCTGTTACCATTTAACTGGAAAAACCACAGACATTCCTCCTCTCAGAATGTATATGGGACATGTGAGATAGCAATCAACACACACATTCTTTGACTGTGGTTACACTTCCCATTTCTTCCCCTTCCAAGTGTAAACAGACCGGCCCACTGCGCTGACCAGGTTGGAGTTATGACCTCAGAATATTGTTTTGTTGTTTCAAACATTTCTACACTGTGATTATGTTGTCTGGTTTGTTTTGCTTTCACCCAAGAATCTTTGAAATTCTCAGAATGGCTGCTTACACTTTTAGCCCAGAGATAATGTTTGCTTATCACTATTTACAGCACTGGCAGAACTGTAAAGAAAACACAGTACAATTACGTATAGTCATTTCATAACAGAATTCAGCCCCTCCAGGAATCTGAGATGTTGCGATCTCAAGACCAAACACAAATAATCCTCTCTTTATTGGATGGCATTGGCTCATCAGAGATAATACTGTATATTCCCTGACAGGATTCATGATATTAATTATAAATCATGAAAACAATCATGTTTTATGAGCTGCATTTGTATATGCACTGTGGGTCAGAAGTTTAAGAACATGTCTGTTATTTAACTAAACTTTCAATGTTTTATTTAACTTTCAGTGAACATCTAACATTAAAATTAACCTGAATTAGTTACTGTATTTTGATAATAAAAACCTAGAATTCTTTGCCTCTGCGCACCATCTAAATGTCTGGGTATATGATTACAGTCTCTCCCTCTTGAGTTACAGTTATGAAAATGCAGCCACATTAGGACAGGTGGTCTTTGACCTTAAATTTAAAAAAAAAAATCACTTCATTATGTTATCCTTATAGATAATAGTGTTAAATTGTGTCGTAATTGATGTATGCATTATTGAGTTACAGCCAAATGTTTTATGAGGATCGTTGACCTTTGACCTTTACTTTGACCATGTCCACCAAAACGTAATTATTGAAGTGGAGGCTTTCCTCAAGGAATTACACAAATATTATGTCCTTGAGGCTTGTAACGCCGCATTATGTAATATCGTCGCATTATGTAATAATGTAACAAATCTTCATGTCATTATGTAATATCGCCGCATTTTGTAATAATCTGCCGCATTTTGTAATAAAAATCTTGAACGCAATATGTAATAAACTTCGCCGCATTTTGTAATAAGTTGTTACATTTTTAATCACTTATTACATATTGCGGGTGTTACAAAAAAAATGTAATAATTTGGTGCATTATGTAATAAACCACCAAAATGGATGTCTTAATTAGAAAAAACATTAACAATAATACGCGCTGCTCCTCCTCCCCGCTGAGCAGAGCGCGGGTCCCACGCGGATGGCAACCGCTTACGTCTCTCCCTCCCCCTTGCCCACCGACAATAATATTCATGTCCTTCTGTGGAGGGATGACATGGACCACGGTCCGCCTGGATCCAGGCCGGGTCCAGCTCTGCTCCAGAGCGGCATGGGACCACCGCCCCGGAGCCGCAGCTGGGGCGAGCTGTCGAGCTGGGGGATTTCATCGGGCTGATGATGCTGGAAGTGATTTTCCTCTGATTTTCACCAGATTTAACATTTTATCAAAATTTGCCCAGCTGATCCATTTAAATTACTGAAAAATTTCATCATCTGCAAGCAGCAGCTGTAAAACGAAACCAGTCCCAGAAAAGGGAAAAAGAATGGTGCATGTCGTGAGGGAGAGGGCTGGATGATTTGACGCTTTTTTCAAAACTCCTATCTAAAATATCAGATTATACCACTTTCCCTTGGTCGATTGAGGTCCAGTAAAAAGTATGATGGTCTTTTAACTCTCCTCTAGCCATATGTATTATGATGTCATGTTTTTACACAGAGTCACGTGACCATGTGGGACTCATAGCTCATTATTTTTTTTATTTTTTTTATAATATTTTTTTTATTTTACATACTCATCACTCATTATTAATAATACTGCACAACTGAAAGTGTGTGTCGCCTGTGTGAATGTGTGTGTTAAATCTCGCTCGCGCTCTGTTAAGATGAATAAACAAATCGCTGCAGAACACGAGCCTGGCACAGAGGTGCGCGCTCTGGCACATCTGGCACAATCTGTTAAAGGAAACTGGCTCAGCTCCGCGGCTTTTCGGATCCGACGTCTATGTTAAGCACATGTTTTTATTGATATTGTAGCGTCCGACCCAACGTAACTATACAACAACATAACACAAACTTTATCAGAGAGCTCTCACTTCTTCCTCTGCTCCACCTCACTCACTCACTCACCTACACATGCACACAGGACCCTCAAACTCACCTTGCAGTTGTGCAGTATTATTAATAATGAGCGATGAGTATGTAAAATAAAAAAAATATTATAAAAAAAATAAAAAAATAATGAGCTATGAGTCCCACATGGTCACGTGACTCTGTGTAAAAACATGACATCATAATACACATATGGCTAGAGGAGAGTTAAAAGACCATCATACTTTTTACTGGACCTCAATTGGTATAATCTGATATTTTAAAGTTTTGAAAAAGGAAATCATCCAGCCCTCTCCCTCACGTATTTTACAGAGTCACCATTCTTGGGGAGCACCATTCTGGTTCTCCGGGCCTGGAGCTTCTGGGACTGGTTCTCGTTTTACAGCTGCTGCTTGCAGATGATGATAATTTTTCAGTAATTTAAATGGATCAGCTGGGCAAATTTTGATAAAATGTTAAATCTGGTGAAAATCAGAGGCAAAATCACTTCCAGCATCATCAGCCCGATTTGGTCCCAGCCGCCCCTGCCGCTGCTGGAGCAGAGCTGGACCCGGCCTGAGCTCCAGGCGGACCGTTGTCCATGTCATCCCTCCACAGAAATTGTCGGTGGGCAAGGGGGGAGGGAGAGACGCGAAGCGGTTGCCATCCGCGTGGGACCCGCGCTCTGCTCAGCGGGGAGGAGGAGCAGCGCGTATTATTGTTAATGTTTTTACATCCATTTTGGTGGTTTATTACATAATGCACCAAATTATTACATTTTTTTCATAAAAAAGTGTAACACCCGCAATATGTAATAAGTGATTAAAAATGTAACAACTTATTACAAAATGCGGCGAAGTTTATTACATATTGCGTTCAAGATTTTTATTACAAAATGCGGCAGATTATTACAAAATGCGGCGATATTACATAATGACGTGAAGATTTGTTACATTATTACATAATGCGGCGATATTACATAATGCGGCGTTACAAGGCTGCAATAGATGTTCAGAGCATTTGTGCCCCCAACCCTGACATACAATGCATTCATTTTCATTAAACAAAAAAGGAAAAACTGTCTTATTTTGTGGTTATTTTTCCCTTTATTTGATAGTTCACCGTGAGAAAAGGAGGAAATATGGAGATGCTAAGTTCCCAAGCTGGAGTACATTGTGTTACATTTTAAGGATTTGGGTTAAAATCCTTTTATTAATAATAGAAAAATATAGCGAGTTACAGATTTTTAAATAAAAAAGCTAAAGAGGAAGTGGCCCCTCACAGAGTCCTTACTTCCCATTCTGCTTTATCTTCTCTGGCCATTCAAATGTCAAATTGATCTCAGCCAAGCATAGTGGTCTTTCAGCATCTATTGTTTGTGCATTTGCTGAACACGGGTTGGAGAAAGTCTGAAGAGAAATCCTTTCACTCAGGAAGTATGACAGAGCTGAATCCTCACTAATGCAACTTTAATGAGGAGTGCCTCAGAAAGTGTGTGTGTGTGTGTGTGTGTGTGTGGAGGAGGGGGGGTTGGCTGATGGCTGGTGGTAGACATGCTGCTAGTTTAACTGCTGTGGTCTAGTTGGTTACAGTGTGAAATTCCCCAAACTACTTTAAAACACCCAAATGAAGATTTTCTTATGAAGATGTCACAGTTGTCATGTCACATTAGACCTGTTCTGATAAATACTTTCATATTAACAGTGGACCACATAACTTTGTGTAAAGGCTGTTCTGTGGTTTAAATCAAAGCATATATGAATGACCTACAGTATACGCTCATTGATTTTTGTTATATTTTATACTATAAACATTCATACATTATCATAGGGCTTTATAACACTAAGCATAACACATCATAGAGTATTTTCATAGTAATAGCTTACAAGGTCAAGTATTATAATGCTCTATAATGTGTTATGCTTATTGCTATAAAGACTTATGATAATTTATGAGTGTTTATAATGATAGTTATACACGTTTATAAGCCGATAATAACACATATATTTATAATGCATTTTCGATGTGGCCATTGTCAGCAATTACAATTGTTACGTATTATAATACCTGAACTTATAATTCATGACAAAATGCTTTATAGTGTCCTATGATTATTTTTATAAAGCATTATGATCATTTGTAATTATAGTTGTACAGTGCTATAACTACATTACAACTCATTATAAGTATGGTTATAACGTGTTAGAGAGAATGGCGTCAAATAAAGTGTTACCAAATTCTTCTAACTACCACTTTTCCATGAATA
Organism: Decapterus maruadsi; assembly: GCA_030347415.2. Lineage (NCBI taxonomy): Eukaryota > Metazoa > Chordata > Actinopteri > Carangiformes > Carangidae > Decapterus > Decapterus maruadsi. Next base: position 10,196,602 of record CM064891.1, on the reverse strand, counting down.
GTCACACACTTTCAAAACATCTTAATGCTCTTTTCTTTATGTTCTTCTGCCTCTCATTTTGTCTTATGTTCAGCTTTTTAACCTTGCACTATAAAAGTGTCAGAATTAACATTTACCAGACAAGCAACCAACCAAAGAAGCTGACGATTTTAGTAAAATACAAAGATGTTTTGACATGGTAATACAATTTATAGCCGGACGAGATACCACCCTGCAACCTTTAGGGGTCATGCTGTCTGTGGATCCCAGGGAGAGAACCAGGTGTAATTGTCCATGTAACAAAGACTGATGTTTTATGTGTCACTCAGCAAACATGCACCACTTATAATTCAGGAAAGTGGCCTCAAGGTTGGAAGGAACAAAACATTGTTGAAAATAGGTATAATATTATATATAGTCAATTTCCATGCCTGAAATGAATGTTAAAAACTAAAAACTATGTAAAAATTATGAATTAAAATTGGAACAATTTCATTTATTGACACAAGTTTCACTTTTTCTAAATACTTATATCTATTACAGTATATTTTCATATTTGTAATTTTGCATATATAAATGCAAATAATAGCCTACCATTAAATAACATATTATATCAAGTAATATTCATCATATTTATACAAACATTTTTACATTATATTTGATATATAAATACACATACATAGAGAATGTATAGTATGAAATAAAATATTATCCCCTTTTAGGTGACATATAAATGGCAACATCACCTATACTGTGTATATTATATTATATGTTTATTATTATGTTTAGATAATATGAATGAAACTCAATTGACAGTGTTGACATAATCAGACCTCAAGTGGGCTATTTACACCATTGCTCCAGTGGATGGCCTCACAGCCTCCTGTACAAGTACTTGAACTCAGGCCTTGTGGAACAGGGGGGATTAACCTGCGATACAGCATTTCCAAAGTATTTCTTGAAGGTTATACTGTGAATGTTCAAATTAGCCAATAGGAATTGCAGTATGATTAATCAACTCCAGACAGGATTCGCTGTGTATCTTGGCCTGGTGTTGCATTATTTTGTGCTGTATAGGACAAATAAATATATTTGTCCGGAGAATGGGCTCTGGTTTCGCAAAACAATAATTTGTGTGAGACGAGTTTATTTGCAGTCTTACAGTACTTACACCTGAACAGGGCACTTGTGTATCAGCTTTCTAGGCAATTGCTTTTCTTAAGCTTAACACATATGGCTTCATGCATAATTATAGCCTAATAATAATCACAACCAAACACGTGTAATTTGGCTACATTGGAAATTTGTAAAATAAAACAATGACCTGAAGTAAATCTGGTGTGACAACAATGGACTGCTAACAGCACCTACCCTCCTTGGATTCCATCAGGAGGGAACCATGACGACAGAGACCAGCTGAACAAATACTCCCTAACGTTGTAACCGAAACCTCCAACTCATCATTCATGACTGTGGATAAAAGACACTCGTGTGATTTCATGCTGGCTGGATGTCTGCCAGGCAGCAAACAATGGAAAACTCATTAAAAAACAACAATATGTGACACTCACTGGGTGATCTGGCTCATTTCATCTGGCCCTCCGTGTGTGCACTGCTTCAGATGCTCTGTGTCCTAATCAATACATAGGTCCAGGTTATGGACACAGCTTAGTGCCCCCTGACTGGAGGGGAGGGGTGAGTCTGCAGTGCATGGCCCAGAACAGCCAAAAGGTCTGTCTGTGACCCGTGCTGCATCCTCTGCCATGGTCTAATGGTCAGGGCACTGGTGTTTTACTGGGCAGACACTGATATAGACACAGACTGAAATGTCACAGCAATGGTCACTCATTACTCTGGACCAAGCACATCAGAATGAACGGGATGAAAACCTGCAGTCTGGAGTGGTGTGGTGAATTCATTCTCAGTGTGACAAGAGTAACATGTTTCCATTAGTAATCCACTGACAATGATACCCAGGGAGGAGATTGAAAATATCTATCCATGTAAAATCAATATATCTAAGGGCCTCAAAAGAACATTGGTATAATGGTATTTTACACTGTGAATGCCTCATGCATGTATTATTTATTGCAGAAACACCTCAAACTTACAACTACATTAAACGTATGCTAATCACAGACCCACGGATTTCTGGAGTTTAGAATGAGCTGCTTCGGTAACACTTTACTTAAATAGGTATTCATAAGATTGACATAACACTGTCATAACTATGACATAACAGCTGTCATAAACATCAATGAATACTTATGACAGCTGTCGTTAAGTGTCATTCGGTGAGTTATGTCACTTTTAATGCAAAGTTGACATTGTTTGAGATGTTTTCGTTCTGACAACTTGACATAAAGACAATTTAAACTGTCATAGCAGACCTAATTGCCAAATTAAAAAAAATATGTAAAGTTCTCATAACAAGGACATCTCAAATAATGTCAACTTTGCATCAAAGGTGACATAACTTACCGAATGACACTTGAGATGTCCTTGTTATGTCCTTGTTATACTTCTACTTCTACAACATTAGGGACTGACTCACTGTTGAAACCTGACTCCAGTGGTCATTTGAGGAACTGCATTTTTTTTACTCAGTGTTTCTTACATTTTCAGCACCAAAGCCTGATGGCTGGTTTTAATGGGGAATTGTTTTTACACAGAGTTGATTTATGGACCTATAGTCCATAATAGGATGGGCTTTGTGTATTTACACTTTTATCCGAAGCACTTAATATTTTTGGTTTATGTAGTGTTGCTCTCTCCCATCCATCTGTTATCTGTACCGTCCAGAATTTGCAGTTAAGATAAGAGCAGATTTAAGAGCTTTTACTTTTATGAGTCCACTTATCATAGATACTTATCATCTTTTTATGGACATTTTTCCATCTCTGTTTTCCATGAATATCACCAGTTTACTCTCTACTTTCCATTATTTTGATTTATGCTTTCTTTAAACAAGGAAGGCCGATTAGACCAAGACCAAGGCCAGTTTCCCAATTTCAATCCAAAAACAAAACAAAATTATTTTTAACAACCAAATCAACTAAGTTTTGATAACCTCGTGGAATTTACCAAGAATATTTTCTTAAATAAACATAATGTAGGGCCATTATCTTCTTTATTGCTGTCTTCTTGACTATTTGTCATAAAGCCACTGCAAGTTATAAACCTTTATGCAGAGGGATAGACTGACTGACTATGTTGGTTTTGAGTTCAGTGATTTAGTCAGCTCAGACATATATATATATTTTAACAGACAACTTGTTAGAAATTGGATGATATTGTTTAGCTCAATCAACTGAGGACATAGGCAGTCTTCCAAAGGTCAGGGATGTTACCAGTTTCTGTCGTCAGATTGAAAATGTAAGTTATTTGTTCAATCAGTAACAGTGTCATCTTTTGTTGGAAAAGGTGAAAGGTGAAAGGTCTGAGGGCTGAGTTTGTTTGTCTGATACAATGCCAAAGGCTATACAGTACTGTAGAGGCAAAACCAGTCAGATGAAATAAAATGCCCATTGCGTATATATTTCCTTTCAGTGGAACCTAATAACTAATACTTTTCCAGTTTTACTTTGCCCCAGAGAAATCATTACAACCAAAAGTTAAAGGGACAGAATTTTTTCCCCAAAAAAATGTACTACGCTGCCTCCCTTAGTGAATTGATCACATCTAAAAAAAACTCTGTAATCACCCAGATACTGTAAATATCAGGATTTTTAACTTTATCAGACAACCATGTCTCAGACAACATAAAGATGTCAATGTTAGTTTAAACAAAGACTTTCATATAATGAACCTTTCCGACAGCCAGTGAAGCAAGAAACTTTGCATGTTGAAAAATACATGTTGGGTTTGTTCTGAGGTTCAAGTTCCGATCAACAGTGAGTGGAGTCTGCTCCAAATTCCTCTGCAACTGTAACTGGATGGAAATTATTAATACTTTTGTTCCAAGTTGAAGATGGTCTGTTTGATCTTTTGTGATTCTTATGGAAATATTCATGGGTATGAGAGTGGGAGGACTACCAAACAGGTAGGGGGCGCTGAAGGGGGATACAAAACGGGCACTGTATTAGCCCAGAAGGAAATACTTGTTGTCGGGCCAAGGATGCCTTACAGGAGTGCACAGTCAAATCTATGTCAGGATGGAGGCCGTCTTGCTTTGACATTCAGGCCTAATTGGCAGCAAAGTTATTGACAAATGTTGTTGATGTTCTTGTGCAAAGGCACGGAGAGGGGAGCGGTTATCCGCTTCCCAATATCCAGCAGACTGTCCGTGGATGAAATTCTTCTTGAACCACAGAAGAAGAGGCAGAGCTCTGCTGGACAGTCAGCTGCAAAGCACACCATTTTGCGAGTATGACTTAGACAAAGGAATAAAAATCAGGATATTGCGGGTTTTTTTTTTACTTTGACTGTTTTTAAAATCGATATGAGTATCCAACTAATCCCTTCAGTCAACCAAAGCTTTATTTATATTGCACTTTATATAAAATTGCAACATAAAGTACTTTGCATGGTAAAAACCAACCCCTCCCATTCTCTCTCTCTCTCATGCCATACCAAGATGCTGTGTGAGAACACGGTATCTGACACTCCTCTGTAGCTCCAACCAGGATTCATATACAGTACAGGCAGCTGGTCAAATCCCCGCAGAGCTGGATGATCTTCTGGTGCGTTTAATGCTAACATAGGGTAATACACACTCAAGTAGTGGAGCCTTGAGTAAGAATCCAGGGATCTGGACACATCTGATAAGAATCAACAATGCATCAGACAAGCCTGCTGAGGTCAGATCACGCTTCTTCGAAAACGAGCAAGGAATGACTCGAAGATCTGGGTATCGTCACTGACATCCTCAGTTTGTCTGCAGCTTGCTCTGTCTCGCATATCCGTGTTTGGAATGTAGCATTTCCTCGAGCTTCTGGGCTAAAATAACAGTGATTTCAGCCTCACAGTGATTATAGCTGTGGGTCCACCACCAGCCCACGCCATCCCTGAGACACGGAGCTGCCATTAGGCCATGTTGATGACTGCTGTTATAAGTCAGTGACTCCATCCAAGGCTTCGTCCCAAATTAAATTGATAATCCTGTGACTTTTCTCCTGGTGCAGATTAAAGTTTTTACATCAATTTGAAGGACTATGATATGCATTGCTATACCAGAGAATGACTTTGTGACTTTCAATCCACCCGCAAGGTTCATGTATATGTCAAACTACTGAGCAAACGCTGTATATAAGCACATCACTCAAGACTCTGTTAACCCAAGATATCACTTACAGAAATGCTCAGGCTTCTTGGGTGTTTCTGAATCAAGTTTTAGTAACCCTGGCATTAAGGGCTCAACTGGTGCCATCAGATCAGGGAAGAATCAGAGACATTTATGTACATTATAGTTGGATGATGTGGATCACTTTAAGCAGAAATATCTCCACCTGATTGTCTGAGAATCTGCACAGACATTTATTCAGAGATGAAAATCTGGGACCTGTCTGTCAGATTATCAGTCAACAGCAATTCTGTCGTGTGAAATCGTGGCCTCACAGTTTGAAACACCTCTCCAGTTTGAGACTGCGGATGATACCGATACATGTTGATTACAGACGGCTGCAAAGAGTCTCTAGAGTAAATGAGGTAAATGTGAGTAAAGAAGTGGTTTTAGAGCAGTTTATATGGGAGTGATTTCACCACATAGATATAACAAAAGTGCCCTGAGGTTTCAACCCGCTATGAGCGTGTGGGTGCATGGCGGACCACGTCAAGATTACAGTGCACTGCTAGATTGGTATCATCACACCCTCTAATCTGCCTCCCCTCCCATGAGGCACCACGTAAATACTAGATACTGTGACGTTGCACGGACACGGAAACAGAGACCTCAGAGTCAGATTTACAGTGCAGCCAGGGTCAACCTGAGATAATGCATGGATTGAGATGCTTCACCTTGTGTTGTTGCCATACCAACCGGACCTCAGTGGTAAAAGAGAGACACTGTTGTGCATTTATCTGAGCCAATCTTTCCCATCCAATTTTAAGTGTCCAACTGGGTTTTCTCACAAGGTACTGAAAGCGTTATTCTGCTCTGCTGTGTAATTTCAGTTTGAGCTATGTGAAAGTTAGATGGGATGCAGTAGGAGGAGGTTATCAAGCAATGAATTAACTTCTAGCCACCAAGAGGGAGCCTTTGTGCTACTGTCTCCAAGGAAACCTGACTTATTTGGTGAACAAATAGCTGTCTCCCACAATAATGAGAAATAAATGAAGTTCCCGGAGATAAAACAACAAGATTTCCCTTCTGGGAGCAGAGACACAAAAAGTTGGGAAACAAATGGCGACTTTATGTTCTGCTGAGGACATATTGAACCCTTTGGCTTTAATGTCTTTTTCACTCTCACTGAGAAAAATGACTGAAAATGTTCAGATGATTATGGTGGATGTTGAGCTGAGACCAGGTGTATTAACACATACCATTAGGACTATCTATGGTAGTTTGTTCCCATTGCATCACCCACAAAATGACAGTTATTTTCAATGCTAAATGTTAAAGACCAGATGGGAAAACAGAACACAAGTTGTTACAGGGCTGATAAAGCCGACACATTTATGTAAAGTGACCAAGGGAGGGTTGTAATATTTTTGGTATTTGTGTCTGTATCTTGGAAGTCTCTTAAACCAGCACCTTCAAAATGAATCCGTCCTGGGTGAGGGTTCCATCCTCTGTTGCTCATCCTCTGATTTCTCTGATTTTTTCCTCAGTCAATGTAAGGGTCTAAGGACAGATGATATTGTTATGATGCTATGTAAAGCCCTTTCACACAGTATGTAAAAATGGGCTATACAAATGAACTGGCCTTGCTTTGCCTCTTTCTAGAAAACATAAATTGGATGTTATGAAATCGACTGAAAGGAAATGCTACATTTCGATGACCTGCAAAGTCAAGCAGTAGCAGCAGCAGCAGTGCAGCTGCTTTTCTGAAACCGAAGTCACTGCTAGGTCAGTGAGACAGCTGCCATGCACATGAACCGCAAACTTGCGGCATTGATGTCTACACAGACGCACAATAAACATGAGAACATACCTCCTCACATGTGGAGTAGGATCTTATTGGGTTTATGCATGAGAGAAATGTGTCATGCTGATGAAGTGGGGGTTAAGGAGCAACAGAGCTGCCTCACTGACTGCTGTGGCTTACGCTGCAAAAACATGATAGAGCCACTAATGTTCTGCTCTCTCTGTCCCAACACATTAACAGACTGACTGAGAGAGAGCATGTCACACATCTGTGTCATTAGGTCTGTCAAAGCGTTGCCATGCACGTTCTACTAGGTCCGCATGATTTATAGGGTCCGTCCTTAAATTGTGTGACAAGCTGAAAAATCACTCATTTCAATGCGAGATCCTCAAAATTCAGTATCTTCTCTGCATTCTCTGACTGCATGACAGATGGTGGAGCAGCTGTGGAGAGTTATGTGCAAAGCTGCCATTTATTTGAATCAGTGTGTAAAAATTTGACAGACGTCTCGACTAGCAAATTGTGACAGCAGTGGACTTATGCTGCTGATTTAATGTGTGAAAATAGAGGCATGATGGGAAGATGCTCTATACTGTTTTGAACTAAACAAGTTAGTTATAGTTTAATGTTGTTGTTGTTGTTCTTTTTAAACATTTCTTTATGCAAGGTTTTAGTTGTGGCTGTGGGCGGTGACCACTTAGTTGTGACATCACAAATCCTCAATACTCATTTTCTGAATAGAGGCTGTGTGCATTTCTCTGTGGACTGTGACTGTATCAATATATAATCTAGGTCTGTTTCAAACATTAATACTCTAAGGCATCCACAGTGGACTATTGTTAACCTCTTTTAGTTACAGCTCCTCTGATTCATTCATTACTCAGGACTGTCATGCTTCAGTCTCTCTCAGGAGATACATCAGTATTCAATTACTTATTGTGTTGCCGTGTTTCTGTACAGACAAAATTCCAACAGAGAGGAGTAAATGAAGTTAAAGGATTCTGAAGTGCAGCATACAGATATTCTATTAGATAGAAAATAGATTAAAATAAAACATAATAATGGAGATAAAGTCGAGTCACTATAAGAAAATGCTGATACAAAATATAATTACAAACAGTCCCTGAACAAATTACTGTACATACTTATGAATTATGCAGGATCATTCAGTAAACTAAAAAGCAAATGAAACGACTTCGAACACACCATTGATTTAAAATCTAACATTTACTGCTAGAGGACGTGTCAGTGTGGAATATTGTCTCCTAATATTTGGTTGTAATTACAGCTGTAATGTTTGCCTTATCCCAGCTGTGGCCAGACTAAGGCAGCAGTGGTCCACTGAGCCATCTGCCTCAACGCATAGACAGCTACATTGCAGTCCACTGTGCATTCACGTGCTCACCAATTATTCACCAGTGTAGGCTCCACATGGGGTCATGTAGTGAGCATGTCATGACATGGGAAGCCCGTCTTTCTTTATGGGGACAGTTACAGTATAAGTGCCACATTTCTTACTCACTTATCTGGGATATCATTAAGAGATATGCAAATGTTCCTTTGATGGCACACACTTCAAATCAGTGTTGTGTCAGATGCCTGGACAGATTCTGTATGTTGTTGAGCTGAGCATACACTGTATCTAGTGTTAAAACATCTGAGCCAGATGATATTCTGAAGCTAGTTTTTTTTTAAATTTTTATTATTATTCTTTTTTAATGTTTTGGTTATTTACAAAATACTAGAGAGGAAGAACAAGCTCCTGCAAAACTGAACAAACCCCATAAATGGCTGTCCATCCAAAGACAAGAGTTCAATTATTTCAGGTCTTGTTGATACAGATTTTCTAGTTCACCAGTTTTCATGTCTTTTGCTTTTTACTGTCTTAAAAAAAAAAATCATACTGTTGTTATATTGTGAAACACAAATGATCTAGTGGTGGCAGCATTTCTTCATGCACTAACATTATTCCTACACGTTAGGATGTTGTTTGTTTTCTGTTGTTTACCCTGAATAATTCAACTGTAGTTACAAATGGGCCGCGTTTCTCGGTCACAGCAAGAGATTTGCCCTTAAAAGAGTCTGGGCTCCAGTGTGATGGTGCTCAGAGGACCTCCTGCTGAGAGCAGCCGCCACATGAACCATACAAAATCATTATTTGAGACCGAAAGATAATGCTCTTCCCAGGGCATGATTTGAAGAATTTTATGAGCCCTATTTAACTGCTGGATCTTTACACAGTGAAACAGTTCTATTGTGTGTGTGGAGGGTCCTGAAGGGTCTGTCTGACATTCTTCATCTTGAGTTGTTACAGGGTGAAAGGAGAAGCCCTCGGGCACTGTCTGAGGCTGAGGACAGTGCGTGAGATTTCACCTCATACCCAGCTCTCAAACCTTGCCCTGGTACTGGGACAAAGAGCAGATCTGACATTAGACAGTCAACATGCCAAAGATAATTCAAATACTAATTCAGTTAGACTGAGCATTGTCGGGTTTACAGATAGAGGATCCCTGGAGGTCAGAAAAAGTTCAGGCTGTTTTTCTGCTGTCCATCGATTTCCATTCACTTCTATCATTTGAAAATCATTAAGACTCTTGAAACTTGCCAACAAGTCTGCATGTATTATCATCAAAGTGACATTCACTCAATACTCAGTTTATGTACAGCACATTCAAGCATTTTAATTCTAAAACTCTAGCCCATTTATATATGACTCTGGGACATGGTTAGGGTTAGTTAGTCACTTTAGAGAATTTGGAAGATGTGCAGGCAACAAGTGGCAGCAGTGTATCACACGTGGAGTCATAATGGATGAGATGTATTTTGTAAGACAGACACAGAACCAGGGCTAAACTAAAGGCGAGAAGATGAGACATAAGCCTACCAACATCCTAGATTGGAAATTTACCTGCTTCACTGCAGTTCAAGTAGTCTGGAGAACGGTAGAAGAGCTGGAATAACCATAACCCCTAACCCTAATAATAATATTTCCTATTGGAATTATGACAATGAAAAAGGTATGCTTGTTTAGACAATGCCAAAGAAAAAAACTCTATGATGCCAGGTTGTTAATATCTGTGTTTGAGGTCAGTATTTAAGGTTTGTGTTTTTGATTAATTGTTTGATAGATTCTACCTTGCACAGCAATAATGTCTCATATTTAAACACACTCTGCTGTAACACAGACACTCAATGAATTGATCCTGCTGCTATGATTTTTGTCTCTTCCTATCAAAGCACAATGATTCATGTATGCGCTGACCCTGACCACTGCAGGCTCTTTCAATTTTGTTTGTAGCTCAGTTGCCATGGAGATGACACACAGCCTCAGGATACTAGGTGAATAAACAGTGGCAGACATTTGTTTTGGGAAAGAAGTGCATTTCAATATCATGGGTATTAATAGGTCCACTTTCTGGTATAACAAAGAGTACTCCACACATAGTATGTAAAATACAGTAATATCAGCCTTTTACAGCCAGTTTAGCTTCAGAGCTCTGTTCAATTCAGATGCACAGCCTGTCACAGAGGAGCCCAGTGCAGTTTTTAATGTAGCCCTGTTGATCCCTCGAGGCTGTGAGTTTTGATTTGGTGGATATTGGTGTTAAACTCAGAGTGCAGAGCAGCTTAAGTATTAAGGGCTGACAGGTTTGTTGAATGAATATGAGTCAGAACTGGAGGAGCTGTCACCCTGATCCACTCTGTAAACTAGATCCTGAGCAGCAGGTTTTGACAGGACAGCCCTTTCCTGTCCACAGCTGTGATGGCAGCTTGGCCTAGCAGTGGGGGTGACTGTACTGTCATGAAAAGGTCACAAGTTAAAACTCAGATGCGGCCAAATGTTGAGTGTCCTTGAGCAGGACGCAAATTCTCTGCATGTTTACTCACTGTAAACATCAAATATGAAGCACATCTAAAAAAATATAGGCAATGGTCATTCAAAGTTCAGCCAATTCTCCCCTTGCTCCCAAAAAACTCCTCTTTTCCTGAGCCTTTTGCACTGAGAACAGTTTATCTGTGCTGGGGTAGTGGCCCACAGTTTGCTGTTAGTTTAATACATTTTCTGAATATGAAATATTCAATAGTGAATCAGCACAGAAACTAAATAATGAAGGTACAGTATGAGAAAATGTACAGGAGGACAGGCAACTGTGGGACAAGAGATTATGGAAAGGTAGCAAAGGTACCATTAACCATACCTCTCTCAGGCTTCTCTCTTAATCTCTAGTAACAGCAGGATTATTCAGCAGGTATCAGGGTTGGACGGTGTGTCCTCGTGGGCGGGGCTTGGTTCATGGCTTGTCATCTGTATAAAAAGTACAGAGGACCTGAAAAGAGCTCAATTTAGGCTCAATTTCTGAATACAGGCTTTGAGCATCTCTGTGCAGACAGTACTTTTATACTTTCACAGACAGAGCCAGCGAACCCTAATCCTACTTTATGGGACCTTTAAATGCCAAACAAAAGAATGCCCAAACTAAAATTGAAACGCTGAAAATTAGAAACAGTACAGTTGGTTAACTGGTTTGCCATGGATTAAAAAATAATAATATTCTTTATTCGTTTAGCAGTGTTAGAATCCAACATGGTAACATGAGGAAAGGGAGCAATCGGTGCCATGATACTGTGCTGGTAGGTTTTCAGGTCACATGACCTCAGACCAGCTGTGGGCTCACAGCTGCATCTCAGCCATGAAGGCATTCATTTAGTCAGAAACTACAGTTAACTTGTGTTAAATGGTCTGTACCATCCAAAATAGAATTTGCTAAGGGAAAAACAGAGCTCAGATTACATTTCTAAACTAAAAAGTAAAAGAAAATGGTGAATAGACAGAGGATGGGCACATCGTCTTTGTTAGGCAGCTGTCCTGGAAAACTGGTTTTGACTGCAGACCTTTTTGTCTATGTGTGTTTTTGGTTGCCAAGAAATGACCAGATGGATCTGAGCATGAAATATCATTCATCTTTTTATTCAGCTTCAGTTTAAGTGACTGTTCGGTTGATTCAGACTGAGGTCTTTTTCTAATGAAATATTCCAGTTCAATTTCTGGAAAAACAGTTACGAATCCTCTGGGTCAGTTTTACATTTTTAAAGCCGAGCAGACCTCAGGTACATAGCACAGCATCAGGAAGTGAGTGTCTTCCCCAGTGTGAATTTGACCCAACACTGTCATGTAGGTTAATCAGACTGATTGTTATAGTGCTGATCTAACCTCGACTCTGACTATTGCACAGCCCCATGTAAATAACCACAACTTAAAGATGTCAAGGAATTATACACTGAACTACAACTTGTCTCCTTGAGTGAATGGTTATAGATATTTATTTTGTATTTAAAGCAAAAAATATTACCAATGAGCAATTTAGGGTTCAATGTAGAGGTTTATTCCGGATCTCTTTTTGTTCTTTTACCAGCTGTACCACAAACTGTCATCACAAACTACAGCATGGCTGAAACCGTGGTTTTTAAGCACAATTAACTTAACTGTGGTGCACACAGTAAATTGTTGAGGCATTGTAACTCAAAACCTTGTATCATGTTTTCATTCTGGCTTTGTGACTCGATACAAATGTCCAGTAGCCTGAACTAGCCTCAAAGCTGCTTCACGTCCTAATAAAACCTATATGTTACACTTTGAGTCAAGCTGTGACAGAACTAAGCTTTGTGCAGGAGAGGAAACATCAATGGACCAAATGGAATTTGAATCTGTCAGTCACATTACCACAGAAGCCCAAAGCAACGTCATGGGAAATGTCTCTTCAAAGCCTTCTGTGCGTAATGTAAAATCATCAGATGGGACTCCTGGAAGGTTCCGTGTGTCGAGAATTTGCAAATCTGCCTGTGTCATGGTTTTCAGCAGCCACGTCTACGAGTGGCCTGCCAAACTAGAAAACCAGAGAGCAGCAGATGCCAAGCAGAGCCTCTGAGCACAGCAGTTTTCAGATGGTTTTTGGAGAGGAGAATAAGAATAGTGAACTTTGTTTTACCCCGTCCTTCATATGGTCGTCTGAGGACACAGAGATTACGCTTGGCAGAACTCTATCAAAGACACTTTAAAAAAAGGAGGCCCACAAACGCAATATTTTACCCTGGGCTGCGCTTCATGGCGTCTGGGAAATGTTTCCAGCTCATGGGCCTGACTCTGCTGGTTACAATGTGATTATTTTGGCATCCATCCTTTATAATTACAGAGAGAGGAGTGAGCTTGTTAGAAGTGGTAGTCTGGCCAGTTACACGACAACACACTGAAAGATGTATACATGTTCTCACTGTGCTACTGGTTATAGATATAAGTGGTAACTTCTATATCTTTATAAAGCAGCTGTAGATTCTATGTTCGTACTGGTTACGTATCAAAACCTCAGTCCACAGATTTTTTCATTCAGTCTGTATTCAGAAACTGAGCCTAAAAAACAGCCGACAGGACTTCTGTAACCTTTCAGGCATTTCCCAAGTGCTCAATATTTGGATCAAGACTTCAAACTGGAAACAGCATGTAAAAGTATAAAATATGGAGCTTTAACAAATGATGACATCCCAAAGAAGACACCCACTGCCACATGTGCATACACACACACCACTTAATTCTCAGTTGTGGACACATTTGGCTGTAAGCAATGGTTTAACCTTTAGGATAGAAAACATGGTAATGCACCAGCAATAGGGTTCACTTATTATGACTGTTGATTAATTTGTCCCCAACAATGAGAAAGAGATAAAGAGGTTAAAAGTCTGTCTGTGTTTTAAACATTAGTAACAGACCTGTAACAGAGTCAAGAAGTTTCCATGGCTCAAGATCTCAGAGGTTGCACTAATACCTCTGAGAGCACACACACACTGTCTGTGGAAGTAGTTCTCCAGATCTGTCTGAGTTTAACTGGTGCACGGTGGCTGACCTCTGGCTCCACACTTCTGTTCTCAGTGAAAACAAGTCAACCTGCTGTCAGCTGCACTGTATCTGCTCTTTTCATCTCAGCATCTTATCCTGGTCCAGGACACCAGACCATTCCCCACACTTGTTTCCTCCTACAGAAAGTTGGAAACATTGTTGCAGAGTTTCTGATGTCAGCCTGTCGTTGTTCAAGCAGAGGGTTGTTAAGGCTTCAGATGAAGATGAAGATGAGGCTGCAGTGAGTTTTTTCGACTCACTACGGAAGTGACAAAATACAGTAAGGCTATCTGGTTAGTGTGCTAGCTGAGGTAGAGGAAACTACATCCTAAATATGAGTTTAAACTTCTGTTAGTTTCACCTCCATCTGTTGCAGAGTAAAGGAATGGTGTTTGATGCTGAACTTGCAGCAGTAAAAAAAGCACCAAAGCTCTTTAAAGCATAGGAAAAAAATTAACAATTTGATTTTAAAAACAAGTAATCATGTCATAGGTGACCCAGGAATGTGCAACGCTTCAGCTTATTACATAATAGGCAATAGTCATAAAATAATCATACAGCATTGATTAAATCTGTGCTAAATGATACAGCTTTCTTTGTTTCTTATTGCAAGGAGGTCACAACAAATTCCGGCTGCTCAGCCAGAGCTTGTTAAAGCTTACTCCTCTGTAAACACTTGTAAAAAAAATGTTATGGCCCATTTTAAAAGATTTAGTCTCCACAATGAACCCATATTTAAATCTGATCAGAGCAGACATGGTAGGAAAGTCAGGCAATATTTTACACACTATGCACTATGATTGTGTTTGCACGAGTAGCCAGCTTCTACTGTCCATTTTAATAAATCTTGTTAAAAAATATTACCTCCAAACTAAATATTTAGACTTTCAGCAGTCTTAAAACTGTTCCATGAAAACTATCTCTGCACGGTATGAGTGACTGACATGATGTGTTTATGTCATACTGTCAATCCTCGCTCTATTTGTAACTCTCATCTGACAGTGTTTAACTTGCTGTACATGAGGCATGCAGTTCCACAAACAAACCATAATAGGTTGTGTGGCACAGTTAGATTAACTGCCCGTGCTCCTGTTTCAGCAGATGCAATCTGCGCAACGAGAAGCAGTTGTTTGAGACAGTGAGGAAAGGCCACTACGGCCCAATCTGGTACACGCTGATAACAACAAGATGCCAATATGCTGTGTAAGGTTAAAGATGTTGTTAAATATATATGAGTTCACCCTAACCCCAGTTTGACAGTGTTTTGGAAAATCATCCACATTAAATATTAATCTTCATGGCACATTTATGAGTGAAAAGTTTTTCAGGCTTGGCAGTTTACATTGCAGGGAATAATATAAATCCAACACTGTCCATTAATGGGCACGTTCTCTCGCACAGATACACAAACTTGAGCTGTAGAGTGAGCATTCCCTTTGCACCTCGGAGTTACAGCTGCACTTTTTCAATGAACAATTGTTCAAATGACTATGTGTAATGTGTAATTTCTGGTTTATGGCCCGTAGCTTGACTGTTCTGATTCATTCTTGCCACTCTCTTCAGCATAGTTTCCAGCTGTAGACAGTTGTTGTCTGTGAAATATAGCTATTAAACCCACTGAGCACCACCTTCAAAGCACCGAGGGCACTGTTAGGAGTGATAAGTGGTTTTAAAAAAGCATTTTGCATTTTGTACATAAGATTAGCGTCAACAGTTCACATACCTGTGTTGCTAAGCTTTGTCCATTGTTGCATTGAGAATACAAAAGATTATAATACACCCTGGCTACCGCTGATAAATTCCCACATCTTACAGCCTTATCCATTGCTGACAAAGGCCCGGTGTTAGCAGGTCTTCACTGGGTTTTGACCGGTGGAAAAGTGGCTGCAGATATGTGTGCAGCGACTGCAAACAATGGCCATGAAGAAAGATTTGCTTGTGTAGAGGTGTGATAAAAAAACATCACTTCTGGTTAAAACAAGTGAATAATGGGGTGACATGGATTTTTGTTGCGGAGGCACAACATGCACCTCAGGCTATTTTACAATGAGGTAAAGAGGGATGGAAAGCTAATGTCCTGAACCACCTGCCAATGGAATCTGGCTGTGGGAGATAAGACCTGCTGGACTGTAATCTAGCTCCCCAGCACTGACACTCACATACACCACTGTACTTTGTGCTTAATGAAGATCCAGCATTTGTTCCCCTTTCAGCAATGGTTTAATTCAATCATGCATGTAGACAGACAAGTGATATGTGTGAATTCTAAATGTAAAGACATCTTGAAACAACATTAACTTGTATGTGTCACTGCACAACCATTATAGTTCAGCCCTCTGCAGCTGTGATAGGAATCCTTGAAAATGTAATGTTAAACCTTAGTGAATCGTGACAGATTCGCCTTAACTCACACTGACTCTGTCCTCTTTGGTGTATATAAAGTAGAAACTAATAAATAAATGCTGAACATGAGCTAGCATGTACCGGAGATTTCAATCTCTTCTTGCTCACAGTTTGTTGTTGTACACTGGTTTCTCTGATCTTACTCCACTGGTTATCAAACGTCAACATCTATTTCTTCATGCCAGTAGAAATAAATGTGATACAGTCAGTTTATTCTCATCAGGTGTTTTCGTGTGAGCTTGGAAGGTCTACTTGCCTGGCAACAGAAAACACACCTAACAACTAATCCAGATCCAGTTTCTTAAAGAAATCGTTTGAAGAATCTGTTGTTATGACTTTAGTGAAACATGCAAATACTAAAGGTTCAAATGCAAACTCTCCAGTGACGTCTGAAGTTTGGTTGGTTTTCCTCTGCCCTTATCTGGTACAACAACACTCACAGCACTCACTCAACAAACTCACAGCAGGTTGTGATGAACAGCTTTTTTATACACTCTATCACTTGGAAAAATGTATCCATCTCAGTGTGACAAAGAGCCAGTGGAGTCACTGCAACACTAAAGCTGCCAGGATAATGATATGGCCATTATATCAGAATAAAAGCAGAGTATCTTTAGGAGTTGTGTCCATGATGAAAGATTGTGATTATGACTGTAAACTAACACAATACTCTATATCAATTAATCTCAACGGTAACATTGAAGGCCTTAAGTCTGATTGCAGACTAGGCGAGATGACAACTCCTCAGATTAGTGGAGTTCATGGATAGTTTGAGCCTTATACTCAAGAAAATTGTGTTCTTAGTGTGGTTGTCAAATCTTGAATGATCAGTTTTGTTTGTTGTCTTTTGGTCTGTGATGCTGTTCTTGCAGTCACGCCACCTTCACTGGAAGTGTCAACTTCAGGGTGTCTCAATAAAGTTTCAGTCATGGATGGATTCCATCAGACAATACTTGATTCTCTTGAACTGTCATAGCTGTTATTGTTATTCATTCCAATGTTGACTTACAAATCACAGATTTTTTCCTCACAGTTAAGAATATTATTTATCGTCATGGTGTTTTGTTTGTCTGCTGCAACATCTGCCGTAGGTTTGAGCAATCTGGGGTGTTTGGCAGGTTTATATAAAAATCGCAACATCCGACAGATGGAATGTTACAATCGTTTTAGTGATAAAAAAAAAAAGAAAAAACAACAGAAAATGATGAAAATGAACCAATCTAGTAAGATTATTAAGTTAGGAAATCAAAAAAAGCCAAACTAATTTTGACAGAAATGTCATCATTTTAATAGGTGTCTTTGAAAATGATATCCCCCATCTAATCTTGGCTCAAATTAAAATCATATGACTCACAGCTAAACATCATATCTACATTGTAGAAACTTAAATATAGAATATAACAGCAGACAGACAGAGTTCTATTTGAAAGAAACATTAAAGGCAAAATATAATGAGCACATTCCAGATTTCCAGGTTTCAGGGAAACACACATGGAGATTTAGATGCAGCAAGTTAAATTTTCATCCGACTGTTTTGTTTTGTTTGTTTTTTGCTTTAGCTGCACAAGTGAAATGAGAGAAATCATGGGCAACAAGAAGTGGTTGCAAAAGGCATCTTCACAACTGCCACAATGGAAATGCTGAGTGCAAATATGAAATATGGAAAACAAAATAATGATACATGCACAAAATGGCAAAATTACATGAAACCTCTTGCATCTGAAGTAAACTGAACTTGCTGATGATAATAATCATGAGTTGCAGACTTGATGTAATGTCATCATACTGTAGAAACAAGCTGCCATAGGAGCAGATGATCTCGGGCTCAAGAGGAGAGCAGCAGCTCTGGCAGAGTTTAAAGGCTCCGATCAGATGTAACCTCTCTGCGACACTTTGGCCATTGGGGATGGTCATCAGCCGTCCAGCCCAGGATACAGACTGCCAGCCAGAAAGTGACTCATTCTTTGGCACTGGTCATTAGCTTGTCACCGGGGTTTCACAGTGTTGTTAGTAATGACAGGGCAGGGCAAAGTATGCATCATGACTGTCTCCCTGCACACACAGGGCCTACTCAAGAAACCTGTAATTCACTCCACCTTATACTTTAGTGCTGTGTGATTTGCAGTGTGGATCTGGTACAAGTAGCACAATCTCCTGCAGACTTAGCCACTCAACTAAACCAGAAATCATGGTGGTCTGGTGCGGGTCTGTTCAGCACCATCTGACCATGAACAAAGCTGACAGCGACGTTGCTGTACGCGATAAGTGATGAGTGGTAAATTGTTGAGGACATACCTTACGACCAAAAACCTGCAGAACAAATCAGCCTCTTCTCTGTTTTGTGTTTAGTGCTAATTGGCAAATGCTGCATGCTAACACACTGCGGTAAATAACCATGGGGATATACTCTGTTTGGTTTACCCTGTCTGTAAGATTTTAGCCAACACCGTCCATAACACAGAAAAGACATAAGGGTTTCATAGGGACTTTTTTTTGCTGGATTTGTTAAAGGTCAATATAATAATGTTGGTTTGACCCATGCAAAAACCAATAGCCAATCAAACGGCTGATCACAGTGGCCCTCATTTATCAAACGTGTGTACGCCACATATCCAAGTAATTTTTGCTTAAGTACACACAGCCTGATGTGAAAGTAGCCTTTCCAGTATCACCCACTGGTTATGGTAGAGCAGTTAGCTCAGAGTGAGCTACTCCACCATCGCCATCATGGCAGTGCCTGACTCCACCAAACTCCCAGCTAATCCAAAAATGGGCTGAAGAACTTTAATGCTATAAACACTCACACAGATGATTTCTATAAAAATGCATCACCTGTCATGAAGAAAGAAATTTGATGTAGAGACCAAAATAGTTTCTGTACGTGGCCGTATTTCTGCTGTTTAGTTTAGTAGAGTTGGTAAAACTACTAATAATGGCTCGATACCGTGAGAAGTGAGGGGAATTTTTAATTTGTATAATTTGGGTGAACTAACTATTGAAGGTGAGCTAACGAGAGAAGGCGTTATGAGAATCAGTTTCAAGAGGAACAGGAAACCTCTTTTAATTTCGTCTTATTAGATGGAGGCCGGTGCCAGATCTGGAAGCAGCTCCACATGTAGCTGTTATGATGATTATGTGACTCAGAAAACCTGTTTTCTTCATGAGCTCTGGTGTTTGAAGAGCTGCAGCGTGGTCATCCACTTCTCCTCCTGGCAGAGGAACTACTGCTCCGCACCTCTAACTTGGTTTTGTTCATGGGACGGAGATTCTTCTTGCTCCTATAAAGTGTGTATTGTACAGTGTAATATCTAACATTGCACAAAGGCAGGAATGCCACTGCAAAGTCAAGTAGATAATGGTTCTCCAAAGGTTCATTATAGGTCTTGAGAAAACTCCACACTGATCCTAAGCTTTTCTTGGCAGTTACAAATATTCCTTCCAGCAGCTCTATGGCAGAAACAGCTTTCACAAATGTGCTTTCAGTTCTCTATTACGCTGAATATCTATAACAGGTGTGAAGCTCTGTTTTCCCCTGCAGCTAGCTCGCCAAAGCCTACATCACTTGTTCCTATACAGTGCTGGTGACAGGGACAGCGAGGTGAGATGCTGAATGACAAAGCTGGGGAGCATCCAAGACAGCAGGGATGTTTCCATTTCATCTCGTCCAGAGAGAAAGTCATCAACAGATTCTCCAACTATAATGGAAAACATTTGAGCTGTGATGGTGGAATCTGACTCTGAGCCACTGTAATGTGCAATTAATTAGCAATGTATTCTTTTCTCTTGACAACATTCCTGTGGGTTTGTGACTGTGGCTCGAGTCTGACGCTCAGATTCTGCCGCAGTTAAGTTCAAGTGAGGTTTACATTGAGCAACTCAATAATGTATTCTGAGAATCCCATGAGCTGCTGCACTGACAACAAACATTTCATGCTGTGATACAAGGGAATGAAAGGAGTTTGAAAAATATAGGAACAACAAAGCTGCAGAGTTTTCACAGGAGGTAAAAGTGAAAATGTACTGTGTATGTCATCATATCCACAATAGTAATTGCTGAGATACCTGAATATGTTGACAACAGAAAAGTAACAAGTAATAGGCTGTCAGACAGTGATATAGATTGTCAACAAAGTCATCCAGTTTTAAAGAAGAAACGAATGTGAACAGTATACACAGGGTAATCACAATCTGACTACAGACTAGACACATTTTAATGTGTGTTCAGACATGACTTTGATCGTATTTTCAAGTTGCGAGAGTCTCATAAAAGATCTGGTTACACAATACAGAGTGTAGGACCCAACATGATTGAAGCTTAACCCTGTACTAGACACTCAAAGTCAGAATTTCTCAGATTTTGCTCTTTTGTTATCAAACATTCACAGACCGAGAGGGATGAAGATTTATGTTTCCATCTTCCATGTATCTATTATAAAGCAGCTCTAGCTTCCATATTAACACTGTTGAAGTATCAAAGCCTCCGTATACGCACACAATCAGTTTTCAGAAAATGAGCCTTAAAGGGATAGTTCACCCAAGAATTAAGTTTTGCTCATTATACTCACCCTCATGTCGACTAAGGACTGGAAGAAGTTTCAGAGTCCTCCGTCCCGTCTCTGAGTTAAGGCTCATTTATGCTCAACGTTAAATATGCATACGGATACGGACGGAGCCTTTCGTCCGTATTCTGCGTTGATTTAGCCAAACTTGCGTTTTTTGTTACCAACTCTACTTTCCAACAAGTTACAGATACGCACCAAACGGAGCAGTGCCAACCGTGGGGGCGCTGTTGCTGTCACTACACGATACGGAGCCTAGGTCCAGTGTGAGACAGAAGAAGAAGAAGAAGACACGATGGCTGAACTGCCTCGTCAACAAGACCAAACTTCCAGACCAAACTCCACCAGTTTGTCACTCACACCCAGTGTGTTTGTGATGTCACAACAAGGGAACCAGAGAAAAGCATTTCAGGTGAAGATTTAAGACGGAGATGGTTTTTGGTTCTACAAAAGTATCCTCCTTTTGGGGCAGTGCAGTGGTGCAGTACATGGTTCTGGGCTCCATTCCCAGGCCTGCATGGTTCTCTCCAGGTTTTCCAGCTTCCTCTCACAGTCCCAAAATGTTAACACTGGGTTGACTGGAGACTATATGTGGCTCTGTGATAGACTGGTGACCTGTTTATAAGATGTACCCTTCCCTCACATTATGTCAGCTACTCTCCCATGACCGTGCACAGATATGTGGTGTAGATAATGGACAGTCCTTCCCATGGTTCAACACCCAAAAGTGTAATTTAGGGGCCATCTAAATTTTGATTTGTTTGGAGGCAGTCAGCTGACACTGAGATTGAATACTGTGCAAAGAGGGACTAACTTGATTTTTTTGTACAAACCAAAACCAGATTCAACATTTCTTTCCACATCAAAAATGCTGTCTTCCTCAGAAAAATCCCCTTAAGTTCATGCAATGACATTTAAAACAAACACTTTTCTATGTTAAAACGCAAAAGAAGAAGAATCCTCTGGTCAGTGAGGAAATTCCTCAGCCCCAGGGTATTTTATAATGTAGCTCCTCACTTTCTCTAACCCTGAGAGCTCCTGGGGCTGTTAAAGTGGGTAGAAAGTTGAAAAGTGGGCAGAGCCTTGGCAAGCGGATCACTTTCGATTGAAGAGCAAAAACAGGAACCCAATTCAGCACTGTCACACCATCCCCATTCAGCGGTGCATGAGAGAAAGCCCTGATCCACAGGAAGTGAGCTGGGCTCAGCTGGGCTGGGGGCATTGACATTCTGATGGAATGCAGTCATCGTGTCATCCTGAGCCCACAGTCCCCAGCATCTAATGACCCTAACAAGTCATGTTATCGGACTGGTAAACAATGATGGCATACAGAAAGACATCTTGCTTATCTGAAGTCGTGAGAACGTTCCTGTAAAGAAGAAACCCTCATTGTGTAAACTGACTGACCACATGGTGAAACCTATGACCTTTAGAGGATGCTCCACAGCTGATAAGTGGAGTAAAAATAATTCCTTTGTGACAAGACTTTGATTTGTACACAGGAAAGTCCAGCAGATGAGTTTTGCATGCTTCCTGCAGCAAACCGAGATATGAGGCAACAGAGTCGCTCATCCCGACAGACACCGCCTACCGTCTCCAGCAGGTTAGAAAAATGTATTTCCAATCTGAAAGTCACCTGTGTTTCCTGTAAGACTTTCTGTATGAAGCTGTGAAGAACAACTTAGTTCAATTGATTACTGAAAAATGCCTTGTGGTGGACATACAGGGAAGCTACAATGTAGAAATAAATGATCTTAAGGACACAGGTCTAGCTTCTATATTGATACTGCCAAAGTATCAAAACCTCAGTTCACAGAGAAATGCACAGAACCCTTATTCAGAAAGTGAGACTTAAAATCAGCTGCAGGGTCTTCTGTTACTTTATGATGTCACAACAATCCCTAAAGGATATCTACTGTAAATAGTGCAAGGTCTTGTTTTTACTTATATTTCCTTTGGATCACTCAGAAAACAGCCAGCAAATCAGAGTGAGGAGGCTCAGAGCAGCTCTTCACACAGATCACTGCAGAAATTAATCTAGGACTTTGCAGATTTGTCTACTATCAAGGTTGATGCATTAATTAAGGATCGATTAATTTTAAATGGAACACAAAGTCAAAGTAAGCACAGAACCCCTCAACGAGTTTTTCTCTGCTGCTGAATGTATTTTTTTCCGTTGTGGCTGCCACTTGAGAAGAGCTTTGGCCATCATTACATCTACAAGACATTGTCCAGCAGTGCTGCGTGTTCAAGACCGATTATGAAGTAAAAGGGTGAAATGTACTGGTGATAGGACAGAAGAAGAGTTTTGACTCAGGTAACATCTATACCAACCAGTTTATTCTGGGATGGATTTAGAATAATTGCAAAACGATAACACGATTTAGTGATGGAGCCAAATGTACCACCTTGTTTCGTGGCACTGGGGATCCTTCCGGTGGTCAGTGAACCTCGCCACAGTGACTCTCAGGGGAACTTTAAACAGGACATCCTGCCATTCAGAGCAGCTGCCAAAGTTGGGACGGTGGTACAGCTGCAAAGAACTTCCTGAGCCGCAGGGTCACATCTGAGAACAGGAAAATGAGCATTTCTGACGTGGAGCACAAAAATGCACCAGGCAAATATGTGACCCCACCAGCTTTGTCTTTGCATGATGTGTGTGTCTGTCTGTGGGAGGGAAAGACAGTGAAGATGAATGGGATGTTCTGCAACAAAATAAGGAGCTTGTTATTATAATGAAAGCATCAGAGTGATGGTTGCAGTTCCTTTAATATAATGGAGCATGAGACGTGCGATCATGACAACCTCTGACTATTGAGCTGCGCTCTGTCTGTCGGTTGTCATGGCGATGATGAAGCCCAGAAGTGGTTTGCCCTCACAAGTGCAGGCCTCACACTGTTTGATGAGATGAGCTGCAGAGATGCTCTCCTCTGCTTCCGAGAGACACTAAGTGGGTTAAAAAGGACACACACACACTCTTATGAATGTGTACACACAGATTCACAGGATACGGAGGCACACTTGTACAAACACATGCACTCACTTGCTTGCACCGTGGACTGCACTTGTGGACCATATTGATAAAATTATTTTTAGTTTTAACTAAAGAGAATTGATCCAACAGGATAAAGTGGCACAAAGAGCACAGTTTTATGATAGAATAGCTACGGTCTGGTGAAAGCACACCTTCACCTGATTCCAAGGCCTGCTGTCTTTCTGGGTGGAGTTTGTGTGTTCTCCATGTACCTGCATGGGTTCCCTTCAGATTCTCCAAGTTACTCCTACAGTCTAAAAACACATGCACCCTATAGGTTAACTAGCAACTCTAAATTACTCTGTGTGTGTGTTCATATCTACAGTATATGTGGCCCTGTGTCAGACTGGATCAGCTCCAGTCCTCCCGTGACCCTGCACAGATTAGCTGTGTAGAAAATGGATGGCTATCAACTCCTATTAGCTCCTACTCCACATCCATGACCTTCAGTGTGACTGAGCTGGAAGGACCTATGGACAATGTATATAACCACAATAAATTGTGACAATGTAAACAGCAGAGCTAGAAAACATTTTGATGATGTTTTGGGCAATGTTTACATTTTGTACATTATTATTTGAATTGTGCATTCATATCTTTAGTTAGTTAGATAGTTAGTTGCGCTGTTTGTCTGCAACAAATCACCAGCGTTTCACAGGAAATCCTTCAAATGCATGGAATGCTAAAATCCTAAATCATAAGGTTCTCTCAACAACACAACCACATTTGTAAGATTTTTTCGCAGAAGAGGGGTAATAACAAGTGATGGGAGCAGTGCACACCCAGTCTGATGATGTATCCCATGGTGACAATTTAGCACATAAAACTTCCCATTGCCGTGCTTTTGTTGGCCAGCTTGGCAAGGGAAGAGTGCAGTGGAATGACGCACATGCAAACCTGGGCTTTACAGTGCCGGTTGAATTTGATGAGCTAGGGCGGTGACATACAGCTGAGGGGCTGTTATTATTCCAGCTTCCTGTTTGGCACTGCTCTGAGAGAGCTGAGTGTCTGCTAACCTTAACAATACTACAGCTTAGCCTGAATCTACTGTAAAGCCAAGTCTATTAAAGTCTGATGTCTTCCTGTCATGTCACTGTAGCACCATTTATACAGTATATAGCACCTTTATTCTGTAAATGCTAAATGCACTGTATTTACGTAGCACTTTAGCCTCGTTGTATTAATATAGAGCTTTTACTGATACATAAGAAAGATATGCATAAAATAAACAGCAAAACTATATCCGTCATTAAAATAATATTGATTTAAAAAAATGTTTTTTCATGTTGTTTCCAGGTTGTCAGTCTGGTTGTTCCATTCTTGTGGACAAAATATCTCAATAACCTAAATTTGGCACAAACATTCACAGCGATAAACTGATTAGATTTTGGTCAAGTTCAATGAGTTTTTGGCCTCATAAATGTTGTATCTCAAGACCGCCTCTCAAGAAAAAATGTATTTAGATTGGGCACAAACAAGAAATTAACTAATTCAATTTCGGTGGTCAAAGGTCAAAGTCACAGTATACTCTCATGCTCTTGTGAATGCAATATATTAGCCCTGGAGGCAATTTCATGACTTCCCATATATTGTGACCTCACAAAACGCGTTGGCCATAACTCACAAATTCATTTACGACACACTTTAACTCAAATGTCGATAAAGATAAAATTAAGTTAGGAATTTATATCCAGAAGGTCAAAGGTCAACTTCACTATAGCATCATAGTGTTCTCTATAAAACACATCTGGCCATTTTTCAACTCTGACTGACATGATGATTAGTTAGAAGATATTGATATTGTGCATTATTGAATCAATAATGTAAGCTATCAATAAAATCTCTGAATTAGAAAATAAATATCTTAATCATAAGCTCTAAATGTCACTGAATGGATGGAATCTGATGTTCAATTGAGATGATAACTTAAGCTACACTTGACATACATACAGATAACTGTTTGTGAGGCACAGGACACTTCTTTATCACAGCACTTCTGATGCAGGAACATCAGGATGCTATCTGCGATGTGATCGGTGTTTAAGACACTATCAACTCTTAACTCCAACCTGGTGCCACAGTTGGAGACGCTCAGCTACACGCATGTTTGTCTTGCATTGCAAACATTTTTAGTTTCTTGCCGCTCAGCTTCCCTCAAAACTTCTCCAGTGCTTAGCAGGGGACTTCAAAGCTGACCTGATTTTATTTTGGCTGCACAATACCACACCTGCAGACTGAAAGAGATGATTCATTTGTATATCTGGCACTGCCTAGATATCTGTGTCTGTGTGCAGTCATTGTATTTTCATACGTGCCATCATCCCCACTGGGTACGGACCTCATAAATCCCGCCTGGTCCTTAATGAAAATGAAACAAAGCTCAGAGTCTCTGCCTCCCAACGCTCTTTTCTGTCACTTGCCAGGAATCCAGATGGTACAAGTCTATACATCCCAGCATAATGCTGTTTCATTGTACACGGCCTAGTTTGACATGATGTGTGGCTCTTTTGTGAAGCGCCATCACAAAAGTACATTCACAGAGGGCAAAACCTCTGACTCTCCCACAGACACCACTGCCTGTGTCCCGTCTTAAAACCCAACTACATAACAGAGTCATTGTCCTTTGCCTGTGGCCACAGAGGGAGACTGGTTGTTAAAAAGGCATTTCATTAACTTTGCACCCTCCATTTTGCAATACAGATAGTTCTATAATGACATGCCCAACCCAGAGGCAGCACATACTCACAAAGAACAAAAGGCTCATAACTGATAAGAAGGAAGGAACTGTGGAAGGGCCTCTTGTTAGAATTCCCATGCTGCATGATGACACGCACTGCTACTTCAGGCATTTCCTTTAATGTCTTTAAAAATGACAAGAATGTGATTGTTCATTTATTGGCAGCAAAAGGAAATGCAGCTCATGAGGAGTCAAATGCAGCCAATGTTTGTCTGTTGTTGTCGTTCAAGGCAGCACAGACAGATGTGTCACATAGTGTGAGACCACATTCAATAGAACTGGTATGATGTTGTTCAATAAACACGCAACAAGTTTTTGAAAAAGCATTGCTTTTGAAACATTATTGCTAGAACAAAGAGCTTTGAAAGTGATGATGTGGAATTGAATGAACAACAAATGACAAGCAATATTGACCTGTTGTCTTCTCAAACAGCTGTTGTTCAGTTTCTGTCTCTGTTTTCTGGTTTTTGCAACTAATCAATTGCAGAGTAGATTAGGTGTAATAGCATGGATTGGGATTGTCTCCATGAAAAAAGTATAACCTCAGTATCTTGGCCAGAAACACTTAGAAACGCAAGCTGGAGGAGCTGGGAATCAAACCGCTGATTGTTTGATTAGCTGACAACCCAACAGCTGACCCAAGTAAAACACAAAAGAGAGTGGTAGTGGCCAGGAATTGACTTCACTCACAACTCATCTCCTTTCTGTGGGGAGACTGCATGACCTGTTTACTCCGCCAGTAACAGATTTTCCATAGCAATCCATTCCATTTGAAATGGCTCCAGAGATGTGTGTCATCCTCGGGCCCCCAGCAGGGAAACAAATCTTTCTAAACCTTGACAAGAGGTATAAAATCTCAGGGAGCAAAACGACCTAATGACTGAACTATGCTCATTTACAAAAACCTGGACCCAGAGACTTCGTGGTTGAACTTTTCCACTTCTATGTGTGTAAATCCGGTTATGTGACATCAGATACTGAGGCTTGATGCTCACGTTGCCCCCCCTCGGGCTAGAGACATATGAAGCATGTGCGTAATATTCTTCAGTCTAGTCCGACCCAGAGAGGACAAGACGGTATTCAGAGTTACAGCTCATTATGCAACTTTTCTTCCTGGGGGCAGGAAGTGTTAGAGGTCTGTTTTCCCTCCTCTCGCTCGGTCGGGTTTCCACCTCAACGTGTCACTCACATTGACGAGCTGTCACCTCGGAGGTAACTTTAATGTCTTCACAAAATTTCAAGAAGCTCACGTACTGTAGCTAAACTGCAGATTTCAAGAAGCTCACACAGCTGAACTGCAGCATGAATGGGACAACAAAGATCAATGTCATCATTCAACTATGTTTTATCACACATACAGCTTAGTTGTTGTGTTTCTGCTTTTCATCACTTTTATTCACCTATAGTGTATAATAACACCTACTGCAAATGGTGCAAATGGCACATGCACTAAGGCCATCATACTTATCATTACAAACCATCTTGGCCAAATAGAGGTCTAGTCAGAACAGGAAGTGGCTCAGTGACATTCATTTGGATGATCCCCTGATGTGGGTGGAGGGGAAGGTATAAGTTTTATTATAGATTTTGGGATGTAGTCAGTCTGTGGTTTCACTGGAGAATGGTTAGGATTAAAGAGGAACAAAATAAACCAAACAAGAATTGGACTTTATAGGTGTGCTAACAATACATTTCTATAATGAACCCAATGTATGTATGTGTGTTATACTGTAAGCCATAGGTGCATCACCCTATTAGACTTGGCAAATTGGATCCCAAAGAAGGCAATCTGGACATGACTGAAACAATGTAAATCATTGGTTAACCAATATAAATCAAAAGGAAAACAGGTAAATGTCTATTTAGTCCATTTTAAGGTCAAAGCAAAAAAGGACTGGCTGCCTAGTTGAGCAACAGTGTGTTATGCAGCTGGATGGATGGCTAACTAAGATATGTAGTAGTATTATATAATACTAGTACACTGGCTGTTTGAAAGTTTGATGCCAACATGAATTAGCTGTTAAACTTAAAAGTATGGGAATCATATTGTGTAACACCAGATGGTCAAACAAAACAAAACAAAAAACCTTCAATAGCCTATTATTTTATGTTGCTAAATCATGTAGGTGAACTGACCAGTATCTCTATTGCGGAACAGATTGGGCAAGTTTATATCAGATCAGATGCAATAGTATGCCTCGTCCATTTTAAGTTCTCGTGCGCTATTTTCCCTCAAAGGTCATCATCGGGAGTGAATCAGCTTCTGTCAGAGAACATCAGTGAGAGAATCATGATGGAGGCATTGGAGAAAATGGAGAGTGAGTAGACATATGTGGCGGATGATGATTTATTCCCTGCTCGGGGGCTTTTTCATGAGGGTGTGACCACAAATGTTTATAGTGACCACATTTGAAATAATTTCAAAACCCAGTTTTGCTCATGGATATAGTTAAGTCTGCTCCCCGGAGTACAGTTCATCTTATAAAATCATCTCTCCTATGATTAAGAACCAGAGAATGCAAGTATTGGTGAAATAAATGAAGTGTTTTCTCATGTCTCACTGTGAGTCTAGTGTGCAAAAAGACAATAGTTTGAGTTTTTGTTAAAACAATCCTGAAAACACGAAGTCAAACTTGTCTGTAAAGAGGGGTAAACAAAAAAAAAGCCCCCGTTGGCCCCATATTAACACACTTTGCGTGACTCCAAAAACCATTCCTGATGATGTATGGCAAACTCGCAATGAACCATCGAGAGACTGATTTCGGACACTGCAAATTGTGTCAATTCACTTGTAGTCTATTTGTGTGTGTATGTGTGGGTGCTCTTCATTGGGCTTCCTCAGATTTTCAAAAGAAATCGGATTTGGGCTGCAATATGAACAAGGAGAAAACCTGCAGTAGAGGGTCGAGGCTCACCCTGAGAAATTGGAGCATTGCTCCAGGTGTGTCACATCAAGATGCTGATTACACAACATGGTTCGTTGTTTGTTTGTTTTTTTGGAGGGGGTGAATCAGAAAACACATGCTGTGTGACAAATCTCTGCACAGGGTTGATTAGTTTGTTGATTGTGGCCTGTGGGATTTTGGAGCGCTCCTCTTCAGTGACTGTTTGACGTTGGTATTGGCAGTAAGTGGAACATGCTGTTGGGTCTGATGTCTGGTGGTGATGCAGGTCGTTTAACTATGAGCTTCCAAGACCTGCATTTTGTGGGCCACTTATAGTCAAAGTTTGTTTGCATTACACTCCAAAAACACGATGTGATCAACAGAACTACAGACAACATGTGGTAAACATGATGTACTTTAAAGCCCCAGTATGCAGGAATTACCCCCATCTCGGTGCAGTTGCATATCGGAACGTACTCTTGATGTTGCATTCACGTGAACTTGGGCAGACAACAGACGCTGCATGTAACAGGATAAACAAGCCTCTATGTAAAGAAGTGGTCCGCCAGTATTGTTTCCCTGACCACGTTTTACCGTCTTTCTGTCATTGAGTAAGATGACATCCAGTTGATTTGCCGACGGTGTCTGACTGCACCTGAATGCACCTGAAGGCAACATCAGTGCCTCCATCCTTCCTCACACTGCACAGTGGTGACAGTTTTAACAGGCGCGACCTGGAAAACTTTCTCCCCGTGCTAACAACTCCGGTGAGTTTGTGGTAACCTACGGCCACGCTGACACCGAACGTAAAAAATGATGATTCAACATGGCAGCCAAGGTTCCATGCACCCCCCCTTGTATATTTGTAACGACTTGTAACAACTCATTCTAAGGTACGAGAAAGCTTTCGTTTGTATGCGGGTATGATTCGACTTCAGTGAAATACGTATTTATGAAAGCAATATTTGATTTTTGCTAATAAAAAGCCAAATAAGTTGCATACTGGGCCTTTAAAGATTAAGTAAAAATGACGTTACCAAGGAGCAACAAAGAGAATCCTGGAAAATACCCATATAGTATAGAGGTAGATGTCCATGTCTCAGCTCCACTGGTCTGATGAATAACTCTGTTCTGATGCATGTCTACTGTAGATAGATAAAATGTGTAAAAACTGCATCTACAGTGGAGGGAAACACATGTAGCTGGAGAGTTTTCTGCACATTCCAGAGATAAATGAGCCCATACAGCACACAGTAGGCATCAGCATGTATTATACACCACTCACAGTGGAGCTCCTCATCCCATAATGAAGGCCTCCATTTTCCACAACATACAGTACCATGTACTGTACATGTCGCAGACAAAGACTCTCTGTGTGACAC
Source organism: Decapterus maruadsi (assembly GCA_030347415.2). Taxonomy (NCBI): domain Eukaryota; kingdom Metazoa; phylum Chordata; class Actinopteri; order Carangiformes; family Carangidae; genus Decapterus; species Decapterus maruadsi. Next base: position 10,165,709 of record CM064891.1, on the reverse strand, counting down.
CTGTCACTGCATTAGACTTGCATGTTCTCGTCTCCACTGACAGGAGGCTCATTACCATGCTGACATGTTTCATTGTCATTCTGGTGGGAGCCAAACATCTTGTCTTCTTGCTGCTAATTCAGCAAAACAAGGACATTTCTGAACTGAACTCATTCTGAACAAGGGTTGGGTAATCTGACAATACGTTCAGTACATGAGATGATAGATTGTTCTGTACAGTTTAATGTTGAAATGAAATAAGAAGAGGCAGTCTGAGTGTGCAGTACCTGCTCAGCAGGGAGGAGCCCTGCAGCTGGGGGATTGGGTTTCCCTTGTCCTGTTTGCTGTTTCTCCTCTTCTTTCCCTTGCAAGCCACAAAGAGAGTAAAAAAAGAAAGGACACACCCCGCTCTAACACAGTTAATGTGTTGTGCTGAAATATAATACTCACTCTGCTAAACTGTTTCTGTACACATCTTGAGATATTGAGTGTCAGACACTCCTCCATCCCGTCCCTCCTATCCTTGAGTTTCAAGCTGCGTGAAAGCTCATTCATTACACTGTATATTTGATTATGACCTGGAATTTTTATTTTCTCTGAAAGTTGTCTGAGAAGTAAATGTCGTCAATGCGCAACTTCTCTCAATCAAAACTAGCACGTCAATGCAAATATTTACAGATTAATTTATAGTAGAATACGTAGGGTCAGTGGAAATATCATCTCTGAACAACCATGAATATCTGTATCACAGCAGTCTGGCCAGAAATCAATCAAAACTGCTTCTAAATCCCTTATCAGATTAAAAAAGTTTAGCTTTCAATTCATGTATTTGAGTCAGAAATACATGAGGCACAAAAATGTAGTCTAAATCTGTAATCAATGTTGTTCGAGGAGGCAGAAAGAGTTTGAAGGGAGCTGACTGCTTTGTTGTGACATCACAAAGTCACAGGAAGTGCTGACAGCTGTTTTTAAGTCTCAGTTTGTGAGTACAGGCTGTGTGCATTTCTCTGTGGACTAATGCTTAAATACTTCCACAGTATTAATATAAAAGAAACAACAACAAACAACAGAAAACAATAGTATAGAAGAAATCAACATCTACCTTTATACTGTACCATGTGGGACCTATTCAGCAACACTACAGCTTCAGCTGTCTGTGCTCTCTCTCAGGCTCAACTCCAGGTTAGACAGTTTACAGTAAAACAATATGCACTGTATTCAATGTAAGCTTCATTCTTTCATAAAGCCAGGAGAATTAAATCTGATCTAAAATCTGGAAGGGACAATGTTCCAGACCGAACAGCCAGATGTCTGTTTAAGCACACAATTCCCTAATTCTGGTGTGGATTAGTCTGGTGGAAACAAACCCTTGCCCTGTGGGGACTGAAGCCCCAGGTGTGCGTACACACACACACACACACACACACACACACACACACACACACACACACACACACACACACACACACACACACACACACACACACACACACACACACACACACACACACACATACACACCAATAGGGTTAACAGTGGACCTGTCGCTCAAACCTGCTAAGAGGGGTATTTCGTTTACGCTATGTTGAAAAAACAAAAATGGAATATAAAATTCACTTTTGAGGTGTTTTACCATCGGTATTACTGAAAATGTGACTTTTAACCATTTTTAAAGATACTGCCAAGAGGGGACTTAGAGCTCTGAGCGACATTTACCTATCAAAGAGGGGACCTCCACATACTGCAGTGGAGCTGTCTGTACCCATTCATTCACCTAATGACCCATTCATTGACCTAATGAGTCTTTGTTTACAACAATGACTTTCTCAGTTTCTTTTAAAAATGCATAATATAACTTTAGAGTTACCATTACTTATTTCAAAGTCTCTGTAATAGAAGTTTTATATAAAAACATATATATAAATAATAATGGCCACATTTAAGAGTAAATTATTCTTATTGAACTACATGCAATTCAGAAGTAACACGGCTGCATGCACTAATATCAAGTTCTGCAATATAAACAACAACATTTACTTTAAAACAGCTTTAACATAGATTAAGATAGATTAAGATAATTTGCTCGTCTGTCTTTACCCATCCATAAATGTGTTGCCTTTTTCATTCTTAGCAGTCCAAGAATGGACCTACTATCATCTCAGTTTTATATAGTTAAAATGCTCTAGACATTTGGTTTCAACCAATTATTAGGAAATAGGAATGCATTTTATTTATTGTTTTGCATTGGAGAAAAAAGGTCCACACTTGGTTTATGTGGAATGACAAAGGTCCACCATTGGCTGGTATATAATGACACAAGTTCCCACTGAGATAGCACAGAGCGACATACACACCCACGCATGGGTGAATAAGCAGAAATTAGATAAATTGCTAAATTTTAATTTTTAATCTAATCTAAATTTAACTCAAACATTTGTAACTATTACTATTAATACTGTTAATTACTACTAATCCACACAAAACACACTTACAGTAAAGTAGCACTGGTAAAGTTGTGATTGTGTTTTGTTTTGTTTTTTAAACATGGGGTGTGCTGTGAAAACTCATGGGCAATCTATCGTGACACTTAGTTGATTTACATTGTATAAAAAGGTCCACACTTGGTTTATATGGAGTGACAGGGGCCCACTGTTGGTTGGTGCACAATGACACAAGTTCCCACTTAGTTAGCATGGAGTGACATATACACTCCATCATGTATGAATAAGAAAGAAATAAGCAAAAGTGATAGTTTTTAAGAGATTTTTTTCATCAAAACTTAACACAAACATTTCTAATAAAGTAGCACCAATAATGTTGTAATTATTTTTAAATGTACGGTGTACTACTGCAACACACATCTCTACAGTCTTTATTTTCCTTGACTGCATTGTTGTTCTAGGAAAAATACTTGAATTAAAACTAAGGGTTTTACGTCATTTTAATGTACTTGCATCATGAAACTGTATTCATAAGGATGTATTTTATTTACTGTTTTACATTACAGTAAAAGGTCCACACTTGGTCCATATGGAATGACAGGGGTCCACTGTTGGCTGGTACATAATGACACAGGTTCCCACTGAGATAGCACGGAGCGACATACACACTCCAGCATGGGTGGATAAGCAGAAATTAGATAAATGTATACGTTTTAAGATACATTTTAATCAAAATTAACAAACATTTGTAATTATTAATACACAACACAAACTCGCAAACACACGTAAAGTAGCACTGGTAAAGTTGTCATTATAGTTTTTTGTTAACATGGAGTGCACTGTGAAAACTCAATGGCAACCTATCATGATACTTAAGGGAATATTTCAGTTATTGACATTTATGGATCAACAATAAAACATGTATGGGAAAATAAAGGAGGAGCTGAGGGGTCATCAGCTTGTCTGAGATACAAGGGATAATTCTTCTAGAGGATGGATTAACCTGATTACGTAATATGATAAACTACTGCAGCACATTTTTCTACCGTCTATCAAGTTTTCTGATCTACTGCAGTTTCACTCCTTGACTGCATTTTTGTCATGAGAAAACTACTTTAAATAACTCAACTCAGGATTCAACATGGTGTGATGGCCTACAGCCACAAAGTGCTATTCTGTGGTCACCTAATATCCCATATAGCCTACTGAAGATGACGCTCTATGAGGGCCAAATTGTCAGACTTCTACTTTTTAAAAGCGCATGGTTTCAATCAATTTGAATGTACTTGCATCCTAAATCTATATTAATAGGAATGCATTTTACTTATTGTTTTGCCTCACAGAAGAAAATGTCCACTCTTGGTTTGTATGAAATGACAGGGGTCCACCGTTGGCTGGTACAAAATGACACAAGTTCCCACTGAGTTAGCACGGAGTGACATACACACTCCATCATGGGTGAATAAAGAAGAAATAAGATAATTGAATGGCAGAAGAAAATGGTCTAATCTAAATACAATCTAATCTGTAGTGTTATTTCTTTTAGCAAAGTGGCAATGTTGACATTAACTTTTTGAAATGTGGGAATACAATAAGGAAAGCAATACTGTACTATCATCCTAGAGGATTGATAAACTTCACAAAGAATAAGGAGATAAGTCTGCTAGTGGATGGAATAACCCCAAAAAGACCACTTTTGAACTACACTGTCCAAAAAAAAGTCACCATTTAATAGGTCAGAGCCTCCAATTACTGCATGTATGATTATGTTTCAGCTATGATTCAACTTATTTAACCCTAACTGATGCAGTCTCATTTCCTAAACAACCATGTCAGAAAACGCATCCTGTGGTAGAGAAGATGTTATTCTGTTTCACAAGGGTCAAATTATTGACGTTCATCAAGCAAATAAAACTATCTAAAGAGATTGCTGAGACTAACATTGCTTTAAGAACTGTCAAACACATAATTTAAAACTGGAAGGCTAGTGGGGAACCATCATCTTCAAAGAAGAAATGTGGTTCAATGTGACCACAGATTTAAAGTGTGTGACTTTTTTTTGGACGGGCAGTGTATATTGCAACCCAAATTTCTACTCACCAAAGTATTAGCTCTACTTGAGTTCATGAATACCTGTCTTCGTTTTTGTCGTGGGCAAAAATATGCAAACTAAAGCTTTATTTGTGGGGGGGGGTTCTGAATATTACACACTGTATCACACAGTCATACATGTTTATTAGGGGTGTAACGATACACAAAAGTCACGGTTCGGTACGTACCTCGGTTTTGAGGTCTCGGTTCGGTTCATTTTCGGTACAGTAAGAGAACCAAATGCAAAACAGAATTTTGCTTATTGTTTATTAGGATTTTTTTCTAAACCAAATGTATGTTTTAGTGAAATGTAATTATTTTACTCACCTACTAATGTTATGTGCATTGTCCCTGTTACAAATAAACTTAAACTTATTAAACTTAACTGTATGAATAAAATATAAAGCTACTTAAACCATTATACAAAATATGAAAAAAATGTACTGTTGTAAAGTGCTGCCTAATAAGTTCAATACATTATTCTCAAATTAACATAAAATGTGAATTAGAAAAACTTCTCACACATTTTTTTTTTTTTTTTACATGTGAACGGACTGACCATAGGGCAATGTGGGCAAATGCCACAACAGCTGCCTGACGATGCAACCGTTCGGCCGCGAAAAAAATAAATGAATGAATGAATAACGCGGATCATCACAATGGCACAGTGCGTAGTGGCCTGCTGTTACCGCATCTGCAGCAGCAGATCCACAGGTGCCGGGAGCTCATGGACACCAGACAGCCAGACAGAGAGAGAGAGACGGGCGGGTGGACGGACGGAGGGACAGGTAGACAGATAGAGAGGAGAGAGGAGCCACAGCCCTCACCTCCACTCTTCCTACAAGCAGGAAGGCTCTTCAAGTCTGTTTACTCGCTAGCGGTAGCATTAACATTAGCAGTAGCATTAGCGATAGCCACCATCGGGCGGCACGTGTAGCTGCAGGCGGACTGTAAACACTCACAACTTCTGTACCGAATCTCAACGCTGTGCCGAACCGAACGCCCCGTACCGAATCGGTTCAATACGAATACATGTACCGTTACACCCCTAATGTTTATAGATCAAATTGGTGTGGAAGTATAATTGAAGCTTGTCAAAAGGTATTGTTACAAAGGACTGGCGAGTTTACATTAAGTGGAAAGCACACAATAAATCTACAAATAGTAGAATGTCATTCTGATTCAGTAATTAATTTGTTACACATTTTGGTTGCTTCCTAATGATTTTTTAAATGTTTCAGTACCCAGCTAATATATAAAAGCTATATTCCTTACTATCTATGTATATACCTTGTAGGCACTTGCAAGTGTGTATACACAGTGTTTTATAAATCTGGATGTTTTTTGTCACATCACATCCACCCCGACACTTTAGAGAGCTTCTGTCCTGATGCCGTGTTTGCTTGTTCTGACCCGAAAACAAAATGTGTTGTTTGGGTCAGAAACATGCTCATTTACAAAGGAAAAAAAGCTAAATCGGTTAGCAGAATCATTAAGCAGGCCCGCACACGATCCCAAGGAAATGATCAAGTGGGAACCAGTTCTGAAGAGGAACCGGTTCTCGATTCCCACCCCTAGACTTCAGTCTATGATGTGGACACAAAAACAGTCCTCTCCATTGAAGTAGTGAAGTCATCAACACTTGTATTTCACAGATCCTAACTCTACCTATACTCTCCACTCTAAATGTGGAACTGGCTTCTGAGAAGTGAGTGAATGGGTTTTAAATCTGTGCCAGACGACTTGTGTCAGTCCTTGACTGTCAGCAGTGTGGGGGATGGTTTCTTGTAGCTGACGATGGTCGTTAGCAACTCTGAGGCGCAACCTGGAAAAGACTAACATCCTTCAGCCAAGATCTTATGTTCCAAATCAGACTAAGAGAGACATTGGAATTCCCTAGTCTTAGGTTGGCCATGTAAAGAATGGGTGTCCCAGCAATAATCTACCATGTCAAGTATTTGATGAGTTTTGTAAAGGTGTGTGATGCCTTGTGATAAATGTAATATTTGGATCTACCATTGTGTGCCAGTAGAAATATTGTCTGGGAACAACAACTAAACATGGCAGCAGAAATTAATATTAACACTAGAACCGCCAACATTCCATGTATACCTAGAACCGCCAAGAGGTCATTTTGACCTCCATTCACTCTAATGCAAAAATGGTAAATGGACTGCATTTATGTTGCCATGTATATTATAAACCCAGCCAGATACACAGTTCAAAACACTTTATAGTAATGCTTCACATTCATATACATACACATATTTTACAAAAAATAACAAAAGTGGTTGCTAGGCAACCAATATAGACGACTCTTTATTTTTCTATTTTCGAACAGTGTGTGTATGTAAAAATTTTCAAAATTGTTTCAAATTTTTGAATTCATGTCCATTTCTCATGAGAGCAAGGGATTGTCATTGTTATGTTCAATGTTTATGAGTAATATTAGTTTTTTATCTGTTTGACCTGTTTTAACTGTTCGACAACTTTCTAGTATCTGACCTCGTGTTGTGTTGTGGGATGAGGTCAAAATGACTAACTAACTAAGTAACTAACTATAACTAACTAACTGGCAAACTGAGTGATTAAATGGAAACTATTTAGCCCAGATTGCAATGATTGGAAAATCAATTTTATACATTTTTATATACACACACTATTCGAACAGTAGAAAAATGAAGAGTCATCTATATTGGTTGCCTAGCAACAACTATTGTTATTTTTGGTAAAGTATGTGTGTGTATATGAATGTCAAGTATTACCATAAAGTGTTTTGAACTGTGTGTCTGGCTGGGTTTATAATATATATGGCTATATAAATGCAGTCCATTTCGCATTTTTGCATTAGAATGAATGGAGGTCAAAATGACCTCTTGGCGGTTCTAGGTAAAATCACTGTTTTTTTCGCTCTCTTTTACATCAGAATCACGAAAACGCATAAGATGATGTAGAACACACTTTTAGGAAAAGTCACCAACTGGGAGACCTAGGGTTTTTACGCAAACAGAGTTACGTGCATTTTAAGAAGCGAGAGAGGTCAAAATGACCTCACGGCGGTTCTAGTGTTAATCAGATTGCCAGAGATACAGGTGATAATCAGATGGATGGAATAACCCCAAAATACCCACTGTTGAACTACTGCAAAGTGTGTACTCTCCAAACTATAAGCTCTACTGGAGTTCATGTATACCTGTCTGAATGTTTTTGGTCCACAACAAAAATGAAAAGCTAAATTTATGGATTTATGGTTATTTACTGTATCACATAGTCATACACATCTATAGATGGAATTGGTGTACACATTGAAACCTAGTTTAAAGATCTCAAAAGGTACAGGACTGGCACAGAATCAGAAAGTTTACATTAAGTGGGAAGTACACAATAAAAGTTGTATTCAGTTCACACTGGTGCAGAAATAGGTCTGACTGCTTTCAGGATGTGTGGATTGTACATTCAACAACCTTATTCATAGTATCTGAAGTGAAATATAAACTAATTCATTGAATTGTGTTCAGAAGATGGCAAAACGTGTTACCTAATTGTTTATTTTTTAAGTGACTCATTTGTTACACATTTTAGTTATTTCCTAATGATTCTTTTTTTGTTTCAGTACCCAGACACAAGTGTGTACATTCCTTACTATTTATGTATAACCTTGTGCATGTTGTAGGAAGCAAAGCAACTTCATTGCATTTACACACAGTTTTCTAAGTAGTGTTAAACATATGGGGTTTCGGTCTACAATGTGAACACAAAAAACATTCCTCTACATTGAAATAGTTAAGTCACCAGGACTCATGTATTTCACAGATTCTAACTTTAAGGTAGAGTTGTTGAACAGGGATCTGAGAAGTGAGTGAATGGAGTAAGGGGTTTGAATCTGTGCCAGATGACCTGTGTCAGTCCTTGAGTGTAGGCAGTGTGGGGGATGGTTTGTCGTAGCTGACGATGGTCGTTAGCCATTTTCAGGTTGGGCTCCAGAGTTTCTACCTTCTTTCAGCCAACATCTTATATCCAAATCAGACCGACTGAGACACAAGCATTCCCAGGTCCCAGGTTGTCCATGTGCTACCCACGAACCTATGGCCTTTGGTGACTCAACTTCTCTGGCAACTGTTAAGAGTGGGTGTACCAGCAATATTCCATTTTGTGTAAAGAATCGTCAGTTCTTTGATGAGTTTTGTGAAGGTGTGTAATGCCCTATTATAATATTTTGTGACAGGGCCTTTATATGAGCTACCATTGTCTGCTAGTATGCTGTCTGGGAACAACACCTTAACATGGAATAAGAAATTAAGATTCATCACATTGTCAGAGATACAGGGAATAAGTCAGTGTGTGGATGAAATAACCCCCAAAAGATCTACCATTCTCTGCCAGAAAACATTTCTAAGACCTTGGTCATTTCCAGGTTGGGCTTCAGAGTTGCTAATGACCATCATCAGCTACAAGACACCATCCCCCACGCTGCCGCCAAGGACTGACACAAGTCGTCTAGCACAGATTCCCTCACTCCGTTCACTCACTTCTCACAGAAGCCAGTTCTACATACAGTTAGGATCATAAAGAGAAGTGCAAATGCAACTTCATTAGAAATGTTTGTATTAAGTCTTAATGAAAGTTTCCCCATTAGAGCTATCATTTTTTCTTATTTTTTCTCATTCATACATACTGGAGGGTGTATGTCGCTCCATGCTTGATTAAAATCACATGCTTTTCTCAGTGAAAAATTAATAGACTGTAGCAATGTGTGTGGCAATAGTTTAATATATGGACTTTGTGAGATTAATCCATCCTCTCAATGAAGTATCCCTTGTATCTCTGACTAACTGATGATTCCCCATTCCCTCTGTATTTTCCCATGGATATCAAATTGTCATATATCAGTACCACTTTGATTGCAGTGTTGGGAAGATTACTTTGGAAATATAGTTGGTTACAATTACAAGTTACCCTGTTGAAAATGTAATAGTAGTGTAAGTTAAATATTTCAATTATTTCATCAAAGTAATGTAACTAATTACATTCGATTACATTTTAATTACTCTTCTTAATTTTGAATGAATGCTCTCAACTTTTAACAATTGTCACACTTTCAGTCCTAACAGTTAAGCTTTCAGCAGTACTTAAGACAACATCAAGACAATATAATGATAGACTCCACAAGATACCTCTTTTTACTGTGAGAACAACTGTATTATACTTAACATTAGGCCTATAGCCACATAAGGTCAGGGTATAGCTGTAACTCTTCAGATTCGACATTGACAGTTTAGATGTCAACAACATCTCCATGGCTGGCAAACACTCCTTGTACCACACCAGTGTTCCCCAATAGTGTGATATTCACAACAACAAGCAATTAGCCTAATAACAGTACAGCAAGAGGCACACAGCTATGCATGGCATCAATACCATTAGTACAGATTTTTAAACCCATCTGCAAAATGTATTAAATTTAACTGGAGTGTGGATGTCGCTCCGTGCTATCTAATGGTGCGTTTCCACTAGCACAGTACAACAATGTGGCCCTCATAGAGCGTCATCTACTGTATATGGGATATTAGGTGACCACAGAATAACACATGGCTCTGGGCCATCACACCATGTTGAATCCATAAATGTCAATAACTGAAATATTCCCTTAAGTATCATGACAGGTTGCCATTGAGTTTTCCCTTTTCCCGAGTTTGTGTTGTGTATTAACAATTACAAATGTTTGTATTAAATTTAGATTAAAATGTATCTTAAAACTTATACATTAATCTAATGTCTGCTTATCCACCCATGCTGGAGTGTGTATGTCGCTCCGTGCTATCTCAGTGGGAACCTGTGTCATTATGTACCAGCCAACGGTGGACCCCTGTCATTTCATATAAACCAAGAGTGGACATTTTCTTCTGCGAGGCAAAACAATAAGTAAAATGCATTCCGATTAATATAGATTTAGGATGCAAATTCAAATTGATTGAAACCATGCGCTTTTAAAAAGTAGAAGTCTGACAATGTGGCCCTCATAGAGCGTCATCTACAGTAGGCTATATGGGATATTAGGTGACCACAGAATAACACTTTGTGGCTCTAGGCCATCACACCATGTTGAATCCTGAGTTGAGTTATTTAAAGTAGTTTTCCCATGACAACAATGCAGTCAAGGAGTATGAAACTGCAGTAGATCAGAAAACTTAATAGATTGTAGAAAAGTGTGCTGCAGTAGTTAATCATATTACTTAGTCAGGTTAATCCATCCTCTAGAAGAATTATCCCTTGTATCTCAGACAAGCTGATGACCCCTCAGCTCCTCCTTTATTTTCCCATACATGTTTTATTATCGATCCATAAATATCAATAACTGAAATATTCCCTTAAGTATCATGACAGGTTGCCGTTGAGTTTTCCCTCCATGTTTAAAAAAAACTATAATGACAACTTTACCAGTGCTACTTTATGTGTGTTTGTGAGTTTGTGTTGTGTATTAATTTTACAAATGCTTGTATTAAATTTAGATTAAAATGTATCTTAAAACTTATACATTAATCTAATGTCTGCTTATCCACCCATGCTGGAGTGTGTATGTCGCTCCGTGCTATCTCAGTGGGAACCTGTGTCATTATGTACCAGCCAACAGTGGACCCCTGTCATTCCATATGGACCAAGTGTGGACCTTTTACTGTAATGTAAAACAGCAAATAAAATACATCCTTATGAATACAGATTCATGATGCAAGTACATTAAAATGACCTAAAACCCTTAGCTTTAATTCAAGTATTTTTCCTAGAACAACAATGCAGTCAAGGAAAATAAAGACTGTAGAGATGTGTGTTGCAGTAGTACACCGTACATTTAAAAATAATTACAACATTATTGGTGCTACTTTATTAGAAATGTTTGTGTTAAGTTTTGATGAAAAAAATCTCTTAAGAACTATCACTTCTGCTTATTTCTGCTTATTTCTTTCTTATTCATACATGATGGAGTGTGTATGTCACTCCATGCTAACTAAGTGGGAACTTGTGTCATTATGCACCAACCAACAGTGGGCCCCTGTCATTCCATATGGACCAAGTGTGGACCTTTTTCTGTAATGTAAAACAGCTAATAAAATACATCCTTATGAATACAAATTTATGATGCGAGTACATTAAGATTACCATAAACCCTAAAACCCTCTATTAAAAGAATTGCAGACAGTAGAAATGTGTGTTGCAGTAGTACACCCTACATTTAAACAATAATTACAACATTATTGGTGCTATTTTATTAGAAATGTTTGTGTTAAGTTTTGATGAAAAAAATCTCTTAAGAACTATCACTTTTATTTTTCTATAAAATTTTTATTTATTTATTTTCTATTTCTTTCTTATTCATACATGATGGAGTGTGTATGTCACTCCATGCTAACTAAGTGGGAACTTGTGTCATTATGCACCAACCAACAGTGGGCCCCTGTCATTCCATATGGACCAAGTGTGGACCTTTTTCTGTAATGTAAAACAGCTAATAAAATACATCCTTATGAATACAAATTTATGATGCGAGTACATTAAGATTACCATAAACCCTAAAACCCTCTATTAAAAGAATTGCAGACAGTAGAAATGTGTGTTGCAGTAGTACACCCTACATTTAAACAATAATTACAACATTATTGGTGCTATTTTATTAGAAATGTTTGTGTTAAGTTTTGATGAAAAAAATCTCTTAAGAACTATCACTTTTATTTTTCTATAAAATTTTTATTTATTTATTTTCTATTTCTTTCTTATTCATACATGATGGAGTGTGTATGTCACTCCATGCTAACTAAGTGGGAACTTGTGTCATTGTGCACCAACCAACAGTGGGCCCCTGTCACTCCATATAAACCAAGTGTGGACCTTTTTCTGCAATGTAAATCAACTAATAATTCCTATCAATACAGATTGAGAACACATTGTAAAATTGAAACCCTGTGCTCAAAAAAACTGAACAAGCAACAATAGCAAGGTCAATTATTGTTAATGTTTGATCAGAATTCAACAGAAATGATCTAAATGACTATCTTAATTCTAACATAGTTATGGATGTTAAATTGTTTCAATATTTTAAAATTTTTATTATACCTAATACAGCAGTGACTTTAAACTTAAGACATCAATGAAAACAGAACCGTTATATTTTGTTACAAAGAATAACAAATAATGTTTCAAGGTAGTGGTTTGTGCACTAAGGAGCCTGTTTGATAGCCTCTCTACAGTCTGAAAGGCTGCTGGGTCTGCAAGTCGTTCACACCTTGGTGGAGTGTAAGAAACGACGTGTGTGAATGAGCCATTAAAAACCCTGCTCCAGCCTGCCGGGGCACTGCTGAATATGGTATTTTACACACACACACACTCAGGTCCCCTCTTGGCAAAAGTTGAAAAAATTAACCAGAAGGGTTTTCACATGATTTTAACTTGATTTAAAGCATGTCAAACAGGGGACCTAAAAAATGTCCCCTGTTTGCTGCACGGTCCCCTGTTGGTGAATGTGTAACGACGCCGAAGTCCCCTCATAGATAGTAACAACAGTGCACACACACACACACACACACACACACACACACACACACACACACACACACACACGCACACACACCGCAGTTTCCTATTCCTCCTCTCATGCGGCTCATAGCACCCCAGCCATACAAAATCTAGGAAGCAGGGGGCAATTTCAAAGTGGAAAAACAGAGATTTTGGGAAGTGGTGTCAGACCCTTTAGAGAGGTTAATGGCAGAGGGTTGGGGGTTGGATTGGGGTCAGTTCAGTTTGGTGATATGACACTGAGTATGTACTCACTTTCACTGGTTTCCAGTGAATGCCATGCAGTTTTTTAAATGGAATTTTAATATAACATTAACCAATCAATGTAAACTCAGGCAGTGCTGTATGTACAATAATACACTGTCTCAAGTAGATTTTAAAGGCGCTATATTTGCTAATGCAACATACAGTACTGTAGCTGTGGGAGCACTCACAGCTGTTTACTTACCAATCTAGAAGCAATGGCGCAAGTTGAGCTTCATTTTTCATTCCCCATCATCAGCTGTCTCCAGAGGTGGAGGGTGGAAAGGAACACCGATGTCAGCTCTTGTCTCTAGGGGAGGTCGCAGTGACCTTTTGTGTTTTGAGGGGGCCCATGGTGCATTGTCGTACTCCACATTTATAGCCTACTGTTGGCTAAACTGAATCTAGAGTTTCAATATGTTCAATATGTTTTGTCACATTTAGAAAAAACTGTAAATATATTGAGTCTCTAGGGAAGTGTGAGTGCCACTGAACAGAAGCCAGGAAATGTTTACTGACAAAAATAGATATAAACATGACCAGTATGCATTTTGGCAACAGAGTGAAATTTATGTGCTCAGATGGATATTAATAATTTAACAAACATAATCCAATCAATATGCATGCATGGCACACAGTATTAACGCCAGGTGTAAAGGTTGGCTCTGTTTATTTTTTTTTATTGCTGCACTAGTATATGATGAAGGCAGGCTATAGCAGCCTGTTTACTGCTGGTAATTGCTTCCGCACTTCCCACAAACCCCTGCTGGTCTCCCAGTGATACGCATGGCATATTAGAAATGATGAAGCTGTGGCAGATGGGCACACTCCCCCTCCATGCCCACTTGCCTTATTTGTGTCACAGACTGGTGAGGCAAAGCATCATTATCTGCTAAGTGGCTTCTTTTCCCGGGGTGTTGCAGCCAGGTCTCTGCTCTGAGAGGGAGATAAAGAGCGAGCAAAGGAAAACATGAGCAGAATGAGAGATGGAACAAGAGGGAGCGAGAGAACACGTCGCCTGCCTGCCTGCGGTTCCGGTAATCAGCTGGAGTGCAGCCCCGTGCCCTGCTGTCGGCCCGCCGCTGAGCCTCAGGAGACTGTTTTCTTTAGGCCGTCATGCTTCACAAAGCTACAACCCATTCAACGTGGCACTGAATTAAAAGCCTGTGATTTATTTGAAGGACTCCGTCTTACGGCTTCACACTGGGATGGTTAAAGGTAGTCATTTATTTCTAGGAATCAATTATCTGAACTAGCTAATTAATAAATGTCTGAATAAATCAGAGGGAGAATATGTCATCTCAGTCCTCACAGAGTCACATGTGACCGCTATAATGGGCTTGGTTCATCTGCAGCTCTGACAGCGAATGTGTCGGGAAATGGCCACCATTATCGTTGATGACAGCACTGCCCGCACTAATGGCCAAGTCGTTTATCACAACTGCAGGTGTGTAATTGTTCAGGAGGGAATCCACTGTCAAACAGTCAAAAGCCAAATCCACTCAGGAGCAAAAAAAAAAAAAAAAAAACCTGCTGCAGGACAAATAAGATGGGACAATGCACCCTGCCACATGCTATCCAGGCCCAGCTGGCCATCTTCCAGCAAATAATGTCCATTGCATACAAACACACAGCAACCAGGGGGAAGGATGCAGAATACACAGCAACTGCGATAAAAATATGCTGTACTGAGAGGGAGGCTGTAGCCAGGCAACAACTCACAGAGACGCATGAAATGTTGTGAGGCTCCTCAGCAGGGGGCTGGAAAACAAGTCCAAATAAACCATGTTATTTATCAGTGCTCAACCATCTCACATCAACAGATTCATCCTTAACTGGGCTCAAGACCTAATTCAGAGGCAGTGCAGACAGTTGTTACCAGCCAGAGAGCCTCCAATCAATTCTGTCGTTGTCATGGAGGTATTGAGGTGGTACATTATCTTCTGACTACTAAACATGGTCGACATAAAAACAGTGCCTGCACCAGTGTACCGATTGTCTCTAAGATGTAAGGAATCATGCTATAACTATCTCTATTAATACTTGCATTTAGCATTTTGTGTAAAACTCGTATTGTTTATTTTATTTGTGAGATTTGACTGATGACTCATACACAGTGAGTGCAAACCTGGATTCTGGATGCAATTTGCCTATTTTAGTAAGGCTAGCTTTAAAGACCACCTTTAGACTTCTCTATTTAATGAGGTGTATCCTGTTTTTGTTAATCTGTTCACAAACAGAGGATATGTTCTGAAGGATTTTAAGGAGAGCTACACAAATGTCTTTCTAAGGTTCACATGAGAAGCACTGGGCAGCAGGGAGGATGTGGTTAGCTTAGCTTAGCATTCAAAGTCAATCTTGACGGTTTCGGGGGAGTTGTGTGTTGAAAACATTTCTGGGTGGTCAAGTGACTCACAGGCAGGTTGCCAGGTTTAGTGTCACCTGTGGGGATGTGGAAGTGGCTCCACCACAGAGAGGAGCTGGTTGAAGGTCTCAGGATGTGCTGTTTGATCAGAATGGAAATCAAAAGTTGCATATCCTATAAATATCCATATTTAGAACACATTTTGCCTAATATTTACATATACATATCCAAATGTCAACCATCACAGAGTAAAACTGGCAATGGATTGATTGAAAGATGAGCTACATTTACTGTAACCACAGCAACAGTCGCCTGCTGTTGAAGCTTTAGCTCTTTTATTCCTTCCAAGACAGCTGTGAGCATAATAACTGCAGAAAGTATAATGCTTTTATTCACTGCTTCACTGGATCCTCTCACTGCCTGTATTGTTCAAGCCGTCCAAGTTGTTGAATTAACTTTTAAAATGAGGAGAATGTGTGCACTTCATTTGTCTGTAACTTATAATGTGATGAGTGATGTCCTTTGGAGCTTCCAAACCAAGCCTTGCTTGTAACCGGAGCCCACATGGAAATCTGGCCAGGGAGGACGGTGAAATGTAAAACAGCCACGAGGAGTTTCACTGGACCAAAACCTCAGAATGAACCAAGAGATGGAAGGAATTTTGGCATTTTTCTCACTTCTATCCTGTGAACTTCAGCTCCTCTCTCTGCTCCACTCATATGAGATCTACAGTCTTCCTCTCCGTCCTCTTCCTTCTCCTCCTCCTCCGCTCTGTCTCTACTGCCTGTGAAGGTTTATTCTTGTTGACAGACCTCATTCAGGCTAAGGTTGAGTGAATGTAGCCATAATATCACATTTAATAAAATCTTGAACAAGAGCGACTGCTTTGGCTTTAACTCAGACTCAAGTTGTTTACAAGAATTTGATTGTGTAACTATCGGTGGAGTCTCTACAAACACCCCCATACCACATAGCTTCGATTTTTCAATTATTTTTTTGCAGTTTCTCTCGAAAAGGAAAACAGTGTCAGTTAGAGCGAAATTCAATTTTACAAGCAATTAGACTGACCTAGAGAAATGGAAATTTTGGTGTTACTCTTTAAGGTAGTCAGACCAACACTGACTATACTACTACAACTACACAATCTAAACTCATGCATTATCTCCAGTATCAAGCTATGTTATTACATTTAGCAGAACATCCTGCCTCCACCTGCAACTTCACCTGTATGTGCCATCAGACCAGGATTTTATGTTTTTGCCAGCTGATGTCCAAAACTGTCTTCTACTCAGATGTTACAGTCAGGTATAATTCTATACAGTGCATATGCTTTGCTATTATTTAACAACTGTACATAAACAGCCCTGCCTCCAAGATCAGGCTTCAAATATTAGATGACATCACAGTCATCTCTAACAGTCAAACTCGTATCCACTCCATTGTTCTACTTGTGAGGATTAGCAAGTAGCAGATGCTATTAACACAATCTGCTCTTGTATGACAACAATGAAACAAATTTTCTCACCAGCGGAACTACAAGTCATTGACCTCAGGAAAGGTTAAGTGGCTCAGCAGATGCTCTGCGGAAAAATCATCCATGAGAAGGGAACAGTATTGAGACAGTTCTTCTCACCCTGATACGTGACAGGTCGTTAATGAGCGCAAAGCACCCAAAGCTGCTTCTGCTGCAGCTCCACTGCAAGGCATTAAAAAAATAAATGATGTAACCCTGTGGAAAAAATAGAAAGATAAATAAGTTGAAAGAGAAAGCACTCATTTTATTTATTTTTTATTTCTGTGTTAATTTCGTATTTCATGTAATAAAGATATATTTTTGTTGTAAAGAATGTAAAAAATAATATTGCAAAGAGAAAATATATTTTTGTTGAGTTTACTTACCGTGGGGGAGAAATCCAATCAGTGATAGAGGTTACAGGTCGACCGGATTCGGAAGAGGTCTAGACCGGAAGAGAAGCAGGAACGAGAGCACAACGTGGAGCGAGCAGAGGAAAGCAGAGGCTGCATGGCGGAGCGGAGCGACGGCCAGAAAACACGGTGAAAAAGACTATGGTTAATGAAGATGCACCACAGAGATATCGGACAGAGCATCTCGGAGTGAGTGTGCAGTGAGTTTAACCTGTGTCGAGAGTTGAAATGAGACGGACTCCGGAGGGAAAGGTCGTCGAGCAGCACAGCTAATGTTAGCCTAGCCCATGCTAACTAGCCTGAAGCACGTTCGCCACAGAGAAGCTAACCCAGCATCCCATCGGTGAAGACGTTTTGCCGCCGTGGTAACGGAGCGCAGGAGATGCCGTGAGGGTGTGTGTCTAGCACAGACAACACTTGGAGCAGGACACCTGGAGTTGGAGTGACTCGTCGTCGGAGTGAATCGTCGTCGGAGGCCCACGTTCAAGCAGACCGCTGGTGAACCGGATGGACCACAGCAGGATTCCAGTGCAGTGAGTGTGTGTGTTTTATTTCTGCGCCATGCGCGAAGCAGCCATGTTGGTTTGAGGCTACCACGTACACAAGCAACGTCTCAGGCCTGCAACGGTAACTGATTGGGTACCCATTTTATTTTCATTCATTAAAAGAGTGCCGGCTTTAGGTCAGAAGTGTTTTATTGATTTACTGTTTGATATTTGTTGATTTCTGAACATTGAAAAGACTATTTGAAAGTCAAAGAAACATTTATTTTGGGACATTTATTGACTGAAATTACACATTGAAAAGAAAGAACTGAATGTGAATAAATATATTTTGTATTTTTTATTTTTCATTTATTCATTGATAATTGATATTTACTGAAGTAAATAATTCATATTGACTATTGCCTTTTCATTTGTCTATTGTGCATATTGCCTGTGGGTTTATGAGAGTGCTTGGCAGGGACTTTCTAAAAACTTAAAGGGTACCTAGGTGTAAGAAAAACATATTTCATTGTTAGTTCATTTATTTGCAGTAGTGAAGCTAAAAACAGTAGAAAAACACACTTGAGGTTAAATAACAGCAGTTACAGTCAGAGAATAAATCGAACAGTTCATAAATAAGGTATTATCGTGTAATTACCTACCTGCATTAGTTAACCTAAAAAGAAAGCGATTTCTTAACTAAGAGGAACTTGGGGAGCACACCTCAGTAAATAGACCTGACGTCTAGAGGGTGCTACATAAAATGGGGGCTCGTCCGGGATAGGGTTAGTTAATGCTAAAAATAGGTGGTTAGTGACTGTACATTTCTTTTCGTGTGTGAACCATTTTAGCTGTTAAAAAAAAAAAAAGAGCTAGCACAGTTGCTTAAGAGATCTAAACGAACGAAAAAATGGAAACTCGCGCTAGCAGGCCAGAACTAGCTAGTGAGCTCAAACAGTGGTGTCGCGGAGAAGGGCTAGATGAGTCACACTCCTTGATGGTCTTGGTTCCAGAGGGGGTGGAAGTAGCTCAGATTGAGGCGACCATGGAAAGCATCAAAGCTTTGGGGCGGGTTCGCGTAAGAGGGCGAAACTTCAACCAAAAGCTCAATCTCGTGTCTGTCCTCGTTGAGTGCAGAGAGAAAGTGGAGCCAGGTAAGATCCCTCCTGACGTGTTGCCCGAAGGTGAAACCAAAGCATGGGATGTGGTCGTGATGTCTGAGGAAAACGAGGTGTTTGAAGACACACAGGGTTCTCCAACGGAGGGTATTGGAAATGCATCCTTTGGTGGTTCTCCGGTGTCCATTATCCGTGCCGTGGGTGACTTGCTAACCAAGATGGAGAAACCTTCTGGCGAAAACAGCAGTTACCGCCGCTTGCGACTTTTTTCTGGAACTTTGCCAACCCCGGCTGGGGAAGAGGCATTAGAGCACTGGCTAGAACATGCGCGCCTTATGGTAGAGGAGAGTGATTGCTCTGCCAAGGAGAAAAGACGACGCATAATGGAGAGTCTTAAAGGTCCAGCTTTGGGCGTGGTGAAAGCTGTCCGGAACGCTGATCCTGAGGTAAGTCCAGTACAGTGTTTGGAAGCCATTGAGAGTGCATTTGGTTCTGCCGAGACAGGCGAAGATCTGTATTTCTCTTTTCGATTGCTTCAACAGCAACCCAAGGAAAAACTATCTGACTTCTTGAGACGGTTAGAGTTGTCTTTAACCAGAGTGGTTCAGCGAGGAGGTCTTCCTTGTGGCCGAGCGGATCGTGCTCGTGTCGAGCAACTTCTCAGAGGTGCTGTCCACTCAGACTTGATGTTGGTTCAGCTCAAGTTACGAGAACGGAGGGAACGTCCACCATCTTTCTTGGAGCTCTTGAGCGAAATTCGCGGCGAAGAAGAGTACGAGTCTTCCCGGATGAAACTGAACTCATCTGTGCGGCGGGTTCAGGCTAATGCGGATGCAGATAGCAGAGAGGGTGAGATTCAGAGCTTGAAATCTGACATTAAAGAGCTGAAAGCAATGTTCACGGCTATGACGGCTACAAATAGCCAAGCCCCAGCTAAGAACAAAGAATCTGAGCAAATGACAAAAGTACCTGTCACTGAGACATGTGTTGACACAGAAGTAGCTGCCCTGAAAAAACAGGTTAAAAAGCTGCAAAACCAGATAACAACTAAAAAGTCCAGAGCATCTGACGCCCCTGCTGTAGCTTTAAAAATAGAACCAATCCGGCAAGCGCAGAGTGGGGTCAGACAGCAAACTTTTAGCGATTCAGAGGGAAATTTCTGTTATTGCTGTGGCGAGACTGGCCACTTTTCTTCAAAATGTAGAAATCCTGAGAATCAGAGCAAAGTCATTCAAAAGCTGATCAGATCCTTGAGAAGAGCTAAACAGGGTGAGTCGTCGGCACCACAGACAGAAAATGGCCACACCGTCTGTGCGGCTAAGAAAAGCGAAGTGACCACTTTGAGACGTGACATTCCTCAGGGGCTGATTGGGCCTTCTTCAGTCGTTCCCATTAAGATCAATGGTGAACAGTGTGACGCACTTCTTGATAGCGGGTCACAGGTAACAATCATCTTTGAACAATGGTACAAGCTCCACTTACCTCATGTGCCGATCCAGCCAGTCTCCGGGTTAGCTATATGGGGGTTAAGTGACACAAGTTATCCCTACCTGGGCTACGTGGTGGTGGATATGGAGTTTTCTGAGACCGTTACAGGTGTGAATGAGACCATCTCTGTCTTGGCTCTGATTTGTCCGAGCCCGCAAAGTCCTGAGCAGACTCCTGTCATCCTTGGCACCAATGCCAACCTGTTCCAGCGGTTAGCCAGACTGTGCCAGGACACAGCCGGAGTAGACATTGGTCAGACTTTGGGGATAAAAGCCAAGACCCCCGTTTCTCTTCCAGACCAGTCATCTCTTGAGGGAGAAGAAGATGAAGTAGGTTGTGTGAAATGGATGGGTCCAGGGTCTCTTAACTTACCTCCTGGTGGTGAGTGTTGTGCCATCTGTGAAGTCGAGTTGAGGAGGCCTGTGGGAAAAGACATGCTGATGGTGGAAGCTTCATCCATTACTCCCTTGCCATCTGGAGTACTGCTACAGTCCATGGTCGTTCCAGGTGCCGCTGTGGATGTCAACCACTTCACTGTGTTGATCCACAATGAGTCACTGAAAGACACAGTCATCCCAGTCGGGACTGTGATAGGCCAACTTTGTCCAGCTGATCCAGTCGTTCCATCCCAGCTGGTCGAAGCTGAGACTGAGACTTTACCCACACAGTTAGATCCTCAGCTCATTCAGTTTGGTGATTCACCGATACCTCAGCAGTGGAAGGATCGGCTTCGCCAAAAGTTGTGTGAGCGAGCTAGTGTGTTTTCCTTGCACGAATGGGACGTCGGTCTGGCACGAGATGTCGAGCATCACATTCGCTTAACTGATCCAAGGCCGTTCAGAGAGCGTTCGAGGCGCTTGGCTCCAGCCGACATTGATGACGTGCGTAAGCATTTGCAGGAGTTGCTGCAAGCCGGTATCATTAAGGAGTCTCGGAGCCAGTACGCATCGCCAATTGTGATCGCCAGAAAGAAAAATGGGCGTATCAGAATGTGCATTGACTATCGGACCTTGAATCGACGTACAACTCCCGACCAGTACACTACTCCCCGCATCGATGATGCGCTTGATTGTCTTTCAGGGAGTAAGTGGTTTTCTGTCCTTGACTTACGAAGCGGATATTATCAGATCGCTATGGCGGAGGAGGACAAAGAAAAAACCGCATTCATTTGTCCTTTGGGTTTTTACCAGTTCGAAAGAATGCCCCAGGGCATTACTGGAGCGCCCGCAACTTTCCAAAGACTTATGGAAAAAGCGGTTGGCGACATGAACCTTCTTCAGGTCCTAGTCTACCTGGACGATCTCATAGTCTTTGGCCGTTCATTGGAGGAGCATGAAGAGCGTCTCTTGCGGGTGTTAGACAGGCTTGAGGAAGTAGGGTTGAAACTCTCTCTTGACAAGTGTCAGTTCTGTCAGCCAAGAGTGAAGTATGTTGGACACATCGTGTCTGCTGACGGCGTCGCAACTGACCCAGACAAGATACAGGCGGTCGCCAAGTGGCCTAAGCCCACAGACCTAAAGTCCTTGCGGTCGTTCTTAGGGTTCTGTGGGTATTATCGTCGCTTCATAGCGAACTACTCATCCATTGTTAGGCCTCTTACAGAACTTACAAAGGGCTATGCACCCACCCAGCGTGGACGAAAGCCGAGTGTGGACAAAAGCAAGACTTACCTAAAAGAGTCAGAGCCATTCAACGAAAGATGGGACCAGTCTTGTACCGATGCTTTCAAGAGCATCATTCAGTGTCTGATAAACGCACCCGTGTTGGCGTTTGCAGATCCAGAAAAACCGTATGTCCTGCATACGGATGCGAGTTTCAAAGGAGTAGGTGCCGTGCTTTACCAGGAACATCCTGCAGGGTTAAGACCTGTGGCCTTTGCCAGCAGAAAGTTGAGCTCACCAGAACAAAGATATCCTGTTCATCAACTTGAGTTCCTTGCGCTGAAGTGGGCCGTTGTGGATAAATTTCACGACTATCTCTACGGGGCCAAGTTCACGGTGCGCACCGATAATAACCCCTTAACCTACGTGCTCACTACTGCGAAACTCAATGCAACCGGTCATCGGTGGCTGGCTGCGTTGGCCACCTACGATTTTGACGTGAAGTACAGGCCTGGGAAAGCCAATATAGACGCTGATTTGTTGTCGCGCAACATCGCAGACCCAGCAGAGAGTGTTGGATGGGAGAGCATGTCTCCCAATGCTGTTAAGTCTATATGTCAGCGTGTACAGATTGGTGAAACTTCAGATGAGTCTCCCAGGTATGTTGAACAGTTAGGTGCATCACCAGCGTGTATTCCCGACGTGTACGCCTTTCCATCTCAGTTGCACTTAAGTTCTATGGAGCAGTTTTCAAAGGCTGACTTGATCGAAGCCCAGAAGAGAGATGTTGTACTTAAGCCCGTGATGGAGGCTGTGAAACATGGCGTTTGGCCTAACGGCAAAGACATGAGTCCTGAGATGTTGTTGTTCAAGCGAGAGTCAGGCAGATTGGTGATCAGAGATGGACTTCTTAGTCGTGTTGGCAAGAAATCCAACGAGGAAACAGTACAGCTCGTGCTGCCTGGTGAATTGCGCGGAAAGGTTTTGTTCGCTTTACATGATGACATGGGCCATCTCGGCGTTGAGAGGGTCACTGACCTTCTCCGAGCTAGGTTCTACTGGCCCCGAATGTCCAGTGATGTTGAGGACTATGTCAAAAATTGTGGGTTCTGTGTGACTCGCAAAACTCCTTGCAAGAAAGCCGCTCCCTTGCATCACATTGTCAGCAGTGGTCCTATGGATCTGGTGTGTATTGATTTTTTGTCAATGGAGACCGATTCCCGAGGCATTGGCAATGTTTTGATTGTAACAGACCACTTCACTAGGTATGCTCAAGCTTTTCCAGCTAAAAATCAGAAAGCTTTGACGGTAGCAAAGATCCTAGTTGAGAAGTATTTTGTGCACTATGGGTTGCCGGCAAGGATTCACTCTGACCAGGGGAGGGATTTCGAATCCAGGCTGATAAAAGAGCTACTGACAACTTTGGGCATACGGAAATCGAGAACAACTCCGTATCATCCCCAGGGGGATCCGCAGCCCGAACGGTTCAACCGTACCTTGCTCTCCATGCTAGCCACCTTGGGTCAAGAAAAGAAAAGGTCATGGAGTCAGCATGTGGCTTCATTGGTGCACGCCTACAACAGTACAAAAAGCGATGCAACAGGGTTCTCTCCCTATTACCTCATGTTCGGTAGGGAGGCCAGACTCCCTGTAGACCTGTGTTTCAGAGCATCAGACGATGAAAGTGTCGAGAAGAGTCATTACCAGTATGTGGATGGCTTGAAGCGTGATCTGCAAAGAGCTTACCAGCTAGCTACTCAGTCGGCGGAGAAGAGTCACCTGCGAAACAAGAGAGCATATGATCAAAAAGTCAGTTTGCAGAACATTCAGGAAGGGGATCGTGTTCTCCTAAGAAATTTGGGGTTAAAGGGGAAACACAAGCTTGAGAGCAGATGGGGTTCTACACCTTATGTCGTTGTGAGTAAACTGCCAAACTTACCTGTCTTCAGGGTGGGACCTGAGGGAAGAAAAGGGCATGTTAGGACAATCCATCGTGACCATCTCTTACCTATAGGGCAGTCAGTCAGGATACCTGAGGGTCAGAGTGAGGAAGAAGTTCCTAATAGGCCTAAAACACGATCAACAAGAACAGGAAACAGACAACTGAAACTGAAACCAAAAGAACAGATCTGTGCAGTAACAGAGTCGTCGTCAGACGTTGAGAGCGACAGACCTCGTAGAAACTACAGAGACTGTATAGACTCTTTATTGAAAAGACAGTATGCCACTGTAGAAAGAGAGTTTGTAAGTTCAGAGGAAGAAGTTGTCAGGGACTTTAGTCCAGAACGCTCAGCTGATGAGAATGAAACAGGCAGGGATGATCCAGAAAGTCAGGTTGAGACAGATTCTGACTCAGAGACAGACCTAGAGTTTAGCAGAGGTCCAGTCAGAACAACAAAAACGAAACCAAGCTCTAAACAAAAACCAGACAGGGTACTGAGACCTAGATCAACTGAAAAGAGACAAGTAAAACCAGTGTTGAGACTCACTTATGATGAACCAGGCAAGGCTAGTGAGCAGCCAATCACAATAGTTCATAGAGGTATCATCATTAAACTAGGTCAAAAGTAGTTCATAAAAGTACCTATAATGAGTAGGACACAGTTCATAGTTATAGTTAAAGTTTATTAAAAGGTTGTCTGATGAGGACATCTAGACGGTTAGTAAGGGGGGGATGTAACCCTGTGGAAAAAATAGAAAGATAAATAAGTTGAAAGAGAAAGCACTCATTTTATTTATTTTTTATTTCTGTGTTAATTTCGTATTTCATGTAATAAAGATATATTTTTGTTGTAAAGAATGTAAAAAATAATATTGCAAAGAGAAAATATATTTTTGTTGAGTTTACTTACCGTGGGGGAGAAATCCAATCAGTGATAGAGGTTACAGGTCGACCGGATTCGGAAGAGGTCTAGACCGGAAGAGAAGCAGGAACGAGAGCACAACGTGGAGCGAGCAGAGGAAAGCAGAGGCTGCATGGCGGAGCGGAGCGACGGCCAGAAAACACGGTGAAAAAGACTATGGTTAATGAAGATGCACCACAGAGATATCGGACAGAGCATCTCGGAGTGAGTGTGCAGTGAGTTTAACCTGTGTCGAGAGTTGAAATGAGACGGACTCCGGAGGGAAAGGTCGTCGAGCAGCACAGCTAATGTTAGCCTAGCCCATGCTAACTAGCCTGAAGCACGTTCGCCACAGAGAAGCTAACCCAGCATCCCATCGGTGAAGACGTTTTGCCGCCGTGGTAACGGAGCGCAGGAGATGCCGTGAGGGTGTGTGTCTAGCACAGACAACACTTGGAGCAGGACACCTGGAGTTGGAGTGACTCGTCGTCGGAGTGAATCGTCGTCGGAGGCCCACGTTCAAGCAGACCGCTGGTGAACCGGATGGACCACAGCAGGATTCCAGTGCAGTGAGTGTGTGTGTTTTATTTCTGCGCCATGCGCGAAGCAGCCATGTTGGTTTGAGGCTACCACGTACACAAGCAACGTCTCAGGCCTGCAACGGTAACTGATTGGGTACCCATTTTATTTTCATTCATTAAAAGAGTGCCGGCTTTAGGTCAGAAGTGTTTTATTGATTTACTGTTTGATATTTGTTGATTTCTGAACATTGAAAAGACTATTTGAAAGTCAAAGAAACATTTATTTTGGGACATTTATTGACTGAAATTACACATTGAAAAGAAAGAACTGAATGTGAATAAATATATTTTGTATTTTTTATTTTTCATTTATTCATTGATAATTGATATTTACTGAAGTAAATAATTCATATTGACTATTGCCTTTTCATTTGTCTATTGTGCATATTGCCTGTGGGTTTATGAGAGTGCTTGGCAGGGACTTTCTAAAAACTTAAAGGGTACCTAGGTGTAAGAAAAACATATTTCATTGTTAGTTCATTTATTTGCAGTAGTGAAGCTAAAAACAGTAGAAAAACACACTTGAGGTTAAATAACAGCAGTTACAGTCAGAGAATAAATCGAACAGTTCATAAATAAGGTATTATCGTGTAATTACCTACCTGCATTAGTTAACCTAAAAAGAAAGCGATTTCTTAACTAAGAGGAACTTGGGGAGCACACCTCAGTAAATAGACCTGACGTCTAGAGGGTGCTACAATAAGATCAAATATTTTCTAGTGTGTTGACATAAAATGTGACTGGATAGTCTGATATTGTTTCCATTCCATCATTTTAATGTTATCCCCGTGTCTTTAGAACAAAGACACGGCTATCCGTGAGATAAAATAAACCGCTTCAATGAGGAAATGAAAAAAGATGGGGGATCATTTTCAAAGTGAGACTCTTCCACACGAGTGTCAGCAAACAATAACACTGCGCTGTCATCAGGGAATTCCAGCTCATATAAAGTCCCTCCCTGAACGCCTCCATTAGGCCCCTGAGGTATCACAGCTGTAATCTGGGCTTTATTGCAATTCCTTTATGGCATGAGGTCAACCAGCAGAGGTCAGCCACAATCTGGCTGCAAGCGCCACTTTCAAAGACGAGACACGCGCCTCCAAAGTGACAACACTGGTACGCCCCGAGCACTCAGCCCACCGAGTTCATTAGCTTAATATCTGTGGACATCTGTTTAGGGCCGCAACTACATCTTACCTAATCAGAAAGCTCCTCTGGGAAATCATCCTGACGAGTTAGAGACGCCATCAAACAGCAGCATCCCTGCCATCCGCAGGGCCGCTCCATCATCACGGTAATTAGGGTCTCAGTGAGAAGGAGCCATGTCCTGACAGCTTTCTTATTATTTTATTTTACGAGTGGGAGGAAGATGCATTTCATCGTGGGCTCTTAGTTGATGCTTCCAGCCATGAGACTGAGAGACAAGTGACGAGACCGTGGCTATGCACAGGCTGCTTTAATCTGTGTTTTAAAGGACATTCAGAGATGCTTAGCACTAACCAAACAATTCCCTTCAGCATTGCATGCAGATGTTATTGGTTTTGGCCGGTGACTGTGTCAGGATTGAAGTATTTTATAGTATCCATGGGTGGATTTATACAGATGTCCAAGGGAATAAGATAAAAGAGGGTAAATCATCAAGACTCGATGAGTGTCCTGATATTGTCAGATAATAATGCAAATAAATCTCCATGGATCAACACTAATTTATAGAGACAATTATGAATCCCAGATGATGACTGACGATTCTCTGGTTTCTCTTCAAACACTGCAGAGCTGTGACTGGTTCATTCAATGGAAGCTACAGCCATACCACTATGTTTTAGTTTTTTAATCTCCATAAAGGTAGATGTCCATGTCTTCTTTGATTATAAAAGCAGCTCTGGTTTTCTATATAATTACTATGACAGGCTGAGAGCCTCCTCCCGTCTGATTGGTCCTTGGACCTGCTGTTGCTGGAGTTCCAGAGAAAAGCAGAGACAGTAGCGTACCCTTACGAACATGCTGGAAAACTCTCAACCCCTGCTCTTTTTGTGTCCCCATAAAGACTGCCATTGTGTTGTGACTTTTTTCAGCATGTTCGTGTATTTGCCCTGTGTTGTGAGCTTTGCAGGTGTTGTGAGGTTTCCCAGCACATGCATTGTGAAACTGATGAAGTTGTTATCTGAATCCGTTGCATTTGTGACTTTACATGTGTTTTCTTAAGCCGCAGCGCATTGACCTCTAAGGACCACTGTATAAACATCCTATGGATCAACACTTCAAATAAAACACATGGAGAGTATGCATCTCTTTTGCTTATTCCGTCCACACTCAGTTTTCAAAAAACCTGTACTAGAGCCACAGCTGACTCCATTCTAGCTTGAAAAGTTCTGGGTTGTGTTGTATTGTGGGCTGGATGTAGAAACCCACATTCAATTGAGGCAATATAGATAATACACCATAACTGTTGTGGTGTGCTGTCAAATTCTACATTTTAATGCTACAACTGTCTTTGCTGTTTCTTTTCTTACATCTAACCGATTGCCGTGCTGTGCATGGGACTGACATTTGTGTTTTCAGATTTGATTCTATGGATGGATGTGATTTCTGATATGGAGCCAGAACACTTATCTGGACGAAGATAGTTTCTGAAATGCAGCACTTTCAGATGGTTACAACTTGAGAATGAGCTATTTTTCATTTCTTTTTCTTTTGGGTTGATGTTGAACTCTGTTTTCAGATGAGAACCAGACCTTGAGTCAGTGGACAAATTTGTGGGACAGGTTTGGCTGAAAAACCTTCCAACAATCGTAATTCAATAATAATCACAATCAAATAAATGCACAAGTTTGCAACCTGTTATGAGATTGTGGATTCTTGGAGGGACATGTCCAATAACTTGGCCTCAATTGTACAGGAAGAGCATGTTTTATGCAGTGAAACTGATGAGCTCACAGCCACCAGGGACCGTCGCAGATTTATTGTGACAGATAAACTCACTAAATCTGTAACTTTGATAACAGTGAAACGTGGCCATGGGCCAGACAGGCAAGCTGACAGGGGATCTTCACTGTCCTCTGCTCATTAATGCTGTGGTTAGGTCCAAAGACTGTTGGAGTTAACAGTGGCAGCCATTACACTGACTGCTGTCGTCACTGTAGCCACGTACCTGCACCATTGATTGAACTGGATCAGCGTTGCATTGTTCACAGTTTATTTCGCAAGCTCTGTTTCTATTCAATGAAACTCGGATTTATTCCACTGTAAATGTGAACACTGCGAGAAAAATAACTCTTCAGGACAGCAATACCCATTGTGCTGATACGTCCTGTGGTGCATGCTCAACTGCTGCCATCAAACTCAGGGCCAAAGAGTTGAAAAGAAAAAAGCCGAGACAGTCTGGGACTCTTCTGTGGACAGTAAAAAAAAGAAGAAACATACTGAAAACCAACTATATGACCATTCCAGGTGTCTTGAACTCTCCACAGACCGACCGCAAGTGTTCAATCCATTAACTGTCCATGTAGAGCTGCACAAAAAAACACCAAAAGATATGAAGCTTGGCGTCTACATCCACTGTGTCCTCAGGTTTGTTTTGGCTGTTGGCAGTGAGACAGTCCAATGAGTAAACCATGTCAATGTTTAAGCCATGAACCTGGAATGTGAAGCAGAGACAGTATGATCTCTGCACACACATTTCCCCCCCTCTTCATGTTCAACTTAACAAACTGCAATTCACATAACCATGTCAAACCTTTCATTCTGTCTTAATACACATGGAGGTTTTTAAATCACAGATTAGTGTATCGTGTGAGAACTGGCTCCACCTCTGTTGTCTTCATGTTGTCCCAGTCTCCTCCAGCTCTGCGGAGGCTTTAACAAGCCTCAGTCAGATTATAAATTATACAGAGCTCGTCAGGGCTGCCATCCAAGGCAAACTCTCCCAGCAGCACACATGACGTGACTGCCGATCTCCAGTTCATGTGAACGCATTGTGCAGATGACACAGAGAGATAAATGAAGAGCCACCGAGTCCAAAGACAAATCCACACGTTCAACTGAAGCTCAATCTTCCAGTATAAATCCCACACCTCCCTTAAGTCTGACAGCAAATGCACGGTTTCCTTAGCGTTTGAGTGGGTGGGTTAAGTGGGTGACACGTATGACTGAACGCAGTTGTACCTTGAATGAATCCTAGATATTATATTACAGACTTTATCAGACTGTGTAATGAGAGATGAGTCTGGCAGTTCCATGGCAATGTTGACTTTTTCATTCCAACATCTGTTGAACACATCAGCTTTCCCTGACAAGCTTTAGAGAAAAATGTGCTAAACAATTACAGTAGCTCATTAACGAGTTCATTGAAACAAATGTTTTCATAGCTAATCTATGGTAATAATCTTTATTTATAGAGCTAATTCGCTAAAGGCACGTTACAAAGTGCTGCAAAGTTAAACACGCAGGTCACCTCAGGCAATGGAGATCCAACAAGCAAATCTGAAATTTGCTGAAATATTATGGTATATTTAGCAAATAAACCAACTACAGCATCACCTTGGTCCTTAAGATCACTGGCCATGGGTAGTTGAGAAGCTGAATAAAACTAGAAAAATGTTTCTGCTGATTTTACTGATCTGATCTGATGTGTGTGAGATCATTTCTGTCATCTCTGCGTTTATCTGCCTCAGGAACAACTCACACCAGAGACTCAATGTCTGCACTACAAGAGCGTGGCGGCTGTGTCGCTCATTTGGTTCATCTGTGGTTCATCACAGCTGCATCTCTGCTGTCTCACTACTGCTGCAGCGGGGTTATCATTCTACACACAGATTGCAGGTCACTAGAAAGTTGGATCCTGTCATCATGAGTTAGTGATATGCAAAGGCGTAAGACACAGATGCAGCACGTGAAACCACCACATGTCAAATGGTCTAAGTGTCGAAAAAGTAATATTTTGGATATATTTCTCCAATGCTAGACCGCACAAGTTTTGCTGTGTGCTGTACAGAACTTAAATTGCTGTCATAAAAAAAAAAAAACCTTCAAAAATGAAATGTTTTTGCTGAACAGAAATACCAAGAATTTTGCTGCTTCTAGATTCCAGCTGTTTCTGTCTGTTTTATGTGCTTGCAAATTAGTTTCATGTCCTCAATAAGTCACTGTTGTGATGATCATTATTCACCATTATTTGACATTTTACACAGTAAGAGATTAATGGACTAATTATAAAATTATTTTGAGATGTACAAACAATGAAAACAGTCAATAGTTCCAAACACAGCAAACAACAATCAGCAACAGACTGACTGAGGCTTCTCTACGTGTCAGCAGCTGTAATGCAGCCTGGGGAAAAGGAATGCGCCTTAATAGGCTTGTGTATAACAAAACAAAATGTTAAAATCAGAAACAAAATGTAAGTAATTAGGGTTCATTCTGAGCATTGTTTCTGATCATGTGCTTCCTATTATAGCAACAGTTCACATCTTCACGGCTACTTCAGCAGGACAAAGCTCCATGTTACAAAATTAAAAGCAAAATGGTTTTCATCAACAATCAGTCCTGCGTGTCATTCCCCCTCTCTCTGCCGTGTATCAAATAAAGGCAAAAAGCCAAAAAGTTAGAAAAAAACCCAAAACAACCTGAATCCAGCTAAACACCTTGGTAGAAGAGGAGACTGGCAGCTTTGAATGTGCAACTGACAAACTTGACTGAACACTGGCAAGATCCATGTTGACATGACTGCATTACATTATTTCTGCAGATTTGTCAGCAGCTCATTCATGCTGACAGTCTGCAGTTCTCCCAGATCCCAAAGGTGTTGTACACCTGAGGTTATCTGCATACAAAATGTCATCATTTTACCCTCTTGGAAATGGAATAAGGATATGAGTTCACCTTTGACCACTCAATTCAAATCTGTGATTTGAATCCAATTGGTTTTGTACCAGAGTGAAATTCCTTGCAGATGTTCCTGATATATAGCGCTCACAAAACCATATAAATTTAACTTCATCCTCAAAGTGGATGATTATGCTATGTCATGAGGCCAGAAACATCTTTGTGGTGACAGTGACCTTGATGTGATTAGTTTGTCCATAAGTAACAACAAACAGATTTCTGCCAGATGTAAGTATTCCAATACTGAGCATTAAAGGTAGCGATCAGGAACTCTGTAACTTTGTAATGCCACAACAAATCAGCAACATATCACTTTTTCTGACTGTTTTCTGACTCCTCTCACCTGATTCACTGAATCGTTACTAGAGCTCAGGAGAGAAACTGCGGCCAGCTAGTTTAGCATGCTAAAGTCAAGATCAAGCCTACTATTTCTTTACATTCAATTGGTAATCTTAGTTAATGTGTCAATGTTTTAAAATAAAGGATCATTTTTGACCAAAATCTGACCCTGAGTTAAGGAAGTTGTTAAAAACAGACTTTTCAGAGAGCATTTCCATGCTTTTATCTCCTCCTGTCCTGACTGTCTATACTTGCCTCAGTCAAAGATCATTGCACCATCTACAATTAATCTAGAATACTGCAGCTCGTACAAACCTAGTCCACGTCAGCTCTGTTCTTACATCTCTACTCTTACTATTGAGGTCAGACTTGGGTTGGCTCCTCCTTTTATCTCCTTATGAGCCAGGACACAATCTGGAACAGCAACAATGATAATAGTACTCACTTTGGAAAAGTGTAAAATGGGACCTTTAAATAACAATGGAGCTACCAAACACTATGAACTACCCCTAACCTTAAACTTGTGTGTAATATGCCACAGTTTAACGCTCCACATATGTGAAACCTTGTACTGGCGTAAGAGAACAAACACAAAAAAAAAATAGGATTTAAAAAAAACAGTTGCCTCAAGATGCTGCAAACTAAATCAGTCTCCTGTCTCTGGGTCCTTTTCATGGAGAAACTGAGCAGTGTGGCGGTGATCCAAAGCAACCCTCGGAGGAAATTAGTGTTTTTGCAGCTTTTTATTAGAATTTCAACAGTAAGTGGATGATGGGAGTGAAACCAGAAAGTGCCTTTTAACAGCTGCCCAATTAAATCTTGATCCATTCATCATTCCTCATTTTCACGAGTGCATATCTTCCACTGGTGTGAATGAGGAGCCAGTGGGGGTTTCAGAGATTTGTCTTGTGAATCTTGTTTGCTTTTTTTTCCTCGGGGCTCACCACAGTGACAGAGCTCAGCCTCCCTTCCAGCATAGTCTTGTCTACCACAGCACAGGAAGTGAGTGTTTTCTGTGGGGATACATGGAATGCCAGAAGAATAGTACAAACCCCAACTTAAAAAGCACCCACACCAGGACAACCTGAGGAGGAATTCAGGAAACATCGGCAGAGCAAAACTTCTCCAGGAGGGGGGTGAGAGAAAGGCTAATCTTTGGGGCAACGCTACCCCACACTCAGCTGGGAAGGAATGCACCCTTTCACCAGTTGAATTGAGGGAATGCCTGGCATTGACATAATAGGAGAAGAAATTTGAATTTCCCAGATACTGGTGAGAGAAGTGTATGAGGAGCTTAATGTAGAGCATTGTGAGTCATTTCATTCCAATCAGAAGACAATTGTACTTCATAAACCTTTGACATGTTGTTAGCTGAAAAGTGGATCTGGAACAAAATATTTTCTTTTCTTTTCCTTAGTTATCAACAGAGTTGTGAAGACCAAGCCTGCTGCTAAAAGCTAAAGACTAACCCTGCTTAATTTCCAGTGTTTGCTAATGCATGGCCACGTTACAATAAATTGGGGTTTAAATGAAATAATCCTCTATCAGGAACAGTTACAACTGAGTCAGCAGTGGAGTGAATACAATTAGTAGATTCCAATAATTTTCACATTAAACATCAGAGAAACAAACAGAGAAAAGATTAAGAGTGACTTTCACAGTGAGATTGTTGCTTCGGGTCACCAACACTGTACAGTTGAAGAATGGAAAAATGTTGCCTGCTCTGATGGATCAGGATTTGTGCTGAGGCAGCAGATGGTAGGAACAGAATTTGGTGTCAACATGAATCCATTGACCCAACCTGTCTTTTGTAAACAGTCCAGACTACTGCTGTCCGTGGTATAGTAGCATGGGGCATTTTTCCATGACCTGATAATACCAATCAGTCATTGAATGTCTTGATCTAAGTATGTTTTGCTGACTGTGTTCTTCCCTTCGTGGGCACAGTCGGCACATCAAACTGGTTCCATCGACATGACATGAGTTAGATAGAATGGAGGAATCTCAGCATAAATGTTGGATGGTAACCAACATACAGAAACAAAGAAAAACAAATTGTGATAATATTCATAATCATTCAAATGAACATCTGCTTATGATGATCATTTTGATCAAGGTAGATGTGATCACTGTCCAGTACAATGGGCCAATCCGCATAATGAGATTTTCTGCTGTTAATATTTAAAGGATGTTTGATGCAAAAACTTGGTTCTTTGGCAAAAGTATGCTGCATGCCATTTTTTTATTCCCAGTCCCTACTGGTCCTATCAAATATTAAAAGAACATTATGATTACTACACTGATCACGGACAGCCTAGATCCTAACAGTGAATTAAAGATAGGTTGATATATGTTCAAGTCTGGAAGTCAAGTGTGGAAACACAAAAGGAATTTTCAGGCTGAAAACACGGTAGCTCTGGAGGATACCCCATATTATGTTTCAAACTGAGAGCTGCTGGATTAGAGAGAAAGCATTTCTGTGTGTGGTCAGTGCAGGGTCTGTGGATTTTTCCTCTCATTAGAGTTGGATGAGAAAGGGATCTCTTTAGGGCCAGAATGAAGACATGGAAAAATTACAGGGACCCATAACTCTGTCAATGCATTGTTTCCTGACAAGCTTGAGAAAATGTGAATCTATCCTTTAAACCATGAGGCCCGTCTTGCTGAGATCTGTGCAGCCTGTCAGTGCCTGTATAGCCTGGGAAAATGAAGCCACGTCTGCATATCTGTGGTTTTGTAAGGAGTTGGCTCTGCCAGTCTGACTGTGCCACACATGGCCCTGTATGTCCCCCTTCTGGAAACACTATAGGTGCTCAGCATTCTTTGTGGCTTCCTCCAGACTAAATTGGCTTGTTTTTCAACACAGGGGAAAGAATATGGCGAGTATGAACCGAGGCTGTGGGGCCGATCTTCCCTCTGTGTCCTGTGACGTGGAGCTTTCACCAGTGAGGTCATGTCGACTATTCAAATCATGAGCTCATCCAGTTCTATTCTCTCTGCTTTCTATTCATAGTTTGACTCGAGAAACGCCAGTCATGTGTTGCTTTAAATCATGGGAGGAAACTTGAATATTACCTCTGTAATTACCAAGGAAGTTTTTCTCTATAAACAGACAGAAAGTAGGCCTAATCACAGTATGATATCCTCTTTTCCAACCACTGATTTGGCTAGTTTTTGTGCCACATATACATTTGAAGCACGGTTTCCATCAAGTCAGCAAACAATCAGATCTTGGTTTAGGCAAATTAAAAACTAAAAGCATTTATTTCATGGAAAAAATTAACAATAAAAAGTTTTTATTTATTCATCTTAAGTAAATCCAGACTCTTTCTGCTCTCTATTCAACTTGGAATCCAGAATATTCAAAAATGTGTCCCTGAAAACAGGGATTTGTATATGATCCTTTTTTTGTGCAAACTTATTTGTAATCTTAGCTTTTGTACATTTTGTTTTCTGCCTGGAACCTCTGTTTCACAAGTTCATGCATTCAGACACAGGTTTTCTCTCAAATGCTGTGCAGCAGGATTACTTGTTGGCATGTGCATGCTGTCAAATGTCACAGACATTTGATCTGAACACAAACAAACTTGCTGTGTCCCAATTCAGTTTCTGCATGCTTTGGACAATGCAATCTTCAAATGTGTTATTTCCAAAGACTATAAATCACATCACACTTATCTTTTTGAGAGAGTTTTGGGAAATCCTTTAATTTTACATTGAAGCACCAAGGGAAGATTTCAGCTGTGTATCTGCTCAGGGGGCTATATCATCATGAAAACTGCAAATGATCTCAATATAGGTTGGACTGAAGATCCACCCTTTTGATTTTTTATTGACTGGGAAGCTACGGTTGAAGGAGCCTTTGAAATGGGACGGCCTTGGTCGACTGCTGTGACACAATCATACACAGTCTTTGATGGACGTAGCCCTTGAATTGACACTCATATTGTTTCTTTGAAATATCCACGCACAACACATTTAATTCATAAGCACTGTCGGTCAACCTTGATCACTCAGTGGAACTAGCAGTGAACCTTCCATGACTGCCAGTAAGTCAACACAACATAAAGGTCTTTTCTGATTATAAGAAAAGTCTAGGATTTATATTAATACTGTGAAAGAAGAGCACACACTCAGTTTGTGTTGAGAAACTGAGGCTTAAACCAACCTGTCAGGACTTCTGTAACTTTGTGATGTCACAATAAAGCAGTCTCTCAGCTTTACCCAAAGCCACAGTCTGCCTGTGTTTCAGAGCCTCCTCTATTCTGATTGGCTCACCATCTGTTCTTATTGAGGCTCAAGAGAAAAGCCAGAGAGGAGATGAAAGACTATAATAAGACGGTTTTAAGAACAAATGCATCCTCTTGTGGATGTCAACCATGAACACCATGAAATAAGTTTATAACATCCTTTTAGATTGATATAACAATAATATTACAAACCTGCATAAATACAAAAAAAGCCTATTTTCTAGTAAACACTTCTAGACATATTGTCTTTCATTCTATAAACAGAAAAAATGTTGAAAGAGAAGAGGCATCTCTCTCTCTCAGCTCAGTTCACCCCACAAGAGGGTCCTGGCAACTCAAGATGCACCAGGAGCTGTGGTGGATGTTTCCTGCACACTCAGCACCGTGGATGAATGGCTGTAGCTCCTGTTCTTTGCACAGCCTATTAAAAGCTCCTGGTGCATATCTGCTTCACATCAGGATGTGGGAATGTAATTACAGTTACCAAGTAAAGGATGGGGAACAGTGGAGGAGCACAACAGCCTTTCCCCCCCTCCCCGATGCCCACCTCTCTGTGCCAGCATGGAACTGCTGGGTTGCCAGCTTTGCCAGTGACACTAAGGATTTTACAGAAAATAACTCAATGTGTCCCTGCAGTTCTGTGCTTTGTTTTATTTAAGAAACAATGATTCCAATGAAATTCATGAACTTGCTTGGTTGAATATTTCATATATTTAATGCCTCATCCCATTACCATCTTGGCATTTAAACTGTCAGTTGTGAATAAAAGCCAACATGTACCGAATAATATAATGTCAGTTAAACAACACTGGGTTTAGACATCACTTTCATTTCCAACCAAAATTCAATGTCTAAGACGAGTCCAACCCACAACAGCTCCAACTCAAATTACAGGACTAAAAGGAGCTGCTGTTCTTGTGTTGTTACCAGATACCACGGGGGGCTCTAAACACCACACAAAGGCCCAGCAGCACAGTATGAAGTAACTCATCTCTGTATCATTAGTAGACCTTGTAAGGATGGAATTTATTTTAGGAAAACACCTTGCACTCACTAGTAGGCACACAATTACGCTGATCACAGAAGCTCCTTTGTTTAAGTTGCATGTGGACCATATATAGCCTAAAGTCTTTTTTAATGTCAGAATTTCCCCACTCAAAAGAAAACTAAATTATCTTAAGGGAGGTATTCTGGACCAGCCCTCTCTCACACTTTAGTGGTAACACGTGCTGACCTGTGACATCATAGTGCAACTCTTCCCCTGACCTCCCAGAGGTTGGCTTGTATTCACAGCACAATGTGACTGTCAACACTCATTCCCCAGTCTGATGGGAGAAGCGCAACATAATCAGCACCGTCGTCGCAGAGCGATGTCATTAAGAATGCCTGGCTGAGCTTCTATGGTCGACCCATCAATGAGCACATCAGCACCCGGCTGCTGCTGCTCTGTGACCTCTCTGAGCACGGGGCCCGCAGAGCGCTAAGAGTGTTAGCGCTCAGCAGCATGAGGCTCTGCTGACTGGATCCATTGGTTGAAATGTTGAGGCAAGCTAGTATCTATGTATATTTGCCTACTGTTGAATGGTGCTCTCATTGATTATTTATGTATTAATGGTGGGCAAATATAATTTGTGAATCAATTTGTGCTTTAGTTTGTTATGGTCAAGCCACCTGTCGGGTGGGCGTGTTTAATAAAAAGCCCTCCTGCATGCAGCTGTGGCAGTTGCAGTGTGAGTGCTCAAAATCAGCAGTGCCGTAAATGGTTCTCTGTGTAATCTGGGGACAACATACTTAATAATGGTGTCTACTTGTGTGGAACTTTCCTACAATTAAGTTTTATATCACATCCTGGATGTAATTCATCTCCTTGTTAGAGATCATGCCTTTAGGAATAAAGCTCAATTGATCAATTAATCAATGTAGTAACCTGGAACTCATTAGAATAAATAAGCAATCCCATATGTTCTCCAGTGTGTAAATGCTGAAGACTTGTTTTTCTTAAAGCTCTCTTACCACTATGTCAGTAACAACTCAATACCCAACAACTTGATTTCCATGCAACGGTGGATATTGATTTCAGAAAGAAATGCTGTCATGAAGAAAAGCCAATTTGCCAATGTTCACCCACAGACCAAAGAGTCCTTTATTTTCTATTTATTGAAAACACACCAGTGAGTAGGAGCTGTGCAGGAAGGTCCTGATAATGCAGAGGAGGCATTCTACGATGGAAACAGCCTGATGGAGCCAAGGTTGCGCAACAATGATGCTCCTCAAAGTAAAGGGAGACTCACTCAATCTGCTTTCAGACCCACTTCAACTCCACTTCTCACAATTTAGATGGAACTTAAACTTCTTTCAGCACTTTTTTCTTTCACTTCAATTGATACTTCATTCAAAACTGAAATTTAGCATCTTTAAGAACTCCAGTTGCGTCTATACAACTGCCACTTTCAGTTACTCTTCAGCTACAATATAATATCCTTAAAAACAAGTTCAACTTCACATATTACTAACATAAAGACCTACAAATTGCTGCAGTTTCTTTTTTTTCTTTCACACAGGCATTGTTGTTTTTAATCACTAATTTCAAAATACAAGGCAGCAGCTGATTTTAATAAAGGCCCTGAAAATAATAAATGGCATTACACAAAACTAAAAGTCTGAAGAAAATGATTTTCTCTTTTCATTACCAAATCATACATCAAAAGATGGAAATGTGTCTAATGTTTAAAAGGGCAATATGTCAATATTTTATTGTTTTAAAAACAACATCCATTTATACAAAGATAAGCAACAGAATATAAAGAAGAAGGTTAGACATTTTGCCAGCACTGGTATTATTTTACAGAAATCTACTGCAGTTAGCTAAATGCTAATCGGCTATAGCTCTTATGTCTGTCTTAGTAGCGGTGACTCGCTATCACCTCTTGTGGTAGCCTTCTTACATTTTAATTCCTTCTAGTGCACTCTATAGCTTTGTACTCCTTTAACTTAAATTCTCATTTCCTTCGCCATTTACATTCAAAGGACCAGAGTTAGTGGAATTTAGCTGAAGCTGTAGATTGCAATGATGACCAGTGTTTGGTTTGTCTCCTCTGGGCTATTGTAGAACATGGCAATTCTCCATGCAGGAGGACCTGCTCCTTATGTAAACATGAAGGTCTCATTTTAAGAAAAAAAGATGATCAGACACTGATGAAAACATGATGATGAAAAAAAAATCCATCACTGCATTCTAGACACTGGTCCTTTAAACTCATAATTTTCTTAAGATCATTTCATTAAAATAACCCTTCAAAGCATGTGAGTCATGGAACTTTTGATCATTTCATTACAGGTGGTCACAGTCTGGAAAGTTGCAATCATGGAAAAAAAAGAAACGGGCCTTAAATAAACAGTAGGCTATTTTGTTAAATACAATCCAAGTTTTAAGAATCTCAAATATTTCAACAGAAGCAAAATATTTTGAAATAGTCTCTTGTATAGAAAAGAAGGGAGGCACAAAGCTTAGCGGCTTATGTTAAGCTACTAAAGACCTACTGTAACCTAAAGCTTTAACATGTATTTTGATGTACAGTGATTTTTTTTATAGTTGTATCTTAGTTCAAAGTTTCATTTGTAGTTGAACTGATACTGAAAGTATACAAAGGGTCATAGAGGAAGTGTTTTCGCTGTGTTTTTGTTCCTGTTTTGTATAAAATAAGTGCTCAAGACGCATGATAACAAAACTACTCATCTGAAAACTCTGCTTCCTTTTTGAGCACTCCCTTCACCTTGGCTACATGTACATCACTGGAGCAGGAAGGAGCAGATCTCTCTGCTTTGTAGCCAGAAGAACAGTAGTAAGACTGCTGGGACTAGCTGGGCCAGTCTCCAGCTGTGTGCAGTGTAATGAGCAGCAATTACTCCATATGACAAGTTAACATTAGGTCCCCGCCACCGCTGCACTGTTTCACTTCACCCTGGGAAGGCAGCACACAGCTCTACGGTTCTTATCAGCCTTCAGTTAATCAGTGAACCTACCCTGTATCAACAGCTGTGCTGCTCCACATTTCTGGCTCATGGCCACAGTTTGGATCAAGGATTTTATTTTCCACGTTCAGACTGTTTCACTCTTTTTTTTCTCCATTTGTTTTTTCAGAGACTGGCTGTAAATATAGTGGATAAAGTGACTATGTGTGAGCCCTCTTAACTGTGGCTATGGGATCTCTGCATTGCATTTCCCATGTCATTTAGATAATTTTGTTGTGAACAGTGTTGTCTCAGATGCTAAAGTGTTATTCTTTTTTATATAACTGTAGAGCTGTCTTACAGAGTTCAAGAGGAATCCCATTCAAATAAAGAAAAAGGGTCATGAGGAAACTTAAAGGCTTTGCAGGAAAAACAAACTGACATGTCTCATGACCACATGTTAGGATGATTGTTCCTTTCATTCCTTCAGTTCATTTTGGTAAAATACATTTCATGAAAACATTATCCTGGGTCTCTTCCTGTGTTGGAATGTAGAATAAGTGAACTGAAACATCCACAGCAGGAAAAGAGGAAGGAAAAAAAATCATGTGTGGTTGAGATTAACCAGCCATCAATAAAGGAACACCCAAGTTAATGTATTTGTAAAAGTGAGAGTGAAAAAGATCCACTGAAAAATGTACTCTCCCCCAAACACCACTGGTTTGTTCTATCATCCATCTGCTTATTGTTTTGCTCTTATGGCCTCAAATGCTTTGTTTTTGTTGACTGCTCTCATCAGCCTCTTGCCTCTTGACCTATGACATCACAAAGTTGCAGAAGTCTTGAAAGCTGGTTTTAGGGCTCAGTTTCTGAAATACAGGCTGTGTGCATTTCTTTGTGGATTGAGGCTTTGATACTTTAACAGTTTTAATATGTAAAATCTAGACCTGCTTTATAACCAGTGTGATAAAAGGAAAATTGAGAAAAACAGAACATTCTGAATATGTAATATTCTGATTTGTCTGTTTTATTTCTTATTACATGCATATTTAATTCTAAATTGATGAAGTTTCTAAAGTGTTTAAAGTAGGAGTTATTTTGTTCTCTAGGACTGACAATATATTGCAGATGTGTTGAGGAACATTCCCTCAAGCAAAACACAGGACCTGTTCTGTTCTGTGGTTCAGGCTCCTCCACCCTATACTTTCTGTGGACAAACACCGCAGAAGAATACAAGTTCCTTGTGCTGACATTTGCTGTTTGCT
Organism: Decapterus maruadsi; assembly: GCA_030347415.2. Lineage (NCBI taxonomy): Eukaryota > Metazoa > Chordata > Actinopteri > Carangiformes > Carangidae > Decapterus > Decapterus maruadsi. Next base: position 10,124,295 of record CM064891.1, on the reverse strand, counting down.
CAATGTGGAACTGTAGCCAAAGATGCTATAACTCAGTTTAACTACCATGTTGAGTTTAATGGAGTGGCCACACAGCAAAGTGTTGTTGGCAGTATACGATAACATCCACTGTAGTAAGAAAGTAATTATCTATTTATATTGCACCTTTCATAGCTCAAGGTCATAAAACAAAACATCAAACAATACAGTGCAACACAACCAACACTCTGTTTATGGTTGTCCAAATGCCAGTCTAAACAGGTGTGTCTTTAAATGTCCTTAAATGAACACTCAAGTCCCTGGGCAGGGAATTCCATTGGGGCCACAGAATGAAACACTTGGTTGCCTCTGGTTTTCACCCTCATCCGAGGCATGACTCCCAGTCAGAGGACCTCAGTAATCAGCTGGTTATGTAGGCTTTGAGAAGATCGTAGATGTAAGTGGGTGCTTCTCCATGGAAGGCTCAGCACCAAGACCTTGAACTGGACTGAAGTCACAGGGAGCCAGTGCAAGGAGGTCTGATGTGTGACTCAGTGACAGTCCAGAGATGTTTTGCTGAGGCAGGTGAACAATGAGATACAGTAGTTGAGCTGAAATTATATAAATGGATGCACAACCATTTCCAGTTCTGAGTCAATGGACCTGAGTTTAGTGAAGTTTCTAAGATGGAACAATCATGTGCAGGTCAGAGATTTAACACGTTTGTCAAAGAACATGTTTTGGTTGAAAAGGACCCAAATGTTTCTCAAGTCAAGTGCTATTACCTGCTAGTGATCTCATGTGGCCAACCACCTTAGAGACAATTGTGTTACCAGCAGAGATGTTCACAAGTCTTTTTTTGCAAGTCCAAGTCAAGTCTCAAGTCTTTGAGGGGTGAGACTTCATCAAGTCTCAAGTCTTTGGTCACAAGTCCACATCAAGTCTCAAGTCTCTAAAAAATAAAAGTCTCCTGTCTCTTCTGGTTGTAATGACCCTTCTATCATGTGCTGCTATCCGGTCTACTAAGAATACTGCACTGTTGCTGCTGCTGGAAACCAGACTGGAACTTATCTAAAAGACCTTGGTTGGTCAAGAAATAGGTTGTTGGCTAGCTACAGCTTTCTCAAGGATTTCAGATATAAAAGGGAATTGGAGATGGGCCTGTCATTTTTGGGTAAGGGGGGGGGGGTCTAAGCTCTGTTTTTTGTTTGTTTTGTTTATTTGTTTTTTTTAGTAAAGGCTGCAGTAAAAGCTGTCATGACCCAGTCAGTTGAGTGCAACAAACAGCTGAGCCGCAAAACAGTAAGGGACTTCAGGGAGTCTTCATCTTTAGTAAAACATTTTTGGTTTTTGTAAAAGCCTGAGCTGAAAGTCCTACATGACCAGAGGTCAGAAAAGATCCAAACTTGAAGTTGAAGAGAAAGAAAACAGTGTTTGAGAGTGGTATCCTGAGTGAAGCAATGTTGGAACCAACAAGAAGTGAAAGTGATAAAGTCACAGTTTACATGGAACTGGTGTCTGTGTCAGTAACCCACAACTTCTTCTGTGTTCATGTCATTGTTTAATACATTTATTTTAATTCCTCCATATTGACTTCCTGATGTGTGAGGGATTTTTCATTTAATCTGAATTGACATTTTGAGACAGTTTATTTCTGATAAATTGTGATTTCCCAAGAAAGAACGTTACAGTTACAATGTTGTGACAAACTCATCTGCCTGTCAAGCCCTCCAACCTAAACAGGATATGTTTTAAACAGCTTCATAGAGGTTTTTTTTAGTTTTTGAACCTCTAACTGACCCATGAGTGTTTCTGAAATATTGCACTTACAGTGCCACACATAATGGACCTTGGTTGTCAAGGTAATGAACACAGCGACTGTACTGGTTAACCGATTGCTGCTACGGTTACTATAAATAATAACCATTGTGGCTTCATTTGGTTTAGGCACAAAAATTCATTAAAAATCATTAGGTTTAGGGGATTAACGGTACCTGGTCATTATTATGTAAACACTGCATTAACACAATTCATGTGAGAATCCTGCCTCATTCTCTGACACGAGTCTATCTTCTATCTTTCTGTTATTTTATTGTTAAATGTGTTCATGATTACAGTATAGTTTTGTTGATTATCAGTACAACTTATTAGAGCTTCCTTTGTCTTTCTTTTGAAGTTGACTAGAGAAAGTGCAGAATAAGTAAAAAGGGGAAGCACAGCATGCACAGTACAGTTTATGTTTAGGCTGTCACTAGTTTTGGTTCCATATTTCACAATATTACAGTACATTTTGTGACATGGTAAGTCTAGGTTTGTCTGTCTGTGTAGTCATGTCTGACATATATATCATTTACAGACTTTTTTCATACTTTTGCACAACTGACCTTTGAATTGCAAGTCTCACAGCTACAATATATAAAGTAGCCTAATCATTACAAAATCCTTTAACCCCGACAGCTGACCTACTGCTTCTGATAGATTGCCACTGTTGACAGCTTACTGCCATACAGACCCTTCACCAAGACACATTCAAACACCTGATTACCTAATAATTGATACCACAGTGTCATATCAAAGATATTTAAGTATTTCTCAAGTAATTTAATTGTACATTTGACTTTCAGTATGTAATTCACTTTAATGAGGAAACTAACGCTTGGCCCTGGCAAACTAAAGCTCTTCTCCAACATCAGTCAAAGTAATGATTTTTAAGGCTACATCCTGAAGACATTGAAATGTTCAATTAACTGTTTAAATGCTTTAAACTTTAATACAAGTTTGTAAGAGTGTGGACATTTGTTTACATACTCAAATATCTTTGTGGGTTTTTGCTATTATGAGTCCTTCTCAAAAAATATTTGGATGAAGTTGCTAACTGTTAATAATGAGACAAAACAAGTGGAATTCCAAAGCTAAGGAGGGTATTATGTTCTACAGTTATGTTAGTTAGAAAGGTGCTATTGTTCCTGGTTAACCCTTTCAAAAAGGTTTTGTCTAAGTAAAACTGCCTCTCTACATTTTTTTAAGGCAAACAGCTGTAAATGTTGAAAACCTTCAGTCCTCAATGGGCTTCTATGGCATGTTGCTGGGTCAGGCTGTTTTCACAAAGGGGCCCTCTGCTTTTCAGGTATAAAAAGGAAGGTCTCCAGCAGGTAGACAAGCAGTTCAGCTCCAGCAGCAGTACCACCAACAGCAGCAGCAGTAGTACACCTACAGCAACAACATGTCTGGCATGAACATGATGGGAAAGATCATCTTCTACGAGGAGAGGAACTTCCAGGGCCGCTCCTATGAGTGCATGAGCGACTGCCCCGACATGTCCTCCTACCTGAACCGCTGCCACTCCTGCAGGGTGGAGAGGGGCTGCTTCATGGTCTACGACCGCACCAACTTCATGGGAAACCAGTACTTCATGAGGAGGGGCGAGTACGCTGACTACATGAGCATGATGGGCATGAACGACTGCATCAGGTCCTGCCGTACAATCCCCATGTACAGAGGCTCCTACAGGATGAGGATCTATGAGAGAGAGAACTTCATGGGCCAGATGCACGAGATGATGGAGGATTGCGACAACGTCATGGACCGCTACAGAATGTCCAACTTCATGTCCTGCAACGTGATGGAGGGCCACTGGCTGATGTACGAGCAGCCCCATTACAGAGGAAGAATGATGTACATGAGGCCCGGCGAGTACAGAAACTTCAGCAGCATGGGCATGAGCGGCATGAGGTTCATGAGCATGAGGCGCATCATGGATTCCTGCTACTAGATGACAACGTGGTGGTGATGCAGAAATTCGTTACAAAGCAACTCATCTGCAGCAACATACACTGGATGTTGGCTGCAGCAAATTGACGACAAAGACTGAAGACCAATGAACTGCACATACACATGTCTCTGACTGAAGTGTGGCTGTTAAAGAGAATGATGCCAGCCTCCTTACGATCATACAAATAAAATCTACTTTGTTATAAAATAATATGTTAATGTTTGGACTTTTTCTCTTCCTCTTCTTTATTCTAATTATTTTCCAAGAATCACCCTGCAACTAAGCTTTCATAACCTTAAATAATGGTCAATGATGGCAAGTAAAATTACCTTGGTTGTGAAACAGGTTCAGATACAGTAAAATTAGATATCAAAGTTCAGCACCTTGATTGTACCAACCAACTGGTTCATTTAAAAAAACAAAAACACACCAATTTTTTCCCTTCTCAGGGCTGAGATCTTCAGTGCCCTCCGCATAAATACATAGAAAATCCCACAGAGGGGCACGTGTCCCTGTGGTTTATGTTATGTGGGTAAAACCACTAGAAAACTGAAAGTGTGCATTGAACACATTAACGCATGTAAGATGGCATCACCCCGATATGTCGATCACTGGTGCACGGAAAAAGACAAGTTGTGTGCAACAACGTATCCCACTGCTTTTAAGCAGCCTCTTGACATGAACACAGACAGGACCAAAAACATCACCAAAGCAATAGCATCGAGCCTAAATGAACTGTGTAAAACAACACTGATGTTAGTTTCTTGTTTTTTTATAATACGTAGGCTGTTGCCAGTTGTCAAGTGCAAGTTGTTTTCCTCTAGAATTAATGAATAGTATTAGCACTTCCAATGCACATGTCTTATTTTATTTTTTTTTAAACTTTTATAACAGAATATGGTTTTTAGTTTTAAAGCCCCGATATGAGAAATTGTTCCGCCAGTCAGTGCAAATCACATGAGATTTGCACCGAGACACTGGGAGCTTCCGCTACAAACAAGCTTAAAATATAGACTTATTTAATTTTTTTTTGGAACAATTTCTCATGTTGGGGCTTCAATACAAGGGGGACATTACAGACGAGCAGTATGGAGGTATTTGGATGGTTTTTGGTGTGTCTTTTTGTACGAAGAAAGTTGGTCTCCATTGACAACCATTATATGGACAAATACTGCTGCGTGGACCCCCCCGTAACTCAGAGAAGGCACGGAGGACTCTGAAAATTCTCACAGCTCTTAGTCGACATGAGGGTGAGTAGATAATGAGTGAAATTTGAATTTTGGGTGCACTATCCCTTTAAGACAGAGAAGAAGACGGGAAGTCTCTGCTGAAATTCAACAGAAGAAGAAGTCCCTCGCTGTATTCAAACTCAAACATGGGATTAAATGTTGACAGGGAGTTGTGTCAGAGAAATATAAACGAAATATAACGATCAGTAGGTGCGTTTCCATTACTCCTTGAAATGCGCAAAACCTAAATATCGAAATGAAAAACTGGTAATGGAAACACCTACATTTAAAAAAAAACTCTCAAATATCGCAAAAAAGTTTTTACGCTCTCATGAGGTGGTTTTTGAGACGTATCGATACAAACGTGTATCGCAAAAGTGTAATGGAAACACTTTTTTTGCCCTTCTACACGTCACCGGCATCAGCGGAGTTGTGTGTGTCCACGCTGTGTTGGTTTGTATGACTGGAGGGGACGAATGAACCACATGTTTTTTGTCATGCATTGCTGACCTGGGCATTGTTTCTCAATAAATTAGAAAAACCTTCCCTATCATTCCCCTTTTCCGTGCATGGTTGAAGGAGATGGCTCGCATCCACCCTCCCACTCCCTCCTGCGCTGAAATGTCTCCACATAAAACCAGTACGGGTGTGTGGACACAACCACCTATACTGTCAGCACCTCATCACCGCTGGTGTTGAAAAGGCTCCGTTCTTTCTGCAGTCAGTAAAGCGCACATCCGTTGTGTTCGTAAACAAATAGTTCCTCTATATCAATGTGTGTCGGAGGCAACCGTGCTTGAGCACGCTTGGGTTCGAGGTAGTGTGAGTGCGGGCCAGCGGGGGACAGAGGAGGGGGGGCATTCGTGCTTCAGCAATGGATGTATTATATTATACATCCATGGCCATTTCCCGGCCATTGTTGTTGTTACGTGTAGCCTGCTGTAGCGGTGTGTCTCAGGTTACAGGTGGGGGGTATGACATCGTTTCAGAAAAAAATCTGTATTGGCCGTCCAGACGAAAACGCTGTGGCAGCGTTTTCAAATTTTCCCACTCTGGAACCATTTTCAAAAAATACAATTTTCAGCCCCCGAAAACACCGATAAAGTAGGCCTACTATTTATTCGGAAAAAAAACCTATTTGTGTGTACGGGGTCTCAGTGACTGCGTGTACTTCAATATCCCGGTTTTGATCAGGGTTTTTAAGTATCCCCTTTTTGTGTTTGAGCATGTAAATACCATTTACCAATTTCAGAAATCAGGAAAAGCCCTTATCCTGATTTTAAGAAACCTGATTTTGATGCCTGGAGTAGTCCGAAAGAAAGCAGAATACTGGAGCATGTTGTTACATACCCTATCTGAAAGATGCTCACTGTGCTCAGGCATGGCTTCAGTCAACTGACGTAAAGGTTACCATAGATATATTACAGAAATACTAATGGTGGCGACAACAACAGCATATTTCTGGAGCGACGAGGAGACTATTAAGTTTTAATATCTTTTCATTTGAGAAAGTAACTGTTTAGAACCCCAATGTCCGGTTAGTTTATCCAAATGACTACTGTTTAGAAGTTTGCTCCGACGTTTTTCGGATAAGTGAAGCTCCACCTGTGTGAACAGCGACCAGGACATCACAGAGGAAGCAGCCGCGTCTCCTGAAGTGTTCGGACGGTCAACCTGTGTCGTCATCCCGGGGGAGAAAGCGATTGCTAATTAACTTGCCAGCAGACTTTTAGAGGTTTGCCACTGGCTGGTTAAATTCTTTTTAGGAGATAAATGCTGGTCTCATTGATGAAATCTAATGATTGTGGCAGTCGCATACGCTTTTTTGAATAAAAAGTGAAGTTTCATGTGTGTATTGGACAGAAGAGCAGCGCTGCCTCGGGGCTCTGTAGCTGTACAGAAATCACCACATTTATACATCAATAAATGAATGTTTTACAATTAACTGACCAGTCTGCATAACATTTTATTTTATGAAGTTATATAACATGGCAGCATTTTAATTGTAAATTTCTGAATTGTGAGTGGGCGGCTGTGGCTCAGAAGGTAGAGCGGGTCGACCATTAACTGGAAGGTCAGTGGTTCGATTCCCGGCTCCCCCAGTCTGCATGTCGAAGTGTCCTTGGGCAAGACACACTTGCCCTCTGATGTGTCATCGGATGTATGAATGTGTGTGAATGATTAGCTTCCAAAAGCCTGTGTGAAAGGGTGAATGCGACCATTACATTGTAAAGCGCTTTGAGTGGTCCAAGTGACTAGAAAAGCGCTATATAAGTGTAAGTCCATTTACCATTAACATAAGACGCAGTAAACAGAAACTGGGATACTGATATTTAACATTTATACGGGGATACTAAATAACCAGGTTTCTCTAAGTTCATGTAAACACCATATCCTGAATTTGATCAAAATTGGAAGTACATGTAAACAATTTGATCAAAATTGGAAGTACATGTAAACGCAGTCAGTGATTCACAGACCACATGGATGTTTCACTATCAGCCTGCACACTTGCTCAGCTGAACTGAAAGAATGAATCAGGTCAGGGAGTGATTCCATTAAGTTTGTTCACTCAAACAATTTGTTGTTTTAACCTAAATGTTCAAAAGAACGAAATGTTCTAGTTAAAGCCTAAACCTTGAAGGAAATCTTGAGATCAAGTTTGATGACTAGCTAATTGCCTATCATGTGGTTAGAAGAGGTTGTTTTTTTTTAGGGCAAACAGCTGTAAATGTTGAAAACCTTCAGTCCTCAATGGGCTTCTATGGCATGTTGCTGGGTCAGGCTGTTTTCACAAAGGGGCCCTCTGCTTTTCAGGTATAAAAGGGAAGGACTCCAGCAGGTAGACAAGCAGTTCAGCTCCAGCAGCAGTACCACCAACAGCAGCAGTAGTACACCTACAGCAACAACATGTCTGGCATGAACATGATGGGAAAGATCATCTTCTACGAGGAGAGGAACTTCCAGGGCCGCTCCTATGAGTGCATGAGCGACTGCCCCGACATGTCCTCCTACCTGAACCGCTGCCACTCCTGCAGGGTGGAGAGGGGCTGCTTCATGGTCTACGACCGCACCAACTTCATGGGAAACCAGTACTTCATGAGGAGGGGCGAGTACGCTGACTACATGAGCATGATGGGCATGAATGACTGCATCAGGTCCTGCCGTACTATCCCCATGTACAGAGGCTCCTACAGGATGAGGATCTACGAGAGAGAGAACTTCATGGGTCAGATGCACGAGATGATGGAGGATTGCGACAACGTCATGGACCGCTACAGAATGTCCAACTTCATGTCCTGCAACGTGATGGAGGGCCACTGGCTGATGTACGAGCAGCCCCATTACAGAGGAAGAATGATGTACATGAGGCCCGGCGAGTACAGAAACTTCAGCAGCATGGGCATGAGCGGCATGAGGTTCATGAGCATGAGGCGCATCATGGATTCCTGCTACTAGATGACAACGTGGTGGTGATGCAGCAATTCGTTACAAAGCAACTCATCTGCAGCAACATACACTGGATGCTGGCCGCAGCAAACTGACGACAAAGACTGAAAACCAACAAACTGCATACACACATGTCTCTGACTGAAGTGTGGCTGTTCAAGAGAATGATGCCAGCCTCCTTACGATCATACAAATAAAATCTAATTTGTTATAAAATATGTTGATGTTTAAGACTCCTTCTCTCCCTTTTTTTTCATTCTAATTATTTTCCAAGAGTCACCCTGCAACTAAGCTTTCATAACCTTATATAATGGTCAATGATGGCAAGTATAATTACCTTTGGTGTGAAACAGGTTCCGATACAGGAAAATTAGATATCAAAGTTCAACACCTTAATTGTACCAACCAACTGGTTCATTTAAAAAACAAAAACACACCATTTTTTTCTCTTCAAGTGCAGTATCATAGAGCTGAGATCTTCAGTGTTCTCCGCAGAAAATCCCACACAGGGGCACGTGTCCCTGTGGTTTATGTTATGTGGGTAAAACCACTACTGAAAGTGTGCATTGAACACGTTAACGCATGTAAGATGGCGTCACCCCGATATGTCAATCACTGGTGCACAGAAAAAGACAAGTTGTGTGCAACAACGTATCCCACTGCTTTTAAAGGGCAACTTCGTTTTTTTTTCAACCTGGGCCTTGTTTTCATATGTTTTTCTGTATATGTGAGTGATGGATAATACTTTTATTGAGGTGGCTCTAGTATTGAGCCGGGTAGGCAGCCTGCAGCCCAGCTAACGCTCTTCCATGGGGCAAGTGGCTCCCGCCAAAGTAGCCTATAAATGGGCATTTTTTTCAAACTGACAGGCCCAGATAGTTACAATGAGTGTCCGACAACATGCTAGAAAGGAGAAATGAACGTATGTCTCGTCAGACAGCGGGCTTTTTACTGACAGACGCGCTGTGTTGCCGGTAGCTTGTCAGTGTGTAGCTCATGAGGAGTGGGAGAGTCACAGTGCAGCGCGCAGCAGCAGCTCTCTCTCTCCCCGGTCCCTGCTATCAGTGAAACCAACCCCGTTCTGCTGATGCGCCCAGCCGCTGTTCATTCACACCTACGCCGGCTTTCCCGTCAACATCAGTGTGCCCCTGATAACACACTCTGGACTTCATCATCAGTTTTTTAATGACCCGCCCCGCACAGTCTGCGTCCGCGGCGCGCACCTCCGAAAAAAAAGTGAGAAGGAAAAAAAAAAAGATGCAACATGGTGTGTGTGTGTGTGAAGAGTTTAATATTCACTCCTCTGTTGCACAGAAGGGCTCTGTATGCAGACACGTTGCTCCATGAAACATTTTCAAGTACACAGTAGAGCACAGGTTCTGGAGATTATTTCTTTAATATCTTATGGCAGTAAATTAAATACAGATCGCATTAAAGATCGCCATTTGAAAAAAAATCACAATCGATCCCTTCGATCGCTGATAGACGATCCGATCAAAAATCACTCCATCCCTAATGTGTGACCAGTACATTCACAAAATACGCTACACAAACATTTGTGAGTGACACAGGGACGCACGTTCGTGAACGACAAAACACCAAATTCAGTAGTACGTTCAATGAACGTGAGCCCTCTGCCCTGAGTAACAGTACGTTTAGTGAATGCATTACTGAACATGCACCGTTCCCTCACAATGAGAGTCTCTACCACCAGATTCATGAGTGAGTCAGTGACTGCATTTACATGGACTTCAGTATCCCAGTTTTGATCGGGGTTTTTAATTATCTCCTTTTTGTGTTTGAGCATGTAAATACCATTTCCCAATTTCAGAAATCGAGATAAGCCCTTATCCTGATTTTGCTGCCTGGAGTAGTCCCAAAGAAACCAGAATACTGGAGCATGTATAACATACCCTGATATCTGAAAGCCGCTCACTGTCTGCGGAGGCATGGCTTCAGCCAACTGACATAAATGTTACCATAGATACGTTACAGAAATACGAACAAAATGGTGGTGGCAACAACAGCATATTTCTGGAGCGACGAGGTGACTATTAAATTTAGTATTTTTTCATGCGAGAAAGTAACTGTTGAGATCCCCAATGTGTGGTTAGTTTATCCAAATGATAATTGTTTTTTTCAGAGAAGTGAAGCTCCACCTGAGGAAGCAGCCCCGTCTCCTGGGGTGTTCAGACGGTCAACCTGTGTCGTCCTCCCGGGGGAGAAAATGATTGCTAATTAACTTACCCACAGACTTTTAGAGGTTTACCCCTGGCTGGTTAAATTCTTCTTAGGAGATGAATGCTGGTGTCAATGATTAAATCTAACGATTGTGGCAGTCGCATAAGTTCGTTTGAATAAAAAGTGAAGCTTCATGTGTGTATTGGACAGAAGGGCAGTGCTGCCTCAGGGCTCTTTAGCCTATACGTACAGAAATCACCACATTTACATCAACAAATAAATGTTTTACAATGAACTGATCAGTCTGCATTACATTTTATTTTATTTTATGAAGTTATATAACATGGCAGCATTTTAATTTTTAATTAAAAGTTTTCTGATTTGTACAGATTTCCAATTTGTTGTGCTTCCTTTTGTTGACAAACATGAAACATGCTTGCACACATAAGACACAGTAATCATGTATACGGGGATACTGAATAACCAGGTTTCTCTAAGTTCACGTAAACACCATATCCCGAATTTGATCAAAATCGGAAGTACATGTAAACGCAGTCAGTGATTCACAGACCACATGGATGTTCCACTATCAGCCTGCACACTTGCTGAGCTCAACTGAAAGAATGAATCAGGTCAGGGAGTGATTCCATGAAGTTTGTTCACTCAAACAATTTGTTGTTTTGAACTAAACGTTCAAAACTACAAACATCTCAATGATGTCATATTTAATTAATGGCTACTAGTAAAAACCTAAACCTTTAAGGAAATCTTGAGATCAAGTTCGATAACTAGCTAATTGCCTATCATGTGGTTAGAAGAGGGTTTTTTTTTAGGGCAAACAGCTGTAAATGTTGAAAACCTTCAGTCCTCAATGGGCTTCTATGGTATGTTGCTGGGTCAGGCTGTTTTCACAAAGGGGCCCTCTGCTTTTCAGGTATAAAAGGGAAGGTCTCCAGCAGGTAGACAAGCAGTTCAGCTCCAGCAGCAGTACCACCAGCAGCAGCAGTAGTACACCTACAGCAACAACATGTCTGGCATGAACATGATGGGAAAGATCATCTTCTACGAGGAGAGGAACTTCCAGGGCCGCTCCTATGAGTGCATGAGCGACTGCCCCGACATGTCCTCCTACCTGAACCGCTGCCACTCCTGCAGGGTGGAGAGGGGCTGCTTCATGGTCTACGACCGCACCAACTTCATGGGAAACCAGTACTTCATGAGGAGGGGCGAGTACGCTGACTACATGAGCATGATGGGCATGAACGACTGCATCAGGTCCTGCCGTACAATCCCCATGTACAGAGGCTCCTACAGGATGAGGATCTACGAGAGAGATAACTTCATGGGCCAGATGCACGAGATGATGGAGGATTGCGACAACATCATGGACCGCTACAGAATGTCCAACTTCATGTCCTGCAACGTGATGGAGGGCCACTGGCTGATGTACGAGCAGCCCCATTACAGAGGAAGAATGATGTACATGAGGCCCGGCGAGTACAGAAACTTCAGCAGCATGGGCATGAGCGGCATGAGGTTCATGAGCATGAGGCGCATCATGGATTCCTGCTACTAGATGACAACGTGGTGGTGATGCAGCAATTCGTTACAAAGCAACTCATCTGCAGCAACATACACTGGATGCTGGCCGCAGCAAACTGACGACAAAGATTGAAGACCAATGAACTGCACATACACATGTCTCTGACTGAAGTGTGGCTGTTAAAGAGAATGATGCCAGCCTCCTTACGATTATACAAATAAAATCTAATTTGTTATAAAATAATATGTTGATCTTTGGACTTCTTCTCTTCCTCTTCTTAATTCTAATTATTTTCCAAGAGTCACCCTGCAACTAAGCTTTCATAATGGTCAATGATGGCAAGTAAAATTACCTTGGTTGTGAAACAGGTTCAGATACAGAAAAATTGGATATCAAATTGCAGCACCTTAATTGTACCAACCAACTGGTTCATTTACAAAACAAAAACACACCAATTCTTTTTCTTCTTTAAGTGCAGTATCATAGAGCTGAGATCTTCAGTGCTCTCCGCATAATAGAAAATCCCACAGCGGGGCACGTGTCCCTGTCGTTTATGTTATGTGGGTAAAATCACTAGAAAACTTAAAGTGTGCATCAAACACATTAACACATATAAGACGGCGTCACCCCGATATGTCAATCACTGGTGCAAGGAAAAAGACAAGTTGTGCAACAATGTATCCCACTGCTTTTAACTCTTTCGCGACCATTGACGAGTTTACTCGTCACAGCCTGCCGGCCGTTCACGACCACTGACGAGTTAACTCGTCACAACCGTTTTTTTACGGATTATGATAACAGACACTCTCAGGTACCCTGTGTGTGAATATATAAAAAGTGTTTTAAACTAAAATCAAAACATAATGTTTTTAAAACTGTGTGATCTTGGTTTTGTTTGCGGTCTCCTTGAACGCTGCTCTGTGGACGGCGTGCAGCAGCAGCAGCAGCTGTATGGCGTCTGCTACAGTGTTGCGACTTCCTCGCTGAATCTGGCAGCTTTCCAAACTAACTAAACCCTCTTGGCAACTTTTTTTGTCAAGCGACCAGCGACAAATCTAGCGACTTCTCCGGTGCTGTTACAAACGTTTCTGATTTGGAGATTCGGGCCTGAAAGCACGTTATCGCTGCTGTTTTCACCGTGCAGCCGGGACACCGGCGCTACAGCGGGCGCTGTGAGCTGCCGCCCCCGCCCCCGAGCACTCAGCGGCGGCCAGTCACTCAGTAGCGTCACGGCGGCGCTGTCTCCGCTGCGGCCAGAGACCCGCTTCGCTGCACTCCACGCTGTCCTCCCACCCCCAACCGCCCAGATTTACCTCCAAAAATATTTATTTAGCTGTAGAAATGATTTGGGAGACATGCCACACGGCAGAGTCACGGTAAAATGAGCAGATTGACACCTGACACTAAAGTGCGTTTTTCTCTAAAACTAGAGCGAGAGCGCTGTTTTTGGAGAAACCCAGCTCTCTTCTCCTCCTTCGTCCTCACGAACGAAACAACGGAAAAACTCGCCGTTTTTTCGAGGAACACATTGGAAAGTCACTCTTCAACCACGTGAAAACCGTTTGTTTCTAGGTGGTGTACAGAGTTTGGTTCGACGTAAGAAAAAAGCTTAATAAATAGCCAAAAACATGCGGTCCTGAGCGGATGGGATGAGAAATTTGTGCGGTCGTGAAAGAGTTAAGACGGGACCAAAAACATCACCAAAGCAATTGGCATCTAGCCTAAATTAACCGTGTAAAACAACATTGATGTTAGTTCCTTGCAAGTTTTTTTCCTCTAGAATTAATGAACGGTATAAGGCTATATGCACATGTTTTATCATTTTTACTTCTATAACAGAAGATAGTTTTTAGTTTTACATTTAATTTGTGTCTTTTGGACCAAACCTGTACCGAACCTGTACTGACCCTTGAACTGAGGTACGTACCCAGTCGTGTTTTGTGTGTACCATTACACTCCGACCCTGTGGTGGTGACTTTGACCTTATTTTGAAGACGAAGACGTCAGACATCCTGAGTTTTCACTTTACAGACAGTATCCACTAAACGACTAAATGATGAATTCTTATTAAATGTGATGTTGTGAATTTGTGCTTTGTGATAGAGGTATGTCTTCTAATTATCAGCAAGGGTTTGTTTACTTTAATCCACTAATCATAACATGATTATATTATCAGGTATTGAAGCACTGGATGATTTTCTCCTCCTGACCCTTATCCCTTTAAACTAGCCAGGCACAGTCATACCCTTGTATTTTTTACATAATATAGGCTTCTCCATGCACTCTTATGACGTTTTTCTAGAATAAAAAATATCTATTTTTCTTCATTTAAATACATTTTCTAGAATTGTGTATCATCGTTATTGTATTTGGATTGTCCTCCTTATTACTGCAGAGAGGCACATACAGTATATAGGCTTACACTCATGTATGTGTCTGTCATGAAGTGACTAAGTCCCACAGTCTTACTATTTATTAATGAAATTTAATGATTTTGTTATGACCTCCTCTGGGGGGAGGTTTCTAAATGATTTGCAGTTGAATGCAGGTGGACATGATTTACTACTGGCCCTCTTTTTACTCAGCCTCTGATTGGGTACCTCCCAAAGAGTAGGCCATGTATCTGCCTGTATTTCCACTCTGTTTTTAGATCTCTGCTTGACAATGGTCTGAGGACCGAAATGTTGTTTCTTTTTTAAAGTTTTTTGCAAGTCGTGGTAGGACAGTGTGCAGGCAAGTTTGTTTTCAAGTGCAACTCCAAAAAGGAGGACAAATAGGACACCACACAGGGCATTTAAATTCAAGACTGTCCACACACATGTGTGATTGGTACATTCACAGAATACGCTACACAAACAATTTGTGGTAAAATGGTAAATGGTAAATGGACTTGCACTTATTTAGCGCTTTTCTAGTCACTTGGTCCAAGTAACTCAAAGCTCTTTACAATGTAAAGGTCGCATTCACTCTTTCACACACATTCATACAGCGCTGTTCGCAGACAGGCTTTGGAAATTATTCATTCATACATCCGATGATACATCGGAGGGCAAGTGTGGGTTCAATGTCTTGCCCAAGGACACTTCGACATGCGGACTGGGGGAGCCGGGAATCAGTGTTGCCAACTCCTCAGCAAGCAAAGTCGCTACTGGCTGTCGTAAAAGTCGCTAGAAGTCGCTAAATGACGCATCATTGCCTCAGCGGAGGGGGGGGGGTGCGCGCGGTCTCTGAATGCAGCGGAGACAGATCTGTGACACTACTGTGTAGGCTAACAACCAGTGAGTGCTCGCGGCAGCACTGCTGCTCGTTGAAAGCAGCTGTAATAACGTGCTTTCAGGTCCAGAGACGTTTGTGATATCATTGAAAAAAGTCGCTAGATTTGTCGCTAGTCGCTTTTGAAAAAAAAAAAAGGTGCCAAGAGGGTTTGGAAAGTCGCCAGATTTAGCGAGAAAGACGCCAAGTTGGCAACACTGCTGGGAATCAAACCACCAACCTTCCGGTTAATGATCAACCCGCTCTACCTCCTGAGCCACAGCCACCCTGGTGAGTGTCACAGGGACACGTTCGTGAGCGACACAACACCAGGGCTGCGTTCCAAAAACAGTTTGAGTCGCCCTCGCTCACTTGCCCTCAGCCCTTGCTATGACATCACACGGAGGCCACTTGGAGGGCGGAGGGAAAGTGGGCGGAGGAGGAGTGAAAGAGGTAAATGGAACACACCTGCCCTCGTTCACTAACAGCTGGGACAATCACTGGTCAACCACATGTCTTAGGTGGAGCGCTGTTCCCCCTCTTGGGAGCACAGTTCCTCTTTTCTTTTGTGATGAATAAGTTTGCCTATTATATATCTCTACTAGCCTACCACTCGTAAATTGTTTGCTCTGACATGTTGTCACTGCTAAACTAGTTTATTGAATTGAATATTTACTGACCCTTTTAATTTATTTTCTTCTTATTTGGTGGTAAACACACAACTGCTGCTTGAGGTTCATTATCGCCACCGCATGGACATATGTTTCATGCACCACTGCAATGCATTGTGGGTGATATCCAGCTCTGGAGTGACCATCGATGTTGACTTGATCCCTCAGCCCTCAAGGGTCCATCTCACCAAGTTCACTTCAGCCGTTTAGAGAAATGGAACAGCCCTTATGATGGCGGCGGGGATTCCCCCAAGGGCAAGTGCTGAGGGCAAGTGAACGAGGGCGTCTCAACCCGCTTTTGGAACGCAGCCCAAATGTAAATGAGTAGTACGTGAAATGAACGTGAGCCCTCTGCCCTGAGTAACAGTACGTTTAGTGAATGCATTACTGAACATGCACCGTTCCCTCACAATGAGAGTCTCCACCACCAGATTCATGAGTGAGTCAGTGACTGCATTTACATGGACTTCAGTATCCCAGTTTTGATCAGGGTTTTTAAGTATCCCGTTTTTGTATTTGAGCATGTAAACACCATTTCCCAATTTCAGAAATTGGGATAAAGCCCTTATCCTGATTTTGAGAAACCTGATTTTGCTGACTGGAGTAGTCCGAAAGAAACGAGAATACAGGAGCATGTATAACATACCCTGATATCTGAAAGTCGCTCACTGTCTGCGCAGGCATGGCTTCAGTCAACCGACGTAAACGGCACCATAGATATGTGACAGTGGTGGTCCTGTCACTATGCCTACAATTGATCATGTGCCCTGGCTACTTGGCCAAGGGGATGTCCCTTTGGCCAAGTGGTTAGTGCACATAACTCTTACCTGGGAGGTGTGGGTTCAATCCCCGCCCGGGACCTCTTCACCTTGCCACAGATACGTTACAGTAATACAAACGGTGGTGACAACAACAGCATATTTCTGGAGCGACGAGGAGACTGTTTCATATTCATGTGAGAAAGTAACTGTTTAGAACCCCAATGTGTGGTTAGTTTATCCAAATGACGACTGTTTAGAAGTTTGCTTTTCTGAAAAGTGAAGTAGCAGCGACCGGGACATCACAGAGGAAGCAGCCCCATCTCCTGAGGTGTTCGGACGGTCAACCTGTGTCGTCATCCCAGGGGAGAAAATGATTGCTAATTAACTTTTAGAGGTTTACCACTGGCTGGTTAAATTCTTTTTGGAGATAAATCAACACAGTCTCACTCCCAAGGCGTAATAAACGGACGTTTGGTCAGGGCCCTTGCGCGTTGTTTCCAGACGCTCAAGGTACCCCTCAGCGTGGGACCTGAACGCACAGGGTTTTCAATTGATTTTAATGCAATCCCCTCCGTTGCCGCTCAGAGCAAGTGCTCCAGCCATCCATTCACTCCTATTCCGATCCGCAATTTGGCCGCAAAAATAACATTTCAACATATTTTTATGACATTTCTAGCGAGAAATGTATGTTTTACTCTCTAAATATATGTTGAATGAAAGCAAATTGTGTTTAATTAGTCCTGTAACGATATCAGACAATGTGCTTGTGACTGTCGAGCGCTGTTGAGCCGCTTTGGGCGTCTTGTTGCCATAACAACGTGAGACTCCGTTCCGGAGCCAAAATCATGGATGAATGAAGCATGACTGATGACAGATTTTGACTACCTGCACGTTTTCCAGCCTGCTAAGCAATGTAAATGCAACGTGACCTCATTTTAACCAAAGTTATTCATCGAAGGATTCAAATCTCCTTTTTGTGTTTCACCAGAGCATGTAAATGTGACGTCATTTCCCAATTTCAGGTGTCTCGGAAATCGACCTTGGTCAGCACCAACAGTGTGTTTTGTCAGTCAGCTGATTTTTAAGCCATGTTGATTTAATTCAACAAAATGTGAATAGACAGTGAGGAATCAGAACAGTTAGAATGCTCTTTTTCAACAAAGTCCAAATGATTCAAGTAACTCAAGTCATGTAGGCCTATATTTTTTTTAATTCCAGAAAACAACATTTCTCCCCCCTTCTCCCTCCTCCCTCCTAGGAACCTTAGTTTATAATATAGTGTAGAATGAACCCATCCACTGTAGTAATGTTTATGCACAACTGCATCAGTTTAGCTAGCTCCTTTATTTCTGGTTTTACATTGGACAAGCTGATTAAGGCTCCATTTTCAAGAGACATATTTCCACATCAATTCTTTTTAACTTCCACATGCTTTAGGTTAAAGTGTTCAGCCAGGGGACTAGGGCCATCCACAGACCTGTCCGACCTTCACAGGGGTCACAGGTCAACTTTTCATGTCAAATTTGACAAATTTTGCACTAATTCTAAGGGAAAAATCACCAATTCTTTGAGCTGGGAAGTTGAGCTGTTATATCCTGGTTCAGACTGTGGAATAGATTGATTCTGCAAAAAATCAGAGCTGTGCTCCATTCAGAAGGGTCAAAAATGGCCATGGTAAGTGTCAAATCACAGGGGTCAAACATCAGAGTGAATCCTTTTAATCATCATGAAATTTCGAGTTGTAATCAGAGAGTCCTCTATCAAAATATTGTTCCCGTAGAACCCCAATGGCTTTCCCATGCTCTCACAGAGTTGGGTGTTGGTGCATCCAAATGAGTCCACACGCCAAGTTTCAAGTGATTTGGTTGGTTTCTATGGAAACAGCGGCCTCCAGGAAACAGAGGAATGCGGCTCTTTAAAGCCCCGCCTCTCGAAAAGTAATGGCTCAATCAGGACCGAAAGCACATCATCTCCTGGGCCCCGGAACCACTGATATCAAATTCAGAACTGTGTTTTGGAAATATTTTTCATCCATTTTGGCTTTTCTGACTCAGAGGGTCTTGTTTAAGTCTGACAGGCTCTGAATCTGAAAATGATTGCATAAAATCAATAAAAACCCTTTTAGGTCCCACGGTTTACCACTGGGAAACAACGGTTACCAAACGTCCGTTTATTACGCCTTGGGAGTGAGACTGTGTTGGATAAATGCTGGTCCCAATGATGAAATCTAACGATTGTGGCAGTCACATAAGTTTGTTTGAATAAAAAGTGAAGCGTGTATTGTGTATTGGACAGAAGAGCAGCATCACGTGGTTAGAAGGGTTTTTTTTTGGGACAAACAGCTGTAAATGTTGAAAACCTTCAGTCCTCAATGGGCTTCTATGGTATGTTGCTGGGTCAGGCTGTTTTCACAAAGGGGCCCTCTGCTTTTCAGGTATAAAAAGGAAGGTCTCCAGCAGGTAGACAAGCAGTACCACCAGCAGCAGCAGTAGTACACCTACAGCAACAACACCTGGCAAACATGTCTGGCATGAACATGATGGGAAAGATCATCTTCTACGAGGAGAGGAACTTCCAGGGCCGCTCCTATGAGTGCATGAGCGACTGCCCTGACATGTCCTCCTACCTGAACCGCTGCCACTCCTGCAGGGTGGAGAGGGGCTGCTTCATGGTCTACGACCGCACCAACTTCATGGGAAACCAGTACTTCATGAGGAGGGGCGAGTACGCTGACTACATGAGCATGATGGGCATGAACGACTGCATCAGGTCCTGCCGTACAATCCCCATGTACAGAGGCTCCTACAGGATGAGGATCTACGAGAGAGAGAACTTCATGGGCCAGATGCACGAGATGATGGAGGATTGCGACAACGTCATGGACCGCTACAGAATGTCCAACTTCATGTCCTGCAACGTGATGGAGGGCCACTGGCTGATGTACGAGCAGCCCCATTACAGAGGAAGAATGATGTACATGAGGCCCGGCGAGTACAGAAACTTCAGCAGCATGGGCATGAGCGGCATGAGGTTCATGAGCATGAGGCGCATCATGGATTCCTGCTACTAGATGACAACGTGGTGGCGATGCAGCAATTTGTTATAAAGCAACTCATCTGCAGCAACATACACTGGATGTTGGCTTCAGCAAATTGACGACAAAGATTGAAGACCAATGAACTGCACATATGTCTCTGACTTAAGTGTGGCTGTTAACGAGAATGATGCCAGCCTCCTTACGATCATACAAATAAAATCCAATTTGTTATAAAATAATATGTTGATGTTTGGACTTTTTCTCTTCCTCTTCTTTATTCTAATCATTTCCCAAGAGTCATCCTGCAAATAAGCTTCCATAAACTTATATAACGGTCAATGATGGCAAGTAAAATTAACTGTCTTGTGAAACAGGTTCAGATACAGAAAAATTGGATATCAAATTGCAGCACCTTAATTGTACCAACGAACTGGTTCATTTACAAAACAAAAACACACCAAATTTTTCTCTTCTTTAACTGCAGTATCATAGTGCTGAAATCTTCACTGCTAAATACATAATAAAGCCCACAGAGGACATGTCCTGTTAAAATGTGATCCACAGTCAAAGTCCTTTAAAGTTATAAAACGTACCATTTCCATATAACATTGTCTAAAATTGAGTAGACCTATGATAGATATTTTATTTGTGTTTTTATATAATCCCAAATGCTTTCAGAATTGATCAAACCTAGAGAAATTTATGATCCATTCGGTCACTTTTCAATAATGTTCAGCAAAGCAGTTCTGTAGAGATTACTAAATCACCAAAATCAGTTCATTAAAAACATTTACTCAAAAAATCTATTCACCGAATTGTTCAGTAGTAGGCAGGAGCCCTGACTGCACGGAGCATAGTCTGGCTCCCTTAACTGTTATACAGTCGAACGATTCATGTTTCAGTTCATGTCTCAGCTCACATTCGCTGTGTAGTACCTTAAGTGAACGTACTGATACGTTCGTGAACGACACAACTACATGGACGGCAAACTGCACGGCATTTCAGTAGCACATTCAGCAAACGACACGTGTCCTGTCATTTGTGAACATGTCATTGTGTCACTTGTACATTCAGTGCAGTGTTTGTCTGTGCATTCAGTGAACATGCAACACAGTGAACCAAACCCTTAGCCCTGAGCAGAGGTTGCGCCAGACTTTTTCGTTGTCAGTCATTTTTACTGACAGGGTCACAAAAATTCAGTCATAATCTATTTTTACCTATCACTTTGATTTTTTAAAAATGATAATGACACATAGTTTTCATTCAATTTTAATCGTTGACGGATCCAGAATGGTTAGGCCAGGAAAAATCAGGATGGGCCTGATTATTAATGGCCCTAGAACTGCCATCGACCCCCGACCACAGCAGCGGACTGACATTGTTTTCAAGTCCTAAACAGTTATGTAAGTGTACGAAATAATAATAATTAAGCTATTAGTAGTGTTAGTCCTTCTTCATATAATGTTGTGTTATTGTCGGGATTGGGTGTGGGTGGGTGGGTAGACTGTCGTACCTACGGCACACACGTGTCTGTAGTTGACGTTGACTCATCTGGAAACTCTGCACACACATGTCAAGAGTCGATGTCGCTGTTCACTGTATTTTTGCGGTGATGTAGCTTACACACCCACAGAGACCCGTTATTACCAGACTGTACAGCAGCCGAGAGATTTAGGTTAGGCTATACATTAGAAGTCAATAATCAATAAAGGTGACAATATGGTGCTTTATATCCAACACAATCATTATCTCGTCTGTCCTTAGCCTACAAAATAAAGTTTGAGTAATGTCTGCATGGAGCACACCTGCTTACAGGTGTGCAGCTGACAGATGCATCTTACAGTGACAGTTAACTCATCGCTACCTGATCCACCTCCCTCACGTCCTGAGGAGTCTCCTGGACAGATCCTGTATTCTATGATTTTCCTCTTTTCATTTCTAACCGGCCCGTTTCAGTTTTTGCCGGTACATGTGTCTCCTCTCTTTCTCTCGTTTGCACGCGCAAGCACTTACACCTGATTCACACCGGTCAAAATAAATGTGATAGTGAGTGAAAAATGAAAACACTGAAATAATTTCTGTGACCACAGCTGGACACAGTGCCTATAACTGCTGTTTATATGCAGCGGTCTGTAGGACCGCTATTGGCTGTCCGAAATGCTCAGAAATAAAGTTTTATTTAATTTGAATAAGTTGTAAGCTTCAGAAACCATCAGACAAACACATAGGCCTACTGTAGCCTATATTTAGGAAAGGTCACGGACTGGGAGACCTGTAGTTTTAATGTAAACTCAAACGGTCTGTGAGACAGCTGAATCCACCTGCTCCTACTGTACATCAGTTAATCACATTCTATGAAGTTTGTTTTTATTTTTTGTGTATATTCTAAATATTAAAGAAAATAAGAGGGCTATTAGAGAGGCTATTAATCTTTTTTTTTCTCCATGAATCTCAGTGGGTGGGCAATCGGTCAATCTGGGTGGCCTGTGCCCATCCAGGCCCACCCATAGCTCTGGCCCTGTTTTTAATTCATATCAAGTCCGAACAAACTTAACAGAGAATACTCCGGAGCAGAGTCAGTGTCAGAGCAGGTTGGTCATAATCTAAGGCTCCCACCCCTCTGACAACATTAGCCGGCCAAAATCTCATTGGTCGATTGGTCGCAGGAAAACAAAAAAGCAAACATTTGGAGCCGTATCTTGTCAAAGGGTCGCAAGCCCTAATTATAACAATAATAAATTAAAACCAAAGAAACTATTCTCTTTTCTGAAACAAAATACTGTTAAAAACAGAACTTAACTCCATTGTGGAGACTATTTAAGTTTAGGAAACAAACTTGCCGTCTGTGCCATATACCCAGGGGACAAAGCAAAAAAACAGACACGGAGCATTGGAATGGAGTGTCGCGGTTCTGCCATTTCATTGGCGACACAGGATCGTGTCTTAGAGTGTCGCGAGTTTCGACACGTGTATTGTTACAGGCCTAATCATGTGGTTAGAAGAGTTTAGAAGAGGTTGAGACAGTCTTTGTTAACCCTTTCAAAAATGTTTTGTCTAAGTAAAACCGCCTCTCTATGGTTTTTTTTAGGACAAACAGCTGTAAATGTTGAAAACCTTCAGTCCTCAATGGGCTTCTATGGCATGTTGCTGGGTCAGACTGTTTTCACAAAGGGGCCCTCTGCTTTTCAGGTATAAAAAGGAAGGACTCCAGCAGGTAGGCAAGCAGTTCAGCTCCAGCAGCAGTACCACCACCAACGGCAGCAGTAGTACACCTACAGCAACAACATGTCTGGCATGAACATGATGGGAAAGATCATCTTCTACGAGGAGAGGAACTTCCAGGGCCGCTCCTATGAGTGCATGAGCGACTGCCCCGACATGTCCTCCTACCTGAACCGCTGCCACTCCTGCAGGGTGGAGAGGGGCTGCTTCATGGTCTACGACCGCACCAACTTCATGGGAAACCAGTACTTCATGAGGAGGGGCGAGTACGCTGACTACATGAGCATGATGGGCATGAACGACTGCATCAGGTCCTGCCGTACAATCCCCATGTACAGAGGCTCCTACAGGATGAGGATCTACGAGAGAGAGAACTTCATGGGCCAGATGCACGAGATGATGGAGGATTGCGACAACGTCATGGACCGCTACAGAATGTCCAACTTCATGTCCTGCAACGTGATGGAGGGCCACTGGCTGATGTACGAGCAGCCCCATTACAGAGGAAGAATGATGTACATGAGGCCCGGCGAGTACAGAAACTTCAGCAGCATGGGCATGAGCGGCATGAGGTTCATGAGCATGAGGCGCATCATGGATTCCTGCTACTAGATGACAACGTAGTGTAGAAACACACACTGCTGGCTGCAGCAAATTGACTACGAAAATTGAAGACCACTGAACTGTATACGTCATGTCTCTGACTGAGGTTTGGCTGTTACAGAGAATGATTCCAGCCTTCTTAAGACCATACAAATAAAATCTACTTTGTTATCAAATAATATGTTGGTGTTTGGAATTTTTCTCTTCCTCTTCTTCATTCAAATTATTTCCCAATAGTCACCCTACAACCAAGCTTTCATAACCTTATATAATGGTCAGTGATGGCAAGTAAAGTTAACTTTGTTGTGAAACAGCTTCAGATAAAATTGGATATCAAATTTCAGCACCTTAATTGTACCAACCAACTGGTTTATTGAAAAACAACTGAAAACCTATTTTTTTCCTTCTCCGTCAGTGCAGTAACATAGGGCTGAGATCTTTAGTGCTCTCCGCATAAATAGATAGTAAAGCCCACAGAGGACATGTCCTGAGCAGAGGTTGGGCCAGACTTCTTCGTTGTCATTCATTTTTACTGACGGAGTCATAAAAATTCCGTCATAATCTATTATTACCCATCGCTTTATTTTTTTTTAAATGACTATAATGACACATTCAATAGCATTAAATTTTCATTCATTTTTAATTCATATCAAGTCTAAACAAGCTGAACAGAAAATGATCCGGAGCAGGGTCGGCATCAGAGCACATCTAACCAGAGGGCACTCGGGGGTCACTTTCTGCCACTCAAAGTTTTGTGTCACCAACACGCTAATCCATGTGTTATACCAAAACATTCAAAGGAGCACGTTTTCACAGAGGCATTGCATAGTGCACTCGTGTTGTCTAAAAATAACAGCCCTCTCTCTGTCGTTCTCTCTCACACACACACACACACACACACACACACACACACACACACACACACACACACACACACACACACACAGATACGCACGCAGCCATTGCACATCACTGAAAAAACTGAAGCTACTAGACCACACAGCCAGATGCAGCGTAACTTCAGACAGGACAAAACCCAACTCAGCTTTAAGTGTTATAAACAATGTCACAGCGGGCAAAATACATAAAAAGAAGGCTTACCTTTAGAAGAGCTGTATATGCGGCGAGGACGCGTGACGTCTGTCCTACTACCCATTTCTCCGACCATACAGTAGGTACTACTTCAAAGTGGCCATTTCACTCGCGCAATACGCGATTCACGCGGTTGCGTGAAATTGTAGGTCACATTGTAGCCACTAGGTGGAAGCATCGTACTGAGATGCAGCTCAAAATAATTCCGCGTTTGACCACAACGTAGCTGCAATGGAGAGTGGCGCTGTTCTCAGGCCACAGGCTGCTTCACCTCCAGCTGTGGTCGAGAGAGCTAGAGAGTGAATGGAGTGAGGGACCGCTCACTGCTGCCGTTCAATCACATCAATGTTGTTGTTTCACAGTGGTTACAGTACGTACAACAGGATCAGTGGTTCTCATGGGGGGTCTTGAACCCCTCCATATTTGTGATCTCTCCTGTAGCCTGGCCGGGTCTGGCTCCGAGTTGGAGCAAATTGTCTCCTATCTATTTTCTGTAAGTTCTTGTGAATGTAACAATCCGCTCAGAGCCGACGACCGCTCGTCCGTGCCAGCAGCCTGGACCCGATGCGACTGGACTCACGAGCGGAGCATTAATAGGCTACACATCTGTCCGCAGCTGCTCCAAACACACAATTTGAAGGGACACATTAGATGTTGATTTTGATAGGACTACTTGAGCGACAACGGGCTGATTTCAGCCAAGAGCAGCAGGTTGTTTTAATGGAAAGACGAGCGATACAAAAAAGCTGATCACAGCCTGAGCAACAGTGTTGCTGCAAATTAACAAGTGGAGGCTGCTTTTAATTTCAGACAGCTGAACATTGCGCTTTTAAAACGAAGCTTATCAAAACAAAAAACTATAGTAAACTGTCATTTTTAAATTTGTGTTATATTGTTTTCATAGAATGCAAGTGTGTTTTATTGAAAGCGAGATTTGGCGTGTGTATGAAAATCATGAAAACAAAAAACATGGACCAAAACGGCTATGCACAAAAATCCAAACGAAACGAAAATGAACTAAAAAAAACAAACAAACTATGGTCTCAATCTGTGTTGTAGCCTATGCATGGCTCTGTGCGTCTGGCGTGTCTTGGAGTTCTTGGAGTGTTAGGAGAGCTACTGTAGGAACCGGTTTTTCTGTTCAGAGCAAACAGCTGTGAAGTAGGCTACTGTGAGGGGGAGGGCGGAGATAGAGAGGGTCAGAGATAAAGAGGATGCTAATGTGTCGCAAATGTGTTACATTGTGTCCAGCTGTCGTCACAGCTACAAGCACACCTATTGATAATGTCTATTACGATCATTACTTTCAATAGAGCCGAGTAGGTGGAATATAGTAAAATAATTTTCATTCTAGTTTTAGAGGCTGTATTTAAAAATTAGGCTTTAAATAAAATAAAGTTACTTTACATCGCGTTCATAAGATGTGTAGTGCTTACTGTTACTGAGCTGTTTTGGTCCATGTCTGTACGCCTTTTTTCCCTGGATTATATTTTCTAAATTTACAACATTAATATAATATTGTTTTCGTTTCATTTCGTTAAGGAAAAAGAATCAATCAATCCATTTTATTTGAAACTATGGGATTGCAGAGCAGTTAAAAACCAGAGCACCAGTTCACTGCAGCGATTTTCACAACACTGTCTGTTTCAAGTCTGCCTGATAGCCAGTCTACGCCCTATAGACCCTATAGACTTTGTTTACCTGTTTCCATTGTCAATCGAGCAAATATTTATAGCAGCAAAATGAGATGCACAATAGTAAACCATGTGTGATCATAATGATGATGAGAAAAGAAAACACATTAACATAGCCTACAACCTAAACTGAGATTCAAACCCTCATTGCAAAGTATGAGCGGAGACACATTGCGCTCCATCGCCCATCGAAACAGCTGATTTACATGTCGGCTCTTAACACATGCCGATTGGCCATTCACGCGGCTTTGTTCTTGGTTTCGGCCAATCGGTTTGTAAGCACATGGCTAATTATCAGCTTTCAACCAATCACACTGTTTTATTGTGAGTGTGCTATTTGTATTGTCTGCCAAAACATGGATGAATGAAACACGACCACGTCTCTTTTGTTGTTGTTGTTTTTTTTGATAAGTTACATGGCGGTCTGGGAGCCGGACGCTACAATATGACTATTGCACGCCACCAACAGTGAATGTGTAAGCCTATGTCCCGTAACCCAACCTCCATTCCCCCCCCCCCCCCCCCCCCCACCTCTAAAAAGAATCTGGCGCCGACGTGTGCACATAAAAAAGACCACAGTTAAACATAAAAGTAAAACGAAAACGGATTAACATAAAATGGGAATATCACAGATAAATTCAAAATACGGTTTGTAATAGGCCTGATAGTAAGTCTGTCCTTGCTAGAGGGACCCTGTAGCGACAGGCTGAAGGAAAGAGTTGGAATGAGGTGTAAAGCTGGTGAAGTGTTATTATTAGCTACATTCTTGTATTGAAGCAACAACGAACAGAAACATAAATCAGGAAACTGTCCATTGCCGTTCGTGGTCACTGCCCCCTGCTGCTGCATGTTGTCCACTCGTCCTCCTACTCACAGATGCCACCTGGCGGTTGTTTCGGCACATAGGCGCTTCTCATAAAAACACAATTAATCCTCTGCTAAAAAGCCGCGTGACTCGCGCGTGATTCACGCGAGAATCTCGCGTGAAGTCGGCCACAATGAAGTAGTACCTACTGTACGTCTGTCCAACTACCCATTTCTCCGACCATACATTTCTTTATTTTTGCGTCTATTAGTCCGACCTCCCATTTCTCCGACTTAAGTAGCCCTAACCCTTAACCTTACCCAAAACCTAACCTTAACGCTGTAGAATGGGCAGTCGGAGAAATGAGCCGTCGGACTTAATTGGGGCAGTCGGACTTGTACATTTTAATTACATGTTGTCATTCCGACATCCCACCATTCCGACATTCGGCCACTTCGACATCCTAACATTTAGACAAACCAGAAACCACCATTCCGACATACTGCTATTCCAACATGCGTATGTCTCACCTTTCCGACAAGGCAGGTGACTCCCTTCTTTAAGACATGCTGATAGATGAATACCCACATGGCTGTTCTAAGTATTGCAGCAGAGCACGAACAGGGACTAGTCTGCCTATCTAGCCTCTAAATGATCTTTTTACCAAACTTAATCAACTCCTTTCATCATTGCCTAAAGCCAACCAGTGCAAAATCTTTTGCTGAAAAAAATATGCTCTTAACGGAATTGTCGGAAAGGCGGGATTTAAAAAAAAGAGAGAACAAACTACCGTCATTCCGACCATAGGAGGCAAAAATTGTCGGAATGCTGGGACGTTTGATAGAAAATTAAGTATTGCCATTTAGACAATTAAAGATCTATGTCAGACTGGTGGGATGTCGGTTGCCCCCCTACATTTTCGGGTCAAGCCTCTCTCAAAGGCCAGCTGAAGCAGTACCTTTCTTTTATGAAGCATTGCACATCTGTGGTTGCCTGGGTATACCCATGGTGCCTTGCACATGATTTTATTCCCTCTGCAAGTCAGCCTGGAAACCATGGACCCAATTTTTTCCTCAAAGAGGGTGCCAATCACAGAACGGGGGAGGGGGCAGCAAGAAGGTTACTTTGTTGATAGCTTGTCGATCCAACATGGCATCAGACGTTTTACCTTTTGATGCAGCGTTAGAAAGTGTCTTAAGTAGTTTAGACTGCAAATTTATTTTGAAAAAAGAGCAACGTTAAGCATTTTTTTTCCTCATCGGATTTCTATAGCTCTACATGTCATGGGGTATGATTGACATGATTGGCTATAAGCTATACGCATTTGATAGACATTCGTAGCGCCCATTAAACAACTCTGGACCTCAAATATGACAAAATCAATGGGTGGCTCCCAGACCGAATCTCAATCTACATTGAGATGAGGTCTGGTGTTAGGAAGGTTATATCTGTAGTCAAAAAACACCCAAAATTGATCTTTTCTGAAATGATGATGCCATACCCCTGACCGCTCTACCTGTACCAAGAAGACACAATGCTATGTAGCCTATAGCTACAGTCTATGGACTAACAACAACTGACTACTGTCGGTCCCTTGGACACTGCATCTGAATCTTCCACTTATAATGTTGGGGGTTTGAATACTGCAGGGAAGCTTTGTGTCTTCATCTCTGTTGTTAGTGTATTATGTGTGGGAGCGCTACAGCGCCACACATGCTCCACACAGGTCTGGAGTAAACCTTTTTCTACCGAAAGCGCACCAGCCAACTGTGAGTTTTTTAAATCTAATTTTCACCATAAAGTGACTTTGTGATATAACGTTGTCCACTGCTCCATTTATTTATTATCCGCCGGCTTCATTGTAAGCTAATGCACATGGCCAGACTGCCACGAGTGTGAAGTGCAATCTGTCAAAATGACGGATGGCCTTAAGATTTTTCCGTCACCGTTAAAAAAAAACGGTCAATGACGGAAAATATTCGGTGAACGCGACCTCTGGTGCTGAGTGACAGTACGTTTACCATGACTGGTACATTCACAGAATGTGTCCACATGGGAGTTCCGCTATTGGCCTGCACACTCGCTGCTGAGCTCAACTGAAGGAGAAAATAATGAATCAGGTCAAGAAGTGATTCCATTAAGTTCGTTCATTCAAACAATTCATTCTTTTGAATGAAACATTTGCATATGATACGGCGCTACTTTTCAATGATGTCATATTTCCAATGTGTTGGTGTTGTGGTTACCTGCCAGAAACTTTAAAAGGGACATCCTGGGGCGCTTCAGTGGCTCACCCTGTAAAGTGCAGAAGCCCGAATATGAATGCAGCCCTTTGCTGAATGTTATACTGCTCTCTCCCCTGATTTCCTGTCCCTAACACTGTCCAAAAAAGAAACGCTCTTTCTAGGTGCGTAGGCCAACAAACACTTAGGACAACAGCTTGCACACTGATCAAAAATGGGAATGTCTATACTAGCGAGGTTGACGGATGTAAAAAATATTTAATGGTCCATCAAAAATAACTAAGATAAAAACGTTTTGACCTACACAGCCATCTTCAGTCTGCCTAAGGATCACACACCTGTGCTCTATTTACAGATTGAGACAAAGTCAAACAGTGGGTGAATCCATACATGTTCCATGGCCACATACACAAGAGAAAATATATAGGAGCATACAGACAAACATTTAAAGACACATATCAAGACACTTTAAAACAAGTAAGCATCATTTCTTCATTTAGTCTTTTTGAGTGCAGAGATTGGAGATGAAATATCCATTTACATGCTGCCTGATCAAATTTGATGACTATGCCTATGGTTAGAAGAGTTTAGAAAAGGTTGAGACAGTCTTTGTTTACCCTTTCAAAAAGGTTTTGTCTAAGTAAAACCGCCTCTCTATGTTTTTTGTTTTTTTTAGGGCAAACAGCTATAAATGTTGAAAACCTTCAGTCCTCAATGGGCTTCTATGGCATGTTGCTGGGTCAGGCTGTTTTCACAAAGGGGCCCTCTGCTTTTCAGGTATAAAAGGGAAGGACTCCAGCAGGTAGACAAGCAGTTCAGCTCCAGCAGCAGTACCACCAACAGCAGCAGCAGTAGTACACCTACAGCAAACATGTCTGGCATGAACATGATGGGAAAGATCATCTTCTACGAGGAGAGGAACTTCCAGGGCCGCTCCTATGAGTGCATGAGCGACTGCCCCGACATGTCCTCCTACCTGAACCGCTGCCACTCCTGCAGGGTGGAGAGGGGCTGCTTCATGGTCTACGACCGCACCAACTTCATGGGAAACCAGTACTTCATGAGGAGGGGCGAGTACGCTGACTACATGAGCATGATGGGCATGAGCGACACCATCAGGTCCTGCCGTATGATCCCCATGTACAGAGGCTCCTACAGGATGAGGATCTACGAGAGAGAGAACTTCATGGGCCAGATGCACGAGATGATGGAGGATTGCGACAACATCATGGACCGCTACAGAATGTCCAACTTCATGTCCTGCAACGTGATGGAGGGCCACTGGCTGATGTACGAGCAGCCCCATTACAGAGGAAGAATGATGTACATGAGGCCCGGCGAGTACAGAAACTTCAGCAGCATGGGCATGAGCGGCATGAGGTTCATGAGCATGAGGCGCATCATGGATTCCTGCTACTAGATGACAACGTGGTGGTGATGCAGAAATTCGTTACAAAGCAACTCATCTGCAGCAACATACACTGGATGTTGGCTGCAGAAAATTGACGACCAAGATTGAAGACCAATGAACTGCACATACACATGTCTCTGACTGAAGTGTGGCTGTTAAAGAGAATGATGCCAGCCTCCTTACGATCATACAAATAAAATCTAATTTGTTACAAAATAATATGTTGATGTTTGGACTTTTTTTCTTCCTCTTTTTCATTCTAATTCATTTTCAAGGTCACCCTGCAACTAAGGTTTCAATAACCTTAAATAATGTAGGTAATGGCACGTAAAATTAACTTGGTTGTGAAACAGGTTCAAATAAAATTGGATATCAGAGTTCAGCACCTCAATTGTACCAACCAACTGGTTTATTGAAAAACAATTGAAAACTTCTCTGTCAGTGCAATATCATAGGGCTGAGATCTCTCCGCATAAATAGCCTACATAGTAAAGCCCACAAAGGACATGCCCTGATAAAATCTGATCCATATCCAGTCAAAGTCCTTTAAATTTAAAATATGCAGCATTTCCATATAACATTATCAAAAACTGAGTAGACTTATGATAGATATATTTTCAATTCAATTCAATTCACCTTTATTTAAAGTGTAAAATCACCAAAACATGGTCTCAGAACACTTTACAAGACAACACACACAGAAAAAAGAGAGTTAAAGATGACAGAACAACAGCAACAACAACAACAACAACAGAGACAGCAGAGCAAGATGAAGCAAACAAAACAAACAAACAACGGAAAGGAGAATATTACAGTAATCTAATCTGGATGAAACAAAAGCATGAACCAAAATTTCTGCGTCTTAGATACTTAGGAGGGGATGGATCTTTGAAATGTTACGGAGATGAAAAAATGCTGTCTGGGTGATTTCACTGATGTGTCTGTCAAAAGACAAGGTGGCGTCGAAGGTCACACCAAGGTTTTTAACTGTATGGTGTGGAGTGATAATATAGTCGTCAATGTTTAGCCTAAGTAAGTACAGTAGTAAGTAGTAAGTATTTCGGTTTTGCTGGAATTCAGTTGTAAGAAGTTTTGTGACATCCAGTCAGTGACAGCAGCTAGGCAGGATTCAAGATTTGCAAACTGGGAGTGATTGTCGGGCGTAATTGGTATGTAAATCTGTGTATCATCTGCATGATAGTTAATGCCCAATCTACGAAATACTTCACCAAGGGGGAGTAAGTAAATGCTAAAAAGCAGGGGACCCAAAACAGACCCTTGTGGAACACCAAAGTGCAATGGTCAACAGTGTCAAACGCTGTGCTTAGATCCAGGAGAATGAGGAGGGAAGAAGAATTGGAGTCTAATGCAAGGAGAAGGTCATTGGTCACTTTAGTGAGAGCAGTCTCAGTACTGTGAAGTGATCTAAAACCTGATTGAAAAGGATCACAGAGGCTGTTGCGGGAAAGATGATCAGTAAGTTGACTTGCAACTATCTTTTCAAGAACTTTGGAGATGAAAGGTAGGTGTGAGGTTGGTCTAAAGTTGTTCAAATCTTCAGGGTCCAGGGAGGGTTTTTTGAGTAGTGGTTTGATCACGACAGCTTTTAGAGTGGTAGGGACAATACCAGATGACAGGGACCTGTTAATAATGTTGAGTATGGGGGTGCCTAGGATAGGAAGGAGTACTTTAATTAATTTTGTTGGTAGTGGGTCAAATAGACAGGTTGTAGGCTTAGATGAAAGCATTATCCTGGCAAACGCATCTAGAGAAATTGACTCAAAGTTCGAGAGTGTCAGAGTCTCATCTAGGAATCTTATTGGACTAGGGGAGGGTTTTGAACCCTTCCTGAGTAGATGGCTGTCAATTTTGTCTCTAATACAGGATATTTTTCCATTAAAGAGGTGAAGGAAATTTTTATTTGTGTTTTTATGTAATAGAAAATGTCTTCAGCAGATCATTTGGAAATTATCTGAATCCTGAATCTTAAAGGAAACAACAATGCACACAATGTCCTCCAGTTCCTATATCCAGCATCAGATTGAGTTCATCAGAGTCCACACTTCATCCAGATCTCCTCCAATCACCACCACCAGTTTATAGCCCCTGGGATTATTTCCTATGATCACGAATGATCCTCACATCTCTCACATGTCATTTCTTCTTTTTCATATGGCAATGTATGTTTATTTGTTGACAGAAGTAGCCTGTTTAAATTACTGCTCTACATGAGGTCCTGGTTCAACACAATGAAACTGATCCAGGCATAAGCAACAATGTGTGGCCCTCTTCCTCATGTGTCCATTTGACATAATGTTCCTTTATATTTCATGTAAACCAAACATGAGAGTTTCATGTAAATAAGATGATAATTGCATCTCAAGGATCAATTACCGTTTTCGGTGGGTGGCGCTGTTATCCTAGCATGTAGTCTTCAGTAAGGTCATTGTAGATGTGAAGAGCGTGGCAGATTTGACACGTCAACAGATATGAACATCAACAGACAAAACTGGCAATGCCACAACACTAACAGTTCAACAAAAACTCAATCTTCAGAGTAAAGCATCATCTCAGTCTAATGAATCTTC
The DNA here is from genome assembly GCA_030347415.2 of Decapterus maruadsi. Taxonomy (NCBI): domain Eukaryota; kingdom Metazoa; phylum Chordata; class Actinopteri; order Carangiformes; family Carangidae; genus Decapterus; species Decapterus maruadsi. Next base: position 10,090,783 of record CM064891.1, on the reverse strand, counting down.
TGACAGCTTTTGGGGTACAATGGACAATGTACAACTGAGATACAACTACTCTTAAAAAATTGGCCACAGTGCCATGGACACAACCTTTAAAGAGACACTCAGTGTTCACAATAAAGCATCATCAAGGTCTTAAATATTTTCTGACCAAGACAAATTGCATTTTCTGGTGACCCTCGGTGGCGCCCTGAGCATTATTGAATATTGGTACATATGACAGTGGGTCTCATTCATGAAAAGTTAGCAGAAGGAATTTGTGTGTAAACTGCAAATTGAAATTTACGCACATTTCTACATTCATCAATTAGTTCAATTTTGTTGCTCCAATCATTCCGAAACTACTAAAAAAAAATCTGCTTCTGACTGCTGTTAGTGCTTGTAAATGTACAATTGCACATAATATTGCTCTTATTATAATATTGCTCGTCATTATTGGAAATTACAATTTTACTTGATATTACACTCTGTCCCAGTCACACTACTAGTAATAGAAGAAAATGAAATATTTTTTCATAACCTCACTTCACCCAGAATGACCTTGATCTCCGCCTCTTTTCTGTGTCTATCTCTTTCCTTGTTTCCACCAGGTTGTAGATTGACAAGATGCATTTACTTCCTTACATCATGGTCATTGGTGATTCATGGGCGGGGATGTATGCTCATGCTCATTACCCCGAGTACACTGTCAATTTTCGATGGGATAGCATTCATGATCATACAGTATACACATGCTTCCAATCCAATCTGAGTTGCATGAGTCTGGCGTAGGTTGTTAGAACCATGGGCTTTTATGTGTTAATCTTAACAAATTCACTAACTTTTCATGAATGAGACCCTGTGTGTGCTGAATTTAAAAATAGTTATCATAATTCGCTGTGATACCATCAGGCCATTCAACAAATTTAGCATCACAAAGGTTGTATGATTAGACCAACAAAAAATGATGTCATACTGATCAACTGCAGAATACACTCAACCTATCTAATTACCTGTTGACTCTAGGGTACACATATGTTACATATGCCTACTGTATTTCCTACGAAGGTGTAACAGAGCAAATGCCCCATCAAAATTTTAATTGGGCACTATGGTACTATTTTGCCACATCCACTGAAAAGACACAAAACATTTACAAAAATGACTAATAAAAAATCTATACAAATCATAAGTGTCCTCTAATCTCTTGGTAGACTGCCCTTAATCATTGATTAACTATGAGAAAATTATTACTTCATATTCCTAGGATGACAGCCAAGTTTCATCTGATTGTAAATCAAGTTATTTGTGGTAGTAACATTAATTTATGATAGCATGTAAGGCCTGCTGCTGTTGGCAGCTTCATTCAGCCAGTACACATCCACTAAAAGGTTTTGTCTGACAGTATTCAAAGTAAAACCGCCTCTCTAAGGTTTTTTTAGGGCAAACAGCTGGTAATGTTGACAACCCTCAGTGCTCTATGGGCTTCTATGGTATGTTGCTGGGTCAGGCTATTTTCACAAAGGGGCCCTCTGCTTTTCAGGTATAAAAAGGAAGGTCTCCAGCAGGTAGACAAGCAGTTCAGCTCCAGCAGCAGTACCACCAGCAGCAGCAGCAGCAGCAGTAGTACACCTACAGCAACAACACCTGGCAAAGATGACCTCCAGTAGCATGAACATGATGGGCAAGATCATCTTCTACGAGGACAGGAACTTCCAGGGCCGCTCCTATGAGTGCATGAGCGACTGCCCCAACATGTCCTCCTACCTGAACCGCTGCCACTCCTGCAGGGTGGAGAGGGGCTGCTTCATGGTCTACGACCGCACCAACTTCATGGGAAACCAGTACTTCATGAGGAGGGGCGAGTACGCTGACTACATGAGCATGATGGGCATGAACGACTGCATCAGGTCCTGCCGTATGATCCCCATGCACAGAGGCTCCTACAGGATGAGGATCTACGAGAGAGATAACTTCATGGGCCAGATGCACGAGATGATGGAGGATTGCGACAACATCATGGACCGCTACAGAATGTCCAACTGCATGTCCTGCAACGTGATGGAGGGCCACTGGCTGATGTACGAGCAGCCCCATTACAGAGGAAGAATGATGTACATGAGGCCCGGCGAGTACAGAAACTTCAGCAGCATGGGCATGAGCGGCATGAGGTTCATGAGCATGAGGCGCATCATGGATTCCTACTACTAGAAGACGACCCATGATGATGATACTGCAGCAATTCGTTACAAAGCAAAATGCGATGGAGGATGATCCAAGCAAATTGAATGTGATTGAAGACCACTGAACTGCACGAGATGTCTCTGTTTAAAAAGAATAATAACAGCGTCCTCAAAAAACACAAATAAAATCTACTTTGTTTACAAAAACATATGCCCTCTTCTTCTTCTACATTATTTCATTATTTTAGGCTATAACCTACCTTTGGCATGCAGACAAATGATATAAAAATAGTTCTGGTTGGACTGGCTAATGACCTTCGTTTATGAGCTCAGCTCAGAGGTGCTAAAGGGTCTGGGATGGGTTTTTGTTTGAAAGTCACGTGTTTTTAATTTCTGCAATCTCCAGTAACACACTCCCTTGCTTGCCCTCGTATCGATCCGCATATGTTATTTGAAAATGTGACAGTTGAGGTTCCTGTCACTATGCCTCCAATTGATCATGTGCCCTGGCTACTTGGCCAAGGGGATGTCCCTTTGGCTGACTGGAAATCTCCGCCCAGGTCCTCTTCACCTTGCCACATTCTGGCGTTGTCGGCAAGATCCATGTAGCAGGTCCATGGATTCCTAATGTGTGGCAGCCTGCGCTGAAGCACGAGGACGTGCTTGTGAAAAGAGGGGGAGAGATGTGACAGTTAAGGTTCCTGTCACTATGCCTACAATTGATCATGTGCCCTGGCTACTTGGCCAAGGGGATGTCCCTTTGGCTGACTGGCAAGCGCACATGACTCTTACCCGGGAGGTGTGGGTTCAATCCCCGCCCGGGTCCTCTTCACCTTGCCACAAAAACAAGAACTAATGAGGGAAAAAAACAGATTTGTGGACACCATGAAAGTATGGTGTCCACGCCATGGTAGTCCAAGTCATCCTCATGTGTCAACGGGCTACAGAGGTTCAGTGAAACGTGTGGACACGGGAATTCGGTTACATGGTGTCATTCTGACATCCCACCATTCCGACATAACACCATTCCAACATACCACTATTCTGACATGCCATCGTCCCACCATTCCAACAAAGCTTTCAATATAAGGAAATGTGCTTTACTCAACAGGTGACTCCCTCCTACCTAGCTGAACTCTCTACTTCTGGACTCTATCTATCTGTCCTCTCTAGCCTCTACCTGGCCTTTTTACTAAACTTAACCAACTCCTTTCATCATTGCCTAAGCACAACCAGTGCAAAATCTTTTGTGGAAAAAATACACTTTTAAAGGAACTGTCATATGACCACAGGAGGCAAGAATTGTTGGAATGATGGGACATTTGATAGAAAATTAAGTGTTGCCATTTAGACAATTGTGGCAATTGCAAGAGGCTTATGTCGGACTGGTGGGGTGGAATGGCGATTGCCCCCCGGGGAATTAATATTATTATTGATAATATACGACGCGCATTGCTAGGAAAGATCCAATCTGTTTAGACTGCAGACACACTGACAGATATCCGATTTGTAGGCTATTTGATTTATTTCAACATTTGATGGTGGCCTGAATCCAATTTGACAATATCCGATTTCATGCATTTTTTCCCCCCATTTACACGTTCAATCTGTGCTTCTTGAGAGGAAAAAAATCGGATTGGGACACTTGAACCATGCAGTGTAAAGACAACCTTAAACTTTAGGAGGTGTTCTAAATGGTTGATAACACCAGGGAGAAAGCTAGAGTGGGGAGAGTGTTTGTATGGAATGACTTGACTATTAATTGCTTAGACCAACACAAAAATGTTTAATGATTAATGACCAAATTGTAAACATCACCAGTTAAATGGCTCTCTGCATTGTGCTAAAAATAACACAGTCTACCCCATGGTAAAGGTCAGGGTTTATCTGACCTTTTTCATCATTAGAAAAACTGTAACTTTTCTTATTCCACCCTGTCCACCCTAAATAGAGCAGATCTGAAAAGATAAGACTCCACACAGTCCAGCAGTATGACACTGGCAGAGAGGGATTTTAATTCCAGTTGCCCTCTATGTTCTATTCAAATAACCAATTGACTAATAATTAGGATGCTCTTCACAACCACTAGCTGGTACATGAGACAAAAATAAGAAATGAAAAAACAAATAAAACAAAAAAACACGAGATTACCCATTAGCAAAATGTAACAAAATTTAAATGACAAAATTTTTGATTTTTCTAATCAGACCATTGTAGTTGAAATCAAATCAAAGAGTCTGGTAAGAAGTGTGTAATTGTAAGTGTTGCAGAAATCAATGGCAAGACTTTTTTTTTTTCCATTTCATTTTTTGTCATTCCTTCCACGCAGAGCAGTGACAGATGGCTGATGTCTTTTAGCTTTTAACAGAAATCTAAAGTGGGTGACACAACAGTGTTTGTTGTTGCAGTTTTTGGAGTTTGCTTGGTGCCATCAGAGTCCACTGCTGTTGTCTCTCAAAGCTTTAAGAAGATGTGCCGTATTTGTCTTCATTACTTTGCACAACACTGAGCCGAGACACCTCAAAACAGAGAACAGAGGGACAAATCTGCCGAGTTGCACACTGTGCGTTTCTGTGTCCCTTTACATCTCTGGTGCCTCTGGTACTTTGTTGAGAGATCAAGAAGAGAAAGGGAAGGGGCAAAATATCCCCATTCACATCTTTTCAGGAGGATAAGTAGCCATCTGCCAAATGCCTCTTTGGCTCATTGTATCAAAACTCACAACAAGATGAGACACAACACTTGTAAAACATCTCACGGCTCTGTCAAAATGAAACAAAATGATGCACATGCGCACCTTTTTGATTCAGTTTGATTCAAATACAGTTTGTTTTACTGTAAACACACAAAAAAAGTAAGCTGACACATCAAGTTCCACAACTGATTTCTTTCTCCCTTAGCACATATCTCTGCACAGAAGCTGAGACTTGTGTTTTCCGGGGTTAAGTACGCAGACAATAGCAAAATGTTTTGTCTGAGAGGGAAACAAGCAATAAGTCGGACAGCTGCAGAAATAATTCATGGATTGCACTGAAAATAACTCTGTTCAATGTTTTAATGCTGCCTTCTGTGATTTTGGGCGTTGATCCAGTGTGGCAGGCTCCTGTTTGGTCAGAATCATCCATTTGGAAAAAGATGTAAGCAGGCTAATCCCAAACTAAACAATGAGCTCATCTATATGGAATCACTTTCTATTTAGGCCCATTATTTTGAACAGTGACACAGGTCGACAAATAGACCCGGCTCTGTCTGAAAGGGTGAAACTTGGCAGAACAAAGGGAGCTGAGAGTTACTGAGTAGGTTTAACAAGTCTGCGGGCCACGTTTGAGATTGTTTGGATGTTTGTGCGCTGGCAACAGTGGCGCTAAGGTTGGTCAAAAACCTGTTAAAAGAGAACAGAGTCTGGCAGGAGACGACCGCTATCAAAGCTGCTTTTGTGAGTCACATCAAGACAAGGCTTTGGCCGTTTGAAAAACAGCACGGGGGTGAGCTGGGCCAGCATTTTCTTTGACACAAACAGCACTACTTGGGAAACCAAAACCGGAGCGGTCAACACAACTCTCCACCGCAGCGCTAGCAACCAAAATTGGAATCGTATGAATGATGGTTGTCGTTTGTGGATGCAAGGACACCGTTGACAATGATGGGAAAAAAGATTAGACACTTTAGGGACTTCTCTGTGCTTCATTGTGCACTAAGTGGTGTGTACGGCCCCCAGCCTGTGCTCACATCAGCTCACCCATCAGTTTGTGATCATAGTGCAACTCCTACATAACAGCTGGACTACAATTGGCAAGTCTGGATTTATTATAAGGATTAGAGGTGCAAGGGAACTGGGGAAGGAGGGGGTGCTGGGAGGGAGGAGGTACTGGGTGGGATAAGGCCTCCCATATATGCAAAGAGAAGAGTGTGTGACAGTTTTTATTACTCTCTGCCACTGATAAATTTGACCAACTGAGCAGCAGATGTGAGGCGGTGACGGTGTGAGCGCCAACACTATCACACCTCAACAACCAACATTTCAATGTCACTACCTCATCTATTTATTGCACCTCATCTGGTTTGTCCCAGCCAATCTGGGTTCATTAAGAGATCTATAAACCCTTTCACCTTTAGATGTGTTCTGATTTCAGCCTTGAATCAACCTGCAACTGAGCCTCTGGGAAAACACACTGTGTAATGTGAATCCATCCTGTTGCCTTCAAGCACATATAGACTGCAAATGAAAACATGTTGAAACTACGCCAGTAATTTTCTTTTCTATGCTCAGTGTTTTTAACATTTTAACTTTCAGTTTTCTTATTTGGAAGAAATTATATTTTGTCCTGAATATTATTTTGATGTGATTTCAGAGTAAAACAGTAAAATGTGTAAGAAAAGAAAGGACTGAATTGGATAATCTGCAAAAACACCCAATAGATCTTCTACTTTTTGTCCTGTGCAGTATTTCTGTTTCCAGATCTGAAACTAAAATGAATGATGACAGAGGTAAAGAACACAGGACCCATGTTGTAATGAAGCTGAATTATCCTTTGTGTAGTGTAAGCTTGTTGTGCAGATGAAAATAATGTTTGTGTTGCTGGTCTTTGGCTGGAGTCACGTCTCAGGGATCAGTTACAGAAGTTGCACCGAAACTGGAATAGGTACCACTCTAGGGTTTCTGCCACAGCTAAAGGCACCGAGATGCATTCACTCTCTGTCGTCAGCATGATGCTTTTTGGAGTTTTTTGTTTTCTGGATCTTTATTTCTCTAGTTGCAATGCATTGAAGCTGACAGACTGGAAAAGCTTGTTTCAGGCACAGAGGGGTGGCTGAGATGGAATATCAGACCAATGACCCCGAGGCCAAGGACAGACGATGTGCGTGCAGTGGTGTGGGTCTCTCACATTGACTCACTGTGATTTCCCTGTTAAAAGTACATGGGAAAAAAACATGTGTGAACTGGTATAGGGTAGACAAAAAAGAAAGGAAAAGAGTGAGAGGAATCTAATTTCACACTGATGGAAGCAAACAGCTGCATGTTACTAAGCCAGTACAACAGGCTCACCAACACTGGACAGCTGAAGACTGGACGAAGCTTGGCTCTGGATTTGTGGAGAGACAGGCAGGTGGCGGGACAGAATTTGGTGTCCATGGGTCCAACCTGCCTTGTGTCAACACTCTAGGCTGCTGCTGCTGGTGTAATTGTATGAGGAATGTCTTGTCACTCTTCATACCAGTCTATCATGGCTTGAATGTCACAGTAAGTCTGAGTATTGTTGCTGACTTTGTTCATCCCTTCATGGGCACAGTTTTATCATCTTCTACTGTCTGTCTGTCTCATCAACATGAACTCCAGTGACCTCCAAACTCCAGATCCAAGTCCTAAGAACACCTGTGCGATTTGGTAGAATATATAGGAGATTGGCAGCATCTAATGGTGTGTTGTCGTCATGTCAACATGGTATGACACGACAAAAGGTTGTTTTGGTAGAAAAGGGAGACTCCATTATGTGTTGGATGTATTTCCCTGTCAAGAAGGATGTCATGTGTCATTAGAAGCCCAAACATATTCAACACTTAAGTAGAACTGACCCAGATATAATCCAGCTAATGTGGTCATGGTAAATCTGTGAAATACGACATCCTTTCATTAATCTTAATGGAGATTTATCAACTTTTGCACAGTGGTTTGACATCATTTATCCAATAGCCTACACCAGAATTTCCTGGATTGGATTTCATTAGCTCACCTCTACCTGAACACTTGATCTCCAATGCTGCTACTGGCCCTGTTTCAACAGGGCTTTTCTCTCTCTGAACACCCACGTCAGTTCACACCTGGAACTGCACAAATGAGTCTGCACACGCGTCTCAAGTGACCACTTGTCATCTGATCTCACTTTCCCACTTCATATGCAAAATGGGTTGTTTTGTTTTTTTGGTCAAGTCAACCTGCTGATGTGTTTGTGAGAGAGCCAGAGGGAGCGGAGTGAATCATTGCACTGATTGTAACTCTACAGTTGTGAGGTTTTAGTAGTTAGAAACAGTAGAGTATTCCCATTCATAATGAAACTGTGTTGTGACTAATGAGTCTGAGACAGAGGAAGTCAGTGTAGACTGTCCAGCAGTGTGGCCAGGATTTACATTTACTACTCCCTTCAAAGAATGTGCTAAGAAAGCACTGAATGTGATCTGAGAGCTCAGATCTCAGGCGCATCAGTGCCTCTTGGGCTCTTGAACTTCCAGCTCAGCTGTCCATCTGTGATGGGATCACCTGAGACAGACGTTACCAATATCAACTGTGGACATGGCCCCAGTTGTTATAAATATACAAACACCCACCAACATCTAGTATCCTACATGTTTACCACTGCTTTAAAGGGATAGTAGCATTTTTTTTAAAGTGGGGTTGTATGATCTACAAATAGCCCCTATGTACTTTAATTGCAGTAGAAGACTCTCTGCACTCCTCCCGTTAGCAACGCCAGCCCATAATAGCCCTGCCCAGAGATTTACAATATACACTGTTGTGAATGGACCCAAAGAAACAGCCTATTTTCGTGGCCCAAAAGAGGTTTTACCTGAAAAAAAAAAACACAGTTCCATTGTTCGCTATAATATATATTTTTTTAGATCATACAATCCCCACTTTTAAAAAAATGATACTATCCCTTTAACCATTGCTGAGTAAGAAAGCCTCACCAGCTTCAATGTTTTGGAGATGCTCTCATGTCTTACTGTTGTTATAATAAATCCTTTCTACATGAAAGGATTGACTCACACAGTCTGGGATCCTGCAGTTTGCAAGGACTGAAACTGATGGGACAAGATAAAGAAAAGCACATGTCTGGAGTTTTTAGTCCTGGGAGACTTGATAGCCGAGCCAAAATATTTTTTTTAATCCAGAAATTAATTCAGTATCTAATGGTTTACACAACAGTAGGATGAATGCTCTAAAGGGGAGGGAGCTGCTTGTTGTGGGAGTCGTCCTGGCAGCTACAGCGTGGCTCCTGGCCAGGTAACAACTACCACAGCAGGTACCCAGCAGCAGACAGACAGATTGCTGATTGTCACAAGTGTTATCTGAGCCGAGCGGTGGCAGTTGGTGGGGTAGGTTTCACCTAGTGTACACGTAAAGTGACAGTATGTTATTGTGACAAAATCTAACAGGGCCCGGTCTTGTCCAGGGGGCTCTGTTGGCCAGAGAAAGGGACACCGTGTCACAGGCCAATTGTGTAATGTGAGCTGATCTCAAACCGCCTGTTTGCCTTTGTGCGAGTGCTGAAAAACTGCTGTAAAAACTGTTACAGTCTGTCTGTTTACACGCTGAATAAACCAATGAAGCATCAAAGAAAATACTCTGACGTATCTTAACATGTGATATTTCTGAATGAGGGTCGGCGTGATCATGAACAACAGAGGAATCAAGATGGAGAGAGGGAGCTGTCCACTGACAGAGCAGCTTAACACGTGGGGTGGGGGGAAAAAAAAACGACTGGCAGTGAATTATGGGAGCATATGGCACAGGGTGGGAGGAGCAATCAGAGTAATCAGTTTGTCTAAAAGGAGGTAGAAGCAGAAAAATCCATCACAGCTAACAAAGGCAGCAAAAAAAATAAAGCTTGAAATCAAGAAAATCATGCTGTAATGATGTAATGACACTGCACCTGTGTGCTTTGTGATCCCTCATTAACATACAGGCTGATTAAAGGATGGGCGGAGTAGAGAGGACCAATATGAGGGAGGGGCAAGGGGAGAGAGGGCGGGGGGTACAACCCCATCATCCGCCACCCCGCTGGACAGGGAGACTTACACTTTCTCTCTCCTCCGCCAGCTGCTGCCGCCGCCGCTGTCTCATCAGGGCATTGTGGAGCTGTTGCCATGGAGATGTGGGTCAGCGCGCTGATGTGCGAGCACAGTATGGATTTGGCGCTGGCAGCGGAGTGCAAACAGCACGGGCTGGAGCCAGCAGTAAACTCTGAGCTGAATCTAGGTCACCGGGATTCTCTCGAGCAGAGGCAGGCACAAGTTACTGCAGAGAGGGTGCGAGGAGGTGGGAGAGGGGGGAGGAGGAGGAGGGGAGGAGGAGGAGGAGGAGGAGGAAGAAGGAGGGTGACTAGGGTTGGGGAATACCGGCTCACACATAAATTTGGATTGCTGCAATATCATTGCATTGCAGTCACTGGAAAGGAATAAGAATCATACATTCTCTATTTTTAGACTGGTTTGATCAGGTTTTTGGTGGTGCATTCAAATGCAATGCAAAACAATTTGTCTCAGTCTAACGTTATGATAGAGTGTTTTTGAAGTCACAGCACATGTACATGACAGATTATAAAATATAATGACTGACTCCATGAGTGACAGCTTACATTGGTTAATATGTAACTTATCAGGAACCCAGAATGTTTCATTCATTTACTTCCTGGTCCTCATGTTTATTTACCTGCAAACTCTGGAAATCCAAAAAGGTATATGATGTTTTCAAATATAATTTTCATTATGAAATAGAGGTGTGGATATAATTCAACAGCCTTTGAGCATTGTCAGCCTTAGCGTCACAGAACCATTGGGACTCTTTTGTTGTTGATGCTCATTGTAATAAAGACACATTCATCTAATCCCCAGATTAACAAATTCACAAACCAGCATCATGTATCAAAACATTTTATAATTTAACATGGATAAAATTGTATTTCATTGCAAAAGCTGTGCATATGTGACTTCATTATTCACTCTAATCACAATTCCTTTATTTGTGATGCATTTAAACAGAAATATGATCAAGTCAAGGAAGCATGTAGCCTATTATAGCCGAGCTTGACCTTTGCCTGCACTGCAACTTTCCCTCACATCGATACAAGTCAATGGAAATCATTCAAAACAGAGATGCCAAGCTAATTACAACATACTACATCAATGGTATTGAGCTAGATGGCTGAATGACTCCATGTCTTATTTTCAATGTAAATAATGACAGTTACACAATTGAACTGTGGTTATGTATCCATTAAAATGAGTCTCAACCATCCACGTGCACACAGGTGTCTCTGATGTCAAAACATCAATTTACTGCTAAAAATCACACACAGCTCCTGTCTTTGTTTGGTTCAGTGTCAACAAGCAAAAGCTTCTATGATGAAGGATCTTTTTAATTGCAAAATAGCAAGCTCTCGGTTGCAAAGGGAGCTTCTGACAGTGGAGGAAACAATTCCTCCCATTCTCTCTCCATCGCCACAGACAGACAAAAGCCCAGGATGAGAGATGGATTGCTGGCCCTTCCTTTTGAGTATCACTTGTTCAAAGGAAAATGTTAATGAGGTGCTGGAAAGCAAATGGAGAGGCCGTGGAACTGGCACAGTGTGGCTATTGTCATTCTGATTCGCAACCTTGACAGGAGAAATAATTGACTAAGTTGCTCAGGCAGGAGGAAACTGAGTCACTGAAGCAGGTTCAGTGGAGGTACATCAATGCTACTGTAGGACCTGAAGAAATCAGTAAAAGAAAATGCAATTATTTTGTCCAAGGCTCTCTAGATTGTAAACCTGCCACTACTGTACCATAAATCCAAAGCAACGCTGTAGTCTCGTCTAATGACACAATCAAAACCACTGAACTGATTGGAAGTGCAGAGTTTGGTTATCATTTATGAGGGTTCATCACCATAATCATTTACATACATATTACACACAGTAGCGTTAATTTATAGAGCTTTAAAGGGCAATACTTGAAGTTTCAACGTGTCTCTGGTGATAATTATGATCTTCCATAGTGATCAGTGTTGTCATAGGGACTGGTCAGTTTTTATTCTTTGAAGAAGCTTTATGAGTCTGCAATAAAATAGTCTGATAATATTTAACCAGGCAATGAAGCAAAGATCAAACCATATACCACACTATAAAGAGAATCAACAGCCTATCAACTTCATGGCAATGACTGAGCTACTGTTCTGCCGGGGTCGGTTCCACCTGGCCAGGTGTTTTCCAGGTTGTAAAAACTTTGGTGGGACTAATTACTTTGTGGTGGAGGACATCAATAAGAATAAGTCCAGGGTGTGTTCTCATTCACACTGCAAAAGTGACTGGATCTAAAACTTAAATACTTCTTGGGTATGTTTACGCATGGACTTTTAGCTGACCATTTATGATCAGACAGATGGTAACACCAGGTCTGACATGTTGTACATGTCATGTCTTTAAATGACCAGTGGCCTGTACAGGTTGTAGTTACCCCATCCGTATCCACTGTCAGCTGGAAATGACTCCATTGTCTTTAGTTTGGATCAGATTCAACATGATATTGATGTTTAGTAGCCTAGTATGTCAAAATGTAGATCGACTTGTATGACAACTAAACTAATGCAGATAATATTGATAGTGGGTAAGACTGATGAATTATATGGAGTCAATAACTAAACATGCAGAAGTACTGATATGTCACCACTTATCACAGCAGTGTGATCTTCATAGCACTGTGCGAAGCAACAGGTGATCATGAAGTCCAATGATTCAAGCCCACGTACATATTGAAAGGCTCAGCAGTTGCCATGGTTACAACAAACAAATACTTATAAAATCAAACAGCATTAATAGCTGGTTACATGATAACATATACTGCTGTTGGTCTGATATTTCCTGTAAAATACATGAAAATGAGACAAAGTAGAATATAATTTTCTGTTTAATGGTGAAGGATGAGCGGCTGTGCCAGCCTCAGGCAGTCTCTGCTGTTTTAAAATTGCCTTTGCTCCTCCAAAGATGCTGCTGACGCACAAGCCAGGAGCTCTCAGTGAACGCTGTTGTCACTTGCGACTGAATTCACCATTTACACAAGATGATTGTGTAACCAGTAAAGTCCCTATCACTGGGGAAACCTGGAGACCTTTTATTCTAAACAAGAAAGGCGCAGCCAAACAAAATTAGCTGAGATAAAGCATCTATTCAGCTCACACATGGGCTGATTAGTTCACTGCCATTAAGATATCTTGGCTATTTTTTCCTGTAAAACTGGTGATGTAACTACTTATTGAGCTGTTCAAATTGAGTCTGTAAGAGGCTGGAAAATAGAAAGAAGGGGGATGTGTGAAACTGAGCAGTAAGTCATTGGTATTTTAAAAAAAAATCTGCCCATTCTCCTCTGAACAAGTGAAGTAAAAAATGTAGATCAAAAGATGATTTAAAGGTCCAGTGTGTAAAATGGGCGGAAAACTGTGATATAGCAGGACCGACCCGTGGCATCGGCAGTTTCCGAATGTCATCTATGGTCAAAACCAGAAGTCGGTATTGTACATTTATGTTTCCATGGTTTTCAGTCGTTTTCCTAGTTGCGGTTTACGTGTTAACGCTGGCTTTTAACACGGATGTCAATTTGTGTGATATCCATTGTTAAAAGCTGGTGTGATGTGTTTTACAGATTTTCATTGAAAAAAAAAAAAATCTGCATTCACCTCGACTACTGTAACCATGGAAATGTAAACATAAAATTCCACCGGAAGAGCAAAACCGGCTTACGTTTTTGACACTCGGAAAAAGGTGGATAGGCAAATATAGGGGCGCCGTGCTGCCTGGTCGTCCAAATGGGGGCCCATATGACTGACTGCAGATTATACTCACTTTACGCGTCACGCGCTCAAACCCATTACTTTCAATGCAGATGCGCATCATGTGCACTCACAACCCAAACAGCGCCGTAGCAGCACGCATTCGGTGCGACGTGCTTGTTTTTTCGTGCTGCTTCTTCCTCAGGTGTTGTGCCCATGTCTCTCGGACTGTTTCCCGCTGAGTTCTGCCCCGAGAAGGAAGCCCAAATATGAAAGACTACTCTTTTCTTCCACCTTTTATGTGTAAAACCATGTTAAAATGATAATCCTATCAATGTATTTTTTTTTACAGAGATTGAAGGCTGATTAATATTGGACCATTTTCAATTTAGCAGTAAACTACTATACTAAACTACTATTTGTGCCTCAATCAAAAAGTTACAATGTGTTGTAACAATGTGTTTGAGTGATTCCTTGTCTTGTGTTTTGCACGGCACAGAAGCACAACTACAGCGTAAAATAATGATACAAACAGGTCAACCATTTCTGTCTGTGTGAGTGACTGCGAAGACTTTCCTGAACAAACTGAATGACTGTCAGCTTAGCAGCCATGGTATTTTCAATGGTCCCTAATTCATAGCTGCCCCTTTTGTATCCCTCTTCAACATTGTTCACATGCCCACTGATGCCTTTATTCACCCAGACAAATCCCAAGCAACTGTGACCACATCCTTGCCATTCTTTCCACCAAAAACTCCACAACTACAGCAATTAGGGGGCTGTGAGTTGCAGAGGGCTTGGGAACATAACATTCATAGACCTCGGAAGACCTCTCAAAAGAAGACAACAATGCCTTTCCGGCATTCCACAGAGAATATGTACATATGCCCTAGAGTGAAAAAAGGGGGGAGAGCTCACATTCTCAGTCATACAGGGCTCACAATTAGTCTCTGATGGAGTACAATAGAAAGACATCCAAGAGGTCTCATCGAGGATGAAAAAGTCCAATTGAGATTAACTGTTTAATTCCAGTCAACTGAATTAGCTCTGATGATCTGTGGAGCATGAGGGCACATGTTCAACCTGTTTCCCATAAACCCTGCGCAGAAAAAAAATGTGGCGGCAGACGTGGGATTAAAACCAGGCATGAGCAGCAGTGCAAGTGTGTCACATAACGAAGAATTCCCTTCCATCCGTCAAAGGGAATTACAAGCGTAACGGGACATAATGTGCTCATTGTGCTCCACAGCATCACTTCTTATCTTCAGTGAGAGGAATGCCAAGGAGGGGTTTAGGGAGCTGCCGCAGGTTTGCAGCTGTTTGGTACAGTGCAATGATATATATCTTCCTAGCACTCCGAGTCAACACAAGGAAACAGTTTGTCCCCAGTGTGAGGAAAGCTGGAGGGAATATGGGTCAGAGTGTGTCTGGAAATCTCTAAAATATGGATACAAAATTGGACCAAACCTGGAAATATAAAAGTGCCCTTGATCTTTTAAATCCAGATATCAATATAAAGTGCACAGACTGAACAACAAAGCAAGTGTCTGACACATCGGACCATAGCTGAATTGGAAAAAAGTTAAACTAGACTGAATTATGGTACTGATTCTGTAACACCATGAATCACTTTGCTTGCATGATACAATTCATTCAGTAAGAAGTTCTACATCCTGCTGTTTCTTCACCCTGGCAGAAAGGTGAATAAAAAGGCTAATTAAAAACCTGCTCATGAACCCTCTGTCACTACCACGCCCCCAGCTGCCACTCAACTCATCTGACCTTGCAGGTCATTTTCAGACAGTAGTGCAGGATCTATAGAGAGAGTGATGCCGTGGTTGGTCAGTCTCTGTTTAACACCGGTTAAGACGTGACAGCTACAGGCCAACCGGCCTTAGAAAGTACCGTGGTTGCATGGTTATGAGCTTCCTTCTTGCGCTACCATTAGGCCAATGATCATCAATGGTGGCGCAATCCTTACAATCCGACTCGCGACTGACATCCAAAATTGTGAGGATCAAAAAGAAAATATCTTGTGGTCCCCACTATTAAAGTAACTGACAAAACAACAGAGATTGAAATAACTTAGAAACTTGTAGTAGCTTGAGATTCTACGACAAATTTGTGGAACAGGCGCTTATGAGAAACTGACGAAGTTGATTATTTTCAATGTTTTCTCCATAACTTCGCGTTGAAGCAAATGATGGGTGCAACACCCACAAATATTGAGTCAAAAATAACTATATTACTCCTACTAGTGGCAGACTGTGACATAAATGACATGAGCCTGACTGATAAAGGCTACAATACTACAAAAAAAAAATCAAATATCGAAACAATAAATATCAAAAAAGAAATTGTTTGTGTGAATTGAATTTCTTTTTCTTTCTTTTTTTATGTCTGGCCCTCCAGGTGTCCAGAGAAATCCTGCCCTTTGACAAGTTGGTGACTCCTGCATTACACTAAAAATGTACATCAACATATAAGTATAATTAACAGCTGACAAAGAGCCCACTAATTTCTTGTTTTAACAGTTCAAGTTTTAAAAATCTTTGTGAGAATAACTTTTCTAACTCTTCTTACTTCATTATATAAATCCCACAGTATATTCAACAGAATGCCTCAACGCAGAATAGGCTACAGAATAAGTGTATATTCATCAGTTGAACAGGACCTGATGCAGAGGAGCACATTGATTTCTATCTGAGGAAGAAATAATTTCCTGTGGTGCCTGCTGATATCTAAAATTCTACTTGATACTGGTTTTGCATTCATTATTTATGTTATCGACAGGCGCTGGGCTGGTGAGCTCTGTACATCCCTGCTTTACTGTACGTTCTGGCTTGTTACAGTGTGTTAAGCAGAGCCTGAATATATACAAGATACTGCCAGGATCCTCTCTGTATCTGTATATAGAACTTGCCGTTGTTAGAAAACACAAATCAGGAAGCATTTCTGTGCATCACTAATCAGGCATTCAGGATGTTTTTACCCTGCTGTTTTTGTTTTAGAGGAACTGGATTGAGTCTGTCTCTGTATTAACACTGGCAGTGCCACTGCAAGTCATTGGAGAATAAAACATTTTGTCACAAAATAAGATACGCATATTTCAAGACGTTCACCCACCACATCACCCACAGATTTCAGAGGATGCTCATAGTGAGGTGCAGTTATTTCCATCTTGGCAGTGCTCAACTCCACCTTACTGAAGAGGTGGGGCATGTATGACACTATAAGTATATGCTCCCATCCTTACACACTGTAGACCTACTGCTACTGCTACAGCATCAGGTGCACTGGACTTTGGTTATAATTAGCCTAACACGTGGTATGATGCAACACTGGCAAACAAAACCATTATCACCATGGTTACATTAATTACTTGGTCTCATTCATTAACAAAAACTACTCAGTTCTGTTCAGGCCAAAATAAGTTTTGCTCTAAGAATTTCTGGTCAATTGCTTAAATAACGTTTAGTTTTTAATAGGCCTAGTTAGTTTGGGATTCCCCACCTTTGTCTCATCATTTAAAATAGAAACAACATTGTCACTGCACTTTAACCCTTGTTCCTGTCATAATTATTATGTCTAACAACATTACAAATATGAGACAATAAACCACCGCACATATGACCTGTGGACTCATGTGTCATTTCAAACTGAAAATAGAGCACTCTGGTCCCACCTCGTCTTGCACACATTTACTGTGACAATCCATTATGGGCTGGCCTGTGGGTTGGACAACCAGATTCTCATTGTGTCTTCTGTGGTGTTTTCACATCTGCTCTAATACCCTCTCAGTCATCCTGACAAGTGTGAAGATCCACCATGGAGATGTATTTTCTGAAAACTGAATGTCCCTGACCTTCCACCGTGTACAGTAAGTGAAGGCGCCATGTAACCATGACCACTCGGACTGGCCGGTTTCCTGCCTTTTCACTTAGTTTCTATGGTGACACAGTGGATGAGAAGGTCAGATAAGAAGGGAGGCTGCAGTGATTGGCTCTGATCATACCCACCGTCTATAAATAATGTCTATGTGATGTTTCTTCCTCTCATGTCTTGCTGCGTTTTGTTTCCTGCCGTCTCCTTCTCAGAACATAATAATAAGCAGATAAGCGGTTAGGAGCACCTGAGCTGGTGAGGGCTGTGAGCTGTGGGCTGATGACAAATGGGAGGAGGGAAACCATCTCCTCACTAGCTCAAAGCCATTTTGATAACATTATAGCTGCTCTACTTTTGATTTATGTCTGAGGCCACCGGCGGTCTTGTTTTCAATTTTTGTTTCTGTGAAGTTAGTTTGCACTGTTTCAGTAGATCGGGGTGTTGGGTGGGATCTGGGTCCCATAGCCCATTGTGTAGCCGGCCCTTGACCTTCCCCTTCCTTATTTTGATTTTGGCTGGGGCCTCCAACTCCCTTCATCTGATCTTTAAGTTACTTTGTTAATTTAGCAGTAAAAAGCCGTTTGTTTTGAATGACCTGAGTGTGATAGCATCAGATATGTTAAGGTCTCTCCTAGGTACTTTTATGTCCAAGCCTTTGTATCTGTTTTGGGGGTATATATAGGCCTATCCTGCAACAGCACCAAGCCTTACATTTCCAATCTGTCAGCAGATGAGGTCTATGAGCTCTTTATCATTAAATCATTCTGTTAAAACAGGACTAACAGCAATATGTGCTGTGAATGTGGTGGGCTGAGCTGAAATACTGCCACAATCCCTGTTGGTGTAAAAATACCAGGTGCAGCAGGGCAGTGCTGAGGCCTGGAGCAGATATCCAGGAACTGCTGCCTCCAACACCCAAAACTACCCCTCAAAGGTTAGCATGCTGCCAGCTGGCTGCCAGCCACAGAGCCTTTCCTTCCCGCTCAGACCCCCACACACCAGCCCCCCCTCCCAGCTGGCCTCTCTGTGATTATCAGCAACTGATGAAAAGAAAACACAGAATACTGACAGCCACCACCCTGACCTACCTGGATCAGATCTGCCCACTCAGGTGTGGCACGCTCACAGATGCGGTGGAGAAACGGTGAAGCGCGAGCCCCCTTGCAAACTAGTAGCCTACAATGGATCTGTCCCATCTCACCTATGGATAGGTGCTTCTGTTAAAACCTGCTAAAAACCAAAGTCACCAGGACTCGAAGACAAAACAATCACAGAGCCACCACTGCACTAATAATTAAAGAATTATGTCAAATTAAACAGCAGAAGCTGTAAAAAACATGTTTATATGACCAAAACACAGCCCAAACACTACTCAAATAAACAACTAAACATCAATCACCTCTGTATGGACCCAATCGTCACATTTCTGGCTGTATATCTTACTATAACCAACGATAAAATAGAACCCGCAGCACAGAAGCACGGCAGAGAGAGAAGCCAAAAACGAGTCGAGCAAACACAGACACTGCTTTGCCAAAACATGTTTGTAAATTTCCTCTTACCTTTGCTGTTTTGCCGTGAAAAGTTTGTTTTACAGGTAAATCCACAATATTTCCAGTTGAACTTTGACCGGTGTTACATCCAAATCGGTCCGGACCGGCGAACCACGGAACTTTAACGACTTTAACGAGCACCTGACCGCACACAACAGCCTGCACGTCACACGTTTCAGGATTCTGCTGATTCTGATTGGCTCGGGAGAAGACTTCTGACTCTGATTGGCTGCCAGGAGTGTCAATCACATCAACTGTTAATCACTTGAATCAGCCAATCTGCTGCAGGTAACTGCACCCAAATAAACTGCTCTCAGTGCAGATTTCCAAGCTGAGCCAAAAATTTACATTTTGGAAAGCTCACCTGAATATTTTGTAGTAGGCCTAGGCTAAAATCTCAATAATTTTGTACTGCTTCACTTTATCAGAATCAACCATTGCAGAGATAATCTTCATACATTATCCAATCATTTGGTAGAGGTTTTGAGCTTTAGTAGCATCATTCTGAAGGACACTCATTCAAAATATGATTTGTTTTTAGAATTTAATTTTTGCTGTGTTTCATCTTCATTTACTCTTCACCGGTAACACTGAAATTCACACATCTCAGCAATTTCTCAATTTTTTTCCCCCTTTACTACGACACCAAAAGTATTCAAACAGACCTTGTGGTTGCAGAGATATACTCATTTTATTATGGATATGCAATTTTCGAGAAGAGGCCTAGGAAATAGGCTTGGTTTTTATTAAGTGTCTGAGTTTTTATCACTTATTTCAGGGGTGCAGCTTGCTGTCATCATTGAGCATAGTGTAGCTGTAACATCTATAGTGTAGGAGCATCACATTGGACAGGTGACAGGTGTTTCTGCAATGTCTGTTCTTCAAAAAAAGGTGACAGCAGGACAAGGGAGAGGAAAATTAGCGAGTTCACCCAGGTGTTGTTGCTGATCTAAGCTGGAGCTGATAAAAACCTGTGTCAAGTGTGAATGCAGTCTGAACCCTTTTTCCTTCACTGACAAAAGTTGTTTTTTTGACTATAGTCAAAAGCGCTTTTTACTTATGATAGACAAGATGAGTCTTTAAAAATGTGCTGGTGTATCAAAGCCACATTGGTGAAAATTTGAATGAGTTGTCTCACATTTTTTCGCAGATGAAGTTGCTGCCATCTCAGCAGTCACAGATTGATGGTTGAGTACATTCAACACGATGCACATTCCTCCAACAACAGCCAGCTGCAACGGTCCTGATATGAAAAATATAGAAAGTGTGAATTTGGTTCTCCAAGGTAAAGAAAGCGGTAACCAACATCCACAAACAGAGATTCACTGTAAACTTTAAACGGAATAGATACAGGTCTAAGTTTCACAGTTTAAAACACACATGAATGATCATCTGGACAAATCACATAGGAGAAGCTATTTTATCCCCACACAGTCCATTTGGTCACATCCAGTAACAGCTCTAATATAATCATGTAGGAATGTGTTATAGTTGAAATGACCGAGGCCTGGGTCGGTGGGGGGGCTACACAGTTGTGACTTTGGTCCAGTTCCTGCAGCTCCTTAAATTCCTGTTTTAAATGCTGCTGATCTGACGTAACACACACAGCAGCAGCCCTGTTTACTGAAGCCAGAGGTTGGAGCTTCTTGCCACGTGTTCGTCATTAATTGGGACTAACCGGGCCAAAGGACGATCAAAGGAGAGGCTGCAGACATGTAAACCCAGTCCAGGACTTTGAGGAGGGAATCTGCATGAGGTCGGATCAGTGTGCAGTGCACAACTCAAGGACTTCAGGGTTTCACATCCTCTTTTGCATGTTTTCCACTCTTGTTTAGATTATTTTTACCATCTCTACAACCTCTCTGAGGTCATGACTTCTCTGTGGAGAAGATGTTTTTGTTGGCAGGCTTGTATATAGAGCATACTACTGTCTGCTGCTGCAGGACACAATGCAGATTAGAGTTCTGTGGGTTTAAACAGCATCTTAAACTTCCTGTGACTGCAGCCAGCTCTCACTGCTGCATAGTAGACTTTATTGTTGTAAACCTAAGGTGGTGATTTGACATGAAATTTTTCTTATTAAATCAGAACATGAAGGGTCTTTTGTATAAAACAACAGGTGGTTATGTTATTTTATTTCCATGTGTGACAGGTGTGGGAGGAACCTTCTCTTCTCCATGGTCAGCATGAGTTTTATTTTCAGAATGATGTGATAGACAGATGATGTTGCAGCTTTATTATCCCTACTGACAGACGTGTAGTGACTGATTTTATTTTCACGGTGTGTGAGCTCAGACCAGGCAAACTAAACATCCACTCTGACAGACACGTGCCACTGCTGCTGCTGCATCGGTCAGCCGGTGGCATCCCTGTGGCTGTGGCCTGTGCTGAGGCAGCAATCTGCACAGACAAAAGTCTTATCAACACACACAAACAACAGTCTGACCCCCCAGCCCAGCAGAACAGACACTCACCGCTGCTCGCTCTCTGTCTCTGCCTGAGCGCCCGTGCTTTGGATCATGTCCTTAAAAAAAGGGGAAATGATGAACAATCAAGTAAACACATGATGGATTGTGAACTACTGTCGCCCACATTCAAAATATTTGAAGCCAAACACACTCACTGATCACATGCATACACTCTGAGGGAATGTAGCTATGTCCACTCTGTGAATGTGCAGGATATTTTCCTTCACTTGTGAGACTTAAAGATTACATATACTATAAAAAGGTGTACACATGTTTAACCTTACATCCACAACAAGTCCTGCTTCTATATCAATACTGTGAAAGTATCAGTTCACGGAAAAAATGTCACAGCCTGTATCAGAAACCGAGTCTGAAAACCAGCCGTCAGGACTTCCTGTAACTTTATGATGTCACCTCTCTCAGTCATGCCCCAAGTTCCACCCACATCGACCTATCACAAAAAAAGCACTAGAGGAACAGTTAGCCTGACTCTGAACATGGCTCCCCTGAAGCTCATTGGTTCGCACAGTGGACCTGTTCAATCCACAGATGATTTGAGGTACAAAGGTCCTAATTAGCTCTTTCAGAAAAGGCTAGGTGTTCCCATTCTTTGTGGTAAGCTATGCTAAACTACCTTCATAAATAAAGGGAGCTGGCACAGTGGTTGTAATCAGAGCCAAATTCTGTTACGTTACTCACAACTAGTTTGTCTTGGTGACAGTTTCATGTATGATGCCTCCTGTGCTAAACTTAGTCATTATAACTTTTGCCGCACTGATTTATAAATATGAAATCCGGTTGATGTGGGAACAGTCGGACACTTCAGGTCAGGGAGTGACGTCTCAAGTCTCTATCAGACTTGACATCATTTTCATTTTGATCAGTGAGAAGAACTTGGATTCATCTTCAGATATATATGAAGAGACACATAAGATGTTTTCATCGTGTAAAAGCTCTGAGATTTTCAAGATGGGTTTCTGCACATGTGGACCTCCACAATTACATAACAAAACCACAACTATGGCAAACTGTTGACCTGCAGCATGTGCAGCCCATGTGGTTGTGTCTGGCTTGTATGTGTAGTCATCAATTATGAGCAGCATGCAGGCATCTACTGTATGTGGAGGACAGTGTAGCTGATGGCATTTAATTCATTTTAATCCACACAGCAATGCAGAAGTCAAATTACGTAACCAACACAACTTTTATTTTAACTTTACAAAGATGCCATCAACCATTCTGATATATTTTTAAATTACAGTGAAAATGCTCATCACACTTCCCCATCTTCAGTTTATGATCCAAGATTAAAGAGCGACTACTCATTTGAGAAGTTTGTATATCCTCCGAAGCTTCCTCCCACAGTCCAAAGACATGTTTAAAGGGCTTGATTGGCGGTTCTAACTTACCTATAGGTGTCAATGTGTGAGGTTGTTGCAATTTAACGTTACTAGTCTTCCGCTCATGATCAGCTCATTTTACTGTCCAGAACCGTATACAGATGTGACCGATGGCACTGACAGATGTGGTGAGAGGTGTCATGGATTCTCAGTTTGCCCGTTATCTGGTTAATCATGAGTAAACAGTAGCCAGTCGACATGTAGACAAGGAACTAACCCTCATATTTCTTATCACCCCTCCTCCACTGGTTTGTCCAAACACGTGGTGTATGCAAATAAAAGCCCACCGTGTGGAGCATGAAGTCACCGGCCAGTGATAAGCCCAGCGTGGTGTTTGACATGCAGGGTGCCTGAGTCGCCATCTGTGTGGTTAGTACAGAGGCACACCCAAAACAGAAGGAGATATTCCCTGAATGCTCCCAGCTAGGGCGGGGGACTGGAGCTTGAGGAAGAAACAAAGCGACAGGAGCAGGAACCGGGGCCAGATCCACAGTGGGGGAGTGGAGACCTGCAATTACACAAGGCGGCGGAAGCAGCTCACCCCACTCCCCACCCCCCCCACCACTACAAAACTTCAGCTTATGAAAAAGAAGATCACGTTTCTGCATCTTTTGTGTGGCCCGGAGTGTTCGGTTCCTATACCTTTTGTATACCAAGCACATAGACAAATCTACAGCCTTAGCAGCCAGGTTGAGTCCGACTGTTCCCACAAAGCACAATAGTGCCCTGGCTAATAGCATTCCTGTAATGGCAGCAGAAAAGCTGTGGACAAACATTTACGCTTGGCCAGATTGAGTTTTAAAGAGCCCCTTTTCTCCCCTTGTCCTTGTCCCTTTCAGACAGGTCAGTGGGCTCCTCCCTGGTGTTTTGTGCACTGCCATTCAAGGCGTTCCATCACTCAGTGCCTCCAACTCTCTCCCCCTGTCCTCTGCTCACTGAGCTGGACAGCAGTGACCCCACTCTGACATTCCTCAGTAAGGAGAAGTGTTGAGAGTGAGATTCAGAGTGAAGACAGAAAAAAATATAGATAATAGAAAAATGAATATAAAAGGAGAAATTAATCAGTTAATCAAGTTAAAGCCCTGTCCTCTGATGATAATTTTCATGATTGATCATAGACAGAGACATAATCACATCTATTTCTCCAGAGTGAGTGAGTATGAAAATCCATCCTTGGATGTAAAAAAAAACAAAAAAAAACAGTTCAGTGAGGGTCAGAAGCTGTTTTGCTCACCTCTCACTGTCTCTGTTGTGGTTTATTTTGAATGTATGAAATGAATGAAAATACAGAACAGAGCTGTACCATTAACCAGAATGTACATTAATGTTGCTGCTGGTTATTAACATCAGCTGGTTTTTTTTGTGGCAGCAGTGATGACCTGAAGCTGTGTCTTCAGCAGATGAAGATGTCCTGCTCGGAGCTACACACTCGTGGTCCTCGTGTGTCTCACCAAACAAAGACGTGGTTACCAAAACCTCCTGTCAGTTGGCAAACACTAACTTTTTGTTTACACATCACTGTGGTTGTGTTGCTGAAAGCCGAGCCGCTGATGGGTGATAACAAAATCAGGAACAACCCCTGCAAACGTCACTGCTTCTTTACTTGTGGGGAGACTTTCTGTTCCAATGCATCATCACTAGAGTCACAACCTCCACCAACCTGTCAAGTCAGGAAATATGGTCACAGCGTCTCCTTCAGTGACAGCCAGAAGAATTTTGTCAGACTATTACGACAACACAGTTGAAGTTGACCTTTGACCCTTTGGATATAAAATGTCATCACTCCATTTTATCCCATTAGACATTTGGTCAGAACACAATGGAGTGAGACCAGCTATACCTTCAGCCTGGAGCTGAAGGTATAGCAGTTAAGCTCGTGGGAGAGAGATACAGATTCATCCCCCGCGACAGGAGCTGATGCTCTGCAGGGTCAGCACTGCCAACAGCACTGCCAACACTGGAACAATTCTGGATAATGAGATAAAAGTGTTACTGCTCTTTGTGGTTTCTTTTTTTGTTGTTGCAACTAATCAATTGCCGAGTGGAGATTCTACTTCCTGTCTACACTTCTTTGTAGGGAATTGCTAAGGTTTGACTCAGTAATGAAATCAATACACCAACATGAACCAAAGCAGGAGGTGAAGTATCTGTTGAAAATGTATATTTTTGGAAAGAAAAAATGCTACTATGATAGTTCACCACTATCTATGTTGGAGCTGAAATACATTAACAAAAAAAAATCAACAATGTAACTGAAAACTCTGGGAAAAGCTGAGTCCTTTATAGTGTTAAAAGCCACATACGTACAGTATACTTGTGTCAACCCTGAGTGCCAAAGGTAAATAAATAAAAAAATATTGAAAAACTAAAGCTTTGGAATGAAATGTGTAAACATAGATGGATACATAAAAAACTAATTACCAAATGCACGTAACCTCTTCAATTCATATGAAATATAAGTCAACATGTGGTAAATACATTAGTTGTTGGAGAATCCACTTTGAGGTTATTTTTTAAGGAAGTCTTTGGGGGTTTCCCCATTACTGCAAAGCTTCACTTTTCCAGAGAAATACAACTTGTTAGTGACTTTATCCAAAAAGTCAGAGGTTGTTTCTCTGGGTTTTTCCAGAAAAAATGACAAATCAACCACAAGACATATTGTTGATATCTCTATGAACTTGTAATGAAAGATTAAAGAGATTCAAAATCACAAGTCTTTGATTTATTTTTATTTTTATTGAGGAGTAAGTCTGGGTTGTTCTGTTGGTATATTGAGAATTAAACCTTTTTGACATTGGAAACAGAGTGACAAAAAATAATTCATGGACAAAGTGTCTCATTTCCACCAACAAACTGAGAGAAAACCATTGGATGGAGTTTGCAAAGTCTAAAGAAGACTGTGATGTGCGATAGAACACTCCAGAAAAAGTTTGTGGGTTAAGATAAGATAATATAAGACATCATTTTAATTTCCTTTATTCATCCCACAGTGGGGAAATTCACAGTATTGCAGCAATAGACAACAGAGAACACAAATCAATTTTTTTTAAATTAAAATTTAAAGAAAGAAATATATGTATTTCCAGCAGTGTGCGTCAACATTAAGCCTGTACAGATACTATTGGTAAATAGGTATTTCTCTTGTTTTCTCCACCCTATGTGTGGACAAAGTCCTGTCGTTTGTATCCTGGGTGAGCATGGCCCAGTAGTGCTGCTTTGCATAGCTCTTGGTAACATTTGAAAGTGCTGCAGGAAGCCCACCTCAGCTGACTGTGGCTCTGTGTCTGTGAGGACAGTTGACTCTACCTCTCTGATGGATTTGCATTGCAAATGTGGACTGAGGGACCTGTTGGAACACTCACAACCTCCCCAGTGGGGTGCATCACACGGTCGTCAACACTGGGTATTCCCCCACCCCCCAACCACTCCACTACTTCTACACACACGCACATACACATACAGTCGGGCTTTGTTAAGCTGTGGTTAAATTGTGAAAGTTGCTGAAACCGACCAAACTTGATCGACACCTTTTTAACAGAAACTCTGTCTGCAGGCTCTCCATCTTTTGTCTCTCTCCATCTGTGTTGTTTGATCACAACTTCATGCAAATGATGGATGACAACGATGTATAAGGTAGTCAAATGAAAACATGCCCAGGTGAATGGTCAGAACAGCCTTATTGCCTTACATCTTAACATAAGTCAAAAATCATGTTAAATGTGACCATTTAATTGATATAAATGTTTATAAAGTCTAAATCTGGGGCCATGGCAACATGACCCTACAATCTGGAGTGCTGTATTTAAGGGCACATGTAAAAAGTCTGTAGATTCAAGGTACCAACTGGGAATAAGGTTCATGGCAACTTTCAGATGGAGGAGCAATTTATGCTGCTGATGTGTGACGTCATACGCACATACCACAGAGATCATTTGAGAGCTTACAGCACTGCAACTTGAGAAAAATAACAAGCATAATAAACGAATGAGACACAAATTTTGAAAATATTTCATGGGTTCATCACATTTTAGTGACCCCTGAAACCGTTCTGTTGACAATGTTGTTCTTTGCACAGCCTAATCACGTATGACGATCACAACAGGGTGTTGTCACCAAACACTTTCACTATGCTTCTTGTTTACACACCGCAATAAAGTTTTGTCTGTCAACACAAAGTTGTTTGTATTTTAGCTATTTGCTTGTCTCCTTAACTCCACAACCTTGAGCTCTCAGGGCCACCATACGCATGTAGCCCAGGCCCCATAGTTGTGTAGGTAATTGCTTGGGTCTGACTTGTCCTCTTGTCCTGGTCCTGTCAGTTAATTACCAAAGTGAGTTCAAGGTTCTTTCTTAAGGCTTTACATGGTATAATACCCCCAGTATGTTTTCAGCTAAACTAAAGACACAAACGTTGTCTCAGGCTACTGAGTGTCCCATAGGGATTTATTTTTTTTAAATTTCATCCACTTTTATTTCAAAGTGTCATTCCCTTCTGGCTGTTTTCTACCTCTAGCCTTAGGTTTAAATTTTTAAACGGATTCTAGGATTTGCATTTTGTGATACGATCTATTGAACGCAAAACAAGATAACAAATAAACTAAACTTAGCTTACATTGAGTTTTTTAAATTGTCAATACAAAAAAGAGCCGTTAATGGAAAACAATGTGAATCATCTATATTTGTGTGTGCTTACACTTCCTATTTCGTCATCGATTATTGATTTAGTAAAATGTTGGCCATTAAAATCCCATTATTTTTACGCTCCGTGAACGCACCGCCACAATCTATTGTTCACTCCCTTTTCCCTGACCACGCCCACTCCCTAAGAGAACGCTGCGATTGGTTGCTCCTGAGTGCGGTGCCGTCATCGCTCGGAGCGCCCATTCATCTCTGCACTTGGGCGTTGGACTCCGCATCTTATTAGCAACAAGGGAAATTTCTCCATTTTGCAGCCTGTCTACAGCGACACGGCCACCGGACTGGGATTTTATTACTTCTCCTCACCTGCCAGCTTTTTCCTGCAATTTAAAAAAAATCCTCCTGACTTTTAACTGGACTTTGCTTTACATTTTCCCTGTGAACTTTTTTCCTTTGTGCACACACGCAGAGAAAGAAAGGGGGACATCAGCGAAGAGCTTTTGCGTTTCAACAAAGAGGCTTGTGGGTCTTTGTTCGTTCTTTTTTTTGGGATCAGTTGAGTTTCTTTGTTGGAGCAGAAAAGCATGGGAGCGCAATTGTCCAAGACAGCTGGAAAGGCTGAAACCGCGGCTGAAAAGCCAGGAGAGGCTGTTGCTTCACCCACCAAGACCAACGGACAGGTAAATGATATTTTAACATCCAGCTCGTTGCATCCATCAGAGGGGGAATCTGGTCGCACTGGAGGGGAGGGAGGGGGGGCTGCGCACTGTGGGCGCAATCCGTGCGTAATTGTGGATAGATTGAATGGAGGAGTTTGAAGAAATTTGAAAGACTTGTTTTGTTTTTGTTTTTTTTAAGTATTTTATTTTATTTTTTACTTCATGAGCAACAGTTGACCATTTGATATTTTACTCTCCTCAGCGCAATATTTAGCGGGTGTTTGAGAGAAATCTCACAAAACGAGATCATTGAGGGAGAAGAAGCCGGTTCATTTGAACCTTTTGTTGTTGATCACTTTGAATGATACTGGTTTGAATGAAGCCGGGCTGTTTGGTGAATTCAATTCCCCCCCAAAGTAAAATATGTGATGATAATGATTTACTCAGGGTTTGAATGAGAGCGCGTCTCTGTGAAGTTGTAGAATAAGATGAGATTCGACGTCAACAAAAGGCTGAGTACGCTCCGAGCACCACGCCTTTTGTTACAGATGCTCGACTAGAAAGTGGAGATGGCAGTCGGCTATCTCGCTCGGGAGGGGGAGACAGGCTCGGGGGGCCAGCGGTGCGCCCCCCTCCCCTCTCCCC
The DNA here is from genome assembly GCA_030347415.2 of Decapterus maruadsi. Lineage (NCBI taxonomy): Eukaryota > Metazoa > Chordata > Actinopteri > Carangiformes > Carangidae > Decapterus > Decapterus maruadsi. The sequence continues at coordinate 10,061,858 of CM064891.1, read as the reverse complement.
TCCCAGGGGAGTCGTGCTGGTCTAAGCAGCTTGAAGTTTGGTTTTAGCGAAGAGGAAGAGAGCGAGAGGGGAGAAAAAAACAACAATTCAGGGCCTCGTTGAGATTTTGTAGGTTTTTAGGAAATGCATGTGAACTCCTATGATGTGAGGGACTAATGAGCATCTGCTGTTTTAATGAGCAGCTGCTTTGCTTATGTGCTTCGCGGCCTTGTACCGACCCCTTGCGATCCAGCCAGGCACTGCGCTCACTCCGGCCTGAGTGTGAATGTAGTCTGTGGAAAAAACACGAGTAAAACACGCTCTAAAGTATGACTGAGGTTCTGTGTGTGGAGATTTCTATGCTAATGTATGTTTGTGCTTGAGGGTTTAAAGTAGAGAGTGTGTCCAGGCCAGAGTGAGTGAGCTTTTGTCACAGCTGATTTGATGGTGTCTGCTGCCCCTGGTGTCCATCAGTGGCACTGTCCAGCTGGAGGCTTGACATCATGCCAGCTCTGTCTATGGTATTAACAGCCACTGTTTCTCTTTTCAGGAAAACGGCCATGTCAAAGCCAACGGGGACGCCTCTCCTGCTGCAGCTGAGAATGGCAAAGAGGAGGTGCAGGCCAATGGCAGCGCCACGGCGGAGGAGAGCCCCAAGGAGGAGGCAGAGAAGGCAGAGGCTGCCCCTGCCGAGACGGAGGCCGCAAACGGGGAGAAGGTAGAGGAGGCATCTCCTGCTCCTGCTGAGGGAGAAGCAGCAAAGGCGGAGGACGGCGCCACACCTTCCACCAGCAACGAGACCCCCAAGAAGAAGAAGAAGCGGTTCTCCTTCAAGAAGTCGTTCAAGCTCAGCGGCTTTTCATTCAAGAAGACCAAAAAGGAGACGGGAGAGGGGGCAGAGGGCGAGGAGGCGGCCGCCGCAGCGGCATCCACAGAGGAGGCCAAGGCCGAGGGCACAGAGGAAGCGGCGGCCGCAAGCGAGGAGGCCAAGCCCGCCGAGGGTGAGGCTGCACCTGCTGCAGAGGAGGCCAAAGTGGAGGTAGAGGCCAAGCCGGAGGAGGCAGCAGCAGCGGCAGCACCAGCACCAGCAGAGAAACCTGCTGAGGAGGCCAAGGAGGCTGCTCCTGCAGAAGAGCCAAAGGTAGAGGAGAAGCCAGCTGAGCCTGTGGCAGAGGAGGCGCCCAAAACAGAGGAGGCCGCCCCGGCCTCGCAGGAAGCAGCATCAGCGGAGGCTCCGGCTGCAGCTGCTGAGGCCGCCGAATAAGTTTGGAAGAAATTTTAAAAAAGGAGAAAAAAGATAATCAAAGAACATTTCCCTGTTTGTTTGTTGGAGTGATGCCACATCCTGGCTTTGAAGAACTTGTCTACAACCAGGGATATTTTAAAGCTTTTCTTTATTTTTTATTTTGGTTTCCATCCCCCCCCTCCCCTCACACAAAACCCATCTCAGCCCATTCCAATGGGCCTGGAGGCGGGTGGCTTCAATATGTACAACAGATTACATACACCCACACTTTGCCATATATTTTTTTCATCAGTATTATTTTTTTTCTTCCCTTTTTTGAATTTTTATACAATATGTAAACAAAAAGGTATGGACATGCCCACGGTATGAAGGAGGAGGAGGGGTTGAGCTGTAAATGAAGGGAGGGAGGTGAGTTCAGGGGGGGGGCAGAGGGAGGAGGGGGGTCCTGGGAAATGTGCCGAAGACTATTATGAAAAAGAGTAGTCTAAAAAAACTATGAGACCAACATCTACACACACACACACCATGCGATTTACAACACTAAGTCATTTTTACGATAAGACGACAAAAATGAGCCCAGAGTTAGGTTTTTAGGAAGTCATATAAACTCATAGGAGCTTTTCACTTCTCATTAGCTGTACCAGTCAGTGATTCCGTAGAAATACAAGTTGTATAGGCTTTATTGTTTATTGTTGGTTTTATGACCTTAATAAAAAAATGTAAGTATGTATAGGCGGGGTGTTTTTAACTGTGATTATTGTACAAAATGAAAATCTTTGATCTCAAGAAGCACATGAAGTTTGCAGCTCTTTTTTCCACCCGCTCATTTTTGTAAGATAACAACACACACACACACACACACAAAAAGAAAAGAAGTCATCCAGGAAGACCTTCGTAAGCAATTTTTTGAACTCAAAAACCAAGCTGTGATAAGTGGAATGGTTAACTGTTTATATACTGTGGTATGTTTTTTTGATTACAGCAGGCAATGCTTTTTCAGTGGTCTTTGACAAAATTTAAGGAACCTATCAGATGCAAATGTTTGTGTAGCATCTTGTCTCTTTCTCTCTTTTCTTTTGTAAATACTGGAGAAGCTTTGACCAATTTGACTTAGAGATGGAATGTAACTTTGCTTACAAAAAACTGCTATTAAACTCCTCTGCTTAAGGTGTTCTAATTTTCTGTGAGCACACTAAAAGCAAAAATAAATGTGAATAAAATTTGAGCTGCATTTGTCGTGTTGTTTGTGTAAATAAACAGTGGTTGGTTTATTAGAGGTCCCAAATGTTACATAATGGTATATAACAGTACCAAAAATAAGTTTGATTTGTTTATTTGTCTATTTTAATTGGATCCCCATTAGCAGCTGCACAGCAGCCACTAATCTTCCTGGGATCCACCCATAAGATCACATAAAATGAGAAAAAAAAAGTTAAAACAAAATACAAATAATAATAATAGAAAAGAAAAGCTTACACTAATGATAACAACCATTGCAGCAATAATCAGAGATATAATAACATTTGTAGAGTGTAGACTTACATCACCTCTCTCAGAGAGCCAACCAGATGAGAGCGGGTTCTGAGACTCTCTTCTGATTGTATGACTGGTTTCTGAGTGGTCAAACATGTTTCCAGCTGATTTCATGTAAAAACTCTAGAGATATCAAATTCTGCAAAGTTAGATGAACTTGAGCCAGAGACTGATGACTGTTTTGTTGTGTGTCACAAAGTTACAGAAGTCCAGGTGGCTCATGTTAGGGTCAGTTTCTGGAAACAGGCTGTGCGCGTTTCTCTGTGTACTGATACTTTCACAGTACTGATACAGGTCATAGAGATGCTTTATAATGAAAGAGCAGATGGATATGGTTTTTAAATTCAGTACGAAATGGAGTCTTTAATTGTTCCCTTGGAGGGTTATTTGACTTCCTGCAGCTCTGCTCCTTGAAAACATAATCCAGGGTATTCCATTTTGTATAAACAGATGTTACAGTATGATGAATATAAAATGGGGCAGGACAAAAGTGCAAACCTACTCTATGTGGCCACCCAAGCATTACACCACCATGTGATTGTGTGCTGAAAACCCTGTGGGTGTTAATCTGCCACAACAGCCTCCACCTTTCAGGTTTCAGGCTTTACACCAGATTCCTGAGCCTGGCTGCTGTTCCAGTGCATCCCACAGGTGTTGGATGGTGTTGTGGTCCAGGATCTGGGAAAACCATTACTGTATGGACCTAGTTTGGTGCACTGGGGTATTATGTAAAGGGAATAACATAATATGTTGGAGCATTAAAGCTGCCCCACAGTCTTGTTTTCTGACATATGACTCAGCCTGAGTGAGTTATTTACTGTATGTGAATGGAGACTGGTTTCAGACTAGGTAGTATGTCATAAAATCAGTTTGTACAAATTTCTCAAACTAAGATTTAAGGTCAACAGCTGATGAGTTGGAAAGAAAATCAACAATCAGTGATTACAAACTCAGGTTACCACATGAACTACCAGTCAAAAGCTTCAGAGCTCATACTTTTCCTGAGATGATTGAAATTTCACCAGTTCAAGTCCAGTGACCTTAACCACTATGACGATCAGCAGTAATGAAATGCCAGAGCAAACAGGGAATTTTTTTTGGCATTGCCAAACTGATTCACTTCCTGTTTCCCTGCAGAAGGGGAAGTAAATTGAGTCTTGAAAGTTGATGCAAAAAAACTTCCTACAGGTTGGAGTAAATACAGTATTTCCACTTGAGAGACGCACCGCAGCTTGGTCTATTTTAAGTCAGTGACCAAGCCTTGAAGTGTTGATCTTCAGCAATAAGAGAAATATGAGCAATTCATAGCCGGTGGTGAAGGTGTCAGGTGCAGCGTCTCAGACACTAAAGCCAGTGCAGGTGCCTCAATCAGCTGTGTTCCAGTTAGCAGATACTGTACATTAATTAAATATAAAACCTTATATTTCCAATCATCATCCCACCTCCACCAGGGCTCATGTAACTCCTGTGTGACTGTCAGACAAGTTTAACGTCAACCTCTTTAATAAGACTTAAACGGTAAAATGAAAGTCAGTTTGCTCAGCTCTAGCCTGGGGTGCTCCCTCTTTCTTTCCCTCACATGACTATTTTAAGTTTCTTTGTCAGTTACAGAGGAAATGTTTCTTTTGGAGACACTTTTCAATTTGTCATTCCTCCAACATAAGACATCACTTAACATACAACTCTGTACAGTTACCTGTTATTCTTTATGATCCGCTCCCATCAAACCAGAGTCTCATTTATAACCTGTGTTTTATTATGAGACATTGTTTTTAGGATGTTGGATCTTGTTTGTATTGGTGGTGTGAGATGATCTAATCTTCTCTAAACCAGGATTGAGTTTGCATTAAATATGAAGTTGTAGGTTATTATGTTGTGAAATGTCCACAAGGCTTCAACAACCTGAGGTGATGCAACAGAAAAATAATCAAATATATTAGGTTGCATCGTTCTTATTATCCTGTTAAAATGGATTTGTTATATTTCAAAAACAACATTCTCAACACATTTTATCCTGTGTGCCATCAGCACTGCACCTGTATTGTCTGATGTTAACAGTATCTGTTGGCTCAGACTGCCCCCTTGTGGCCACTCATCTCCATTATCCACAGCTCTGTACAGCAAACACCACAGATAAAGTAACACACATTTCAAGTATAAAAAAGTTTTATTGACAACTGCAAAATATCAAAATTTAGACATCAAATCACTGTGGGTTCATCTACAGCTCACCCACAGTTAGTAAAAACAAGCAAGTTCTTCAGAAGATCAAGCACATTGGAATAAAATTCATTCATGGTTATCAAATGACAAAATAATAATAATGATAAAAAAACAAGTTGTTGGTCTCAGTAAGTCCACTGTTACACTACACATAGGGAGATGCTTACAGTTAAGAGATTTACAGGTAGAAAAGTCATAATAAATAATGCTTCTGATGGTGTTTGGCTGAAGAGTTGGATCTTTGAGGCTGGACAGCGCTGCAGAGTTGTGTTGGTATTGGGACAATTCAGGCACTGCTGGTCTGCTCAGTCTTCACACTGGTAGAGACAAGTTTTTCTCATTATTCCAAGGTTTGAAAGGAAAATGTGGAATTTGTGGAACCAGGCATAATTTTAATTGGCTTAATTAAATATTTGAACTGCATACTGCAGATTCAAGTCTAAAAGTAATTACCCTACTCATTTCATTAGAAGTTCTAATGATCTAATAATGTCACACCTGCTGATCCAAGCCAAGGCAGAAAATGTCCTTTTTCATTTTAATTAAAAATGAGTAAAGTGCAGTGCAGCTACATTCTCTATAAAGTCAGCACAAAATAAGGTTGTCTTGGTGATCACAAAGTTTAAGAGGAGCAGAGAAACTATTCAAAGTCATCATATGATGTCAGCAATTTGACAGCAACTGTACAACGCATTTTAAAACCAAAGAAGTATAGCAGAAAGAATCATCACCTTTTTGAGTCAGTCTTCTCAGCACTGATGTCCTTTGTTTTCTCCTCCTCTTTAATCTCTGAGATAGAAAAGAGAACAAATGAATGAAATGGAAGAATAACATCTCCACTTGTTTTCCTCAAAGCCTATTTGGATGTAACTCTCATGCCAGATTACAAAACTTCACAACTAGTCTCTCTAGCTATCTGCCACATCACACACAAAAAGAACAATATAGTATGAGCTTTTTAAAAAACCTGGAATCCATTCATACTCTTCTTACAAAACTCTGTCACAACGTAAGCCACTTACACATGTTCGTCCACACACACAATCAACATAACTAACTCTGGACTCTCAATCTGTACAATCCTTACCAACCCTCATTCTCCCTGCAAACAATATATCTCCCCTGTACGTTTATGTCTATGTTACTCTGCTTGTTTGTCTACAAATGTGTTTTTGTCAACGTATGTCTGTCTGATTGTTCCTCCACAGAGAGGTGGTGGTGGGCCAAAGAAAAATCCTTCACTGAGACTACCCACCAGTTTTCTTCTCCTCTCCTTCCTTCTTGTCTTCGTCGACTCTTGGTCTCTTTGCTCCTTTCTTGTGATTGGCCACATTCCTCCTGCCGCCCTCCCCTTCATCCTCAGAGTCAGAGAACTCTTCATCACAGGCTATCCTCTTATCTGTGGCCCGGACTGCAACCATAGGACACTGATTAATTACAGTCGAGGTGGACATCCTGTGGACACGGTCATGTCTTCCTTGTACATAGAGCTGTAACATTACAGCTGCAGCTGATAGGAAACTTAATTTCTGTGACATATGTGTTAACAACCAATCTGTTCTATTGTTATAGATCTAGTTGATGGATAAAGTCATAGGAATACTTCCTCTGGTGGAGACATTATTTTTTTAAAATTATTTCCATGTTCCCATCAATTGATATTACTTGGACTTTTTATTTTGATAGGTTATCCAACACACAGTAATAACTGAATATATTTTAATATGTAGTAATTTCTGGCTTTGTATGTTCCTGTTATAGATAGATAGATGAGAGGGGAGGCCACTGTGATTAGGACCATGCCCCGATGGTATCTATTCTACCAGGTGAGCCACTGAGTATTGGCACTTGCAGGTTGTTTGTCTTTATCTGATTCTTCATTTTGGTTCACTTTTGCTTTGGGATGAATCTGACCTGTCAGTTTGTACAGGCAGAGACTTTGTCAATGTTAATTTCTGTCCATTCCTGCAGGGAACCTGGAAATTCACCAATGTCCTTCTTCTAGAGGGGGTTAAAATATGTCCTGAGTTTTGAGGGAGCACATCTTTGGAGGATGTAAATCAAGTTTAAAATGTTTAAAATGAAGTAAAATGTTTAAAATACTGCAAATAAACATGGACACATTGGCCCATTTTTACTGCACTAAAACGAGTGGCGGTTCTTACTGGATAAGCGTTTGTCAGGGTCCTCTGTGTCCTCGTCCACAGTGTCGTCTGGGATGGCGTCCTCTGGGATGGCCTGCATCTGAACTCCCGGCGCGTGAGGAAGCATCCGCAGGTTCTCAAACAGTCGCTGCCTGAACAGTCAGACAGACAAAAACAATGCATATCAGCTGAAATAACTAACCATGAAATCTTCTTTCACACTGACACAGGAAAATTTGTTACAATGATTACTACAGTGCTGTGACCACAGTCTGTGCTGTAGAAAATTAGGTTTATTCTTCGCTCACTCTCATTTACCTAATAGCCCAATAAGGATCAGTATTGTCAAGAGTTATGACAAAAATATTTAAAATACCTCTCTGTGATCCTACTTGCGGTGATTCACAGACTATAGATAGTTACATCATACAAATCCGCATTGATAAGAATTATGCATAGAAAAGATAGGTCTATGAAATATCTTCTCTTACTTGATTTTGTCCATGTACTCCTGTGTGTTCTGGTTGGTCATGTTAGAGGGGCTGATGTGCAGCTTGAAGTCAGGCCCGAAGTATTCAAAGTAGTCATTGTAGGGCAGCTCTGCAACGGAAACATGACTGTGTGAAAACTCAGGCCAAGACAAACAGCTGTAGAAGATATATACTGCAGATAAAACAAAGCGTCAAATCATCAGTCGTCTGGAATGAAGGAGTGATAACACACCTGTTAATTTGATTTACTGGGGCCTTAGGACCTGCACTGAGCTTCACTGAGGGGAGGATGAATGGAGGAGAGTGAGGAGTTCGGTTAATGTCCTGAAATTCCATTAAGGGGACTGCTGGCCCATTCGACAGCCTGTGATTACATCCCCTCTTTTTATGTTACACACACTCAGTGGAACAGACAGTCTGCTGACTCAGCTGCCTGCGAGCAAAGGTAGCAGGCAGGCTGTCGCTTTCCAGAGGTGAAGTCATATAACACTCACCCCCTGCTGACCCCCCAGATCCATCCCACACCCCAACACTACAGGCTGAGGAGAGAGGGGGGTGCTGCCTGCATTCAGCTACCACCTCCAACGTATCCTCAGTGCCTCTCGGTCTGAGAAACTATATTTAGTCCACTTCAGGACACTACTGTTGTGTAGAGGTTAATAAACCATGAAGGGGCAGACTTACAGTTATAGTCTGAATACAACTGGAGTTTTTCACAAGTACATTTAACATTTTAAACATTATTGGATTATTGTAAATAATTAGATTAAGGTCACAGTTATGAAAATCTTTCACACTTTATATTATGGTAATTTAATATATATATATATTTTTTGCAGCCAGTAATCACTTACTTAACTTCATTAATAAGACTTAATACAGTGAGAAGAAGTGTTACGTACACCTTTTTTCTATTATTATGAATAATTATTTACAAAAATGAACGAACAATAATCAATAAACTGATGATTTACAACCTATTAGAGGGTCTTACTTTTAACAGATTGGTAAGATATTGTGAACTTCACCTTAATTGTGTTAACACTGTGTTTACATATAGTTTATTTATAATAAAATGAGACGCAATGACGTTCTCTATCACATTTGCCAACCCGCTCATTATTGGACGAGCACCCAGTCCCCTAGATCCTACATCTCCCATGATCACGAACAGAATTGTTTAAACTTTAAAGGCTCATATAATATGCATTAAGTTCTAGTCATATTGCTCTGACCTATCATGGCCTTGTTTTAAACTCAGCCTGGTCAAGAGTAGTATTTTTTAGCATCCTTAATATTCGTTGAAATATGATCAGTGACGAACCGTCAGGGATGTCTGTGTCCAGAGCAACAGCGGTCTCATAGGTCCAGCAGCGGGCCACGTTACGGATGGTGTATCCTCCTCCACCCAGCATGAGCAGCGGGAGGTTAAAGGACTTCATGTACTCCACACACTTGGCATGTCCTGTGAGAAACAAGAGACACGATGCAACACACTTGTTTTAGAGACTTCTCAGACCATTCAGAACCACCTGACATGTGAATGTGAGGGTTTATTTGATAAATGTTTGTGCCTTTACACACCGCGGATGGTGAGGTTAAAGCAGCCAAGTCGGTCTCCTGACAGAGAGTCTGCACCACACTGAAGAACCACAGCACTGGGCTGGTACATCTCCATCACCTTGGCCATCACCTGCACAAAAAAACATACCACTAAGAACATGTTCAAACATCATCACCCCTTTAATGAGTAAAGACCGGTTTTCTTTTAGCAATCAAGTTGTGTGGCATGTTGTGTATTCATTATGGACTCTCTGATTCATGATGACACTGGAAAATCTCATGCTACTCTTTACATTTTTAGCTGTACATGTTGTACAGCAGGTTTATCTGTGGGTTTGTCATTTGTCACAGAAACTTGCTCCAATGCCAAATTTGACTACAGTTTATGGTAGTTTCAAGTCTCATTACATTAAATAAGGCCAGGTATAAACGTTTTAGGCATTTGTAACTGTTTTCTAATATCCGTTGATGTGAGCTGCTGAGATAACAGGACTGATTCTGTTTGAGATGGATGTCTGAAAAAGATTGTGCAAATAATATTAACAATGGAATGCAAAGAGGTCTTGTCATTTCAGAGATTTGAATAATGACTCACAGGCTTGAAGATTTGCTCGTAGGATTCATCATCAATACCATCCCGCAGAGGGAAGTTGACAGCGTAATATTTGCCTTTTCCAGCTCCAATATCCTACACACAGAGACGAGAAACAGAACAAAAAAAGAGGACAAATCAACGACGAATCGACTATGTGAGCAGTAACACAGGTGGAAAAGTTACCTGAAACTAGACTACTGTATCTGTTCGTATATGAACCATGAGGATGAAGATGTAAGGCTCACCCTGAGGTCTCCGGTTCCAGGGAAGTACTCCCCATATTTATGGAAGGACACAGTCATGACTCTATCTGTGGTGTAGAAGGCCTCCTCCACTCCGTCCCCATGGTGGATGTCTATGTCAATGTACAGCACTCTCTGGTGGTACCTTGGAGAGAGGGACGGCACAGAAACAGAAAAGTGCAAATGATGCTAAATTCGCTTAACAATGTATTTTCAAAAGGCTCTGATAATCGATGAACATGGACATCACTGAAAGTGGAAATGTGTCCTCCTGCAGATCATGACTTTATTGAAGCTGTAGGTGAAACGTACTTGAGCAGTTCCAGGATGGCCAGCACAATGTCGTTAACGTAACAGAACCCAGAGGCTTCAGACTTCTTGGCATGGTGAAGTCCTCCGGCCCAGTTCACTGCGATATCAGTCTGCTGTCGGTTCAGTTTCACTGAACCAGCTGAACACAACAGAAAATATATAGTTTCATGATATTTTACAGATTTGTTTTCCAAAAATATACACCATTAATCAGCGAGAAGCGTTAAAGACTGATAGAATCTGTGGACGCCAAACTTTCCAGTGGTCAGTAGACATCAACAAGGTGATATAATCTAACAATCCATTTTCATGTTACTTACCAGCAGAGCCACCTGCGGAGAGTTGGCAGAACTCAAACAACCCATCAAATACAGGACAATCTTCTCCAACATTGACTGCAACACAAACATGAAAATACAGTTGTTACTGTGAGCACAATAACAAAACAGGAAGAGCAGCTTGGTGTGGAGGTTTTCAGGTGTTTTTACTTTTCACACCAATTTCACAACAAATGCATAGTAGCACTATGACAACACAAATTTAATCTGAAACTAAATTTATGATTAACAGAGTTTACGTTTCGTCTTTAAAAAACTGCAAATAACAAATTACAAGTTTTGCTTATATTTCATCAGTATAACTGACCTAATTTCACTTGTGGAGATCTATAATTTTGTGAGTTGGGAGTTGTTGCTTTTCCATATGGTCACCATATCGTCAGCAATATGCAGTGATTGATTCAGTACTAGTTTTCCACCATGTGGGAAATGTGTTTGTGAGCTGTAGTGTCTCTTTTGCAACTTGTAGTGAGACATTTCTCCCACTCAGCTGCTGCTTCCATCTGAGATGTTGAAATAAATCGGTCGTGTTGCAGTTTTTAGAACAAACTATGCAATGGACTGTGGTGTGTTAAAGGTCTGATGCCAGAAAACGGACCCAGTTCAGCTGGTCAACTTCAAACTAAATTCAACTCCAATGAATAAAGGTGAGACGCAATATGTACTCTCCCACACCTCTTCATTGAGCATGGAACATTTCATATAATCAATATATTATCAAAATGCTTTTATTTACTGTGACCATCCCAAAGTGAAATATATTCAACATTCAAGACACACATTGAATCCGTAGTAAATAGAATAAATTATAATCTCCGTACACTTTACAGGTCAATAAACTGCTTTACTCTTCAAGTAAGGAAAAGAATCTCTACCCAACTGCTACTACCGATAATGGACTACGCTGACACTATATATCAAAACACATCAGAGAAATACCTACGCTCTCTTGATGTTGCATTTAACAGTATTTGTAGATTTGTTTTAAGATGTCCTTACAGAACCCATCACTGTATTATGTATCAAACCCTTGACTGGCTTCCCCTTAACAGTAGGCGACGATTTCATTGGCTTCAGTTTATTTATAAATGTGTCCACTTTAATTATCCACTGTATTTAAAACAATATTTAGTCCCCTACCGACCACCTTACTCTGTCAGACACTCACATCAGCTGTTTTTCTCCGTCCCAAGAACCTCAAAAGAAATTGGCAGACGTGAAATAATTTACCCCCATCCATTAGATCTGTCACTTCCCTTCATATGTTCAAGACTTCATTGTTGTCCTTGTTTCAGAACCCCTGTTGTTGCTATTAGTTTTATTTTATTTATTTATGTTTTGTTTTTGTTTTTGTTTTCTTTGCCCTTGTGATGAGATTATGGGTTGATGGTGTACGGTGGGGCCCTTTGGGAGCTGTTGTGCACACTTTAAGTGTATGTTGTGTGTTGTGTGTATGTGATTGTATTGTATTGTTGTATTGTTTGATGTATAGGACCCCCTGGAAGACGAGATGACACATCTCAAGGGGTTATCCCATAATAAAATTTGAAATATTGTGTATAATTTTGTTTTGGAAATGGCTTCCATTTCTGCTTTGAAGATCCACTAATGAGGATCAAGTGTCCGGTGGGAACAGGACCAGCACCAACCACACACACAGGTGTTTAACCATTCAGGATGCTCGAGACGCCAGGGCCGGAGACACCCCATAATACAGAGACCCTCCAAATGTTGCAAACTAATTCATTTAACATCATGTCTAATATGATGTGGATGAGATAGTTGGGTGAAACCCACCAAAGAAGATTGTTGGCCGTTGTGTGAACAAACAATTAAGAAACACATCTAATACTTAAAAAATATTAGTTACATGCATATTGAGAACCACTTACAGCGCTGCATTTGCTTGCTGAACTCAGACATGTTGTCTGGCCGTATGGATCGGAGGAACTTGATGTAGTCATCACTGTGATATTTTGTCATCTCCTCTCCTGTGGCTTTGTGTGGTCTCTAAAACACACACACACACAAAAAAAATAAATCAGCTGGATGAAGACCAAGGCAGGACAAAGACAAGTGCCGCAATTTCCATAATTCATTAATGTTGGTGCTCCCATTACAACAGTACAGCATGTGTGATTCGCAACATACATAGATTTCCATTTTCCTGTAAAGTCCATAGTTCAGCAGTAGGTTGTGGGTCATCCTGATACGATGTGGTTTCATGGGATGTCCCTGTCCGTAGTAATAATTTCCTATGTCACCTGCAAAAAATGGACACAGATTAAAGCCAGCATTCAAAAGGTAACAGTATGTTTTAATCATTTACAGTCTAATAAGGACTAGCAGCACTATTCAACTATCTATCCAATTTCATATAAGCATATTGATATTATGTTAATTCATATCACAATGATAATGACTCTTTAAGTTTATGATGGCAGTGGTGTCTCTCCCTACAAATGAGCTGCGCAAAATGTTTGTTTTTCTAGAGTATGGAAGTAAACATGATGCACAAATCTGAATTTCAATTCAGTGAACCTCCAATCACATTGGTGAGTTCAGTTAATATTTGTGTAGACAATACCTCATATCATCAAGATACGTTTGTGATGCCACCAAGTGTCACTTCATGGCACTGCTTCAGTCAGTGTACAAGAACACCAGTTCAGCAGGTTACTGTGACTACTGTGTCTTCATTGACCTGCGTATTGTAGGATTCTTCAACTTGAAACTGTGCTATCTGCCCTCAAAGAACCGTGTAACACTTCTGCGCATCAATCAGACCTGAGCACACTGCGTGAAATAGTTGCCCATTTCGTTTTGTGTCTTCAAAAAACCAACTTTGTCTCACTGACTGGGTCAGCACTTTCTCATCACTTCCCGTTCATCCGGGGTACGTGCGAGTAGGACGGTGCACAAAGCCTGGTCCCTGGTCTCAATTATACGGCTCAAACAATGATGATAATGAGTGTCGATCCCTCTGTCACGTTCGTTAACGTTTAGTTAATTAAACCATAAAACATTAATTAAACCAGGCATTGCATTCATTTGCACACTCTCGTTCGGTACATTTTAGATGTAAATTGCACATTTGGTGTGTTTAAAATGTTTTTTTAACGAGTTAACACGCAAGGTGACACTAGTTAAGGCTAGCTCGGTAGCTAACTCTAACACCATTCATTCACCAGCAGCTAAACCGACTAGCTAAGCGGCTAGCGTTAGCCTGGCCAGATGTCTCAGGTTCGGGCTCCCCACTGAGACACTCCGGATGTCCCGTACCGTCGTAGTAGTAGCAGACCTTCTTCTTGGTCCCACCGGCGGTTGTGTAAGCCATGTTTGGAGCAGTTTTGTAAATAAAAAAAATAATAAAAAGTTGTTTTGAATTGGCTTCAGTGGATGGAAAACTGAATGGACGGCACCAGCACAGATGAATACACACACACAGCGGCTGAGCGGAGCGCCGTCGGATGGGAGGCGCAACCACTACGGGGGCGGGGCGGGCTGTCACGTCATAGGTGGCCTCTGGCCCCTGGAGGCAGGCAACATGGGATAACTTGCACGGCCCCAACAGTTAGGCCTAATATCATGATTAAAGTAGCCTTTAAGTAGCCTAAAACTTAAAAAAATTCCCGAGGGAAACTCAGCACTGTCAAACTGATATTTTCCAGAGACGTAACTTCACCTTGTCCAGATGATGACGTCACGGCGGTCAGCCTCAAAACCCCTGTGAGTGTGTGAGTTTGTCGCCGGGTGCGGTGGCGCGCGCCTGTAATCCAAGTCACTGGGAGGCTGAGGCTGGCGGATCGTTTGAGCTCAGGAGCTCTGAGCTGCAGTGGACTATGCCGATCGGGTGTCCGCGCTAAGTTCGGTATCGATATGGTGCTCCTGGGGGAGCCCGGGACCACCAGGTCGTCTAAGGAGGGGTGCACCGGTCCAGGTCGGAAACGGAGCAGGTCAAAGCCCCCGTGCCGCTCAGTAGTGGGATCGCGCCCGTGAATAGACGCTGTAGCACAGCCTGAGTAACACAGCGGGACCCAGTCTTTTATTACACACAACGACACTACACCGTCACTACAAACACTCACACACTGTAACTTCACTTAACACTGCAGCTTCACCGCTGATTCTTTAACCTGCTCCATTCAACACCTGCTCAAAGCAGCTGCTCCACACCGCCTCCACCTGGAGGATTTACTGTTGATGCAGTTTTGCATTGAAGAAACAGTCGTCTGATAAAGGAGTAGGATATCTATGGAGGAGTTTACATACCCCTCCATAGACAGGCTACTCCTCCTGTAGATCATGTATAAGAGTAGCCTATCTATGGTGTTTCCATGCTTCAAAAACTGGAAGATCAAACTTTGCAAAAATAATTTGGACTCCTGTACAGGTAGCCCATGTCCAACAAAAGGAGGGCAGTGTTTTATTTTCTGCTCTGATACAACACTAGATGTCAGCATTATCTTTGTTACATTCTGTTCTGCCCCGAGTAACAAATGACACAAACAAACACTTGAGGCTTTTAACAAATACAATGTTCAAATCTCACATTATGCTAATGTGTCTACTTGCAGCCAGGCATCATCTAATGGTTATAATGTGTTACAGTTTCACCTCATCTTCACTTTATCCTTGTAGAGCAATTCTCGAGGTTCAGGATGAGCGTGTGAGGGTTTTTTGTAAGTCCTTGAGTCCTTAGGGTAGTTAAAAACGAAATTTAACCACCTCTGAGGGCATTAAGGGGGAAGCATGATTTGTCACGAGTATCAAGTTACCCTATTACCTGTGTAAATGGCAAATAAAACTGCAAATCGAGATCACCAGTCTTGCCTCTCCCTTTAATGAATGTGATGTAGGCTATACAGTTTTACAGGTTAACATTTTGAGGTGTGTACATTCTTTTTGACTGGAAGTTTTCTGCTACTCTCAAGTCAGTGTTTAGCCTACAGCACAAGACAGATTATTACTAGGATCAGGAGGAAACAGCTAGCCCATTCACATCTAGACTCCAACTATGCACTTAACACAGAAATGAGAGTGACATCAATCTTATCTATTTCCAAAAATGTTAATTTAGTCCATTTGGTAGCAAAATGCAGGACACAAATAAATTGGTTGACACATGTTTACATGTTCTTTTAATTTAACCATTTTAACAACACACATGATACAGAATGAATATTTGCACGGAAACAGACAGATTTTGTTAATCATCTTAGAATAAGCAATTGGTTTGACAAGAATCAAAGAGGACAACTTTTTTTTTTCAATATGGCTTTTGCCAGTTATGTTGCAATCCAATGGAAACTCTGTCAGGGAAGGAAGGAACAACGTACTTACAATAAAACACGAGTGTGAGTCTGAAATGCGTTGAAGTCAGACTCGCTCTGATGATCCTTTTCTGGATAATGATAATATCTGGGGTGAGGATTTGAGCTCATCCTCAGTGATGCATCACAGTATGAACTAGAAAGAAATTGTGGTGAAAAAAACAATATTAACGGGAGACAATTAATTAATACAAGATCCTATAATGTAACTGTATAATGACATCTTGATTGCACATGCAAGTTTTGATCAAATGACAACATGATAGGGGACAAATGAACAATTTTGTTGTTTATGAGATGTAATTTTGTCATCTTTTTGTCATGGAAAAAACACCACACTTAAAGCTTATTTTAACAGCATGAATGTCAATGTTTGATCGTCCCTTTAAAAAGCAACAAAAATAATCTCTTTAGTTAATCACAGTTCAGTACTGGTTGTTTTTTTTCATGAGGAACATTGACAGACAGGTGGATGAAATTGCAAGATCAAGTGCTTTGAACTGAATCTTTTAGTAAAACCAGTCAAACAGTTTTGTTTTATTTTCCACACACATAAAAACAAACTTACATCAAGTTCCTTTTTTTTATATTTGGTCACACTGGCATTCTTGTATTAAATTCAGTCAAAGTGCTATTAATATCTTGTGAGATCTCATAGCGTGGCGTTTAAAAAACAAACAGAAAAACACCAATACAAGGAATCTCAGTGAAGTTCAAAGCTCATCATGGCCAATTGAATGTTCTACCAGTGATCTGGTAAAACTTCTGATTGAAGGGGTGAAAGAACTTCTGCAGTTTAGTCACCACGGACGGGTCCACCTCTGGATGGATGCGGCCTTTGCTGCCTGCCAGGCACTTATTGAAGACAATGTTAAATCGCAGACAGTAGAATCCCCTGGTGGCATTGAAGTACAGGTTATACTGGCTGATCCTTGAGGGAAGGTTGAGGAAGCGTTCCACGAGCTGCAGCTCTGGCAGCGGGTCCGTGATCAGGCGGTCCCCATCCACAATGTGGAACTGCTCCACAGGAAAATACTTCAGCCAGCGCTCCAGATGTTTGGTGTAGATGCTGGTCCGGACAGCTTTGTACTTTGTGTTCACCTCGCAGGTGTTGGTGTCGATGGCCAGCTTCTCAAACTTGTGGTAGGTCTTGTTTTTGCGCTCCTTGCCCTCCAGAACTTGTGTGTAGTCAGACACAGCTCTGGTGGTGGGCTCTCGGACGATGATCAGCAGCTTAATGGAGGAGTTCATCTTGAATATGCGTTCAGGAACCTCCTCTGTGATGAAGTAGGCGGGGCTCTTCTCAATGGTGATCTGATGAGGGAAGGAGAAGGGCATTTTCCCTCTGTACCAGTCGATGCCCCGGGCGTAGTTTTGGTCATTGTCAAAGAAGTGGATTTCCTGTGAGGCCTTGACCACCGCTGGGTGCAGGTTGAGCATCTCCAGCAGGGCACGGGTGCCCCCCTTGCGCACTCCGATGATGATAGCCCGAGGCAGCTGCTGGACCAGGTTGTGCAAGCGGATTTGCTCTTTGGTGGCATTGCCCTTACGTAATTCATGGAGCAGGCCACGCTTAAACTGCAGGGTGCGGAGAGGGATCTGCTCTGGCTCAGGGGGGGTCAGTCTCCTTTCAATAGGACAAATAGGCTGTAGCCTGAAAGACAAAAAAAGGACACCATAACTTATAATAACAAGGGTTCTTAACTTCAAATGCAAAGGAATATTTGGCTCGGTTATTTATTGTGGATTGTTTATGTAAAACAGCCAAGAGTAAAACATATGGTTTGCCTTGAAGATTAATTTAAATCAAGTCAGAGTTTCTAGGTGCTGTACTACAGCGGCGGTCAGTTTTTTTTTCCCATTCCCTGGCACTGAACCTCCTCTTCCCCATTGATGAGTTGATCTCTTATCTCACTGTCTTGCCAGCGCTGTGCCAGGTTGATTATGTGACCAGGGTCTGACATTCTCACTGCAAGCCGATCAGAGGCAAGCTGATAAAAACCTGCGTCGACTACAGGGTTGTTTGATGCATGTCGATGTGGGTCGGTGACCCTTTCCCACTGCGGTCAGAAGCTGATTGTTAGAGGGTTTAAACAGGTTTCTTGGCCAGTGTGAAAGGGACTTCTGAGTGCTGTACCTGAGATCTCCTATATTTGTATGGGATCATATCTGGACACAGCTCACTGACCTGTTGCTACTAGAGCTCCAGGAAAAGCCTGAGAGAGATTTAACACAAATACATTGTTTTTTATATCGGAAGACCACCATATCCTCTCCCAGTGCTTTAAACACGTCAAAGAAACCACTAAGTAAAAAATATGCGACGTTTGAACAAGTAACACTCCACCAAGACCCCACCACCCCCCCAAAAAAGTTGAATAACCACATCATGTTTATCAGGATGTGACTGCCATGACTTACCTATCCAAGGTCCCAACCCTGGCTACGAGATAAAGGACACTTCCAATAGCAAGGCTGCCCAGAACGAAGAGCTTCTGTCTCAGCAATGCCTGCTGTTTGAATAGCATGGCCCTCCATCAATCTTCAGGACTGCGTCTTCAGCCTGCAGAGAGCAGAGCACATAAACCACTAATCACCAGGGGGAAGAGAGACAGCCTAATGTTTATTAACACACACTCAATCAAGTCTTACAAGTGATTAAGCCACGCTCGCGCGCCTGAAAAGTGCTGCAGTGCCATTAGAGGAAATGCTCACCCACCAGCCACCACTGTGTTAGTTATTTATTTATTTCCGTCAACTCCACCAGAATCAGATTAGATCTGAGACAGAAGCCTGTGACGTCATAAAGTTTCCCTCTGAAGCAGTTCAGCAGCAAAATCTTTTAAAAGAAAACATTTCTGAGAAATGATTGTCTCTCATGAATGCGATAACCTATAGCTATAAGATAATCTGCTCTCCTATTCTTACCCCCCTAATAGCTTCCACACACCTGATTCTCCAGTACAACAACAATAACAACGACATATGTTCCCCTCCTTTGCTCAACACCACCCCTCCTGCTCCTTCTGTCTATTAGTTATAGGTCTGGGGAAAATGATAATGACGATAACGAAGGTGCTAAAGCTGTTACATATTTATGTTGTATTTACTTCAAGACATGTTTGCTTTTGTCTTTTCTTTACACCCTTTTGTCTTTTGTTTTACCTTGCTATTAGTATTTTTTATGAATCTATCCATTTATGTCTCTTTCTTTTCCCCTTTTTCACACCTTTATTTTTGTTGCCTGTTGCCACTGACGCCGTCAGGCATATTGGAGGACCCTGTGGACTCCGCTCCTTGAGGCCATGTAGACCCATCTGTCAAACCCTTCTAACCCTCCCAGCATGGTCTGTTGGTGACACGACATACAGTAGACACAAGAACAAATACATTGTATTACAAATGTCACCCATTTGTAAACTGTACGTGCTGTTACTGTTGCGGAGGACTGCTTTATGTTTTTCTGGTTTCAAGGAAAAAGCACATTACACTGCGAGTGGTGTTGTTCAATTAGTGACCTGCCCTCCATGGAACCATCAGGCATTGTTCTTTGATGCAATGGTAAGAAAAGCACCTCGACAGTCATGTGGTTTGAAGGACAGAGCTGGTTGAGGTGATGTTGCTCAGCCTGAATCATTACCACAGCAACCTTTGCCATCTATAATTCTGTGATGTCGTAAAACAGTGTTTTTTCATGATAAAATGTATACAATCAAACTTGGATGTTAGCTGTAACGTCATTGGTACCAATATTTGACAACTTTTTTGGTTCCAGTGACTGGTTGTGCAAAGAGCCAGGTGTTTTTTTCTTCTCAGGAAACAAGTATCAAAGAAAAAAGGTTTGTTTAAAAATTCTGCACAGCTTTATTAGGGTTAGGGTTAATACTATGTTGTGTTGACTGTGAAATAACACAGAACTGAAATTACAAGTAATGTAAAACATGATTTGTTCACCTACCTAGAAGACAGTGCAAACAAACTGTAAACCAAGCGCCAACCTTAGGCTGAACAATAAAACCAATATAGAAGTACAGTTGAACTTGCACGACCTTGCACGATTACAGTTTGGTTTCAGCATTGAGTCAGTCCTCATAGACTCCATCTCCAACAGGTGGGAGTCCATGTGCTCACCACAAACTGACATGAACAACGTCTCAGCTCAGACACTGTTGAGATGGCAGCAGTGCGGCTCAATTCAGAAACCTGTGTGTCATCACGGAGGCTACATTCATCTTTACTTTTCTCTTGAGGAAATGAGCTGGCTTTTTGGTCTGTTGCCTGTCTAACCCAATGAAAGTAAACTTCAAAATCTGGTATCCTCAGACAAAAGGTTCAGATTAGGAAAACTTGTAGTCACATTATGTTAAAATTTCCTGCTCTTTTGACCTTCAGAGAAAATGCAGGAATGAATCTCCTCCCCATGAGAGGGCATCGTGCCCTTTTATACAGATAGATGGATAAATGTTAGTCTCATTCTAATTAAAGAAAAGTCTGTGTTTTTGCAGATCGATACTTGCATCTGCAAGCTTACCACAGTGTGACTAGGTAAATTACATTATGGAATAACAGATCTATACAGAAGTCATCGCACTATTACAAAAGGGCCAATTCCACTCTAATCCAGCCTTTAAAACTGCCTACCATTACCAGCAGAGCAGATCCTCCAGAGTATCTCATAAACAAGTGGAGAGAGGTTCTGACCCCGGTGTGACTGGAAAACATTTCACTCATTCTGCCTCGTGGTATCTTCTGAAGGGAGACCAGCAGAGCAATTGCAATTTCATCAGTCTGACAAAGCAGAAGAATAAAGCCAGTTAGCCAGGGGCTGGCCCCGCGTTCGTGGAGTCCCATTTGGAGGAAAAATGTTTTTCATTACATCCTGTATCTCTGAAACAAGCGGGAGCAATACATTCAATGGAAATGGAGTCTGTTTAGTATTCTCTTTCAATGTTGTGGGACACTAATTCAGATTTTTAGGTTATCCACTTTTCATAGAGTGTCATTTATATCAAGGTAATAAGATCATATTATCCAGAATGGCTTTCTTTCATTTTTCAGATTTAACATGAGACTGTGACAATATTTCTTTTTAATAAGGGTTTAATTCATATACTATAATTCATATACTAATCAAAGCTTGTGCCCTTGGTTAATTCAATACTCTGATGTTTTTGCTGCTACAGTTCTATTACGAATATGAATACGATTATGAATTACTTTAATTTGTTCATTGATCAATTTGATGTTTGTCACAAAAACAAAGACTGACTCATTTTAATCCAAAATATTTGCCACTAACTCAGGCCTAAGACCTATGTTACCATGGAAACGATAAAGACACCCAGGATAACCAACACTCAACAGCAAAAAAACAAGAAAACATGAGATCATTTGTTGGAAAGAATGATGAGAAAGGAAATATGTTTTACAGACCACAGACATTTCCCCCCCAAAATTTGATTTCTCACACTTCATACAATATTGTAACTGTTTGGGTAAATAAAGCTAAGTGGATGGAGCTCTTCAGTCAGACCTTTAATAAATTTAACCAAAATAAACTGTACTACAGTCCAGCTCAGTCATTAACTAAAGTGTTTTGTGCAATTGCCGAATTTGATCTGAAATCTGGTGGCCTAGTATAACTCTGTGAAACCAGCCACAGTAGCTTACATGGCTTAATGGGTAACACTAACTCTTATCTGTGAAGACGCTGCTGGAATGAGTCTCAACAGGAAGTGAGTCAATGTTTTTGCACTTGCGGTTCCCTCGTCCCAAATTCGATGGACTTTTAGTTTGGTGGCTTCGTAAGTCATAGGATCAGTTGTCAATTCAGCATCTGTCCCTTGACCCTCTCTCATTTGAACTCTTCCTGTTGCTAACCACTTCATTTGATTCTTCACCTTTTGCCATGAATGAAATCTTTTTGCACAAAATTCGACTGAGATAAGCTAGTTCATTGGCAACAACAAAGTTCGTATTATTTGACTTGTCACAGTTGGAGGCCTTAGTATGAGAAGAAAACAAAACAACTGAAATATTTTGAAATATATATTTCAATACAGTTTTGCTTTAGAACATTCAAAAACGTTTAAAATTTAAATTCACTGATTAACCAGCCCACTTGGTATACGCTTGTGGTCTACCAGTGGACCCCTGCTCACAGGTTAGGAATGACTGCTCTAATCTGTTCCTTATGCTTTTTCTCATACTTTGAGTTTTTGAAAGGTGAAAAATCACATGACCTTTAAAACACTATAGGACAGTCATGGTTTAGCCGACAGTAATGCCACTGTAATGTTCAGCAAAACTTACATAGCCTCGCTTTTAAGACTCAACAGTGCAACTCATTAAATTGGAAACTCTTGTGCAGTGAGTGTTTGACCTCCAGAGGCTCAGAGCAGCTCTCAGCAGATCCCTGGTGCGCTAATAAATAGCGAGTATCATTTTTTTTGCACATTTTTCATGACTTATTTATAGGCATACATAGAAATTAATTGTTTGCCCTGTCAGGGACCTACAACCAAAAGCGATGTACTAGGGCAAGAACCCAATGGAGCACTCGTACAGAATGATCCATTATGGAGCAGTTTATTTTCATAAACTATGCACTGGGCAAAAGCCGCTACTTTGTGTTTGCATATTTAACTCTGCCATACAACCAGGGAGAAGTATATTAATTCAGAGGAGCACTTGAGAAATGACACCCCTGCTTCTGCCAGGTAAGATCGCTCAGGAGAGTAGAAGTTATTTATCTTGTCTATAAAGCAGATGCTCGCACATTGTGACCTAAATAAACTCTAAAGCTGTTTCCTCCTCCCAGGGTTTCAAGACAGAGCAAGGTTTTGATCGAAACAACCAGTGGCTAGGAGCATCGCCGAAGGAGGGGAAAGGAAATATTTTTGCACAAATGGTAGACATGATACAGTGAGCACAGAAATGCTCAGTAAATATAAAATAGGTCCGTAGATGGGTTAGGGCGAGTGCACTGTCAGGAATAATCTGGAGGGGAATTCTCCCTGCAGTAGATTGGCATGGGGTGTCTGATCATAGAAATGAAATACCACATGAAAGGTTTTTCACCATGTGGATATTTTTTTTCTGCAGAGGGAGTAGTGTGTGTTGTGTGGTGTGGTTTTGTACATGCCAAGAAAAAAGTGACTGGTAACTCATCTCTACAAGAAAGGAAAAATATGTACATCCTGAGGGATGCACTACAGGTCACCAAATTCAAAATGTTCATAAACCGTCAGGTCACTCGGACTATGATATTAATTTAGCCATGCAGTAATATCACAACATTTACCAATATATACAATACAGTGTATATATATTTTGCAGTCTTGCACACTCCCCTGCTGACTCCGACCCATAAGTCTGACCACTGCACGTTGGCAGCACCTAACTGTGTGTCAAGGATATGCAGGTGGACTGGACCCAGATGCAGACACAGCACAAAAACTAGTACTGAGCAACATGAAGATTTTATTATTTACCTCACAAAGGAGCAGAAACATGCAAGGAAAACACTGGACCGCAGGGTGTGGAGAGCATAATGATAATATGGTCCTGAGTCTGACCAGATGCAAAGAAAATCATTAAGAATTTCAGGGGATGAAGAAACTGACAGTCTGACAAACCATCACCTTCACTATCACTTTCTGTGCTTGTCAAAAAATGTAAAAAAAAACCCTACAAAAACAAACAAACATCCACTCCAAACACTTTAACAGTCTAGTCCACACTTTCTCTCAGCTCAGCAGGAATGAAATGAGAAGCAGGCCCATTGCTTTTTCCCTGGTCCCACACACAGTTTTGACTGGCATGTGCCATTACTGATCAATCGTATATCAGCTCGCAGCTTTCTGGACTGATGGGCTGAGAAGGAGTGCAGCAGAAACCACTGCCACAGAAAAGACACTGAGCAATTACAGAAATGCTGACTGTATTTATTGTGTGTAATTAAAACAGTGAAAAGCACTGCTGTTTACAGGCCCGATAACAAATATAATTAGTTTCCAACTAGTGGAACATTAGCTTGATAAAAAAAGAAAAAAAAAGTGACACTGTACAGAGGCCTGTTTTGTCAGGAAAGCACGGGCTGTGCAGTGCTAATAATCTCCACTGCTCTGTTCTCATTTTTAGACGGGTGCATGAGGGCGCTGGTAAAAATAGACCACTGCAGCCGAGCTCTCATTAGATTCCCTCCTATACTGCTCATTCATTGTATTACTGAAAACAGCCAATCCCTTCATTCTTACAAATAGACACACACACAGACATAAACTGTGTGGCCGAGGGACACAGCAGCAGCAGAATCAGCTGAGTGGTGTGACAGAAAAACATTTGTTGTACTGTGCCCAGATCTATCAGTGCTGTTTTCTACACTTCACATAACTCACAGAGGCCGTGCTATTGCTGTAACATTGTACCGCTGCTCGTTGTAATGTTATCAGAGGCACACAATGTCTGAACAGATGGAGAGGGACAATGCAGAGGTGAACAGAAGAAGAAGATTTTCTGTGAGAACAAAATTTCAGGTCCTGTCTTACACCAAAAAGCAAGTGTATTTGCTAGTTTCAGATCAGGACAGCTGTCATCCCTGTGTTGTTTGAAGAAGGAATAGGTTGAGTTGCAGAGGGAAGCCACTGATTGGTCAGGTTTCTGCAGATTTATGTTTCTGTAAAGTTTGAACAGAGAGGGTGATTATATTATCGTAGCCAAAAACATGTTAGGGAGAAAATAGTGAGAATAAGACCCAGATTTTAAAAATGTCAGACTTTTTCATCTTGTATTTGTGCAGAGAACCAGGCAGTGACTATAAATGGCAGCCACCACAGCTTCCACTTCACACAGCTTTACTACTGTTATCCACTGACAGAACTGGTGCACACTCCAAAGCCATCAAAGATGAAGTTATTGAGTCTTCAAAAGCATTTACATGTAAGGAGAGAAAAACAGAACAAAACAAATAATATGCATTTGGCTCAAGTTTGATAGAGACAGACAGTGGAGTGGAGGCAATACCGCAGCTCTTAATGCTGGACTAGAGTCAGCTGAGGATGTTGTGGAGGGAGAAGAGAGACAGGGAGGCAGGGAGAGGGCAGAGCGCTGATGAATAATTCACCACTATGTGCTTTATTATTGTTATTGATGCACAAGGGAATGATTCTGCTGTTCAGCTTAGAGCTCCAACCTTTGCCGACCTCCACTCCACTCCTCTAAACCGCGCGTCCATTTTATGATATTACACCTACATTATTTATCACCCATTGCTACAGATCCCTCAGTCTCTAAGTCTTCTCTGCTGTCATCCTGGCCCCTGACATTGTGTATTATAAGAAAGACCGAGGCGGGAAATATATACAGGGCAGGCACATGTACAGTACGTGTTTGCACGTGGACGTATTTTCCTGCACATGCACCGAGGTCCATTAAAGTCACAATGACACTCCTCAGATATGCCAAGGCTTATTTACAAAAGTTTTCAATTATCATTAGGGTGGTGTTTTATTTTGTTACTGGTTTATATAGAAAGCAAATGGCATGATTTAAGAGTATTTTGAATTTTATCTTTTATGTTAAAATAAATATGTCATAAATATGTCACAAACAAGTTGTAATAAAGTTGTGGTCTTAGATTCTCCCAAATGTTTCCATCAGTTCTCAAACCAGAGGGTTCTGTGATTTGTGTCAGTGAGGGGAGTCAGCTTTTTAAGATACAATTTTTACATGGGACTGGTACTGTGTACATCTGTACAGTGTATTTAGCAACTATATGTCAACCAGATCAATGATTTTAGTCATCTGGATCATAGGTTATCAAGAGAGAGAAAAAACAAGTAAATGTTATACAGCTCAGCTACCAGCTGGAAACATTACAGTATGTCTATTCATTGAACTGCATCAGTGAATAAATGAAACAATTTTATTCTGTGTTTTTACAAATGTCCCCTATTTGTTACTGAAAGGAGGCCATGCAGCTCTGTGGAGAATCTGGCCACTGGTAGAAACCTGCTGAACATCTGCAATAAGTTATCACAGACATCAAAGTTATCAAAACAAAGGGTTAGAGGTTGGCTAATCTCAGCTCTCAGCTCTGTCCTGATGTCTCATGTCAGTTGTGTCACCAAAACATTGACTTTAAATGTCAAACTGTGATTTAACTGTTATTCACCATGTCTGTGTTGAGGAGAGGAGGACACCTTAGGACCCCAAACCCATTGTCAGTGTGTGTGTGTGTATGTAGGTGTGTGTGAGAGAGAGCAAGGTAGAGGGAATAAGTTAATCAATATGCTGTATACAGCTCTACAGTAAAATAACATTTTTACCCAACTGAAATAATAAAAAAGATAGAAAATCAATATGTGGCGGTCAATGCTGATATTACAGCATGCTGTCGTAAATAAATCAATTTATGGGTAAGACTGACCAGTAATGACATTGCAGGCAATAGATTAACAGTTAAACTCATGTGAATTTCTGCCCTGGGATGATTGATTGATTATCTCAGATTTCACCTGAGTGAATTGAAAATGAGTATATGCCAAACTTGTACAGAGTAGTTTGTAGTTAAATGAGGGCTGGCATGAACGTATAGGGGTAAATTCTTGTGCGAGGTAATTTCCCATTAATGACAATTATCCAAAATTTCAAACCTCATTAGCTCTGCAGCTTTCACAGCTCTGAGAGAAGTGAAGTTGGAGCCTGTGAGTGTGCCACAACAACTGAAGAGCACTCAACACCCAACAACTCAGAGACAAATAACCGACTGATGTGTGACCTTTAAAGACCGAAGAAGACAGCAGTCGTAAGACAAAGAGGCGGGAGACAAACAGGAGGACGTATCCCCACAAAGATTTTATCTCACACAAATACACACACATACTATATACATGTGCCCTATACACACAAAGACAAACATCAAGACATTCCTTTGAGAGGTTCAGGTGAATGACAAGACATAGCCTTTCAAGAGGCGTGAAAA
Organism: Decapterus maruadsi; assembly: GCA_030347415.2. NCBI lineage: Eukaryota > Metazoa > Chordata > Actinopteri > Carangiformes > Carangidae > Decapterus > Decapterus maruadsi. Next base: position 10,034,875 of record CM064891.1, on the reverse strand, counting down.
GATATGAGTACATGACTTCAAACACTAAACCTCCTGGTGTCATCACACTCTGTAGTTTTGAGCCGATGTCAAGAGGGAATAAAAACATTTCAAAAAAATAGGCCAGTTACCAGAACTGCATCGTGTGTTGTAATAACACAAACTAGACTTCCAGCCTCATGGCTCATGCCTCTGAGTTAAACACACTGAAAAATGGCCAGCGTTTTTGCAGAATATTATCAAGTCTGAATGAAGTTGACCATTGACCCGGCTTCATTGTGTCTTGTAAGAAGATGATCTTACAGTGTCTAATGTGTGTCAGAATGAATGTGAGTCATGGCCTTATCAGTTCATCATTGAGTCCAAGTGGATATCATCTCAGCAACAAGATGTAGAAAAATAAAATATGAGACCTTTAGGTGATTTATTTAGGTATCTTTTCACATTTTGCTATATTTTAGTAAGTAGAGTATTTGTGTTTTGTTTTTTTTTTAACTATGTGTCTGATGCTTATGTGAAATATATCTGAATCTGTTTCTTAAAGTAACCAGATCAACCCTGCTCATCCTCTCCAAACCACTCCACCTGTCTTGTGATGTTCTATTTCGAGGCTGAAGTGATGGCGTGCGTCACGTCACATCTTTGCCTGTATCACTGTACAACCCGCCATCATGGTGACAACTAACAAGATTAAGGAAGAAGGCCCGTTTTTAGTTTTACAGTTAAGTGCACTAATGGGATTTGTTAGAGGAGGGCATGTGTTATGATGAAGAGGGGGGCATCGGAGATGTGTGTGTATGTGTGTGCGTGTGCGTCACTGTGTGTTCTCTCCACCTCTTGGGTAATGGTGAATCACATCAGGTAGAAACATCTGCTAGCAGAGCAGTCTCTGGAGCAGCTGTGAGCTCTAACAGCTGGTGAACCACCCCCCCCCCCTCTGCCCCACCCCCCTCTAGAGTAGAGTCTGCATCATCTCAACCAAGCAGATCTCAGTTCTCCTCTGTTTCCTTCAGCTCTGGAGGGAGCAGGGAGCTGCAGGGGCCTGGTTGTGGGCCTACAGGTACACGGACAGACAGACAGACAGACGGTGCTGTCGCGACTGAGCGCTGCCTGTAGTGTCTTCACTCTTCTGCCAGCCATCCCTACAGCACCTTGCCTCTGTGGCATCAGTTCATCTGATTTTCTTCTATTATCCTGACATGCTGCTCCCCACACGCAGCCTCTACTCACCGTGTTTGTGGCAGAAGCCAAACACTCGGTGGTACAGATACAGTGAGCACTAAATCAGGATTTTTCTTTTTTTTTTTTTTACCACCTGCACCTTTTTTCTGCACAAGTGTTCTGCTTCATCTTGAAGATACTCTGTGAAAAGTGTTACTCAAACGTGTTTCTCACATTTAGGATCATTATGTGAAAAGTTGAATTCAAACTGTTAGGACATTTTCAGATGAGTATCATTTCTCCAGTATTTCTGAAATGTCTGTTGATGGATTCAACTTGAACTCAACTTGAGTGTGACTTGCTCTCATGCTGTTGGGGTTGCAGCACACAACGCATGGTTTGATGAATTGGTTATTGAACATACTGTGCAATGATTTTCTATGGAACATAGACATCCTAAAAAAAATGTAAGCAGTGACCACTTGATTGTGACATCATAAAGTTATACAAGTCCTAATGACTGGTTTTAGGGATAAGTTCCTGAATGGATGGCTGTGAGCATTTCTCTATGGACTGAAGCTTTGATACTCTCACAGACAATATTAATATAGAACCTGGAGCTGCTTTATAATCACAGTACACATGAGCACCTTTATAGTTAATGTGGCTTTAACACCTACTATACTGTATGGGACCTTGAAACAAACATATTAAGAAGGCTTTATAAGAGACATAATGCCCCTTTTCCACAAATTGATATAGTTCCCTACCCTACTCACAGGTAGGGGTGGTATAATGCAAATTTGAAAACTAATTGTATGACAACTGAAGGAACAGCTCGTAAAACCTCATGGATTTCAACTTGGGAAGCCTGCAAATTACAGATTTTTTCTATGCAAATTATGTTAAAGAGCATTCAGAGATATTTCCATTATATGTCCCCACAGTTACAACCTACTAGCAAAATTACAAAACACACCCATACGTCTAGACTGTCATGATAGTTCTGGGTATTGAAACTGGCTTAAATACCTAATCACAGAGTTGATCTCACATACCTACAGGTTGTGTGTATAAATCTCCATCAACTGACTTCAGAATTAAAAATATTGAAAAAAAGACAACATACTAAGAGATACATTAAAACTAAAATAGATTAGTTTGTGCACACAGCATGCCACACCCATGTGGCTCAACTGATTAACTGATATTTCGTTCACACAATAAACCAGTAGCCTAGTGTAGAGGCACAGACATCAATCCCCTCTTCTGAGGTCAGAAAGCAGATGAACTGAATCTGTCTTCACCTCTACATACTGTATAATACACTGTGACTCGGTTCCAGTCACACCTGACACCTGATCCTCCAGAACAAAAGCCATCTTTTCCCTGAGATCCAGCAATAGACAGAAACATGCTAGGTGCTTTTCAATAGACCAGATTTTATCAGCATATTGTTATGCACACACACACACACACACACACACACACACACACACACACACACACACACACACACACACACACACACACACACACTCACTAGGGGTAAACATATTCCACCGTTCCTTTAAGGCTAAAGCAGGGACAGCCTGTCCACACAGGAAAAGCCTTGTCATCTCATTTCATAGCTGAACTAGCAGCGGCCCTGGGGGAGAGCAGAGGCAGAGGGAGGGAGGGGAAGTGGTAGGCTGAGGTTAAAGCTGAGTAATACGTAAGTTAGGAGTTTCTGAGTCATGAAAACACTGCAGGGACTGCTGGGATATCTCCCCCGCTGAACAGCCAGCACAACCCGTTCACTTCCTTGTTTGTCAGCTCGGCCTCTGATCAGCTCCTCTCTGCTGCCTTAAAATGCAGCAACCTTGGGCCATCCTTGCTGCGTAGCTTCAATCAAAGACCGAGTCCTGGATGTTTTATGTTCGCACCCTTTGAAAACCATGTCAAGAGCCAAGGTGCATCCGTCCGCCTCGCTCAACTGTTAAGTGACACTGACGCCGATAGGCTGTTAGCGGGGGTTTGGTAGTCTGTGTGGATGTCCTGGGGATAGCTCAAGACGGGAGGAAGTGAAACCACGGGTGGCTCCTGGCGTAGGGGCAGCCCTGCGGTGGGAGACGACATATGCGTAGAGCTAATTAGCCATGGAGTGCTTGTGAAAAAACCTTTTAACTGTTTCCAGCCATCAAGCACCTTGTGATTCCCTCTGACAGGCCCTCTGCTCTGCTCTGCATAGAGACGACAGCTTGGGTTTTTAAAATTTCATCCTCATCTTCAGCAGAGGCCAATCGCAGTCCAGGATCGGTTCTCCAATCACGCTGCCGGCAAGTTATACAGAGCAGCAGGGCTAAGCTATCATCTGTAGTGTCTTTCTACACCTACGCCTGTTCAGGGAATGTTGTGTCATTTTGCACCATCTTGTCATTCTGTGAAAAAGTTGTAAACAAGCAATGAGGTAGTGTTTTTGTTCCACCTTTAGGTTGGCAGTGCGCCAACAACTGTTGTTTCATGTCACACTGACAATATCTAGAAACACTGGAGGGCAGTATTGCTGGTATCATTCAAATATTTTCCATTTTGGTACTGATACTGTGGCAGGACGCGTGAGGGCCCGGGCGAGGTTTGAACCCTAGTCTCCCGGGTAAGAGTCAAGCGTGCTGACCATTGGACTAAAGGGATATCTCTGTGGTCAAGTAGCCAGGACACATGATCAATTGGAGGCACAGTGACAGGGCCGTCAATTGTCACATTGCCATTGCTTCACTTATAGACACAATAGATTTTAAACAATTAATTCTATGAAATCCATTTGACACAAATAAAATCACCGTATCTAGTAGGCATTTTAGTTATACACTACTCACAAAAAGTTAATGGTATTCGACTTTTGGGTGAGATGTATAGAAAATGTATGTTCATGCTAGGTCAAACAAGTTCACCTGTAAAGGTTATAGTGCATTTTTGGTGCATTCTGAAATTTCATCTGAAAGCCCAATATCCCTAACTTTTTGTGAGTAGGCTAGTAGTTTAATTTTTCGACCTTCATGTAATGTTTCTTAGTGACAGACAAAACGGTTAATTGGATAAATCGTGCCGCCGATGCAACGTGAGCACTGGATTCTGCACTCTTCCTGTTCGAGTAGCTGGGCCGCACCGTCGGCCAGCCTCCCCTCCAGAGCTTGCTGGAGCTCCGGAGAGGTCCATCTTTGCTCTGCAACAGCAACGGCACCAGTTCTATTGTCGATTCTAGAGTTAGATTAGAGATTAGAATTCTAATCATCAGTATTTTCATCATCAATATTTCAACACATCTCCCAGGTAGTCGTCATGGTCAAATTTTCCTGATAGCTGTATTGCAGTTTAATAAGCTGACACTGAGATCAACAACAGTGAGATGATTAGGAAGCAGCACTCAGCAGTGTCCTGCTCAAGACTGCTGCGACAGGACCCACAGCTGTTTGTGGATGTGTTGTCTCTGCATCAAATCACTGACCTCTGCTTATGAACCTGTATCAACATTAGACACTACCTTGCTGGGAAGGTCCTGCCCTTCACACCTGTTTGAAGACTCAATTTTAGTATGCTTCACAACTTCTGCCTTTTGGGTCAACCTGTCATATCACTGTTACACAGTAACAACGTAACATTACTTTGACTTGTGTTCAGGACTCTTATTACTGCACCTGTTCTCAACATGTAATCCACAATAACCATAGCTGATGCAGTTAGAAGTTTGGTTGCTGAATAGTACAATGCTATAGCTTTTTGATACTGGCCATTATGTAAGATAAAGAACCTATACCTTTGAGTGTATAAAATAGGTTTCTATCATTTCCCCCCACCTTTAAGAACAAATATAATTTGTTTTATTTAATTGCCTTCATTTGATTTATTGTTGTACCATTTTTTCATGTTAATTGGATAAAATTGGGCATGATAATTCTTTCTGTTTACTAAAGCACTAGACCAGAGGTCAGGTGGATCTTGTTACACACACAGATGCCTCACTACACCCAGACATCTATATAAGCAAAATCCATAAATTATTAATTTTTCTATTCCAGCGAGTGCATCTTCTCCAGCCTTTACGTCATGCTACGTGATGCTGTGAATCACTGGACCTCGTGTCAGTCAATGAGACGAGACAATGAAACACAAAGAAAGAGCTACAGACAGAGAAGGGAAGAAGTAAATCAACACTTTCTGTTTCATTTGTTTAAATAATTAAGCACTTTCTTGTTCTGCTCATCCACCCAACTACTTGGAAGTTTAATTAAAAACCCCTGAACTACAGCACATTTTTCTTTCTTTTTTAACCTTTCTATACAGCCAACCACCGAGTAGTGTTGATGGGGGTTGGATAAGTGCTGCTCTTGCACTTTTCACGCCCATTTCACATAGTTAGTTCGCCCATATTACTCAATATGTTTCCATGATCTGTTGGAAGTTTTTGTGCAAAAAAGCTGCATCACATTTTAGCCATAGTCCTAATTAATTCCTAATTTAGACGTAGCTACTAGAAATATCTGATCACGGTGTAGCAGGGCTGAGAATCTCACCAATCAGCTGGTGTCAAATATCAAAGCTGATGCTGCAGATACATTCTGATCATTTCTCAAAAAGTATTGACAATCAATGCCCAGCCTCTCTGAGCAGTGCAACTTTTGAAATCCACTGGATTTGTATCAGCCAGGATTTACAGCACACAAAGTATGCAAAAGCTTTGGGAAGGCCTCAGCTTCCTCCTGTAAGAGTGATATTTTCAAAGTTCAGAATTTAGGGAAGAGCATCTCTTTTTACTGCATCCTCCTTTGCATCCTCGAGTAGGACTGGCAGTGAGTTTCCACACATCTGGAAGCAAACTTGGAGGACAGACACTAAACATCAGGATGTGGTTGTTTCCACTCTGCATCAGTGAGCAGAGAATCCAAGGTGCTTGGATGGATAAACGCCTGTAAATATACCACAAGGGTATAAGCAAGAGTAAACCCGCCCATAAAACCATTACAGATGAAAGATGAGGCGCTTAAATGGTTTGAACAGAAGGTAAAATGTAAAGGTGGTTGGAAAAAAAAACAGAGAGGTCCTTCAGAATCGCACTTCAGTGCTGTAAGAGTGGAGAGAAAGCAGCAATGAGGTGCCCATCATCCGCTCAGGGAGCCACTCAGCTGTTGCCACATGGAGCAGGAAGCTGTGCTCGGTTAGGCACATACCTCCTCACACGTCCAATTCACTGAGTCTCCCTCCACTGCCAAGGCCTGGCATCAGTGAGGTGTGACCTGACATGTCCACGTCAGCCCACAGCAGAGAGAGAAGAAAAACAGTGCATGAAAGTTTGACAACCAGGTGTCGAGAGAAGACAGATTAACTGGTGAGGAATTTGATACTTGTGAGGTTTGAAACAACATTAATTGTCTTTTTCTTCAGATTACTGTGTCTGGGTGTAGCTCATACTGACAAAGACAAATAATGAAAATGTCTACGTTTCCCTTATAGCTCTATGGAACTTTAACAGGGGCCCAACCTGCAAGTAGAATCATGCGGCTAATATTTTATTCATGCACATGAGCACACAACAAGACAGCAATCTAACATTTTTTTAAATAAATTATATAAAGAATATAAGTTGTGTACAAACACGTCTGATTTCATGGGAAAGTAAATCGTCTAGGACTGCAAGATAGTAGCAGCATTTTGAGAGAAATGCAGAATAATATCAACACAAATTGGTTTGTTTACAAGAAAACTGAAAGTTCATCAGGACCAAATGAATGCTAATGATGAGTGATGTATAATCTTCAGCAACCCCAGCCAGTCTCTTCAAGATTTATAAATTCATCAGCTCAACCTCATCTTTAAGTTTTCAGTGAAACACACCATCGACAGTAAAGCATGAGATGTGTGATTATCACTGGTGCAAATTTGTTTTCCAAGTGTAATCATGTACACTGCATGTCCTCTCATTCTACTCTCCAGCACCAGGGTTACAGTAACTACTACCTGCAATTCAAGGACAGCTCTGCTTGTCTTCTCTGTGCAGCATCATCAATGGATGGGGACAGTATGGAACATAAACCTTCAGCCTCAGTCTCTAGCATGTCATAATGAAAACAGTCACGTCAAGTGTATCAACAACGTTATAATATTAAATACTATAATATATCAGTATTAAACTGCTATTTTCAATGGGATCTCATGGGATTCAGCTACAGTTTTCTTCTACTGTATGAAAGTCGTCATCAAAAGTCAATAGAAGAATTGTAAAGTTTCTGTTCTGAATCATGGAACTGTTGTTCCAAAAAACGACCACTTGATCGATAATCCTCATGTGGCACTGTATCATTGTGCATTGACAAAAGCCTGAAGCTCAGTGTATACAATTCACTACATGCTCCAAATACTGATTCTCGATTAATAATGCATCCAAATATAGGTACACCTCTGCTTTGCTTTTGTTGGAATGCCACTCAAGCCACAATGAAATATTTATTCATCCTGGCTGTTTGCGCAACTACCGAGGGACCTAGACTGTCTGTATTGTGTCTATACCTGACCCTGGAACAGTTTGAAAAGAGTTAGCATAAATCCATATGGGTTCTTTTTTTCTGTGTCTTTATGAATAGGCTGGACTTTTCTCTACTACGGTTTAATTACCTTCAGGGGACCTTAGCATCCGTGAGCTCATTTAGTAGAGGAGGGTAATAAATCACAGATGCTGCTTCTGCCCTGCTTGTGCTCTGATCCCTAGTTAGTTTGGACATGAAGAGTAGGTCCCTCTGTTAATTATAATTTCTTATGAGAAAGCATTTATCTATGTTAAAAGAAGGGCAAGAATCCATCAAAAAGAGAAGAAGAAGAAAAAAAAGAAAGAAAACAGCCGGCTCTTCATCCCACAGATGATGATGCATCTTTTCTAAAAGACAATTAAAGCTGTGGTGGCAGAAACATGGTCACATTGAAGTTCACAGGTTTGCAGTGGCTTCATCTGCACGCACTGCCTCTGTATAATTTACTAAGAACCTTTGTCCTCTGCAAAGCTTTTCTCGTTGCCCTTAAGTAAACACTTCATAAGATTATAATGCAGGGGATGGAGAGGAATCCATTAAAATGCTCCGGATCTCACACAGCCAGACGCTGGTAGCCTCGTTTGGAGAGAGGAGAGGTCTGGAGTCACGGAGGAAACAAAGCTCAGCTCTGTTATTAATGGGCTCAGTCTGTCTCGGACACATTTGCCATTTCTGTAATGTCAGAGAGCAGTGAAGGAGGACGCAATAAAACGCAGAGCCTGGAAGCTCCACTTATTACAATTAATAATTCATATGACTGCATTAACTAAGTGAAATCCAGGATTTCACATGGCAGACGGTGTGTGTGTGTGTGTGTGTGTATGGACATACATGTATGTGTGTTTTGAGGGAGGGAAGGGCGCTGCCCTCAGACTAGAGGGAGACAGAAACGAAATGCTTTGTTACAGCCAATGAAGACTGCAGCAAGTACATAGACCATGAATAATAGATAGGATGTTGAATGATAAGACCCCCCACCACACTCACCCACTCCTCTAATTGTGTTGTTTTGTGTGTTTACACTAAACTGACTAAACATGGCTACTGTATAAGCTCCATGTGCTGTTTTCCTTTTGTGTGTTGATCCGTGAGAAGAGACATTTGTCATGTTAAGAACCAAAAAGCTGTATCCAAGTGTGGTTTTATATCTCCTCTCTCTGAGACTCTGTACCTCTCCTGTGATTGGCTGACTGTTTTCCATGCAATCTCATAAAGTTGATCATATTTCAAGTACATAATCTGAGTGGGCGGGGCTTGGGGTGTGGCTGAGACTTGTGACTGCTTTGTTGTGAAAATGATGTGCAGTTTGTGAGGTCACAGTGACCTTTCACCTCATCCATCCATCCATCCTTTGTCTACTACTTATCCATACAGGGTCACAGGGGAGCCAATGCCATCTGATACAGGGTGAGGGAGGGGTAAACTCTGGTTGTAGTGACAGTCACTGTCAGGTTGCATGTCTATTGCAGCGCAACATTTGGATTCGGACGCTGACACACTCACATTCACATTCACACACTAGTCAAATCCAGAACCTTCTTGCTGGGAGGTGAGAGCGCTAACCGCCTTTGATCACCAAAATCTTATAATTTCATTTTTGAGTCCAAGTTAATGTTTGTGTCAGAAATTCCCTCTGGGTGTTCCTGCACACTCACAGGAAACGTATGACCTTGAGTTTTGACCTTTAAACTTTTAAGTCATTTTAATATTTCACAAAACCCCTGGAGGTGCATACCACATAGGTTTGAACCACAGGGATATAGTTGCTATATCTTCCCTCCTACACTCTTCCCAGCCTTTCTCACCTGTTTTTGTCAGTCTGTTTTCACTTCCAGCCTTTCTTACCTGTTTTCCCGCCGACCTCTCTGCTGCTGCCTGACTTGACTTTACACACTACTTATTTACCCCAGCCTGCTTTTATCTGGTGAGCCTGAACAAAGGTGAGTTGAGTTAAACTTTTATCAGCGTCTCTAAAAGTCATGTCATTCTGCAGATCAAGTAACTTTGCTTTTCATGTTTTCTGGGCCACATTTCTAATAATACTGCTCTGCTGTTATCAGTGATTTCTGAAAAGACTTCTACCACTTCTATAGTGGAGAATGTTTTATCCACTAGTGAGAAAAGACAATGAGAGGATCTTTCATATTCCACCAACCTGCCCATAAGTACATGACTCTATCCAACCACTTCCAAAATTAAGGTGGCTGTAATTTGATTTAAAAAAGCCCAACTACACTCCTTAAGACTACAGATTTGATAAGATGTTAAAAAAAAACATGCACGGTTCATATTTAGATGACAGTGGTGCATCAGGAGTTTTGCTCCTGGAGTATGATGCCAGTCACATTAGGAGCTGGCTATGACAGATTGCTGTGGAGCAGCTCCACCAGTCTAACAGCACACGATCCTAGAAATAGATCGAGTCAGAGCACCATATGCTGCAACGCAAGAAGACGGAGATATTTCTCTGAGGCTGTGAGAGTGTGTCTGCAGGGATTACAGTTACAGCATGATAGATTAGGGACTTCTTTAAAAATATATTAGGAAGTTGTGCAGATGTTGTGCATCTGTTTCTTTTTTGTTTGTTTCTTTTTTTGGGGGCGGCTATGCTGTTTTCTATTTTATGCAAGAATCGTGCACATCAGCGCAAATCAGCACAGCCCAAAAATTAATGTTGCTGAAAAATAATGATGGCGGGGCTATAATGTGCTCCATGCCCAGCAGGTGTTTCGGTGATGCAGCAGTTACCCTTCACGCAGCACACAAACAGCTCGAGGTGAAGCTGATGTCATTTCGCATTTCACTCTCCCCTTCAAGTTATTGTCCTGCGAACGCATCTTAATGTCATTATGCCAGAGTGCTGAAGTCAAGGGCAGTGGTTTATGTGTCTGTTGTGTAGCCTGGTGGCAGCAGTTTGTCATGTATACAGGGAAGGTGACTGCAGTTGCACCACCATGTCATTTTGGCTGAGATGACCCTGCTGCGTTCCTCTCATGACTTACGCATTGCTCCTGTCTTTTAATATCAGCTTCAATAATGGTCCAGCAGCAGCAGCAGCTTGTCTGAATTGCCCAGCAGTGATACAAAACAATAAAAAAAACCACATACACACACAAAGCCTGAGGCTGTATCACTTTGCATAGCTACCATCACCATATTTCTGCCATTTATTTAGCAAATTTGCAGGACATAGATCATCTTCCCAATAAAATGAAAAGGCAAACATGAATAAATAAGCTGAATAAATTACAAGAAGGATGAGATTAGTCTTCCTGGGTGACACTCGTGGATGTGTCTCATTTACCCCGCTGTGCTGGTTAAAAATAACTTGTCTGTTTCATGGGGCAGGATTTTGTTTATTTCTGATGAAGTTTCAGAGAGGGGAAGTTGGAGGACTGGCCTGAAGTGACTCTGTGACGTCTATGACTCGTATCTGATTAATGAAACTACGAATAATAGTAACATGGTTGTATCATGATGATTGTATGAACAGAACAGTGAATCAGTTTAAATAGCCTACCTTCATTCTCAGATTCAAGAACAGTGTGCAATGAATTTAGCAACAATATAATGTTTCACCAACTTAAACAGTGTTAGCGGTGAACATCTGTTCCAGTTTTAGTCTGCAGCTCAGACAGGATCAGGTTCTGATTGAAAATATATACAAATGACTCGGGTCAGGCTTTTTTCTTTCTATCCTCTTTTTGGTTATACTGTGTGTTGTTAATTGTGAAATTGGCAGTGTTCATCTGCTAACAGAAAAATGTATAAGTTAGTTCAGTATAATACTGACAATTTGGGATAATAGATGGGCAGATGTCTTTAACCGCCTGTCACGCTGCAATGGAGATGGCTTCTATATGGTTCTCATGCTTGCCTGTATGTCCAGTCTGCTTTGGTATTTCATTCAAGCTCCATCACGTCATTATGGTAGACTAGATGGTAGTGTCACATCACTATTATTAACAAGTGTGCCTTTATTAGCCAGGCACTCTTTTGCAGGGTTCAGGCCGAGAATTTATGCTAGTGAGTTGGGCGTCGATCGGGTCCAGGCTTCAACACCTGGCAGCCAGGTTATAATTTTCAGGCCCATTGAGAACTCTAACTGAACATATACAGTCTTGGCTTGTGTGTAATGTTCAGTGTCATCAGATAACGGTAATAATTCCATATGGAATATTTTCCACCGCTCATTGCACAGCTTTGCTTCCTGTGCACTGTATTTCCATAATGTGATATATAAAATGTAAAACTGTTGTTCATACCTGAAACTTATAGTATGATATAGTATGATAGTGTAGTTTAATGTAGTCACACAAGATGAACCCCTGAAACAGAAAGTAAATAGCTAAATAATATAAATTCGAACAGACTGCTGACCCATCAGCTGATGTTAGCTCTGGTGCACTCTGGAGAAGTCAACCTCCAATCAGAGGGCTCATTTTGGATATCGCAGTAACTTATTGTCATAACATACGAATACATACAATAATGTGCCTATAGGGCACCATACCTAAACACAACTCAAATATACAGCAGTATAATGAAACCGCTTTGTCCACTTTGCAACACTGTTGTCAACAGACTGCTGAGTGGTTCTTGTCCACTGTGGAGTCGTCAAGGTAAATACTACACTGTTGCAGTCATTTGCACTACATCAAACACTTGGGCCGATGTGTAGGGTGTGTAAGTGTAGGGAAGGCACTTTAAGACTAACAAGGCCAGAAGACACATTACCCCACACACTAAAAGCTCCTCACAGCTGGAAAAGGTACTAGATAAGGTCTGACAAGAAAAAATAGACTTAACCTACATACAGACAAACTCTGCACAACAACTCTCCTGTGCTCCAACCTTTAACCAGTCAGCCGTTACACACGCTGAAATACATTTAATTACTGGAGTCCTCTGTTGGGGCCATTCTCGTTGCATGGTGCCGGGGAGCAGCTATTGATTTCAGGTTGTCCTCTGCCTCATTAGACCGTGGCAGAGCTCTGCCCTGCAAGCTAAAAGGGAACAGCATCAATCCATAAATAAGCCGACTACACAACATCTTCTATTGTGCTGGGGTGAAATATCTGGAAGCCTGAAGGTGTGTGAGCAGTGAGCGTTCAGCCTTTTATTGTTACTCTGGAACATTTAAGGCGGAGCAGGACAGACACCTCTGACGGCCGTGGGGCTGACAGAGCGTGGTGGGTCTGAGGCTCGCCATGGGTTGGTATTTGCATTGAATAAGAGGTAATTGTATCATTATAGTTATTACCACTTACTGGCTGCCAGTGGCCTACGCAGGGGCAAAGGCAGAGGCTTGAGTGAGGACGGGCAGTCGGTGTCACAACCAAGATCAAAATGACGATTCCTGTGAGGAACCTGCCGTCATTGATCTGCTTTCAACCCCCGGGGGCTGCTGGGAGAAAGACGCAGACCTCACCTCACTCATCAGGCAGCCATAGACCAGTGGCCTGTCTCCTCCTGGATGCTTGATCACTGCATTAGAAATGTTAATACGGCAGAACGATATGTAAAAGGATAAATTAATTCATTATATTTCTCACTCTTTGAATGTCCAGAGAGAATTAACCTGGGCAACCCATCAAACAGTTTTGCCTTGAGTTTAGTCTTTAAAGGTCAGTGTGGTTCAGCTTTAACACTTCTGTCTTTCAACATGAACTGATAGGACTAAACCATTCATCTCAAATTATTCTTCATTAATAATTACTATAAAATGGAATTTATTCATTAGCTCCAGCCATATGACATTTTCAACTTTTCTCTCTTTGTGTCTATTTTATTCTATTTTATGTCAGTTTAAGAAAATCTGCTATTAAAAAGACGAGTGAGTAATCATGTTGAATAATCATGATCTCATTGAACAAAAATAATCGTGACTATGACTTTTGTCACCAAGCAGCTCTAGTTTTTGAGTGGACAAATAAATCACTAATGCAGCTGCAGAATAATTTAACTTTAGTTCTAAATCATTTTTACACAGCAGTGAATGAGGGTTGCACTCTGCTGCAGGACAGATATGTTGTGTATTTAAATGTTAAACATCTCAGAAGACCAGATCATGTCAAAAGTGGAACAGCTAGGCTGCTAACTGGAGCTGGAGACAACAATCTGTCTGCTCTGCAGACCTTTATGAGTTTGTGGACAGACATGACCCAGTTGTCCATCTGAGACACAAGCAGACACCACCATCAGCACCATCAGCACCAACAGAACCATCAGTGAAAGATGGTGGACTAAGAGTGAGCAGCACCTGACCCAATCAGAACCCTTGCATCTGTCATCTAATACATAAATAACAGCAATAACCAAACAAATAGCCAAACTTAGCAACAGGTGTAAGTGGTTGTGCCACAATGTATAAACCCCACTGTGGGCGATGAAGAATGACAGTGAGCAGACAAACATTTCAAAGTGGTAGACAAATACAAATCACAACTTCCAGGGTGGAAGCAGGAAGATGGAGGGCTGCAATTCTGCCTCAAGCCCAGCCACTAGACAGCACCCAAAAACATGCAGCATGTGCTGCATCAAAACACAAGAGGACATCCATCAAACTGTCAAGAAAAGACACAGCTCTGCAGTAGAGGCTGGGAATTTTGCAGGAATCCTATGGGCCATCGGATTACTGTACAGTAAGACTAGATGAGAATAATTACAGTAGCTCTATTTCCATGCAGTTCTAACATGAATGAATGCAATTTTCCTACTGTGGAACATAATGGCAGTCTTCCTGGCATGTGTGGATTGAGGAAGTGTTGGACAATGATCCCATGGACAATCATTTTGGTGATTTAATCATAATAATTCACTGAAATGATGTGCCATAGCAAATATCGAGAAATATGTGGCTTGTTTTCCCAGTTATTATTACGTATTTAGTAGTAGATCTAATTTACATTCAGTTTGTTTGTGGCGTTGTTTCAGCAGGGAGAGGAGTGGAGATCCAATGTGTCACCCTGGACCAACACTGAGATGAACTCATATCAACACTAAAATGGTTCAACAACAAACAAGTCATGACTATTCACGCTGACTTTGTACAAGTGTCTGAAACTCAGTTGTATACTGTAGCTGCTGGTTGAAAAGGCACCTTTGTGTCTGTCACTCCATCTTCTGTCTCTCTTGCAAGACTGAACTGAAAATCTGTGGTCTTGAAAGGAAATGAGGGAAACTGATGGCTATAGGCCCCCGTTGCCTGTGCTTTGTAACGGCTGACAGCAGGAGGAGGATATGGCAAAATCAGAAAAATTTAGATTCCAGCCCCTTCAGACGTAGGCTAAGTTTGTGCTGACAGGTGATCATTTAAACACAGTGAAACAGCTGGTTTCAGAGCCGCGCCTCACATCTGCGCCTGTGTGTGTGTGTACTGTGTACATATCTGCAGCCCATACGTGCCCGCTCGTTCCATGAAGCCTGTCATATTTCCTTTCAGTGAATTCCATCCACTCGTGATGTTCCACTTCATGCATATGCATGAGGAGCCAGTCTCAGAAGCTAGCAGCCTGTTAAGGTTTTCAGAGAACTCTCTGCCTCCACACACATACACGCACACTTACTGTATATATCTGCACAGCTCCAGAGGATTTTTTCCCTCTCCCTCCTCCTTATTCAAGTGTCTCACTTCCATATAAACCCGCAAAACTTTCAGTGACTTCAAAGTAAGAAGGATATTTTTTTGCTGAACTCCTGCAACTACACATGAATCATGTCAAGAAGGTGTTACTATTGGAAAGGCAATCTGACATTAAAAGTCCAACTTTGTAAAGGATTGTTCATGTGTTTTTTGATTACAGTAAGCAGCTCAGCATCAAAGCTTCAGTCTACAGAGAAATGCACAAAGCCTGTGTTCAGAAACTGAGCCTAAAAACAAGGCGTCTGGACTGGCTGACCTTTCCAATGTAGCTGACACTGAATGTTTCTTTGACTGTTTACCTGAAATCTGGAGTATTTGTATTTAATCACTCAGAAAACAATCAGGTGGTTCACTGACCTGATGTGATGAGAGCTTCAGAGAGACTCCTGACAGAGGAGATGTAAAAGTCACGGTTTTGTTTCTTCTCGTGGGTCAACGCTCCGAATAAAACACAGAAGAAGTGTGAAAGATGGACCTTTTAAATTAATTTCTGATCAGTCAATCAATCAGTACGCACCATGTAGCTTGACTCTGGCTCTGGCTGATGCTGTCAGTGCTGTAATTTGATTGATGCAACATCTCAGTGGGTGGGCACTTGAAATTATTCATCATTTCAGTTGCTCAACAGCTCAAGGTGCAATTTAGCAGCTGCTGTTACATGACTGGTTTGTGCTATAAGTTTGAACAGTTGCCACTGAACTGGATCAATGAAGGAGAGACAGCTAACATGTTAGCTGGAGGGAGAGAGACGAAGGGAGGGAGGGCGCGGAGACACGTGCACGGTGATTGATGAGCATGGTGTGGATTTACTGCTCTGCAAGCTGGACCTCCCTCCTTTGTATAATGAGGAACAAACACAACACTGAGCATGGGAAAGTCATCAGTTACTAAATGAACAGAGATTAAAATGGTGTCTGAAGCAGAGGTCACTATAGGTGATCTGGACTGATCCAGATCCAGATCTACTGTAGATACTGCCCTATTGGGATCCAGACCAATTACATTCTGCCCTGGGAAAAATCCTGTTTTACCCAGTTTATATTTTCAGGCTAAGTTGAAATCACAGTAAGCAAGTAAGCAATTTTTTCCACCTTTCTCTTCTAATTTATTAAGTGCAGTCCTAATTGAAGGTATAGTTCTCTGTGAGATAGATAACTTTGTATGATAAACATTGAAGAGCTGCAGTGTTAAAATGCAAATGCAAAATTTACTGGACACATGCTGCTGAAACGCCAAAGGTCATTAACGTGCCTTTTTCCATGTTGCTATTGGAGGCTGATGAGAAATCAGCTAACTTTATTTCCAAAGGTCTCTGGTTTCACCCCTCTCGTCTACAATTCACCCCGAGAGTTTACAAACTGAAATGAGGTCAGCAGCGTTTCCAAAATACTCTATTTTCAGTAGAGTTTTCTCCTCCTTTGAAAGGTTTTTTGTAAGGTATAAAGGTAGATGTCCATTTGTGACATTTTTTTATGAAGCAGCTCCAGTTTCTATAGCCTATTAATACTGTGAAAGTACCAAAGCCCCAGTCCACAGAAAAACACAGCCTGTATTCAGACACGGCACTAAAACCAGCCGTTAGGATTTGTGTAACTTTGTCAACATGCACCAAGCACCACCAACCTAGATCCATCATCCAACCTGGCAGGATTTGGCTTCTCTGAGTGTTCGCCTGAAGTATGCTCTACTTTTATTTGATCACTCATTAAAGCCAATCAGAGGAGAGGATTAGAGCCTCCTCTCTTCTGATTGGCTCACTTGTGACTTGAGAAGCCTGAATGTAAAAGTAGAATAAGATGATATGTTATTTTAAACCACAAATTCAACTCTTGCACCTAAAATAAGACACAGAGGAAGTATACATTTAATTTTGTTATGTATTTTGCTTTTGCAATCAAACTGTATTTTCAACTGATTTCAACTTCATGACTTGGATTGTACAATATTCTCCTGGCCATAAATGCGATCACATCAGTGAAACGACCTGTTAACATCCACTGTTTATCAAAACCTTGTATTTATTTGTAAGTCACATCACAATAAATCAACATGTGACTCATGAAAACTATTTCTGAAGCACTAATGCATCACAAATGTCACAAATATCATCAATAATGAGTACAGCCAGCTGAAGGATGACTATAAGATCAGCTAAAAAGACTCAATCACACAAAACAACCTTTCAATATTACAGGGTCAACAAAGTTTTAATAGGAGAGTTAGACACTGCCCTTCATTTGATTTATGGATTTCAGTGTATATTTGCTCTGTTTACACATGCCAGCAGTCTTAATTTGGTGATATTTCAACACAGAAGTGTCACTTCATTTCAGAATAAGCCTATAAAGCAGCGAAGGTGCTGACACATGAGAAGAGATATGAGAGGTAGGATTAATCATGTGCCACAGAACGTGTATAAGTAGGGACGTAGCTCAGCTAAGCTGCAGGGAGAGAGGGAGACGGAGGGAGAGGGAGAGAGCAAAGACATGGGCACAGTGATGGATGAGCGCGGTGTGGATTTACTGCCCTGCCTACCTACACTCAGCTCCACCCCCGCCCAGCTGAGGGTGGTGCTAAACTAAGGTCTCTGAAGCAGGACAGAGAAACAAGACAAAGTCAAAAGCCTCAGTTGGTCAGGGAGCAGAGCTGATCTGAGAGCAGTATATTAGTCCAAGGTGTCCGCCTACAGTACACAGTGACACAGCTTTATACCTGGATATTACACCCACATGTGGTGGCTGCAGAGTATCACCTCTGGACGCTTGCTTGAATATTGATGTTTGTATCTATTGTATAGTAGTTTATGGTCGTTCAGTTGAACGGGTGCTACCATGAGTCATTGACAAAGGTGAGGGAAGCACTTTTGGGATGTTTGTGCATGTGCGTTGAAGATCACTGACTGTGTACTTGTGTGTGCTGCTTGCCAATACTATTGTGCATAATTACACTGATTTATCATATTTGTGAACGATAAACAGGAAATTTGAGACGTTTCACAGTTCAGTGGAGCAAGTTCCCATGTCTCCCCTCCCCTGTCATAACTACAGTCTGGACTATGAGGCAGGAAAGGTTAATGACACTGAGAAAGGAAAACACAGGATTCTATGTTGTGAAGGGAGTATGTCAATATCAAGGATTATTACACAAGTGATTTTTGTTTATTGTTTCCTCTGCACATGTGATATATTTACCATCAGTTCAAAAGACCGATCATAATACTTGTGCAGCATGATGATGCCCAAAACGGAGAGCAGCAATATGGAGTTTCAGCACCGAGGTGGTGGATAAGACTACGCGCCAACGTACAGTAACTCACAAGCAGCCATCTTGCATCCACTTGCTCTGAAAATTTACTATTAACTAGTTTGCATAATGTTACTTTCATAGAAAAGTACATGATTAAATATATTCGTAATTTTAAGTATGCAATATCATAATTGCATTTCTGACCATACAAATCTAAACCATTTGAAAATCAGTCTGGTTATTTTAGTAAAACATGCACCGTGCCATTGGGCAGCAGCATTGAGTGAGCCATCTACTCTTCTTATACTGTATCTATGCAGGAGGGAGGGGTGTGTGGTGAATGACAGTCCAGTACATACCCTCTATTCCTCATGACTGCCAGAGGTGGAGTTGAGCACCTGGATGCTTCTTCATGCACACATGCAGATCCAGTATCTGTGACGTAGAAGAAAGAAAAAGAAAAAATCAGACAAGAACCACATGGGCAATCAGCAATTTTAGCTCGGGAAAGAAAAAGGACAGTGTTCAAAAGTTTATAGAGCAGAAACTTTGATGGAAAAATGTCCTGCCTCCGCCCATTCAAAATTACAAATCATCACACCATGGAAATGTCAGATCACACCCCAACCCCCACCTCTAATTTTCCCAGGTCCTCAGCCGGAGGAAAGTCTCATCCAGATTCTAGTTTGCATGACAAATGGGAAGCAGTGCTCAGCATCCAGTGGGGAAACTGTGTGCTAAGTTAAAATAGACCCACAAATGAGAATGAATAATATAAATAATGAAATAAATAATAAAATAGCATAATTTGCTCCTCTCTTCAGTTAATTAAAATCAGACACGAGTAGATGTCCAGCAAGCGATGAATTTTAAATCTGGAAGTCAGAACCTGGCGACCAAACTTTCACATGAAAAACAATCAGTCCTTAAGTAATTGTCCCGCAGGAGAAAGGCAGCACATGCTCCAGTGGCACAAAGTAAAGTGTGAGAGCTCAGTGGCCTGACCTTAATTGTGCTGCTTGAAGGAGCAAAGCACTAACACTGTAAAGGTTACCAGGTCGATCCCCACTGGGATCAATGACGCTGAGAGCGTTCAACCGATGGTTCTGCACACTGCACATTAGAAAGGAGCACATGTCTTGAGCCTGTGAGCAGAGCAATGATACTGTAATATCAGTGTTGTCACTTCATTGCAGTTTATTTACAGGGGACAGTTAAACACAATAAAGATGGATTAGGGAATATTTAGTGCATGGGTAAATGAATACATCTGGAGCAAATTATGATCATTAACACAAGAGTAGAGAGTTACTTCTTTTCTTTTTTTCAATGCTTCTGTAAGTATTTAAGCATGATGCTGCTGACATTAGCATTTAACTTGATGCAGTTCTCAACAGTTCTCTCCTATGTGATGGGGTCTATGAGTTTAAAAACATATACAGTGCATAATCATAAAAGATTGATTGAGAGATTTTCCCTGGGAAGAAATAAATAAAAGATGATTCTCCCCCAAAGATTTTTCAATCTTTACTCAGGGTGTGTTTTTACAGATGAAAAACAAACAAAACATTCAATTGCCTGCGGAAATTAAGTTTTCAACTTTCTTTGTATGAATTGATAAAATAATTTTTAATTTGCCAATTTTCAATGACTTCTCAATATTGGTTATGGAGATAAAATAAAATAAAATAAAATAAATAAATGACCGTGGCCAAAAATAAAAACATAAAATGCTTGGGGCTTGTTTTCAAAGATGAAAATAACTAAAAAAAAAACACTTCCCTTTCAGGAGCCAGTTAATAGGAATAGTGCTTATGTAGTGAATTTTTCAAGAATCTGTGCCTTCCAGGTCCACTTACTAAGTATAAGGCAATAATTCTGCCTCTAAGGGTAAAAATGAAATTACTGACATCATAAATATCCTTCATGCCCGTCTTTCACATTTTCTGCTTTAAATCAGGCTATAACTTACCCCATGGAGAGTTATGTAGTCCAGCAATACCCAATTATGAGAATATTATGACATAAATTTTGAGGTCAAAGCAAATAACAATCAATGAGAATTATATTGTGCTTCAGTTCATTTCTTCTTGCCTCGAGGGGAACCCGAAGCTAGAGGTGGAGATGGTCTAGGTTATGTTTTGATTGCACTGCTCAAGGCTGCTCCAGGAGGTCAGTAACTGCAGGGTCAAACCCCATAGGCCCCCCACATCCCCAAAATGAATGTGCAGGACTTATTTCACATAAAAAAACAAGGCTGTGTGGAGTGGAAATCCAGTAAATCACAAAGGACTAGGTCACAGAACGGTGGAACTGTTCTGGATTACTGCGATCATTGGTCCTGTAGGACCACACACTCTGCCAATCATAACCATGCTTCCACCACTGCACCGACAGCAATGTGTTTGCCAAGCCTTGCAGAACAAATATTCCTTTAATTTATGCAAATATGCACAAGAGTATATTCATTTTAATTATTAAAATGAGACAGCTCCATGTGCAACAGATTGTTCTGCTGGTGCGTCGGCGGCGTCTGACACGTCCTCTCTAATTATTAACAGCACCGTTGTACTTGGATGAAACAGAACAGAACTTGGAGAGTGCAGGATTCCCTGTGGCTGAGTCACAACCAGACATTGTTTCTTAACACTGTGACGTTGTGTTGATTTCTATTCCGCTCTCACTTTCCCATCAAACTGTCTCGGTCTCTCATCTTGAACTCTCCCTATGTGCCTTTGTGACGCTTTAACGTAAAATATCATTTTGACCTGTAGCCCTGTGAATTAAAGGCCTTTTATTTTTTAAAACCATTTTAATTACCGGGACATAGGTTTTTTTTTTGTACCTTTTTATTTGTTACAATTTTTCCTTCCTATTTTTTTTGGATGATTTCTCTTCCATCAGCACCGGTGGAAGCGCTCCTGTTCCATCTCTTTTTATTGTTTTGGCTTATAATCACCTGTGGATCAGGATAAGACTGTGTTCACCACATTAACTCCTGAGATCAGGGAACACAGCAACAGTTTCAGGCTCCTGTTACTGCAGGCTGTCACACAGCAGAGTCAGTGTGTGTTTGTGTTGGTAACACCTGTGTTTTACCTGCTGCTTAGAATAAATGTCTGCAGTAAAAAAAAAAGTCCGTAGTGATGACAGAGGCCATTGATGGTTTAGTTGTGAGGGACTTCCTGTTGGTGACAATGTTTTCATAACTGATAAAAAGAACTGCAAAGATGGGCCGTCCATCCATCCATCCATACTAGATGAAAGACCCTGGGCCTGGGAATCAAGCCAAGAACCTTCTTGATGCGAGGCAACAGTGCTAACCAGCATCATGCTGCTCAACAAAGGGGGACCTGAGATGACAGCTATCATTACATAATTCAGAGCAGTTCCAGAGCAAATTAATGTTAGTGAATGATAAATGATGATTAGCATGTTAGAGATGGAGGGAGAGTCACAAAGCCTGCCCATGATAGCATCATATAAATGTTGAATTTTGGAAATCACCCAATTGCTCAGTAGGTTACTACATTTTAACATACAGTATGTACTGCTAATGCTTATGGGTCAGCCCACACCTATCTTTGAAATTGGCCTTATTTTGATCTGAAGTATTAAAAAAACAAACAGTGTAGTTAAAGCTGCAGTGGTAGTACAGTACAGTGTCCAGGACTGCACTCAGACTCACAGGGTGAAAATAACACCTCCCAAGCTGTCACAGCTGCTACATATTCTGGTGGACAACGACAGACGGCATTAAATCTCATAACGTTTCTAATCTCTATTCCAAGTGCATAAGAAATCAACCTCTAGAGATTAAAAACACAGGATTATGAGTCTGAAAATTCTGTTCCCAAAGTACTTGAAAATTAACTTTATAAAGTAATTCAAACTTTCTCCCAAGAACGCCACAAACAATCCTGTGTTACTGTGTCCATGATGTCCCCTGCTGCTCTCCTATAGTCCTGTTTGTTAATTAGTCTGGATGTCTTTTGTGGGGCTGTAGCAGTAAAATAATTAACAATGACAAATAGCTTTTGTGTCCACCCGCTCTTATCCCACCTCCACAGCTGTGGGGATCTCGCTCCTCCGCAACCTGTTTTTATCAGGCCACGGGAGCCAAACTAAAACTGCTAATGCCTTAATTTATAACGTGACCTGGCATCAGGCTGAGAGGGAGGGAAGGGGGAGAGGGAGAGGTTGGGAGGGTGAAAAATTGCATTGTCACCACATGACTTTTAGCCCCCCCCCCCCACGCATCAAGTTACCGTGTGTGTGCTGATACAGCCCTGGAAAGTAGGTGTCCTTGTGTGCGTTGTGTCCATTGTGATTATTAATGGATGAGACTCGCTGGGTTCATCTGCGTGGCGCCATGTGCATTACCTCGACCTGGTGGACGTGGCCACACAAGTCAGCGAAGGCAGAGGGGAAATAGAGAGAATACAGGGAGGGATATAATGTCATAGAAGACATTTGCAGCATTGCATTTGGTTATTCATGTGGAAAGTGACAAAAATAGCGGTGGAAAGAATAGAAGGTGGTGGGGTGGGAGTTCATGGCGTTGGTCTCAATGTAGTATCATCAGTTTTGGAAAGTTTTAGATAGTCCAGCTTGCTGTTTCTGACTTCAGAAAGTTAAAGAGAGTTTTTTTTCTGATGGCATGTTCTTGCCCATCAGAGATGTGCCTAATAAGCCACTATGATAATACACTCAGCTGGCAGTAAAACAGTGGTAGGAAACCAGAAGACCCAGAGAGAACCCGTGCAGGCACAGAGAGGCTCCACAAAGAAAGGCCCCAGACTATAGGAAAAACCCATAACCATGTTGGTGCTATAAGCACTGCACCACTGTGCCACCCAAAACACCCATATGTCTGGTTATAGCAGTCAATATCCATCCAGCTGTGGAGGAAACATATTTTGTCTACCTCTGGCTGAAATCTGCCTCCCTGAATCCTGAATCTGAAATGCCCATGGTTTAAGGTTGAAATGTTTAAATGTGTATCGACTGATACTGTCAGACTGAATTCCCTCTACAGCGTTAATAGTCTGGTAAAACACTGGAATCATTCAGACATCTGAGAAGAGACTGAAGTAGAGTTCCTCCAGCTGCACATCCTGTCAGCAAGAAGACTCGTGTTGGAGAAGGATTTGAATATTCACTAAGTCTTAACCACCTCACGCAGTGTACTGTATTGTTGCCTCAAGTCATTCAGTCTTAATGTGCCTGTGAAGCAGGTAGCATAAATTGCAACAACTAGCAGTCTTTTAAAGTATTAATCCCCTCTTCACACAGATAGAGTACCAAGGTGAAGTGTTCTTTATAGGACGGCCCTGTCAGCAGTGCAGATTGTGTTTTGAGGGCGGATCATAGAGTGCTAGTGAATCTTGGAAATGGGACTCTTTGGAGCATTATTGGCCATAAATTACAGAGGAGGATCTCTGCTCAAGGTCAAGCTGTAAAAGTGACAGCCTTCAAGCAAAACTCACCATCAGCTGAGGCATCATCAATAATCACCTTCCAACTTCATCAGTCACCCAGTGATTCTCCTATCAAAGACCAGTTGAAGAAGGAGCTGCAGAGGTCAATGCCTCAGGCATTAGCCCAGTGGCACTAATAAATGAAAACCAGCTCTAACAAGGTACTGTAACTGTGGACTTTCTACATGCTGGAAGTATTGTGAAGTTTTACAAAGGTGAGTTGCTACTGTGTACAGGTACACTGGTCAGTCAGGTGGTTGAACCCAGCTCATGAGGAGGGTGTCCCACTGACATCTGCATGTATCCATATAAGAAATAAAAGTGTGAAGTTAAGTTTCAATTGAAAATGTGAAGAGTTGAAGAAGAAAATTCAACACTTGATTAGGGGTTCCAGATGTTTCTTTTTCAAAATGTTGTAATTTTGTTATTTGTATGTCCATTGTTCATTTTGTTTGTATTTTGTCTGTCAAACCCCATAAATTCATTTAAAAAACACTCACTAGGGAGAGTGAAGTTTCAACGATAATCCTCTGCAACAGGACAGAAGATAATATAAATTTGAGGCAGGGGTTAAGATCTCCGTTCTGATTACAATGCATTGTTGTTGAAGAATGGTCTTTGTCTTGGGCGAGTGGTGGCACTGCCCAAATGTGTGCCCCCATGGCAAACTGCTCAATGCTGGTCAGCCTGTTAGACAATGTTTCATGCCTGGACACCTGTAAGACAGCTACAGATTTAAAAGTACAGATTGTGGCTCTGGTTAAGTGTTTTTGTGTCAAAAATGAGTTGTGAGTAATGATTTCAACCTACCTAAAAAACATTACGACAAAACAGTATAATAAACCGCAACTTTCTAAAATGATCAAAAAGTTTGATCGAATACCTGCACGGTCAATGTTTTAGCTAGAATTAGACTGGCA
The DNA here is from genome assembly GCA_030347415.2 of Decapterus maruadsi. Taxonomy (NCBI): domain Eukaryota; kingdom Metazoa; phylum Chordata; class Actinopteri; order Carangiformes; family Carangidae; genus Decapterus; species Decapterus maruadsi. The sequence goes on along the minus strand of CM064891.1, from coordinate 10,009,884 downwards.
GCTGGGTGTATTATCACCATATAGTGCCATCAGTGGCATCACTCAAAAAAACGGAAAAACAAAGAAAGAAAAGAAATGCTGAAATGATGAAAGACTACTTACTGAAGAAAGCTGCCAGAGCCACTGTGGCTTTCTACTGTAAGTGCTCTGTACCTGAGGTGAATGGTTGAGATCTGCTCCTGTCAGGTAGGACCAGCGATCAGTGAGGCTGGTCCACAGGGGGATAAGCCAATTCTGATCGTCCAATCTAATTTATGAAGCAGAAAATACGAGCAGATGTTAACCGCAGAGCTGGGTGTTGCTCTTGCAGGGCTTTGATCTGCTGCCACTGAACGCACACTGTCCCGCGTAATGGTCCAAGATCTTTTTTCATGCATTCACATAATATTCACTTCAAAGGGTATTCTCCATGAAGGTCAAGAGCCTTTGATTATTTGATACTGCCAAACTGACTGCACGTCAATGACAATTAAATGTACAAGTGCACAAATGAGCATTGCAATGATGAGCTACATCCATGGATTCCCACCCATCCATTTACCTAATGGTCCCAGTTCATTCAGTACAGGATCAAGATAATTAGCAGGAGAGTTCAATTAGAATAGAATAGATCCAGGGAGCAGGGACCATTGGAAACTCCTCTGTGGGTGTGTTTGAGGACACTTTGAAATCTGAGGTGATGAACAATAACCTTTAAAAAAAAACAAACAAAAAAACAAAAAAAAAACGGCTCATGTAAATCTTCTTGTGAGTATTTGCTTCAACGGTTCCAAAAAATAATTTCTTACTAAAACTATTGTCCTTCAAAACAAATATGTAAACAGCAGGAGTATGTTTCTGTGTACTGTGATGGATCAGCTCCATCAGGAAGACTGTGAAGTGAAAGTAAAAATCAGTTGTATTTCTAAATGATTTGTCAAGCCAACTGCAGATTTATTCTCTAATCCAACAAACATTAGGAAGCTCATTTGGTCCTCCTTCTGCCCAACATTTAACAGGTAGGAAAGGAGAAGACATTACTCCACTGTCAGCTACAACACCAGTTGCCACTTTGTCTTGTAGATTCTTTTTAAGATGACTCTTCATAGTCAGTCTCCAGATGCCAGAGATGCTCTCTGAAGTCTGAAGTCCTCAGAAAACAACCATCTGGTTGTTTCCCTGGTTCTGGAAGGAATTAGTTTACCAAACTGAAACACATTTTATCCATTGGCGCAGTCTCACACATCCAACAGTCTGGCTGAACCTGTTATCACTCTGGCGTGGGGCTTTCAACCAGTAATAAAGGTCTTGGACGACATTGAGCCCAGGATGCAGCAGGTCTGTGATTACCTTTTCTTTCATTTGCTGCTTTCAGTCTTTTAAGACAAAGCAGAACACAAGGTGGTTTATGTCTGTACTGAAATAACTGGAACTAGATCTTTACATCCAACAGCTGTGCAAGAAAGCAGAATCTACAGTATCTTGTCTGATTGTTCCCATCCTTTACATCAACATTTTCAGTTTCTTCCACCTGGTTTACTGATCAGACTTCCACCTGCTAAAACTGCAAGGGAGAAGCTGGAGGTAAATTACAGAAAGAACTTAACATGATCAGTGCGTCCTGTGGGAACTATCTTACAACTGACGAAAGGAAAACACAGTGGTCAAACTGTCTGTACACAACAATAGAGAGAGTGATAAACCCATGGGATATTATTACAACCTGCTAAAAGCATTTGAGGAATGACCAAAAACAAAGAATTTGGGAGGGAACATTGAGTTTTTCTAATGACACACTGAAGAGTGAAACAAAGTCTTTAAAACAGCAGCGAGTGGCCAACATCTGACCTTTCACCTCTCCTGTCCTTATGGCTGGCTGTGCAAATCTGAGCATGCTGTGTGTATTTACTGACACCCCACTGGATTATGTGACTTCTTGCTGATCTGCCGACTTGCTAACATTCCCAGCTGCCTCGTGCAGCTTTAATGAAAAATGTAATCCCACGCTATCTCAGACAGCACCATTACATTTGCCTAGACAGTCCGACAGCCCCGGCTGACATGCGTATTCCTACACACAGGGGACGCTGACATGTGATAACACCAGGCTTATTCTGCTTTTTTCCCCCCCTCAGCCTCCACTGATAATTTCCACAGGGCATGCAGCCAGCCTTCAGTTGGACTCTGTGGAGAATAAACCCCACCTGGTTTCCACACTGATCTATGGTGATGATTCTGGCTGATGCAATTTGTGAGGTATACACACAGAGTTCTGAAAAGCTCAAGGTTTAAAGGTGTGAGATTTATATGTTTGTTGGTTATTCAGCAGGTCTAGGTTGAATATTTAATCCACAGACAAAATGAAAATAGTTCATATTCAACAAGTGTGCCAGTGGGACAAAGCAGCTCTGCTCACGTGGACCCAGTCTTGCAGGATTTTTTTTTCTTGGGCTGTTTTACTTCCAGAGGAGAAGCTCAGAGCTGCCTTACTTCTGATTGGCTCACGGACCACGTTATTACTAAAGCGCCAGAAGCCTGAGAGAAGATGTAAAATGAGATATTTTTTGTTCTAAACTACAAAAACAGTTTAACTTCTGATCAACATTTCTAATAAAATACAGGGACATTATATAATATAGAACCTTTCAGAGGGCGGGGAAGCATTATTACATACTGGTGTGTATGAGGATGTAGTGGATAATTGGAAACAGTGTTGTTAGAAATCAATACCTCATCTACCTCTAGAAGCCTGATTGTAATGTGAATATGTGTTAATTACAAGGGTCAGTTCCCCTAAATTATCAGACCACTTATCTCCTGTGGTATTTGGTCTTTCTGATAGTTTACCCAGATTTAAAAGATGCACTAATCAATATTCTTAGCTAACAATGGATTGAATTGTCCATGTGATGCTGATGATGATAAAGCCAAGCTGAGTGAGTGATTACCTTCCCCTCCGCTCACCAAAGCATTTTAGTGTTTTTCAGCTGCTTGTTTTGGTTTAACGTCACGTCACTGCTGGGTCAGGATTGTCATTCTCATCAGTCGTACTTCCAGCTGCAGCCGCCTGCCAGCTGTTTACAGATCATGAAACCCTCTTGACATAGGGAAGGAAAAGATCAAGCCTCAGCCTGATAATCTCCAGTTCACTTTCACATTCATGCTGCCTGACTTCGTGCTCATGTTAGCTGATTTCAGCTCAGACAAACATGGATTATTTTTGCTTTGCTTTACTCCTGCCAATCAGTGGAGACTAATGTTTCCAACAGGTCATATCACGGAGACCAAGGTAATCAAAGGCGTATGCCACTGTGTACTCTCCTCCCCAACCTTGCAATGATATTCTGCGCATTTGTTTTAGACATGTCACTAACAGCTTGTCAGTTTTGTAAGATGATGATGTAGCCAACTTACTTTTTAATTAGCTCTTAGTTGTTTATTTTACTACTAATAATATTATTCTAAATACAATATAATTTATTACTCTTACTTGAATTATTAGTTTGCATTTTTCCTGTTTTATTACTATTAAAGAACTTTGATGCTGTATATAGCACTGTATAAAGTTCTTGGTTCTTGGTTTGATGCCCAGGCCTGTGGCACTTCGGCACATTATCCTTGTGTCTGTGTTGGTTCTCCAGCTTCCTCCCTCAATCCAAAACATGCACATTGAGTGGATTGGTGACTTTAAATTGCCAATATGAGTGAATGTAAATATGTGTGTGTTAGTTTCCATATGTGGCCATAGGCTGCTGACCTGTCCAGGGTGTACACCACCCCTACTCCCCCACCCTACCCTCAACCTAGCCAGAAAACAATGTCAAGACCAGAGCAAACAGTAATGTTTAACATTAACTTTGGCTTTGTTGTATCTGTGTTGTGGTAGGAATCTGAATCCGAGCTCAAAAAGTGGGCAAACAGTTGATCTAATAGGAGAAATTGAAGTAATGGGAGGGGTTGGACAGGAAAAGGGCACCTTTAAGCAATCCAAGATTAGAAGCCTGAAAGCCCATAATTTACAGAGCAGCTTGGCAACCAGCTTTGTTTTCCACTCTCCAAAACGCCCCTCCACAGTAACCATCAACTGTTTGTCCACATCCCCTGAAAATGACTCAAAGTGCTGAAGCAGTTCAGAGGAGACTGCATGATGGTAAGAGACGACCAGCATCCTCCTTCCCCTCCCCTCCCCTCCCTGCCAGGACTGATGTGAAAGCTTTTAAAGCGACTGCAAGTGTTCATTAGAGATAAGGGAGTTTGTCTGCCCACGTAATTGCCCAGCTCCTGTGGCAGACTGTATGTGCCAGTCAACTATTACCAGTATGACAGCGGCCTGCCATGCTCCAGCAGCTGCTCTTGTTCCCTGACATTTAGACCCATTTAGGCGAATTATAATGAAGAAGCCAGCAGGGCCTTTGTGTGTGTTTGCCTGATTCACTCACACAGAGGATTAATGAGTTCATGCAAGAAGTGGTAAAAATATAATAATAATAAAAAAAAAACTCAAACTCAGCTAACATGTACAACAGCATAGCAGCATGATCTATACAAAACATTTCATACACGAGTACAAGACTTATTCATGCCAATTACTCTGGGAGGATCTACCTAACCGATCCTTAGCCAGTGTGCAGCATGAATCTTTATTGCTAGGCGATGGAGGCCGAAATGACACTGTTGCTGTCAACGCTCAAATGCTTACATGCCATCAGGTCCCTCCCAGTTAGGGTTGCAAAGGGGCGGAAAATTTCCGGTAAATTTCTTTCCATGGGAAGTTAAGATGGGGAATTTTGGAAATATTGGAGAAAAAAAATCCCATTCAAAATGTTAAAGGGACAAGGAGGAGTTTTTATTTGGTTATAAGAAAGTCTCATATTAATGTGGATGAATCTAGGCTACCCACTTGTTGATGACTTTCATTCTTGATCAATGAAAACATTCTTAGCAAATGTTTTCGCTTTCGTCCGTCTTGTGCCGGTCCAAGAATTTCACCGTGTGCCAAGACTCCTGGGAAATGTAGTGTGAAAAGACTTCACTTTCAAACACTCCTCGATGTCCCTTTAAATATTCCCATTAATTCCCAGGGAAAGTTTCCAACTTTGAAAATTCCTGGAATTTTGCAACCCTACTCCCAGTCAAACCCAACCATCTCCTCCTCCTGTACTGCAGCATCATTGAATCCATACTCCTGTTCTGCACAGCATGCTGCTTCACCATGCAACAGAAACAAACTCCTAAAAATCACTCACACATGCTCTAAAATGATCGGCCCCCTCACTCCCAACCTGCCAGCACTTGTTGACACTGTCATCACTCAGAAAGGACGGACCATATCACATGACCCCTGCCACCCCCTTCACTTGTGTTTTACACCTCTCCCTAAGTTCTGGCATCAGATACAGACAGATTGCTTGTTTTGGGAAAAGTTGTATTCCATCCCTCATTAATGCCTTGAAACACCCTGAGCAGAAGGCAGCAAGGTATTATTTGTGAACTATTTCTATTTCTAAAGAGTTGTATGTTTGCTGAATGACATTGTTAAATACAAATCGTCTGTATGGTCACAGTACACACATCACATTCACCCATTCACACAAACATTCACACACTGATGGCGGAAGCTGCCATGCAAGGTGCGAACCACGACCCACCAGGAGCAAGGTGGGTAAGGTGTCTTGACTAAGGACACTACGGCAGCAACCGGGACAGAGCGGGATTCGAACCGCCAACCCTACAAGTACTGACTGTGAAAACAAATTTCCATGTAGGGACAACAACGTATGAATCTATATGGTACTGACAAAAGCAAGGATCAGAAAAAAGTGATGAATAACTTCATTACTGCTCAGTGCTTTTGATGTCACAAAGTTTGCGTGTCCCCTGGAAACACTTCTGATGCGATGAAGATGTTTTATGTTGTTTGTGTTTTCTCTTCAAGATATTGTATGATCATCAAATGTTTCAAAGTTCATTCATGAATATGTATCAGTCAGTCTTCCACAAGATGGAAAAAGAGGATCAACGAGAAGACATGTATCATTGCCTTCACTGGCAAATAGTTGCCATGGAAATACATTGTAGATTTTTCTCATACTGTATATTGTTGGAAAGTAATGTCACAAATCAGTCGGTATGAAAGCTGGTATTTCAGATGATACTCTGCTCAGATTCTCCACACAGATCTCACAGTGGAGGAGGAATGGAGGCTTCATAAGGGCCCAGTGGAGCTGCGCTGCATTGATATGTGGGCTAATGGAATCAAATAAGCATCGATGTTTGTCAATTGACTTTTTAAATAATGTATCGAAGTATCTGGGGAACAATGTAGAGATGTATTCAATGAAGCAACACGTAATAAGCAGTTTGTTCCTGTTAGTTTGGACTCTGCAAACAGAAACATTTCATCTGAGCACACAGTCTCTGAGGTGGGACATTCTTCTTCTACTGCAGCCACATGTTGTGATTTCAGTGAACAAGACAACGGTTCTTCTCTGAAACAGAAATCTTGCGGAGCGCAGCTTTAATTCTGTAACGCTGGCATTTTCTGTTTTGTTTTGCCAGTTCAGTGAAAACTTAATAGGAACTTAACAGAGCGTTGTCTCTTTAGCTCCACTTTTAAATAGCCTGTTTAAATGGCACACAGACTGGAAACTTAAGCGTTGCATAATTTCAAAGAGAATATTTTTACTGTTTTGAGACAGACTGGATCTACCCTGCAGCTCCGTGTCTCAGGGGAGTGCCAATTAGCTTGTTTTTCTTTTCTTTGATCATCTGAGCTTGAGATGGTGCAACATCATGCCACACTCAGGTGATGATATTATCTCCTATTAGTGATGTTCAAAGCACTTCTCCTCAGTGTCCCCAGTCCCTAGAATCACTTCATCAACAGTGGTTTGTCATAAGGGGCTTGACCGGAGCTCCGGCTGCACAGTACCACTCAGAACCCAAACAGTGCGTATTCCTTATGATCCTGACTTCCTGAACAAGAAACACGTCAAACTCCGTTGAGAATTGTGGAGATTTAAAAAGCTGCCGTTAGGAATTTTACCTCTATTACGGTTTCGAACCATGTCTGCTTTTTTATTCGTCCGCCATTGGGATCACTAAGCTATAAAGTACTGAACCAATCTGCACCAAATTTAGAAGCTCAGGCTATAGAAGTAACAAGCATCAACCTCTGGGGCTGGAAAACATTAAAATGTCCAACTTTACAGCAAGAATAAACATGTTTACAGCCTGCTACAAAAACTGTTTTGGATCGCTCCACCTAATTTTCCTCCTTCTCCACCTATAACTCACTCATTTATATTTATGAAAGTTTAAAGTTGTGAATAATTGAGGGACAGGCCACTCGAATGACAGGTGGGTGGAGCGTAAGACTGCCACAAACCATTAGGATTAGATAGGAATGAGTCAAATACTGGCATGATGGTGACAGTGGAGCAGATCACTGTAAACATCAAAACCGCTATCCACTAGACTCTTGTGTTTGTTTACATTTTGCTGTGCATGTATACTACCACAATGATGATTCTTAAGAATTCATCAAAACATAAATATGTCCTCTATTGTTCTTATATTCTTCAGCTGTAATAGGAAATAACTAAATAACACAGGGGTTGTAAAACTTATATTAAAGTTTGAAGGTTCGTAAGAAGTGAAACATCTCTTTTCCGTTTTCTTTCTCCACTTCTTTCTCTGACGTTTTCTCTCGTCATGTGGAGTATCTCACTGACTGTCATACTTCACAGTGATTGGCTGAGTAATGTCCTGTGGCCAGCACTGTAAAGGCTGGAAAAGCTGTGCCAGTTCAAATAGAAATGCTCCATCAAAATTTCATAATACTCAATAATTCATCGGTGAAATATGTGATATATCCAGGGTGGCATCAGACAAAGGCCCTCAAACAGACCAGACTTTTTTTTCTTTTTTAAAGTTTTTGGGCATTTCTGCTTTTATTGTGATAGGACAATGATGGAGGGCAAGGACATCATGTAGGCTTTGTCCTACATGGTGGACACTCCACAAGGTGAGCCACTGGAGTGTCCCAGGAAAGTCTGAAATAGACGGTGTGCGTTTGTGATGTGTTATAACTCAAACAAAAGAATGTCCTCCATGTGCAAACACTGAGTGAGTGAAAGCGCTTTTCTCTGGACGTTACCTAGCAATGAACAGATCATTTTGAGAAGTTATTCAGTTCAGTTCACTGACCCGAAAGATTTGTTCTTTTGAAGAACACACAACACAACACAATAACTCAACATCACATCCTGTCTGACTCTGAAAAGAGACTGCGTCGGTGCTGTTGTGATCATTCGTGAAGAGATTACAACAGAAAAGATAACACACGCATGATGCCTTTGAGGATATATTTATCAGCCCACTGTTCTTTGAAGTGGATTACACAGACAGTGTATTAGAAAACGCTCAAAACAAGGCGGGACTCTGCAGAGCTGGCACCGAGCCACGACCCCGTCTTCAGGAGGGGTTGCACATAACTCGGCCCTGGCACCGAGCTCCCCTCCAGAGGACTTCCAGGCTAAGGTGAGCGTAGCCAAGTCCTCCTGCAGAGAGTGACATCCATAAAGATGACAGAGGCCCTGCAGGAGACGCTGCAGGGGACACGGGACAAGAGACGTGCCCTAAAATGACCAAGCTGTTTGAGGTGGGGGTGGGGTGGGGGGGCCTGACGGCAGCAACTAATGATAAGAAGTGGCAGGGGAAGCTGTGGTGCTGTTGGCAGGCACCGGGCCCATTTGGCATTACTGCACTTGCTGGTGAGGCAGTGATAACTTTAGATTGCTGAAATCATCAAGCGTGAAGCTCTGCAAATGGACATCAACAGGAAAGATAAATGGTGATGAGCGAGCGAGCCAAAGTTGACACCCTGCCTGCCTGACGGACGCAGACACACCTCTTAAGTAACACAGCCTCCTCCAAGATGGCCAGCACACATCAGGCAGACTGTTGGCAACCCCCCACCTCAATCCTATCCCCTCCTGCAGTTTGATCCAACTTCCTCTGGGCTGTGCAGCCGGTGGCCTGTCACACCCTGTGATCAAAATGGAATAAGTACGAGAAGTAAACTACTTTAGGTTTCAGCGTACAAGAGTTATTTTTCACCAGCGGGAGCAGGAGGACGAGCAAAAAAACCTCCTACGCGACCCCTCCCTCCCGCCCCCCTTTCGATGAGGTGTTATGACAGTGAGTTTAATAAAGCACGAAGAAGTCATTAATAAGTAATGCTCTGCTGTGTTGACAAATAACGTGGAGAGCATCAGCTGGGGGCGCCGTGGAAATCACATCAACATGAGCAGCCACACGTCAAGTCACTGAACCCAGATCAGGAGTTACTTCAGTGTGTGTGTTGTGTGTTTGTGTGTTGTGTACATAGATGCATGGAAAACCTACAACATCCTCCTGCAGGTTGGAGGATGGATGCCACCCTCTTATCTCTCCAACTACGGAGCTGAGACTTTTTTTTTAAATATATGTTTGTTAAATTATTAAAAGACAACACAAGAACATGTGTAACAAACAAACCGACATTTGAATCACATGCACACACATGTTCAAATTCATAGAGAGAGAGAAAAAGGAACTGAGGAAAAGTGCTCGGAGCTAAGATAGAATAGTGGAAATATTCAAACCCTTTGCCACTGTACATCAGATGGAACTACATCCAACTCAAAAAGTTGGAATAGAAAGCAGATATCCTGAGTAGCAAAAGCTGAAATTTTTGCCTGACTGACCCTATTTCCATAGTAAAGTTACGTATTATTGTTGTCATTATTGTTATTTCCTGGTCTGCACTGCAAACAGTCAAGTTAAACAAGTGGTAAGAATTGAAGTGAATGAGGATTTCACCTCACCTGTGCTGCTCCAGCCCTATTTAACAGTGTCGAGCAGTATCAGCTCAGAGAGCTCCATGCACAAGAACAACACATGCAAATAGGCCTAAACAAATGCTGTAGTGCTGCAAATTCTGAAACTACAGTATAATCACCATAATTTTGACAACACACACAAAACAATCTCATCCTGTTAGTGACATAGATGTAGTATATCAGATGATTAATTCAATGTTGATCAAATAACCCAGCAACTCCACACACCAGTTTGAGCTCAATGTCTCACTGTCAAAAAAGAAAATCCCCACATGTTGAACTATTTCTTCAACAAAAATCTGTTATGGTGTGTGACAGAAAAGCAGAAACCACAAAATAAAAAGGCAGAAAGAGGCCGACAGCTGATACAAGCCTGCAGAACATTGGCTTACTGTACATGTGTGCGCCATGTGTGATGTATGGTCTGTTGTTGCACAGGCCTGCACTGCACACATCATAATGGGATCCCTGCTGCACTCACGTTCCAATGCCAAGCTCTGGACCATGACAATAACACTGAGTCAAGTCAGCTTCATAAAATATGGTCACTTTTGTTTTTAAGAAAAGAAAAAATACAGAGATGAAATAATGGGATTCTACAGTTTTACAGAAGCTCATCTGTCTGTGGCCACTCGTGCAGGAGATTTATTTACAGCAGAGGATAAAAACGCATTCCAGCGATCACAGGGCTCATATAAACTCTGCCTCATAACTGAGACCTTGATCGTCATCTATTTGCTTTGTGCCGCAGATACAATGATATTACAGCCGTGCCCTTTATGTGCAGCCTGTGTCACATCCTAACGGATTTATTTACAACTTCCTTTTTCTTGCTTAGTGTTCAGAACAGCCTGACAGGAAGTGTTACACTACACGGTACCGAAGTGCAGTGTTTCACATGTATCCCACTGAATGATGCTGCGTATGGAACAAATCAGACAGTTATTAAACAGCTGCAGCCTGCAGATGCAGCACACCTCCTGAACTGTAACAACACTTTGCCCAACTATGCTAATGAGCTACAGTGTTTGGCTTATGTATATTTTCCCTTAAGTGTACAAATACCTTTCTGTCAACAGAGATAAGCAAAGAATCATTACATTAATTTTCCTAAAAGGTAAAACCCATTATTGTGACAAAAAGCCGATGAGCGTGCTGCCCTCAGCTCTTATCCCCTCATTGTGTGTCAGTGTGCAGTGTAATCCATGGGAAGAGGCTGATTCAGCACCATGGACAGCAGCTATGACTAACATGATTCTTCTACTTCGATAAAAACCATTATCCTCGGCAGCTGCTGCACTGTAGCCACTTCTGGACTTATACACGGTTTACTCTCTCCATATTTAACAAAGTTTACATTTTCTATAATTGTCTCAAAGTAACTGTAATCGCAAGTGTTTACAGTTCAGGTTGGCAATTCTTAGACTTTTCTGACTTTTTTTTATTTACAACATTGTTTAATTCTGCGTTCAATTCTATGTTGTTTGTCCAATAGTATATTACAATTTTTACAATTATTATTATTACATTATTATAACAATTTTCATTTTACTTCAGTACTCCACCAGGAATTAAAATGCTTTTGTGGCTTTTCTCCTGCCGAGAAAGGGAGTGGCGGAGAACAATGACGTTGCGGTTATACACTAAGTTGGAAGTTGTAGTTCATGCATAGTGGCAGCAGAGCTGGATGTTTGTGAAGCCATTCATTCCGTTGTGGCAATGCTACTGTCTTTGACGGACATCTTGCACATATACTTAATTCGCTCATTGCCCATTGCGATGGGGGGTGGTCCTTGTTTACAGTGAGCAGCAGCGTCATTGCGTTCCGGCTGGTACCAGCACATGACATATGTCATGACCAAACATTACGGTGGCAGATCAATAGTTTTAACTTAAACAGAGTAACCACCTACCAGGAAGTAAACATTTCTCAATTGAGAGTAGACAGTGAAATGAAGTGTAAGGAACTGGTTAGGACTAGACGTGCCGCCTGGCCTGCCTGAGTGTGAAAACTCAGCTCAACACTGCAGTTTCCTGCTGAGCTTAATGCTGTTAGTGCACAGTAACTGGGCTTCAGATGAGTGTACAAAAATTTTGATCTGCATCTCTCTCTTTCAGCTAGACTGAAAAAGGGCGATGCACAGAGAGACTGCAGTAACTGTACAAACTGAAAGCAGCAGGAGAGAGCAAAGAGAATGCTGTTGAAGATTGTGGGTGCTTTGACGTAGTTGAAAGTTTGTGATTAAAGGGCCCACAACGCAAACACCAATATATTTGTGCCAACTAACCACACTCATAGTACGCACAGAGAATGCAGACAGTACGCCTATGTAGGAGCCTTTACTGTCTTCTGACAGGGAAACCATATCGTGTAAGAGTGGATGGTGGGTCCAGGTGGGTGGAGCTTGGTTTGCTGTGACATCACAAGTTACAGGAAGTCATGACAGCTGGTTTTAAAGCTCACTTTCTGAATACAGGCTGTGAACATTTCTCTGTGGATTGAATATGTTGACACTTTGACTGTATTAATACAGAACCTAAACCTGATCAATAATCAAAGGAGACATGGACACCATTATACGATGTGGGTCCTTTAATTCCAAACACTTCACAATGCAGCTCAAGTCGGCCAGAAGAAGACTTCGCACTGCTAGCAAGCTTTTATCATGTGGTAATCACTCCCTCAATCTCTCTTGCGTTTTATCAGGCAAAGCAGACATTTGTGTATATAAAAATGTCAAAGATTATTACATTGATATAAGTTTAAGGCTCAGCTGAAAATATATTAGCAGAGACATCTCAGCTGCCTGCGTATAAAACTTGTTGAGCACTATCTTGTCAGAAGCTGACTGTCGGCCAAACGCAGACAACTCAGTCACCTAGAGTTTTTTTTTTTTTAAATCTCCTCATACAAAACAGATGTAGGGAAAGAAAATCAGAAAGAAACAGACTCATAAAAACAGCCTTCAGGATTTATCCCTGTGTAGCTCCATGTCTCCTTTAATGGCTGTCATAAATGTGACAAAGTTGAAGTTACATGCTCCATTGTGTAGCATGTAGTGTGGCACTACCCGTGTAAATGATGCAACGCAGCTGCACATAGTTCCCACCTACATGTGGAGACTGAGGCTGCATAAGTTAGAGAAGTCACAGGTGGGTTCATTATGTGGAGCGTGAAGGTGTCAGCCTCATTAAACTGAAGTCAGATCAGTGGAGTGGAAAATGATCATACCATTGGGACTGTAGGCGTTCACTGTGCAACATATTTATCATGGTGACATAAAAATAAAATCAAGTAGAAAGAGCTGCTGCTCAGTTTCAGAGAAACCCCAGTGCGGATATGTTGAGGGTAAACTTCATTTTGATATACTGTGATTCTCTATCATCTCAGAATAATAGGGTATCATGCATGTGTGGTATATGTAAAGTATCTGATTCACATACCTGTGTGTTAAGAATATGAATTACAGATGTGAATCAGTCCAACACTTTGGTCCAGGGTAGAATATTAGAACTGGTGTGGAATTCATCATCAATATTCATCACCCCCAGGCCACTGCAGTCTTTTCATTAATCTTCCTCTAGGACCATTTAGGGCTAAGATTTTCAGCATGGTATGGATGTCACCTGTTGGTAAGGATAAAGACAAACTGTGGTCAGTGCTCAGGGTTGGAGACAAAAACTGTTGTGGCCATTAATGGAACTGCAGTTTTTTGCTACTTTGATGTGGGCTAAATGTTGAAATTGTTTAGGTCACCACTTGGTTTTGCCCACCCTCAAAGCAGAGTGTGCTCACACTCACGATCGTGTAGAGATCATTATTGACAAACACATAAGCATAAGCAAGATCATTATATCAATGACCACTGCTCATGCCTTTTTCCCATTAATATACATCACTATTTCTAGGATTGTTATTCATTTGTTCAAGTCAATTTGCCTGCCACGTTACTGCATACAGCCATAATTGCATTAACTGTGAGTTGTGATTGGAAGAGATTGACAGACAGAACCTATCTGTGTCCCATGGTGTTGCTTTTTTCACCACAAGTGTAGTGGAGCCACTTGACAGAGCCACTTGACGTCATTTCTCTGATGTAATAAAATATCCACACTTCACATAATCCGATTGATATTTATACACGCTGCACTTACTTACGCGTGAAGATCAGATCGTCACTAAAGCCTGTGTCATGTTAAGAGCTGATAAAACCAATGAAACGGTCACAGTAATTACATAGACAGTGAGAAAAATGCTCATAAACAGAGCGTGCAGAGGTGATTATATCAGCTATCTGTAATTTCATAGGTAGACGATTATGGTTAAGACTGTGTAACCAGAAGGAGTTTCAGGGTCTGCTGGTGTTTCAGAACGGAGGACACTGTCATACTCATCTCTAATACAAACCCCGCTCCACCAACTCCCCATTTCTCCCCCCAGCATCTCCCTCGTCTCCATTGTGCTTGTGAGGCATAAGTGGCACCTTATCATGGAAAATGCTACGGTCCTCAGCCAAATGGATGGGGGTAGCAGGGGAGATTGATGCATTTGTTAACCCAGAGGTCAGTTGTTGTTGTTGTTGTTTCAAAGAGCCGGTACATTGTACCGTCTCCTTACCTCTGGCACTCCTCACCCAGACATCACAGTTTCTAGACTTCCTGTAAAGTATTTTTATGCTCACTGATTCCTCTCTTGTGGTTGAACCCTCAGTCATCAAGCCAGGCTGACTGAGATAACACAGTCCTGTGGTGCTTCCTACTGTACTTACAGGTACCCACACCGATGCCTCAGGGCTTCCCAGTGCAGCCTCAGTCTTTGACTTCAGACTGCTGAGAGACTAACAGGGGCAGTTACAGGTTTAGTGTCTCATTCAATGGAGGTGCAAAGCTTTTAAGTAGTGTTGTCAAAATGTTTCTGAATGGGAGCTGTCATTAAATAATAACTTTCCCCTCACTGAAACTAATTGATGTTACTAGTTATGAAAGGTCTTAGTACCTAGATAGCTGTAGTCACGGAATTTGGCACATTGAGAGCTGAAAGGTCAACTACCTTAATAATGCATATTAAGAGCTATTATGCTTCATAACATTAGACTCTTCCTCCTCCGCAGGCTTTTGTTCATTCTGGCATGACTGGCAGGTCTTGCTACACGCTGCCTCTCCTTTGAGCCGTGCTATTATTCACAACATCACTCCCTGTTAATCCTTTTATACTAGTTCTATGAGCACCATATTAGATAACAATAATAATCAACACAGATTATGATTTGTTTATTTAGTTCATCACTTACTTGGCTATAGTTTCACAACCAGATAGGCACAGGACTGTTGCTTAGCAACATATAAATACCTCAGGTGTGTGCTGCCAGGCTTCTCTCCTTAACCTCCATCCTCTCCTGATGACCAAACATCACTTGAATCAATCTAAGTATTCCAAAAATATTCTAATCTGTGCAAAGACAATATGAAATACTGTAGATACGAACAATGACTATATTGCTAACTAATGGGTCATAGAACTAGCCTCGTAAACCAGACTCTCCCGGAAATGCATTCAATTCATTTCTCAGGAAGAGTCTGGCCTCATACCCGTTGTAAGCGTTTCGCCGAAACACTCCGCCTACCGAGCCAATCAGTCCCTGATTGGCCAACGTGCTGTGATTGACACAGCACGTTGGCCAATCAGGGACCGAAGAAGAACAGCGATAACGTCTTTTCCTCCCAGAAACTCAACTAGCGCCGACTCTTGCTGTAGTTTAAGTTCTGTAATTGATGGTATTTCATTTAGAACTTCCCTTACTGCTGTTTTTACGCCGCTGTTTGACGCTCCGCCATGTTTGTTGTAGGTGAGTCCAGTCCATGTAGTGATGTTTTCAGGCCCTGATTGGCCAACGTGCTGTGTCAATCCACAGCGGCGACGCTGATTGGCTCGGTAGACGGCCGATTTCTGGCGAAACGATTTCAACGGGTATGAGGCCAGACTCTCCCTGAGAAATGAATTGAATGCATTTCCGGGAGAGTCTGGTTTACGAGGCTATCATAGAACACCTGTTAGGTGGAGTGATACATGTCCACCAGAGATTAACAGATGCAGCAAAGATTTAATGGTCCATCAAAAAACAAAAAAGTTATGTTTAGGCCGAAAGGTTTTTGTTTTGCTTATCTTCTGTTTCTTTATTTTATTTTATCACCATAGTTGCAATCTTGTTTTTTGATGGACCATTAAATCTTTGTTGCATCCGTTAATCTCTGGTGGACATTGCCATTTTTTGATCATCCGTGTTTGAGCCTTTTCCTCCTGCTGCTCTCAAATGTTTGTTGGCCTACGCACCTGAAAAGAAGATTTTTTGGACAGTGAGCAAGGGCGCAAACACCTTTTCTCCTTTTTGTCACTCTACATCAGCAGTCATGGAATATCTCTTGTCCAATCAGAAGTTGTTGTGTAATATTTCTTAGATACACAGTGGTGCCCAAATGTCCTTTGTTTGCAGTGATACATTTAAATCAAGGTGATACAGTGTAGGGTGTTTGCTGAAGGAGCAAAACTGAGGAGACGGCTCACTGCTGTACTTTGCACAGGTGAGAGCATATAAAGGGTGACTCAGCAGAACAGTGCTGAGCAATGAGGACTGTGGCCTGGCTGTGTTTCCTTCAGCACTAATAATTGCAGCCTCAGAGATTTTACACCATCTAACATCCAGCACAGCTTCCCCTGGAGGACCGACGTCCTAGCATAAAGTCTCCAGGTGTTTGTATGAAATGTTTCTTTCCATGTGTGAAAAAAAATAAAACCCGAAACAAACCGAGCTTACTCACTTTTTTTTTTGCAGGCTAATACATATCCTGTCTTCCTCTGCTCCCCCCAAGGTCAACGGAGCAACAGTATTGAGTCAGAGATATGGCAGGCATGGCAGAGCTGTGCTGATAAAAACATCTAGGTTACATCCCGGCGGATGTTCTGTACCCTGACTTGAAACACATTTTCACCTCATTCTATCCTATGACAAGAACTCTTGATGTATTGTATGTGGTTCTGAGGAGAAAATCTTGTCCTGAGGGGGGTGGGGGGGTGGCATGGGAACATTTCCCACCTGTTTCTCTATTCTGAATTGTAACAGGTTGCATAATGTTCAATCTTTTTTTCCACCACTGAGGGTTTTTATGGGATTTTGGTAGAAAGTGACAGCTTGTTATGGAGGGAACTGACAGCAGAAGATGTTATTGTACTTTTTTTTTCTATATTTCAGATAGAGCTGGAATCCAGCTCAAGTTGGCTGTATTTTTGAAAAGAGGATTATTTGAACATTGCCGGATTTTTTTTTCACCCAGAACTCACTCAGAAAAAGAAGAATACTGGATGGTGATTTGAAAAAGCACCACCTCACAACTTTAACAAACAGCACCTGGATTTGTGAGCTACGAGGTCACAGTATTAAAGAGGACACAAAAAGAATCATAAAAGTCTACTGCTTTGTTTAATTCAAGTTCAAAATAATTCAACTGGACGCCCAAAACAACCAGGAATCTATTAAGTTATATTTTTATATCCTAGTTCTTCTGTCTCCTGTAACACTGCCAACTGGCTCCCTGTCCTTACTGTAAATCTTGCTATCTCATTAGTGATGGTCTCTTTTATATGAGCTTCTGGCAGAGGTCCTGAGAGTTAGTGTTGTGAAAAGTGGGCAGTCAGACAAGGCTGTACAGTTGATGTCGCTCCACTCATTTCCAGAGCCTCTGCTGTCTGACTTGGCTGCCAAGCAGCTGGTGAGTGCTCATATTAGCTGTTGTTGTTGTGGAGTGAGGTAGCTGCTAAGTCGGTAAACAGTAGAGGTGTAAGAAATTATCGATAGGCTGAAATATCGCAATATTTTGTTCCACAATACTGTGTCAATATTCAAAACACTGTATGGATGGATTGTTTTTTTTATTAACAATTTACATTGAAGGTGTTGGTTAATAGAAGACTATAAGTCCATTATTATGCCTGCAGTGGGGGCTTCGTCACAATAGCGTTTAACTCTTAACAACATGCATCAGATGTCAGGAGAGTTACAGAAACTGTTAAGCTCAGTCTGGACAGACAGCATCTCCTCCATTCATGCTTGTTTTAAGTGCACTGACTGGCAATGTTTCTTGGCTGTGGTAACATTAATGAACACAGTTTCATCCTATGTCACAGTTTGTGTGGATTCAGTGATCCCAGCTAAGTAACCAATGACCAGAAATCAGTTAAAAGATCTTATTTACAGGTGACCCTCATGAGATAAAGACTGAATCTAGAGAGGTTAGGGCTGAAGCTAAAGCCAAAAGTGAGGACAGGGGAAAAAAACAAGATGAAAATGCTGATCCAAGGTCAGCCTGGCAGGCAATCAAATCTTTAGCTTGAAATTAATCTGTGGTAAACTTTTTTTTTTCACGATCTGAAAGGTCTGATTTTATTAATTCTGTTAACTGACTGCAAATTTTGATTTCAAACGAGGTCATACCTGTCTTAATATTTAATTTCTTCTCCAAGCTGTGGGCCAAGCTTAGATGAACTTGACTGGATTTCTATAGACAGAAATTGTTGGTTTTTAGGAAAACACTTGAGATTACAACACTATTAATGAAATAATTCAATACTGAAGGCACCAAGTGCTCCATGTTTGTTTGATCTTAAAGCAGGTCTAAGTTCGATATCAAAACTGTTTAAGTAGCCATCAGCCATTCATGCTAATAATGTAAACTCTATTATTCTGAGATGACGGCAGTGTACACAGGTAAAGCGTCACCCTTGATAAACTTTGTCAATGCATGATCTAATCAGTATTAATCAGACAGCCACACGTGGTTATTAGAAGAGCCTTTACCTGTTCAATCAATTTCTTTGTAAAATTATAAACGGCACATGTTCCAGTCAAGCAGCTGTCACCAATTCCCCAGAAGTTCTTAATGTGTGTCCAAGACAAAGCACCTCAAGCAGGGAGCCTTACCACTACCCATTAAACATCCTGAAACACAGTGGAAGTCACTTATCCCTGCACTTTCAGAGTAAAACCAACCACAGGCTTCATAAAATCCAATGCTCTGCTGAACACTGTGTTCTATCAAAACAAGAGGAGGATTAGATGCAGCACTCTTTTTTAATACTGATGGTTTCCAAAGGTGATAACAGGTATCACAAGCAGATGTCTGGAAATAAAAGGACTCCAAGGAAGCTATCCAATTTTTCCCCTGTGTAATCTCAATAATCCTTGAAATTTTTACCTTCACTCCAAAGGTTGTGTTTGAGTGTCTACTTGTGTATTCACTCACTTTACTACAAGTAGCCTATATACAGTACTCTCTGCTATATAACATTGGACTCATGACTTGAATGTTAAATTATGTGCCAGATATTCAGAATGATCTCTGCCACGTCTACAAATACCAGATCGTCATGTATGATATCTTGGATGAAATATACATAAAAATATCAAAACATCTCTGTTTAAAGAGAAATGTGTACTCTGTCACAATGTCTGAAGGGTATGCTCATTTTATGTGATAAAATTACATTATCTGGCAGCTAACATTATGTGCCAGATATTCAGAATGATCTCTGCCACGTCTACAAATACCAGATCGTCATGTATGATATCTTGGATGAAATATACATAAAAATATCAAAACATCTCTGTTTTAAGAGAAATGTGTACTCTGTCACAATGTCTGAAGGGTATGCTCATTTTATGTGATAAAATTACATTATCTGGCAGCTAACATTATAGGAGCTAGCCTCTCTTTGTGAGATGACTTCCTCGGCGGCACTTATGTGAGAGGCTGCTTTGCCTCAAGGTCTAGATCCATGTCATTTTCAGTTTCTGTGTTGTTTCCTAATGTAGCAGGCAACACGTGCTTCAACTGGTAGCAGCAAAGTCTGGTTGTTAGGTCATATTTTGTCAACTGGATACTTCCGTGGAGGGGAGGTTGTTCAGGCAAGGAGCTTCTTTCACTGAAAACAGCAAGTCTGGAGGATGCCACTCTCTTCCAGCTGAGATGAAGAAGTGGTTCTGTGGTTGCCATGCTGGTGCAAAGGGGAATCGCCAAAGACGCCTGCTCATAGCTCATTTGAGCTAAACAGAGGAGGGGGAATGGCACATAAGATCACTATTGGCGGGGCGGCCCGCCCCGCTAACACGGCCCTCCGCCCCCCTTGAAAAACGGGAGATCTCGGAGCCAATCGCGGTCAGAGCAGAACTGTCGGTCTGATAAAACTGTTGGAGCTCCACCTGAATCACCCACGCAGCCCAAGCTACCAACGGCGCTATTCGCCCTCCGCCGTGTGATTTTTAAATACCAGCGCTCATGCCGGGTAGCCTACAGTACACACCGGACGAGGAAGCGCCGCAAACCAAGAAGCGCCGAGAACCACAGCTGTGTTGTTCATATGCACGCGGCGCGCAGCTCCGCGGCCGGCTCACGCTGTAGTGGCGCGGTATCGTCGTCTCTTTTAACCCAGCTTGTACATCATCAATTCATGCTTCAGAGTTTAATCATAAAACCGGTGATAAAAGCGCCGCTGTTTCACTATTTAACTCATTTTCAGCTGCGTCACCTTTACTGTGAAAGTCCAGTGGATCTGGATCAACAGAGCGTTTGTACGGAGGAGAAATCAGCTGATCGCTGCTGTTGACTTCTCTCAGCGTCTCCTCTGAGAGTTGTCTCCGCCTCCTCACCCGTTGAGCTGAGTGTCAGGACCTCATGTATATTAGACTATAGCCTGTATTTTATTTTTTATATAAAAAAAAAAAAAGAACGGTGGGGGAAAACACTGTGTTTACATGTGCGTCATGTATTTGCTCTTAAAAAGATGCACTTGTGATATGGAATTGACATTTACCACTGTCCATCACAAGATTTATTATTGAATATGATGCTGAGTAATGAATAACTTTTTCAAACACTGTAACTATAATACTAATCATATTATTAAATGATTACCACATAGTAATGGCCAAAACAACAAACTTCAAATGAACCAAATCAATATTTATTGTATCAAGAGGAGAATATCAGTCTTATTTCAGTGTCATTTCAGCACCAGTGGGTTGCTGGTGGTTATCAAGGTGTCACATTAATGTTATCACTTAAAGTAAAGTATATTTTTTGGATAATCGATATAAAGTGCCCCCCCCCCCGGACTCATCCACCCGCCACCCCTCCAAGACAAACCGGCTAGGGGAAACACTGAGCTGGTATACCTTTTAACGTATTTTGTACTGATTATTGCACTGAAAACTAGTTAATAATATAGCCAATAATATGTTAACATTAGCAGATAAATGACGTTAGAATAATTTTGTTTGGAGGGTGGGAAGTTATTGGTTTGACTGCCTTTGTAGTGCATTTTCATGGCTAACAGGTCAAAACACAAGTTAAGGTTAATAAAGTAAATGTCTTTCCCTGCATAGTTCAGTACAATGTGGGGTCAAAATTTGTGTCCTTTAATGTATGAAAAGTGCCATACAAATAAAGATTGATTTGATTTGAACATTAGTCAGGGCCTGCACCCTTCCGGAATACAAAGAGAATTGTAAACATAAGCTATGATGTCACAACCTGGAATGGACTTCACAGGGGAAAAAAGTGATGTCATGATGATGTCACAAAGAATTCTCAATAAATACAATCAGAACTTCACAAACAATTCATTGTAGCTGCAGACAAACGGTGCAATTTTCACAGCATTCGTCGATCGTTCTTCACACGTAAGTAAGACGACACTCGATCATTCTTCACACGTAAGTAAGACTACTGACACGTCATGGCTGAGAAAAAAATCACCTGGGCACAAATTGTAGAAGCTGTCCCTCAGGGTTGTCCAGAGAGACAAACTCCTGCAAGTCCAAGCAAGGAGCATCCTGGAGGGCAAGTTTCCATTACAAAAATGCCCAGCAGACGCAAAATAAAATGGGTAAAACTGGACCTCACTGACTGCCAGGGCCAACAACATCAGGCCAGAGCAGGTGTTCAAGGTCAGCTAAACAAACCCATTCGCCACCTTGAGAAATCTGCAGAACAACACACGCGGAGCCCAGAAAAGGTGGTGGAATTGAAAGACAAGGTGCAACATCAAGAGACTCAAACCCAGCATCTCATTCAGGAGAAAAAGGAACAACCTGAGGCCAGAGCAGAAGTTCCAGGTCAGCTAAACAGGCACATACCCCACCTTAACAAATCTGCAGAGCAACACATGGAGAACGCAGAAAAGGTGGTGGAACTGAAAGACAAGGTGCAACATCAAGAGACTCAAACCCAGCAACTCGTTCAAGAGAAAAAGGACCTCTGCTGGACGGTCAGTAAGACCGAGGGAGGTAAAATCTCACAGGAAGAGATCAGAGACATGAAGAACCTCAAAGCAGAGTTTGCCAATAGAACAGTCTCATGGATGGTGGTGATAGAAGCCTGCGTGGCTAAGAGGGAAGAACTAGAGATAAGGAACAAGGAACTGGAAATGCAGGCACAGGAGTCCCAAAAAAGGTTTAAGGAGATCATAGAAAATGCCAAACAGAGGGACATTCAGATCCAGGAGCTCAAAGACACTAACGAGACTCTGACACACACGCTCACAAAGACCTCAGATCAGTTGAGGAGCCTACAGCGTGATAGTGGCCTTGAAGAACAGTTGCTGTCTGAGGTTGCGGATATAGAAAACTCCTGGATGAAGAAAGTTGAAGAGTTGGAGACGGTGAAAAAAGACTTGCAGAAGGAGACACAGGCCCTGAAAGACCAGAACAAGAAACTCCTGGCAGAAAACCAACTCCGTAAGGACGTGCAGAAAGAACTTCAGGGAGACAATAAAGTCCTCAAGAAGGAGAAGCTAATACTTCTGGCAGAGAACCATGTCCTAAAAGAGGATGAGAAGAAGCTTCAGGCAGAGAACAAAAGCCACGTGGAAATGGAGAAGAACCTGCAGGCAGAGAAACAGGTCTTTGGGGAGGAGGAGAAAAAACTGCAGTCAGAAAACCGTCTCCTGAAGAAGGAAATTAAAAAGCTTCAGACAGAGAAGATAATCCTGAAGCAAGTGGCTGAAAAACAGCAGGAAAAGAACCAACTTCTGCAGGATGAGAAGAAACAACTGAATGCAAAGACCCAAGTCCTGAAGAAGGAAAAAAGAACCCTCCAGGCAGAAAACGATGTTCTGCAAGTGGAGAACAAAACCCTGCAGGCCACCAACAACATGCTGCAGGTGCAACAACAAAACCTCCAAACACAGAATGATGCGCTACATGTGGAAAACAACAAGTTGCAGGCCTCCAACAGTGTAATCCAGACAGAGAAGGAGAACCTGCAGGTAGAAAACAATGTTCTGCAACTAGAAAACAAAACCCTGCAGACCACCATCAACATGTTGCAGGTGGAGCAGCAAAACTTGCAAACAGAGAACAACGTGCTGCATCTGGACAACACCAAGCTGCAGGCCACCAACAGCGTGCTTCATGCAGAGAAGGAAAACCTTCAGGTGGAAAACAGCAATCTGAAAGTAGACAACAACAACCTGAAGGTCAACAACAACATGTTGCAGGTGGAGCAGCAAAACCTGCAGACAAAGAACAACGTGCTGCATCTGGACAACACCAAGCTGCAGGACACCAACAGCGTGCTTGAGGCAGAGAAAGAAAACCTTCAGGTGGAAAACAACAATCTCCAAGTAAACAACAACAACCTGAAGGTCAACAACAACATGTTGCAGGTGGAGCAGCAAAACCTGCAGACAAAGAACAACTTGCTGCATGTGGACAACGACAAGCTGGAGGCCGCCAACAGGGTGCTTCAGGCAGAGAAAGAAGACCTTCAGGTGGAAAACAATACTCTGCATGTAGAGAACAACAACCTGAAGGGCAACAATAACATGTTACAGGTCGAACAGCAAAACCTGCAGACAGAAATTAATCTGTTGCATGTGGACAACAACAAACTGCAGGCCACCAGTAGCGTGCTTCAGGCAGAGAAAGAAGACCTTCAGGTGGAAAATAACACTCTGAAAGTAGAGAACAAGAACCTGAAGGGCAACAACAACATGTTGCGGGTCGTGCAGAAAAAGCTGCGAACAGAAAACAACATGTTGCATGTGGACAACATTAAGCTGCAGGCCACCAATGGCGTGCTTCGGGCAGAGAAGGAGAACCTTCAGGTGGAAAACAACAATCTCCAAGTAGAGAAGGAAAATCTGAAGGACAACAACAACATGTTGCAGGTAGAGCAGCAAAACCTGCAAACAGAAAACAACATGTTGCATGTGGACAACAACAAGCTGCAGACCACCAACGGCGTGATTCAGGCAGAGAAGGAAAACCTTCAGGTGGAAAATAACACTCTGCAACTAGACAATAAAACCCTGAAGGGCAACAACGACATGTTGCAGGTGGAACAGCAGAACATGCAAACAGAGAACAACATGTTGCATGTGGACAACAACAAGCTGCAGGCCACCAGCAGCGTGCTTCAGGCAGAGAAGAAGAACCTTCAGGTGGAAAACAACACTCTGCAACTAGAAAACAAGATCCTGAAGGCCAACAACAACACGTTGCAGGTGGAACAACAGAACATGCAAACAGAGAACAATGAGTTGCATGTGAACAACAACAACCTTCTAGAAGACAACAACAAGCTTCAGGCAGAGAAGACTCATCTCCAGCACAACATCAATGTGCTGCAATTGGAGACAAAACACCTGCAACAAGACAAAAACATGCTGGAGGTGGAGAAGAAAGACCTCCAAGAGGAAAACACCATCCTACAGAAAGAAAACCAAGAACTCCAGACAGAAAAGCAAGAACAGGATGAGCTCCTGTTGAAAAAGCAGAAGAAGAAGAGGCGCTTCTGTTTTTGGAAAAAGACCAACGTGGAGCAGGAAAGGGGAAAAGAAGAGGAGGATGGGTGTGATGAGAGTCAGGTGGTGGAGGGAGCTGCATGTTGTGAGACTCAGGTCGGACAACAGTAGCTCCACCCATCTCCTCTCTTCACCACACTCCACTTTCCTCTTCTCTCTCTCTCTCTCTCTCTCTCTCTCTCTCTCTCTCTCTCTCTCTCTCTCTCTCTCTCTCTCTCTCTCTCTCTCTCTCTCTCTCTCTCTCTCTCTCTCTCTCTCTCTCTCTCTCTCTCTCTCTCTCTCTCTCTCTCTCTCTCTATCCTCATCAAAAAATAAAAAAATAAAATAAATAAAATAAAAATTCTGCATGTATGAGCCTTAGTGTTAGTGTCGAAGACGCCTGCTCATAGCTCATTTGAGCTAAACAGAGGAGGGGGGCACATAAGATCAGAACAGAAGCTGGTATACTTTTTAACGTATTTTGTACTGATTATTGCACTGAAAACTAGTTAATAATATAGCCAATAATATGTTAACATTAGCAGATAAATGACGTTAGAATAATTTTGTTTGGAGGGTGGGAAGTTATTGGTTTGACTGCCTTTGTAGTGCATTTTCATGGCTAACAGGTCAAAACACAAGTTAAGGTTAATAAAGTAAATGTCTTTCCCTGCATAGTTCAGTACAATGTGGGGTCAAAATTTGTGTCCTTTAGGGGCCGTGTCCACAGGACGCGTTTTTAGCGCTCTGGGCGTCAACTTTCCATTCAAACCCTATTGAGTCCGGCGCTCACAGCGCTCAGCGCCCTCGGCGGTAAAACGCCCTCGGCGCTTGCTTTTTTTTGTCGCGGCGCTCAGAGCGCTTCGAGTTGAAATCTGCTCAACTTTTAGAACAGCGCCGCGCTCGTTGTCACTCCTCCCTGCACTGACTAATGACCGACAGCAACACAACCGGGGACGTGGCTCGGTTTATATCATGACCCACACTTGTATTGAAGGCAGGCCGACCTCAGGGTCCGTGTCAAAAGCTGACGCTGTGTATTTCTGAGCCTCGTTGTAGTGTTTACATAAACAAGGCAGTGTCGGAGGACTCGTTTTGTAACCTAGCAACAGCGGCATTCTACGAGGGAGAGAGAGAGAGCGCTAAGCGCTGGGAAAGCAGCGCTGTGAGCGCTGTCAGCGCTGAAAACGCGTCTGGTGGACACGGCCCCTTAATGTATGAAAAGTGCCATACAAATAAAGATTGTTTTGATTTGAACATTAGTCAGGGCCTGCACCCTTCCGGAATACAAAGAGAATTGTAAACATAAGCTATGATGTCACAACCTGGAATGGACTTCACAGGGGAAAAAAGTGATGTCATGATGATGTCACAAAGAATTCTCAATAAATACAATCAGAACTTCACAGGCAATTCATTGTAGCTGCAGACAAACGGTGCAATTTTCACCGCATTCGTCGATCGTTCTTCACACGTAAGTAAGACGACACTCGATCATTCTTCACACGTAAGTAAGACTACTGACACGTCATGGCTGAGAAAAAAATCACCTGGGCACAAATTGTAGAAGCTGTCCCTCAGGGTTGTCCAGAGAGACAAACTCCCGCAAGTCCAAGCGAGGAGCATCCTGGAGGGCAAGTTTCCATTACAAAAATGCCCAGCAGACGCAAAATAAAATGGGTAAAACTGGACCTCACTGACTGCCAGGGCCAACAACATCAGGCCAGAGCAGGTGTTCAAGGTCAGCTAAACAAACCCATTCGCCACCTTGAGAAATCTGCAGAACAACACACGCGGAGCCCAGAAAAGGTGGTGGAATTGAAAGACAAGGTGCAACATCAAGAGACTCAAACCCAGCATCTCATTCAGGAGAAAAAGGAACAACCTGAGGCCAGAGCAGAAGTTCCAGGTCAGCTAAACAGGCACATACCCCACCTTAACAAATCTGCAGAGCAACACATGCAGAACGCAGAAAAGGTGGTGGAACTGAAAGACAAGGTGCAACATCAAGAGACTCAAACCCAGCAACTCGTTCAAGAGAAAAAAGACCTCTGCTGGACGGTCAGTAAGACCGAGGGAGGTAAAATCTCACAGGAAGAGATCAGAGACATGAAGAACCTCAAAGCAGAGTTTGCCAATAGAACAGTCTCATGGATGGTGGTGATAGAAGCCTGCGTGGCTAAGAGGGAAGAACTAGAGATAAGGAACAAGGAACTGGAAATGCAGGCACAGGAGTCCCAAAAAAGGTTTAAGGAGATCATAGAAAATGCCAAACAGAGGGACATTCAGATCCAGGAGCTCAAGGACACTAACGAGACTCTGACACACACGCTCACAAAGACCTCAGATCAGTTGAGGAGCCTACAGCATGATAGTGGCCTTGAAGAACAGTTGCTGTCTGAGCTTGCGGATATAGAAAACTCCTGGATGAAGAAAGTTGAAGAGTTGGAGACGGTGAAAAAAGACTTGCAGAAGGAGACACAGGCCCTGAAAGACCAGAACAAGAAACTCCTGGCAGAAAACCAACTCCGTAAGGACGTGCAGAAAGAACTTCAGGGAGACAATAAAGTCCTCAAGAAGGAGAAGCTAATACTTCTGGCAGAGAACCATGTCCTAAAAGAGGATGAGAAGAAGCTTCAGGCAGAGAACAAAAGCCACGTGGAAATGGAGAAGAACCTGCAGGCAGAAAAACAGGTCTTTGGGGAGGAGGAGAAAAAACTGCAGTCAGAAAACCGTCTCCTGAAGAAGGAAATTAAAAAGCTTCAGACAGAGAAGATAATCCTGAAGCAAGTGGCTGAAAAACAGCAGGAAAAGAACCAACTTCTTCAGGATGAGAAGAAACAACTGAATGCAAAGACCCAAGTCCTGAAGAAGGAAAAAAGAACCCTCCAGGCAGAAAACGATGTTCTGCAAGTGGAGAACAAAACCCTGCAGGCCACCAACAACATGCTGCAGGTGCAACAGCAAAACCTGCAAACACAGAATGATGCGCTACATGTGGAAAACAACAAGTTGCAGGCCTCTAACAGTGTAATCCAGACAGAGAAGGAGAACCTGCAGGTAGAAAACAATGTTCTGCAACTAGAAAACAAAACCCTGCAGACCACCATCAACATGTTGCAGGTGGAGCAGCAAAACTTGCAAACAGAGAACAACGTGCTGCATCTGGACAACACCAAGCTGCAGGCCGCCAACAGCGTGCTTCATGCAGAGAAGGAAAACCTTCAGGTGGAAAACAGCAATCTCCAAGTAGACAACAACAACCTGAAGGTCAACAACAACATGTTGCAGGTGGAGCAGCAAAACCTGCAGACAAAGAACAACGTGCTGCATCTGGACAACACCAAGCTGCAGGACACCAACAGCGTGCTTGAGGCAGAGAAAGAAAACCTTCAGGTGGAAAACAACAATCTCCAAGTAAACAACAACAACCTGAAGGTCAACAACAACATGTTGCAGGTGGAGCAGCAAAACCTGCAGACAAAGAACAACTTGCTGCATGTGGACAACGACAAGCTGGAGGCCGCCAACAGGGTGCTTCAGGCAGAGAAAGAAGACCTTCAGGTGGAAAACAACACTCTGCATGTAGAGAACAACAACCTGAAGGGCAACAATAACATGTTACAGGTCGAGCAGCAAAACCTGCAGACAGAAATTAATCTGTTGCATGTGGACAACAACAAACTGCAGGCCACCAGTAGCGTGCTTCAGGCAGAGAAAGAAGACCTTCAGGTGGAAAATAACACTCTGAAAGTAGAGAACAAGAACCTGAAGGGCAACAACAACATGTTGCGGGTCGTGCAGAAAAAGCTGCGAACAGAAAACAACATGTTGCATGTGGACAACATTAAGCTGCAGGCCACCAATGGCGTGCTTCGGGCAGAGAAGGAGAACCTTCAGGTGGAAAACAACAATCTCCAAGTAGAGAAGGAAAATCTGAAGGACAACAACAACATGTTGCAGGTAGGGCAGCAAAACCTGCAGACAGAAAACAACATGTTGCATGTGGACAACAACAAGCTGCAGGCCACCAACGGCGTGATTCAGGCAGAGAAGGAAAACCTTCAGGTGGAAAATAACACTCTGCAACTAGACAACAAAACCCTGAAGGGCAACAACGACATGTTGCAGGTGGAACAGCAGAACATGCAAACAGAGAACAACATGTTGCATGTGGACAACAACAAGCTGCAGGCCACCTGCAGCGTGCTTCAGGCAGAGAAGAAGAACCTTCAGGTGGAAAACAACACTCTGCAACTAGAAAACAAGATCCTGAAGGCCAACAACAACACGTTGCAGGTGGAACAACAGAACATGCAAACAGAGAACAATGCGTTGCATGTGAACAACAACAACCTCCTAGAAGACAACAACAAGCTTCAGGCAGAGAAGACTAATCTCCAGCACAACATCAATGTGCTGCAATTGGAGACAAAACACCTGCAACAAGACAAAAACATGCTGGAGGTGGAGAAGAAAGACCTCCAAGAGGAAAACAACATCCTACAGAAAGAAAACCAAGAACTCCAGACAGAAAAGGAAGAACTGGATGAGCTCCTGTTGAAAAAGCAGAAGAAGAAGAGGCGCTTCTGTTTTTGGAAAAAGACCAACGTGGAGCAGGAAAGGGGAAAAGAAGAGGAGGATGGGTGTGATGAGAGTCAGGTGGTGGAGGGAGCTGCATGTTGTGAGACTCAGGTCGGACAACAGTAGCTCCACCCATCTCCTCTCTTCACCCCACTCCACTTTCCTCTTCTTTATGTGTGTGTGTGTGTGTCTCTCTCTCTCTCTCTCTCTCTCTCTCTTTCTCTCTATCTATCTATCCTCAATAAAAAATAAAAATGAAAAAATAAAAATTCTGTATGTATGAGCCTTAGTGTTAGTGTCGATCGCCAAGGGGGGGTGCGACCGTGACCGCAACCGGAGAGTTCCACGTGTTCGGTTGACGGGGGGCGGCGGCAGCGTGTGAGTTTCACTTTTACCGTGCACTATTGTCATGCATGCGCGCTTCTCTGTCTTGCTCTCTCTCTCTGTGTGAGGGCTAATAACAGAGAAAGAGCGCTATGATGAATGGAACGATATTGTGTTGCCGAAAGCCAAAAAATCTATTCGTTGCGGACGTAATTTATTTGTGGCAACACCTCGTCGGTATGTGACATAACAGGGCTGGCGTCGGCAGCCTAGTCACAGCCACAACACCAGCTAAACGTGCTTCCTCAAATTTGAGGCGGAGTGACCACTCTATGACTACCTGGCTCCGTCTGATTGGACGTCGCCAGTGGCTGCATTTGATTGGTGAAGCAGCCAGAGATGCAGCTTCATTAAAACAAACAGAAACAAATAAAAAAGTAGCGAGTATGTGTGTGTGTGAAATCGGCAAGAAAACAAAACATCGCCGATTGTCCTTCCAATCGCCGATAGACGATTGGATCGCCAATCGGCACAACCCTAGTCAACATCAAAGTGTTATGCTCACGTGGTTCCTTTAATTTACACCAACTGCCTCCTCATTTAGCAACAAGAGCAGCTGTATGCCTGCATCAACAAAATTCCTCTCATTTGCTAATATGACATCATCCTGTATCCCGACTATACAACATTAATAAAACAACAGCAGTCCTCACAGTGTTATGGCCTCTGAAATCTGCCCTCATGCTGTCAGAGCAGGTGGGCATGCTCCTGATTACAGGCGATGCAGCTAACTGACAAAAAAAAAAAGGTGCGGGGCTGTCTGGACCCAGTTCGGCCAGAGAGGAATGCATTAAATATTAATAGGATTTTCATATTTTTGACTGGATAATATTTCCAGTTTCTCAGCCTTTGACACATTCACTATTAAATCCTTGAGAGCTTTTAAAAGGCGACTTGAATGCAGAGCTGGAGGACTGACCTGAGACGGTAATAAACCTGTGAGAACTGCTGCCTTCAAAAACTGGAAGGTTGGAAATTAACCCAAGAGGAAAGGAAAGTCATGAGGCACTTCCTTTAGTATAATATGTTGGTGTCTTTCTGTATGAAATATGCTCAGTGTAAATCACAGACAAGAAATGATCTCTTGATTATCTTGGTTACATTAAATCCTATTATACATCAACTGAAGAAAAGCCTTTAAGGAATAATTCAACACTTCCTTCAGACAGCAATATGATACTAGAATGATTAGTTACTATCTGGTCCCAGTTTCTGCCTTTTAAGAATATTGTGATTGAAAAATAAAACACATAAAAATGCCTATATGGAACTACTGATATAGCCCAGTGTTTCAAGTGTCAGTTAGGCTTGTTAGCATATAATGCTGTAGTTGTATCTTCAGCATATAGAGTATAAAGATGTCTTTGTGTTCTGTACAGTGTAGTCGACCTGTATTCAGAAACTGAGCTTTAACTTCTGTGACTTTGATATGTCACAGTGAAACCCCTCCCACCTGGCCCCATCTTCCAAAATAACAGGAATCAATTTCTCATAAAACTATTATTTTATTTGAGGAGAGGGGCTCGGAGCGTCCTCCTCTTATTGTCCTGCCCAATTCCACAATCTGAATGAATAAAACTGCTGGGTATCAATCATCACTGTGCAGTCACTATAAGCAGCACAATAAAAGCTTTGTGAGCAGCAGCAAATGCTTGTTGAACTTTTTTTTTTGCTCTGGGTGAAATAGAGTCTGCCCTGCACTTCTGTTTGATGGAGGTTTTGATTGTTGTACAAAACCAAAGGAGCAGAGCTGGACTCTGAACTGAGAAGTTCAGAACTGAGAAGTTCAGAGGGGTCAAAACTTCAGAGGAGTGACACACACACCGGACTAAACCTGTTTTCGACTCTACCACACACACACACACAATAACTGGAATTTTGGAATAGTGGAAGACACATCTCTACAGTATTATATGGTGCTTGTTCTAGTAGTTCTACTTCTTCAACGCACAGGGAGGCAATCTCAGGTTTGCCCCCTCTTATCCAATTGGATGATACATCAACACACCTGTGGCTCATGTGTGTATTGTTTCCAATAGCACCTGAAGACGACCAACCGATTGAAATGTTGTGTGTGCAAATCTTTTTGTGGCTACCAGTGTGCATTAACTAACGAAATAACTAACTACACAACTAACTGACATACTGAGTGACTGAATGGACATTATTTAGCCCAGATTGCAATGATTGGAAAATCAATTTTATACTTTTTTATACACACACTGTTCGAAAAATAGAAAAATAAAGAGTTGTCTATATTGGTTGCCTAGTAACGACTATTGTTATTTTTTGTAAAGTATGGGTGTGTATATGAATGTGAAGCCTTACCATAAAGTGTTTTGAACTGTGTGTCTGGCTGGGTTTATAATATATAGGCTATGGCTAAATGCAGTAGCCTACATTTACCATTTTTGCATTAGAATGAATGGAGGTATAGGATGATGTAGAACACACTTTTAGGAAAAGTCACCGACTGGGAGACCTAGGGGTTTTACGCAAACAGAGTTACGTGCATTTTAAGAAGCGAGAGAGGTCAAAATGACCTCACAGCGGTTCTAGTGTTAAAATGTGAATATTATCTTAATTTATCTTGTGCGCCGAAATTGCATTGTGTTCTCTCACCAAACTCCATCTCCATAACAATCCAAGTAGAGCTCTGCGTTCATCTGGAGAACCATTGCTGGTTGTAGCTACCGCGAACAAGATTCAAGACTAAAGGTGTGCTGTGCTTTCATCATGGTTATGTAGCCTATGCTACATGGACATAGCATGTATGTATATATTTTGGGATGTGTATTGATATGCGTGTGTGTAATTTTATTGTATGTAATTTGTTCTCCACTTCTGTGCTGTAAAGCACTTTGGCTGACCGTAAGAGGTCTGTTAAACGTGCTATAGAAATAAAAGAGAACTTGAACTTGAACAAATACATGTGAGATCAGTGGATTTCTGGACTGGAGACTGAGGTTGTCACTATGAACCACAACATTCAGAGTTCACATCTAGTCACATAATCTTGTTGAATGTCATTAACACATTTCTCCATATCTGAAACTCCTCCATGGTTAATCTCCTTTTTTAAAACACAGTGAAATAAAATATATAATTAAGCCACCCTTAAAACATGTACAGCTTCTCAGTTGAAGTACTAACTGTTGGCATCAAAAGAGAAGCCACACTGACAATAGCCTGACATTACTAATTCTAATAAAAGTGTTTGATTTGTTCTTGTCATGTGAATAATTCAGCTTGGCATTAGATGAAAGACATTCATGTGAGACAGCCCACATATGAACATCCTGTGGTTTTACTGTCCCCTGTGGCAGCAGCTCAAGAAATCCAGCGACCTTCGACATTAAGCCGATAAAAGTCGAAAAAGATGCCTTATTTGCTCCATCACGTCGTCTTCTCTTTTTTTTTTTTTTTTTTACACTTTTGACAGTTTAAAAACAGACCACTAAAAGCACAGGGAGCTTTTTTAATTGCGTAATACTGTCACATTCTGCTTTGTCACAGTACATTATTAATGAGGATAAAAACCCCTCGGTCAGAACACAGACCTCTGCAGTATATTCCCCGCACACTCCCAATAAGCCTCACAGAAAAATGAAAACAGTGTAAATTAAAAAAGCTGTTGCCTGCTGTTAATTTCTGTAAATTACTATCCTGCCACTCGTGCAGCGGTATTTTATCTCAGCATCAGTTTAAAGAAAACATTAATCTCCCGAGGTGACAGAAACCAATAAAGCACGAAAACTTTTAAACTGTGCTAGACATTTCTTCTTCGGCAGCAGCGTGTATGCAAAGGCTACTTTTAATTGAGTTCTGGCTCCAACCTGATTTTTCTAACTGCATCTACTTGAACCTGAGTCACATGCTCCTGTGAAAGAAAAGCAGGGTAATAGAATACAGCCGTGGGTCATCACATTTAATAGTATGACTCATCATTAACACTTGGCAACAGCCATCGATCGGGCGTAAGTGAAAAGAATACTTGAAAACAAGGCTGGGCTGGAGACTAAGTGCTCCATCTGATAAAGGAGAGCCATAACTCAGAGCTGGGAGAGGTGGAGGCTGCTGCTGTTTCTCACTCTCAAGAAGGTTCAGATTACTGCTCATCAGCGTCACTCTCCACGGACAGACAGCCACACACCCTAAACGCTTCCTTCCTCTAACAGGATGGTTGAGGTTGACCGCTTTTTATCAGCTGACAGGGCTGGAATCAGGATTTTAGCTACACCCCCCCCCCCACCCCCTAAAATAAATCAATATTCCTATAGCAGGTAGTTAAGGTTTTAGCATCAAAAATAATAACTAGCATGACATTTGGAATAAAATAACCTGTTTGGGGATTATACAGATTTCCCCCTGTCATCGACATGTTGAAGCCCTTGTACAGACTTTTCGTTTAGTGTTGATTTTGGCGGCCCCTGTTGACGAAAGCGGTGGTGTTTTGCCGAAATGAAGACTGCATTTCCCACTGTCGTGAAGATGTTTGTCTGGCCGGCGCGTGTAGATTTGTTTTGGAAAGAAGACGGGACTTTCTTTGAAATTTTTTTTTTGGCAGCTATCTGCAGCATGCATATGGATGAGGTAAATGTATCTGTTCGTATCGTTTCGTCAGTGGTCCGACCCGACTATGCCTTCCAGAGGTATAGAATTAGACTACTTTAGACTTTTGCATATCCAGTTAAAAGCTCCATACTGGGACTTTAATTGTCAAAAAAGTGGACCAGTAACTAAAGAATTAAATGAAACATACTGGGCACAACAGCCAAGTGGGGAGGTGTTGAGTTATACTGGTAGTGTACAACGTCCTGCCAGTGCTCATATGTGATCATCTTACAGTAACTCTGTTGGTTTAAAGCTCACTACTCCAGAAGCCGATGTGTGCACTGACAGTAAATGTATCACCAAGAGTAAATCTAGCTTATAACGTTAGCATTAGCAACAACTGCCGATGCCAACACATTAATGAAGTCAGTCACTGGAACACCAAGCTGTTGCATTATCAATGAAGTGTGCTCACCGTGCTGCTGAAAATAACGCTTTGTAGATGATGACATTGATGCAATGACTAATGTAAACAACACCTAGCTGCCAGCATTGACCTCCATAAGTGCTGGTGTAGCAGTGGACATCATTATCTGGTGTATTTGACACAGTCCTCGAGATAAAAAGTGATGAAATCTTTTGATGCTAATGCGTTTTAATGACTGCACAAGTAAAACATCAACTCCAAATCCTGACAATGTGAGCTGAAATCAGACTGAACCACTGCTGAATCAAACACACTTTAAATTGACCTGTATCTGCTGTACATATAAATATAGTGCGAGAGAAGCCTTCTTCCCTCTGTAGGGAGTGAAGCTGTAGGAAAATCTCAGATCTTTTTAAATATTTTGTGCAGAAACACTGGAAGCAGGATGTAAACTCTGCTTTTGCACCGGCAGCTCTGGCTCTGATCCACAAGAGTCAACATTTCAGTTTATCACTAAATGTAAAACTCACCACTAAATTCAAGCATTTTAAGAAATCTGACGATAACCGGTCATAAAGTGTGCTATAGAAGAATAGTAAGTTATAAACTCAAGACGTTTTCATTTGACAGGATCCTAAAGCAGCCTGTAAACGTGTGTGAGCAGATAATTTGTAAGTATGTGCTGTGTAACTCTGGGCAAGCTTCCAGTAAATTACTGCTTCTGCCTGCTAGACACTTTTGCAACTTCCTCAAATTGTCAAAGCTATCCTTTAACATTCAAAATAGCCTCAGTGACTCGCACAAAGCCAAGAAGCCGAGGAGAAAGTGGGTCCACGAGCGCGGCACGAGTCTGCCAAACAGTGTTAAGTATTTCATGCTTATTGTTTCTGTCCCCAGGCGCTGAAGATTTTGAATCTTTAAAAACGTACTGTGCAGTAATACTTGCAAGCGCTCCATCCACGGCCCTGCAGGGGATGCAGTGCACTGCCAAAGACATTGGTTGCCATGGTAACCCTGACAGCACCTCCCCATAAAAGCCGTAATTGATAGCAGCAGATAGCTGCAGAGAGTTTAAGCATCACGCCCGGACAAACCTGCTGACTGCCAGACAACAGCCACGTGCAGACCTGTTTGTGTGTCTGTGTGTGTATGTGTGTGGACAGTGTTGGTGCTTCAGATGTACAGGCGCCCAACTTGAACAAATCCTTACATAACCTGTATTTATACATGTACACCACAAAAATGTTCAATATGCTAAAATAGTTTATTCCCACCAATTTGTATTCATTCATGTCAGAAACATTTTTTTTCTAATTATCTCATCCTATCCCTTGTTCTAAGTTCTATATCAATACTATAGAAGTATTCTTTAAGTGTACAACAAAAGTATTCTACAATGTCTCAGAAACAAGCTATCTAGACTTCTGTAACTTTGTGATGTCAAAACAAAGCAGTCCCCACTCTCACCCTTAAGCCACGCCCACCTGGACCTACCATCCAAACCTGCAGGAAGTGGTTTCTGTGAATGTTTATCTGAAAATCTGCTATATCTTTCTATTGGATCATTCAGTCACCAAATCATAAAAGAGGCTGACCCCTCTCTCTCCTGACTGGCTCACCTACCTGATGTTACTAGACTCCAGAGAGGAGATGTAAAGCTACACTGAGATGTTTTTTGGTTGTTAAAACTACAAATATATAATCTTATGGATCAACACTTAAAGATGTTTTATTTGTGTTAATATAAGTTAAAACTACAAATATATAATCTTATGGATCAACACTTACAAACACTTACATACAAAAGTCTCAAATCTGGATATTTCAGTTCCATTCTGTCATTTTTCCAACCAGTCCAGAGTCACAAGAGAAAGCACAACCCACAAAATCTGATGAACCTGGTTTAGTCAGAGATCACATTACTGCCGGAATGTCCAGAAGTAAATCAGACTTCTGCTAGAAATATTATCATGAATGATTTCTGCATTTAGGATGGCAGCATTATGATCAAGCATGTCAATAAAGCCTGAATGGTAGGTGTTTTTTTTGTTTGTTTTTTTTTATGGCTGTGTTTCTGCAGCGGCACCACCAGCAGTGCTGGAGACTAATGCTGAGACAGAAAGTATTGAGCCATGATACAAGAGAAGCCAAAGTTGCTGAGAGGAAAAGAAGACAGTGTTTCTGCCTCATGGTCTGTCTGCAGACACAGCTGGAGCAGACAGGCATCAGCTTTTTTTTGTCAACACAGAAACACTGGATGAAAATGTCCACACTGTCAGACTGCAGGGGTTTCGTCTTTGTCTTCCTCGCTCCGGTTGCTTGTTTTCAAATTAGACGTCTTGACTGTGGCTTTTGAGCGACACAACAGATCTACCAGCAGAAATGAAGGACTTGAGACAGTGAGTCAGACCGATAATGGTGATGAAATAGTTCAGAATACAGTGGGGTTCTGCCATTTTATTTCCTCTGTGCTGGACTTGGTGCATTAGTCCAGCTGATTACAGCTCTGGTAGATTTTAGGGTGTCACAGGGTGGTCTGTTTTACCAATACTAGAAATGCAAACTAAAGTGTAATTTCACTCCACAAGAATACTTTTGTTGTATACTTACAGTAAAGAATACTCTGAAGACTGCGTGAACACACCCTGACAGAGGTCCTGGTGGTCACATGATGATAGCGCCACATGTTTAGAAAGTTCACTGGGTTTTTCTGTTGGTCTCATTGCTACTTTAGTTATCTAACAAAATTCATGAAAACTCATAACATGGACCAATGCTGCTGCAACATTACCAGTCTTTCAGGGCCAGTGTCTCAGTTTTAAGAGCCAGCAGGACCACACAGTTACTCCTCTGAGCCATAGATATCCACTGGTATCAAAAACTATGAAAAATAATCATATTGCATTATTTTTGACTCCGTACTCTGAGACTATTTCAGTGGCAGATGAAGTCATTTGGTGCTAACATACTACCTACTCATAACTAATAACGGCATAACCCTCAAAGCTCCCGTTGCCAGCGACGGCCAAGTATGGGCATGACGTTTTAGTGCCTCATTTGGGCGGTATTTCATTTCTTCACTGGTTAAAGGGATAGTTCAACATTTTGGCAAATTGGCCCATTGCCATAATCCCTATCGTTTTAGGAGTAGGTTTGTTACCTTTAATTGTTGGTGCAAGCTATTTTGAGAATGGTGGAGCAGAGCCGCGAGCTGCTCAAAGCTACGCTACAGAGGCTAATTGGTTTCTCTCATCAAATTCATCAAATACACAATCCAACAACTCCAAAATGCTCTTGTGGACAAGTTGTGACCTGCACATTCACTACAGTATGAGATAATAATGGAAAGTTACAAGACTGATTTGTTTGAACTATCCCTTTAAGTGTGTATCTTCCAGTCCTCTTGGCTTGACAGCGTCCAGCCGCTATGTTTTATGCAAGCCCATGGCGCTGCACGCCCAACTTCACCTGCACTCTGTCATTGACTGGGGGAAAACACACTGACTCCAGGCCCAGAAACGTCCCAACTACACCAAATCATCAAAATACAGGCGGAGGAGGGAGCTCTGCAGACATAGTCACCACCACCACACATGAATACACAGCCATAGGCAATGATTAAGCAGGGCCTTCTTTTGTATAAGTCTGTATTTTGTTTTTCATAAAAACCCTAAAGACTCTACCTTCAAACTGGAACTTTGACATGAACTAAAGGTGAGAGAGGTCACTGGAGGCCTGACAACAACCGCCACAGGTGATTAGTCAGACCATGTGTCAGCTAGTAAAAAACAAGAAACTGCACTATAGGATTAAAAAGAAAAAAGAGTTCAATCTGCTGACAAAAATAAAAGCTTCCAAGCAGAACACATCACACAGACAAAAACACACTGAATGAAATGGTTCAGGGATGGACTATACAGGGCTGTCCACATAATATTGGACATTACAAAATGCCACACACATGCACATGAATGTATCATGTAAATGAAACAATTGATTTTTTTTGTATGAAAAAAGAAAGAAAATATAAAATCAAGTAGCAGCTTGTATCCCTGTTGCATGTTTAAACTGCCAGTTATTAGTATCAGCATCATCACAATGTCCTCTTTCTAAGCTGTGCATGTAACAGTGCCAAGTGAACATGAGCCTGATACCCTGACTGCTCATCATCTTCAGCATGAGCGGCCGTCCTGGGAGCGAAACCCCTCACCCCGGCCATGTCTGCACCATCCTCAACCCACTGAGCAGCACAGGCCCATAAACAATCTTCATGAGAGATCACGTTGTGTTTCCAGACACCTGGTCTATGTGGACTATGGCTTTATTTACTCTATGTTTCAAACTTATTGCTCTTTGTAGGGCTGTGACTGCTGTGATAGGAGATAGAGGTGAGACAGAGGAGAGGACGGACAGTGTGAGGGAGAGAGAGAGAGAGAGAGAGAGAGAGAGAGAGAAAGGCTCGGCGAGAAGGGGGGAGAGGGGGAGAGGCCATAAACACTGTCATTATTTATGTGTTCAGAAGTCAATTACACAGCAAACACAGCAGCGGTAATAAATATGGATCCATGCAAAACTCCAGCGCAAGTGTAGTGGCAGGTTTTAAAATGCAAGTGCTGCAGAGGGGAGAGGTTCCACATCTCATTGTTCAACACTAAAGATTTAATACAAACAGAAAACAAGCTCCACATTCACATGGTCTACAACATCTAATACAGCTCATTATAATATTCTAATTTCTTAGGTCCACAGAGAGTTCTTTGGACTTCCTTGGTTTTCCTTTGTATCACAGGTCATATAGTTGTTGTGATATTGAGCAGTGTTGTTGCACATCCTTAGATCATGCAGGACTAATTGAACAACACAACGGCATTTTTTAATAATTTGAGGCCACCTTTGACATGCAATGTGGAAGAGTTACACAGAGGTGTTCAGTGGCTCACATGATAGAAAGCATATCATTAATGCTGAGTCTGAACCCCAGCGGCCCGGATTCAAATTCAACCCATTAGCTGCATGTCCTCCCTACTCACTTTAGTAATAAGGCATAACGCTGACTGCTTTAATTGCCTTAATAATCATTTGAATCATGCAAAAAAGAAAAAAAAATCAATTACATATGTGACAACAGCCACTTAAATGCTCAGGTCTGCTTATTTTATTTATTCATTTGTTGATATCTGTATGTCAGTGTATATTAAATACTGCAATCTTGCTGTTCGGTGGAAATAAACGGGCATTTTACAGATTAAATGACGGCTTGAAAAGAGAAACTGCCCCAATACTCAATTATGAAAATAATCCTAAATTACAGCCTTTAGTTCCTGCAGAACAAATTAAATTGAAACGAGCCTTTTCAGAAAGGTGTACCCTTAGAAAGCAGGGGGGAAAAAATCATCTAATTAAATGAATCAGGGGATTGAACTGTGAGGCTTCGCTGTGGGAGGACACCGAAATTGCATCAAGCAAATCTGGAGAATGGAACCCATATGGCTAATGGATGTGGGTTATGGTATTGTTTTGGAAAGCTCCGCAACATGCCGTCCTTCAGCTGCTACAGCGCCACAGACCTCCACAAATCATTACTGCAGGATAATAGAACACACTTGATCAGACCCAGGAGGAAGAGATGCCAGGGAAAAGAAGACCAGTCTGTGAATAATGATCACGGTCACCTTAGTCATATATCACCATCCTGGAGAAGATGACTTGGATAAGGGCGTCAGCGCAGACAGCTGACAAATTTCTGCACCACCCTCAGATTTCAATCCCGCAGAGCCACCCTCCACCACCTCCTCCTCCTCCTCTTTGTGTCTGCCTCCATAATTGCTTGCTAAGCCAGAAATTAATCCGGCGTTGTAGCTACCCAAACACGACTTTGTAAATTGGACGTAGCAGCGTTGACCATCATGAATCTGAAGTGATGACACGGCATAGACACGTGCCCCCCCCTCACCTCACTTTCACTGAAGTGGTCCGGTAACTGAAGTTATCCGGAGCTGGTATAGCCAAGGTCATGTTGGTACAGTAGGTGGGCCTTCGTCTGAATATTGGATGCATTCAATTAGAGCTTCTACAAAGGCGAACGTGAGTGAAATGCAATAAGTGGCTCGGGCGTGAGGGAGCGGCGCTGGATTGATGCACAGGGGGAAAAAAAGGCTGCTGTAAAATCAGACTGATAGACTAACTCTCTCCTTCTCTTTTCTTTTCACAGTTT
This sequence comes from Decapterus maruadsi, assembly GCA_030347415.2. Classification (NCBI taxonomy): domain Eukaryota; kingdom Metazoa; phylum Chordata; class Actinopteri; order Carangiformes; family Carangidae; genus Decapterus; species Decapterus maruadsi. The sequence goes on along the minus strand of CM064891.1, from coordinate 9,969,025 downwards.
TACTGGAGTTGGCAGCCGCCGGACCCCAGAGCCGCCGTGTCGTCTGCCAGGGACGAGGCGCTCCTCCATTTGTTACTCCCAGAAGGTCAGTGAAGAGCGTTTCCAGGCCCTTCCTCAATGTCCGCTTCCTCCCTGCCCACGGGAGTCATTAAGATGAATAGGACAATATGCTGTCCTGGCCGCTGCTAGGTGTGTGCCATCATGACCTCTAATGGCTCAAATTAGACCTTCAGGAGCTCATCTACTGTTATCCTCTGATGAGATCCATACTCAAAGCTTGTGATGTATGGGTGTCATTCTGAGGTGACGCGGAAGTTGTCTTTAGGTTGAAGTGAAGGACTGCAAAGGGGACTCAGTAAATATGACAGTGAGCGCCAGCAGTGTAGTTACACCTGAGGACGCTGAGTTGAGGTTTTAGTATGTATTATTGTATTTTCTGTTCTTTATTCTTCTGAAATATTGCATCTTATATTCCTTGATGTTGTATTTTATATTTCAGCTGTATTAAATAACATACAATTACATTATTGCATTTTTATGTTTAAGATTTAAGCGATGCTGCTGTAAAAATCAACATTAAAATTACTGCATATGGCAGGAAATATTGTAACATATGATATTACTGAATATACCTAGACTCAAGCCATAAAATACTGCACCTATACTGGTGTCTACATGTGTTCCAGCCAGACAGTAATAAGACACAATTTCCCATTTTCTAAACTATAATGTAAAATAGGTTAATAGGGTGAATGCATACTGTAATGTAATCATTGGCACATGCATGTCCATATGCAAAAATAGAGAAATACATAAAGAAAACATCACAATTGGCTGTTTTTGCCTCCGACCACAACCTGCGCTGCCCCGATCTGTCTCTTGACTGACAGTCACAAAGCAGTAAACACGCTGACATCTCACACTGCAGCAACCAGTGGCATTCACTTTTCATGTTGCTGTCTGGATCTACAATGTCAGTAACATCATAGACAATTGCTGTCTTTAAACTTCAGCAGGTATCATTTTGTAATCATCATATTCTCCGCTGGAAGAGCAGAATATACAGATGTGTCGGGCTACAAGACAAACACGCTGGAGATGCAAGCTGACGTTCACCACTCAAGCATTCACTCGGCGTGTGTAACTTCAGAGTTTTCACCACATTAGTTGTGTGATGCCTAATAAAGCTGTTCTACAGTTGCATTTCGACCACATGATCAGATACTGAAGCGCGATACTGTGCAAGTCTTCACAGGAGAATGGAAACTGAGAAGCTGGAGTTGGAGACTTGTGCCATCACAGTGAATGGAGAAATTTTATGATTTCAGAGATCATCTCAATGTATCCAGGGGCGGATTATCAAATTATTTACTGTGGTTAAATACACACATGTGACCTTTATCTGGTCTGCAGCAAACCAAACCACCAGGGTTAAATTAGCCAAAGACCACATTATGATACAATCATCTTCACCTCTCACAATGGTCAGTATAACTAATGTGCCTCAATAATAAAATCATATGTAATCATAACATGGGAGCAAGAAAATGCCGTTTCCTGTATCCAAGCCTTTGTTGCCCGTGTGCTATGTGGAGCATGCTAAAGTCTGATAGAAGTAAGGTGCAATGCCTCAGGAGCTTTTATATAGGAGCTTTCATAAAGCATTATCAAGCTCTAGGTATTAAAAACCAAAGCCGTGTTTCATGCAACACACCTAGTATGGCTCATTACACCGGACTTTGCCTTTTCATCTCCATCGTCTCAGACCGCCACAGAGCTTTAGGCACTTAACAAATAACAAAAGCCATCTCAGATAGTTAATGCAGAGTAATGATGACAAGCAAGCAGCACTGAAAATAGCACCTGTCGCCTGAGACAATAATAAATCCCCAGAGACGGGTACGCTGCCGGTGGTGCGCAGACACAAACACACATACACAAGGGCTAGGTAAGAAATGTTTGAGCACTGAGGCAGAGGTGTGAAGTTTGAACTGATCCTTCTCAACCACCTTCCTCCTCACCCCCCCTTGCTAGAAATGGAGGAATTTCAGTGTAAAGATTCCACATCCATTTCAGACTGTGCTGGCATCCGCATGAAACGCTGGATCTGAATGAAGACTGTGATCCAGGAACACAACTATAGAGTGTGTAAGTTTGAGCCGTTTTATGCTCTGGTGCGCATGATAAGATTCTTCTTTGTCTTTGAAAAATACATGATGTTTGATCAGTGAGCTGCTACAGTACAGCTGCAGAGCATTCCTGCAGGCAAAAAAAATAACTCAAGTTTGTGGTATTGTAGTTGGGAGTTGATTGTTTGCATGAAAGAAGAAGAATTAAAAAAAAATGTTTGCATCTTTACACTGACAGTAGATGAAACAGAGCAAGAAACAGGGCAGATTCTGCAGGAACGTTAGAGACCATGAAGTCAATGAATGAGAAAGACCACTCAACTAGAAACAACTGCCAAACTGTGCTTCCTGCATGCATATCATATTTTGCAAATGCTTGGACTTCGCAGAAGTCTTAAAAACAGAGAGATGAGTGAGCTTCTGTTTACCTGCTTGGCATCCTCAGCGGGACACGGTGGCTACGCTTCCCGCGCTCAGGAGGACCGACCGGGATACAGCGGAGGTCAGAGAGCCTGTCCACATCCCCCACCCCCGCCCCCAACTCTTGGGAGGCGTTTGCAGGTGCAGGTTGTCACTGGACAAGTAGCGACTGTAACGCGGCTCCAAATTCGGATGCTCCGCTCGTTGTTGAGCAGCCAGGTGCGCAAAAAAGGCAAGGAGGGAGAACTCAGTACGCGTCCGGGATGGTTGGGCTACCTCTTTTCTGCTCTTTACTGGGCTGTGAAAGTAAAAATGTGAAACATCCCCTCTCCTCCTGAAGTCCACTTTGTGTCGGAGAGCCCCTCCTCCGGCACCCCCGCGGATGAGTGTGGCGGCGGGGACGCGTGGAGCTTCTCTACTAGTGCTGCTGACTGGAAGAGAGGAGGCTGCACGGGGAGAGCTGGGGCGTGTTCCTGGAGGAGGAGGAGGAGGAGGAGGAGGGGTGGAGGGAAGGATGGAAGGAGGCGGGGAGGGTGCGCAAAGATGCTCAGCTCAATGGGAAGGCGCTAAAAAGTTTCTAAAAGAGCATAGTGGAGGTAAGAGGGAGAGGAAGGGAATAATGTATTTATAATATAAAGTTGTTCACACTGTAGAGTAAAGCTGCAGGTTATTGTTCTACGTTTTCAGGTTGTAACATGAAGGTACAGTATTTGTCTTTTCTGGTCTGATCAACAAAAGAAAAAAAACTCAAAATGAGTTCAAAACTCATCAGAAGAGCACAGGTTCGAATCCAGATGATCCACACAGGGATCCACATGTCAAAGTCTCCCTGGGCAAGATACTGATCCCAAAAAAAAAACAAGAATGGGAGAAAATCAACGATTACGGTTACGGAGCGCGTTTGTGTTGCGGTGTGCAGAGACAAGAGCTGCGGCACTACACTGATGTCGCGAGGTTGGTTTTCAGCCATGAGACGCCAGTCACTCATAACAAGTCACAAGTCATGTAGTCTACTCTGGAGATTTTTAATGAAGCTAAAAATGTAGCATAGCCACGGGAGAAATCCTGCTTAAACCAGCCGTCAGGACTTCTGTTCATTGTGATGTCACAACAAAACCCCAAGCCCCGCCCACCAGGACCCACCATCAACTTTTTTGCATAAATTAAATGAATGTTCTGCAAGGCTTGGCAAACACATTGCTGTCGGTGCAGTGGCGTAAGCATGGTCATGATTGGCAGAGTGTGTGGTGTAGGATTTGGTTTGGTTGGTTCTCTGAGTGTTTCACCTTAAAATGTGTTATATTTTTATCAGCCAATCAGGGGAGAGGCTCATAGCCTCCTCTCTTTTGATTGGATCGCTGACTTCTTGTTACCAGAGCTCCTGAGAGAAGCCCGAGACAGAGAATTACACTAAGATGGTTTTCTGCTCTTCAAACCACAGATAGATCTTCTTGTTTCCACTATATGAGAAATGTTAAATATGAGACCTTGAAATCACTTTGTTGGAATAGACAATTATCTGCAGATGCAGAATTTCTGTTTCATTGTTGCCTCATACACTACACTTTTTGATGTAAAGATAATCTTATACGTCTTTGATGATGTTATTCTGCAAACTACTGCTCAAACAGTGGAGATTGGGCATTCTAACTTTCACACAACTGGGGTGTAATGGATTTCATGTCATATCAACAATATTTGAGCTCCCTCTCTGATTGCCTATATCCTCCCAAATAAGCCGTCAGTCTGACACAGCACATTTCACTTTGCTGGTAAGCAGCTCAATCTGCCTCTTGCAGGGAGGGGGTCCTGCTGCTTCATCCCACACTTGCCTCATGAAAGCTATTTGAGGAAGTCTGGTATCTCACGCGCCGGCATAGGACCGCCAGATGGTCAGCGTAAGAACTTTGAATTATTCAGCCATCCCACAGCAGATTGAAGCTGTCATGTGTAAGACAACTTGGCTGGCCTCTTCCTGCGCCAGAGAACACCAAGCAGATGAGTGAGTACAACTGCTGCAGAGATGCTACCAAGTTATGCAACTCCAACACTGAAATTTCACTGATGCACAATTTAGGCCTGGCTCACAAAATTTACTGCAGCAATGAAATGTTTTTTTTCTTTTTTCCCCTCCATCTTCTTTCTTTCAGATCAGACTCAGTGTGTTATGCTTTCACAGACAGGGATGCGAATCATAAATTATTCACCTGATCCAGCTTTTATGTGTGAATGCTGAGCTTACAGCAGCACTGGCACATCTAGAAACAAGCAGTTAAGCTCTTTAATAGATACACAGTATCTGTTTGTGCCGTTCTCTAATGCACCACATTAAGTGAGAGAGTATCAGACACAATTATGGAAATGACTAAAGTTGGACAAGAACTGGTGAAAAGCCATAAACCAAAACATTGTCATAAATTTTCTGGAAGACATCATGTGGGTCCCTTCGATGTTTAATGTGCTACAATTACCCACACTGGCCATTAGTGATATTAGAGTGAAGCTTTACTGATGGCAGGGATCATGATTAGAGCCATAATTTAGCAGGATAACTCCTGTCACTTTAACACAGCCATTGACACTATGAATACATGCCATTACCAAATACTGCTGTATAATATATCACCACATTAAGGATGATATATGCACCATATTTCACTCTCTCCTCATACCTCCCTCGTTCGCCTTCAACTAAAACCAGCTGCACTTTGTCAAGGTTGAGATGATCTGAACCGAGTGACACGGATGTGGTCTTGTCTCTGTTTTTGTTTGCTGTCAGAGAGCGGGTGGGTGGGTGGGTAGGGGGGCTAATCCTTTCAAAACAAGATGAAGAAATCCACTTCACATGGAGGGTGTATACCTGAGTGTGTATGGTGTAATCACCCTGAGAGTGGCCCATTAATCCTGGGGGGTGGTTGGGGGGGGGTGTGTGGTGGCGCTTTGATCTCCGGTTGAGTGGCTGTAGAGCGGAGCTGTCGAGCTCACCTCCTCCGCTAAGAATCACTCAAAATTAGGAAGGAGACTTCTTATGTGAAATGGGTTAATGCCGCCTCTTCAGTCAAGAGCCCCGTCTCCCTCACACAGACGCACACAGACACACACGCACGGCTCATTTTGAGTAAGTGGTCCAATTTGAAACAAGGGCCTCTTTGCAGGAGGGGAAACGAGGTAGTTATGTACTCTACAAAACAACCTGTGTGAAGAACATTTAACCAATCTGAGATCCTTACACTGTAATTGCGGCAGGCCTTTACTGCAAGTGTCAGCTAATTGCATCTGACTAATGTATATATGTAATCTACAGTATGTGTTGATTCCAGACAGTCTGAAACCTGCTTTGTGTTTCAAGGAACATAGGTAGCAACAAATCACATTTTCTCCTGTATTTCAAGTTTTGCATTTCCAATTAAAGCGTTGAACTGCCAGATATGTGAATGATGATAGACACACAATCTCTCAGATACATTTATACAATTTCAACCCATTTGCTACTACAGTATAACCTGGCAACCCACCGCCAGACTCAGGTTGTGTTTGTGCAGGCAAGATATCTGACTGTAGAATAAATTCATTGTTGTCCAATGAGCTATTTTTTAATTATCCCGTCTTATGCAGAATGAGGCCCTGATAAGCTACAGGTCAGCGCAATTTGCACAGCTGTGGGTGTATTGGAACATGATCCATTATTTCACTAAATACTGCATTGGTATTTCTATTTCAAATGAACTAGGTGAAGAGAGTTTGCTTTTCAACAAAAAACCAACACAAATGACCAACACATTTTTTATTTCACTGATGGAAACTCCCTCGTGATGACTGACACCCTGACACCCTTTAGTGCATTTGGGGGTTTTTAGTGCTACAGCTTTTCTTGCTCGGACCACATAGCTTCTGATAGCTAATGTTGGCTAATTATAGTCATTATGTTTGTGGTTCACTCAGATCACCTACTGATGGCATCTTTAAAGCAACTGGTAAGAAGCTTTGGTAATGTACAAAAATATAAAAGACCATTATCGTGTAATTCATTCTTTTGGCCACAGGAGGCATTGTTTAGCATAAGTTACTGCTGCTTTAAATGGTACAATTTCATGAATTTGTCATGGTACCAATATTGCGTCCAAGTTCCAAAAATACATTAATACACTGTTAATATTTGAAAGCACACAAGGAGAATGCAACAAAAACAAAGAATTACTTTTAACAGTGCAACCAGATCTAAGCAAAATTAACGTTACACATAGTTCTTCTTGTAAAATGATTAACAATGCATTGTGTACCATTACTTAGGTAAAGGGTCTTTAAAATTAAGTTAAACTGATTTTGGATAAAGAAAATAAAATCACCATAACAGCATAGTTTTTATTCTGTGCACCTCCTGAACTTCAAAAAAAAAAAAAAAAAAACACAGCCGCCTGTTGTTTAAAGCTGCTTGTTTGGACATATATTGACACTCACATACATAACAGGCTGTATGTGTCAAACTTGAGGAGAGGGCACGCTGGGCTCCTGCAGACGCAAAGAAAGGCAAAGCTGTAAATATTCATGGCGGAGCTGACAGCACCCGGCGCCTCTCCACTGGCTCCTGTCACTCCATTGATCTCTCATACATGACTTTCACGTCCGATGACCGCCCTGCCTCACCTCAATCATGTGGGAAGACGTGCCCTTTCTCCTTGCCTGCTTGATGTCAGTTCTTCCCAGAGACAGAGGCATGCTGATCACCCCTCACATCCCGGGCGTCTGCATCCTCTTTGTCATTAAAGTATGCACACTGGAGATTCTACATCAGCTTGCAAGCTTTACATCCTATATATACCAGCCTCCGATCTCTCTGATCTTTACACTCAGGTGTCAAAATATTTTTCATGTCCTTGTTTTTTCCAAATCTGACCTGAACTATCTTCTTCTCTTTTTGATGTCCTATGTTTCCCAGAATTCCCTTAAAACTCAGAGATAAGATAACAACCTCCTTGTCAGTGTGAGTGCTCACTTACGTGTATGTACATAAAAATCAGGCATGATGAAAGTAAACTTACTTGAAATTCTAAAGCAATTGTGGCTGCAATGCATTATTGGTCCATTGGGGCTACGTTGTTGAATAGCCATCTACGAGTGGTGGAACTGGTCGGATTACATGTTGTTCATTAAACTGTTGAATCACTGTTATTCTCTGGAAATCAACCCCACGTTTTGATGACAATGTGAATTATCAAGTGAGTTAATAAAAACAAAGTCTCCAGCTGTTGAAACAGAAAAATCCAACATAGGGTCGACGGGGCTAAAACGGCAAATGTCAAGAAAAATAACTCAAAAGGGTCTACAACTGAAGGTGCAAAACATCTCAGGTAATAGCAAAAGAACCCAAGAAAGACAAAAAGGAACCCAAGGACTCATGAGGATGGGTACATGGAGAGAAAACACAAACAATGAGGTGGACAAGACAAACTGGCAAAAAGAGGGGGGTTTATTACAAAATGGGACACATGTGGGAGAGACAGGTCAGGAAAAAGACATGTGAAGTAGGAAAACTGCAGCAATTTGCTATGATGGGCTGTACATGTATATTTTATTTATTTTTATAGTTTCCAAGAAACATGTAGAAGAGAGTTGAAATCCTTAGGCCAGTAACTTTAGACTAACTAAAAGTTAGAAGTTATATATATTCTTCAAAATCTAAGTGAGGATGATACGTTGCTCACCCCTCAGGATACGGTACACTCCTAAATCTCAGAGAGAACACTGACGAGAACAGCCTTGTCAGTGTTCTTGTATGGTAACTTAATGGACCAAGTGTTGCTACTGCTACACAGACAGAATTAGCTCTAACAGCTGTAAAGCTAGGGGAGTTCATTCTTTCTCCCGGGCTAAACAGAAAACCAGTACAGCACAGGCACAACGGCACATGCTTCACTGAACTGAAGTGTTGCAGTCTGTACAGAGTCAAGCTTATTTAACTAAAGCTGGAAAAATAAACCTGATATGATGGGGGGGATATGATGATGTGTTATTTGTTGTGGTCTTATATGCATTGTTTTGTATGTTCATGGGGCCTGGAGTCTCTGGTTTGTCCAGGACGAACTTCTCCCAAGGGAGACAATAAAGACTAACTAACTAACAACTAATCCTCCATCCTCTACAATGACAGGTAAGCATGTTTCAACCCACAAAAACTGTTGTTTTTATCTCCTTTGAGGGGTCCTAGTCTCAGTTTAGGGGATCAGACTCCCACTCCTCCCTGTAATCAAACTCTCTGCTCTGTGTAACTACATTTCAGTGCTTATGATCATCGATCTCCTGCACACGGCGCTGCTTTTCTCAAGTTATAATTACCCATCCACACCGAAAGGCACCAAGCCCACATAATTACTTTCATAAGACCTTTATACACTCTCTCTCAATGTGTCCTCAGTAGAGCAATCAATACTTTGATGGAAGACAACCTGAATATGTTGCAAGGATATTAAAGCAGAAGTAAGCGATCCGGTCGTTTTCGCTAATGCTGCGTTCCAGGCAGGCTTTTGAAATCGTAAATTACAGCTTCAAGTCACAACTTACGACTTTGTAGCGTTCCAGGCAACCCACTCGTGTTTCTCCGACCTGTTTTACCGGTGAAAGTCACTATAACAGCCACTCGTAACTTCCGACCGGTGAACTCGTACCAGATCGAACTGGTACCACTTCACGGTCGGAAAAATACGAGTTTCCTTGAACGCACCATAACAGTCCTCGTCCCTACGTCGCCACATTCACGGCGTTCCTTGGCTGCACACACAGCCCTGCATGCCGTTCTCTCTCCTCATTGGATAAAAACTGTAGGATACGATAAATGTTTTCTCCTCGGCTCAGAGCAGAGCAGAGTGACTGACAGACCCGTGTTTTGGTCCAAACACTCTATGTAAGTGATTGCTGTCGGAAGATATAACTATTTAAGACTTATATTAACACAAATATATCACTTACTTCTGCTTTAAAGACACACAGCCGTACTTTTTTGCATGCAGTGTGCAGCAGCAGCAGAGCCTGAGCGATTTTGTTCTTCCTGATGTTCCACCTCTACCCCCCCCCCCCCATAGTCCTTGCTCTGGTCATGCTTCATGAAACCTGGCTGATGTACAGGTGGATCTCAGAGATGGGGGAGCCCTGGGCTGGCAGGGGTCACGGCCTGTTTGCTGAGAGGATGAAGAAATGTGTCATTATCCTCTGCAAGACATTCCTCTCACGCTGCCGGGGACTTGACTGCTAATTGCCTCGAGAATTCTTCCAAACAGAAACACTGAGCAGAGACGCCACAGATGGGGCTGTGAATCGATCGCTTTCACATGTCTTACAGAGAATCTTCTTCCGTCTTCACCGAACAAATGTTAAAGCACAACTTCCCACCAGGTGTTGTTATCTTAGAGAAGATAGCGACTGTTACTGCCTCCATTATTCATAAACTCTGACAAATGCAAACTGTATTTCTGCTAGTGTAAAATGTGACAAAGGCATGCCTGTTACTGTGACAGCTACAGAGTACTAGTGATTTATTTTACCTTTTAAAAAAAAAAAAAAAATTATATATAGAATATTGTGGTGATTTGATCTTGATTTCTAAATTGACAGTGCTCAAGTGCAACAGTTCACCCCTGCTGCCCTGAGCAAATAGCCTAACTTATTATATTCTTCATTAATGCTAGAGGAACACATAATAATGACACCGAATCATCTCATGTGTAGGTGTTCTGGACACCATAGATGCAAAAAAAAAAACTGAATGAGGTAAGGCTGCAAAATTCAATAATTTGTAGTTAATGACGCAATACTCAATACTGAGCAGGCTAAGAGCTACATTTTGAAACATCACATTAGTTTCAGTTTTTGATTGCTCTGACATTGCAGACAGAGTAAGGGGACCAGTGTAAGGTTGAGTGATCACTGTTACTGGGGTTATGGCCAGTGTTTTCTGGTTGGAGGATGTTGTGAAGGCGCAAAAGGAAGGAAGGGGAGAGTGTTTTGGTTGCATGGCTGTAGCACTCCCCCTCTCATGTGTTACGATCTTGTGCATCTGAGCTCCCTTCTAATAAACTGTTATTTTACGTCCATGACACGCAGACACCACCCACAGCGGAGACAGCTCACCATAGTACACAGTGTTCACATTGACCTCCCAAGAATTTCCTTCACTGAAGTAACTACATATTTCATCTAAGAACACCTCCAACAAAGACAGAGATCAGGCCAGAGTGCAGGTCGACTAGAGATGGAGTCTAGCAGCTCAAGTCTTGGACGAGTCCTGGATGAGGCGACTGAAGGTTTTTTCTAAGTCTAACCAGTGAGTTATTGGTTTGGTTTTACTGAGATGGGGAAACCTACAAACTGCTAAAAGGTCCAGGGTGACCCAGAACTGGATTTTCTTCTCCTCCATACAGAACTTCACAGCTGCAGAATGTGTTGCCAAGGTACAGTGGAGATGGTAACTTTAGCTAATTTGCAGTTACCATCAGCCATAAAGAACCATCAAGGACAACAGAGATTGAAAGTTCAGTCTTTTTCTTTTGAATATAAAAGTCAATGGAATATTTGAGCTACAGGTGAAAAAACAGTACTATGACTATACTTATATAAAAAAAACACATATTAGCCTACATACTGTAACACACAGGTAGTGCAGTAGTGAGAGTCAGCACAGAAAAAGGTCAACAAAGTCAGCATGGCACAGAGCTAAGCACAAAGAAACTTAATGGGGTGGGGCAGCACCATCAGGGGAAAGAAAGATGGCTGTGCAGCAAATCCATCAGCGGCAGGAAACAGCGAGGAGCACCAAGGCCGTCTCAGAGTCAAACCAGGTCACAGGATCACAAGGGAAAGTGTGGAGAGAGAGGAGAAATCTTAGCTGGAAGGAATTTGGGGCTTTTGAGCCCTCTGAGTATAAAGACTTTTGTCTTCTTATTATTTTACAACGGCAACTAAATCTTTAGTCTTTGGCAGCACAGATATTTGACTTGTTGCTCCATTTAACTGAATGTCAACTGCAATCAGATCAACACTGCTGTCAACATCACCAGCTGCTGAACCCATCAAACCAGAAGGTACATGGTCAACTCCCTGTCTCCGCCTGTCCACACGTCAATGTGTCCCTGGGTGAGATACTGACTACCTAAATCGATCCTGATGGCAGTTCCTTCACTGTTAGGAGTATGGATGTGAGGTACAAGCACCTGCATGTGACAAGTTGTGTGGTATCTGTAGTCCATTTGCAATTCACACACAGGTTAGATAATTTCAAAATAAAACAGGAGCTAAAGACCTAATTTAAAGATGGCAAAAACGTGTCACGTATATAAACAATAAAATATGACAATATATTTTTTATTTGCAAATAAAACAATGGTGTCTGAGCACTGCTGTTATTTTGTGTTCTTCATTTATCCAACTTTTTGAAATATATTTTCCAAAACCACTACTCATTTTTAATTATCTTAAAATAGTTGAGCAGGTTATGGCCCATAATTATGTTTTGTTGTCAGGTGATATTTAGTGGCTGTAGTAATCATGACAGGAACACTGGGTAAAGCCACATAAAGAGATTTTATGTCAGGAGGAGGTTGTGGTGGATGAACGGGTCAACACAACACAGGAATACCAACCATGTCAAAGTAGCAGTTTATACTGAAACTGTGACAATAAAGATCATCTAATGTGGAGGGAGTTACTTGAACCCAAATCACAATCTTCTTCTAAGCATGTGTGCTGATCAGAAATGTTATATGGATAAACCATGCTGTGCATAATAAGGGTTTTTGGGGCTAAACTGTACTGCAGGAGACAATAGGCTGTTTAATATGGTTGTTCTTGTTGAGGGTGAACATCATTCATCTGTGATACCATTTAAACTATTTATTTGCATGAAGACGTCAGATCCAATGGCCTCTCAGAGCTTCTGCCCCTCATGATCACATATCCCTCAGCTGATACGATCCTGTGCTACTGCAGACGCTTTTTCAAACCCCCCGTCGACATCAAAGACCCATTAAGTTTCCTGTTATTACATCCTGTGAATTTGAAACTGTGTCCTGCTTGAATGACTGAGATGATATTTAGGCAATCACCTGGAGAGGAAAACAGGGACTAAATAATGAAATCACAGTGAAATGGAGATGCTCAGCGTGTGATATTTGCTTCAGACCACAAATAAGGATTTCTAGTGGTGGTGTCAGTTTGATTTATGGATGTCAAACACAAATTAATAAGTTACGGCTTTGGCGAGTTCAGGTTGCCAAAATCCCATCTTCCACATCCCTGTGTCTTTCAGCAGGGAATTTCAGTACGTTGGCTTTAATAACATGCATGAACGGATATGCTTCTTTTTTTTAAGAGAGAAATTTGTTGCAGTAATTTTTTTTCTCCCTTCCCCTCCTCTTCCTGCTATTAGAAAGTAATCAATGGCCAATTGCCTTTTTAATGCCTTCTCCAGGATCTTGCTGAAAGTCAGACACACTTCAAGGTATTCGCCTCAACTTCCTCCACGGCTGCCCCTTCATTTCTGCTCAGCAGTGGGTACAAATAATAAAGATAATGTTCGCTGAGTAATGATTTCCCATTTTCTCCTTACTTGTACCCTGTTATTAGTTAGATCAGTATGGCAGTGAAAATTAATTTTCTTTTCACTTAGAGGGGACATTACCATGATTAATTTCAGCATGGAGTGGAGGAAACTGGAGGATTGCTGCAATATGAGGATGGAAATCAATTTGCTCTGATGTGAGAAGAGCCAGTGAACGCAGGGTATAAACAAGTATGAAATTACCCTCTCTGTCTTCTCCTCCAAACGGTAGAGAGAGCATCACTCGGCCAGGCCCCTTTGTGCTGGAAACGTGACCCTCTCTGGACCTCCATCGGGATGACAAGAGCTGGGAAATGAATTTCTCTCTATCTATTGGCTTTTATTTCAATATCACACACACACACCACTTGTGAGACCAGCAACAGGAAAAACAATTTACAGGAATAGATAAACATTAAAAAAAAAACAAAAAACAATTTGGTGGTATTTCTATTTGGATTTATGGAAGCAGATCACTGCCATAATCATATTCTTTTTTTCCCCCTGTAACTTTGAAATTTAATCACCACTGATACAGTTGAAACACCATTGAAATCTTTCGCTTTGAAACAATGTTTCCTCTGAATTTGTGAGTATCTCACTTTGAATTTAATAACTGAAATATACTACCTGGTAAACTGAGAAATTTGCAGATATACAACTTCCTCGTTCAATCATCAAAAGCTATGCTCACATCACTCTAATTCAATAAAAATTCAAGTAACATAAAAACAGTGTTAAAACACAAGTTACTTAAATTTGAGATAATAGAGTTGGAGTTATTCTAGCCATCTGTCACCTGTCATCCTTCCCCTGGTCACTAGATATCCCCAGACAGTATAATGACCAGGTTCTACCCCAAACTGATGCAGGAGACGTCCTAACATTACACCCACACAGCCTATGATGAGACCATGTTTGTTTGTCAGTCTTTTCTCTGAATGTTGAACGAGCTGTAGGGATTTGTTCCAATTCAGTCACAGGAGCATTAGTGAGGTTGAGTGATGAGGCCCTGCTCACAGTGGGCGTTCTAGTTGATCCCAAAGGTGTTGAGGCAACTTATTTAACATTCATATTGGACCAATCTGCACAATCCTAGATTACTGTCAGTTTTGAACATTTTGAACATTAACACAAACTTAAGTGTCCTGGTTGGAGGCTGAATGTGTCATACATCCCAAGCCTCCAATTGATTACTCTGAGCAGAACAGGTAAGTTCTTCCAGACCAAACTGAGGAAACCAGCTGTACTAACCAAAACATTGTCACACTGAAAGAGGAAAGAACCAAAAACACAAACTGGAATGATAAAGTAAAGGTATGAGACTAAGCCCAGTGGCAGACGGCCCACAGGGAAAAGCAGAAGATATCCCAGTGGCTTGAGAGTCGTTTCAGCCTGTGCAACTATTATATGGTCAACTTGATCAGTGATAACAAGCAGGAGGGTAACACCTCTTGCATCACCTCACCTGCGTAAGACATGACCTTGTTGAACTGCTGTGGGCAAATTGTTACTGCAGTGCTGCTAGAATTATCCATTGGCTCTCCAAAATATTGTAACTTACAGGTCTTCTGTTTTCTGAACAAAAAACCTAGTGCCTTTCACCTTGTATTAACAAAATTTAGAATAGAATTAAACCAATAATTGGTATAACTACATTGTCTATATGTAGCCTTATCTTGTAATAAGACTAAATGATGGAAACATATTTCTAATATGTTGGTCATTTACAGAAGTTTGTATTATACACACTTTATGAGGGTGACCTGGGTGGATTGTTAAATTCCCAGCATGCAATATTGTGTCTGTCTGTCACCAAGTAGGACCCAGAATCAGAAGTCCAATTTGCTTTTTGAAAGCATGTCAAAAGTTGGTCTCTAGATTGAGGTGCATACACACCCACTGAGTAGATTGCAAATGCATCTCACAAAACTTTGTGGACTCGCAGCCATGGAAACCAAGAGTCATCTTTCAACCTGCATGTCACATTTGAAAAGGTGCAAATGTAAGGGCTTAACTTCTCTAGTGTACAACTCTTGTTTTTGTTTTTTGGATCTGGCTAGATGTAAAAATGCAACAATAATTCAATCTAATTTAAAGTCAACCAGACGTTAGACCTCATTGAATTTGACCGAATTCTCTTGGTGACCCTCATGGCCAAGTTGGAGTCCAGTGACTGGACATCAAGGCTCACCTGAGATCTTTCACTGAATCTGGTTTCATCATCCATCACTCTGAATCTGAGATGCGTGAAGGTTGCTTATCAGCTGTTACAGCTGGACACTGAAAGTCACTGCACCTGTCAGGTCAAGATAGATGGCTGAAAACCTTGTCTTATCTTGGCATGCTGAGGATCTCTGCTCCAGGACGGATGAAGATAGATGACCAGTAATATGGCCTGATTTTAGAGAAGCTCTGTGCCATCTCTCAAGTGGACAAGTGGAGGCTGGAGGATCGTCAGGGTGGGCAGGCCAGTGTCCTTGGCCGCTGGAGCACCTCAAGCTCCACATCCTCAGGGATGGACCCACTGACTGATTAGAGGGCTAAGGGTGAAATGGGCTGCCAGTGTTTTTCATCAGCTGGTCTGAGATAGAGCATTGATGTATGACGGGAGCTTTCCTCTAACACTTGGTCTGGTGGATCAATAGTGTGAGAGTCTGCTGAGCTTGGATGGGATCTCATGAACGACAAGCTGGTTCAGACTGAGAATGATGGTGGGTCTTTCTCCTGGGCCCTCAGACGCTGGGGAGTGACTGAGGCTGTGATTACATATGGAACGCTACACAGCAGCCTCTGAAACTCATCACAGTGGAGAGAGAGCTACTTTCTGCAGAATGTGAAAACACTTGAGAGCAGTTGCCCGAGTTGCTGTCAGCTCGTTCAGCTTGTTGTTATTTTCTAACAAATTCTGCTTTTGAGGATGTTTCGTGCTCTCGATTTCAGAGAGTTAGCGATAGAACTTTGGAGTACAGGCAGGCAATGTCAGGTTCAGATGGATGGAAGGCAATTGTGGACTCAGGTATACCTGGGCATTTTTTTCTGTTGTAATCTATGATGTAATGATGTCTGATGTTTAATTACAGGATACATCGCCATACAAATTTGAAATTAATTGAATAGACTCCCCTCTCCCCCGGGCTGTCAGCAGACAGTAACTTAACAGTAACCAACTGGAGCAGAGGGGCAGCACTCAGCTGGTCATGGCGGCTGCTGGGGCGTTGTTCCTCACCGACTGCTCACTCACTGCTGGATGGTGAACTGCTAACCTGGCAGAACGTGTCTGAACCTTGACTCAGACGGAGTGAAAACAGTGCAGCTCTGAGGATCAACGAGCCATTTAAACTTGCTGACTTTTATCATTTCTACTTGAATGTCGTGAGAGGCCTTAATAAATCAATTAGATTAAAAGAAACATATCTGTCATGTTCATTTAATAGCATATTGGACACTGTTAGTGTTCGACAAGGGTGTCATAACATGGATTGATAGAGCTGAAATGCATTTAGAGGGATTGATGGGGTTTCATTTGATTTCATTACTGTGGATCAGCGTTCAAGGGCCAAATGATGTGCAAGCAGCAGTCAGTGAGATTATGTATTTTTAGTCATCTTTCAAGTGAGCTGACTTATTGCCAGCTCATCCACTTTTCGTGGTGTAAGCACGGAGGACAATAAAGATGATAAATTCTGAGACCAGAGGAGAAATTTGTAAAAAAAACAACAAAAAAAAACATGTACATGAACATGTTAGAGGAGAAGACACAGATAACAGCTGAATCATAATTACACGGTTTGTATTAATAAAACTTAGCCTAATCTTTGCATGATTATTAGATTGTTACTACAGTATATTAAAAAAGTAGCCCAGAATTGAGTGTGAGCCCTCTACATTATGTCCAGTCAATTTGCATGGGAGAATTGCTGAGAGAAACCACAATGAGTAAGCATTTGGCACCATGGGAAGAAAGAACTCAGACAGGTTAATTAACTGGCAGGTTCTAAATCAACTGTTTATCACACTTATCAAAAAAAAAAAAAAAAAACTTTATTTGAGGCTCGAAAATTAAAGGTCTAAAGGTCTTTTCTATCCATGTGCTTTCCAGGTTGTTGTCTGATAATATTCTGGGAGCAGCAAGGTTCACATCCGTCCAGCTGACTTCTCACTCTGTGTTCTTGTAGCTTTCTAATGGTACTTTTATTTCACTGTTGCAGGTTGTGGGTAGCTTGTGCTTCTTTGACTATCAGTGACGCATATCGTAAAAGTTCAAGGTCACCATGATCTCACACTTCTGAATGCAATATATCAGGAAGGCCCAGAGGATGTTTTAATTACTTCTGACATGATCACTTAGACTCAAGGATAAACTAATTGGAATTCAAAGATTAAAACTGAGGAAGAAAGTTGGCCTGTCAACCTAATTTGTACTCTGATATTTTAAAGGTCAATATTTAACCTTTTTTTAGTATCTTATTTGTAGTGTCGATCCATAATAAGATATATATAAAAAGGTATAAATATCCAAAAACGATCTGAGCATAGTTTTACATTTCCTCTCTCAGGCCTCTCTTCATACCTCAATTAACAACAGGTCAGTGAGCCAATCAGATGAGAGCAAGTTTTAAGCCTCTCTTCTGATAGGCCGACTGTTTTCTGACAGATCCATCACAGTAGTGATTGCTTTCTTGTGACATCACAAAGTTACAGAAGTCCTGACGGATGTTTTTAATGCTCAGTTTCTAGAAACAGGGTGTATGCAATTCTCTGTGAACTCTGTGGCTTTAATACATTTACAGTATTAGGCTAATATAGAATTAATATAGAATCCAGACCTGCTGTATTTTCAAAAAAAAAGACATGTCAACACTAATTATTGACAAGACAAAGCTGTATTTTAACACAATTACTCTGTAAGTTCTGAAAGTATCAGGATAGGTAAAGCAGTGCAATAGTAAGTTCAGTATGTAATTCATTTGATGAACACATACAGATGAATTCAGGAAAGAAGTTAATGACATTGTGAGTTACTTCAGTGCTGTGTGCTGTCATGTCTGGTGCATCACGTTCCACACCAGCCAACACTGGCACTCGCCTCTCAAGAGTTATTGGCGTCTAACAATATTAGAGACTCAGGAAATTGGTAGTGGAGCAACAGAGCATGATAATCAAGATCCATTTTCCTTTACTGTGGCCTTGTATACCAAGTAGCCACACGGCTGCAGGTTGAGCCCAGTCATGACCTTGTGAAAAATGATAACATGATCCTTATGTGGTCTGTCGCTCTGTCACTGCAACACTGAAACCTGCCAACCAATGTTACCATGCTGCTTTCAGGCACCGAGTTCAAAGATAAGGGCACACCAACACTATATGAAATAGTTCCAGATAAGTATCGACAATCAGATCTGCCATGAAGTGCACAAGCAGTTTGAAAAACAATGCTGGCTGGATTATTCAAATCAATATTAAGTAACATTTCCTCTGTGACAGTAAGATGCAAACATTAAAAGTACAAAACAACAAAACAATTCCACTAACAACTTACAAATCAAATTCAGTAAGGCATAAAGATCTTGACAGAGGAAACTTCAGTTTCACTACATTCTCACATCAACTGTCTCTGAACGCTCTCCTTCAACCATTTCTCTCCCCCTACCTTGAGTGTCACACTCAATTAAATATACAGTACTACAACACTGCACTCTCCAGGGGACATGCAGTTTTTTGTGTTACAAGTATACAAGGCTAGGGTTAGGGCTGAAAATCCAGTGAGATCCTAGAGCAGTTGAGCTTGAGAATTTGATTTTCTAAACAATATAATATTCTTTATGGTCTAGTCTTTCCTGACAATATGAGGTTATTTTATATTGTATTTATTTGATGTGTGTTTTTTTTCTCTTTTTTCTTCTTATCTTCAGTAAAAAAAAAAAAAAAGGGCTGATTTTTGTAGCCACTGACAGCAGAGAAGTAAGTAAAAAACTGATGAATAGGTACTGTAATTTGGACTTTTAAATGGAACCTGTTGTACAATGTAAAAAAGAAAAGAAAAAGAATATCACTAGCTCTCTCTTTTACACTTAAGATGAGGCTTGTGCTGTCAGAGCCTTTACATTTAGTCATTTGTCAAGAACATTTATCTACAGTGACGTACAAGTAAGGGACATCTACATCTCTTAAATAAGTGAAAGAGATCAGGCAAGGGGACTCGAGATAGTAGTATGGGTGTTAGTGGTGGAGCAAACTAGCGAATTAGAGCACAGGCAAACATGGGTGAAATTTTTTTTCAAGATTCAAAAACAAATCCCAGCATGAAGTTGTAAAGCTACACTCATGCGACACTCTTAACATAACAGGTACCTTCTGACGAGCTGCTCAACATTTCTTTCCTGTTTAGTCCAGTTAACCCATTCCATAATTCATGACTTTATTTGCATGTTAATTAGCAAATAGACCAAGATATGTCAGACTTTAATTGCTTGTGGGGCTGAAAGGTCAGTTCAGTCAAGAGCTTATGCAAGTATACGACAGCCAACGAGCAAACAGCAGAAAAACACGGGCTGTATGAAAATGAGTCTGGGTCTGAGTGGACCTGCCGGGAGTCAGCATGAGTCATTAAGGTAGAAGATGATTAGATCTTATTTGAGTTTGAATGATGCTCGCTAGAAATTATTAGCTGCTATTAGCCTACAAAGTGTGCCTTTACTATTAAATAGTTCAAAAATATATATCAATCAACACATTGACCACTCTTTTGTCAATATGTCCCTCATTAACTATGAGCAGCAAAAACAGAGGCACACTGATTATTCAATCATCACTCTGCCTGTGCAATTTAAAGTAATGTGATGCCTCCAACTGAAACACACACACAAATCATTTACTGCTTCACTGTTATAGGCAGTCAATATGAATACGTGTGAGTAGTGAACCTGAATCTCTAATGAATGGCTACTGTAATTTAGCCTGGAGAAGATATATAGCATGATAAATCATGCTTCTATTGTTTTTCCACTGGATCGTTGACATGCCACTCAAAACTTCAGGCCAATGGGACAAGTCCATCATGTGCATGTGTGTCTGAAGAAAGTCTGAGGTATGTTTGAGGTAAATCTCAACTACAAGCCATGCAAGTTTAAATCTAATTAATACCAAGTCATCTTGAGCTTCTTAGTGGAGGAAGAATCCCTGAGTGACATCATGACTGTTGTCAGCAAGGCACCAAGAGCCTGTCTGATTCTTCTGCTATACCTGTCATGTTTATTATTTGCAAACTGCTAATAAACCTGAAGACTTATTGGATCATTCAACTGAGTTTGGTGACATCTTTAAAATCTCTCAAAAGCCAACCCAGAAATACTCACACGCACGCTGCGCACGCTTGCAGAAACACGGGCTCATCCCTCTTTTACGCACGCAGGGACGCAGCCATTGCGCATCACAGAAACAACTGAAGCCACTAGACCACACAGCCAGGTGCAGCATGCATTCAAACAGGACAAAACTCCACTCAGCTTCAAGTGTTATAAACAATGCCACGGCGGGCGAAATGCATTAAAAGAAGGATAGCTTACCTTTAGGAGAAGAGTTGTTGCGGAGATTGAGGCCACTAAACCTAAGTTTGCAGAACAGTCTTTCCTTGTACATTTTCGGGTCAAGTCTCTCTCAAAGGCCAGCTGAAGCAACTGGACCTTCCTCTTAATGACCATTGCACAGCTGTGGTCCGAAAACATCCAAAACGGTTCTTTTCTGAAACGATGATGTCATACTCCCACCAGTCTACCCTGTACTGAGACACACCGCTATGTAGCCTCCTACCAACTAGTCTGGACGTAACTTACAGTAACAACAGCGACTGACAACTGTCGGTCCCTCGGACACTGCAGCTGAATGTTGCCCGTTAAATCATTATCGATCGTCATTGATGATCGTCGTGCACTGACACGACTCCCAGTCAACATTTAATCCACTTAATGTTTGGAGTTTGAATACTGCGGGGAAAGCTTTCTGTCTTCTTCTCTGTTGTTGGTGGTTATGTGTGTCCGCGCTACAGCGCTACAGACGCTCCACACAGGCCTGGAGTATGTACTACAGCGTATGTGATAACGTTATCCACTGCTCCAATTATTTATTATCCGCCAGCTTCTTATGTTTTGGAAACATATGTTGCATGTAAGCCAGATAAATTATGTTATATTGCATTATATTATATAACTTCCAGAACATTTAACTCAAATAAATTAAATTGTAAACCCCCTTCCCAAAAGTTTTGAATTAGGTAACCTTGAATTTTGTCTCCCCTCTCCTGTCAAATACAAAATGTTTATACATCCAAATAGATAAATTGTATTAACTTTTATAGAAATACTGGAGAAGGTCCAATGCTTTATCTGTGCCACTGTAAAAGCCATCACAACACTGAATGGCTCTCAGGTCCTCCACATTCCTGACCTGGTGCCAAACAACAACATCACTTAAACCACATACAAAATGAAACAATGAGAAAATAAACCAAGAAAAAAAAGAAGAAAAAAAATTAATTAAAATAAAACCATTCCCCACAGGACTGTCATGTCTTGACCAAGCTGTAGCTGTAGCTGCAGTGTTGGTGAACGTGACAGTACAGTGGGATGTCCTTCTCTCAGGTAGTAAAGCACAGCGAGAGCTCATCAAGGACACAGACGCTGCGTTCGGCCTTGTTATGTCGGAGTCAGAAAATGGCTGTGAACCTCCGATGGCTGGATGAGTGCTGGGAAATCCACTTAAGGCTTAGCCAATCTCTTCTTTTTGCATAGCGCTGAAACATCACTTAACATTTCACCTCAACACTTCAACTTCACAGTGTTATAAAAGTGACACATATTGCCTACTAAAGGAAATGGGAGCATGAAATGGACCATAAATCGTGAGAAGCACCGCTCGCTCCGGAAACATGCTGATGAGTTCTCCAACTTGGGTCTAAATATTATGACTCAGGGAGGACGCGTGTATGTGTGTGTGTGGGTGGGCGGAGGGGGTGCATGTGTGCATATGTGGTGCCAGCAATCAACCAAAGTGCAGATTGTTGGCTGTTTTACACAACAGTGTTGTTGTGACCGGACAACACATCAGACTCACTGGAAGGAGGAGGGGACCAGAGAGGCTTCCTCCTGGTGACTCTTATCTGCTTGAACAGGTGTTACAGCCAGGGAAGTAGAAAGTCAAACCAAGAGAAGAGAGCTTGGATCAGATTTGATTGTTTGCTGTTGTTGTGTGGTATCCCCCACCCACTCAGGAACAATGTATGCTATATTATGTAATTAAAGTATAGTTTTTAGTCAGTATTACAAGTGTGGCAAGATGAAGAGGTCCCGGACGGGCTTTGAACCCCAGACTACCGGGTCCCGGGTCATGCGTGCTAACCACTTAGGGATGGTTAGCGCGCATGACTGTAACCCGGGAGTCACTACATTTATGAAACTAATCTTATTGCATCATTGTATCACATGGCTTGTATCTATTTGACTAGAAGATTCCCCTCTCTGTGATGAACTATCTGTCTTCTTCTGAATGTTTACCTCTAAGGAGATGTGTACTGGATCAGCTCCCAGGAGATCTGTCCAGTTGGCTGTCAGCTGATGATGTTGGCATCAGCTCTTAGGCAATGTTTCTTCCCTCACAGAAATCCAGTATTTCAGGTTTGTGAGTAAAGAAAGACACTCAAAAAACATTTGGAACAACTCCACACTGATCATAGTGTCAGAGAAAAGGCCCAGAGACTTCTGCACAAAAGGTCACTCACACAGTTTTAATTAGTATTACCTAAGGTTGGACACATTAAAGTAAACACCTGTGATGTGTCAAATTTGGCAGTTGGTCTTCCTAATGTGAGTAAATAGGAGACAAAAAGAAAGTGAGATGGAATGGTTAGAACCACGATGAAGAAAAGTAAGTGATACATTCTTGCCACCAGAGGAAAATATACATGAACCCTGAAAGGTAGAGGGACGTGTGCAGCGAAACCCAAGCCCTCATCCAAGCAAGAAGAAGGGGAGAAACAGATTTACTGGCTTTAAGTACCCAAGTTGAGGTGGGTGGGATTAGGGTCTGTTGTTAGTTGAGGAATGAGAACCTGGGGTGTATTCCATCAACGTAGCTAAGAACATCCAGACTACACTGCTGCCATTAACAAGGCTGCTGCTTCTCCATCTTTTCCCCTGTAGGAGCCTGGTTTGTCTCTGACAGTGCGCACATGAGTACAGAAGTAACCGGGTCATGCTGTGAACAGTCTTGATGCATTGGAGGTGAGCTGGTCCATCACTTAAAGTTTCTTTTTTTAAATTATACTGTTTTATTCTATACGTTCTTCAATGTGAAACAGGCACTACAGAAAATGTTTGGCTTGTAAATAGTGAAATGACATCAGAGAAAAGTCTTGACAGCCAGCTCTACTTTTTGAACACAGACCCCTCAGGTTTAACAGCAGGGGATAAAAAGCACGAAAGGAAAAACTATTTTCCATTGAATAGGAACCACATGTCACAGCTTGGCTAAAGCAAACCAATCTAGGTTAATGAAAATACAACAGAAAAAGGGAAACAATGCAGCAAAAAAGAGGCAGTTAAAAAAGGAGCTGTCTGAAACTTCAGAGGAAGTAGACCTCAGCACGGTGTGAGGGGAATCATTCTCCCAAATACCCAAAAACAAGAACAAAAAAAAGAAGAGAAGATAAATAGAAAGCTAAAAGTCTCTCCATGATTTTCCATGTTGCATGATAGTTAAAAAGTGAGAAAATGACACAATAATTCACCAGCGAATGAGAATCAGTGATAACGATAGAAAACCAGAGGCTAATTGAGCATCTACAGCAGGCTGGATTAATTAAGGTGCAGGTGCAGAACATGTATCGATTCAACTTTGTAACTGGACAACAAGATCAGTAACGATCTGTCCACTGCTGGAGTCGCACACAGAAATATGTTCAAACTGATTTTGTAGAGACTTAAGTTACAAAAAGTTCAGTAGAGTTTGTGACCAATTGTTTGTCAGGAGGAACTTTAACTGTGTCCATTGAAGTCAGGATTTTGTGCAACAATTTTGCTTTTAGAACAGGCATGAATGAATTGGTAAAGCAAGGCAATTGGCACGTTTGTAGGATGGATAGCACTGTGGGTGGGTGTACAAAGTGAAACAGGGACAAATAAACCCAAATATCTTCAGAGCTTAAAACACCAGTGCCTGTGCAAAGAAGGAGAACACATGAGACAGATGTTTTGAGCAGAAACACATGGACAAAAGCTGCTTCTAGTTATTTATTTTCTACTATTTATTATAGATAAGGACACAAAGTTTGTGGTCTGAATGTTATGGGTTTTAGGCAGTTACCAAAGTGTAATAATTCAGTACAGTTAAAAAACATGTTTCATTTTAACATTTTAATAGCAGTAAAACAGGTGTGTTCAGACCCAAATGCAGAACAGTAAAGACAGTTAATGAGCTTTAATGAAAACTGAACAGGGTACAACAGGTTTTGGATGAATAGCTGGACACGAGCTGGTAGTGCTCATGAAAACAGTTCATGTCGTGCATGGACCCAGGTCTGGGGGGGATTCTGCACAGTCTGGGATCGTCATAGAGTTCAGGGAGGAGCAAATATAACATTGGACAGAACAGAGTCAGCAGTAGGTGAGGAGGTTGTGGGGCAGATTAAACCAAGTAGAGCAGGCAGCCAGAGGGTCGAGGACAAACAAGGGAATATAGAACCAGCAGGTACTTTCGGGCCAGGAGCACTCAAGGAAGGGGGGCGTTTCTGTCGGCAGACGACACTGGGCTCGCCCGACGCTGGCTAAGCCAAATGCCTGGTCCAGTGTACATGGTTGGAAATGTTGTTGTTGTAATTTTGTAGTCAACATACAGACACAATTTCTCAAAGACGTTCAAGCAAACAGGAGCCTGTGCAGAACAGGAAGGAAGGTAAGGCAGGATAAACCTTATAGTTATATTACATAAGAAACTACTGTATGGGGAGGGAGACCACAACAAAATGAAAAAAATGTTCTTCCTCCTCCTTCGCCTCTCATTCAACACTATAATTAGGAAGTTAGTAAAAGTAAAAAATAAACGAAGATGATGAATTGAGTTTGAATCCCACAATGCAACAGCGCATCTGCCTCTAAATGAAATTGTAACCAGATTACTGAGTCATAAAGGAAGATGAATATGTTCAGATTGTTTAGTGGGATGGCAGTGGATGATGGAAACAAGTTGTTGGAGGTGGTTGGTAGAGTGGGGGCGCAAGTTACAACATTAGTTATCAAAGGGAGATCATGAAAATTAGCCATGATGATGATGTGTGATCTACGACACATTTCCAGCATTGGGCCCGAACATTGGGAACAACAAATTTCACATCAAATAATCGCAAACTAAAACATGAACAAAGGTAATGCATGGTCTCTGGTTTATGTAATAATTATCAATCAATGGTTTGCATTTTACTGATCTACACCAATCACTGCTGACAATTCATTCACGAAACATGGTGTCCATACTGTAGCAACAGCATCAACCCCACTCCCTCTTGGAGAAGTTTCTCTTCGTTCCCTGTTGTAAGTGTTGCTGTCAGCAGCTCTGTGAATGGGTCCTAAGAGGAAACACTTTTAGCTTTTAGCTTTCAGGGCCATTTACGGACACTCCTATTTCTGGTTCAAATCATCCCCCAGCTGACTCTGTAATATCCTCCTTGAGAATTTTGCACTACCAACTAAAGGAGGCAGTAAGGAGGTTGATATCAGAGTTTTTTTGTTTCTTTTTTAATGGCAGTGATGCTAGCAGATATGATGTTTCCCCTCCAAAACTTTACTGTTGTGCTGCTGCTGACCTCACTACACAACATGATGTACTGTCTCCACTGTTAGTAGCTGTACTGCAACTTGTGCTGGACACCGCACTGAATTAAGAGTTCAGATGCTGAGTCCAGTCCAGCAGAGTTTTAACCTGAAAACTCACTCAGTCCAACCAAAAAGGGCTTGGATTACTCTTGAACTGACTGAATTAACTTAAATTTCTCATGATCAAAGGGGAAGACATGGATACCAGCGACCATGTGCAGATATTTTAAAGAAATAACATGACTGGGTATTTAGGATGCAGATCTACTGACACCCATAAGGAAAGTAGTGTGCTCTTTGTGACAGTCATGGGAACACAGAGCAAGTGCTTCAGGATGCGAATGCACCATTCTTTTCTGTTGCTCTGTTGTTATTGGACCAGTGGCTGAGAAGGAGTGCTAAGATACAGCTGTTTCCCAGATGCGTTCTTAACTGGCTTCTTAGGAGAACCTTAAGATCCAGACAAAGAAGTTCTTAATGGGAGCTGTCCACCACCACGGTACTGAAACAAAATCAATCAATGCCAGGCAAATCGATTCTTATATCACCTACCACTTTATAAGCGCGTAAGTCACACACCGTGACAAGCGCAGCCCCTCCGACAAGCAATGAACACACCAAAAAGGGGATTTCCACTTGCCGAACATGGGGTTAACATGGGTCCCCGTGTCCATGGGCCTGATTAGAAACTTCTCAGCTGTTGTTGCCATGTTGGTCACAGGAAGTGACGGACTGGCCATAGATGCCACAGCGCAGCCCATAATGATGCGGCCGAGGCGGCTGCGTGAAGACCCAACCGTATTGATGTGGCTGCAAAAAAAGTTGTGGGCTGGGGCTGTCTGGTTTACAGCTGACCAGCTTTGAAAAGAGTGAAGACACAATAGCCTACTTTAACAATGCAAGGGCAGAAAATAGCTCACCTGATAGAGTAGCCCACTGCAACCAGAGGCACTGTTGTTGCTTTCTGGGTTTGAATCCTCCCAACAGAAATATATATGTACAGTAGGCTACAGTATATGTAGATATATTTATATGTGTTTATACAGTATACATATAAGCAGGTCCTTCTTTCACAGCGTTCTTAAGAGCGTTCCTAGGAAGCTCTTAGCGCTAAGAGCTTCTTAACAAATCTGGGAAACGCGGCCAATGTATAATTGGTGACATTCAAGTTTGACGTGAGGATGAAATATTGCTTAGCTCCTTAAAATGTCAGCATTAAACAAAGAGGGGGCTCCAATGGCAGGAAAGGAAATAAACCTCGGGGACCGGTGGCTGGCCACAGAGCCAGCCTCTCTGTCTGTTCTGTTGCTGTGTAAACTCCAGTGGCTGGAGGAAGAGATGGATCCACACCGCCGTGGTCTCGGAGGAAGCCCTCATTGCCATGGAGCTCAGCCTCTCTGAGATACCTGATCTGAATCCAATCACGACAGCCGTCTGTGTGTGCTCTCCGCGAACACCAGCTGCCCAGGAGACCGGCTGCTGCTGGCCTCTCTGTCGACATGAATCTAATGCAGATCCATCTCGGCCCTCTGCTGCGAGCCCTCTCCCACAGCTGAATGACACATGAGTAGGTATTTTTCACCAGCATTTGGAATAAGGTTTTTGCTAGTAATTTAGCTCTAATCCAAAAGTAACTGAATCCAACGAAGCACTTCTACAAATCACCAATTGGCACATGAGTTCCCCACTTATGTAAAAGGTCTCATATTTTACACTTTCTCTGTGTGTTTCACAGTATTTGACGTCTTTATCCATGAGAAGATCCCAATATAGTTTTACAGCTCCTCTCTTAGGCTCTTCCCTGAAACGAGAAGCTCAGAGTGTATTTTACTGATTGGCTGAAGATAGCACGAACCAAGAAATAATCTGGCACTTACTGGCATGAGAGCCTTATTCTACCACCAAGCAAGAAGGCAAATAATGTTTGAAATGTCACAGAGTGTTTATCATTTTCAACTTCTGTCCCTAGTCGGGCTGATACGTGTAATTAGAAGAGTTAATTTCCATTATAACACATATAACACAACAAGAATAAAATACTATCCTATAATACAATGACTGTGATGGACAGACGACAGTAAAAGCAAAACAACTGACAAAGTTAAAAAAAAACATGTACGATCTGACCTTTAAGAACATCGAAACAATCAGACAAATAGTTGACACATGGCGGCTTGACTGGTTTTAGCTTTTAACAGCACTTAACCTTTATTGTAAATGAATTCCTGTCTGGACATAATATGATTTCAGTTGGCCACGTGTTCCAGAGTTGACCGACTCTGTGGAGAAATTTGGATCTACATCGTCCACATACGTTGGTCAGACTGTATTTTACCTTTGACTAGATCTGATGAGAGACTCAGGCTAATCTGTTTCATCTGTAATCTTTTGAGAAAGCAGAGATGAGTACAGCTCCACTGTGACCTTCTTGTGCATTTGATAGGTTTGTGTTTGTGTCAGTGATGAAGATGATAGGCCACTTCATCACATCACTTCCCCTGCTGCTGTTTATTTATCGACATGATCTCCGAGTCTGTGTACGGCATGTAAAACCTTTGTGCACGGGGGCTGGCGGGGCTTTGTAATCTCACTCTGCAATGTGTCATCACTGGGAATGTGCTGTTATTGCCTCTATTAAGGAGATGAATGAAGAAAGGAAATGGGCCTGAGGGAAAGTTATCGGGCCTCAGTTGTTCATATCTCTGTCAGAGGCCAGATGAGATGCACCGAATGAAAACCCAGCTCCAATATTTCTCTTTGATCTGCAAAAACCTTCGGGTGTGCTCGTATTCTCGCAATTGAGAGATTAATATGTCCGTCATCATTATCATTAACTGTGTGAGAGGGATGGGGAGAGAGTCTGGGTGTGGGCTGTGGTTCATCTTATCCTGCACATTATGCTGAGTTGTTGTTTTTTTACCCCAAGATGATAAAACAAACAGAGCGTGAGTCTGATTTCATGTGAACAGCAGGGGAATTATAAACACTGATGACAAAGTTTGCAAAGACGACAGTAAATACCATTTGTCTTAGTGGGTGCAGGTAAAAAATGAAGTGCGGCTAAGGGCGATGAGGCTCAGCAGAATACACAAACATCTCCTCTAGCATCATAAACACTTTGTACTGAACCATTTCTCAGCTCAAAGATCATCTAGATTTATTTTAAACCGTGAATATGAGGAACCTGATCATTATAAAGCACTGTGTCTGTTTCTCTGCACACTATAATATTTAAGTGGCACGGGATGATTAATGCAGCACTCAGCTTCCTGCCTGCTCAGACCAGATTGGAATAAAAAAAAAAAATCCTCTGTCTGAATCCAGTTTGTGTTGGATCGGGCAGACACAGTGATGGATTGCTCCTCTGTGTGAATGCAAGGTGGCGCGCATTAACATTTGTTCTGTTTCTAAAAACATGCAGCGATATTTCCATAAATGCAATCACACCGCAAACCGCAGACGCTCGCCTGGCGTCCAGGTTTTGCCGGAGTCAGCATGTCTCCCCGTCTCGCGCTTCGTCACATTCTGGTGCCTTTCACACTCCGTCTTGAAGAAAATCTGTGATAATCTGATGGTGGTTTTACATTAGCAAGCATGGAAGCTGTCATTGTCTTTGCGGGAAAAAATATCAGTCACAGTCATATGTGTTTCTACAGTAGTGTACTCATAGTTGGGAAGTGTAATAGTAAAGACTCTTGTTACCAGTGACAGTATTATACTACTTTTATCATAATCATAATCTGTGTTTTCAATGTATTATACTGTTTGTCAAAAATTAGAATCGCTGCCTTGATGCTGTCTTTCTCTCAGGTCACATCTGTTTTTAAATGAAATATGAACCACTGAATGAAATTTGTCACAGCGTCTGTGTGATTTTTTTTAAGGCTAAAAAATTGTTTTGTGGGGTCACGCAGACACAGACGATTGACAACTAATCAGTTCATTCTTGAGTCCCAGTGAGTGTGTCAATGATTATGGGATGGACAGGACAGAAAACTGCAAAATAATATATCCCACTTTTGCTGTTGCGAGTATGGGAGCAAAAAAAAAAAAGAGGTGAATATAAAGTTAAAAGACATTGGAGACTGTTCAGTTCATAGAATTTCCAAAACATGAATACAAAGAACATGAAAACCTACTGTATTACAGTAAATTACTTCAAACATAAATCACCAGTAACCAAATACCTGCAGTATAAAAGAGACATTCCTAATGTAAAAAAGAAAAAGAAAAATCCCATTGGTTGTCTGTGGGGGATAGATGAGTCAACAAAAACACAGAATGATTGGACACTGGTAGGGCAGAACACGAAATCATAACAGAGAAAAACTGGACCAGGAAAGACAGAAAAAGAAAGTAGAATAGGTCCAAAGAATCCAGAGTTGTACCTTCAGTTCAGACCCTGACAATTTGAAAATACTACACTTTTAAAGTTGCTGTCAAAGATGCATGGCAAGTTAACTGTTTAAAAATGATTAAAAAGTGGGGGAAATGGAAACAACTAGTAAATAAAGCAAGTAGAGAAAGTAAAGACTTCATGCTGCACGGTGACAGATTAGATGTTAAGTTGTGGTCATGTCATGTGTTACGCCGTGTGGACTTGATGGACAAAGGGGAAAACGTTCATTTGTTTCAGTGTTGGCAGGGAAACGCAGCCTGTCATTCAAGTGGTGCCAAGGGAAATGCCCACAGATAGGCTCAAGGCGATTTCTAAAAAAAACAAAACAGTTTTCACTCTCTTTTGAAAAGTGATTGTCACACATTCAGTCAGCCATCAAAGTACATGTAGCAGTTGTAATATAACACAATTATTAACATCGGGAATTTGTGGTTACTTTCCGGTATCAGTGTGCTCTAATTGAAATGAGATTCCTTTCATCTGACAATTATCTTCTCTGTAAGAGCCCAGTAATAAATCATGAGGCAAATGTCCTGCTTTGCTTTATTAAAACCTCTATTACCTGCCTCAGTGTGGGCTACAGGGGGCTGAGCAGCCATCTGTGGCCTGACTAGTTTGCTCCCTGCTTTCTGCTGTTAATCTGGACCGAGGCAGCGATCGAGGAGGGGGATTAGTAAACGGGCAAAGAGAGACGAAAACGGAGAAGATGGAGGAGTAAAGCTGCTAATATTCAACAGTGCACACTGCTGCCCGTAGTGCAGAGTCTGCTTTTTGAGGCCTACTGACATTATCAAATGGATTGACATTTCAAATATTTGCAGAGCTCAGCGGGTCCAAATGTGGTATAAGTGAACCATGGACCTCCTCCAGCACACCATGCATGGCCATTTCATTACAAGTGCAGAAATGAGATCCAACAGCCGCTGCTTCCCAGACCTTTACAGTGCACACAATGCAATCTGAAGAGCAGGTGCTTTCCTTCAAACAGGCCATTGGCTCTCACCGACTGTAATAGCTTAAGTGCAAGAGATGCATTTTGAAGCATCGGCCACTGAATGATTAATTTAGGTCAGAGTGCTGGAGCTGTGTGTGTGTGCTCCTTTATACTCATATGCACCCAACACCTGTTTGAGGTGGCAATGATTTACAAAACTTTCATAAGGAGCTTTGGTAACGGCAGCGAAGTCTTTGGTGAGCTTCCTGTCTGAAAAAAAAACCCTCTGCTGTCAGAACCATCACACTGGTGCTGTGAAACTCATCTTGCCAAAACAGATTAAGCGTGATGAGCGAATATGAGCCAGTTCACCAGCATGAAAAGGCTTCTTGTCACAGCAGAAGTATTAAAAGAATGCTCGAAATCCAGATGAGAGCGAGACAAGCGTCTCGACTCGAACAAAAGAGAAGAGCGCCACTGATTGAGGCATCCAGAGTCAAACTGGTTTTGTTCTAAAGTTAGCTCAGCGCTGCGTCTGTTGTCAGACAGCATGAGAGAAAAATGTACATGTAGCTGGTGGCTGCAGCTGCTGTCGCTGCACCACTCCTTACCAGCTGTTTTTATTCTGTGAACTTCACGTTTTAAATTTGTCTCCAAGGCTCTGTGTGCTGACATGTTTCTATGTTTTTTTTTTACCTTCACTCACTTTCTTTCTTGTACAAATGGAACAGTGCACTGTGATAAAAAGGTATTGTGAAAGAAAACCCTAATGTCAGCACATGGCTCCACTGCATTTGAACTACTGATCATTGGTTTTAAGTCTATAGTGTCATTGGCACCCTGAGTCCTGCAGAGTCCTTCCATTCATGTTTTTTTTTATTTCACATGCTTGGTTTTAAGAACCAAAAATCATCTGAATTACTAATCTTTCAGTCTTCTCTCTGAAGCTCTATAGCAACAAGGAGATGAGGCCTTGACTCTCTTGTGATTGACTGATATTGATCAAATAAAGACACAGCCGATGTTCAATGGTGGGGTTGCAGAAGTCCTTTTTTTACTGTAAATACAAGCTGTGTGTATCACGGACTGAGGCTTCGATAATTGCAGATTATGAAAATAAGATCTGGACTTGCTTTATAATCAAAGAAGACATGCACATTAACCTTATAATTTAGGACCTTGATGTTTTTGTACTGACCGTTCTTTCAAAAGTAATTGTTGATACTCTGCTACTGGTTTATGGAGCACTAAATGTCTAACCCCTGCATGCATAAGACTTCCTATCATTTTATTCCTACAGTAGTTTTCTTACCACACAAAAGTTTGTTAGAGCCTTTGGTCATTATGTCCACTTGCACGTACTGTAGGCCTATCTTTTCAAATTAGAGCCAGATAGGAAAATTACTGGACTGGTTCAGCACACACTGTAAACACAGGTCAAAAGTTCAAGCAAAGCTCTGAACGACATGAATCAAAACAATGCTGCAGTCCAGTGGTGTTATACATCGACAGACAGACGGACGGACGGACGGACGGACGGACAGACAGACAGACAGACAGACAGACAGACAGACAGACAGACAGATAGATACAGTACAGCAGATAATTCAGGGAAGCCAGTTGAGTGCTCTCGTTCAACAGTGACGTTCATGAGACCAAATCAAGTCGGCCACACCATTATGAAAATCTGCAGACTAATTAGTCATCCCACTATACAGTATTTGATGTCCTTTTCAACTCTACCAGTTCACCTTCCACAGCAGTGTGATTAGAAGGTCAACGCTATGCGCTAATTAGACACCATACATCCACTCAGAAGTTTTCAGTGCGGTTGAAATTCTCCTGTGCGTTCTCCTGTGTGCTCATTTGCATCACTTTATTTCACAGTCTCTTCTCAGCTTTTTTCGAAACCTCAACGAATCCTCTGAGGCTGAAATGATGCTGCAGCGATGGGACAGCTCGGACTTCTGGGAAGTTAAAGTTAATGTCTCTCCCTTGAAGCTGTAAGTTCAGAGAATTTGGTTGACTGATAATGTCAGCATCAGAGGGGCCGGTCCTATGATCCAGAGTGGGCTTCCTCTTCCTGGGGAGGTTCGGAGAAATGTCCCAGTGATTTCCCACAAGACAACCATCTGACCTCACTTTACACCACCAGATCATCATCCAGAGTTTTAGATAAGTCAGTGTTCTGCAAACAATTAATTCACCACATCAATCCCTTTGTCATCATAATGCTTTGGATTGCGTTGTTTCTGAGATTTGTTGTGAATCCTGTTGTGTGATGCATTACCTCTCCTCTTTTTATGAGGCCAACACAACTTTTTGTCCTCATATAGTGTTACACATGCAGAGACCTGCAAGACTTTTTCCACGCAAAAAGGCCAGAGGTGCATCAAGAACCTTCTCACCTCATTTGGATATGAGCGAAGCACTTCTCCTCGAAGAGAAAAGCTTTAACTCTGGAACTTCAAACATTATCTGGCCCATTGGCAGTGCAACAAAGGTCTAGCTATGCACCCGTGTATTTGCGTGTGTGCTGCACAGGTAGTTCAGAGGGTTTGTCAGGGCTTTTTGTTGTAACTGGGAGCAATGATAACGGTGATGGTGATACTCGGTTGCATACTAATACTGTACCAGGAATTTCAGTGTACATTTCATTGCACCTGCTAGCTCTAGCTAGGTTGACATGTGGAAGAGGGTTAGAGGAGGAAACATCAGAAAGACTCTGCCACATGTGAGAGCAGTTAGCACAGTTTGCATCTTTTATTCATTAATGTTGTTTGTTAGCTTGTAACTGGCTGTCACCGACAAATGTTGTGGTTGTGCAGCTAATGCTTACTCAGTCTCTCTAAAGTTCAGGTTTATTTAGCTCCATCCCCTCTGCCTCCATCAGTTGACAGGATTGGTTTACAGTGTTTGCAACTGTCTCTGTGTTTATCTGGCTCACTGCAGCTGATTATGTCACTCATTACCTGGTTGTAAACTTGATATTCATCAGAGGAGGTCTTTAAAAAAAGGGCATTTTAAATAAGTTAATTCCATAAAGTTAATTCAAGTGTGAATGTGGCTTTCCCTTTTTTTCTTGTCTGTACAATAATCAAGCCTCAGGTGACAGAGTCTCTGTGCAAAGATCACATTTCATCACCATGTGCTGATTTAATTTCCTATTGATTTAAGTTCAGAGAAGCTCTTATGCACAGCTGTGAGAGGTTTTCATCTTTTGTGGTTTGGCCTTGCAGTTGATTCACTGTAATCCCCCCATGGACTACAGACTGGACTGGAGAGAGAAACAGAGAGAAGTATGTGTGAGTGAAATAGCACTCTAGTCATCAGGACAGTGACTCACACTCACATTATTACACTATGGTCCAATGAATAAATCAAGACGTAGCCTGGTCCGAAAACAATGGAGTGCGGAGAAATTCCTCTGTATTAGTCCTTCACATCAGCCTTTATGTTCTGTTGCTGCTCGCTGAAAAGGAGTTTTACACAATGAATGTGACAATGTGAAATTAAACATCTTTTGCTCTAAGTACTCGTCTTTGACTAATGCATAAATTGGCATTTTGGTGCCGAATGAGACCCAGAGGTGTAATGGCTTAGATGGGGTTGATGACAGAGATTAGTCTTAACAGCAGGCAGGCATGGTCGGATCAGACCTGTTCAAGGAGAAGCTCATCGTTAAATGCCGCCTCTGGTTTTCAAATGCCCTGCATTGTACATTTAAATGCCCCTAATGAGGATCCTTAAAGAGTGAGACGGTGTTATCTCCTCCCTCAGAGGCTCTGCTGTCTCATTGTTCTCCATTCCCGGCGTGAAAGAAATCCATCAAATCTCCTGCCCCCTGGGCTACAGTATACAATTAAAATACTCCAACACTCCACATGTGATTTATTCAGGAAGTAAATGAGCCATGTGCACCAACACCTGAAAACAATTACAGCCAATATTGAGAATGTAGTCATTTCTGTGCAATTGCAAGGTGGGGCCCTGAGATTTACCCGGGAGCACTGCTTCCTTTTTTATTAATTTCCCACCTTCATTTTTTTTGCTACTTCTGGATTCATGAAGTAAATGATTAAGATATCACAGGAGGCTGTAATCTGGATGGAAGCCATTGTGACTCCTGCCTGTGTTCATCATCATCCTCATCATCATCAGTGCTCATCTTTTGATGGATGGATGGATGGCAGTGGGGATAAAGGATGTCCTAAAACTGACGTTAAACCAGCTGTCAGAAGTTGTGTAACTTTGTGATGTCAAAGAATTGTTACAGAATTCCCATGTAATTTATACACCCTCACATTATTACCTGCATAATTAATGTCAGTTTAATGGCAGATAGTAATTTTAAGATACAGTACACAAATGTAATGTGTATACTACCATTATCACCGCATTTCACTCCTGGCCCTTCTTTTTCTTTTTTTTTTCTTCTTAAGAATTTTAGTTTTAATTGACATACACCTTATACGGTACAAGTAAATGTTTCTTCTGTGTTACAATGCTTAAACTTGAGTTCATTTTCTATTGCCCTCTGTCTCTAATCATCATACTAGACTAATAACTAATGCTAATTTCATACCAAAGTATGCTACCCAAGTGTTATTGACATCATAATGACTGAACTACCTGTGCTTTCTTTCTGCTGCATGCCTAGACTCAGCCCCCCGCCAATCCAACAATCAGGTAAAAGCCAGTACCATTAAATTATTAAACTCAAGTTGGCTTTTTACTGATGATTTCCTGATTTGCTCCACATAAACAAAGCCCCTCAACAACAACTATAGCACTAGACTAGAGGGTCCAGCGACGGTCAGCTGGAAGTGCCTCATCCAAGAACAACTGACTTTGCAGCCAGTCGGACAGGAAGCTGGCAGATTAGTCCGTTGATCCAGGGGTAAGCGATGAGGTGGCTCGAGGAAAAAGTAGTAGAGTGTCTCCTCCATGATTAAAGAGCAGAGCCCCTGACATGCATGATAGCCCCGCGACTCCTGAGA
The DNA here is from genome assembly GCA_030347415.2 of Decapterus maruadsi. Classification (NCBI taxonomy): domain Eukaryota; kingdom Metazoa; phylum Chordata; class Actinopteri; order Carangiformes; family Carangidae; genus Decapterus; species Decapterus maruadsi. The sequence goes on along the minus strand of CM064891.1, from coordinate 9,932,695 downwards.
CCCCAGCCAAGGGGAGATAAAGTGATGGCTCTCCTTCTTCTTCTCTGCCACGTCCTCGGCTGCAGCTGTAATTCACCGGTCTCTGGTGAAACCTTTTTAACTTCCCTGTCGTACCTGCACTGCTAACAGGGCTGGAGAGATGAGCAGACTGCAATATGAGGAGGTAAAAAGAGAAACAAAAGAGGTAGAGCTTTTGTATTGTGAAGAAGATGCAGATTCAAAGACAGCTCTGCTCATATCAGAGGATGATTTAGTATCATTTTTAACTCGCACATAGAAGTGCAAAAGGTTTACGTCTGCTACGCCAGAGGGCTTACTGTTAATACCCCAGTCATATCTGTCTAGGCATGCCATTAATTCAGATGTAGTCCAGAAAATAAATTGCATTGTAAATGTTGATCAACACAATCGGCCATTGTCTCAGGGAGGTCAGAAGTAACCCATTTATCATCTGTGCCTCTGTCACCCACTCCACTAATCAGTTTTGCATCTGGACTGGAGCTGAATCCATTTAGCTTTCTATATCACACACTGACAAGTAGTACATCATGTGTGGTGTTTTATAAATTGTGAAAACATTTTTTTAACATGAAACTTTCGAACTCAACACATCTTTCTGTTGCGGACGGTGAGACAATTTAGAGTAAATCACAAGCAGTAAACAAAACTGGTGATTACGATGGCCTGATGCCACTTTCATACCTAATGTTGAATAATAAATCATCGGTGCTTCACAATTTATTCCACACTCACTCATTCACACAATCATACACCTGGGATTGAAACACTGACCTTCTGATTAGTGGATGACCTCTGCCTCCTGAGCACAATGCATATAATTTGCACAAGGCAGAATGTAGGATTATGAGTATTACATAAAGTGTTGTACTTCTATCTCCCACAAAGCGGCTAATGAGGGTCTAGGGACCAAATCAGGGTAAAATACTTTTTTCTAATCTGATCTCCCTACACTCTTAAATTTTCTGCCATGCTTGGGATTTTTTTTTTTAAACCCAGGTCCTAGAAGAATCAGGAGCTGAGGAAGTCAGACGCACAAAATTAACTCCCTTCCATTCTTCTGTACTGTGTCATTTTCCCTGTCATTACTTTTATCTTGTGCCAGAATGTCAGGTCAGCAAATCTGGGGGTCTACATTTAATTCAGTTCAACTTTGGTTACAAAAAGCTGGTGGAAAATCAGGGTAAGCTACTCAGCTCCAAGACTAGCAGCTACTCAGGAGAGCACAGCCCCATTCTCTACTGGAAGTAATGGCCTCCTCACTATGTGCAGTGTTGCACTTGCTGTGAAAGCATGCAGGGGGCAAAGCTCAAATATTAAAGTGAATTGAGTTTTATTTCCTGTTGCTCTTGGATGAGGGCTGGGTGGTCAGTCAACCATTAAAATTTTGACTTGACCACAAGTTTTGTCCTGTAGAGGCACTGAACTCAACTATTTTTAAGGCAAAGAAAAGATGTCACAGGTGTGTGCTTCAGTGTCATAGCCTACTGGAAAAGAAATAACATAATTTCCCTCTCAAATAAAGTTGCATTAAATGGAAAGTAAGGTATCCGTGCCGACTGCAAATTGCTCCATTTATTTACTTATAACTGCAAATTCCATTACTCAGACTCAAGGATGCAAACACATTAATTCCTGAGTGAAAAACAAAGGTGGCGTCTGTTCTGCAAGCCAATATTAAAGGATAAAAGAGCAACTGACCCAACAGCTACATAACAAAAAACTTTATGAAATACACAAAACTCTATTTGATATTTAAATCTCTACAGTAAATAATCCTCACTGTCTCACCTTTCATGACTTGGCAACAGTGTCTTCTAACATTAGATTTTAGCTATATATATATAGTTTGTTTGTTTTTTGGTGGGGGGGTATAGACAGGTCTGCATACACTGACAAGTAGAAGAACATTAAAGGAAGAGTGGAATACACAAGAAGCTGAAGCTTGTAGCTATCAGTTCACACACTCTTCCCATGCGGTGCACCAAGGCCCATAATTCCCCAGGAAATCAAGGCCAGAGGAGGCAAGGAAATGGATCACATCACTGTTGTTTGCTCATTTGACAAGAGGGAAATTCAGCACAATGTTAACAACCACATCACCTTGCTCCTGTGTTTTTTTTTAAAGACTTGTTTATGCAGCAGACATTTATTTTGGGGAGGATGATCAATCACAGGCTGCAGTTAATAAAATTACAGCTCACACTGGCTCGTACATCCCCTTGATTCATCACCTGCTGCCAACAGCTTCCTGCCACACCCTATCAGTCTTGGCTGCTGAAAACCTCCCTTCTGACAGAGACTTTGGGGAAATCAAAGGGAAAAAAAAACAGCAATGGGATTTTTATTAGCAAAACACTTTGTGGTGACGATGCTTGCCCCTTATGTGTGACAGCTGCAAATGAGCGACCATCTCCTGGTAATGGGGCGGGCACAAGGAGCGACTGACTGGTCGACTTGGCTGGTGTTCGCTGCCACCGTCACAGGAGGGCGGGGCGGGGGTGATGGTGGGTTAGGAGGAGCGGGGAGACAGAGGCAGCTGCTGGAGCCTGGGGGTGACCTACAGGAGGGAAAAGCACATCTGTAACAGCTGACAGGCCAATAAGGGCCTGACGTCCCATTATTACCAGCAGCAGGAGGATGCATCACGGTGGGATGTCTGCACAGAATCACACCCAAGATGCACTGGGTCTCATGCCATGACCAGTGGAGCAAAAAAACTGTGCATTTGGCAATTACTTCAACTACAGGTCCTCTCCAAACCTTCTTTTATTCCACTAATAAATGTGCATTATTATCTATAATATGAGCTGTTTTGTTTGTTTGTGAAATCAGCAGCAAAGAGCAACACTTAGCAACAAAATGAAGCAAAATAAAATGGCTATTAATTTCCCCCCCAGGGCAGATGTGCTGTAATTTATAGAACAATTTGATAATAATGTGCAGGAACATGGGAGGTTTTAATGACAACAGCAGCAATGGTGATGAGCAATTATGGTAGTAATTGTCTGACATGAAAATGAGATGTGTAAATCAAAAATAAACAACAAAATGATGGAGAGGGGAATGGTTATTCAGATTCACTCGGCGTAATCATTAGCACAACATTGATCAATGACCATTTCTGTGTCAAGTTGGGGAATTGAACCTGATACACTGTAAAGTTCGATGCTGTTGTTGTCTGGGCCTGGGGGGAATCCGGAAAATAAACCCTTCAACAATACAATTTACAGATGCCCCCTGAATGTCTCACATAAAGATTGTGGATGCAACACTGTTGTTCATAATGTGAAAACATTTTTTTTTAAAACAAATCACTTTACTAAAAAAGTCTCAATTCATGTTATAAAATGTGTCTGCATGATTTAAACTCAACCGACTCTTTGAAATAATCTTTTTATCTTATTCGTCACATTTCAATATCAGCATTGGACTTTGTGTTGGAAAAAGAGCTTTTGAGTAGTTTTGTAATGCTAATGCAAAACCTGTGACTCACTCATATTCATGGTTTTTTGTATCTTTTCTCCACAGCGTTTCTGTTCACATGGCTCTCCACATGACATGCAAGTTGTCAAGGTAGCAGGAAGCAGCTCATCAAATGAAAGAAAGGCCATACTGTAATACCCAGACTCCTATACTTGCTTGTTTAAACTGAATTCTGGAGGTTCATTTTTAAATGACTAAATTATTAATTTGTACTTTTGCAGGGAGGAAATGTAACTCAGACTGCATGCATGCTGCACACTTTGTTTGTTTTCTTCTTTTTTTGATGATGGATGAATTTGTGTTTTTTGTGACTTCACTGTCAATGTAACTGATTGTTTCTGTCTGTAGATCTATGGTGGATGTGTGTGACTGATGAAGCTGCCCCTCATTTGTTCTCTCTTTAGTCTGGAACTGGTATAAAAATCAGCAACACGTGCCTCGTCAAATGGGTGTGATGCAACTGTAGCATTCATCTGTGAAACAGAATAATTATTCAACAAAATAGCTAGAAAACAAGCCTGCAAGTGTGAAGCTAAAGCTATCTGGGGTAGAGGCTGATATACTACATTACCAGTAAAAAAAAAAAAGCCCATCATTTGTTCAGCAGCTGCCTTCATTGACCTACAGTTACATCTTTTTACATCCAGTGGCTGCAGTAATTATGGCAGCAGGGGAGAGAGAACTGCAGTGAAGTTTGAAAATGTCACATCTTTCAGGCCATTGTCATTGCTTTATCTTTAACACTCAAAAAGTAACTCTCAAAAAGCTCAAAAGAGAACAGCACACATGATTTGGCTCTTATCAAGGTTTTGCAGTCACAGTTCTGGGTTTGAAATATTTTGTTATACTGTTGTTACTTTTTAATACATTTTTTAACAATCCAGAAATAAATGATATCTCTGTCTTCATGTTCATGTTTCTGCAGGTTGAACAGGTTGTTGTTGTCAAATTTGGGCTTTTTACTCGCTAAGGTTCTATAGGGTAACTATGGGTGTAGTCCACATCACGTCATCATAACATTTTTCTCAGTCATTATGTGGTTGTGCTGTGGGTTTGCAAGCGCAGGTCAAATGCTTCCCGTGTCTGGCAGCTGTAGAGAAATGTTCCGCCTCTATAAGAAATGTAATAACCATGACAACTGAGGTCCATTGAGCTTATGGGCACATTGATTGTTTAAGTTGTTGGGGCCGTTGCAAGTGTTTGCAAACCTTTAAACGCAATATTGATAGCAGCATTGTTCCTGTGTAACCTCCTCTAGCTCAGAAGTTGCACTATTAATCAATGTAACTCCACTGGTAAAACAAATAACAGGCAAATAACTGTTTCTCTCCCGTTACACAAAAGTATCAGAAAACACAAGACAACTACATGAAAATGGAAACAATATTAAGTCTCAAATGTCAAGACTGTGTGTCAAGACCAACTAGGAAAAGGGTAAGGACACAGAAAACATATCACATGCTCATAAAGCACGAGTTACTTTATTGATCTCAGACTAGGGATCACATAAGCATTACATAATAAATAAAATACCATTTCTGAGTGTACCCATTGAGCCAGGTACACAATAGCACAATGCTGAAGTTGTGTTTTTCAGAGCCATTGATATCCACAATATCTGATCATGATACTCCAAAATAAAACTTTATTCTAACTCTGTTGCTCCACATAACACTTATTGACAAACCGAGCGTCACTTTAATCCACAGAGCTGCAGAGGACATTAGCAGGCTATGGTTAAGGTGTTATTGGGACAGACAGTGCGATTGCACCATATCCGCAGGTCAACCAGCTGTTGTGTTTTTACTGCATCTGTAGTTCTTGATAATGCTGAAGTCTATGCAGGACCTTGATCTTGAGATGTAAGATAAGTTTGTTTAAGAAGAGGTGAATGAACGACGTAGAGGATGAGGAGCCCTGCAGCTCCATTTACAGTCTCATTATACTGGGAGCGACTCTCAGAGATGGCTGGAAATGGCTCCCAGCATCCTGCACTCACTGTGCACTGAGGCGCGATGGAACGGACGACTGCCAGCATTGGCACGTGTTGACGCAGATGAATAGAAAACGCTTTGTTTGCTCCATGTGCAAAGTTTTGTTTGCCACACAGAGAAAGAGAAGGAGTGTATGAGAGCTAAAGTGGGCTTACAAAGCAAGGCTGAGTATTGCCAGGCTGTTTCCTGTACTGTTAATGATCAGTAACAGTATTACACTGCTGAAAGAAAAGAGGAGTAGAGGGTGGGGGGGTGCGACAGTCACCACAAATCAATATGAGGAAAGCAGATGAATAGATTTCCAGTTCAAACACTCCCACATTAGCTCTGCTAATGACCTGCAGGGCTGCAATCCGAGGTGTCCGACATGGGAATGCACTCACAGGGGAAGGTGCTATGATCAAATCATAGCCCAGATGTCCTCCTCTCTCACTCCGCTCACATTCTTCAGAAACATTTTAAACAACCATTTATCTCAATCTTCACGCCTGACACGCCAGTTCTTCTTCACTCTCGCTCGCTCTGCTCGCAGCAATAACTGCCTTTTTGTTTTACTGGGAAGATGATTTGGTTTCATTCTCTGGGTGATAATAAACAAAACAAACATTTCCCTGAGGAAACCTTGTCTCACCCATCCACCTCTACGTCCTGCTGTGGTGCAACGTCACACAAAACACTGAAATTAATTAAATGCATTGTGGAATTGCAAATTAGCTTTTTTTGTGTGTATTTCCTGGTGAAATTACATTTAAGAGACATGTTGCTGTTCAGCTGTGAGCATGAAGAGCATGGATTGGCATGAAAACACTGGAATCTAAGCTAAATCTAAATCTGACTTCCAGATACCAAGTTCATGTTGCTTGTAATAAATCCGTGGTGTCAAATGCAGCACTACGATGAGTCTATTGTCTGCGACCATGAGAGGGTCATCGAACTTTAAAGTTATTACATGTAGCTTTTCCACATTCATAAATGTTCAGACCTCTATGCTGTATCTGTTTGTTGAGTTGTGCTGCTTGTGTCCATCAATTCACAAACCACATAAGGTTTTACTAAACAAGAACAGGCTAGCTTTGGGTCTGTTGATTTCTTTTGTTTTTGAGAGAGTCATACAAGAAACATATGGAAATGCAATGGTACACAACCAGAATTGAATCATGAGTGTTGCGGTTATTAAACCTGCAGTACATAACCAAAATCAAGTATATAATGAATAATCATAAAGCTAAATTGATCCATTTTAACGTGAAAGTGTAGAAGTAAAGTATCACTGAACAGCCCAGTTAGCTTATGGTCCAGAGGATGAGACAAGTCAGTAATCCTTCTCCAATAAAGAACCCTTTTCACCTGGAGACAAAGTGCAAGTACATCCCAGTTGGGTTAATCACTTCATAACTTGTGTTGTCCGTTTTACCTCCATGTTTGTGCAACAGGTCTAATTGCACATGTTTTTCCAAAGTGCAGCATTAGCTCTCACTGCCAGGGTATGGCTGAAACCTGTTTTCTCTTCTGTATCATAGTAGTTTCACACTGCTTCCTGCACAGTGTAGCTTTAATAAAAACTGAATGAGAGGCTCCTTTTCCTGGAGCAGAGGAAAAGATCCTGAGGAGAATAAAGCCACTGCAGCCAGTCATCCTCTCCCAGCTGAGATTTTCCACAATAACCTGCTTCTTCCACCTTTTCTGTTCCCTCATCTAATAATTTCTCGGCTGCTGTGCTGCTGGCCAGCTCCTCTCAGCTCGGCTGCTCTGCCTGGTTGTTAGCTCTCTGCTATCCAGACCACTGAATTGTTCACTACAAGCAGAGAGCAGGGAGTTCAAGAAGTGTGTGAACCAGGAAACTAAATTATCTAGAGTCTCTGCACAAGGACACAAACTCAAATAGAAAGGTGTCCAGCTTTTAAACTTGTAACAACACAAACAACCTCCGTCATCACATTTACATTTCTTTCAGACATAAAAGCTTAAAGAACTCAGCATGGGGGTATTTACTGACAAACTTTATGTTGTAGAATAAATGTGAAATATCTTGAGCTTTATTAACCTCAAACCTTATTTCAGTCATCAGACCAAAAGAAAAACATTAAAAAAAAACAAAGACCTGCATGAGGGAACTGGGGTTGTTGCAGCTCTCTGGGTATCAGGAGGTGTGTTGCAGTGCTTATGATTCATTGTCAAGTTACAGTAGGTCCTGCTAGACAATGAAATAATGTCACGATGCCGTTCATACTATGTAGATCTGGGTTCTTCCATTCATGCACATTATCCTTAGACTAGTTAATCTAGTCTATCCAAACCTCTTTATCCCAAGATTTGTTGTTACTGCACTTCAATGTCTACCATTCACTGCAACCGATGTCTTGCACTTTATGTTTTATACACACCAGTTTTGCTTTCATTGTGTTGTATAATCACACACAACGTTCTCATTTCAAGAAGAATGAGCTAATAAAATTGTCTGAAATTATACGATTATAAGAGTTAGTTTATTACCATTTGGATTTTATTTTCATAATTTCCTCCCTAAATTCTTCTGGTTACAGTCACATTGTAAAAGTAAGTGCAGAGATGTAGGATCATTGTGGCTTCCAGTGCAGTCATAATATACTGTGAACAGAGTGGCACAAAGATAACTGAAATCTATAATTCTGAAATAAGCCTGGTAGAGGTAAATCCGCCCTCTTGGGTTATATAAAAACAAGCTGAGCACCTTGTGAGGTCTGTTCACTGTGACCTCATGAGACCTGCAGTGGCAGAGTGCTTCCTCTTATCTCATTTTATTCATACATTCTCTCAGTTCATGCATCTTTCAAATGGGAGGGGCACCTGCATATAAACCACAGGCCCTCTGGCCTCTGCATCAAAGTCTACGAGAAAAGAGTCAGATGCTCAGACAGGTTGTGGAAAAACCACAGTGGTTCTTATGGGAACTGTTTGTCCCGTTTATCACCAGCACTGATCCTGGTTTCATGTGTTGAATCAGAACTGTATTAAGATTAAACCCAGAGGCAGTGAAGGATATAAACACTCCTACACAAACTCATCATGAGGCTTTTTACTCAGCTCTATCGTCATTCTCATTGAGCAGTTTGATACATACAGAAGCTTTGACTCACTGTTTTTTTTAATGGAGACAGGGACATAAATAAGTAAACTATTTGTGCTTATAAGCTCTGCCACAAAAACAGGCTAATAATAAGCCCTAAAACCTGCATATTAGTTTGCAATGCAGCTCTTCTGGTTCTCTTGTCCTGAAATGTCTGGGTTAATAAAGGTCAAGCTAATTTGGTATGTGACAGTGGTGGTCCTGTAAAACCTGCATATTAGTTTAGCAATCCGCAGGGAGTCTGGGGTTCTGGTTTTCTTGCCACATTCTCCTGGAAATGGTGGGTCCATGGATTCCTAATGTTAATACGAGGACGTGCTTGTGAAAAGAGGGGAATTTGGTATTTTAATATGACATAAAATTAGGCCAAGGGGATGTCCCTTTGGCCGAATGGTTAGCTCCAAGTCTAGGGGTTCGAAGCCCGCCCGGGTCCCTTTTCACCTTGCCACAGGTATTTTAATATGACATAAAATTAGTAAATACTCCAATTCAGATTTCGTGTCTTCAAAAAGGCTGGTTGTTAGTTAACATGTGTCACAACCTCTATAGTGTCAGTTAGACATGTCATTACATGAGAATAATCTAACATCTGCTGTTCAGTCCACCTTTGCAAACTGTTGCTAAATGTGCAGAAGGAGTTAATTCACATTAGGATATAACATTAGCTTTGGACTTCTGCTGGTTGAAGCGTCAAATATCATAAAGTGAATTATCAGTGAAAATTATTCTGCTATTCATTGGAGATGCCAAGGCTGCGTGTGTGTGTGTAGTGTGCATGTATTTGTGTGTATGTGCACATCAGGATGATATTAAGAGAAAAAATAATTGAAAAATTTCTTTAAACACTGAAATGAAAGTGCGACAAAGAAGATGACATGACATTAAGCAGTAAATTAACCTTGGTTCTTTTAGGATACATGCTTACTGTACCTCTATCAATATATTCATCTCTGATACTGTAGATGACTGAAACTAATCATCTTAGCAAATTAAAACATGTGAAAAGCTCTTGGACCTAAAATTGTCTTTACTGTAAATTCCCAGGAGACCTTCTACAGTACATGTTGAAATGAAAGCTTTGACCTCCACAGCCGACCTGTTCACCAGACACAGAGCTGCAGCTGCAGGTGCAGCACAGGCCAGTCAAGACCTGCCTGTATGTGACAAGATGGATCAGCTTGATGCATGGTGATCATTTTGGTTATATCCCAAGATTGATTCCACATACCGTAAGCATCACGTCCTGAGCTCTCACTACATACAAATGATGGAAGTGAGTCACAGATTATATCAGACTGGTAAAAATGAGACAATCAAAAGGAGGAATGGAAAGACTTAATCCTGAGTGAGTTAACTCACTGCAAATAGAAGAGCCTTTATGTAGAAATGTGGGAAGCATTGCTAATGCACCAATGCACTATAATATCCAATCATCCAGGTAAAGATTTGTCATAACACAAAGTATCTTATCTTATTTAGTTTTATTAAGAGATAAGAGAGTTACTTTTTTCAATATACTTAAAAAAAAAAACATTATCAATTTTTACAAGGCAACTCACATTTCACACACCTTTGGGATAAATGTCCTCTCCTTGGACAATTCTGCACACAAACAGGAAATAGGCTACTTAGGCCGAACCACAAGGAGTGACTGTAGCAGGTTGCAGTGATGACAGTAACACTCCTATCCTAGAATAACAATTTTATTGATAAATAATAAAGTCTGAAAGTTTAAAAAAATGATTTATTTCCCACCTTTACATTTGAAAATAGTAACTGTGCTTGACATTATGCAAAACTACAGTGCTTTGATAATATACAAGTAACTCTAATCATGGACCTAAAACTTTAAATATTCAAAGGTTAGTATGTCACGTTTCTGGCAGCAAAGGTTTACTGGTGATTTAGCACACCTGTACACACTGTGACATTTACTATTTATGCAGAACACAATCATTGCTTGCCAAGATGCAATCCCTGGAGCATTATTAAATTGGCCCTGGGTAGCATGGCATATTTATTCCCTCACAGGTTGTGAAGGCTGTCACAGGTAGGGTTATTTAGGTTATGATTTAAAGGCGTTCCAGGCTCCTTGCCACTGACAGCGATGAATGTGTGAAAACCCCTTCGCCACTGAGGCAAAAGCACAAGGAAACAAAGACTCAGAGGCAGGTGGACGTCCTGCTCCATTTGGCTGGGATGTATACCAGTGCTTCAGCAACCTTGACCTTTTTGTTGACACCCTCTAATTTGGCCTGAAAGGTAATTGGGTGGATGATGGATGTCTTGCTCTTTTATTATGTTGATTCCGCCACTGGATTTCAAACTGTCAAGATTTCTTCTCATAACGCTCTATCATGGGCACTTTGAGTAACAATAGTCTTTATTAATGGCTTTAATCGATGCCTGGGAGAAGCTGTGAAGTCATATTGTTTTAGACATTTGTGATATTTATCACCTGCGTGCACGTCGAGTGCTTTTAAAAGGCAGATATTCATCACTCATCACGTCTTTTAGAAAATAGAATAAAATTAGATGCTGTGTGTTTCTTTCCACACTGGTCAACACAGCAAAAATTTGAAGGACATAAATCAGGGATTGGATGAAAGTTCAGTTTACAATGATTTTGTGCATTAATCACTCACTTTCATATAATTTAAAAGACTTTGGTCAAATCTGCACTAGTGGTTATGAAAGTCCTTCAAATGTTCATACAAATTGGCTCCAGCAGTACCACGATCTGTGCTGTTTGATTGCCAGCACTACACACCCAACCTGGTCAGGTCCATTTATGCCGGTGCCATTTATCCTCAGGTGCTGCTGTGAAACACAGTTCACCTTCTGATGGTTTTTAGGGGCTGGCATGCAGGGCTTTTTATGCTTTGCCACCACATATGCCACAAAATACAGTAGATATATTCTATTCACTGTTCACCAAAAAATGAACTCCCTCTAGGAAGTGTGCTCAACCGTGTGTTTATGCACGACATTTGGGATGGATGCTATTTCCAGTTCATTTCAGTACAGTTCAATTAATGTCTTTAAAGCCCTCCTTAAAATATGAGTGAGCAAACAAGAAGAGAGGGACTAGTGATTGAGGCAGCCAAGACCCATGACAGCTAAAGGACTTCCAAGCTCCAGAGCTTGGATGACTGGAGAGACTTTATGTAGCCTGGCCCACTGAGGAGCATCCGGATGACAGCATGTTTTTCAGCTATGAGCTTAAAAAAAAGATAAGCCAACCCAGGAATTGGTTCAAAGCAGGAGATGTCAGTGCAGTTGAGAATTTGTGGCTGGACTTGAAAAGTTCACTCACTGCAGCAGCCTGACAGAGCTCCAACAGCTTTGTGAAACAGAATAGAGAGAAAGCTGGCAGAGACCTTTTACAATCAATTTGTAGAGATCTGTTTTCATTTCTTTTTCTGTTGATCAATGTCAAAAAGTGACGTTAAATCAACTTTGATTCACGGCTGCGAGATGGTAAGACCTCCAGGGTGGGCAGAATTAGTTTTCATAGGCACCGAAGACGTCTGTCTGTTTTAAGGCACATTGCGTCAACGCAACAAATGGAATAAAAACGGATCAATGAGAGATTTCATTTGCAAACAGTACATTTTTGGACCAGTATAATCCTATTTCTAACAGAAAAGGCAGTGTTCAGTTTCCTGTTACTGAGATAGGCTGACAGTGTCCAGTTCCCAGTAGTGTGGAAAATGAAGGCTGCCTGTGGAAGTGAGAGAAATCTGCTGGCTGTCCCCTGAGCACTCCAAAGCAGGCGGGGAGGGTGTCACTGTGGCGTTTGGATGGCCACCGCTGCATGAGCATAGCAACAGGTTCTCCCAGTTTGCCTCACTGTCTGTCTCTCTGTCAGTCTGCGTCTGTCCTCTGGGATGGCAGGTCAAGGTCTAACCCAAGGCTGGACATGCAAAGATAGAGCTGACAGACAAGACTCCATGGAGAGGTGGAGGTTGTTGTTTTTTTTCCCACACGTTTCTGAAATGTCACCAAGATGCATGGTTGTGCCAGCTTCTGTGATTTAGAGCCCATCTCTGCCTTCCTGTGTAAATAAGCTGAATTCATTTATTTCCCACTCTGACTTATGTATCATTTCAAAGATGGACAGCCAAATGACCCCCTGCATAAACTCTCCAAAGAGGAGGGAGGGCAGTGTGACTGGAGAGGAGGGGGAGCGCCGTCAAGGTCAAACACTATCTTCCATCTTGTCTGCCAGAGTTCAGGCGCATTATTTTTTTCTGTCCTTAATAAGTCTGAAATGGCTCAAGTGTCCTCCTTTGATGGTGGGCTCAAATGAGCGAACAGGGGTATAATAGGTGACTGTTTCATTGCTTAGTGTCAGTACATCTCCCTCCCTGACATTTAACTCATGGAGACGTGATTAAATGGAGTATAGGCAGATAGAAGGGATGAATCATAGATGGATGTCCAGAGGCCCAAAAGGGCTAAGATCTTATTTTGAAGTGTCTGGTCGGAGTAGACTATGACTCTCAAACACCCCTAAAGTTGGTCACACCATGTCTTAATCTTGACATTTGCAGGTAACTGTTTTACATTACAGTTTAGCAAACTAATGTCTGCCAGTTTCTTGAGGTAGATAGTTTATTTATCCCCTACAGAAACTTAATTTGTCTTGCAGCTCATTTTGAGACTGATAATAATGATAATGCTTAAGAAATTAGTCCATTCATGAGCTGCTTCCTATTGCTTGGGGTGATGTAAAGTCTGATGGCAGTGGGGTCAAAGGAGTGCCTGAAACTCTGGGTCCTATTCAAACATTGGCTGCTGCTGCAGCTTATCACACCTGTCACAAGAGGATGACTTAAGTACAGTGAAGCTAACTAATGTAAGCGGGCTAATAGGTAATAGCTAGTGTGTTATTTTATTATCAGTATAAAAAGTCCTACCAGTGACAATGGCGACAGTAGAGTTTTTTTCTATTGTGGCTATGGGTTTTTAGACTAGACTCTAATACCATTTTATGCACATCTACATTAGTCAAGCCTTTTGGTTTTTGTTGCAGCAATAACCCACATGCAAACTCAGTCTCATGTTGAATCTCTTTATTTTCATGTATATTAAAAAGCAGACCGTTTCTTCACCCAGTTGTAGCCAAAATCAAAAGGCTAAATGACTTTTCATTGTATTTTTCCAACAGGAACAATTGTAGCAAACACAGAGAAGATGAACTCCTGCTGAAGATGTCAACTTGACAGAACCAATGTTGTTTATTAATGTCAAATGAATTATTGTAATCTATTTTGCATAAATATTTTTTTAAGAAGACTATGGGGTCCTTTCTTTATCACTGAATCAGTGGATCTCATATGATTCAGGAGTTTTATGTCACTGTAACTTCCATATGTCAGAGGGAAATATTCCACCGTGCTACATATGTTTGACCTCTGTGGGAACACATCTGTAAGGAGTGTGACTCTTCCCCTGAGAAAAGGTTGCCCTTCTCCCATATAATTCATGCTCAACCACAGCAATTTGAAGAATCACAATGCAGGCTCTTTAAGTCCAAGGGGTCAACTTCCTATATCTGTGTCTCTGTCCTACTGTTTTGTAATCTGTCAACAGGGATAAACCTTGAATGAAGCAGACTCATTGTTGCACACAATTATGTCTGGACTGTTCCAATAATAAGGCAACAAGAACCAGACAGGAGCAAACTAGTGAATCTATCCTCCACCCATCTGCCACCTCCACTTGCCTGGCCCCTGGCACCACCTCCCCACTGGTTCCAATGTGTCAATCAAACCAAAATATGAAGTCGAAGAATCCTGCTTTCCATAGACATGCAATCCCACACTGTCCCCCAGATGCCTAATTACGGTGGTTTCTGTTAACATATGGCTCTGTCAGGAAGGATTTTTCCCCATGTCTGTTCTCCACATGTGTGAATGGAGAACAGCATTCCTCTGCCAGGTCAGAGACCCATGTCGCATCTGTATGCAGGTTTAAACCAGACTTTTCCCAACACTGAAGAAGATGCTCTTTTAGATGAGTCTCAACACTGTAGGGTGAAGACAAGGTCAGAGGGATCAGTCGTTCAGTAGCTGAAATGTAAAATATTCATTAGTCTCGTAACATGCTCCTTACAAATGCTTCACTTACAATGTATGTCAATCTAATCTAATTTGAATGAATAGTTTATTCCCATCATACAATAAAAATAACAAATGTTTGTGTGGAGAAACAATCAGCAACACATCAGCATACAGTACATGATTACACCCATTCATTTCACACAGTAAAATTTACACACACAAAAAAGGAACAGGCTGAAGGCCAAGGCATTGTTTCTCACTTTACATGTTTCAGACATAACCCTCTTAAATTATGATTTCCCTTCTCTTAATTTGACTAACTGCAGAATACAGACAGGAAGGCTGTTATTCATAGCTCAAAAAAGTATTTCCAATGTTGTTAAATACATCCATATATCTTTTAGGCTCTATATTTGATATACATCGTATCACCAGATCTCAACACTGTATGACTTACATGGAAATATATGGGAATAATATAAAATATGCAGACTTTTCTTATTTCCTTGTTTTACGGAGAATAGCAACAAATTTAATATACAATATTTGATGATTCAATTTAATTTTGGAGTACATTTGTGGCTGTGCTTATATTATTCTGATAGCATGCTATCTATTCTCAGCTTGTAGGCAACAGTTGTTTTTTTCTGCTGTGACCAGGGTTCTGGTCCTCGAGGGCCACTGCCTTGCATGTTGTAGAAGTTTCCTGCTACAACACACCTGATTCAAATGAGTGGCTCGTTATCAGGCCACTGCAGAGCTTGATGACGAGCTGATCATTTGAATCAGGTGTGTTGTAGCAGGAAACTCGAGGCCCTCGAGGTCTGGAATTGGGGAACCCTGTGTTCCTGTTGCACGCTCTGACTCGTCATTTATCTCACTTGTTGCTCTATCTTGCGTCAGGTTTGCCACTATGATTAGAAATCGATCCAGCCTCATCACACGTGTGCCAAATGTTGGAAAGCATGAGACCCCACGTTAACTGAACTAAAAATTATTTGGCATGAGCGAGTAGAGTTGTCAGATTAATGACAGGCTTAACTTTCATTCAGCGGCAAAGAATATAACAACACCTGGAGCTGAGAATGTGCACAACACAGATAGCAACAGTTTTAGTCTCAAAAGGAACTAAAACCTTAAAAGGCATGAAAAAAAAATTTGAAAAATTGAAACCTTGTCCTCAGTTTGGGAGGAAATAAATCAAACAATTCTTCAAGCCACAAATTAGCATGTATACACACATAATATTTATGGACAGGAGGCTGCATATGATTAAATTAGAGCTTTTCAGACAGCATGGTGACAGATTTTTTCTCTTTTTTTCACATCTCAGTTTGAGATTCAATGAGACACTTCAGATTCCACACTGTCAATTCAGCCCGATAATATAATTTAAAAAAGTGAGTTAACACCTCAGTGTGCTTTCAGCCTGCCAGCAGCTTTTGAATGGATAAAATATTCGTCTGGCATTTACATCATAATATGAAGAAGTGAAGTCAGCACGCCTTATCGACTCCTCAGGCCTGAGCCAAATAGACCATCAGTTGTAGTGGCAGTAGCCCAGTGCTCTCGGACACTCCAGCCTGTTCACTGTCCACGCACGCACGCGCACACGCACACGTCCTGCTAAAGATATTGCACACTTCAGCTGGCTGACTAATGAGAGAGCAATTTGACTGACTTGGCCAGAAGAGACCGAGTGAGTTCCGAGTGTGAGACAGGAGGAGGTCTGGAGTTTGGGGGTTTCTGTTGTAGTGGATCAGCAACAAAAAGCAGTCTGCAAATATCCTATCAAGTTGCTCCAGTTTGATATATTAGCAGTTTGTCTATCCACAAATCATGAATTCAATGATAAAAGCCAAGTCCATAGGTAATCCGTTCAGCAGCTTATGACCCAGTTTTGTTGTTAGGCAACATAGTGGTTGTAGTAATCATGAAAAGAGAAAAAAAGAGGAGAAAAAATAAGAACAAAGTCCACGTCAGGAAGAGGTTGTGGTCGCTGGGTCAATATGAGGAAGACAATACAGAGGAGCTTATAATTGTAACCATGCCAACAAATATCATCTAATGTTGAGGAAGTTCAGCATGCATCCTGTGTAAGGAGACTGTTCTTTGGGTTATATTAAACGGTTGAACAAAATAACCTAGGCTATGACTGATCATGTTGAAGGAGTTGAACCACTATCAACATTATTCAAATTGCTGCAAACCAGTAAATAGTGCTTAAAACCAGCACTGTGTATTTACAATATCTACACAAAACATATTTCTATATATTTCATTTCATATCGTGTCAGACATCCAACCATGATCATCACGGAGCAGTTGAACAGCTGGACACAGATGTTGCCACATGTGGCTCAGCGTGGTTACTCATCGTGCCGTGGAAGATGGATTCGTTCTGTCTGTGTGTTTGCTCTGGTTTAGGACACAAGCACACACCCACACACAAACAAAGCTTTCATTCTTGTCTGACTCATCGATGCCCATCTTCTCAAGACCAAAACAATCAATAGTTAAACGGTGAAAGACAATGTGTTTGTTTATTGGCTGTGACATATGTTTTCTGTTACTGACTTGGAAACTGCTCACATCAAACTTTGAGACAAGCTCTTTTCTTTTTCGTGCTCCTCTGCTCAACCAGCCACAATGTTGTAAATAAATGAAAATCATTATTTTTTAAATTATTATTATGATAATAGCTCTGATTTATATAGTGCCTTTCAGAAAGGTTGATTTGCTGCCAGAGCTTATGTGTAAGAACGCTTGCAGCTGAGTTTATTTAGCGTATGGACACCTGGGCAAATAAGACCCTGTTGTTTCTACATGACAACATGTCACAGGCTTCTTCATTCTACTCTCCCTCTCTTTTTGTTGAATTGAATTAACCACACACTTCTACAGCACTGAAATCTTTACATTTAGGTTCCTCCTTAGTTACACTATGAGTTTCTGATATCCCACCTTCCTCCTCCTCCTGGTTGTGGTATTAACAGCAGTTTGTCTGCTGCCAGTTGGACACTCTCATCCCTCCAGACAATCAACACTTGACCAGATGGACTTTAGGAGAGGCTGCTTCACTACCACAGACTGGACAAATAATGGAGCACAGCACAGGTTTGTTGTAACCTCAGCCTTATTTGTATTCCGGTGCTGTTACTGATTTTTTTTCCTTCTCTTAAAATATATAAACAGTTGTGATTCTGCATCCTATGAGAAACACAGCACGGTGACATCTTGTGATCATTACTCTCACTGATGTGTAAAGAAACACAAGGGTTGAAGAAATCCCTTTCACTTGAAGTAAATAAAAGTAGCCTACCTTGCAGGTAATTTGCATTCCACTTTTCAAGTAATGAATCATACCCTGGAAGATCCTTTTTTTTATTGTCAATAGCCTTTGAGATATTACTATAGGGTGTGAGAATGTTATTTATTCCTGTGGTATTGTCAGTGTCTCTCCCCTCCACCGATCTCCAGCTGAATGGGGCTTGTAAGAAAAGCTTTTTCAGGCAGAACAAAGCGGGGCATTAATCATTCAGAAACGGCTTGCCGCCGTCCTCGGGGATCCGACGGGGCTCAATGCGAAATCTGTTAAAAGAAATAGTTTTGGAGATCCCCCTCCCCTCCAACTTCCCCAAAGGTCAAGTAGATGGATTAAGTGATAAAAGTCTGATGAGATAGAAGTCAACTACACAAAAGCAATATACCTGCGGTAGAGGCCTTGTCTCTTTGCGACCTTTTCTAGAATCCCTCAAGGAGGACAGACAGACGCCCAAATGAGCCCAATCCAGTGTGACCTTAACCAAAGTATCCTGCTACTCCGGGCTTATCAGTGGCAAACTAGATCATCTCATAGGTCAGCTGATAAGACTTTAGATTCAGTGAGAGAGGGGTTGAAAGTATCTACGAATAACAAACTCCTTCACTGAAGGGCGCTGAGCGGCTGCAGGTGACGAGCTGCGGTGGACTCTCACTGATGAGATCGAGAGGTTTTAAGGGCTTCCTTCACCACGAGTGCTGCTTAAAGACAGTCAGTTTGCCAGGAAGAGCCAATATTTCCTTGTTTTTTTTTTAAATATGGGGTGGGTGAGTGGTTTTGCTAGTTCAGAATGTTCAACACCATAAAATTACTGTTTATTTTTTGTTAATTTACAGTAGGTTTTTTTTTCTTCTTTTTTTTTACATGAAAGACTCTGTGGTACAGTAGTAAAATACCTGTACAGTACACTGAGCCTTTTAACAAAGAAGTGATGAGATATTTTGTACATAAAAGAAGCTTCTATTCATGTAGTAAAAAAGAAAACATTGGCATTGATTCCTTTATGGTTTAAACATCCTCTTTATTCTTTGTTTGTACATGTTTTTTTTTACACCAATATCCATCAGTATGGAACAAAGCAGTATAGTGATGGTAGAAACGTAGATGTGCCATGTGCATAGCACGGTTCTCAGGACATTTTGTGTAAAAACAGCCTTGAGGGTTTTTATCAAACTAAGTATTGCTAACAATGGCAAGCAGTGGCTAACGGTTCATTACATGCTTTTGTTGTAAGTTTGTAAGGTTTTTAAAAAGCGTTATATATTGTTTGCATCTGAAATCTAACATCTACAAGTATTTAATGTATATTATCATTTAACTCTTTATTTTCTCCTTTAGCTTTTCTGACTTGGGTGTCTTCACTCAGATGTGGCATTATTCCGAGCTTGGACTTCCGATAATGACAATACCATTAAGTGTGATGGGACACAGTGTGATAGAAAGTAGCTCCCGTTTTTCCTCCACCCACCTCCTGCTTACTGCTCTCGCATACTACCTAACAGCTTATCTTACATTACTGACACATTGTTACAGCCACTGTTACAACAGTCTGTTTTTTTTTGTCATAAGCAATAGAAAAGAAAATAAGATGCAAGCTGTGATCGGAAACTTAATGTTGATTTATTGGCTCAATGCAGCAATACAAGGCATCTCTGTGGAAAATACATTATCACTGATGACCTGTACTGTATGTCTCCCTGCCTTTCACCAGAACCATTCTGCTGATATCACCTTTGAATTTTAAGGGTGGAGGACTGATTTGAATTCTGCACAATCCTCTCAGACTCATTTCAGCTTGCACGAGAGTGTGGGCGCAGATGAGCCCGGGCTCCCTCCCTCAGCGCTCCCTGCGTCCCACTCTTGTCTGCTAATGAATACCGGTGGAATGAGGAGCTCTAATGGAATTACACTTTAATGATGTTTGCTGTTTTTACGACGGTAATTAATTAGATCAGCGTAATCTCCCTCTCCCAAAAATCTTCCTACACGAAAACCATAAGCAGCGAACAGCATCCCACTGCCCTCCAGCACATCATAAACAGCAGTAATGACGAACTCCCCGGACAGAGCTCTCTGCCTAAATGAAGGCAGAGCAGAGACGGGGGGCAGAGTCTCTTTGCTGTTGGTGATGTTCACACACAAATTATCAGATGTCTGCATATGCATTATAATCCTAGTTCTCTACACGGAGCCGCACATTCATCCTGTTTAATGCATCCCAGAGCGCCACTTGAGTTTGAACACTGCACACAAATCCACACTCTTAAACTATAGCTACATGTTGGAATTGTTACTGTTACACATTAAAAGCATTGTCTTTGACAAAAAAAGTCTCTCAATAAAGAATAACTTACTCACAGATGAGATAATGAGCAAACAGGCAACAGGAAAACCCAAACAAGGTATGTGAAAACACCCAATAAAACTGGCCTGAGAGCAGAGATATGCACAAAGGAGTTGACATGGAGCAAAGTAAGACCTGGTACATGTACATGCAGAGGAGCTGGTGAGAGAAATGGGAACAGGTGTGTAGGTAAGTGAGGCATGTGTGTGGGGAGTCCTGTGGCTGAGACAGGAGGGACAGTCTCGTCTGGTGGATATGGAAAAATGGCAGCAGATGGATAGAATGGGCAAAATGAAGAGGACTGGGACAGTCATGACAGATGTGAATGTTGCATACAGGTTAAAGAATGGCTTTGTATTATGAAATTTGGCAGTTGGCAATTCAAATTTTCAGCCCTGGACCATTATTGGAGGGTGTTAGGAGTTTTATTTGGTTGTTGTTGTTTTTTTTTTTTACTTTTTTTTTTTTTTTTCAAGGGCAACAAAGTTACCCTATATGGTTCTTCATCCTATGTAATAATTTTTCCCAAAAGGTGTATAAAGAATATTTTGAAACACACGTAAAGTTAAATGGGTATTTATTAATACATCAAAAATGTGTAATAAATAAATAAATAAAAATACATGAATATAAAAAAACCCCCACAGAAATACAAACTAAGTACTTAACTTAAAATTTGTCAAAAATAAGTTACAGAATGTGGCTACTTGACTAATGGGGAAAGAGGAAAAATATTCTACATTCTTATTACAAAAACATTTCCCACAGAAGTAGCAGAATTATACTGTATAAACTAGAATAGAATATAAATAATACAAATATACTTAATTAAAGTACCATATACCGTATTTGTCCGAGCTTTTGTAAATGTTTTTCATCTACTGTGCCACATGAGGTAGAAGGATTAAAGGCCCTGCACATTGCTCTAATCAAAGTGCTACGACAGATAAGCAGTATACAGTTTCTTCCCACGGGAAACCTCCTTTCACCTAGACATCTTCTTTTAATCTGTTTGCATAGTTTGCTTTTTTAAACACCCTTCGTAGATAAATCTGACTTTCTCTGAACAGTCAGCTCATCAGATAGCACAGAGTAACTGTGATAAACACATTGACATAGCAGCTTTCCTGGCACTGAAACAGATAGCGACTGCAGCTGTTCATACATTGTGAATATATATGCATACTGATTCACGGTCTCCTGTTTTCAATTTGCATTTACAATGCAGCCATCAAGTAGATGGTCAGTGAGGAAAGTGAAATATCTGCCCCGCGCTCGCGCAAGTGACATTGCGAGCGCAGCGCCAAGACAAGTGGAAACAAACACTGCAAATGAGTCAGTCACATGGTACCAATGACCTTGCTTTATGACTTAAGTGCTTCCCACCTTCTCCTGTCTGATGTGCCACTTCCATCTATCAATCTAATGAAGTGGCAAAGGGCCAGGTTAATCAAGCGCAATTACTTTTGCTCTCATTTATGAGTGACAGTGAAGCAGCACTGTCCCAGCTGCAGCAAGTTCAAGACTGGGCAAGATGTTGGAGATGTACAACAGACGGACACATTTGATGAGTTTATCTTCTCCAGAGGGTTTTTCTTTGACTCTACTACCACAGCAGGATCATTATCCCATTGTCTGGCTGCATGAATGTGTGCAAGTAGGTACAGAAGCGCTGTATGAATGCATGTGGATGTGATTGTCTTATGAGGTGAGGAGGTGACTGTACATATTATTTCAATATTGGACCATTCTAAAGTCACAGCTGGTCGATTATTACAATATTTTGATGCATGTCTATGATTTATTGTACATGATGGGGATTATGGATCCAGTATTTATGCATCTTAAGCCATTTCAGGGACTAAAATTCAAGACATATTAGTCCCCTGCTGCTATTTGTTGAATGTTTTCAAACCTGTCCCTTGGTTTTTGTTGCTGTCTTACTTCTGGGAATTTAAACCTACAGGTACCTTTTACCCTTCAGTGTAAAACTAAAACACACTGTGTATTCTAGAAGCTCAGCAAATGTGTCAAGTTAATTTGCCTCCTTATAAAACATTATGCAAATCTTTCAGTTGAAATCCAGACTTGTTTATATCTGCAAACACTAACTTGTCGTCTTTTCCCTGCCTTTGCTGACACACTACTTCTTGTAGATCTCATGCATGTGTGCAAGATAAACGGAATGTAGGAAGGATGCAGCCCCTGAATTGCGACGCAGCTACTGTGTAATGTGCAGTTATTAAGACTGGTGTCACTAAAGCACCTGCTTGTAGTCATTCAGTGTCACAGTCTTATTCAGTCTGACAGCTCTGAACAGAAGATCATAGACATTCTGCCAGTTTTGAATAGTTTTACATAACAACCATGGATTCGGGTGGATTTTAAAGACTTGAGGATTGATCGGTTGCCTTGGTTTCACGTTCTTCTAACACACTTGAATTCGCCCAACACCCAATACTTCCACTGACGTCTTTATTCTTCTTCTTTCACCTTTTTTATCTGTCCTCTCTCTTTTGTTCTCTTCCCATTGTCCCTGGATGATATGGCCTCATTAGTTAACTGGTGACCCACCTAATTTGCAACTGGCTGCTACAGTCTGCAAGCAAGAGTGCACCCTGAGGCCCCCATCAGCTGGCCAGATCATTAGTGAGGGACTCCTGCCTTCCTGCCTGTACACATCAAAACATCCCTGCCTCTGTCCTT
The DNA here is from genome assembly GCA_030347415.2 of Decapterus maruadsi. Taxonomy (NCBI): domain Eukaryota; kingdom Metazoa; phylum Chordata; class Actinopteri; order Carangiformes; family Carangidae; genus Decapterus; species Decapterus maruadsi. The sequence continues at coordinate 9,909,651 of CM064891.1, read as the reverse complement.
GAGCAAGGCGAGACAAGGGGAGCATAAGGCTCAATAAATATTGCATCACACTATAGGGGTACCTGGAGCAGAGACACATCAACTGTAAGTACCGGAGGCGGTGAACAGATGTTGGTATGTCTTAAAAGTTGTACTCCAAACACAGGATACATCATGACTATTATTTGATCTGTTTATATTGTTGTCCTCTGTTTATTGTGCTGCAAGATTCAGATTTGAAGCAGTCTGAGAGGTTTTCAGGGGATTTGTTTTGGTGTCTATGGCTGTGGTAGCTTTACACTTCCCGGAAACCAGCTGTCAATCAAACAGGGCTGTCAGGTCTGTTATGGGCTTCTCCTTCCACTTTATTGCTGTATTTTGAGCTAGCTGCCTCCTTCACAATGTTCTGGTCGGAGACATAAAACCCATCACTTCTGTTATTGACTCTAACTTTGCCGAGGAGCAGACAGGAGATTTATACTGGACTTTTCCATGTCCGCCTGGTCCTGATAGAGACAGGTGTATATGTATATGAAGAAGGATGCCAAGAGAACGGCAGAGAAAGTCCCTCGTTTAGAGACAATATGACTGCGTTTGCACAAACACCCCAAAACCAGATATCGAACTCCTCTGACAGCTGAAATAGGCTAAGTATGATGGGAGAAAAGGAGGAATTGGCAGGCCAGCCGACAGTCTTGACAGTTTCTGTCAGAGATAACGTGTTGTGTCAGGCTTTTATACAAGCTAATGGACGTTAAAATTAGAACCGGTCCAGTTAGGTAACATTACAAGGCTGGTAAATGTTAATGGCTGCCTTGACGTTACTGTCCAGCACGTCCTCTCTCACCTCACTTATTCCAGCATCATCATTCATCTCCTTTTCCCACAAGACGTTCAGACGTTTTACTACATGAGTGGAAATTTTGAGTCAAAGTTTTTGCTATTGGCAAAACCATTGTGTTGGGGGTGGGGGTGTTCTTGACCACTATTTCAACAACAACAATGGCAATTAAGAAGAAAAAATATAAAAAATTATTTTTTTATTTGGGCCATTGCCCTAGGACAATTGATCCACCATGTAGAAAGGAGGATAATTTAAAGGTTGAGAATGTTCATTTCATTAAAAGCTATATTTTTCAAAAATAATACATTTACAGGGCGTTTAGAGGGGTGCAGAATACGAGTATTTTCCATAAAATTTTTTAACTAATTCTAGAAATTGTGACGGGTTCGACATTCGTGTTTACGTCATACCAGCCGGTAGCCGGCACTTCTCTGCTGTTTTACTCACCCTCCTCCCGGTTGTGTGCGTTTGTTTTCAATGAAACCTTTTATAATCAATCGGTGGATTGATGAATTATCATATCTACATGTTACAATGTGTAGTAGTAATCTGTCATAAACAAGAGATTACAGTTTACAGGCATATTTGTGTCACTGACTCGCAGTGCCACCAGGAGGAGAACTCTTTTTTTGCAATCCTTTCTAAAAGGTGAAATAGTGAGGTACTAAAATAAACTTTTAAGTATTTAAGTGCAGCTAGTGAGTCACTCAGAAGGTGTCAGTGGGGTCTCAGAGTGGCAGATCATCAGGCGGCAGAGGTGAGAAAACTGTTACTTCCAAAGCCATTAGCATCAACGTGGGTTCCCCCTACTCGCTACATTTCTGCTAATTGGTAATAATGAACTGATCCACAGACCCAGCAACAACAATTTACAAATGCACCATCTAATATCTGAGACTGATGTTTTTCTGTTGAAAAAAGAGGGCAAAGGTCTGTTGTTGTTGGTTTCAATTACGTCGAGTTTCTGGATGCATCTTACAAGTCCCAGCCCAACACTTGGCTCATTAAATTGTAAATCTGATATGGATAGATTTATGGCCTATGGTTAGATGTCATTGTAAATATGACCAAGGGACATTTGTCATGTATAAAGCATGCAGCTGGGCAGTGTCTTCATTACAGCGTTTTCCCGCCTTTGAATCCCTCTGCGCTTCATTTCTGGATGGGGTCAGAAATTATTTCATGCTTATTTTGGCTAAGCCTCCCCGTTCCTACAATTATTTGAAATACATCAAGTTAAGCCTCTTCCAATAGGCAACAACAAAAAAAAAAGAACCCTGTTGAAATGTTTAAGCGGTTGTAACAAAAATAAATGAACTTCATTAAAAATGGAAAGTGTGCAGAGGATTAGCGAGGTAGAGCCGGCCGGCGCTGGCGAGATGTCGCTGTGAAAACCCCGCTGCTCAGGATCAACACACAAAATGGTGTTAATGCTGTTAATTGCCCCCAAGTCTCTGTCCCTCAGTGTGGCTCTCAGCTGCCTCTCAGCACTCTGACTAATCTGCACATGGTGTTAATCAATGCCACTGCCATTTCCATAACAAGGCAAACTGCTCTGTAACTATGTTTGCAAAGAGGATTTCACATTCCCCCCATTTCCTCATTCACTGGCTGGAAGCAGCCTGATGCGTATTTGCTGTGGCTTTAGAGGAGCGGTTGTTCAATCTTGTCAGTGAGGAACTGAAATTAAATCCTGTGATTGTTGTTTTCAGGACCACAGTTGGTGGAAATACACTTTTCCAAGTGCGAAATGGACCTTGAATTCCACTTCAGCTTCAGGAGCTTCTCTACAATATGGGGGATGTGCTTGTTTCCAGGCTTGATAGAACAACACACACACCTGAGGGAAACAACTGCTCCAGCACACTGGTTCTTTAGGTGGGGTCTGCGGAGTCCGACAGTCCGTGGGCAGATTCTCGGAGGTCCAGGGTAATCCAGAAGAATCACAATCTCAGAATGTTTCATGGACACTGAGACATAATCTCGATGGGTCTGTGGTACAGCTGCTCTGGCATAACAACAAGAAATAATAGGCAAAAAATGTCTTCAGCTCCAAAACTGTCAACGTGTAACATTATAGTCTATCATTATCTTGTTTCTAAACATAACAACAGAGTTTTTGCCTCAGTTTACACCACCCAGAGTGACCCAGCATCTGTCCAACCACTAGCATCATCACATCAATGTCTTAATTATTAAATCAAGATTCAGCCTAGTTCTGTTTCTGTTTGTGTCGTGCTACCCCAAGAGAAGCATGACCGGCAGCACCAGCTGGATGAATCTGTGTTTCTTCCACCCCACCCAATGCCACCAAATAATAAGGGAGAAGTATGAGTGAGAGGTCTACAAGGAGGATGGTTATGTCTGTTCTTTCTGCTTCAGCCAGCCATGGATCACATTGGCTGATGATGGAAATCCCAATGGGTATCCAGGCATGTCTGGGTGGGTCCACTATGCTACAGTTTTGTTAACAAAGACCATCAACCTGCACCGTACTGTACACTGGAGCTCGGTTCCTTGAACATTTAGAACTATGACACACAGACATATTGTAACTCAAGTAACCTTGGGAGTCACCTCACCTGGAAGGCAAAAGAGGGAAAGTGACTGATCTCCAGGTCACAGCCAATTAATTGTTCATGTCTCAGCAGTTAATTAAGAGTCACCACTTCTCTCTACACGTGCCTCTTCCTGGCAAGAACCAAGTGTCCTGGGGTGTGATTATGGTGTTGAGTGGTTATGTGGGTATGAAACCTCTTTTCAATGGCCCTTCAGCCCTGCTGAGGGAGCAGCTTTGGAGGAGGAAATAGCCTCGCTCCTGAGGACAGGGGCCAAAGCCACAGTCCCTCAGTTGAGCCTTACAGGGGCTTCTTTCCCCCCTCTTTTTTGGAAGTTTGATATGAGGCCAATGTTGGATCTGCACCTACTGGAAGCATCAAGCCGAATGTCTGGATACACTGTGGCACCACGCAGCTTTTCCAACTGTTTGGGGACGGCATCAAAACCATTCAGAGAGGAAGGGGTGTGAATCCTGACTTACATGGACAACTGGCTGATTCCTGTCTCTTCTCCTCACAGTACAGAGACACAGTCCACATTGTACACAAGTGAATATAATTTTGGAAAAGAATGGATTACAGCCAAGTCAGTCAAGACAATTCATGGCATTATTTTTTGAAAGCATCGTCACTTACTTACAGGGCCTAAAACTCTTGCATGGTATTGTACATTGAATTAAATGTCATGAATTTTCTTCTGAAAGACTGGACACAGACACAGAATTGAGAGCTAGATAAACTAAAATGCCCCGACTGGTCAGCCACTGGTTTTCATTAAAATACTTGATCAGTAGATCAGCAATAAAGCCCCTCATCAGCCAAACATTATCAATATGGGTCGATCACACTCATAAATGATGATGAAACAAAAAGTGATCCTTAGGTATTAGTCATGACAGCATCTGAGCAAATCATTCCTTATCCCAACAGAGTCAAACTAACATTTTCATAAAACAAAGGACATCCCAGCAAGCCAAATGACGTCCGGTTAACGTCGAGCTGACGTCATTCGGTGACGTTCCGGACTAGGCCAAATTCGGGTATAATTGGCGATGTTTTAGACGTCTTTTTCAGGAAAGGACGTCACCTCGACGACTTTTTAATGACCCTGACCGACCACATACCGGTCAATTTTATGTCGTCGAGAGGACGTCCTGGTGACCATGTCCTGGAAATTACGTCCTGATGTCCCCCAATTCAGCTGTGATCTGGCCCATTACTACACGTATAAGGTCAAGTGCCAACTCAATTTCTTTTAATTTTTTTTGCACTATCATTGTTAAAGCAATATGCAAAAGGCTACGTGATGACAAATCGTCTTTTACAAAATGTAGCATTTCATTAATTTCAATACCTACAATATTTTTGAAAAACAGACACAAAACTTTCATTTAATTCAAACAGAGCCATTTATTGTTTGACAAATGAACAGAAACAGAATGACGCCACCAGATGCCATGTTGTTTGCAGGGTTCTTTTTGTTGTTCTTCCCTCCACCAGACCTTTCTGAGGATTAAATAATCATCATTTAGCCTATGCCGTTGTCATCAGACTTGTCCCAGTGTTTGATGGCATCTGTAATACAAAATCAATAACAATGTCAGAGTTTGAAAGATTTCATGTTTACACAGCTGTGTGTAAAAGCCTTCTTTTTGCAGTTTATGGTAAAAGCATATAAAGTAGTGATGGGAACAGCAGTTCTTTCATTAAAATGATTCATAAACTGCTGCGGACAGGACGCCACAGTTGAGCCCGAGATTCAATTTGAACTGTAATGCTATTAGCATTAGCAGCAGGCCTTAGCAGCAGCTAGGTCAACGAGCTAGTTTTAGTAATTCGGCGAGAAAATAACTATAACTAAGTACTTCGTTGTTCTGGTGGTATTTTCTTTGCTGCTATTTGGCATAATACAAATTATAGTACAGTCAAGGAACTTACATGACCATTTTCTCAGCATCGCTGTGTTGGGACTGAGTGCGGTCAATGCTACTAGCGGGCTGCTAGCAGGCCTAGTTTTTTGTGAGTGTGTGTGACCCAGTTTACGAGATACAGATAATTCGGCTACCACTTTCGACAGTATTATTTTACTTCAATCAAACTCCGAAATCATGAAAATGTTACTTACAGGGCTGGTTTACTCCCGCTGAGTAACTGTGTCCTGTTGATGTTGAACGTGCAGCTGCAGCACCGTGTGTGCGTCTTGGAGAATGACATCACGTGCTGGGTCGTAGGTCAGATCCATCAGATGACGCCCACTTCACTTTTTTTTTTTTTTTTTTGTATTTTCACCTATGATTTTCATAAAGAAGACTTAGAACGTCTCTTGTGCTCTTTCGGTGTGATTTTTTATTACGTACTCTAGCCTCCTGTTGTTTCTGTTGTTTATAATGTCATGTTTATGTTAATAAAGTTTGATTGAATAAAACTCGGTCGCAATCATGACTGTATAAACAAGAGGTCGCAGCATCACACTGTATCAAAGACGGTTTATCTTTGACTATATGTCGTATATATATATATTTTTTTTTTGCCACATCCCATTTCTCTGACTGGTCATGATATGACTCGATCACGACCAGATCACGACCCCCCTCTCAGACAGTCCATCCGTGCGCAGTTGTGATTGATAGGGTCATATTCTGGGCCTGATCGGACTAGTTGTAATTTGACGTGATAACGACCCAATCGGGCTCTCTCGAACACGTCCGCGTTTGCTCGTGCAGTTGTGATATGGTCATATTCTGGGCCTGATCGGACTAGTTGTAATTTGACGTGATAACGACCCAATCGGGCTCTCTCGAACACGTCCGCGTTTGCTCGTGCAGTTGTGATATGGTCATATTCTGGGCCTGATCGGACTAGTTGTGATTTGACGTGATCACGACCAAATCGGGCTCTCTCGAACACGTCCGGGTCCGTCCGTGTTTGCTGGGATGGAATGTTGAAACGAGCACTCACTGGTTGTAAGGATAGAGAAAACAGTTGACTTCTTTAACACAATTTCTAATAATACAACCAATATCACACGAGAACCAATTAGCCGTCAACTCGCAATTTTACTCACATTTGGTATTTAAAAGATAAACCAACAATTTGATCCTCTATTACTTTCACAGGAAAATAGGAGAGAATGTCTCAACAAAACAGAAATCAGAGTCAATATTTTTTCTGTAAAAAAAACTCAACCTTGTGTATGTGTCTGTGTTTTTTTTCTTTCTTCCAAACACTTTCAAAGAGAAGATAGAAAAGAAGAAAATATTAATTCAAAAGCCATAAAATACTTGGATGGATGTGAAGCAATCAGTCATACTCTCACCTGTGAAGCCCACAGGAGGTGAGCGTGTTTTGGGTGAAATGCTATGAAAAAGTAAAAGAACTGATTCAGAGTTAATACTTATAGTCAAACTGGCTTCAGTCTGGTTCCATACAACAAGGTTTGGTAGTTTCATAAAACTCTTCACAGTTTGCTCCTTCACATGGGAGCCGCTGAAGTCAGCAAAGTCCCACAGCAGTTAAAGTGGATTACTATGGTGACGCAGAGGCGAGTTCAAAATAAAGTTTCTAAACTCTATCAAAGCTTAATCCACTTCATGTTCCAGCTCGCATCTGCTGTCACCTCTTCATGGCCTCGAGGATCCTTCACAACAGAAAAGAACAGCTCAGTGATTTATTGGAGAAACAATTGTGGGTCATCTGTGGAGTAGATTTAGCTGGATCCAAGCTGAATGCAGAGGGACTCAAATCACTGAGACCTCCTTAAAGCAGATATCAGTGGAATGTTTTTGTTAATATAAGTCCTAATTAGTCCTATTTTCCGTCAGCAATCACATACATGGAGTGTTTCAGCCGTAACACGAGTCTCTCCGTCACTCTGCTCTGCTGTAACCCGAGGAGAAAATTTTCCTTGTGGGATACAAGTGTTATCCAATGAGGAGAGAGAACGGCATGAAGGGCTGTGTGTGCAGCCAAGGGGTGCGCGTGAATGTGGTCACGTAGCACGAGGACCAATAGATGCCTGACGAGGGCGGGGGCTGCTAACTCATGGTGCGTTCAAGGAAACTCGTACTTTGTGTTTTTCCTTCCTGTGAAGTCATACCGGTTCGATCTGGTACGAGTTCACGGGTCGGAAGTTACGAGAGGCCGTTATAGTGAACTTTCACAGACAAAAGGACGGTAAAAACACGAGCTACGGGTTACCTGGAATGCTACAAAGTTGTAGTTTTGACTTGAAGCTGTAACTTACGGTTTCAAAAGCCTGCCTTGAACGCAGCATTCGCCGAAACGGCCGTGCCGCTGATATCTGCTTTAAGGCACTGATGTGAAACTTTGACATACTGTAGAACCCACCACACCACACAGCATGATGATGATGTATTGTATATTCTGGATATGACATGGCTTTGTGTTTGGTTTCTACAGTATATTGGATCTTAAAGGAATTGTTCACTGATCAAGCTGATAAACTGATAATGCTGATCAAGCATGATTTGAAAGCTTTTCTCTAGGCCAAGGGGCGTGGCCGCTATGGCGCCGCCATGTTTGATCCATCGCCATGCAGGACATTGTTTTGCTGCTTATGCTGGTTCACTTCAGTTTTATTGGATAAAAGCAACATGGAGTGATCTGTTTTCAAAACTTGCAGTATTGAGTCTCATTTTCTATTTACATTTCTCTGCATGTTAAATTCGGAAGCTGGCTGTGAGGTTTCAGTGTAAGTAAGAAAACGTAAGTGTTGTTAAAGGACTGCTTCTCTGGAACGTCACAAAAACTTATGTCTATACAGGAGACAGAGTAATGAAATTTATATAAATGTGTTTGCGAGGGAGAAATATCCACGGCAAGTTTAAAATGTGCCGCTTTGCTTCAGCTCAGCGCTGCGGGCCAGAGGAGAACAGATGTGCTTGTCACCGTATTATCAAGCAGAAGAAAAGGCATGACGAGGCCACTCATCTGAAAGGAAGCTGCTGCAATATTCCAAAAGTCAAATGATTCATCTGATCCAGCCTGAGCCATTTGTCTGTGTCAGAGTTTATGCGAAGCTTCCAAACACTTTGCCCAGCTCCCCCCTCCAACTTCCCTGTCTCCCATCCTTGAAAGCCAAATCAATCAAGCTTCCCCATGCAGGAAAGTGCTGAAATAAAGAGACAATGAAGTGGAATGAGCGAAAGCAGGATTGATAGCATTAAGAGGATTTGGGACAGCTCAGGAGGAATATTCTGGGCTGCAGTTTTTTTTTGTTTTTTTTTTGTCAAGTTGGAAGTAGCACACTCCAGTCCACACTGCTGAATAGAAGGTATGCAGATAAATGGAGTCAAAGCAATGTAATCATATATTCAGGCCCTGGGAAGCAGTCGCTGGCACTGGTCTGATGGATGATTGCCTATCTTCATTTCTTGGAGCTAGAAAGACAAAGGTCCGCTGCATAACATAATCGATCATTTTCTTCTCTGTACTTTGAGGGCGAGAGGGAGACACTGAATACAGATTGAATGAATGTTTCTTTTTTTAATCACGCCCGGGGTGAAGATTACTTGAACTGACTTGTTCAATCTCTTCATATGCAGACAGAGAAACATTAGACAGGATGTTGCCATAAACAGGCTTTCATCTCACTGACACTACATTATATCACACTCCAGATACAAACAAGTAATAAAGCAGCAATATTAGATTTAATTTCTTTATCTTCGATCGGATCGGGTCAGCCCGCTCCCCTACAGCACATGCATGATGCAAAAAATCTCTACTACTTATGATAAACACGCTGCTGCTGCCAGGTTATTAATGTTACATCAAAGCTGAAACAGATGATTGTATTATTGTAACAGCAGCAGGCATATGAAGCTTCAGATCCTCATGGCTCATGTGAAAATCTCAAATGTGTTGAAATGTTGGCAACCCATGTCCGGCTGCACAGCCACAGCAGGAAGCCTATAAGATGCTGTCAAATTTTTGGTTTTACGGATAATTGTGTTTTAAACTATTTAGAAACCATGAAATTTCAGAGGGGTAGAAAAAAAATTGAGAAAATATGCTTGGAGTTTTTCCCTCTCTTTTCTTTGTTTCTCCTGAACATATTTACTCATAATTAATGCATTCATTTGTGAGTTATGACTAAAGAAGGACACTCTTTTGAGGACACAGTGACCTTTGACCTCCAAAATCTAACCTCCTTGACCACTGGAAGTGAATGTTTGTGCTAAATCTGAAATAATTAATGACTGCCTCAAAAGAATATTTAGAAATCAGATTCACAATGACTGTGAACCCTGACTACCAAAATCTAATCTTGTTCATCTCCGACTCCAAGTTAATAAACCAAACAAAACACATAAAATATAATCATATATACTAATAAGGAACATATTAATACTACGTAACACATGATTTGTCTCTGACATCATTTTATCCTAACCTTGTCTTTGTCATGCTTCTCTGATAAAAGATTACATTTTTATAGCTAATCTTTTCACCAAATTCTGCTGTTCGGCCAATGATTTGTCAGCCCACTTGCAGCGACTTCATGGCCCACCACCGGTTGGAAACAATTTGATCTGCAGTTATCCACCCCTGCTTCTGCCAGTGACAAGCTCCTGCTCATTCAAGCAAGAGAAGAAAAAGGAGAGGACGTTCACGCTGAAGGGCGAGCCCCCTATTTTTATTCTAAGTCACAAAGAGCTGTGGCGCATTAGAAAATCCGAGTGCTTTCTTGGCCAGCTTCGTCAATGGTCATGGCAGTCCTTGAACACCATTTGATAGACTTGGGCATCTGGACCAATGTCAAAGAGTACTTGGCAAAGCAGATCATTTATTGTCCGGAGGTGAAAAGGGACATTTCTGGCTGTTGTTCAGGCATTTAATTTCTAGGAGAAACACAAGCATCTGTTGTCAAGTTCATTTTTCAAAGTGGTGGAAGCTGATTAGCACTTTATAGAGCGCAAGTGCAGTCAGAGCTCCACGGGAATGCAGAGGATGCTCTGTCAAGCTTTGAGATTTAGGCCAAGATTTGTTTTAGTAATGTTAATAATTACTTTGAAGCTGATCAGAAAGCTGAGAGAAATCTGACTTTGAAGTAGAAGGTGGGTAAGAAACACAAGTGTTTCGCACCGATTTTTCCGCTTAGTGCTCGATCTGGGTTTCTGACTAAACAAAGCTCAGCCGACGTCTGCCTGCTTCCCCCGCCACAGATCGACTTTTATCTGCAGGACGTTTGCCTTTGATCTCAGACAGTTAGGAGCAGGCGGCTCCTCGACGTGAGCTTCTGACAAAATGGGTGAAGCATATGGTAACGCAGTGGGATTCTGGGTAATTTAGCCCCCTTCACAACGATCGCTCTGCATGAGAACTGAAGCCCTGACAGAAGAGGTGAGGAGACTGGCCTGAACTCAAACTGTTACTCAAACATTAGCATCACTGATTAACACCATGGACGTCCTATAGACCAGCACCAGCCCTGCACATCTGTAAACACAAAGCAATCCTGTTATTACCCGGTGCTATCAAAATCAATATGTGGCTTCCACTGTCTTATGCAGTTCCTTGTCCATACCTGGACTTTTTGGTAAACAGAGTTTTCCATAACATTCAGTTTTATTATTGGGCTGCATATACAGGTATAAGGATTATGTTATATTGAATAAGTTCTCCGACAGTGCCTGTAGATGGTTATGAACTGAGAGCGAAGAGTGAAGTTTGAGAAACAATAGCCTACCTCTTATTATTATCCCAGTATTATCCAGGAAAATGCATGACTGCTTGCCGAAAAACTGCCCCTAACAGGAACGCGCATCAGCTGTAATGCATGAATTTACCTAGAAAACAACTCTGTCTCATAACGTCCCATTATTATCTCATATGTGCAGGTCAGAACTTGTCCACAAGAGCATTTTGGAGTTGTTGGATTGTGTATTTGATGAGTTTGATGAGGGAAACCAAGAAATCCCATGAGCCTTTATAGTGTAGCTCTGAGCAGCTTGCAGCTCAGCTCGTCCGACAATTAAAGGTAACAAATGTACTGCTATGACTATAGGGATTATGGCAATGGGCCAATTTGCCAAAATGTTGAACTATCCCTTTAAAAGCTGCACAGTGTCCAAGTACAATCTCATGGAGCCATCAGAATAGCTGCAGACAATAGAATCCAAAATGTTTCCATCACGTCTCAGATGGTTTATTGATCAGCACAGCTTGTGGGCTACGAGCTAAGCAAACAGCCTAGCTCGCTTGAGGACACGGTCAGGAGGACATTGTGTTCTGGGTATGGAGATAAAGTGTCACAGACTGAATCCGAAATGTTACAGAGTGTGGAGAAGTCTCTCATTTACTGTAACTGAGTGAGCTGGGGCTGACTCAAGTTTAAGGATGGGGGGGTCTGGGTGGTGGCCCAGCAGAGGGGATCCTGCAGATTTAAGCTGGCTGGCATCGCAGACAGGTGTAAGGCAAGGCTGGCAGGCAAACAAGCTTTCAGGTAGATTTAAAGGTAATAGAGCTAGAAGTGTGGCACATGGACCAATCATGCCAACACAAGGATCTGGCAGGGACCAGCTGCTGTGTTGGCGAGGCCTGTTGCATTTATCCTCTGAATCTTAAATTTCTTCCCCACATTAAAACAGTGAAAACAGTGGTTTAAATGTCTAATAAAACGTGACAGTCCTATTAGAAATTACAAGTCACTGTTCCTCATTAGTGTTTTAACAGCAATAACACTAAGCAGCGACAAGAATTATGACCTCCTCAGAGGCAGAGATTCTCCACACACCCTGCCTGTGGATGTTCAGTGGCCTGTGAATAGAGCAGGTGGCCACTGTCACACACTGAGGCAACAGCTTGACTCGGCCCTGAGCACTGGGCAAGTGTCACCAGGTCTGGACAGAAGAAAATAAATATATAAACACACACACCTCCCCAAAGTCATCACCCTCGTTTAACCAGAGTTTCATCAGGAGACATTTCTCACCATGAATCCTATTTTCAAATTATGGATAAAACTTTAATGACACAGGGCATTAAACAGGCTAATATAATTCCAATTAAAATGCATAGATTCTGATCTTTAATCGAGGACGTGAGTGAAAGGAACGGATGCTGTAAATGTTTAAATAGAGAGGGATTCTGTGAGGCTTTAGGAAATCTGAAAAAAATAAAATTAGACTTTGAGGTTATTACTTCTGCACCTACAGTCATCAATCAGAGCATGAATCTTTAAAGCTATGCTTTATATTCTGGGTGGTGCAGCCAGGATGGCACAGAGGCAGTGGGTGTTATGGGGTTCAGACATTCATTCAAGTTCTCTGTGGAGGCACTGTTTTATTCTCCATAACATGCTATCTTCATTTTAGAAATAATTATTGTAAATTTTATTTCTCTATAGTCCTACGTACATATGTCTATAGCACTACGTACTAGAGTTTAAAGATTTTTTGATTTACAGTCCTGTCACTATGCCTCCAATTGATCATGTGCCCTGGCTACTTGGCCACAGGGATATCTCTTTGGTTGAATGGCAAGTGCACATGACTCTTACCTGGGAGACTATGGGTTCAAACCCCGCCCAGGCCCTCCTTCGTCCTGCCACATAAAGAACATGTGGATATCAGTAATCAGCAGTCTATGCTTGTGTGGATGACCGAGTGCTTGCAGTGTGGAAGAACAAAGGAAATCACTTGTGCCATGCTGCTAGAAAAAGAGTGTCTGGCTGGAGAGAAAACTGCCACTGGTACCGGGGGAAGAGCACGCCTTCAAATGTGGCAGACAATGTGTCCTTCTATTCCTGAGCGGTGAACAATCCAACAGGTGGATTTTATATTCAACTTATCCCCGGATTCATTCTGCATTGAAATTTCTATGAAATAGTATACTACTACTAATATACTAAATACTAATATTTAGTATATAAAAATGCAACTTGAGAATCTTTTAAAAATGTTTTGTTAAGATAGCTAGACAACAAAGAGCACTGTTGTGAAGCAATGATAAGGACAAATGGTGTAGAGTGGAAATCACCCATAGATCAAATACACAGACCAGGTCCTCCGATGTAAAATACAGTAATTATATACAGACTGATATGAAACCATGTACATCCTCTTTGAGGGCCCAGACAAACCCCAGTCCAGGACATTAGAACACAGATGCTGAGCAGTCTTCATATCTACCTTTTGATCCTAGCAGGCCCTGCTCTGTTTTGTGTTCCAGCATCATGCCTTAGACAGTTTTCCACTCCTACAGAGTGCAGATAATTAAATGTTGGGGTACTAATGTGGGGTCAGGGCTACTGTGGCTTTGCTAATGAATACCAAGCTTCTGTTAGAAAGGAGCCCACTCTCTTTTCCCACTCTCATTTCACGGCGACCGCAGCGAGGTATTTATGGTCACTGCCAGTCAATGCGTGATGAAGATGTGATGGACCAGGCCTGGGATGAAGGGGTCTCAGGACTCCAGGTACAGGTCATCCATCTCCGAGAAGATGTTCCCACACTGCCCCTCTCCCTGGGCCATTAGTTTGAGAGATCAATGTGAGGCAGCTGGGGAGGAGTCCATCCATCATGTCACCCACACAGCAGTGCACTCCAACCCCGATGGAGCTGGCTTCCTGAACCTCACCCAACCCCATACCACAAATATAATTACACTCAGTGTTTCACTGGTTCAGCCTCCTTACACTAAACTGACCCTGAGGACATCCTCATCTCTCAGCCAGCAGGGCTGCGAGCACGTTCACAGGTTGTATCCTCAAGGACAAAGAAAGGAGAAGAGCTGAGGTGTTTTGGATAAAACAGGCTTTTTAGCTTAGTTTTTACATTCTAAGGACTAGGGTGTATGAATATCAGAGGTGATTGCTCTTACGTAGACTGCACGGGTAGCTCTGCAAACTCTCATACATTCCCAAAGCATCTCAGTGCATTAAACCTGTTGAAGCTCAGCATCCATAGACTTCAATGGGGCAGCAGAGAAATGTGTTTTTCACTGCAGCGAAACTAGACAGTCATTGGAAAACTGCTATGATTTTGTGGGAGTGAATGGAGCAGTGGGCAGGCCAGGACGCTGGGCTTCTGCATGGTGATTGGACGATCTGCCTAAAGGCTGAATCCCCTTTTGATTGACAGCTCTTTTGAAACATACATACAAAACACAAACTGCAGCTCATTTCTTGGTAGCCTATTTGCTTGGCGAAATAGCTTATTTGCATTGTACATTATACAGTACACAGTAAAGCATACACAATTATAGCATTGTTGTTGTTGTTGTTGTTGTTTTGGGGGGAGGGGTATATAAATAAATGGACAAGTTTTATGATAATATTACTGACAGTCTGTATTGGGAAAAAAGCCCCTGAGATATATTGTTGGTGACAGTTTGGTGACAGTACAAAAGGCTTTTGTGTGAACAACATTAAGTTATGTGTGTATTGTCATCAAGGAAAAGAGGACAGGAAGTCATCCCAAGCACTACATTTTTTTGCATGCTCGAGGTCTGGACAGGCAGTGATGACTGACTGCACACTGATCCTCTCCCACCTCTGCCATGTCTGGAAGTAAATGTGACATTTGTACATGACACTTGGGTCTCCACCCTCCCAACCCGTGAAATGTTGGCATTATCAGTTACCTTGGCAATGGGGCCAAATTTGAGTTACCTAGAGTGCATCCTAGTCTAAAGAATGAGCTCCCTAACTGTTCTGTTTAACTGGACTTTGGAGTTTTGAATGAATGGTCCTTCATGCTTTTCTACATTAGGTGACATCGCCTGAAGAAAAGGGTGGAACCACACAACAAGGTCAGACCAGCTCCCAAACTATAAACCAACAATACATGTATGTCAGGGTTTGAACTCTGCTGTGACAACACTTTCTACACCATTACCTAGACACAAGTGGAGCAGAGCATAGCAGCCAATTCCAGCTACCAAACAGGACCAAGCGAACACACACACACACTGCAATGATCATTGCTCGGTGTTGAGTGTGAAGTTGTTTGGATGGTTCTCTCTAGACGGCTACAAGATGGATTAACTCAAGCCAGGCAGTCAGCAGACACATTTTGAATGTGTGTCTCCTCACTGGTGCATAAAACCGTGCAGATACAGGTCAGAAGCTCCAGTTAAGTGTCCACATACAGTAAAGCAGCAATGCCAGACGACAACAGCAACCAAAGGCTGCAGATTCAGACTCACCAACAGAAGGTTGAAATATCAGCCTGGTTGGATGACTTCAGATCTGCAGAGGCAGCATATGGTAGAGTCAGACAGTCCATGCTGTTGCTGGTGTAACGGAGAGGGGTGCATCACATGCATCAATTTGGCCACAGTTTACCAACTTCTCAAACAGAATTCTTCAACATCAGAACAAGTTGAATGAACTTAGGTGACCTCCCCAAGTCCCAAGCCTGAATCTATACCTACAATACACAGAGGGTTCCAGATGTCCTCCTTATTTTTAAACCATATTTGCAGAATCGTCTTGACAAACCTACCTCCCTCTTTTGGGTTTAAGCAATCTCAGTGAATTTTCACTATGGATCTAATACCAGAATGACGCAGTGGTGCTGCGGTCAAGGCTCTTTGGGGGCCACACCACCTGTTACAGGATCCCTTGTTCGTCTCAACATCACAGATCTGGGAAATGAGCCTGCAACTGTAATTACTCTAATGTGCAGCCAAATGTGCACACACCTGGCCAGATGTTCAAAATACATTTTTAAAGATTCATCCCAAGGAGGTGCAAAGATATAGTCTGGACCAGAGGTAGAAACCAATCTGAGAACACACAGATTGAAGAAAACACATGGGAAAGCTGAACAGTCTGCACAGTAAGATTAGCTATCCAATTAATTAATTTTGAACATTTCCTTACTTCAACCTGAGCTGCTGTAGCAGCTGAGGCTGCAAGAGGGGTCAGGTAGGGATCACTGCAGCTAATGAAGAGATAGAGATGGAGGAGGAAGAGTAAAGGAAAAACAACAGGTGATGAGATTGACAGCACACTGAGACAGAACTGTATACATTAAGTTACACAACCTTTTACTCATGACTTTCAGCCGTTAACACTTTGTTTCCAACCCTCAGTTGCAGCTTGAGGAGTATAGGTGTTGAACTCCCTAAACTGCAGTAGCAGCTGTCATTACAATGAGTGGTTGGGAATCAACTGCTTTACACCAATTCAACACCTAGTCACCTCCGATTAACTGTTGTTTCCAAGGCAGTGATGACAGAGTCAACAGCCGGTGTGCACATGGAGAGTTTAGGTATTGCACATTTGTTCATACTGTAGGCCTACACGCTCAGCATCATGGCTGAGGGCTGTGATGATGATATCTTTCCACTGATGTGAGCACCAGAATGGAATGCAATTAATTCCCTATTACCCTAACCCTGGTTCATTTTATTTATTTTATCTGAGTTTCTGAATTTTCATCCAGTTTAAATTGTTGTGCACTTTCTGCTGGTAATCCCACAATGCAATGTGCTGCATTTAAAATGCAAAAAATTACAGTTGTGCAACAGCTGATTTACTGGTCTCTGCTAAATTATTTGTCTATTATGTGAAAACAGGAGGAACTCCAGACACAGAATATGAGATTCACACACACATACACAAGTAGACATTAGTCAAGGTGCATTAGTGATACATGGAGCAGAGCCTCTGGGGGGAATTATTACAGTACATTACACAACACTCACCTGTTCCTTTTAAGTTGTAACATTTTGCTTTCAAATGCACGCCGTGAAGGCGGCTCCTGTCTCTGCCTCTGTGCTGATGAGCAAAGGTCAAAGCTTTGGTTGTTTCTCTATCATCAGATGCTTCCCTCCTCTTTGATGCACTGCATCATTCATTCACACAGTTAAGTTTTAAGTGATGGAGTGATTGACTGAACACAAGCAGATGGTCCATCTGTTTTTCAGTATGGTCAAACAAATTTGGGTTGTTTCAAGTTCTTTTCTAGACAGGCTTTAAACTCTGCTGTTTTTCCTGCATATAAATGAATACATTAGAAAATTGGATTGGACGTACATCTGAGAAATTCTAGATTAGGTCCCATGCTCTGTAAACACTCTATAAAAACACCAGTGTTCGCTCTACACTGACAAGTGAGAGGGACATTTTTGTTATAAGATACATCATTGTCACATTTACAGGAATTAGATTGTCATTTCTTTCTTTCTAAGTATATCAGGTTAAATGACTCATTTCCACACACCTCCATATACCACACTATTTCTACTCCACCTATAAACATTTAAACACACACATGCATTAATGTATCTCTGTTAATTTTTGTTATCATCTATTAGTGTTTGTCCTGCCCATAATAACCTCTGTATCCTTTTTGACAGATCTGATTTGTTTTATCACCAATTAAAAGTTCAAAATGTATTATATGGCTGGACCTATAGTCAAATCCTGATTTTATAACTGCACCTCTGACAAAATCACCAAACATTTCTGCCCTTTTTACTTGTGATACTCATTGAAAGTTAGGATATTGTTATTTTTCAGGCTTTTGCCTCTATTACAGTTAGAGGAAATGTGGAGAGAGAGAAGGGACGATGGAGGATGACATGCAACAAATAGCCTGAGACAAGACTCAGATCACAGCCAAAGGCAACCCAAGGCCACAACTCAAAAGCATATAGTGCACCCAAAATGGTGTCACCACATTTATGGATATATCATATTATAAGAAGAAAAATAATTTATGTTTTAAGCCTTAATATGACTATGACACCTTTTTTCAAAACAGTATAATGTGAAATAATAGCAAAATGTTTTTTCTTTTTTTTACAGATCTGTATTTTGTCACAAGGTACCAGTGTGGGACCCGTAACATCTGGGCATCACTCTAAAAAATCTTCTTTTGTCTCCTACACAGCCTCCATCTTGGATACACAACAATTTCACTTTTATTTACTTCAAATTACAGAACATAACAGATTTATATGAAAGGCAGATTTTTAATGTCTATCTTCTCCTTTGTTTGATGTATAGAATTGGTTCGGTTATAATAATGTAGTTATAATGATACATTTAATAAAAGAGTTTTAAGGTAGTTTATTTGCTGTAATGGAGGTGAGGTTAAGTGTATTGGAAGTGTTCCTCCTCTTCCCTGCAGTGGAAATAGCCAAGAAATCCGAGCAGCTTTGTACACCACAGTTCAGCAGCTGGCTGAGTAGCGGTAGAAGTACTGTCAGACAGACAGTCAGTGACAGCCACTAAGGCTCGCCCCACTGTTACAGTCCAGTCCCTAAAGGAAAAAAATAGTGTATCTTTCCATTGTCTCTTTCAGAACTATTCAGATATACTGGCATGATAATGCTGACACACAACATGTAAAAACCATGGTTTGATTTAAACAATATATTCAACACGGCTCCAAACACACTCTGCAGTATAGTGGGATTTATTCCCAGTCAATCATACATCACTGCCTGACACGAGAGGAGAAGCACATCCAGAGTCTTGACATGTCTCTGTGAACAAGGGAATTAACTCTGTGCTCATAAATATGTTGGCTGCAAAAGGAATTACCCATCCCATTCCAGGCAGCATCTTTTTCGAAATCCCCTTTTCTCTATGCAAACAAGAGCAATTCATTTGAATAATTCTCACTAAACCTGTCTCATCCACTTGTTTTCCCTTTGAGAGGCAATCACCCGTTGTCTGCTTGTAATTTATGACCACAGGCAAATCTGCTGTGGTTTTTACGTCGTTGCATTAGAACACACTCTTGTTATTGTGAAGCCTTATGGTAAATGGGGAAAAATACACTATTTAATGAAAAAAGACAGGTGCTTTCCAAGGTGGAATCCTCAGCTTTGCATCTGATACACAGGAAGGAATATGGGATATTCTTTGCACTGCTATTTTTTCATTATCCAAATTATGTAAATAGTTTATCACTGTGAAATGTTTTTCAAAAGCATTAGAGCCGTCTGGTGCAGCCCCTCCACTGAATTAAGATGCACCAGGGTTCATGTTTGTTGTTCTGTAGCTTACTGGACAACTTGATTATCAACTTGTGAGCTTCCAGTGCTACATAGCTTTGTAACACAATAAGGCCGGCAGCAACAAGGCCTTTTGCCACGTTTGTTTGAGCACCAGGCTTGAATTATTAAATCCACTGAGTAGCAGATTACTGCAACTCAAGTGAAAAAAAAGAGTTTTATTTTTGGAAGGCCAATTTTCATACAGCCTTTTTTCTCGGAGAGCAAGTGGGAGTGATCCTCCCTTAAACACATGAATCAAAAGGTTGCATACTTTGCATTTTTTCGGTGTCTTATTTGAAGTGATCCATAAGAAAATACATGTGTGGTTTTCCAGTCAGTCTCATCAATGTAAACAAACTGAATTGTTTTGGTACATGTTTGCCAAAGAGGAAGTACATTACAAAATTTGCACAAAAACGTGTACTCTGATCAAAACTTATCAGCTGATTCTCAAGGAAATTGTCAAACTCTTCACCAGAATGACAAACAGAAAATCAAGGTCCCCAACAAGAGTCATGACCAACAACATCAGCTTGGTTTGCTCAATTTTCCCAGAACTTTAGTCTGCAGTGGAAACATATACTTTTTGGTCAAAGCACAGCTTATTTCTCTGTGGACTAAGGCTTTGATACTTTCACAGTATTATAGAATCTAGAGCTGCTTTACAGTACTCTATGGGCAGCCTCCTTCAGTTTGAACTCAGAATCAAAGACCCCTGGAGTGTTCTTGCTGAAATCAGTTGCACACATCTGCAATTAAAGGTCCATAAACTGGACTTTTTCAGGCATCAACTGGATTTGACAGCGACCATGTTAAAAGAATGTCTTCATCTCATTTATACAATAAAAAATGAATTTAACACTTAAAACTCACTATATTGGTATACCTACGATATCCGCAGAGTCAGAGCTGTTGTTAAACACAAATAATGTATCCATTGTGTATTCAGCCAACCAAATTTCATCATCCAAAAGGAATTTTGTCATATATCAGAATGCTTCAGACGACAGAGCCAGTGGTGAGCTGCCAAAGGGCTGACAGAGATAAGACTGTTCTCCCAGGACGATGGCACATATTGACCGGCTATCTCTATCTTTTAGGAGTTGGGCAGAGAGCCCACATCTCTGCAAACATCCCAGGAAATTACTGAGTATTATCTGGATAAACTGAACACGCATCTAAAGGGTCACTTTCTAATCTAAAAAAAAAACATCAAAACAAATGCACTGACTGATGAAAAGCTTTGGTTTTGGCCCAGAATGCACTTAATCCTCCTTGCATCTGAAACACTTGTAGGAAATGTTGTATTCAGTGTAGACATGTGCATACAACAGTAAAGTCGAAGGCCTGGATAGAAAATACTTTTGCTGACAGAGAATATTAATGAGTTTCCTACACAGGGAGTCAGGGCTGAGTTACTTGGATGAAGAGCTCATAGTAGAGCCTGCTCCTGTTCTGTTCCTACAGGGCAAAAGGAGCAACTTGGGGTGGTTCGGGCATCTGGTTAGATTGCCTGCTGGGCACCTTCCATTGAAGATTTTCTTGGCATGTCTGACTGGGAGAAAACCCTGGGGTTGACCCAGTACTCATAGCAGGGATTATATATCCCATCAGGCCCGGGAACACCTTGGGATTCTTACAGAAGGAGGTGGAGACACTGGTGGGGAGGAACCTCTGCAAAGCATTAGATGCTTAGCATAGATGATGGATGAATGGATGGATGGATACAAATACATCTTTAGATTTGCTCCAGTGCCACTAGCTCATCAGTTTTCAAGCTAATCCTTTAAATTAGCCCATAAATGTGATTACCTTTACAGCTGCATACTCTATAAAGCACCAGAGGTACAGTAGAGGCCTTCACTGAATGTGTGCCATGCACCGCCCCAATAAGTGTGTCTTGTGGTTCATTTCATAATGTATCATCAGAAATTAAAATGCTTAAAAGTAAAAACAGTCTCTAAAGGGGCCTGTGAGGACGTTCACAGGCAGAAAAGCCAGAAACAGACTCTGACACACTGCCACGTGTTTATGCAACACATAGCC
Organism: Decapterus maruadsi; assembly: GCA_030347415.2. NCBI lineage: Eukaryota > Metazoa > Chordata > Actinopteri > Carangiformes > Carangidae > Decapterus > Decapterus maruadsi. The sequence goes on along the minus strand of CM064891.1, from coordinate 9,888,243 downwards.
TACAGTACTGTATATGCAGTTTGTAACACACAGACTCATTTAAGTCAAAGAAACTGTATGGAGACTGTAAATATGTATCCGACACTGGACAAACCTCAACCATCTCTGAAGTGTTGTTGGAAAGCTAACAGCAGTGTCACCTCAAATTACAGACTGGTAGACTTTGAACTCAATAATAACTCATGACACTCTGTGTACAGACGTCTCAGTAAAAGTTATCAGCAACTTTAAAGCCATGAGAAATATCTCTTGGGCCACAGCTTCCTGTCAACAACGGTCTGACAGACAGAGCAGAGACGTAGAGGAAACACACATCAGAGGACTTTCAATTCACATACCAAAAGTAACCCGTTAGGTCTTACAGCAGAATAAAAGCCTGAGGGTTTAACTGTCAGCCACTCCTGGTTTCAGCTCAGGCTTGGCTCCCTGTACAGCATAGGGAGAGTGTCGGCTCCACTGTGTGGCCAGTCGTCAAAATTACATCTGGACTGACAAGGTTGATAATGTATATGAGTACTGTTAATGATTTTCAAAGTCTTGTTAGTAATATGCATTTAAATTTTTGTGAAAGAATATAGTAATTTCTACAGTCCTGACAGTTTCATTCTGGTCCAAAGCTGGATGGTGTGCAGATTTTTCATGCTAAACATATAAACTAAATGAACTAAACTGATGTCTTTGAGGACTGATAGGACTTGGACGTTACAACCTCTGCCTGTCATACAGTACCGTGAAGAGGACATACTACTGTAATGCAGACAGGAGGCAAAACTCAAGGACATCAACTCCACAGACAAGAGCAGGTCAACTCAAACTGTCTGGAGAAGATTTTAGCATCAAGGAGTGTAATCAACTTGAAGAGTCAGTATATTTCTCAGGAAAATATCAACGTTTAAGAATGATGACATGGACTTGAACTAGGGGCCTAAAAACAGAGACAGACCAGTGCAGTTTAAATGAAAACACAACCTTGATCAAACTAAATATAATCCATTTAATTATGTTCAAATAAAACAATAATTATATTAAAATACAGCATGATTAAGTATAAACACTGACATGGTTACAATTTACAATTAACAGGAGTTTGTTCATGACACTAAAAATATCATACACAAAATCATCAGAGCAAGACAGATAATCCATGTGGTTCAACAACTTCAGTAAATGTGCTGAGCATCTGATTAAATGTGTTGTCATAGGTACGGATGCTCACAAAGAAAGTCAGCATTCGAGCCATTATGCTGCAGGTCTGCCATGAGACAAAGAAAGCATGCAACTCCATTCTGAAAGCAGACAGGTGTGACTGCTGCAAGGCAGCTACAATGGACAGACAACATAGGGCTCATAGGTAGAAAACATCCGGCTGAAGTAATGTTTAACAACATGGACATGTGTAAAGGAAAAATGTAAAATCTGAACCTTATCCATGCAATTCCATCCGTTACTAAACTTGCAGCTAGCTACTGACTGCAACTAAAGCTCTCACTGTGTGTGTTCATGTTAATGTGTTCGGGGCTAGGGAACAGTTAGAATGTAAATCATTAAAACATTTACAAAAAAATAAAAAATCTGATGAACTTTTGGTTTTGGGTGGAATTGCATGGATTTGTATGGTTATATTTGATATCCCTGTAAAATGCTTTAATTCATATTAATTCATATTAACAATGAAAAATTCTTTAGCTCAGTTTCTTGAATTGGCAGCTTCAAACTTTTTTATCCATTAATCATTGGCCCACTTAGGCTTGCAGGTTGTTTTTAACAAAGGTTCTGGTCCTGCCACTGCACTCAGCCTGTCCAGCACCCAACAGCTGACAGTTAGTGACTCACTGGTGAATAACTTGACATGTCAAAGAAACTATTTTCCCTAGGGGTTAGTGACCAAAACTAACTCCCCAATTGAATAATAATGTTGCTCTGACAAAATAAAAAAACAAAAAAACAAAAAATTAGCTTCAATGTTTGTGTTAATAAATGTTAATATTACATTGCACCTGAATTTGACACCTGCAGGAATTCATACAAACCTGTCCATGTTCTTTTGTTTTTATCTGGGAGTACATGCTATAATGGAGGGCGTGGACTTAATTGGAGTGATGTAATTTTTTAACAGTAGCAGTGTGTTCATAAAGAGATTATCTTATTATGTTTTCATTTAGTAGGCTGCTAGGGCCAAAGCAGATGAATAATAAAATCATCTCTGTCAGTTACAGTACGTGTGTGAGCTCAACTGCCTCTCACTGAGCTAGTATGTGAACATTGCTGGGATCCTATGGTAAAAGGTGGGCAGGAGCCAGTGGAAACAATGTGTGCAATGCTAGAGCGCAAGAAGAACCGGTTCCTCAAGGTGGACACAGCAGCTTCTCATCAGGTAGAGGCCTCTCCCAGTAGAGTGAGTTTTCTAGAGTTGAGCCTGAGCTCCGAACATTCAGAAAGTGCAATCAGTTGTCACGCAAACCAGCACCAGGAGTGTTACAGCCGGCTGTGTGTCAGTTAAAGTCACAGTTTTCTATTATGTGCATACAGTATCAAAACATTTGAGATCCTTCATTTGGCTGTAGTGAGTGGAAGTTTAAATTACATCTGAATCTGTTGCTTCATCAAAATGTCAGTGTACTTTCCTGTTGGTGTTAAAGTCAGTTGGAGTCTGTTTTGAGCGCTGCTAATAACGACTGGCGTCATCGTATGACGTCACGTCGAGGTCGAAGAAGTCCTCCAGCTTCCACTGCAGGGTCTCGAACGTGGGCCGTTCCTCCTCTTTGTCCTTCCAGCAGTCCAACATAATGTCGTACATGACTTTGGGGCAGTTAGGGGGGCACTGCATCCTGTAACCCTGGGGGACCCTCTGCACCACCTGGTAGTTGGTCATGGCTGGAACAATCAGAGAGGGACATGATCACAGATCTGACAGGAGAGGTGTCACACTTTTCAAATGTGCAGAAAATTCATTCAATTCACGCTGAAAGTGGCGTTACCTGGATAAGGCATCTGGCCAAAGGTCATAATCTCATACAGCAAAATTCCAAAGGACCAAACATCCGACTTTATAGTGAACTTGCTCTCATGGATGCCCTCTGGAGCAGTCCACTTCACGGGAAACTTAGAACCTTCTTTGGCTTCATACACATTCTCACTCTCTTTCTACAAACAAGGAAAGACACACAAAACACACACATTTACTGCCAATATCTTGATACATAGGTACAGTAGGGGAACTGAGACCTGATGTTTACAGGGGCCCCTGGGCTAAGTATTGATAAGCTCTGACATAATTACACTGGTTCTCTGCACTAAAAACAAAAACAAAAATTAAGCTCACCATGAAGACCCTGGCAAGGCCAAAGTCAGCCACTTTGCAGACGTTGTTCTCGCCCACCAGGACGTTTCTGGCTGCCAGGTCTCTATGGATGTAGTTCTGGAACTCCAGAAAAGCCATGCCTGATGCCACCTGCGCTGCCATCTCCACTTGGTCAGAGAAACGCAGTGTAGCACCTTTATCCTCTGTAGTCAAGATAGAGAGCCACACAATGAGTCAACGCTCCCAGGATGTGTAGCAAAGGAGGAACCAGGAAAAAAAAAACATTTTCTTTTGTTTCGTAAAGAAAACTACCAGACTCATTTATCATACAGTTTATGTGACCAAAAAAGTATGTATTCACAGAGGTCCCATATTTTACACATTTCCATAAGAAGAGTTTTTTTGGGGGGTTCTTAACACTACTAATATCTTAGTGATGTTGTACATCTCCTCTCTCAGCCTTCTCTCTGGATATTCAAGAGACAAGTAGCAGATTTCAGGTAAAACAACCAAAATGTCCTGGCTTATGTTCCATCACCCTGAGGAGGTTCTAAGGATGGTGGAATTTCTCTGTGGATTAAGGCTTTGATACTTTCTGAACCAAGTCATTGAAAGTTACAATTATAAGACCATCTCATCATTCCACCTGAGCACTCCAAATCAAATGTGGTCTGTGAATAATCAATTTCCTTCATCCATCCATTCTGACCTGGACTGCTAATATGAACATTATAATATTGAAATTATGTCTGACCTACTTTTTACATAAAAATAAAAATAAGAAGGAAGTTAGATACATAAAGGTTAAGAGGCTTAAGTCATTTCATGTTTAACTTCATATGTTCTGTCATTTTGAACATGTCCTGGTTACATGTTCCACTCCCAGGATTTGTGGTGGAATGTGGCTGATGTTGGTCACAATACAGACCGTCTCACTTCCACCAGAACACTCCTCAAAGTGGTCGTTACTCTACATGTAAATGGGAGGTGACAGTGCGTCTCACTACAGCTCAGCATGAGTGCAACACATCTCTCAGCAAGTAATAACAAATAAGAATGATACTTAAGCTTAAAAAATGAAATATGTGTACAAAAGACCACAGATGAGGCAAATGGAAGTTATTTAATCAATTACCTAGCGTCAGTGCTTTGAAAACCTTACCACCACTTTTTAGTGGTTTTTAGAATTTCTATCCTCTCCTGTCAGTCTATACTGCTGCAACTAATTTTTTTCACGAGTGGCAGAACTGTTGACTACTCTCAATGAATAAACCATATTTTTTAAAACAGAAACATTAGCTCATTATCCTGTGTAAAACAAGGGCATCTTACTCTGGAGGTACTCCAGTAGGCTGCCGTTCTTCATCAGTTCAGTGATGATGTAGATGGGCTCCTCCATGGTGCAGACGGCGTACAGCTGGATCAGCTTGGCGTGCCGCAGCCTCTTCATCATCTGGGCCTCTCTCAGGAAGTCCTCTGCGTCCATGGTACCTGGGAATGGTGTTTCAATTAGCATTAGATTTCCTTGTAGTACTGTTTGATAATGTTTTTCTCCTAGTTTGAACCAACTCCACAATAAATGAGCAAACTCCAGCTCTGAGAAAAGCTTCTATTGTTGCTGAACTGTTATTTCAGCTGAGTGCTCACATTACTATTTCTGGTTCTTCCTGCACCACATCTTGGAATCTTAATGACCTTGGTGGTTTGGTTTCTCACAAGGCAACAATACAGTCTTGGATTAGAAAACTCTAAAACTCTAAAGTTTTTAATAGACAAAGAAGAAAGAAGAAGAAAGTTATTCCCAGAGCTAGGCTAGGTCTTGTTTTCATCATTTCGTATTCATTCATCTTAACCATTGGTTGGCTGGAAAGCTGTGGGAAGAAGCCAGAGTTTCCTGAGAGAACCCATGTAGACCATCAAACTCCAAATAGAAAGGCAGGTTAGCAGGTTCAACCCAAGAAGCCTCTTGTTGTGAATTTTATTGCATGTCCAGGTAAGTGTCAATGGGTTTCTCAAGATGTTGCCCTACAAATAAAAATGAGTATTTGCTGTACCAGGTTTGAGAGTCTTCACTGCGACTGCTGTAGTGTCGTTCCACAGGCCCTCGTACACCTCTCCAAACTGACCAGCTCCCAGCTTCCTCAGCAGTTTGATGGAGTTGCGGTCAATCTCCCATTGGTCCACCGTGTTGTAGGACAGACCATAAGTCTGTGGAGCCTCCATCTGCAAGGGCACAGTCACAGTTTACTCAGATGACAATTTGACAAATTTGGCAACAAATGAATGATGGAATTTAGAGAAATGAACAGGATGTGATTTCATAGTGTGATGTGCATTTTACCTTTTTGCATGGTTCACCCAGACGTACACACAGGCCATCAGACTGTATGGAGTAATGCTCCACCAGCTCCTTCAGTGTCCAAAAGGTTTTCGTTCTTGATACAAAGTACTGCCCGTTGCTTGTCTTTTTAAGCTTGTAGTGCTTCACCTTTCCTTGGTCCAGTACTGAAAGACAAGTCAGCATCCAGTCATTTACTCAACATCCACACAAGTGAGGTTTTCTTACTGTAAAGTACTTCTAAGTTTTTAACCAAGGAAAGCTGTCTTTTCTCGGTCAACAATCACCTGCTGCTGTTGTGAAAACAGGTGAAGAAAGTTGGACTAAACCAACACATCTCACTGCTGGAGACACAGTTTGAGGGAAAAGCTTTTAGTGTTTTATTGATGTCTCTTTTAATCTCAATTTGACTTCTATTTCTTTGGATGTTTTATATTTGACTCATGTGAATCACAGATTGTGTAGAAGAGTAAACTCTGTTGTTAGACATAGAACCAGCCACAGCCAGAACCTACTCAGGCTGCACTGGTTGTCCTCCCACCTGTTTTATGGGTTAATTGTCATACTCCTAAATGTTTATTTCCATCTTAAAATTTTATATTTGTAATTCTTGTAATATTACATACTTATATATATTTCATCATAAAAATTACATACCGGTATTTGTTCCCCCCTCATTCTGGCCTCAGTATATTTAAAGACAGTTTGAAGTGATTTGTTTGAAGACAGTAAAACAGTGCAGGACTGTGTGTATAATCTTCACAATGAGTAATGTCTGAAGTAGTAAACTATGTGTGGACACAACTAAGTTCACAAAAATGCAATGAGAAATTCTATGACAAATTGGAACATGTGTGAGGGGAAATGAACCGAGGACTGCATTAGGAGTTGAGGGCGCTGCATCAAACTGATTAAGTTTATACTGTTTCGGCTGTGAAATGAGGTAGCGGTAGATTATCAACCAGCTTTAATGAATGAACATGGAAAGACCAAGGCCAGAGATAAAGTTATCGCATGGCTTTTATGGGAGCAGCGACCTCTATTTATTTAACTTGCTGACCTTCATACCATCAATCATCTGAACTGAGGAATCAAATGAGTCACTGAACAATGACCGAGGTTGGTGTGTGTGTTCTGTTGTGGGGCGGTACGCAGCGAACAGAATGTTGACCAGCTTGTCCTCACGTGAGAAAGATATTGATAAGGACATGTTGGTCAGTTAATGTGCCATAAAAGGCTTTTTCCTTTATCCTGTGTCAAAGATGTTGATGGCGAGGAGGAATAATTGTACCACTTATATTTGTTATTGATCTGGTGTGTACAAAACCTTCTAGATTAATGGAAAAAGGAAAAAGGAAATGTTTGTTTGTTTTTAATTCTACATAAACCAAGCTAGCAGGCTGATACTGGGACAATTATGATTCATTTTTCACACTGAAATTAACCATAATTACGGTATTATATAGAAAATGTTACAGCTATTCTACACTGTGGTTGTTGGTATCACCCAGCACATCTTAACATCATACATCACCTCACCGACTTACATGGTAGGACTCTGCCATCACTCATACAGGCAATATGTATGATGTAATTTCAAATCTACATTATAAAACAAAATACCACTACTGTCCCTACACTGTAGTTATCATGACGTCAGTTATTCTGATCATCTCAATAGACCTTAGGTAATGTACTACAGAAATCTCATCTTAAAATAACAGCCACAATAAAACAGGCTCAACTTGATTTCACACAAAGAGATGACAGATGTCTGATTCAGAGGAACTACACAGGAAAGTGACCTAGAGTAGTCTGTGTATTGTATGACTGGTGCAAAACAAGACGACACAAACATCTTGAGGTGAAAAAGAAGAGTCATTTACGCTAAGATGCTAAAAAAAAAGTCAAACGAGGAGGACAACACAAGATTAAGGAGATTCTGTCAGGGAGTGTGGGCGTCCAAACTGCAGCAGGCTAACTTTATGATGTAAACAAACACTACATTTTCATTTGAATCCTGTTCTGTCGCCTCACACCTTGCATGGGAGGGTTAAGGTGTTCATATGAGGAACAGAAGTGACCCAACACTAGTTAATGTTAACCACCAAAGATCAATCAAATCCTTGACTGTGCCAAAGATAGACAGATGTTTTATTTTCTCATTTCTTCCTTTATTTGTGATGAATATAACTCCCTGAGTGGGAGGAGGGGGTGGGGGGAGGATGAGGAGTAGACTAGTTCTAACTCGTGTTGTTATTATTATTATTTTTAGCTATTTATAATCTGTTTTTATTGTCGTGCTGTGTCTGACTGGTTCTATGTGAATTTCCCTTGGAATTAATAAAAATCTATCTATCTATCTATCTATCTATCTATCTATCTATCTATCTATCTATCTATCTATCTATCTATCTATCTATCTATCTATCTATCTATCTATCTATCTATCTATCTATCTATCTCTCTCTCTATCACTCTATCACTCTATCACTCTATCACTCTATCACTCGCATGTTACCTTCAGTAGTCTGGAATGACTGCACCTTTCACTTACAGTATCAAGAGATATTACATTCTTCATATACATTTCTCACTTTGTCTTGTGTAGCATGCATTGTAGGAGGGAGAAGTATTAAGTTAAATGATTGTTGTTTACACGCGGATGCAGATACGTGAAGGAGAACGAACCTGAAGCGCATTGCAGGCTTGTGTGCATTTGTGACCAAATGCACCGTGCTCAAGCACACCTCTTCCAACCATACTGGGCCAGGGAAGTGTACTGTACTCAAGCACGGTGCACATGCACTCACACTAGCCATCAAATCCTGATTTTAGGGGGAAACGTGCTTGGGCACGGTACGATTGCCTAGTGTGAGTGCGCCCTTAGTTAGGCCTATTTCTCTTCCAAAGCTATTTATGTAGGGTACAAAATTTTGCAACTTTGCAGCTAAACTAAACAATTGTATCAACTGCATCATTTCATACTTCAAAAGTGTTGGTGTATTGAAAGCTGAAGTGTATTGAAAGCTGATTGGTGTTGCTACCGTAACTTCTTATTCAGGCTCACCTGAGAGTGAGAGCTCTCCTCTCTGACTTTCACAGTTTCTGATGAGGAAGGCTCCATGTTGGTTCCCTTCAGCCAGCAGCATCTTCTCTGCATCCAGCCTCTTGGTGTCGGGAAAATACCATCTACAAATCAGAGTTCAAGCAAAGTGGCAACGGTGGTCAAACACAGCTATTTCTGAAAAATCAATAATAAAATTTAACATCATGATACAGTCAAGCTCAAATATGATGATACTAGGCTATATTATCAATTTTATACTACATGATTATGGACTTTAGTTTCCGGTGTTTTTCTTCTTTTGTTTTTATAAAATATAATCATATTGTTGTATTTCATGGTCCAGGGAAAAGACATGCTGCCACTAAACAGCAGTTCAAAGTTTTATTAGACACAAGCCAAGGTACAAAGCACAGTAAGCAGAGCAGTAAAATGATTCAGCAGCAGGGTGGATTGTAAATCTGAAAAATAAAGAAAAAAATAAAGAAAAACCTTTCTTATTAAGAAAACTATGATAATCTTACATTACGATGGAATACTGGCCCAAGCCTATTCTCTGTGTTCACGATAATTTGATTGATCTCACTAACACTATTTACACTATTAAACTCTATATGATTTTCACTGAATGTAAAGTTTTTTAATTTGGCATTGAAGGGAGGAGTCTAGAGATGCACATCTACAGTTTTCTCTTGTCAAACAAAATCAACTGAAAAGCCCAAACCACATGTTGTTAATGTAACTGAGCTGGATTCCTCCCTCCCCCTCCTCCTACTTCACATTCACATCCCAGGTTGTCAGGGTCCTTCAATCTTAATTCCACCCCTTTTCAAAAACAATAATAAAGACTGACCAAGCTCCTACTCACCCTGACCCTATCTCTGCAGTTAAAATGATTATTTATAAAGAGCTTTGCACCATCAAACCATTCAACTCAATAAGGACTGCATTTTTTCTCAAAGTCTCTTTCGATATTACAAAGTGGAAAAGGACAAATTGGCCCTGAAGCACTATTCAAACTGACCCAATGGCACAAATATCACCAATCCATGAGTCTTAAAGCTTAATCTAGTGTATCCAGACTTTCCCCTCATACCTCCAATGAATCACCGTAAACACAAACACAACACAATCTCTTCAGCAGGCAGCTTGGAGACACACAAATAGCTGTGGGGTTTAGTTCTATATTGTTGATGAAGACCTTTATTAGATCAAAATTGCAGATGTGAGACATCCAGATTGCAGGAGCTTGATCATCACAATCAATGAATGAAGCACTGTGGTGCTACAGAGATGGCCCAGTTCGATACAGACCAAACTATATTATTACTCTCTAATCCTTTATTACGTCGTTTCATATCACGTCCATCAAGTCTGTGACTCAGTGAAACTGTGACGTCAGGAATAAAGGAATAGGAAACTATGTATAGTACTTGAAAACTTAACAGGAAAAACAGGAGTACAGCTGAGGTGAAACAGGTCTGACTGTAAATGCAAGCTGTGATCAGAATGCACCACGACTTCAGGTTGTGATGATAGCCTACTTTTCCCTCCAGATCAGCTGCACACACATTTCACTACGTAAAACATAGTCTAGAAACATAACAGTAACCTTTTCAAGTCATAGGCCTACTGGGTCATCCAAATATGTCAAAGTCTTTCATGGGATACTTAAGAAAACTAAGCTGTGTTGCAAAACCAGTTTGTGTGTCTGCTCACAACAGTGTAGTCACAGTCATTAAAGAGCTGCTATGTAGGAGGAATGATAAGCATAAGGCATTTAAGTGGAGGAGACAGTAGCCTATTTATGATCTTGAGTTTCTGAAACCTTCCTTCCTGGGAATTATTAACCTGTGAGGCTGGACTTCCTTGTTATGGAATCATTAACTAGTTTACCAAAGACTGCATTTTATTGAGGACAAAACATCATGAGCTGTGATCACAGTTGTGTCTTCCTTTGTGAAACGACAAGATTTTTTTTTTTAAAGAAAAGAAAAGAAAGTGTATGGTTCCTAACAGTGATGTATGAATCAAACTCACGTATACAGATCTGTATTATGAAGTTTCCAAAATATTGCAACATAGGTGATAAGCAACAATAGTCTACTTACGGCTCTGCATCAATGCTCTCCACAGGTGCCACATAGTTAGCAGGGATGTATCCCTGTTTGAAGGCTGACACTCCGGTGAGGGCCTTGGCAAACCACCAGTCCCCAGCGCTCTTGTCCAGAGCCTCTAACTTGTCCCCAGTGTTGAAGCTCAGGTCCTCCTCGGTTCGGGCGGAGTAGTCATACAGGGCGACGTAAAGGTTGTCGGGTGTCTGTGGCGGCGGCGGTGGTAGGGATCTACTTACGGGGATGTTCTGCTCTGAGCTTTTAGCGTTGCGGTTTTCAATCACCGTGTCGGTCTTCTGCTCGGCCTCATCCCCCTTTTTAAAACACGCCAGAAAACTCTGCCAACACGAAGAAAAGCTCTGCTGGATATCCATGTTGCGGCAGCAGCCGCAATCACCGCAATTCATTCTCACAACAGACAGAAGGAAGTAGTTTGCGGGAATCCTTTCACCTCACTCATGATCCATGCTCCATAAAATAAAGAGGTTAAGATTATAATCCCAGAGAGAGACAGAGAGCTGACTGATCTTTGGCCTTGGCACACACCCACTTCCAATAGACAGAGTGCGGGAAGTGTGTGCTGCTTAAATGTCAAGTTTCCTGGTCAGAGGAGTTCAGGATCCTGTGTGCCAATCACCTGCACCTGCTGAGGAATGTGGAAGGCCGTCACCCAGGTGACGTCATGTGCCCTCTGGCGACGATAGGCTACAAGAAGACAGCACCAAACAAAAAATGCTTAGCAGCTATTGAATTTTATTCAAATTACATTCAATGAAATTGTCTGTCATTTTAATTTGCCCTGTGATTTAAAAAAAAAAAAAATCTTATTCCTTTCTATGAATGTATTTCTAGACCTATTTTATTCACTTATTTATTTTATCATTCCTATATTTCTTATATTATGTATCTATTCTATATTATTTATCTATTAATTTGATCATCACTGTCCTTATCATGTCTGTTTGATTTGTGCCTTTGTCATGTCTTGGAATGTCTGTCGTTTTTTTTCTTTCTTTTTTCTTTCACTTGTTCATACTATTATCTAATGATAATAAAGTTTTTTAAAGGAAGACAGCACCAGGACATGACAACCTCATACACACTGGTAGTCTATTTTAAAGTCTCTCGTTCTCTACAAATAGCTACACAAACCAATATGTGCTCCTCTTCTAGCCTGGAAAAACAGGGGGATGCACTTCTCGGCAGCTCACTGTACAGCTCTGCCGAATAATGCATCCACCCTGTAACTTTATGGCTGGATATCTTTGAACCACATGTTTTTTTACCAGCTCATATTTTAGGCTGTTTTGGCTTAACAGTGTGCATTTCATACATTTAATGTTAGTGAGGCATAAATAGCATTATTCAGCAGCAGCAATCAGTTCCGCGGAATAAAGCATGTGAGACTTCAAATCAAAGAATGATAGGAATCAAATGGTCTTCCCTGCACCAGCTTACAACTATCTGAAACCCCACGCTTAAAACACGCATCCACGCCTTCAGAAATCATTACGGTAGTTTCCCTTCAGCTGTGCACGCTCCCGCGACGTGCATGCAGTTCTCGGCGGGCATGCAGAACTCGGCACAACACCGGCCCCGGTTCCCCTGGTGGCCCTCTGGTGCATGTCTGGCTACTGGCCACTGGCCATTCTGTGGGCCCCATAAATACTTCAGAGACACATGCTAACATCAGCAATCATCCACATCATTCATGAGACTCACAATATGCAGCAGCACAATTCTTACAACACACCAGAACCAACATCAACTCAGAATCTATTGATGGCTGAATTTATCTTAGGAAATATTAGTCAGCTAATGTGTTGTTAAAGGTCAGAATGGGGATTGTGTATTTAAGCAAACCTGTGTGGAACAGGATGAAGAGCAGGGATATCGGTAAATATCTGTCTACTCTGTATTTTATGTGGTTTATATTCTTCTAGAGGGCAATAGAGCTAGGTACGGAGCTATAACTCACCAACACCAAACATGTTTTGCCTGGTTTTATAAGGCTAACATAAATCTTAGCCTATCCAACAGGCTACAAAGCAGCCGAAAAGCTGGAATCAAGAAATAGCATGAATTGTTTTACAAGTTGGGCCTTTTATGCCTTTATCACAGTAGAGACAGGCAGGTGACAGAGGGAGAGAATACTGTATATGAATGATTTGCCATGAATAGTCTAGCTGGAGTTGGACCTTCAACTCTTTCCCCACGGTGCACCCTAACTCAAAATGTTGGCATTTAGATTTCTGTCACTTGACTGATCAAGTAGCCAGCTAACTTTTTCGCTTGTGCTAAAAAATAATTATTAATTCAAATAGGCCTATCTGTTTTAAGATCAGGGGGTCAAGCGTTGACTTAACTGAGCAGTGTTGTACAAGTCCATAAAATATACTAAATGTAAAGTCCTCATAGCTGTAGTTAAATGCTTTTAAGTCAGTTTGGTTGTGTTGTGAGAATGTCAATTTGGTATTTGTTAGAGTTTGGTCAATTTGCATGGGTTGTTTTTTTCTTTGTGTCTTTGTTTTGTTGTTGTTTAATTTACAGCTGCACTGAGCTCTCAGGGCCACCAGTCAATTTACCAAAGCATAAAAAAAAGAAAAAAAAAAAAAGAAAAAAAATCCTTAAGATTTTGTGTGCAAAAATATAAGAAGTAATCCACAATATTTCCTTCTTGCAGTGGAATAAAACTGTAGGAAAATGACATGGATAGTAGCTACTGTACTTCAAATTTGTAAACAGCAACAGGTTATTTAGCAATATTTTAACAGTGCCCATGAAAAACAGACATTGTGCTGTTTTAAAGAGGCTACAGTCTGTAGACAAGAGGAAGTTAATCTGGCCCCTGTGTCCATCATCAGATCGTATTCACCTTCCATCAGGCCTCGACACGGTCCATTCAAATTTGAATGCGCTTTCGTTTTCATTCTGCGCACATCCACTGTGCGCTACGGTTTCGTCCCCCACACCCGGAAGCAGTGCACGCTCCCGCACTCTGGCTGCTGCCGCCTCTCTACCGCCTTCTTCTGGCACACTGTTGGAGTTTATCTCGTGGCTTCACTGGGGGTAACTTATTGACCGTTAACCGTTCAATGGTTAGCAATTCGGGGTTTAGGAGAAAGAACGACCACGGGAGCTGTCTTTTCGAGGGACTGTGCGCGAGGAGTGAGTGAAGCGTCCCCCCCAGAGCGCAGTCACCCTCCGCGCCGTCAGTCAGTGACATTGACTCATCGGTGGTGTTGTGCTGCTGTGCTCAAGTTTATGTGTGTACACTAACGCAGCAGTTCCAGCGACAATGAGCGAATACTTCAGCCTGTCGGACTGCGATGTTATCGGCTTCGACTTGGACCACACGCTCTGCCGCTACTATCTGAAGGAGACCTCCAGGGTGAGCGATTGCGTATGGATGCGTGTGTGTGAATATGTGTGTGTGTGTGTGTATGCAGCGCAGCAGGCAGGCAGGCAGCTAGCTCCGACGCTTCGATCCGCACCACATCTGGATTAAAAATAGCTCCGAGCTGCCAATACCCCTCAACGGTCACTCGTCAGCTCAGGCTCGCCTGTATGAATAAAATGCGCTGATCCTATGAGCTTGTTTAGAATGTGTAGCTACATCAGTGTGTGTGTGTATGTGTGCGAGAGATGATGCTCCTGATGCTGCAGTCAGTCTGCGTGACTCACAGGTTGAACGTCGGCGGTGATGCTGCCTGGTACATGTCTTTAAATCCTCTGAGGCCTATTGGCAGCCAGCAGCTTCTCTAATCACCAGCCACTCACCAGAAATAGGACAGAGACAGTCTCCGCTCTCTTCTCAGCATATTACTGGATGGTTTTTGACACTGAGTGACTGAATCCCAACTGATCATCATGGTCTGTTTGATCTTATCAGGATTCATTCAGTTCATTTATGCTTTCTCTTGTTCCATCATGTCACATGTAGTATGTTTACTCATCTTGTCAGTGCAGTAGCAGTGAACCTCAAAGCATGATTCAATAATGAAATTCTCTGTTGAATTAATATCATTGTGATGCAAAATTTTCCAGTAATGAGTGAATTAAAATGAAAGATTCAAAGTAATGCTGCACAACTCAGATTTTTTAAATACTAGGAATTGATGAGATTTCTATGAGCAATGTCCAGTATGCCTCGAGTGACAAAGGCCTACACATAGTGGTTTACATTGCTTTATACTTTTCTCATCAAACTCTCTGGACACTGACAGGGAGCTTGACACAACAGTTCACCAATTCATGATCAGCTCTTGTACAAGAAATTGGGATGTAGTAATTATATTGTTGATTGATGATCATCAGAGTGAGCAAAAATGGCTTGTTTTCTTACAGTAACTTACGTATATTACTATGCCTTAAGCATTCATACTAATTAATATTAGATAATACCAAAACTCAACTCAACTGTGTTGCAAATGCTTATTGGACTGGAAGAAAGCTGATGATTTCAAACTTTTAACCACAGAAGCTGGAAATGATCAGGAGAACGGTAGTTAGTGGTATGAAGGAAAACCTGTGTACTCTCATATGCATTCCATTGTTGTTCTGTGCATTCCGGTAAGGGATATTGTTTCCTCTTTGTGTTTGCAGCTCATTTATGAGAGCTTTGCCAGGTATCTGGTGGAGCATAAAGGCTATGACAAGGACCTGCTGAACCTAACCCCGGCTACCTGGGATTTCTGGTGAGTCAGCGCCAGCATTAGTCTAGAGGGGCACAAAATATAAACTGAACTTACATGGATAAGAAGAATACTACTGTACATTCATATGGCTACAAACAGTACAATCCTTTGATTGCATTGCATTCCATCGTGTAGAAACGAGGAAACAAAGAGATAATGAGGGAACTATAGAACTAAATGTCAAACTATGATTCAAAGGCTTTAATATAAAAGAGGCCCTTCTTATTCTTAAGGTATAAGTGGTGTAAATTGTCCCCTGAATTATCCCTTCTGTCCCCTAACCACGGCCAGCCATGATGGTGCTATTTTGTAATTTACTGTAAAATTTGATAATATATTGAAATTTTTAATTTTCTCAACACATGTCATAATTTTCAGTTTCATTACTTTGCAATAAACCAGTCATATATATGGGTAACCATCCCTGAACCCTACAAAACCTTGCAGTTCTGCAGTTTTTTGTCACTTACTATATACACCCTGATTTTTGTCTCTAGTTTTAAGGGTCTTGTCGTGGATCTGGAGGAAGGAAACCTAGTGAAGCTTGCTGAAGATGGAACTGTCCTGCGGTATGCATTTTACATTAAATCAATTTGATCAGCCTGCCCAAACATCTCCTCACTGTCTTTGTGCCGTTTGACCTGGGTTTGGTGGATATTAATGTAATAATAATAATATCAAGTTATTTTTCTTGCTTGATTAGAGCGACACATGGAACCAATGACCTCAGTACAGAGGAGATCATCAAGCACTATGGTCCAAAAAGGGAGTGGAAGCACTTCAATAGCCTCAATACCTCCTTCACAAGATCTGGTATAGTGTTCATATGTGTCTTTATACAGTACAGACCTGTAGCTGGATGCATTCACTAGATTTCATGCAGATTCTGATCTTACAGTATGTTTTGGTCTTTGCAGCAAATTACTACTTCTATGATAACTACTTTGATCTACCTGGGGCCCTTCTCTGTGGAAGAGTTGTGGATATGTTGCATAAGGTAATGTATGATAAGAACTGTGTATCTATAACTGTACATTGGTGTGATTAAAACATGTCAAAGTGTAACATTTTATCTTGTGTGAACAGCGAGGAAATGAGGTGAATTCAGATTTTTGGAAAGACATGGTCGCTGCCATCGATCACAATTACAACACATCTGCATTCAAAGGTAAGCCTCTGCTCCAAGGATCCATACTGTAAGGAAGAACAGACACAATACACAGATATTATTTTTCAGACTAGAACTTTTATTCTGTGTTTTGGTCAGCAAGTGGTACATAACTTAAGACATCCAATGGGACATAGTTTGGAAAAAAAAAATGCAGTTTGAATTTCTCGTTCTGTGTTTTTTTTTTGCTGGTCACAGTGCTTGTGAGAATGTGCTGATCTTCAATAACATAGTACAAAAGTTTTGTGTGTCTTTTGTATGTATATTACAGGAAAAAAAATCTTAAACAACAGACATCAATAAAAACAAACACAAATAAAAGACATGCTGTAAATGTTACAGGCAGTTGTAGAGCACCACTTAAAACATCTTATGATATGATTTATGTCTCTTAAAATTGCCAATGCACACAAGATGAAATGGGGAACCTGATCTATTTGAAGCGTATATTTTAACATTTTAGTCAGCATTAATACCTCTCTGTCAGTCAAATCATTTGTTAGAAATTTGAAATCTTTCTCAAGATTTGAATGAGGCAGTTAAACTAGTGAAAAGAAAATACATCCATACTTATTCTTTAATCTTCAGACTCAATTTGGAATTTTGTCATCAATTTCTCGGCATAGTTGAATGTTTGTAAGGTTTTGAGGTTTATTTGGATTTGTGAAATCACGTTGAGGCAATCAAGAACCCAGAGAAAGCGCAGTGAACATTTTCTGCTGCAAAAATGCCATTACTCTCCTCATCAGGGACCTGGATATAGACTCTGTCACCAGGATGCAGCATGAGAACAGCACTGCCTGACATCTGATCCAGGAAGCCCTTGTTGTACTCATCATAGGTGAAAACAACTGGTTCCTGATTTTTGTAGAGGGCCACCAATGCATTAGCACCATTGACATGGATGTGATAGCTGAAATAGTAGAGGCCTGGGATCTGGCAAGTGAACACACCACTGTGAGGGTCATAATGCTGTTCCCCATTGTACAGAACCTGGCTGAACTGAATGGGAGTTGCGGCTGGGGGGTAGGCTGTGGTTAGCACAGCACTGAATGCAGACATGGGGGCCTTCATCATCTCATGAGACATCACAACCTCGTGGGACTTGATTGGCATGCTCTTTTCATGGTGGTAGATCACCTCTCCTGGTGGGCCAGGGGGACCAGGAGGACCGGAGGGGCCTGGAAGACCATCTGCTCCTCTTGCACCTGGAATTCCAGGTGCACCTTGAGGACCAGAAACACCCTTAGCTGTTAAGCCAGCTGGGCCAGGTGAGCCTGGGAGACCTGGATGGCCCTTAAGTCCTGTGGGACCGGATGGACCGGGGGCTCCGACTGGTCCCATGGGTCCTGGCCTTCCCATCTCACCACTTTTTCCTGGTGATCCTGGCATACCTGGGTGTCCTTTTGGTCCTTGACCGCCATTTGCACCAGGGATTCCTGGGGAACCAGTGTGGCCCTGTGAACCCTTTTGACCCTGAGCACCATTATGACCTGGAAGTCCTTGTGGACCAACTGCACCAGGAACACCTGGTTTTCCAGAGAAACCCTGAGCTCCTTGTTCACCTTTGGTTCCCCTTGGGCCAGGTGCACCAACCATACCAATGTCGCCTTTGGGTCCTGCTGGGCCTCCCTCACCTTGGAAGCCTCTTGCACCCTGTGGACCAGCTGGGCCAATAGGACCAGGGGCACCGGGCTGACCAGTATAACCAGTTGGGCCTGGCTCTCCCTTTTGACCAGTGGTTCCTGGAGAACCTGGGGCTCCTCTGCCGCCTGGCATTCCAGGTTCACCTGTTTTACCAACACCTGGCATGCCAGGGGAGCCTGGCTGACCAGCTGGACCCTGTGGACCTTTAGCCCCCATAGGTCCAGGCATACCTGGTGTACCATTCTGACCTGGTTTTCCTGATGCTCCAATGCCTGGAGCGCCAGTGTGACCCTTTGGCCCTGGCATACCCGTTGCCCCAGGAGCACCATCTCTTCCAGGCATACCACTCTTGCCAGGTTCTCCAGGATAGCCAGTGGCACCAGGTTTACCGACTCCAGGTTTACCAGGCATACCACTTGGACCCATTGGTCCAACTTGGCCAGGTGCTCCTTGAACCCCAGGAACCCCAATACCTCTCTCTCCCTTGGCCCCAGGAATACCAGGAATGCCAGGGTGTCCCTTAAGGCCAGGCTCTCCTCTGTGCCCCATTGCTCCAGGAATGCCAGGTGCTCCAGATTTTCCAACAGAAGTGAGTCCTGCAGGTCCAGGTGCTCCAGGTGAGCCAGGTGCACCCCTGGGACCCATTGCTCCAGTTGCGCCAGTTGCACCTCTGTCACCAGGGATGCCAGGGGTACCTGGTTTTCCAGGGCCACCTGGGGTACCAGGTTTACCTGCTTGAGAGTAGCCAGCAGGTCCAGGAGCTCCAGGTGGTCCTGGTGGTCCTTGATGTCCTACACCACTCTTTCCAGGAGCTCCAGGTGGTCCCATTGGGCCTGGTTCACCTGGAGGACCTTGAGGACCTTGTTCACCAACAACAGCTAAGGGAATACAGGAACACAGATACACGTTGATTATTTTAGTAACATTATGTATTTTAGTAACATTATGCACAGGTTATGTAACAAGTGTCTTTGCAAGATCACTGTCAGTTTGTCTTACTGAATCATGAGCTTTGATGAAAAAATACATGTAGCACATCCACATAGTGGATGGTGTACATGATTTTGGAAAATACTTAGAGGCATACAACAAGGGGGTGGTGTGCAAATGACCAAGGAATGACATTTTGAACCACTTTCTCCACATTCTCTGACTCCTTGTGCCCTTTCAATACCTTACACAATATGTCTCTATGATCCTTGAATGACCCAAAGACTGGTACTCTGTAGATTAGACAAAAAAATACCTAAAAACACCACTTGTGAGTGGGTTGTGAATACTGTATGTTTTTATCTCCCCAGTATAGTCCTTCCAGCACTATTTGTCTGAGGTGATGATTTCACCAAGCTTACATCTACTGGCATGAGACCGAGTACACTAGCTTCTGTACATTTCAAGTAAATTTTCCCACACTGTGCTGCACCCTTTAATTTCCCTCACTGCCCATGGCTGTGAATGTATAGTTAGTGGTCTGCAAGTTTTCAACATCATCTTGATGCATTTCCTGAGTTTTTGGTCAAGGTCAGATGAATGTATGGGTTTGCACTAAACTGGCATGCAAAGTCAAATTGTTATTTTACTGGAGGTTATTGCCCAGTATTCTGTATATATCACTAAAGCCAACATAAGAAAAAACCAACATTTGACAGTTGAGACATTTTTTTCCTTAAAACTTAGGCGAGACGATTTTTCATGTCATTTCATTTGTGAAGTGCAACTTTTGAGATGAACCATACATTTTGCTAGTTAGACTCAAAGTTCTTTATGCTGTCCAAATGTGATATAAACTTAGTTTTATTTTATGTTTAGTCACAATCTTAGAAAATTTATGTTTGAGACTACTGATGTATACATTGGTAGCTATATTAGGAACATAGGTAGGGCTTTGGTATTGCAATAAATATATGTATAATAGTGTGTATAATAAGAGTACAGGAACTATCTTAATTTTTGAGCCATACACAAGCAGTATCTGTGCTGTCACATTCCTTCATGGATGTGTTATTGCCAAGTGTGACCGAATCCAGAGACAAATGTTATAGTGTTGACCTCTCTTTTCAAATGGTGTGGAGGGAGGAAGATGCTTTGTCAAAGGCTGTAATTTTCAAACCACACAAGGCCGTGCCTGAAACCCTACAGGGGATTTCTGTGCCAGAACTGGACCTTGTGGCAGCCAGGAACACCACAAACTGGAGGTGAAGATGTTGTCTTCAGGAGCTGACATTCAAAGGTTACACGTGCACTTTTTGCACTTAGAATTGGTTTGCTGCCAAGTGCCAACATCTTTTCTCAGTTTATGTTGTTTGTGAGTCATTTTCTTTTGCTGTTTTTATTTAGGAAAAAAACAGCTTTACTATCTTAACTGCCGAGTGACGTTCCAGTAAATTTGCTGTGGTTTGTTGTGTTTACTGTCTGAACTTGACAGAGCATTTCTCCGCAGTCTGTGTTGTTGTTGTTTTTTTTATTCTTATTGTGTGGTGAGATTTTAATACCACAAAGCAGTTTGTCAGGGCGTGCCTTCTGCAACGTGGTAACAACATCTGTTTTGGAGATCTGACAAAGTTGAGCTGTCATTGACGATTTTCTGCTCTATTTTTATGTGGAGGCTCATATTCAAACCACATCAGAAACCCTCAAAAACAAAACTAAGGAAATAAATTTTCAACTCAACGATTTAAACACAATCTCATGCATCATCCTGGTGGTTACACCATCGCCACTGCTTTGGGTTTTCTCCTATTAGGCATTGAAAACTATTACTTATCACGAGCACAAGTGCTCTTTTAGAGCTATACCCCACCTCACAGGCCCACCATACAGATCTACACATTCACAGCAGTTTGACACTTCAACCATGGCCTTTTGCTCTCAACCAATGAGACGCAGCACCGGACCCGCTGGGCAAGCACCTTGATTACACTTAATGAAGGAGGGTGTTGCCAAGTTGCATTTGAGTAAAATTTAGCAAAAGGTCAAAGGGGTTGTGATGGTGAGGGTGATGACAGGAATTCAGATTAGTGATATAAGTTACAGGTGTTATTTGATTTGAATGTGTCACAGTAAGAGTCTGTGTGCATGGCTTATTTAAAAAAACAACAACCCAAAAACACACAGTTACATTCAGTTGTAGGCTCTAACTCTCCAGTTCTTACTTTTTGCCATTAAACATCTTTGGAACATACTGTTGCTTTTCAGCATATACAATATAATTATAATTAGAAATCTGTCAGATTGTGTCCAATGAATTCCAGTCTATGTGTAATTTAATTTGAATTAATTTAAAGTGATTTTTGGTACTCTTTTTTGCAGTTTAAATTGTTTGTATTTGAACTTTTTTATCTAACATTCAAGCACAAACTGATGGATTACAAAGCTGATGAGCCCTGAGTGTTGCCTGCAGTGATGATGATGCTGTAGGAGCTTAGATATCAATTCTGTCCCTGCTCATCTTTACCTATATTATAACTGCAGCTTGTTTGTTTGAACCATTCATTGAACCATTCAAATTTTTATGCGTGACTCACCATGACTCTTTACGGGGTAGTGTGCCTTGGTTACTTTTGGCACATGGTAGTACCTATCAGGGGTCGCCTCAGCCAGGGCTAGGAGGACGAGGACGAGACTTGTTACCCTCAGGTCCATCTTGTGAAGCAAAACCTGTAAAGACAAAAATCAGTATATGAGAAGAAGTGTTGGTCTTTGTCTCCAATGTCAGTCAGAATTCCAGGACCTGGCATGATAAATGAGTGAATGGCAGAGCACACATGCTGCAGCACTTGTCCCACACATTTAAATTGGCACATCAAGTTAATTTAGGCGATCGTTGAAAAAATAAATGTCATTTCTAAATGAAGTGAGCATCTAGCAAAACAATTGTCTATATCAACTCAACTCAAAAGTGTTTTTTTTCTGGGGCAAAGTTCTCATACAATGAAAGATTCTGTCTGCAGGGGCACATGGCTCATTACACTTGTAACTCCTGTAGCCCTCCAGCATCAACCAACCCCTCAGTGAGAGTTTGGCTGCAGCTTGGGGTTCACCACTGCACTGACCTGGAGTCAGAGAATCAAACAAACAAAAAGAAAAAGCCATCTTACCGGGAAGGTTTATGCTCCAAAGAAACAGTCGGGGGGTCGGGAGGCTGCTGTCCCGAGACCTTGCTGCTATATCCTTTAGTTTGTGGAGCCTTGCTGTCTTAGTAGCAGCTGCTGCTTCCCAGGGCACTGGGCTCAAGGCATTTATACTCAGCCACTCTTCCAGCATCTTGAAGGATCTACCTCATGTGCAAGGCCACTCCCTACTCTGATGTCATCTTTAATGATGGGTGCCATGTCCTCAGGAGGCATGCCACTTCAGGGTGATGCCCCCCCTCCACTCTCTCTCTCTCTTGATGTGGTTCTCTCTGTCTGCAGCAGTGAGGGGATTCCTGTCTGATTCCCTATTGTGTGACATTTTCAAGTTCATTTCTGGATTTCTCTTATTTCGTTGATCTGTCGTTCAATGTGTGGCAAATCTTTAACATTAACTTTGTTTATTCCGTGTTACATGTGACAACTTAATCACTGTTTGCACTTTCTGAGAGATGAGTCAGGATTGTTAAACAGTCTCTCCTTTCTTTTTTAAGCAATTTTAGCTGCTCAAACATAGGTGCTTTTTTTTGTTTTTTTGTTAGTTAAAAGAGGCTTGTGACCGGGTGTTTTCCTGGAAAAGTAAAGACTATGTGAGTCTGGCAATATTTTCCTCTGGTCCAAAGACAGTGAGGCTGTGGTAGAGGACAGTCACCAAAATGGCTGTTTTCCCTCCGTTTTGGTTAAATCTGAAAAGACACTCAGCTTTTAATAGATGCTGGATGGTTTCATTTTAATCTGTAAATTCTGGGTTTGAAAGATATTGTTCACAAATTTAGGTTCACCCTTAAACCTTCCACCAATTTAACTGGTTTACAAATTTAAATTTCACATTGTAAAGCCTCTTACAATAATCTCAGGCATATTATCTTTGTGACTTTGAAACTCGCATGTGGTCACCTGCATTGGCCCACAGTGCAGCTTTAAGACACCAGGAGGCAGAAGTGAGGTTTTAAACTGCTTGGTCCTGTGAGGAGACTCTGGTATGCAGAGTGGGAGCAGTAGAACAGCTTAGAGCACTGACAGATGCATTGATATTTATCAGAGCTGAACAATTAATCAATTACAATGTAATTTAAATTGCAATGTCCAAATGACAGGATCTGCCATTTCAGTGCTTCCATAGATGAAACATTGTGGGGCTACAAAGAAATCAAAGGACCACTATTCATATTCTCCTGATGCAAGGAAACATGCTTGTTTGGTACAGAGCCCAAGAAAAATACCATTATCATAATTTTCTTGTTTTCCCACAATGAAAATTTGTAGAAAAAGTCACACACTTTAACCATGACTCATATCACAACCATTGCCCTCTATATTCCTTTGATGACACACAGTTGTGAAACTATTTATAGGCCTATCTTATGATATCAAGTCTCAAGGTTTTTGTAGAATAAAATACAGCAACGTAGCACTGTTTAAATGGTACTGAATTATGATTAATTTAGACATTTACAGTAATTCAACAGACATTGACAGACAGTTGCGACACATAAACACATAAAACCAACCAGCTAACCTGTGTTAAAACAGTTTAGAGCTTGTTATTTTATGCTTTATAAAGATTAGCTTCTATGATGGTCTTACTTGGTAGGTTGTGATTTATCATTAAGAAAACAAAACAGTTGTAAAATTAAGCCAGAGACAGGCAAGTGAAAAAAGAAAGCTTTTCAAATCCTGTTTATTCATCTCTCTTGATATAAATGTATAAAAAAGGTTTTTGGTAAGTTTATATTAAAATCTGTCTTCTCTGTAAAACATAAAAATATTTTTGACGACTCATGAACTCATAAATTCAACCACATGCGATTTTGTGTGCTAGCTAGCTAACCACAGGCTATCACATAAAACTGCACTTGACTGCTGGCTGGTGCAGAAAGGCATTACAGTAGAAAGTCAATGTGTGACTGTGACTTTAAAGGTGCCCTGTGTCACTTTTTGTTGTTAACAAAAATGAGCATTTCTCAAGTTGGATGTAATTTATTGAACCATCACAATTACTCCAGAGCTGTTAATTAAGGTAAAAATGTTGCATATTTCCTCTTTGAACTATCAACACTATATTGTGTCACCCAAATTGATTTTTACAGTACATACAACACTAATCTCATATACAACAACATTTAATGTGAAACAAAAGCAACCATATAGTTTAGGTAAGTTTGTTTCCATGTTGTCTCACCATGACTTTTTGTGCAGCAGTAGCACATTAAGTACTATCCACATTGGTATTTTCATCATATCATAAGCAACCAAAATGTGTCAGAATGTAGCACTCTGGACACTTCACTGTGTCACCAGAGGTCTCTGATGGCTGGAAAGGATTAATTAGACGTTCAAAGCAAAATGCTCATCTGCTATCGTGGAGATTTAGACGAGAACATGGAAACCACTCTCATGGCTGGACTGGACACTAAATATAAATCTCTAGCCACAAGCTAGTTAGCTTAGCTTTACCAGTAGAACGTGGTGAGAAGCAGTGAGTCTGCCTCTGTCTCAAGATCACAAAATCCAAACACTTATAGCACTTTTTCAAAAAAGTTGTTATAAATTTTCTGTCATGAATATTTGTGATGCTCAGCCTAAAGCTGCGTACACACCAAAAGCGACTTTTATTTGTTGTATGAAGACATTACATATAAAGTCAACGGCATGATGCAACATTCCATTTGCGGCCGCAACAGAAGGGGCGTGACTTGTCGCTCCAGGAGCCGACTAGCATGTTGCACATATTTAAAAAATTCAAACTCAGCGTCAAGTCCACAACAGCCAATCAGCTTCAACAAAGTGCTAGTGAGCCTCAGGTAGCGCTGGAAACAGCCATCATCGAAGCGCAGTTCCTGGAGACGGCAGTGAACGTCTCCCAGCTGCGTGTGCCTCCGCAGGATGTTGCACATTGACGGTGATTGGCCCGTCCTCCCTCCTGTCGCTCCCGGGCCAAGGGCGACCACGTGACATTGTTGCTTTGGTGTGTACACAGCTTAATAGTAACATAAGCAAAAAAATCAGCTAATTCAATGAATGTAGTGCAACCCTACATTTGTTTATTTTATTTATTTATTTTTATTTAACCTTTATTTAACCAGGAATAATCCCATTGAGATTAAGAATCTCTTTTGCAAGGGGGTCCTGGCCACGAATGCAGCACAGTAACTGTAGGTCCACATCAAGTGTTTCAAAATAAGATGAGACTTTTTAGATCTACAGAAAGGGAGGTCACATATAAAGTACAAGATGATGAAGGAATAAAAGGTTCCTTAAAGAAATAAAAGGTTGAGGTTTGAATGTAATGTTGAGTGTAGATAGATTTTGCTTGCCTAGCAACAAGGACGTATCATTGTGATCGTCATCAACCTTAAATCTACAGTCTTGATTGGTGCAGTGACTATGTAATAGATGTGCGGTTTGGAAAAGCCTTCCCCTCCCTCTGGCCGTATCATTTAAACTGCCAACGTCGCAGCAGCCGCAGATGAGCCGTGGGCACCTTTGGTAAACGCTTTGAATTAAATGACAGAGTAGTGTGGGGGGTGGAGTCGACGTTTAACAACTTTCTAAACTACAGATATGGCGCTGCATCTCACCATGAAAGTGGCTGTAACCGCAGTGAGGCAGTCATGCCTTTATATCATTTAGATCACTTTTTTTTTTGGTGTGTCAGAATTAATACCTCCTGAACTAAATCTGGCCAGTGTGAGGTTTAATGTAAACGGTTACTTAGATTGAAATGCTGTTTTTGGGGAAGCTGTGTACGCCATACGGCCGTCACAGTGCATAAACATGTAATTAGAAGGGGAGATGAACTGTATGGAATGCAACACTGTCAGAGTATGATATGGACTTGTCCTCTTTCTCTCTCCCCCTGAGGACAGTGTGGGTGGTATTTCTGGGAAGGGTCGTCTGTAACCATTGTTTTGTCCCTGCAAACTACTTCACGTGCTGCTGCTGAACTTCAGACGTGACTTAATGTGACTTAAGTGGCTTTAATTACCTCTGGTGATGACGGGCTGTCCCCCTACATGTTCAGCCTCTGATTTCCACATTATCTTGATAAATGCACAAAAACAAGTTACATTTGTGTTTAAATGACCCTGAATGAATATATTTTTCACCTTGGTCACCCTGTAGAGGATCAAATTGATTTGGTGAGATGATTTTGATCATCTCATTAAACTTACCTTCAGCTTTTTACATTTTCAACTTGTTCATTAAATTTACATTAATTCTTATCACCATGGTTATGAATTGTGTCTGAACACTTTTATTTTAAAAAAAGAGGAAAAAGCCAATCCTCTGATTCTAGAGTCCAACTGAGAGGAAGAAAAAAGAAGCAAGCAGATATTGGCCAAGATCATCTATCCATTTTTTGAGTGTATACAGTAATATTTCAGATGGCGAAACAAATGTGTCTGGTCACTTGGGGCTGGCACAATAAGCCATAAATGAACTTGAACCCTTTCTACATTTTTTAATGGCATTTTACTTTATGTAATTTTAAAGAATATTAGTCACACACAGCAACATTAGAATTGATTTCTGTCAGGTATTGTGGTCTGCACCAGTTTCAGCTACGTAAACAGCATTTTGATGAGAATGAATTACATAGATTTACATATGAAAGAGCTAAAATACATAATGCATAATAGCCTACATAATGTAGCACATTCACATTATTTAACATTTAGTTGAAAACTTCTGTACTGTAATATTTACACAGATACAGGTAAATCTGTGTTAAACTTGTATCTGTAGCCAATAGTGAGCTTTGGTTGAATGTTGAGAGTTCATTCTCAACCTTGAAACCAGTGACTGATAAAACAATCTCACCATAACTGTTCTGGAGCTTTCCATTAAGTGATCTGTGTGAGCCGATGGAGTTGCCCATTTGTTATTGGTTCAAGTACTTTTTTGGTGAGCCTAAAAATTGAGGTTCAAGGTTCATTCTTAGCTTTGGAAATAACAGTTGAGATCCCCCTTTTTTTTTCTTTCACTTTGTTATTATGATAATTCCGGCTGTGTTGTTGTCTTGTAGGCTGATTCTCCTTGGCCTAAAAAGCAAAGATTTCAGCAGGACTCTACAGTGTGGAGTTGTTGTGAACTTTGGGCAACAAATTGAATCAAAGGCAGCTGGACTTGTATTTGTCTGAGAAGACATTTTGTGCTCTTATGCAATTTATTA
This sequence comes from Decapterus maruadsi, assembly GCA_030347415.2. Taxonomy (NCBI): domain Eukaryota; kingdom Metazoa; phylum Chordata; class Actinopteri; order Carangiformes; family Carangidae; genus Decapterus; species Decapterus maruadsi. The sequence goes on along the minus strand of CM064891.1, from coordinate 9,860,605 downwards.
TTATATTTCTGGTCTTTGGACTGTCCTGTCCCTATTTGGCTTCAGAGACTTGAGGATGCCATGGTGTCTGAGAGAGAGGAGAAAATAATTGCAGGTTGATGTACCTAAGCCAGCAGGGAAGAGTGGAAAGCAGGAGCTAAAGATAGAGGGCTTGAGATGGGAAGTGACGGCGGCTCAGATTTAACGTTTTAATAAACCAAATACGCCACTAAGAGGCACTTACAGCTTTATGAATGGAAGGACTGAAGCTTGACCTCCTGGATGTGTGTTGGCTGCAATTACAGGGACCCAAACACAAAAATCATGGTTGGAAGTTTGACCAACCTGAGGCTGACTGTAATTCAGAATAGCAACCAAAAGCCCTCACTGCATCCATCTGGAATTTCTTTTCTTTTTTTTCAGCTCGACAAGATCTCGCCCAAGTCATTATAAAATTATGGAGAGGCTGGTCTCTTGAGAAAAAGAATTAAAGCCAGAGACGCTGAATTTTTTTTACCAAATCAGATTTTGCTTTCATTTAAGGATTTATTTTAGGAGCAGGTAATGGGTTATTTTAAAGCCAATTATCTAAATCAAAGCTGAGTAAGTGCTATAAAGACCAGTACTTTTCATTTTTACTGTACCTCCCTCACAATCATCTGCTTTTACAGGGGCGGTATTGCAATCTGTCAATCCCTGCATCTCAAGGAGATCCTTAATGCTCCCATACAGTCACACACCTGCCTCTTTGATACGATCTGATACGTTGCACATTTAACCAGCTGCAGGCAGCTGGTTAAATGTGCAAACTATGGAGGCTTGATAGGGCCAAAAGCCAAAAAAAATGTTAGACCAATCAAAAGCAAATGGATGGATGGAACAAATGGAGAATGTATAGTAAAAAAAAACAAAAAACACTAGGTTAAAAAGTTTTCCATGAACCTTAATTTAGGTTCAGCTCTAACATAACAGTAACTTAAAAGTTTTAGCCTGAAAGCTAATGATATTAAAGTTGATGTTACAGTAATTTCAGTATGCAATATTCCATGCACTAGGGAAGGTTCTTGTAATTAAACATTTAAACAAACAACAAATTAAACAACAATTAAACAAACACAGATATGGAGAAAATATAAATATCCATCTATCCATCCAACCATCCATCCACCCATCTTCCTCCAAATAAGAGCAAGAGAGGCTGTTTGAGGTCATTTGTTTTCCAGCAGGATGCTCTTAAAATTCACCATGCACCACCATTTCCCAGCTCCTATACTCTACAACCACAACAAATCTGTGATGATTTCCTCCAACGACTTGTTTGTAAACTGAGAGCTACATTACCCTGTGATCTTGCTTTTCTATACGATCTTACATCTTCCGTAAGCCCCGTAAAGCTTTTACCATCTGCTCCCTTGGTCTCAGCACCGGGAACTTGTCCAATGTACAAAGTTTCTCCGTCTCTTCCTTTTGCATACCCGCTCACATTCACTCCCCTTGTCTTCCAGTGTCACTGGAAGCACTGCAGACTAGGGCCTGTTGGTGACCGACTGTGGAGGCGGTGTTAGTGGTGAGAAAAAGGTGTTGGAGGCCAAACCCAACATCTTAAACAGCTACAACACTATTATGTTGATGTTTTTCTGGAAGTAGCGCCGGTGTTTACGAAATTACGCAGAACTCAAAATAATTACGGTGGACAAAGACAAAAATGGAATGAACAACACTGACAGCTTCTGCAGACATCCGAGGCAAACATGTCGAAGTGTCACTCATGTGTACACTGTGATTTTAGAGACTATGGAAACAGGGATTGTAAAGACAAGAATGTGATAGACAGAGCCTCTTTTGATCCTATCAGCTGAATCCAAGTTCTCAGCAGTTCAGTGTCCACCATCTTCAAACCTTTCTCTGAACTGAGATGAGGCCAAATAGCAGCCAATGCAGAGTAAACAGCAGCTGGACTGACAAAATCACTATGCACGGTTAATATGTCAGGAGCTTAACCGTGTTCCCAAAACTAAATAACTAAATCTTGTACCTAGTGGTTTCCTGTTTAACAAGAAGGTTGATGTACTTATATATCTGTTGTTTTTTCTCAGCGAGAGTGTTTGTGTTGGCTCTGCCATGTCAGACTGGTGGAACACAGTGAAACACAGTGAAATCACTATATTCAGAAGTAGGCGGACGCGGCTGTGATTGACCGTGAATGGAAACCAATAAGAGTAGAGTGTTATTTTGAACCAAGTAAACAAGTGTCAACCAGACACACCTACTTGTACCAAATCCAGCAGCTTTACTCTTCCCTAGTTTCATTGACATTAATGGTCTTTGGTCCACTGTTGGACTGGCCGGCCCAGAGTTCAGGTCGATTCCATTCAGGCTCGACTGCTTTTCGTTGTTGTCTTGGATGTTCTAATTTTAGCTTTATGTCTTGGAGAAGTCTACGTGAGTGAACACAGACTGGAATTTTTAGATGTATTTTATTTTTTGAGATTCAGCTCTAAAAAAAAAGAAAGAAAATTATCTCATGGGCGAACGCAGGTGAATCATACACACTCACATACCGTGTATGATTTTGACAGAAAGCTTCATCATGGAAATTACTAAATTCCTCAGCACTTTACAGTCAGACGTCTGTGGCCACTATGGGGCTCAAAGGTGTGCAGTGGTGCCCTTGATGCAAGAGGCGCACGTGTCGGGGGATTTCCCCTAGGAGAATACAAGTGCATGCAGGATTGGGAAATTCCACAATCAAAGAGTCTTCTGATCACTTTACTTTGTAATGTTGCTAATTTTAGTCTCCACTGTGGCTGCAGACCATGAGAATTTGTCTGTCTGTGGCAAAGATTCTTCAGAGTTTTCTTTAATGTGAGACTACCTCTTGGTTCCATCTTAAAGTGATAGTTCAGGTCAGGATCTGAACACTCCCATTTTAGAGGAGCAGGACCAGAGTGAAGAGCTGCTGTGGACTGGCCCAAGTGTCTCAAAAAGGAGTCCAATTTCTAATTGTTTAGAGTCATTAACGTGGAAAAAATGGCTAAGGGAAGACATTGCCATATTCTGTAAAACCTCTTCCACTAATTAGTGATTTTTGGCTATGTAATTAAAATGGACTCAATCTGACATATGAGGAAGGAATCCTTTTAATACAGGACTGAACCTTCTCAAAGCCATAAATAGTCTCATCCAAACTCTTCACCTGCTGGCTGTTTATTTTCTATTAACATAGAATGAACTCCTGGCATAAGCATATGTCCTTTAACAGGTTTTTATAGTATTTTGAACCCAGTGCTTATCAGCCCTGGTGGCCTGTGTCCTAAATATACTTGAGTATGTGTGGATTTCCCTTGCCAGGCTGCACTCCTGGCTCAGGTCTGTTGTTGTTTTTGTCGGTTTCCATTTTATTTTAGGTGTTGGGCTGGGAAAAGATCCCTGAGAACCATTCTTAGTGCGGCGGTGGGAAGAATGCGTAAGGAAGTTAAGAGGCCCTTAGCTCTTTTTTTTCCCCCTCCAATCCAAAGAAACCCAGCATCACTCAGTGGAAATGAATAAGGAGCAAGTCACGAATAGCATTTATCTCACGAGCAGTATAAATATCTTTGTTTTGATTGCTACCACAGCTGATGAATAGATAGCATAAATGGATATGAATTTGAATGTAGTAAAAGCTATTATACCCATTAAAGTGGCTTAAATAAGACTTAATGTGCACCCCTCGAATAAGTTTCAATCAAGTAAAGTGTTTTTCTTTTAATATAGGATTCTTTATCGCCACACAGCCAACATCTGGATTTAGTAGTTATGCATTAGATTTTTATCTTTTTTTTTTCTTTTATCAGCATTGTTGTTAAATAGTTCAAATAGCTCCACACTCCGTCTGTAGCTCTTGGCCGTGACAAAAAACACATCAAAGTATGTGTTGTTTATGGGGGTGCATGAGAAAGAACACAGTGAGGGGTGTGAAAGGAGGATGCAGAGCTCAGGCTCCACAGTGTTTCAGCTGTGCTAAGACACAATGTCTGATCGGTCCTGCTCTTCCAAAAATCGTTGTGTTGTGTGTTCCCAAAAGTTACTGCAGGGCAGTTTTATAGCCTTACAAGTGGTGTGATTTTAAAGTATTGTGTCTAAATCTAATTCTTATGTGTTGATCTTGATCAAATTGGAAATGTAATAAATGTCAATAGAGAGGAAAAAAGAAACTGCGTTCCGACACAAGCTGATGGTTCAATATGCTTCAGGATGAAGGAGGTGTTGTGCAGCCATGCCTGATTATATGTCTCCTCAATGGTCACATTTCTAGGCGGGGCAAGAGAATCTGCCCTCTTTGCTTCCTCCTCCTCTCTGCATCACACTTCCTGTGCGATCTCTCTCCCAGAACTCTACGTCTTTAGCGTCCCTTTGTAGTCTTAATGAATTTTGCAGACGGTGATAGGGTCACGGAACACTTTGAGGCTTTTTGCAAAACTGTTCATGCTTTTGCACTGGTGTTGTTTGTCAGCTGCTCTCTAGGGTGAGTGACATCACCACCAAACCAGCAGGAGAGTAACAAGAGATCACAGATTACCGGCCATGTTTGTGTTGTAGTACCAAAAAGTTCATGTTTCTCGCGAAAAGAGATCTAGGACACAGGGTCGGAGTCGCTGAGGTTGGTTTTTGGCCAAGATGGTCACACCAGAGGTGGAAAGCACTGACGACAATGAAGCAGCACCAAAATGATGCACTGAGATTTCAAGGGTGGACACTCTTTCCAAGTTGACACACATTCTAGTTTAGTCCAGTTAATTATTTATTCAAACAACAGAAGGTAACTGAAGGCACTTTTCACCGCAGGTTTAGACTACTCTTTATTATATTATTTACAGAGGCTCATCAGTTCCCACCATGACCAAATAATTCTTCTACGAGACAGAAACCTTGAGCGAAACCAGACTCAGGATGTGCGACCACCAGCTATGATCGAAGGAAAGGAGACAGAGATAGCAAAGGGGAAGGAGCACTATGCACTGATTATGATAATGACAGATAATAACAGAAACAGTAAAAACAACAATAATAGTGATGACTATGCTACTACTACCACTAATAATAATAATTATCATTCTAATACATTTGGCAGCAGGTGTTGAGAGGTGGTGTACAATTGGACTGTGTAGTAGATTTTTACACCATACACAATTATTAGAAAAAGGCACCGCTACAAGATATGAGCGCCACCAGGAGCATTTCCAGTAAGCTCTACTGGGGCACAACTGATGCCACTAATCACATGATCTGTCACCATGATTTTTTGGATCAGGATTTTGATGTCATAAGTTTTGAAGAGCCATGTGACTAAATAATTAAATCCCATTCATATGTGTGAGGAGGAAACAGGAAGTCTCAGTCACACCTGCTCTTTGCTGGTTTGACTCCTAGCATCTACATCTCTATACTGAACATACAAACTGCAACAGCAAATATGTTTAGCAGGAAATGTACAGTAATTACAGCCTGATTACAGTTTCTGTAAATGTAATGAAGATATGTTTTAATGAAGTCGTCAAAGCCTTCATCAAGGTCATTCAGCTGCCTGGGATTATAATTACTCTTCCATCTTCTGGTGAAGGGCCGGTCAATGCCATGGAGGATTTAAATCAGTCTTACTGTATGCAGAGCTACAGTATAATAACCACTGGTTAGGTGGCCTTGGTCGCTGCTACGCTACGATATCATTACTGGGACGACATTAAAGACACACTGAGACACTTTTGAGAAAACAAAATAAAACGCATTTACTGGGCCGCTGACTTTGCATGTGGACAAAACGCATTTACCGTTAGACACGCTTCAGGGAAAAGACTAAGTAGCTGTTGCTGAGAGTGGTAGAGAGTAGTTAAGAAAATCTATAAAAAAAAAACTTTTATTAGCAACAATCACATGTGACTCAGCTGTCACAGTTTGGAGGCGTTAAATATTTCGGAGGAAAGGAGGAGCCATAGAGAGAAAAGTAATGGCTAATTTTCTCAGTAAAGTAGGGGGCGGCCATGGAGATGGGACATGTGCTCTGGTTTTATGGTAATCCTGCAAATCCAAAATAAGATGGCTTTAAAAGTCAGTAGTTTTATTTCAAACATGGTATTAAGCTGCAAAAATACCAAAATGCTCTCATCAAATCCACCACGTCTCCGACCACTCGTTCACCTCAGCATCCACTGCTAAATTGACTGCTGAATTTGTTGAGCTCCCCTCAGAGTAATTGTTCTGTGTTTGTGATGCCTGATAGGCTCAGCATGGCCGCTCTCTGGGGGCAGCGGAGCACCACTTTAACCAAGATGCATTGGTTTGGTGCTTGATTCGCCTCATGCACAGTAAAAAAGATATAAAATCTCTTTGCCATTTTTCATCATTTCTCCCTCACATCCTCATCTTAGTAACTTTTCTAGAAAGTCATCTGTTTTATACCTTGATCATCTGCAGTATTTTTAACTGACTTTGAGTCATGCATCTCCATGGCGATATCATAGTTTTGTCACAGTGGATGTTTTTTTCTATACATCAAACACCATTCGGTTATATGGCCTTGTCAAAGAGTGAGCATGTACATGTGCCACTTGCATGTTGACATAGCAACTGTATCCATGTTTTTATAGCTTCATAAAGATTTAAGCTAAATGATGAAGTCATCCATGCCACAAGTCTTTGGCTTAAATTTGTCTGGAAAGTGGCAAGTTGAGTTAATTTTATTTCTCTGTTTACATTTAAAACAGGCCAACATGGCTGTTTTTGGAAATGATGAACTTGGATGGATGAGGTCAGATGAATTTTAGGTGTATGAAAGGGTCTACTCACTCAAAAGGGCTCCGACATGGTTCCTGTTCTTACAGCTCATGTTTTGAAGGGCCACATTAGACACTTTCCCTGAAGTCTTGATCTGTAATAAGATATACTTGTCGTTTTGAGAACCAAAAACCTTCTTAGTGTAGTTTTACATGTTGAGTTCTAACAATAGGTTGGTGAGAAACTTCTCTTCTGATTGCTTCAGTACTGTTTTCTGAGTTATTGATTTACGCAGATTTCATATGAACGCTCAGAGAAACCAAATCCTACATGGTTGGATGGTGGGTCAGAAAGTGATTAACATGGTCAACAGCAATACTCAAATAGACTTTTAGACCACTGACTGGTATTGGGATAGAAAAACTACAGCGAGGGTGGGGTTCACTCTGGACACGTCACACAGACTCATAAATAGAGATAAAACCATGTGGACTGTGGTGTACAGTTGTCACAAAGGAGGACATAAGCTCTAGAGACCCAAAGTGTTGTTGCACCAGCTGTAATTTTAGTCATTACTGCTGTAAAATTGGACATTTGACCATATTCACAGGGTCGCCATCTTTCCTTATGTCATCTCTTGGTGTGGGTAAACAAACCGTATAACTGCTGTTAATAGTAACGTTATATGATGGCGTTGAATCTTCCCATCCCCAGTTGCGATGTTAGCAAAGATGGCAATGGTGTGCTAATGGGGACTGTTGAAGCCACTAGTGGTTAGTAGAGGACCTGCAGTTTTTGGTAATTCAATGTTGAAAATCCGGTTATGCTTTTTGCAGTTATTGAATAATCAACTGTTTGCGGAAATCCTTGCTGGTTTAATAATTGACACTTAAGTTTAATTCTTGTTTTTGGAGATAGCAGAGAAAGTAATACATAACTCATCATAGAATATAAGGCTTTGTAGTATCCATATTACATTTACAGGCTGCTGTCAGGCTTGACGTCAGTGTGGCCATGGCTAAAAGGGGCTTTGTGAAGCAGTTAATGAATTTTCAATTAATCAGTTTCTTTAAATGAAATTTACTTTGTATATCTTTTATTAGGGTGCTGAATAATGTTAGCAAACCAGCAGGTCCACGATAAAATCTATAGTTTGTCTCTTTTGAACGACTCAATCCTTTGAAGTTTCACACAAGAGCAGTGAAATTAACATCAGTCCATCTTTGCACGCCATTTGTCGTTATTATGAATGGTGCAACATGATAGAGTCAGTTGTTTGTGTGTTTACATTCTGCTGCTCCCAGTGTGTTCAGGAAAGGCAACATTTACCTTCACCCCTCCTGTCTCTGTCTCTGTCTCTGTCTCCGAGGACACAACGACATGTAAACACCACAAATCCACAATTGAGATTTAAATGTCAGTTCTCTTCCTGCTAGGATCAGACTCGGGTCTATTTTCACATTTACAAACAATCTGTTTGGTATCTGAGTCCATTTATCATTCTCTCACAACAAATGTGTACATACAGATTGTTCCCCAGTAGGACGTCACACATCAGGGTGGGGACGCACACTGTTATGTCTGACTTGCTAAATGATGTTATAGTGATGCTTTGATCTGGTGCGTTCGCTCCCAGATAAGCTAAATTTGTGTTTTGCGTGCAACAATAACAGTTGAGGCATGTTCTGTACAGTGTCAAATAAACACCATCCTAATGAACTGGTAGGTGGGCTCAGATCAGGATCTGTGCAGTAACACTGAGAGTTTGACACAAGCTAAAGACCCTTTTTACTGTGCTGCTTTTCAAAGAGCACAATAGATACAGTCAGTTTAATAAGCCTGTAACTGCCTGGTTCATAGTCATTGTGGTTGTGGACGATGCAGTGAATTTGTGCGGTGGTTGCCGTGTTGGGCTACAGCGTGGCAACATAAAAAAAACACATTGTATTGAGGCTGTACAGTCAGGCCGGTACTTCTGCTTCTAAAGACCAACAAGCTTGTGGCCCTTTATCAAGCACGATCTGATATCACCAAGTAGGCCTAGCCCAGGACTAACACTAAACCTAACCGGTTGGTTATAACAGCGCTCCTGGACTGTTAATTACTCTGTGATATCAGATCATGCCTTTATCAGGACCATGGTCGTTTTTTCTCACTCAGAGGGGTGAGTAAGGCGACGTTATCATTGTACAATAGTTTCAATTGTCGCGTAATCGCATAGTTGTCTATCCACTTATGTTATCTTCTTTTACTGCTCCTATTGTTGTATACCTGTAGTTTTCTCTGGCAGTGTACAAGCTTTTTACTAATGCTCCTCTTCTGTTGAGTTTTAAAAAATGCAGCTTATTGTTGCACTCTTTTCTGTTGGTGTCACATCCCGGTCTGCCTATACCAAGTCAGCACAGAGTAAAAAACCTCAAGCCCGCTCAGAGTACCTACCCTGAGGCAGGGACTTCTTGAAGTTCTAGGAGATTGTCTTTTGGGGGCAGATGCTGCTATGGAGACATGCACCAATGGCCCCGGCCTCGTAAAAAATAGCCAGAAGTTCCTGCCGTGGAAACTGGCTATATGAGTGAAAATTCAGACCTCAGGATATGCTGCTTTCTTTGCCATTGTCTTTTTCCCAACCCGCACTGAGGTTGCCTAAATTGCAGCTGCCCATCTAAGTGTGCATGGGTGTGAGGTGCGTTCAGACCAGCTTAGCTTTGCTGGAGCATTGACACGACAGAAAGTGATTGCACGACTGAGCTTGGGGGTTATTTTTAAGGATGCATCCTGAAACAGTTGTATGGCTCTCCAAGTTGTGTTGTCAAGCATAGCACCATTACACATCACTATTCACTGACAACTTTCATATAATTGCCTGAAAAGACACTAGAGACTATTAACCACACACACCTCCTAAAACATAAAACTGCTCATAAATGAGGATACAAAATCATCTGGGCCTGTTTGATGGAATCCTGCTGCGTGGCTTTTAAAGTCTGAATGTTTATTGCATGTTACACCAAAAACACATCCATGATTAATAAAGAGACCAAGTGTAACTCTTTACTCACCTGGCTCATTGTCTCACTAACAAAAGTGGACTACTTTAGTTTTAGACTTTTTTCTAGGCCGGTTACAGTTGACAGTCTGGAACAACCTTTGAGGGAACAGAAACCTGGAGAGGCAAAGATTAAATCTTGCTGCACCATTTGCATGGCCAGCATCAACTGCGCACTTTCAGTCATTCATGAGATGGCAAACAGTGACAACAACTATTTGGTTTGTATTAAGTGCAGCATGTGAGAGCCTTTCCTCTGATTCATTACCGATCCTACAGTAACATCAGTCTGCTGCAATACTGTATGCTAAGTCACACTGATGGACAAAGTCACTGTGCCATTTGTTTGCAACTCCAAAAATCTAAAGTCTGTACAGTATAGACTAAATACAGTGTAAAGATGATGAACAAAACAGAACCGTTGGGAAGCTTCCCACATATTGTTTCATAGAGTCCCGAAGGTGACACCCAGCGTGTTCCTGGTGGCCTGATGCTAAGCTATTGTTTATAGAGATTGCACCTTGAGATGGAAGGATCACTCTCCTGTGTGTGTGCCATAAACCCCCTATGATTAAAACAAACCTGGCGGGACTTACTCAGGGTTTTACACATTTTGCTTTTCTCTGCTTTTCTTTATTGTTCTTCTACGAGTCAGCAGGATTCAGCCAGAAATGATAAGCTTACTGTAGATATATTTAAGTTGAAGGGCAATCAACCAGGCTGCAGACTTAACTTTTGTTTAAAATACACAGTAATACATGTGTCAGCAATTGTTGTCTGTATTTTTTGGATCCTTAAGCACCTATTAAGGCTAGGAGCTAAGAGCTGTGATGTGAGTTATTTTACCCCATGTGGGGAAATCAAGATAAGATTGTCCCAAGATTAAACCTTGAAGTATGAATCTTCACAGTTTTCTTAAGATAGCTCTGGCTAAATATAGCTCTGGTTTGGTATAATGAGAGATTGCAGTGTTCTTCACTTTTGCTCTGAGGGGAGAATGACTGTGCAACTGGCGTCACCGTCCTTCACAGAGATCCACATACTGGTATCCAAAAGCAGCCACATCTTTTTTTTTTAGCTGCTATTGTTCCTTGTGTCGCCTTTTCTTTCCACCTCGGCAACATCTAGTCACAGCGTCCTTGAGATAGGAGACAGAAAATCTGCCTGCCTGGTGAACTGAAGAAGGTTTGCGGGTGTCTTTTGGGGCTAGTCCACACGGTTATAGGTTTAGGAGTATCTTTTCAATCATTTTTGTGTTTTGTCCACATGGAAACTGTGTTTTGGGAGGCTGAAAACGGTATTTAATGGGAAAAAAAAAGAAAAGTAAAACTGGTTCCATAATTTTTTAGAATGCTGATCTAGCGTTTTCGTGTGGACAACCAAAATTGATCTGAAATGATGATGTCATATCCCCACCTACCTCACATGTATCCTCAGCCACATTGCTAGCCATAACAACAACGGCATACTATCAGGTCCCTCGGATACTGCGCCTGAAACGAGTCCATTAGATGGGCATATTCCATATATCGCCATGATTCCAAGTTTACTTACCTTGTTGTTTAGTCGAGTTTGGATACAACACGCAAGCTTTATGCGCATTCTGCACGTCTTCTCTGTTTTTTGTGTATTTGTATTGAATTTGCCAGAGCCAAAAAACAAAAAAAAAGCTTCAGAAGGGCAGCCACATAAATGGTGACAATTGTAAACAAGTTGTACACAGGTTGTTGTAGAAGAAACAAATATACAGTTACATTTACTTAAAGTTCAACCTGCAATAAAATGTTTCAATTTGAAAAGAAAAAGGAAAAAAAAAATTTGCCGAATGCATGTGCACTTGTTCCATTTCAGCTTGTTACGTTAACTGCAATAAAAGGTCTCCCTCCAAATCTCTGTAAAACCAAATAAGGACAGACATTGACCCCAAAAGTCTGAAAGTTAGGACAAAATAGTAGGGTTTTTAAAAAAGATCATTTTTAAGTACGCAATCTGGCGACAGCGGTGAAGATGCTAGCAGCTTTGCTGATGATGATGACAGGGAAGCAGGTCCTGAAAGCACCAACGGCTCTCCTGTTGTTTCAGCCACAAAGAGCCACAGACAGCTTGGTAAACCACCATGTCTTTATTTGTGTCTTTTATTTGTGTTGAATTCAGAAGAGTTGATGGGCAGATGATGTGGGCATGCAGCCTTTGGAGTTCTTTGATTGTACCACCAACAAGGGTAGGTCATGGAAACAAAAACTAAACACAGAATTGCAAAGAAGAAGTTGCATTGCAAACAGTTGACTGTTTAAAAGGATTTTATACAATGGTCATAATGGCCAGATCTTTGGAAGGGTATGCATATAATGCATGCTGAAACTTTTCCTTAAAATGTTTATTTCAAAGGTTATACCTTAGACCTTGTTATAAAAGAAACATAAAACTGTTGTCAATACAGTATTTTGAACTAACAATTTACCCGGACGCATTTCATGCAAGTTTGGCCAGATTCATATGGGATGCTCCATGTGAATGTGCCCTTACGTTTACCCTGGGAATAAGGGCCTCTCAAGTCTGTAATGAATGAATTAGCAAAATATAGATTCAGTCACACAAATCACTTATATTATTGCACGTGAAAGACACTAGACACAATACAAATAGGTCTATAGACTGTCAAACACCTTTACACAGGGGTTTTGAATTGTTTTGCATTTTTTGTTGTCATGGGTAACAATTTAAAATTCTCCTACTCTGTCACCTACCAAAGACAAAAAAAAAAAAAAAAAACTGTGTGAGGGACATGATGCAGCAATTTGTGGTTGTTCTTCTAAAAATGGAAACTCCTCAGACAAAATGACCCGGCCAGAGTTTTCCACGTGGTTCCATCAGGTGCTGGAAAACATCATTTGTCTGGATGCCTCTTTAAGTGAAAACACTTGAGATTATAGCTTTACTCTAAAGATCTGCTCCGTATGTTTTATACATGCAGAGCTTGATACACATGAAAGTATAGTGAAAAAATGGATAAATGCAGCATTTTCGCACATTTGTTATGATAGCCTTTATCTTCCCCGTTGCTTAAATGGGCAATAAAGAAAACGAATGTGCATATACTTTCTGCCCTCTCATCACTTTTGGTGTGGCTGTTTGTGAAACACCCCGTCCTCGGCCCTAATTTGCACTGCAACTGTTGATTTGTGTATCCTGTCAGGACGCTTTGATGTGTGATGGAGATTGTGCTGCTGCTGGTCGCGGTTCCCTCTGTGACGCTGGGCATCTCTCCAGCCGTCCAGGCCTGGCTCCCAGAGCTGCACGGCATGGTGCCCAGCCACAGGCCCGTGGGGGCCTCGGGGCACTTAAGTCCTACATTAACAGCCAGATCCTGAGGCACGTTTCATTTCACCGCGCGCACACACTCTGTAGTAAACTGGCACTTGTGATGGAACCAAGCAACGTTTAAGTATGCTTTTTGGTACTTGTAGATGGACGTGTTGCTGTGTCCCAAGATGCACCGCTGTATTAATCTGGCCTCTGTTCTCCAAGCCCAATAACACACAGCGGGCTAAAGAGATAACAGATGATGATACAGTATTTACACAAAAAGGAAGTTGTCTTTGGGAGGTTTCACTGAGGCCTTGTCAGGGCTGGAGTCACACAAACCTAACAAACTGAAACTGTTTACAAGAAGTCAAACATGGTTAACATCCGATTGATGTCACAAGCAAGCGTTTCTCTCAGATGCTGTGCAATTATACAGGGCAAATAAAATCAGGGTTCACTACCTGCCATGTAAGTACTCAGTGCATCCAGAAAATCATTACTTGTCATGTCAACTCAATGCTCCACTAGATTGTGATACTCAATCTGCAATCCACCTGGAATGTACAAACTATTACTCTGGGTTTCTTCCAGTTTTCCAAAATAATTGAGTACCTATATGATCACAGCATCTTCTTCTAATTTTTAAGACTGGCATTTGAGTTAAACACATTTAGTGATACTAATTTTTCCTGTTGCAACACTAATGATGTCTGTTCTGCTACTGAAGTTAGCATGCTAACCAGCTAGCCCTAGCCCAGCTCATTATTTTCCGATAGCGACTCAGTTGTTGGTTCCAATCTGATTTCAACCACCAAATCCCTTCAAAAGAAACTATGTTCAGCACCTTCAGCAGTAAAAATGGCACCTTAAGCAATTTGTTAGGGTACAGCGAATTACACAGTAGCTGTTTGTCCTTCAGTGGTACAATTTGTCTGACCAACCTGCCAGACCTAGTTCAGCAAAAAGCCAGAGAGGTACCCAAATACTTTTACTCTTGTACCAATGAGGGTAGCTGTGCAAAGTCCAACCTCAAAGGCTGTCACCGTTAGCCTGTGTGAACCCAGACATACCTGCCAGTGATTTCATTTTGCTTTGCAGATCTGTTTGGAGAAGAAGCTGTTGAGGCCGACTTCTTAAACATATCACAAATTAGTTTTTTAGGCGGGCTCAATGTGATGAAGCAATGTCGAGCAGGCAGCAACTTTTGTTTACATGCTCTGAAGAGCATCTTGAGTAACAGCTTGCTAATGGCAGTTTGCAACTTTCAGATTTTCTTTGCAAAACTGGCAGAAGGCCTCAGACAACCATCACTCCTGCAAAACTACAACAACCACATTTGAGACATTCTCCGTCACTCTACAGTACATACCTCACCTGGATAGTTACTCAGATTGGTTTGCGGTCTTTCCAATTGCGTAGGAGGCATTTTGATCCACATCCATTGGCCGCACCTCTTGGTCAGTCAGAGGTGCATACACGTTCCCTAAACCCATAGTCAATCTCAGATGAGATTGAGTTGCGATCTGGCATTGGCCAGGCTAGGCCACAGTACCCTTTAATGTGAAAATGCTAAGTAGATTTTTGAGGAGTATAAAAGAGCTTGTTGTAGGAGAATGCCAAAGTGTCTTTCTACTCTGTCCATGTTCAAAAATTTAAAAAATCTATAAAGCTTGACTTGTTAATTGTGGGTGACACCAACAATTAACAAGTCGGGCCATTGATTCTTTCATCCTGACAGTGTTATAATTCACTGTAACATGAGTAGATCCATTTCCTAGCCCCTGTGTCAGGTGTGTAGTTTGGCAGTAAGCCCTCTGTGGAATGTGAAACAGCTTCTTGCTGTTCTGGACAGCATGGTATTTGATCTCTGGAACACAATGGATGATGGTGAGGTGGGTTATTTTTCCTCTCACACAGAGAACTGTGACATGGGATTTTGCCGGCGGGGAGCTCTCTAACCTCCCTCAGCTGACCTCCCTGGCTGTGGGTAATGAGGCAGGATAGGCTCTCTACTGCAGGGTCCCAGAGGAACTCTCCCTCCGAGTGAGGGCCAAACAGTCAGCATTTTTCTGTTTAACTGAAGGTGAAATGGTCTGTGGGCACAATTACAAGTTCAGAAGACATTTGTTCAAATAAGGCTCTTTTGTTTATATTGGAAAATTTTCATATGTGTGGATTTTGGTGCCATGAATGGTATCAAAGTCTTTAGTTGTTTGCGCTTGTCGTCATCTCCTGGTAAGAAGCCTCCACTGCCTGAGAAGCTGCAAGAGCTTTTTCCTTCTTCAAGCTACGGCTGTGTTGCATCACTAGATGGCAGCATGACCGCACTTTTCAAACTCTCACTGCAATGATCTACTTCAAGCTTCTAGATTTTTGTCTCATACACAACTGTTTAGTTGTAATGTTGTCTTATTTACAAGACAGACCTTAATTCTGGTGTCAATGGAGGTGAGGGCTTTGTGTCCAAAAACACATCAGCCTCTGATCACAGGCACTAGACTGTCTCTCTGGAGTGTGTTAATACTCCAGACCTGCTTGTTTACATCAGGGTCAAGAGCCCACTAAGAAAGACTGAAAGCTTAAAACCCAGGTGCCATAAGATACAATTCCACTAATGGACCATTGCCACAGTACTTTTATTCCAAAGGATATCAAGGTTCACTCTTTTGAACCAAATTCTACAAATGTTTATCAGTGTGACAACTTGGAGAAACACAGTTTCTTTAGATATAGATATGTATGTTTTTTAAAGATAAAGGAGAGATGTGTCCTGGACCATCTTTGTTTGATTGACAGCTTTTGAAAGTTGAAAACTGAAATATCATGATAAGAACACCCACAAATTCTAATTGTTTTGTGGTGGATTCATGCCATGTATGGAATGGGGGAAAAAGTGGGAAGATCTCCTAGAAAATGAACTTTCAAAAATCAGAAATTCTCAATATCATGGAATATAGAACATTATACAGTATAGCATTACAAATGGAAGGCTGACAAAAGTAGGTTTTCCCACTGCGGTTTATTACCAGTTGTACTGTGAATTCAACCTTGTATTAGTTCACATACCTGGTGTTTTGCTTTACTGCAGCGGGGCCAGGACAGACTGACCCAGTCTCTCTGGGCAGTGAGGGCTTAGGGTTGGATGACCTGGCTCACTTTATGCTTAAGTGATTGGATGCAATGACATTATCTGGCAAGATGCGCTTGACAGCCCGTTTCATGTAGATTGCTTTGTGTCATAAGGATTGTATTTCAACTCTTTATTTCACTTTAGTCTTACAAAATAAAACTTTCCAGGCTGCTGCACATCTGCTAAACCTTCAGATTCACAGAACTGTCAGTCAGACTGGACTTTAGTGGTAGCAGTGCCAATGTGTTGTTATTTTTGCCTTAAAACTTCTTTCATGTGAGCTAAAATTGACAGTGCAGCTTCAGTTTGGACAGGACCACAGAACTGTGTCATCAGGCGAAAAAAAGAAAGAAAACGGGACACTTTTGGTCCACAGTCTGAGTAAAGTCTCTGTTGCTCTGAGGACTCAGTGATGCTCCTGTGAGGCCGGCACTTTCTGCCAGGATAAACACCTAAGCTCCTGAATACACACCACTCATCCACACCCTGCCCTGTTTTTCCAAGCCTTCTTTTCTCTCGCCACTTCTCACTTGATTGGTTACCTCATTCAGCTCAAGAACACATTCCATTTCTGTTTTGATAAGGTTGCACACGTCTTAGTGTTGGGTCCAGATTGTTTACATCATTAAATCGCATCATTTTAATGTAATCACACAGCAGAGGAGAAAGCAGAAGAAAAGATTCCCAAGATACACTTCCTCTCGGGACCACTATTCTATACTATTCTGTAGTATTCATATATGGATGTACCATTACAGTATATACTACCAATCAGCATGAACTGCCCAAACGCATATGGGATATGTTTTATTCATGGGTTTTTACATTCAGACGAGAACATAAGGTCAATAGTTACCTTCTGTGACGGACTGGGATTGTGTAACAGTGCAGGGCTATCAGCGCGCTGCCATATTTAGCTCTGTGCAGCGCACTGACAGGATGTAGTGAAGGGCAGCTGGAGGGCTTCAAAGTCAGGAGAAACCCATTGATGGTGCCTCAGAAATGAGGACTGTGACCCCGAGCTCCCCCCTTACTGTGAATACGAATGTGGAGAATTGAACAGAACTCAACAAAAACGCTCTGAGAAGATTTTCTGAGAATATGACTGTGTGACAATCCTGCAATATCATCCTGTCCTAATTCAAGAGATTAACAAATTGGAGATCTTTGGTTGGTACCCCCACTGTCTGATATTTGATTAGGCTAAGACCCCCGTATGGAGGTGAGGTGGACATCTTCGAATAGTCATCCGGCCTGCAGCAAAGTTCTACAGTTTTCAAACTGCTGCAGCATTTCCTAAAATCTTCATTGGAAGGGGTTGGAAACTCTGGAGGAGCTCAGTGTTGGTGCTCGTGTCATCAATATGTCCAGCTTTGCTTTGAGAGAACATGGCTAAAATGATTCAGCATTTCTTCAGGGAGAAGTTCAAATGTACTGTGAAAGCCAAAGCATATGATGATGTATTTACATGCCATAGAATGATATTCCCCTCATTTATCTGTACAGAGGATGCAGGGACCTACTTTCCCAGTGTAAAGAGGGACCCAGGTCGCTACCTGCAGCCCTGCTCCGACTCTGTCAAGACCTGGCTGCACAGCATGAAGAATGCCGGGAAGGTCCTCCTACTCATCACCAGCTCACACAGTGACTACTGCAGGCTCATCTGTGAACACATCCTGGGGTAAGACTTGACTCTCATTGGGACCACAGACTAACCCCTCCTCCTCCTCCTCCTTCTCCTCCTTAACAAGACCAGGCCCCAGACTGCCTTACCTAAACGGCCCCCACAGGATTTATAACCTGAAGGTCTGCTCAGCCCAAGCTGGCAGTTCCCGCTTCTCCCCACAGCTCACAACATTCCTTACAGCTCTCACATGCCATCAGTCATTCCTCCAGTCCACGGTGGCTCACGCTTCCACCTGGACTTACCATCATCATCACACATGTTAAACACATTCAGACCCCGCTCTTCTTTCATTTTGTTTCGGCCTGTTTGAGTCAAATAAATGCACTTTTTCTCTCATTAATCTACAGTATCCCATGATGAAAACAGAATTTTAAAGGTTTTTTCAAAGCAATTAGAAAGGAAAAAATATTCACTTTGCAATGGCACTTGAAGTTTAGCTCAGGTTGTATTGAAGATCTATGAGATGTTTTATGCTCTTTGATTGGATTGGAACACCTGTGATCAGCTGATTAGACCTGGTGCAACGTGTCCATATCAGACCTCACAGTGGATGATGTAGATCAGAGCAAATAACATGAGGAGGAAGGAGCTGCCTGCAGAGCTCAGAGACAGGAGTGAGGTGATGTAACCAGAATGACTGCAGCATTGAAGGTTCCTAAGAGCACAGCAGCCTCCATCATGTTTACACGGAGGACATTTGGAACAACCAGGACTCTTCCAGTAATCATCTTCTCAGAGTGCCCAGTTCAACTGGAGTTTCTTTCAGTCTCAGAGTCCGAAAGGTATGTTTTTTTTTCACTGAGAGGCCACTCTGCCATAAAGCCCAGATGTGTGGCACTTTAGACTGTGGTCAGGTGCATCCTGTTTGCTTTCATTTTCTTTTAAACGTGTCCAGAGCTGGACTGGGTATTTGTAGGATGCAAGTCTTGGAAAGTCCCACAATTGACACTGTTCCTTCAGCAGTTAAAGACGAGTATTTAAGAAAACACTATTACATTTAAACCAGTACATGCCTCAGACCTCAGCCTCATATGAACAGCTAATGCATAAAATAAAAGCACCGGTCCCATTATGGTACAGAGTATCGGTACCCATCCCTAGTCCTGCTTTGTCGGGACACCCTACTCTGTCCTCCTGATTTGTTAGGACAGAGTAGGGCTGGCAATTTAACCAATCAGGAACCCCCAGACTAGAATATATTTGTTTTTAGTTTGCTAAGACTAACTTTGCTAACAGCATGCCATCCATAAGATCTTAATGAGGTGAGAATATGCTCAATGTAAATATGGAGGGATGAGGATGGAGGACAACCAGCAACCAGTGTCAGCCTATTAAATAAAAGTTTAATAGGTCATCTCTCAGCACTTCATTATATAGCTGTAGGTGTGCAGCAGAGGGGATTACTCTCTTAGTGGACTTTTTGTAGTTTAACGCAGGCTTTGGTGCATTATCGGCCTCCCTCTGTTCACAGTGCGCTCTGTGGTCCAGGCTTATTTTCGTAGTCTAAGTCCTGTTATACACTCGGTCAAGCAGCAAGAAGGCCTTGAAAAAACAGCGTGTCCGAGTTGCTGCTGGGATTGAACAAACACAAGTTTCTGTGGTTCTGTGTGAGGTGTTGTTATCTTACTCTCCACTCACACAGTGAGGTGATCTGCTTATTCAGTCTTCACTCTGTGAGCTGATTGTTCTCCGTACGGCCGAAAATGCAGGTCAGGTTAAGGCCGTTTCTCTCTGGATGCCAGTTTCACGTGGTCTCTGCAACCCCCTCTGCCTCCCCTCCAACCCCCCCTCCTCAGTTTCCTGTTGAGCGGTGAGCAGCCAGGTCATTCCTGTTGTTCCCCAAACCATTTCCCCTGCTCCCCTGCTGCTTCACTGGCAGCAGCATGCATCATCTCCAGCCTGCATCGTCGCTCTTAGAATTCAGCACAATTTCTTAACTTGTCCTCTCTCCGTTTAAAGCACTTTGTTGTGAAAGGCCGGCCTCCCTCCCTCCCTCCTTCCCTACCCACATCCTTCCAGAGAAAGAGCCCTGTGCCGTCCACAGCTTGGCGGCAGGCCAGTGACAGTCATCCGTCAGAAGTAGCACAACAAGGCCAGAGCTGTCTGACAGCAGGCTGTTGACCACCACCCAGCACACTGCCCAGAGAAACTCAGGTTGCTGTTCCTTTGCCTGATCAGGTGAAGGCATATTCAGCTGGAGATAATTTGGCTGTGTAGTTTATTGTAGTGTTAATTGTCAATTATGTGATGTGCTTCATTTATGACCAAAACTAGGTCAGAACAGTGCAGATGGAGGCAAAGAAACTTCTTCACTGGCATGATTCAAGATATCTCAATACATTTTTAGAAAGTTAGAGATGGGAATTAAGAATCAGTTACAGTGGAAAGCTGGTTCCAGTTGATCTGAACTATTGAAAACCAAAAAAAAAGACTTATGGCCTTTTAATGACAGTAGTAGATGTAATCACTGACACAGTTAGTGAGATGTTTCTGAGAGGCAGCTTTGAAACTCAGAATGAGTTGCTGTACAGTTCACGTCTTGGCAGTGCCTAACTCCGCCCCCTAATTTCCAGCAAAACAAAAGATGGGAGGAGCATGTGTGAGGTTCAGACTTAATTAAAAATGTAAACATGTGACTATAATAGCTGTTATATTGGCTCAGATATTAAAAACAACACATAAACAACAGTGAAAGAGACAGCAGAGTTAAATAAAATATATTCACAAAAGGCAGATTCACACCAATAAAAGAATAGTTGGTGATAATATCAGATCTGTAACTTGGAGGTCATATTGAGGCCAGTTTGATAGGGTTAGCTAGTTTTATTAGAGTGGAGGTTTAAACTAATTTAGTTTAAATGTTGACATGAGTTAGGGTTGCACAGTCTTCTCCACTGTCAGATCGTGCTATTGTTACCCTGTGAAACTGTGAATAGCCTATATGATAGACAAACAAACCGCAATGACAACTAACCACACTCTGTCCAAACCAAAACAATCCAAAACAGCAATAATAAAGTTGCACAGCATATACAGTGAGTGTATATCCTAATCTACACTTTGCACAAAGTAGCTGAAGCCTTTTATGGACACAGTGTTCTCCATGTCCTCTGTCGGGGTGAACTGTTTCCCGTCCTCTCAAGTTGAGTCAGCTGCTGCTAGACTCTCAGGGCAGGAGGTCAGTGGTCGTCCTGACACGTCTTCCTGTGGACAATCACGGACTTTCCCGATGCTGCTGGACACAGTGTTGTCTTCAGACGGTCACCCTCATCACCCATCCCTAGGGCTGCCCCGACCATGAAATTTAGTTGATGATTAATTGCCATAAATAATTGCAATTAACAATTATATTGTCTTTTTCTGGTCATTTTATGCCATTATTGTAGTATGAGCCTAATAGTTCAAGAAGAAGACCCATTGGTACATTGGAACATATAAATAAAAACATTTTTGTTTGTCTTTGGGCTTTGCAGCTAAATCCATGATGACAAATTAAGCGCCTAAAGACAAACAGTTTGTGGCACTAATTCTCCATTGATGTGCCATTAAACCATAGCAGAAGAAGGGGTATCATGTAATGATGTCATTAGAAGAACACCAGTCGCTGTATAGCTCAGTTGGTTGAGGACGCATCCCATAAGCAGAGGCGACTGTCCTCACTGCAGCCAGCACTGAAACCCAAATCTGTTGGCCCTTTGCTGCATGTCATTCCCCTCTCTCTGCCTCCCCATTTCCTGTCTCTCTCAGTCTCAACTATGACATTTATGACATTTGTGTTTATTTCATCCAGCTGAGGTGTTCAGGGGTTTTAGGCTAGGCTGTATAAAAGCAGTGACCCTGAAGTTTTAAGGCTGGTGGGAAACTTTTTGCTTCTCATTCCCAATCTGCCTGACCTTGTTTCCTGTCCTTTATCTGGTATCATAACCACTTGTGAATAAACTGTGTATCACTCCATACCAGAACTGCTCAGTGTGCACATACACACGTTCATACTGTACATCAATCTGATTAGTTTGCATGCTTCCTGGTAGGATGTCCTTCCTGGCCTATCACTTTATAAGGACGACTGTACAGCGGCTCCTCTTCCATATACTGCACTTATACATAGTCTATAATGCAGGGCTCGACGGTGACACCGTCCAGCTGTGGTCTCATAACTGAAATCCAGCTGGGAGTGTATATTACCCTCTCAGAGTGTTTACTTTATCAGACTAAATATTCCCCCTGCAGTGCTGCATGTGTACACTGTTTATTGCGCTGCGCTTTCCATCATCCGTACACACTGTTTAGCTTCTCTGAGCTATGCGTGCTTGTGTAAGTGAGTGTATTTGGATGCTGTCCAGGCATTGTGCTTTACACAGACGTCAATGTTGTTTCTCTGGTTGTTGCAGGAAGGATTTTGAGGAGCTGTTTGACGTCATCATCACAAATGCCCTGAAGCCCGGTTTCTTCTCGTTGGTGCCCCAGCAGAGGCCCTTCAGGACCCTGGGTGAGTGCTTTTAAAACACCAACAAATTATCACTATTTCCAAGGCAGACAGCTTTTGTTTTCATATTCTAAAGATATTATTTACAGAAAAACATTTGAGGAGCTTTGTCATCACAGTCAAACTAATAACAAAGTGGTTTATTTTCTGCCAATGACAAATCAGTAATCTGAGAAAGAAAATCTGAGAAAAGCAATAGCACACATGATATTAGATGCATTTTACTTTATAAGAAGTGTCAATGCATTTTCAGTTCATTATGAAACTGCCGTGGTTACATTTGATGTAGGTGATGAATGAGAAACATTGTGGTGGATCTACCAGGCCCTAATAGAGAGAGGACATGTCTGTTTCTGGTCAAGAGACATCCATGACACATGAAAAAGTTGTGCAACCCATAATATGTCACAATAACCTTCTCAACGTGTCCTTGTTCCACCTGACTCATCCAAACATCTGAGGCACTCTCTGCTGGTGTGTGGGCACCTGATAAAGCAACCATGGTATCACAGTGATCAGAGTATTTATGATACATACTCACTAGGCCTGCAGAAGGATGAGCAAAAGACCAGAAACAAATTGACACGGTTCAATATTTTTGGCCACATCATAATTATGACCTCAATTCCACCAAGACCAAGAAACAACAGTGTTCTACAAATCATTTTAAGGCCAAGCCACTCAGGGATGAAAGTTATTTGCTTTAGAAACTATCTATTTATCTATCTATCTATCTATCTATCTATCTATCTATCTATCTATCTATCTATCTATCTATCTATCTATCTATCTATCTATCTATCTATCTATCTATCTATCTATCTATCTATCTATCTATCTGTCTGTCTGTCTGTCTGTCTGTCTGTCTCTCTGTCTCTCTGTCTCTCTGTCTCTCTGTCCGTCCTTTGAATTTGCCCCTTGAGCAGCATTGACCCTGCAGTATCCCTTCTGCTATTTTCAGATGGGAATCAGAGGTCAGATCAGATGTAATATAACTCCATATTTAATGTGATGATTTCCAGCAGCAGCTGTGATGACTTTCATG
This sequence comes from Decapterus maruadsi, assembly GCA_030347415.2. Classification (NCBI taxonomy): domain Eukaryota; kingdom Metazoa; phylum Chordata; class Actinopteri; order Carangiformes; family Carangidae; genus Decapterus; species Decapterus maruadsi. The sequence continues at coordinate 9,837,173 of CM064891.1, read as the reverse complement.
TGTCAGTGTTTCATTGGCTCAGCTCCTGGACCCCGTTACCTGTGTGGGCCGTCTTCCCCTCTCATCAGCCCAGGCATCTGATCCTGTCGCTCATGTCGAAGGTGTGCGCTGACAGGAAGGGGCAGCTCCCCTCATCTGGATTGTCTGCATTGTCTCCCTGCCAGCAATAACACAGGGGATGCATTATGTGTGAAGACAGGATGATCTACTCACCAAAATATTCTCCCTCACTCTCTCTCTTTCTCTCTCACTCTCGTCTCCCTCACTCCTCCTGAGTTTTGCCACGTTGGCAGAAAAAAAACGCATCAGCATCTGCTCTTTCCCTGGCCTCCACACTCCACACACGCTGGCCACTCCTTTTCTACTTGGACACATCACTTGATGGTCTGCATGCTTCAAATTCTCCTTTTTATTTATTAGCCAGTAAAGTTTATGGAGAAGAATGTGACACTGGAAATTTATGAGTGTAGCACTTTGAAGCACGATCAGTTCAGAGCGGGGATGTATTTGTAGGGAGTTTATACAGCTGATTACCAGCTCATAAACTATCTCAGAGAACTTCCACTTCTTGTATCGATTAAATTGTTTTCATTTTGTTCTGGATGCGTGGGTTACAATCACACAGTACAGAACACACTGAAAACACTTGCTGGCGCTAGTGATTTTTTAATTATCGCTTATTGATGTGGTATTTAAACAGTTCTATTGTTGGTATTATTTGGTATTTTGTAAGAAAAAAATGAATAAGAAACAAATGAGCAACAGAATTAAGCCTTTTTATTTTGTCATCTGTACTCGGCCCACATGCGTCACCATTGCAACCAACAACGTGGGAATGAGGGACGATGGAGGATAATATTGGTGATCAGGATGATGTTTGACCTGTTTTCTCATTACCATAACATAATTATAAGTGCAGTATTATATTTCATTAATACTACATTTTGTTTGCTTGCTGCAGTTAGTTGTGTTTTTTTTTTTAATTGCATATTACCACCATATTACACACACCCACGCACTCTGATCAGCTGATTGTAACGAAGTGCTGCTTGTTATGTGTAGGAGCTGTGATGTGAGGACACACAGAGCACATTGATTAGTTGTGTGTCTGGAAGCTGCCGGTGGGTGACGGACAAGCCCATACACTCACTATGGAGCAGAAGAAGAAACAGTGAACTCAGATAAACTCCAGGCTAAAAGCATGTCTGTACAGTCTGCAAATTGATCATTTATCACTGATGAGGTTGCAGTGAAAATATTTAGGATAATACGGTACTAATTATTATTATTATAACCTTTATTTATCCAGGTTTGTCCCATTGAGACCCAAGATCTCTTTTGCAAGGGAGACCTGGCCAAGAATGACAGCAAATAGTTTCATTTGTCAGCTTGACGATGCTTTCTTGGCTCACAGTATATCAACAGACGCAGCACAGTCACAGTCCAGCCACAGTAGCCTTGTCCATAGTACCGGTCATTCAACCACAAACAAAGCCACGGTCCAAGCAAATAGCCTTACCCACAGCCACTGCTTCGGCCAGGAGGAATGAGCAGAAAACATGGCCTCTCTCCTTCCTGGAGACTGTGCCCATCGAGGGTCATCGTAAAAACACATCACAAACAAAAAAGGGAAAATGAGAGACAGAAAACGGACAAAACGGCCGATCAAATTTGAACAGCTGTGTCATGTGGTACGTCCAGGAGCAGAGCACATGGGTGTCAACAAGTTCATGCAACACAAAAAAATAATATCTTGATACAGTCCAACCCAAACAGGGAAAAACACCCCCCACCTTCTCTTGTATATTGTGTTTCAGTTTTTGACAGCGGTTTGTTTGCTACATGCCAGGGTATAATACAGGAATCAAACAGCAGGACAGATTGTACAACATTACAGCGCTTGTACTTTTTATTGTGTGAGAGTAGAAAAGTAGAAAAACATTCCCTCTGTCTGAACCTTCAGGGTTGTGTTGACTGTAGGAGATGAACAGACAGCGGTCCTGTCTGAACCTTCAGGGTTGTGTTGACTGTAGTATGTGAGAGAGAGGAACAGACGGCAGTCCTGTCTGAACTGGTGTAAAGAGGTGATCTCACCTCAGATGTTCTTGTAGCACCGTATTTCAACATATTGTTGTTGAATGAGGAACGTATCGCCGTCTTTGTGTTACAGTTGAAGTTCGCCCTGGGCTGAGACATACAACAACACTGTCATTTAAAACATGCTGCAATCAGCTCCATGTCAGATAAAGATGTTACATAAATCACTTCATAACCTCAGCCTACACTGTATATCATCATCATTATCTCCATCTCTTATTTCTATGAAAGTGCCAAAGGATGTCTTGAAGGCTGCTGATAGTCTCTGCTGCACAGTTTGCACTTCTGTGCATACCGTTCATTCCTCCCTCTCAATGTCCACTGTCCTCACAGCTGTTACTGTGTGTGCGCGGACACTCCCACATGTACAGGTGTTCATCACTTGTTCTTTCACTCTCTCCTGTCACAATATTTGTAGCATATTTAACCTCAGTGTGAACCTACGGACCCTGCATCGCCATGGCTCCGTATGTAAGGCCGCTGTTACTTCTGCCTCTGCTGCTCTTAAAAAGCAGTCAGTCAACATAAACGCCACAGTCTGTCTAGAGGAGCAATTACCAACTCCAAGGAAAGCGCTTTGTTGATTCCTAGATAGCAGCAAAGTTTCAAGGTTTTGTTTGCTTGTACTGTAGAGCTATTAGAAATATATCCTCTGCATTTATATGTGCATACATTTGACTATATTCCCATATGACTGTTGTTATTTCCTGTTTTAGAAAGTATTTTAACCCATTTAAGAATGTGATGTGTCAAGATTGAATTAGAAAGAAATATGAGTCTCTGCTTGGTTACTTCCTCCACTATGATGGAGCTGCTTTCTCAGGCTGTGTATTTACTACAAGTACAATAATCTTCAAATGTAAAACCAATGTAATGACCTTATAAAATACAGCGTTTTCTTAAAATGTGATGAAATAGTGAAAAAAAAAACAGAACACAGAACTACTGTTTGGAAAGGGATGCATCAGCACTCCGTATTGTAATTACTGCAATTACATAGTAATTGCTGCACAGATTTCTGTTTGTCTGTGTTGTCTAAGTGGTCTCTGACAGCCCCTTTGAAATACGCTACTTTGAACCAGCAGGCCACAAACCAGACCGCTCCAGTCCGCATTATAACGACCACCTGCAACATGTTTGTGTCAGTCTCTTATATAACTCATTCACGTTCCTGCATGTCAGCACCTTCGCCGACTCCAAGTTAGAAAAATACAAGCAGTAAATAACCACAAAATGTCAGGACAGAGCGTTTGGGAAATGGCAGCCACAAGAGATGAATTCATGATTACGTGATTGCAGTTAAATGTCTGTTTTTGTATGTTTTCCTGAAAACCGCTCAGCCCTTTTGTTTTGAAGTGAGAGAATTTCAGGAGCCACATAGAGTCATGGTGACTGAGCACAACCTCTCACCAGCTCCTCATGTACCCTGATATCCACAGAAAATGACCCATTGAAATCAGCATTTTAAATTATTTACATTTTCTTGTGAGCATGTTAGTATTCTGATGTTAACACTTAGCTTTCAAGCATGGTTGTTTAGAGCCTCTGTAGACTCCCTTATTCAATCATTTACCTTATGAATATACAGAAGAGCTGCTTGAAAGTTTGCAAACCCTCCAAACATGGCGTCTATGACTGTGGCCAAGAAATTCAGTTTTGGACTCATCTGTCCAGAGATTGGATGTCCAGAAGGCCTCTGGTTTGTCCAAGTGACCTCTGGCAAAGGACGGGAAATTTTGTTCTTTCTTGAGAGCAGTGGCTTCCCTCTAGCAACTCTCCCATGAATGACATGTCTATTCATTTTTCGCCTGATTGTTGACACATAGATTTATCCCCGACGCTGCCAGAGAGTGATGTGTTGGTTGGCCTTCACCTGATTTATTATTTTTCTTGTGTGTCTTGGTGACTGTTTTCTGGCCAGAGTTGTGGTGACGCTGAGTTTCCTCCATTTGTACATTTTTTGTCTTACAGATCTTAAACGAAAATCTGTCTTAAGGATGTCTAAATTGATTGGCCTGCTTAATTGATCGCTTGCGCTCCCACATGTGTTTCACCTGAGTGTCTTACCTACTTCACTTCACCAGTGCCGCTGGCCGGGGTTCACTTACTTTTGCACATATTCAGATTCCATGGTTTATGTTCTCTGCTGGCTACACACACAGTTTTCCCCCAAAGCAAGTACATGGAATTGATAAACATAAACCTGACATCATAAATAAAACTGGTGATGACAAAATAAGAAAGTCATGGTAAAAAAAAACAGAAGAATCTAAACTCCTTAACAGGTTCACAAACTTTCAAGCTTTTTCTTATAATAAGTTTGCTTCATTTACGTCAGTTGTTGAGTTGCACAATGTTCACAGTGTATTTGCATCAACCATAGTGACACATTGTGTAAATGTCATGGACACTATTCAGTCATGTGTGTGACATGTCAGTAATATCACCCCTTGTCTTGTTTAATCATGTTCACTTAGGTATTTTCAAGTAGTTATATCCATATTGAATCAAGCTTTATTTTACAACAGTACTCTTGTACTATTGTTATTGTTTGTGTGGCCACAGTAAAACCAAGATTTGGACTTTTTTTGTGCTAAATCACTTTTTTCTTCTGCACAATCATAAAACATGTAGCTAACAAGTGGAAAATCCTGAGTCATTTGACATGAGCATGGTGAGCTCACTGCGACCGGCTGTTGTGCATGGCTGAACGCATGGCTCCGAAATTCTTTGGAGGGTAAATGTGAGGTTTTGGAAGCACTTGTGCTTTCCACGTGGTGTTGTAGCAGGCTTGGACCGAGACGATAGGGACATGGCCGGGTCTGAAGGGGCGAGTCACTGCTGCTCTGCTCTGCTCTGCCCTCACTCCCATGTCTGGTTTTCCCCTCCACTGGTAATGGAGTTGGACCGCTGTTTTCTTAATAAGATTTAATCCTTTGAATCAAGTTAACACATTGAAGTAAAGAAACAACAGCTGTAATTCCCTGAAATATTGACTTTTTTTTTACGCTGAAAACTCTGCTGAGGTTTGGCCGACTGAAGGCTGCGTTCGTTTGGTCAAAGTGTTCACTTTGATTTTGTTTTCTTTCCCACAGTGAACGACGTGGAGGAGAAAGAGGGGCTGCCTTCGCTGGACAAACCCGGCTGGTATTCCCAGGGCAACTGGCCGCACCTCCACGAGCTGCTCAAGAGAATGACAGGAAAACCAGAGCCCAAGGTGAGGCCGGCTGGTCCGCCAGGTCGTATATTAACAGGGGCGAGCGCTCGGACCTCTCTGGTTGAAGGACGTCCGCGGCCCGCTTTGAGGTTTGACCACAACTTGGGTTTTGGCAGGGGCTGAAAGAGACGAGGGCTTCATAATAAATCAGTTCAGAGATTCACACTGGTGTGATGGAGAGGAGGAACGTGGCCCTTGGCATGGCTGTCGACAGGGCCCCCGTGTGCCAGCGCGCTGTGTGTACTGAAGCCAACTCCTCATACCAGCTTCTGTTGCACAATGCAGCCCATTCTTTTTATTTTGATGTCTCAGGTAGACAAAAAAAGGCAAAGGCCCAACAATTCAAAGCAAGCCTGGCTTTTTGTTCAGGTCGTATCAACATGAAGGCGATGTTCAGATTTTGAGACTGTGCGCATAATCACTAAAACACCTTTGAAGATAACTGCGCTAAAGAACAGGACACAAACAGGACGACAATGTCACTGTGGGTAGACCAGAGGAAAATGCTGACTCACTGGTTGAAACCCTAGCCAGCTACAAAAAAAAAAAAAACCTACATCAGACAGTCAGTGAAAGCTGCTTGGCCTGTGGCTTCCTGTGAGGAGCAGAAGCTGCAGCCGCTGTCCCACACTATGGGAAACCTCATCTGTGGGTAAAATCTTATTAAATGTTGCAGTGGTCCTGGTCCTGATATAAACCACCTGTCAGAGAAAATACACCAATATTAGAATTTCATGTACCAACCTTCGACAAAAAAAAAGCGACAGCTGATTTGTAACACATTTAAGTCGCAGCAGCCACAGTCGTCTACTTGCCCCCAAATGGATGACATCATGTCTGGCTTATAAGGTTAAACCTCAATTAATTACAGCGTTTTTTTTTCTTCACAGTCAATGACGGTGGTGGCCTGTCAGGGAATCAGGCAACTGCACTGAGGTGGTTAAGCCACATTCAACTATAATTATAATAATGATACATTTTAATGGCAGGCACCTTTCAAGGCACTCACGAAGGCCTTCCAACACACAGTAAATGCAAAATAAAGTAGCACTTACAAGATATAAAATACAAAGTAATATAATAGACAGGAATGAAAATGACAGTTTTGAATGGATGCAAAGAAAAGCATTTTAAAGTTATCAATGTTTTCATGAAGAAACCTCTTCTTTACACATTTTATACAATTAAAAGTGTACCACCACCGCTGGGCTTAACATGATTGTCCCTGTCCCTACGATACTTGAGCAAGTAGGTTCCAGAGTTGAGGAGCAACATGGCCAAAGGCTCTAAAGCCCTTGGCAGTCAGACGGACAAGGAGGTGCAGAGAGATGACGGAGGAGGAAGCTGTGTGAGTGCAGGCAGGTATGGAGACGTGGAGCAGATCAGAGAGATATGGAGGTGTAGGTTGCATTCATCAGGGAGCAGGTGCAGCTGCTGGAGAAACAGGAGCAAGAAACCAGACCAGAGAGGACACATGTAGAATAATTAATAGATTGATTCATGCAGAGAGCAGAAGTAAATTTATGCATTTCAGTCTCTCTCTCTTTTACTCCTAATCTTTTACACAAACAAAATTCACTGTGTAGCCTACAAGTCTGTGCAGGAGCTGAGAGTGAGAGGATCAAACATGGAGGTGGACGTTACACTAGCTGTGTTGAACCATTCACTTTTATTCCATATAACCCTGTTCGGCTGGAATATTAACTGCTCTGTAAAAACTGATGATTTATTGCCGGGAGATGGTGCGGCTAATATATCTGTAGCAAGTCTCACTGCCACCATGAGTTGCCCTCAACACCCCCCTCCTGCCCCCTGCCTCCTCCTCCCTCCTCCCCTCCCCAACACAAACACAGACCAGACGATCCACTCTCCAACAGCCATTTTATTGCTGGTCACACACACTTCCAACATAAATTCAGCTTTGTACCGCATGTCTCTAGGTGCCCAACAGTTGAACAGTCTCTAATGGCCTCCTTAGTGTGTGTGTGTGTGGGGAGGGGGGGGCACATTTGTAGACTATCAAAGGAAGACTGTGATTAGGTAACAAGCAGCAGCTCTGCTCCCCGATGCCACCTCCACAACTCTGTCTCATGCTGACCATGCCCACCCCCATGTCTCAGAAATAAACAGTCTGATGGTTGAGGTCAGGGTGCATGTTAGCTAGCTAGCTTGTTATCATGGCAATTAGCAAGCCAGCTAGCTTGGGGGATAATTTGCACGTATGTTGCTGGCTAGTTAACACGTTAGCATCAGCCTGACCACCACAGTGTGTTCACAGCTTGACAACAGATTGGAACAGAATGGCCACGTTCACATTTTCCGAATTAAAATAATTTAATTTCCAATAAGAAAAACATTGGAACCGTGGCCAATAATAGATTTTTCAGTCAAACAACATTTACTCACACTGTAAGATAAATAAAAAAAGTCAGATCAGACACATGCAGAACCCACCCAACAATACTGGTCATCATCCACTTCCACGGCTCTAATGCCCACCCCCCACCACCCCACCCGCCATCCCCTCCTGCTCAATGCCCCCTCTGTTCTGGCCACGTGGAGAAAGCTCTCTAGGAATTCAGTGTCAACCTGCACTTATAGCTGCTTTAAACGGCCCTCCAGGGCGACCTGAGACGCGCTGTGTTTTCACTTTTCTCCACTTTCACCTGATAAGACTTAATGCAGCTGGGCTGAATGGAGGCATTCAGTCAAGATTACAATTCCTGCTGAACACTGCGCTCACACAAGTGTTGGGGTCACAGCCATGATCACACACACACACACTCACTCAGCGGTTGTGTTCATTAACGGTTCCTGTGCAGCAGAGGAGATTGAATTCAGTTGATGAGCAAATTATCTGTTAAGTTATTTATTATGAAAAAAAACCCACATTATTTTATGGGTCAATTATTTCCTAACTTTTTATGATAACAGGCCTATTACATAGCCAATTTTAAACACATCTTAATTTATTAACATTTTTGAAGACAAGATTATTCAGTCAGGATCTTTCAGCTTATATCATGTCCCCTCTTTATGAATCAATTACCTCTCAGTGCTGACTTTTACATTGTAAACTAACATTAATTTAAACATAACATTAAAGTAGGCTAATAACAAAACTGAACTTGTTTAAAATCCATCCTATAAGATCTGTCTTTTTTTGTCTTTTATGCCGCCCTCCTTCCCAGGCTTCCCAGTCCACCAATCCCACACAGTGTGCTGCACAATGGGTTCATTAAGGCTCCCACATGCCTGCAGCTCTGGGTACCTGGGCTTAGCTTGGCTTTAACTGCTGCTCTGAGTGATGAGTTGATAAGAGATGGCTGTCCACAGGCCCACATTGTATGTCACCTTAAAGCTGCAGTAAGCCGCTTTCGGGGGAGACGGAAAAACAGACTCACAGAAATGAGCTTTGTTGTTGTGTTGTATCATCGCTGAGACATTCGACAGACACTGAATCCTTTCTCTGGGCCGACCACTGAATAATATTCCCCACTTTGACTCAGACGCTGAGCTGTCTTTACCATCCGCTCGTTTATATTATCTCACTATGGCTTTGTTTTAGAGCAACATTAGCACGGTGATAAAAAATGCCCTCCCCACTCATTTATTTTTCTGAGACATCTGTGTTGTCACAATGTAGCTGCTGATACAAAGGACTCCTGACTGTGAAGAGACTCAGGGTTACTTGGCAAGAGAAAGTTTAACCTGGCTTGGCCTTTTGGTGCAGTGGAGTGGACATCATTTGGCAACGTGCTGCGCTGGCCAATGAAATGTGTGTGGGCGTACATTTTTGGTAGATTACTTGGTACCATCAAGAGCCTGTTTCTGCTTTTTATCATGTGACCATACTGTAGTGTTATAGCATGAATTGATTTCCAGTATGTAACTTTCTGGAGTTATAAAACACTTAATCACTGTAGAATAGAGGTGGTGGAAACTGCTCAGAGCCAATGATGTATTAGTAGGTAGGTAGTAATAGGATGCCTTCATAGTCATCTAGTTAACGCTTAAAAGTTATTCGGGTCTCAGAAATTTGAATAAATGCATGTAGACTAAACTAAATATCCAACTTAACTATACATGCCAACCTAACATGTGTTGCTTCTTACATACAGCTGGATCCTATTCAAATCTGAAGACCTAATTATGGATCTTTCAAACATTTCAATTCTACAGCTCTGGTCCTGATTCACAGAAAACGAACGTGCCGGGTTACGTCATTTCAGTAATGCATTATGAAAATTGGAAAACTTGGAGAAAAGTAGAGCAATCGTCATCCAAGATACTTACTGCGTTTCAACGACAACCTTGGGAGTAGTAAAACTATACAACTGGTCAAAGGTTTGAGAGCTCCCCATTTTTTTCAGTTGTTACTGAAATTTCTGCAGTTCAGGTCCAGTGAGTGACCTTGAATGACACAAAGATACTGAAAGTGGAAAATTTAATGGGAAAAATTTGGTTCAGCTCCAGTTTTCCTGCACCAGTGGAAATAAATTGAGTCCTTAAAGTTAATGCAAATAATTCCTACAGGTTGGCAATGCACAAACCTTCAGTCTGTACAAACTGGGTAGATGTATGATTAGGAACATACTGTACTCCAGGATATATATTGACTGCTACAAGAATGTTGAGAAAAAGAAAACGTAACAAAGATGATTAATCAGAGGATCGTCATGCACTAAGATCATTAGCCACAGTAATAGTGAAACAAAACCAGAAACAGGCTTCACATGATGAAGACCAGAACAGTCTCCAGACCTGAACCAGATAAGCTGTACTGGAGGTCATAAACCTTTGAGGGAACTACTGCAACCATGTTAGGATGAACCCACTGAGCAATACTTGATTTCAGTTGACTCAGTTGATCGAACGGATCACAAAAGAACATCTAAAATGCTGTGTCTGGTGACGGTGCAGGTCATTCAAGAACTGGAATGCTTCCAGGAATTGTGTACATGATGCACCAACATGGTGATTGTAAGCAGCAGATGAATTGGCTGTGAACCTTTATATCTCAGTGTTTACTGATCCTAGTCTGGGATCTTGGGCTGCTCAGGAGGGTGAACACTGGCAGAGATGGCTTTGACACTGGCCATTTGAAGAGAAAATAACTTTATTTATCCTCATAGGGAAATTGGTTTTCATCGTAATCCTAAGAGATTTCAGTAACACCAAATAAATAAAACATAGACGCATGGACATGGATATCACCTTCTTCACACCTTGGATTAGGTGCAGAGTAGGGAGAGAGAGCGGCACTAATACAGGAGCAGTACCAACAATAACAATAATAATCACAGTTGCCATCCTCCCTCCAGCCCAGACCAGCTGGATATCACTCATAACTGGATGGAATGGGTAAAGTTCAAGTGCTTCAGCTGTTCAGAAGCTTAATGGCTTGTGGGGCAAATGAAGATTTCGATCCGTTTCTTTGAGAATGAGGAGGCAAGGGGGTGCTACTGGTTACCCATTGCCTTCTTGATGGCTCCGTCTCTGTAGGTGCATACTATACTCAGAAGCGTAGCCCCTACTGTAACTTTTCTCAGTCCTTCCAGACGATTTGCCTGCACTCTGGTTCACCTGACGCTGCTTTGACTGTTTCAGGCTAATGTATCCATCCACAATGAGTCTCTTTTTTTTGATACGTTGCCTCTGTGCTGGAATCTGTGGCCTCTGTAAATATTTATCACAGTGATCCCCAGACTCTGGCAGCAGCAGCTCTGCTCAGCAGTGAGAGGTGAGGGTTTTTTTGGGGGTACAAGGACCAGCTGTGGCCAGTTCTGGGAAACTCCTGGTGGAAATATGATTCCTACAGCCTCCTCCTCCCCTATGGGCCTGGCCTGTAGCGGCCCCGATTAGCTCCACTGTTTGTTTACATGTGGTACAGTCAGCCTGAGACTCAGCTCAGCTCTGTGAGGAGGAGGAGGGACTTACAGGCAGCTACTGGAATGTCTTACATCCTCTTTATGGTCTTGTTACTCCTGTAGGGAGATTTGATTGAGTTACTGTAACTCACACATGCACACACATCCAAACAGTCATGTGTGTGACCCTTGTTTGTGATGTCTATAAGGGGTTTAACTTCACAAACTTTAATTTATCATAAATCACATAATTTGAATTTTGAATAATTTGGCGCAAATAGGTTCAAACTTAAAGGACCTCATCTTATGATTTCCAATTAGTGCATGCTGTTCGGTTTTCAAGAACCCAACAAAACATATCTCAATGTAGTCTCTCTGGAGCTCCAACAGCTACTAATGATAAATAATAAATAGATAATAGATAAATATCATATTTCTGGTAAATACTTAGAGAAACACATCCTGTGTGGCTGGATAATGGGTTAGGATAGGCGGGGCATGACTGAGAGCAGTCACTGCTTCGTTGTGACATCACAAAGTTACAGACGCTCCAGTGCCTGGTTTTAAGAGCTGTTTGAGCATAATGTTCAGAATGTACCAAAATTAAACGTAAGTTCAAGTCTCTTTAGTAGAGAATACTGTCTTTGTACACCATAGTTGTGTTTTATTATCATAAACTACACATGTTAGTAGAGACAGAGCCCAGACTACTAAAGACTCGTGAAAAACGATGGCTGTGGATTTTGTCCTGTCTATTAAATCATCACAGTTAAACATGTTTTAAATACACAAGTGTCCTATGATCTTTTCAGAGCATGATAAAGAACTCATTCATTGATCATTTAAATGTGAGCATTCTCACCCTGAATCTCCCTGTTCCCTTTTGGTTTTCAGATGTAAAAAGAGCTGTGTGTTAATGGTCTGAAAATCAAATAATGAATTGGTCCCAGAAGATGTTTTTAGAGAATTCCTCTGAACCAACCTCTGCTCTTTAACTTTGTATCCTGTTGTGACTGTGAAACCTTTTTTTCCTCTGTCCAGGGTGTCAGCAGACTGCTGTCTTTTCATTGTTTAATCTCCAGCCATCTCCATTTCTCCTCCTCCTTCTCACTCCATTTCCTCTCCCATTTGAAGGGAGCTGGATCTGCGGCTGTGAGCGGTGTGTGTCTGCACTTCACTGTTGGAATGTGTCTCAGGGAAACCTGCCTCAACTTGCTTTCCTTTTAAGAAGTGGAGGACAAAAGGGATGCGATGGTCAAAGAGGATGTAATGGCTTTTGCAGACTCATCGTGTCTGGTCTGGTTCACCCTTGGGGGGCGGGGGGGTCTGTCAGTATATGCCTGCCTTACTGCATTTAAGTTCTGTGTTGCATTCAAACAAGCTGTCCTCCCTTCTCTGTCCTCTCCTTGTCTTCACCTTGCAGGTGGCGTATTTTGGAGATAGCATGAGGTCGGACATGTACCCCGCCAGCAGCTTTGGGAAGTGGGAAACGGTGATGATAGTCGAGGAGATGGAGGGGGAGGGGATCCCGAGGAGCGATGCGGCGATGTCTAATGAGGCCCAAGTGGAGCCTCTAGAGAAAAAGGGAAAGTTTGAGGTAAGTTCACAGAAGCAGCTGTTTCCGTTTAGTGGCCAGTTCCCCCCACCCAGCATAGACCCCTCCCTTCAGCCCCCACCCCCACCTCTGTCAGCCTCTCCCCTCTTCCTCTGGGTTACTGCCACCATTTACCCTCAGAGTGAGTCGGTGCATACATATAAGCTTCTATTGTGTCATGATCTGTCTGTTTGTATAGGTACATTAGCTGCTAGGGAGGATTATGTGTAGGATTTGATGACTTGTCATGTAGAAGCATGTAAAATCAAACATATTGACACAGTTATGTGTTCACGTTGTGTTGGAAAGTAGTAAATGCAGTGAATGAGTCTGTTCATGACTACTAACAGAACACACCTGAATCTCTAACTGGATTATATGATGTGGCATTGCATTGTGGGTAATGCCAGCCATGGGTTTTGGGAGGGAAGACTGCATGGAGTAAAAAAAAGAGATGGAAGCATAGGTTCTGCTGCATCCGTTTAGATCCCGGATGCACATGGCAATGGCATAATTTACAGTTTGTCAAATATTAAAAGAGGCAATAGCAGAAATACAAGGAAAAACAAACTTAATCAGACACCATCACCGGCTGAATGGTCAGTTTCAAGAAGCTAAACCATCCCCATGAACTGGAGGGAGACCCTCACCCACTTATTCAAGAGCTAATAGTCAATGATGTTCAACCAAGGACTTGTCCACACGTACCCGGGTATTTTTTTGCATTAAAAAAAATAAATCACATTCACACCACCTCCTTTAAAAAATGTCTCTGTTCATAATGTAAACGCAAAAATGCAGATCTTTGTTCAATTATCCACAGCAACCGATATCTTGCACCTAATGCACACACAAATCCATTGCAAAAACTGCATAAGGTGTGGATGATAGGCCCAAACACATAGACCAGTTTCAGCCGTTTGCGCTTACGTGTGAACAGGGCCTAAGATAAAAGAAAAGTTACAAAGTGTCAGAGAAAATCTGAAGCAGCCAATATAGCTGTAATCCGTGCATCTCTCAATTGAACCAGCAGGATACTGTAATCCTGGCAGTCAAAAAGTGATGAGTCATCCTTTGTCAGTACACACAGAGACCAGGAGTTGACCTGTTTTTCTCAAACATGTAGAGGACTGTCCAAAGCTGTTACTTGAACCGTTTGATCACCACAGATGTAGTTGTGTCCAAACAATGATGGCTTACCTCCTAGTGCACAGTTCAATTCCAGTGAGAAATGAACAACTCTGCGTCAAAGGTTTATTTCAATTCCAGTTCATTAGAATTTGGTTCTCATTGTCATACTTCTAGTGATGATTCCTATCAGTTGCTGAGGTTTGGGAACGCAGCCACACATCAATAAAAATGGTTGAGAAGCTGATGGGCTTCCCCGCCCACCAACTAGCTATGCTTATGCCCTCTGTGCAGCATGTGCCTGAGGAAGCTGTCAGTATTTACAGACATTATGTTAATTAGCAGATGCAAGGTTGGTCCAACAATACTGACAGATGAAATCTTGGTGGTGATGATAAAGATCAGATTAGATTTGATGTGTGGTTCTCTGGTGTACAGTACTTTAACATGCTCCTGCCTTTTCTAACTGGCTTCACTTGAAAACATCACATCAGTTCAACATTTCAGACTGGAACTCTGTCTTTCTTCTCTGTTTTCACATGTCAATCCATCATCTGTTCACTGACTCCTTTTCTTTTTAACTTTCCTTTCAACCAGCTCTCCACTCTGATAATCCAATTTTGCCAACAGTGTTATCTTTTATGGTGCACAATCAGACTGAGATAGCAAATAGGTGTATAATGTGGTCCAGCTGGGGATAACATAAATATCACTGGCTCATAACCGTTTAAAAAGAAACTATGACCACTGGCCCCTAGGTTTGGAACCACTGACACAGTTGGTGTATTACATTCCATAGATTCAGATCAGATCTTCTGCAGGGGCAGGGTCATCCGCAAAAAAGTATTATCTAGGGCTGTTTGATGACAGGATAAAGTAATAAATAACCTATACTCAAAATAATTCCTCCATATTTAAAATATGCCAGGAAATCATACTTAATTCTGCTTTTTGGTTCCTTTTCACATATATTATAAATACATGGGATAACATCATGATACTTGTCTTTTTATATCTTGTTGCTGTGTTTTGCAGCTGCTCCTAATATCATTGGCTGATAATTGTGCAATGTGCAAATTTATTTTTGAGGTTTGTTAGGTTCATATCTTTTCACATCCCCCTTCCACATCCTGTTTTTGAAGCAATTGCTGCTTATCAGCTTGTTTCTGCCTATAAAAAATGTATTGGTGTTCTATAACTGACTATGAATAAGCCAGCAAGGTTTTTTCTTAGAAATAATGATTCACTGCATTTCTGAAGATAACTCTCAATGCTGGCTGGTTAAAAGCCAGATTGAAGTCTCTCTATATTCCCTGTGCTCAGAGTAGAGTTCCCACTTCCTTTAATCATGTCTGCACTTGCCTGAGAATCTTAAAATCTTGATGCACAGTTACATAGTTTGGGTTTGTAATTGTCTCAACAGGAGCAGGGCATGAAGACACCATCTGCCGTGTCCAACCAGTGGGGCTCTTACTTTGTCGACGTACATCAAAGTGGAGGAGGGGATGAGGAGAGCCAGAAGCTGACCTGGTGCTCCCACTGCATTCACAAATACAGCACCATGGCCATCCCTAGTGTTGAGCACATAGCAGGTATGTGGAAGGACAGAATAAAGCTCATTGTTTCTTCTACTGTATATAAAGAGGATGTATTGTGAAGGGCTGCATGAAACTGACATAGACAGTGGTCTAACATTAAATGAGAGAGTAATAAAGCAGCTGAAAACCATATTAATGCTAACAGGAGAAACTAGAGCAGAGTGATAAGTTTGATATGAGTCTGTTTTCGATGGAAATGGTTTCATAGAAATGAACATTAAATGGAACTTATCAAGACAACAGGTAAACAGTTTAGTGTGTTTTGCGTTCGTTAAATCGCAAACAGCAAAACAAGAAAGTTACATCTGTTTCCTTCAACATGGCATCAATCAAATGTTTTGCTGTCTGTTGTTTAGTGCACACTCATATGCTACACACGCATGAGAATTTGATTCATGGTGTAAAAACAGGAAGAAAACAATCTGATGTTCAACTTTTAGTGGTTCAGAATCTGCCACATCAAACAGTCGCTTCATCGTTCAGCACAGAAACACTCACAAGAGTCAAAACAGCGACTGAACCAGAGACAGATGTGGAGCCAAAGTCAGAATTAGCTCCAACTACCACTGTTGCAGATCAGTTCCAGGGAAAAATGGTGTTTGTCTCCCATAGAATAAAGATGCCAGGGTTGTTTTCACCCTGAATGTGCTGCAGATTTCCAAAGAAATCTCAGTGTGATGCATTTCTGCAAAAATTGACTTGGCCAGTTAGCGATGGCCTACACGTATCCAACCGCTCCACAACAGTCCACTACATATTTGTTGTAAAAAGAGAAAAAGGCAGTCTTTTTGCCAAAATAACTAAACGCAACAGGACACCGGGTTCGAACACTACTGAACCACAGCCAGTGGAGCCCCTTCTGTGTTTCTTTGCCCCACAGTTTTAACAGGAGTAAATGTGCCAGCCAGGTGCACTGACAATGCAAATCTGCTACCAAACATCAATCACTCTATTTTACACAATGCTATATAACCTTGTCAGAAATAATACATATTTATATATTGTGATTAATTTACCTCAGAAGGTGAAGTGGGTGTGCAGGGCATCAATAACAAAAATCTCAGTTTCTGCCCACCAGACTACAAGACAGCCAAGGGATGTTTGTACTGAAAAGGCTCCAGCAGCATTTGTAGGGGCTGAAAAACAACTGCATGGAGTAAAGTAGCAAAGATGGAGGAGAAGAAGAAGAGATGATAATTATGGTCCAGAGGTATCATATAGTGAAAATAAAATTGGCTTTAAAGTAGAGCCTTTGAGGTTCTCCAAAGTGATCTGGCTAATCTAGCAATACAAATCTTTAGGGATCCAGCAGCATTTCCAAACATATCTGTTTTAGAGGTTGGAAATCACAATGGTAGTGTAGCTATAACCTTAGGCTCAAGTTTCAGGTTTTGTGGGTGAGAGATTCTAAATGTCGGCTAATTGTCCACAGTGGATTATTCAGGGTTGATGTTTTCAGGCTACCTGAGTTTGCATGCCTGTAATTTAGGATTCTTGTACGTCAATTGTCTCTTTGGGTGTAAAAGATAAAACACCAACAATAGTGAGCTCTGTGTGATTACTACCTGATGTTAAGAACAATGTGTTCTTTTCAGCTGAATAATAAGACATTACTCTTGAGCATTTACTGCTCAGCAACAATAGCCCAGTACATGTTGTGCATAAATCTGATTCAACCTCTTTGATCTTGCTCTGTCTAGATCTCCCCCTGGATTACAAGTTCCCCAGGTTTTCTCCAGACAAGCCCTGCACCACTGGTTACTACCCCAGGCCTCCAGATTCTTTGCTGAAGATGTGCGGGAGCCTGTCATAAAAACAAATATATTTAAAAAATCAAGAGAAAAAGAAAAAAAAAAGAAAAATGAAAAGGTTTGAAAAAAACATAAAAACAACGTCCCTTACCCCTCTGCCTCAGGAGAGGAATGTGCCTCCATTTTTTTGCCTGTAGTTTCCCACCTGATGACCCCCACCACCATCTGTGGAGCACAGGAAGCATACACTCCTCATCCATTCAGAGAAACCATGTGAATGTAAGCTACAGTATCTCTCTGTAATAACGCCTACATTTGAACGTCGTTTCGTGGTTTAGTGTACCGTATACGTGGAAATACGACAAAATAAGTACGCGTGTCTGCATACAGTAATAATAAGAGATGTAGTGTTATTGTGTGATGCCCCTCCCTTATTTTCAGTAGTAGATTGTTTTAAATTCTTCAAACTTTTATGAAAAAAAAAAAAGTACATTTTACCACCTGTTTTCCCTAAAGTGATTACCTCAAGAGTGTTAAGCCCAAAAGGTCACAGTGTGTTTGTCCCTTAAGAATCCTTTGGAATCATTGTGGCAGTATTTCTGTATAACACTGTTGTTGTGAAGTCTTAATTTTTTTCAAATATAGTTTCACTGTATGCATTTTAGTAACCTTGAGATGAGGTTTAAGGTCTAATGTTCCCACTGTGTCAGTTTCGTGGAAGGTGTTCGCCTTCAGGCCATTGTTGCTGAAGAGCTGGCACCACGCCGTCCTTTGTGTTGGCTGTTTCAAAAGACACAACCCTTGGGAAACAATAACAATAATAATAATGATAATAATGGATAATACAACTATGCTAGATGTTCTCTGTATTATTTTTGGTGCAACAGTGATATGTGCTCTTTGAGTGATTGTGTAAAAAAAAAAAAAAAAGTGGACTACTTGTTCTTCGTTTATATGCAGTACCAGACTGAGATATGCTTTAACCGACTCCTGAATGGTTATTTTGTCGGTGTGCATAGATTGAAGTTGTGCCATAACATCGAAGGAATACTCAGTTTGGGACAAATCTATAATGTAAAGCTTGCTTGTTCTGTCAGAAAAGATTGATATCAGGGTTTATCTCGGCACATGCTCTAAGTTTTTGCATAACTTAGCACTGAGAATGGACGAAACATACAAAACAGTTTTGTCTTAATAGCTGTAAAAGTCGACACTAATTCAAAAATCACTTCCATGAGTTCTTGTATTTATCTAGTAGTAGTACTGTAAGAAAAATACAAGTCTCCATCTATCTACTATGTTGATGCTAACTGAGAACCAACCTTTGAACACAGTTGCACAGGTGCAAATTATATTTAGCCTACCCTTTCTAGAGTCTAATGTGTGCAGGTCCATATTTCTAAGATATAAATGGATAAAAGCAAACGTGCTGTTGGATACAATTCTATGGTCAGTTCTTGGTATTTTCTACTGTTGGGGTTTAATTCAGGTTTTATTTATCCACAAGTTTAGGTGTGGAGGTCAGATATTTAACAATACAGGAAATTGTAACTAATGATAACCAACATACATTTATAACAAACCGTTATTTTTGAATCATCTGAACAAAACCAGAAAACAGCTTGACAATTATCCATGACTTTTACAACCCGAGGCAAATTCCAAAAATCTCCCATGGTATGCTAATTCATATTACTTCTCAGATGATTTGGTGTCAACTGTTTCCTCCATTTATATTAGCAAAAGAGGAACAATAACCTAATGAACATACAGTATGTCTTACAAATGCACTCCACTGAATTATGATAGACCAGTTGCATTCATATACTGTGGTTCTTTAGTTTCAGAGATATTGTGACATCCTGAATACTGAATTATTTTTGATGCCTCAGCTATTGTGGAATTTCAAATAAAAATCCACATCCACTTCTGCACACTACATAGCTGCACTTAGGTCACAATTGAGCTCATTCTAAACTCCTATAACCTGCCATCTGACGGATAAGCTAAGCCATCTTTGTGCTAAGATATGCTAAACATCCCAGACCTGCCTCAAAGCACACAGAGATGCCACTGGTTTCAGTCTTCTCATTTGGTTCTAAGTAAATGGTTGAAAAGATGATTTCCCAAATTTGAAGTGTTCCTTTAAGATGACCACCATTTCACAAATGAAGAGGGAATATTTTGATAATAAGCTGCACATAGCTGTCACCGCGTACGTGAGATCGGTCATCCAAAGTGAATTATTACTTGTGCTGTGTGTGCAAGTGTTTTATGCATACAGCTGTTGTGATTGTACTTTTTTCTTTTCTCATCTGACCTTGAAAATTTGACATGCACATTTGCCTTATGTTGGATTAATTTTGTGGTCTTAAGTCCTTGAAAACACAGGGAAAGTTTAATTCTGTTCAAGTGTTGAAGTACTGTCAATGAAATAAAATGTTATACAATTTTCTTACTAAAATGCTTCCTGGTTCTGGGTGTTCTTTAAAAAATGTCAGCAAATAAAAACCTAGTAACTTCCAAGTCCATCCAAACTTTAAAGAGGAACTGTGCAAGATTTGCTTCTAAATTAAACAGCTTTGATGGTTAAATTTACAGGGAGAATGGAGACTCTGTGCCTTGGCTGAAAACCAACCATGCAAGATCAGCGTCTCCGACCCAGTGTCCCAGATCTTGTCTCGCGAGAAACATGGACTGCTTTACCGCACAACGAAACAAACACGCCGGGTAATCCGTAATCTCTTTTTAACATTACCCACCTCAGTAGTCATCGAATCTGTAGGAGGAGTTCCATAGAGAAAGAGAAAGCGACCAAAACAGCAAAAAAGTGACCAGACTTCCATAGTTCCTCTTTAATGCAAGGAGGAGGCGGGGTTAACAAACATGAATACATCATTAAAAGGAATGGATAATGTTAGGGGCACACAATTCCAATGTTTCAGACAATCCAATTCTCAATTCCCATCCCAGAAACCATAGAGACAGCTGTAAAACATGATATATGGTATATTTGTTTCTTTCTGTCATTGTGCGTCAACAAATGAGTTCATGATTTCTTTATCTAAACCATCAGTCTGTCTCTTCGACCTAATCCCAACTAGGCTAGGACGTTTTACCTTTAGGTGTTAATTATTTTTTATCAGATGTAGTCATTCTGTCATTCTAACCTTATTCCTTGAGAAAGCAGTAACCTAGTAAGTCTGTAGTGTGACTTTCCATGGAACAGTAGTTTACTTTAGGATTCAGGATTTATGCACAGAGACAGACAGTACTTGAGAAAGTTATAAATGACTTTCTCATGGAATTGCCCTGGCTCATAGCATCACTGTAACAGATCTCTGAATTGTCTTTGATCTGGAAAAATCTTTTAACTACCACATAAAACAAACTTCAAGGGTTGCCAATTCCCCCTAACATTCCCATAACTTTGCAAAAACACGTGCATATCCTATGTCTGTGTAAAAACTAGTCCATTTATATACAGTATTACCTACTTATGGGGTGGATTATTGAAAATCCTTAATATCAATGCTCCCACACAACTCTCTTGAGTTGATCCAAAATGCTGATGTATGTGTACTGATGAGAACTTGGAGAGGAAACCACATCTCTCCAATACAGTATTAGCATATGTACATCCAGGAAACGAGCAGAATCAAATTAAAATTCCCCTCTCATGTGAAAATCTTGTCTTACCATCTGGCCTGGTCTGGAAGGCAGACACCCTCTCAATGTAGATATAGATAAGACTTCAAACTTTCCTGTTTGATAAAGCTGTGATAGTAGTTAAGTTAAGGGCTGGCTCAGGCTTGCTTTGAACCCCCTTATGCTGCTATTGGCCAAGGCTGCCCAGGGACTTCCCATGATGCACTGAACTCCTCTTTCTTCCTCACCACTTGTTTGCATTCATATCCCATTAACATCTGTTAATGCATTAGAATGAAATGACCTCTTGGCGGTTCTAGGAGTAGCCTACATGGAATGCTGGTGGTTCTAGTGTTAAAAGGAAGTGTTCCCTCACCTGTGTCACCATGGTTTTTGGGACATGGTGGAATGTAAATATGTTTTATAGCTGTTCTCTATCAGAAACAGAAATCGTGAGCTTAGAATTATAAGGTTCTATCTCCGTTTTTTTCAAAATTGAGTTTTTTGCATAATATCATCCATTAGTGGCCTGTTAGTGCCTGTGTGGTGTTATTTTTAAATTTTCAACATTTTTTAATGTTAATATGTTTTCAACCAAAACACAAGCTTGTTCTCAATATCAGAAATAGTAGAGAAATGTACATCATGATCTGACACTGAGTTTGCTTGACTTTTACTGTGGCTGTGTGCACTTGAGTTGAAAAGGTTTAAAGGGGAACACATGAAACATGAGCTGGTTAACACCCATTCATGACAACAGATGAATTATTTAAACTGGAAGAAAAGCAACAATATATATTTTTTAAGTATTCTATTTCATTCTTTTCCCTTGTGTGTCCAAAACAGTTCTACGTCTCAGGCCATTGAACTGAGCTACAGGGTCAAAGCCCTGTCTCACACCAGTCCAGTCCCCCATTAGTGTAAAGCTGTTTCTGCCTTATAAAGACAAAGTGCGGTAGCTGTCAGTATTTTTTCTTAGATACTGCTAAGAAAAAATACTGAAAGCCTGAAAGCTGTGGTTTTGTAGCTTTATTTTATAACAGTATTTATGCATACACCATGGCAATAATATTTTACTGGTCTACAGTTTAAAATGTAAATCGACAATTAATTGCTATATTTTGCAATGCCTGCTAATGTTTTAGGCTAAAACACATCACACTAAGGGAAAATGTGAAACTGAAACTGCAATAATTAATCACAACACTTCACTTTAGTCTCATTAATGAGCTTTGTTTGATAGCTTTTCTGGAGTTAGAGCCATGTTGCAGTTGGACATTCTGATATTTCATGTTTTATGAACCTGGCTCCATTCAGCCACTTAATAACTACAAGTTGACAAAATAACCTAATAAGCTGTCATGTTTCTCAGTGGCCCATTCAAGAAGTAGTACAACAAGTTTCCAGTGTACTGACGAGCATTTTGTTTTATAGCTTATGATTACTGGTTTATATTAGGATGAAGAAGAATGTCTTCATTTTGCTGTCCCTCCAGCAGCCACTGGACATGAATGTAATGTCAAAAAAACTTTAGATTTGGGGTTG
Source organism: Decapterus maruadsi (assembly GCA_030347415.2). Taxonomy (NCBI): domain Eukaryota; kingdom Metazoa; phylum Chordata; class Actinopteri; order Carangiformes; family Carangidae; genus Decapterus; species Decapterus maruadsi. Next base: position 9,814,725 of record CM064891.1, on the reverse strand, counting down.
AGTCTTGCTATGCACAGATTGTGGGTGTTAACCTCTGGTATTAGCAGCATCAAAAAAGCTGTATGCGGGCCAGACAATATAAGACAATAAAATTCTAGTTGTAAATAAAAATAGAGTTGGTGTCAAAATTGACACAGTGACATTTGGTAGATGGTGGGTTTTGCTCCACAGGAATGTCTGTGCTTCGTGTCAAGGCACTGGAAAATTGGTTACTTTGGTTACTTAACACGACAACTTCACCAACAAATTATCTATGTCAGTGTTGTAGGCTATACGTCAAACTGACACTAGTGTTAGATGTCCTGATTTCACTGTGAATTCTGGTCACCCAACATCTCAACTCAGATTCAACCAAATATCAGTGTCTGACTATGTTAGTGGTCAGTTGAGTGCCAGCAGGGGATCATTTTGGAGGTTTTGGTAATGTGTAGAAAACAAAAGTGGCCAGTCTTGTCAAGTGCATCTGCTATTTTAAGTTAAACTTTTCAAATATTTGTCACATCTTTATGGTCAATGCAAAACACAAAAAACTGGGACTGGCAACTCAGCCTGTAAAGTAGTGTTGTGGTCAAGACCACAGAATAAGTCAAGACCAAGACCAGAGCATACCAACACCAATACTTTGAGGGGGGCAAGACCAAGTCCAAGACCGAGACCAAACCAATGTGATTTTCAAGACCATTTCTGTTTTTTTTTTTGGTCATCTGTGGCTTGATAGTTAAGTCTACAATCGAAACCAAGTATGGATTGAACAGAACACAACCAAGTTTTTGCATGTAGCCTACTTTGGGTACCAGCAACCTACAGGGCAGCAACTCATGAGCAAGTCAATGATAGCCTACATCATAATGGTTTTGAATCTATCACTTTTATCATAGTGTTAATTTACAAACTTATCGACGAAGCAGACATGTCAGTAATATAAAAAGTCAACTGCCACCTCCCTCCTACATTAGTTTTGGTAGTGCAGTATTGCAGCATTGTGGGAGGAGGGAGCTCACTTAATTCATTAGGTCTCCTTTAAGCCTCTCGCCCCTGCTGCCCCTCCTCACTCGCCAGCATGACGTTCCCTCAGCACTCACACATTCCTTCCCTCCGCTTCCCAACTCTGCCTCGTCTCTGAACACTTTTCAACCATATTGATAACGTCTGGTTAAGAAAAAAAAAAGAAACACCACCGCCTAAACCAGAGGAGGAAATGGTAGAAGAGAGGACGGGAACACCGAGGAGTAAGCACCGCTTCTGACAGGTAACGTTAACCTCTTTTCCCCTTCACTGCTCCAGAGTGTTTCCGCGGCCGCAGCACGAACAAGGCAACTTTTGTGCGCAGATTTCTTTTTGGATTATCAATAGGCTACAATCGATACATTGGTATTGCTGTTGGGAAAAACACCTCATCGATTAGTAGATGTTGATTCAAAAATATTAAAAAGACGCTATCGTGTGCATATAGGTCACTTAATGAAACTGAAAGACGGACACCATGCACGGAAAAGTTAAAAAGGTTTGACAAGAGTAAATGTAGGATCTTATCCACAAGAAGAAGCAGAAGATGGAGGAGTTGCCTCTGTGGCTTAAACCATGACACTCACTGGTGGTTTAGAGAGAAACCTCTGCTGTTAGAACTACTATGAGACACTGTTTACTGACATAATTAAGTATTTGTGGGAATAACATACTTTTAAGGACAGGAAATTAAACATGGAGACAGTTGAGGCCCAGATGAAGATACAATTTGTGTATTAAGTTTGTATTTCCTTTGGAAACTGATTACTCTTACGAAGATAATTCAAGTCAATTTTATTTTATTGCTGTACTGTAATAATCCCACAATACATGGAGGAATTATAAGTTGATCAAGTTTAAGGTCTAAATTATACTAGCTAATATAGGATTGTGACACTGTAGAATGACTCTAGTAGCCTATTTGTAATGCTTAACCAGTCCATTGTTAATTGTGTTTCACAAACACCTGAGAAGCATGTGAATTATAAGTTTATTCTATAAGATGGTGTTTTGCTGCCTGCTATACTTGAATGTGTTTATATTATTATTAAAATATGACCGGAACATCAACAAACAGATCGGTGAAGAATAATAACTCACTGGTCATTGTTGGTGGTTTTAATGCGAACACATGTGGATCTGACCAAGCATTCAGTAGCTTTTGATGACTCATTTCAGTCACTATTCTACTGAAAATGTGCATCATGTTAAAGCTGCAACTAGCATAATCTGTTTGCATAATTGCCATTTGTCAAAGTTGTGTCGCAATCCTGTAGTAAAATAACCCACATGACAAGGTCACGTTTCTGCTATTTGATTTACAATGACTTCCATCAGAGACAATGACCACATCAGCACTAATCTTTTTTGTAACACAACCCAATTTGAATTGTCTGTCTTATTAGTCAATTGAATGTCTTAGAGCTTGGAGCCTCTGAAAGCTTCTGTGAGGCTGTGGTTGTATTGATATTGTAGCTGAGTAACTCTACAGACCTACTACATGCCCCTGCCTAAATATTATCCATTGTATTTAGCTAAACAGCTTCAGGCAAGTCAGATGTAGATCCAGGCCTCTTCAGTAAAAAGAAAGCTCCTCATCGTACAACACAGTCATAGATTCCCAGTGATAATTTAGTGCCTCATGTTGGCCTCATAAGGTTGAATCTCATAACGAAGCTTAGGAGGAGAAAGATGTGAATGTTCCTCTTGGTGTTTATCAAGCTCAACACAAACTATACACACAGCCTGGACAGCTCACACCTATTAGACCGGACTCCAGTCTAGACGTCGTTTAAATCACTACCAAATGGTTTTCCACCAGGCCTTTGCCAGAAGCTCCACTAAGGTCATGGAATTTACCCTCATGTTCGGAGCAGAGACGCTGGGCCAACTCTTGTCTTTCTGTTAAGCAAAGCAGTTTGGTTTTTTAGAGCTTGTTTCACTAGAGCAGAGTCGTGTTACTGCGGCGCTGGGCCTTTTATGACCTCCGGGTCTGCTGGTCTGGACATCTGGGTGTGCATGGCTAGACTTGTCTCACAATAGTGACTCAGAAATAAATCTTGGTTGGGGTGGGGTGGGGGTTTGAGGGGGGTGAATATGAGGTAGCAGCGGGTGCAAGAGGTGCAACACGGCCGCCAGGTGTAACATCCGTGTGGTTAAATGGGTTCTTTGATATTATCGAGAGATTGGAAGTTTTGCTGATGTTGTAACAACACTAACACAACTTTATGCGACTGTATACTGTGGCTACTTTTGTAACAGTGCGGCTCAATAATGGTCGACATCAGTATGGAAAGCCTGCATCATCAGAACTACAGCTGTATCTAATTATTCCAGGAATGCAGGGCTTTTGTGCAGAATATGGGCTGGCTTTCTCAAATCCTGCTCTTCCCCCCTCTTTTTTCCCTCTCAGCTGAGCTCCTTCGGCAATGCCACGGTCTCCTCTCTGATGAGACGATGAGAACCCACACCCGTGGGGCCCCCACAGTCTTCTTCATAAGTCTGCTGTGGCCCCTGCTCGCCCTGGTGGCGGCGGCGGCGGCGGCGGTGGCGGACGTGGACCCCAGTGGAGGAATCCCCTTCATGGGAGGCAACTATGAAGGGCATCCCATGTTGTACTTCAACAGGGGGGACGTGGAGGCGCTGCAGTACTCGGCCGCGGGGACTCATCGGGATATGGCCAGGAGGATCCGTGAAGCCGGGGAAACGATGCTGGAGCACCCCGAGGAGTACCTGCCCCCCTGGAGCCCCGCCGAGTTCAGCGCCCGCTGGAATGAGGTGTATGGAAACAACCTGGGCGTGCTGTCCATGTTCTGCCTGCTCTACCCTCACAGGGCCGGGGCCCTCAACCTGGCCAAGGACTACATGGAGAGGATGGCGGCTCAGCCTAGTTGGTAGATTTTCTGTCTTTTTTATTATTATTATTTCATCTATTTAATTTGACACAGTGAGATTTGAGGCCTGTTTTTCTTCTTAGAAAATCAAGAGCTTACAGATGGTTCCTGATATCTCTCTCCACCCCTGTGTGTGTATCATCAGGGTATTAATGCTCAATCCTCTCCCCCTCCAGTCCCACTCACTTGAGTCTTCTCATTTTTCTCTGTATGCAGCGCTCTGGTGAAGTTGCATTGTGGTCCGATAAGTCTGTGGTCCAGGAAATATGTTTAGCAGCTGTCTCCTGAACATGCACCCCCGATGAAAGGAAATGAAATGTTCAGATGTGAGCTGAATACCAGACTGTGGCTGAATCCACTTTGTCCTAATTGTTAGCATTACCTAAAGCAGTGTTTCTGCATCTTACATAATATTCGTCTATTTTCTCAAATCATCTTCTATAAACATCATGGAGTAATGCAAACAACCTATATGAATTTACTAATTTAATTTTGAATTTCCCTGTGGGGATTCATCAGAAACTGAACCCTAAAAAACAGCCGTCAGGACTTCTGTAACTTTGTGATGTCACAACAAAGCGTTATTTCTCTCAGCCTTGCTCCATATACCATCTTTCTAGACCCACTATTTAAATTGCAGTATATGGTTTCCCTGGGTGTTTACCTCTATTCAGTTACTCAGAAAACAGCCAGCCAATCAGAACAGAGGCTCAGAGCCTCCTCTCTTCTGATTGGCTCGCTGAACTGTTGTTACTAGATCTCCAGAGAGAAGCCTGAGAGTGGAAATTCCACCCAGACGTTATTTTGAAATGTAAAGTCCTAACTTTTAAAAGAAAAACAATGTAACGAAGCCAAAAACATGGTTATAGTTCATCTCATGACCATTGAGTAGGAACCACTGCTACAGTGTGCAGTGTATATATGAATAACCACAGGACGTCTGTGTAGCAATCAAAATAAATAAGATGTAATATAGAAATCTGCACAATGTAAACATGACATTATGGAAAATATTAAATTCCAAATCAAGTTTGATCTCTTGGGTAATAAAGCAGGATCTGCCTCCAAGCACTTGTCATGCCAGTTAAGATTTTACTTTAGATGTGTAGAACTCAACTGTCACAGCAAACGTGGGACCTTGAGGGAGGGGGTCAGGGGTTTTGGCACTCAAGCACTATACTTACTTACTTACACTATACTTAACCTGGGACCTGAATGTGTTCTGCAGTATAACCTGGTAGAATATGTACTCAGCCAATCATACAACACTATATCGTTTTGACCAGTTTTTGTGCTGTTGACTCATCAGCTGCTGAACACAGCTGCAAAACTCAGTCTTTACATCCTGTTTTTAATGCGGTGAGTAATTTTACTCATCAGCTGCAGAGAAGAGATAGAGAAGTAGATGAGGATAACTTTTATGAACTGGCTCTGCTGCTTTTAATGACATCAGCATTGACGAGCAATCAAACTGAGCTAGTTGGCTACTGTTGTATTTTATTTTGACTGGATGTCTGTGTTGTATTTTGACTATTGTTTAGTGAATGGTCCAAGACAAATTTCCCACAAGAAAGTCTATCCTATCCTAAAATGCACTAGACTTTGTAAACTCTAAACTAAACAATAGTGAGTTATTGATTATTCACCTACACAGTAAATAACCTCAAGGTGTTGGAGGAGGTTGCAGAAGAAAGGCTCAGAGTCTCTGATTGATCAAGTAAAGGTTGGATTATGAGTCCAGGGGTTGATGCTAGCTGCTTTGTTGTGACATCACAAAGTTACAGGAGTCCTGACGGCTGGTTTTAAGACTCTATCTTTGAATACAGGCTGTGTGTGTTTCCCTGTGGACTGAGACTTTGATACTTTCATAGTACTAATGTAGAACTGTGATATTTAAAACGCAGATGGACATCTACCTTTACACTGTATGTGACCTTTAATAATGCTTCACACCGTGTGAAGTGTGATCAAAAGTCAGCCGACTCCATCCATTCAGCCCATGTCTGGACAAGCATTCTGCTTTTCAGAGGCGGCCATGGACCTGGACCTTTAAGCTTGCATCAACTGTCAACAGTGCTTCCGTATTTCCACAACAATTTGATTAAGTTCAATGAACATTAGTTCTGGCTGGCAAGTGCAAAATGGCTGAGAAGTGGATTACAGCCATTCACTGCTTCCAAGTTCTCCACAGCTTTTATTTAGAGGACTAAAGGAGTGAAGGTCTCAGAAATGATGCTAGGGGAACATTGCATACAGTGATGGTATCCGGGGTAACCTACTGTTCATTTACATACATTCACATCACCTCAAACAATGAACACTCGGTTGCTACCTACAGTGTAGTGACTTCTCTTTGGCAATACTTGAATCTAATTTTCATAAATATTCTCTTATTCACTTTTTAACATTTGGTGTCTGCAGATACTGAAGTTATGATTCTCATACTTAACCTAAGTATGTTGGATAGCTGTAATCCTAATTTATTTGGCGCACGCTTTACAAACTACTTGCTCCAAATCCCTAAGTTTCGTAGACAATCTTCTCTACTTGTGCTTCTGTTCTACTTCATTTTAGCATCCGCCACTATCCTGTGATAGTCCTTTAAAACGGTTAACATTGAAGTTTAAATTCAACAACGGTCTGACCGACTATGAAGCTGTAGGATAAAAACCGACGAGTATGATACAGAGACCTTAGAGGTGGTCATAAAGACACAACTGTATTAACAAAAAGACTGTTGTTGTTGTTTTCATATCCTTTTATTTGGTAGTGATGGTAAACACAACAAACATTTAAAACGAAACTAATCTTACATTTTGAACAGAGACTTAAGATGATGAATGCCCTTGTGAAGAATCTTAGTGTAAAAAACAAAAACAAAACAAACACTTAGAAAAACAGAGTACTTTAATGGAGTTAGGTTTTCAAAAGATATTCAAAACTGATTCCATGCAAGTTTTTGTCATTTTCAACACTTTGTTTTTGTTTTTAATTTTATTATCTGATTAAGCCGTTTTTCCTGTATCAAACACTGGAGGAAGGAAATGTGAAAATGAATCAGATCACTTAGTTATTTCCTGTGTTCTGGATCTACACCCCATCTCCAATTCACTGGCCAGTTATAGTCTGGGAATTTATTTAATTCAAACTAGGGTATCAGGTACCAAGTTAACTCTGGTTTTGGCTGAAATGTGGGACAATCCCCACTCTTGCAGGTACCCCACCCCCTCTCCTCCCTCATGCAGAGAGGGAGGGGGCGGGGGTCCACCAGCTTAATCCTTCTCATTTTGCTGCACGGCCACTGTGTTCCCTTCAGCTATTGAACAGAAAAGGAAAGGGGATTTTCCAGTGGCTTATTCCTCTGGGTTGGGTGGGGGGGTGGGCTGTGGGTGTGTGTGTGTGTGTGTGTGTGTGTGTGTATTGGGGGGGGGGGGTTAGATGGCGTGGTGTTATACATTTTTTACAATATCATTACATGTGCCACAGTGCAGAAACGAGAAGCCACCGAGCATGTGTTTTCACATCTTAACAACACACTGAGTTTTCTCCTTGGCCGCACTTTTATTATGGTCACTGAACCTCTGAGGGCTTCTGCAGCGTGGCTCCAGGAATCAGTCAGCTGTGGTATTCATGACCTTCAATTATGTCTGCAGCGGCTCCACAAACCATGTTTCGATGGGGGAACTTCTACTTTGTGGCATATTGGTGCCTGGTCCGTTTCTCACCATTTTCTTTTTTTTTTTTTCACAGTCTGCAAACATGCTGAAGTGAGACTTTGTGTGCTTTGGAATAATGCAATATACAGTGGAGCGGTGACTTGGCAGTTACTGTATTACACTTTTCCGTTTTGCCATATGAGCAAACTGCAGCATAAAGAAGTTTAATCCCTTCGCATGACGAGGCAGGAAGCGATTTTCAAATAAACGTCAGCTGCCACTTAACAAGGGGAAACTGTTTGACCGACATCAAATAGAGGAACCTGCTCAAATATCACTGACATACTCTATCACGGCTTTAATTACCGCTACGTTAACGGAGCAGGTGTAAGTTCAGAGATTTGCTCGGGAGTCGGACTCTACAGAAAGCTGAGGTGAAGTAAACTAAGTCAGTCCCAACTGGTTTTCAGAGAGGCCTCACAGCAGTGTACAGGTTCTCCTTGTCAAATCACAATGCAATTAAAAGTAGCTCAGTCAAAATATTATTCAAGTGAAACTACTTAGGTATTTGCTTAGAAAAATGCTTAAATATAAGTGTTCATAAAGGAATGAACAACATTTCCTCTAGACTGGCAAATAGACAGCTGATAATGCTAAAGCTGAGAGGCAAAACCTATAACTAGCTTATTCGAACTACAAAATATACTCAACAACACCAACATCACACTAATGTAAAGAGCATAAGCCGCAGTACAGACAATGAAAACATTTTTTTCTTTTTTCCCCCCTATTCCATTTGGACAAGGATGGTAAAACAGAGTACCACATTAGTAGTCTGTTTCACATTCCCTGGCAGCTCAGTGCACTGACTGCAACTTAAGACGACTCATGCAAATAGATGAAACTCAAGCAACTTGAGAAAACATCAATTTGATGATGAGCTCATAACAGAATTGTTTCCATGGTCACTCAAAGTGTTGAACCTGGCTGGGATGCACTTTGTACAAAGTTTGTTCAATGCCCAGTTGTGACTCAATAAATCAAAGGTATGCATCACTGGAGTAATTCACTTATTTTAAAGTTATTTTTTGCCTGGATTCCAGTAGTGACAGTGAGAAAGAGACAGAAAGTGAAAGAGTGCAGAGTGATGATATGCAGCCGAGGGCCACCGTGGCCACTGGGATTAGGACAATGGCTGCTACTGACCACGACTGCACTTTCGTGGTACATCCACTACAGATGTGATACAGGCAGCAGAGATTACAGCCAACATCTGGATATATTATTAGAAGAGAGTGATAGAGGTGTTCTCAGAGGACAGTGTAACAAAGTCTCACACTGGCGTGTGCTGATGAGAATGGCAGGGTGGTGAGGTCAGCTGGCAGCGTTAACCCTAACCCTAATGGCTGTTCCAGGATGCTACTCTGTGTTTACTCTGAGTCAGTCTCGAGAGACAAGCAGTAGAAATGATTCATGTAAGAATCATGCTTACTTGGAAAGCTGAAGGAGGCGCCCACAGCTCGCTCTAACACATGGGTGATACCCAGAATCTATCTATCTATGCTCAATTTTTCAAATAATATATAATTGTATTAGTATTTTATATTTCAGATGGAAGTGATGGTATGGTTTTACAGCCATTCCTACAATGTAGCCTACAGTGAAGCTCATTTTTCACTCGTCAAAAACAGATGGCAAAAGAAGAAAAAAAAGTCTTAGTATGAAAAATATTGCACATGGCATTAAATATTGAGCTCTTTTACATTATTTGACATTTTGGCCTAAGTCTAGCACAGGAAAAAAGAAAAAAGCAGATCCAAAATGCAGGTGCTATGTCTAGCATGACCACAATGGTCATATTCATGGAGAATACGCCATCTGAAAACATATTGTAATTCACCTCTAATTTTCATAATACAGGAAGTAAACTATAATATCATGTGTCACTTCTTTATCAACTAATTTGTAAAAAAAAAACAAAAAGCAGCTCTGTTGCGATGTTGGGAAACAGACCTCAACATGGCAACAGTTGTATATCAACATGAGGTTATTTTGGTTTCATCACCACAGCTGAAGTTCATTTCTTTTTTAATTAAAGCGCCCGCAGTGATTAGAGATTACCTCGCACTTTTACCTTTTTACAACAGCCGCGCTATTACAGAAGTCAGCGTTCTTCCAAACCCAACACCTGTCGACCAGGAGAGACTGCGCACGTTACGCTTTTTTTATGCCTCTTTATTGGTGCAGCTGTATTTGTGGTGTGAAATAAAATGCTACTTAACATCTGTATTTTCTGCTTGCACAGTGAGTGGATGTTTTACAGCTGTGTTTAAAGCTGATTAATAAGTTTTGCACAGGAAATGTGTTTTTGTTCACAATCGCAGCATTTCGGTTTTATTTTAAACTTTCCCACCTGCCATCTGCCTTCGCTTCACCATCGGTGTTTTGTGCTGTGGTTTGGTGTTGCAGGCTGGTCAAAGACGCCCCGTGGGATGAGGTTCCTCTGGCGCACTCTTTGGTCGGGTTTGCCACCGCTTACGACTTCCTGTACGAGTACTTGAGCAAGGGCCAGCAGGAGCGCTTCCTCCAGGTGATCGGCAACGCGTCGCGCCTGATGTACGAGAAGTCCTACGTCCGAGGCTGGGGGTTCCAGTACCTGCACAACCACCAGCCCACCAACTGTGTGGCGCTGCTCACAGGAAGCCTGGTTTACATGACCCAAGGTCAGTGACACACGTTTTTGATACGTATGTGTGTTTTTTTGTGTGGTTTTTTTAATGACGGTGCTACGTCCACATACCCACATGATGTTTATTATCAAATGTTGGGACCATTAGCTTCATTCAACATTCGCTCTGTTTATCTCTCAGCAGATTTTTCTTCAGCAGCCTTTTAAAGGTTTTATGACAGATTTAGCAACTTTATGGAGCATGTTTGCCACTTTTCCCTTTCGAGAGAAGCCAGAGCTGCTCACGTCTTTACCATTTCATTTCACCATTTAACTTGATTTTATGTTGCTCACTTGGAAGAGTTTAGTCATTACATGATTTATTGTGTCGGGGTCTTCTGTATTAAAAGTAATTATAGACCATGAAGTGCCACAGTTGAAATGACCGCCTACATAGAAGCTCAGTGGATTCACAGGTGGATTTAGACTGAAATCAGATTGAATGAGAAAAAAACTACCCAGTCAATGTCAGTTCAGCCGAGTGTAAATGATGAGCATTGAGCATCAACATTTTAGCCAGTTTTGCTCGACATTTGATCTTTAATAGAACATATCACTTTTCCATAGCTTTCAGTAACATTGCATGCTCTGTCAATGGATCCTCAGTTTCAGTTATATGGATTTTATACTTTTATCTGTTCATTTACAGACAAATATGTTCCTCCACTCTGTGCCTCTGCCACTAAATAGTATTAATTGTAATTCTAAAAAGGTAACTTCATAACATTGAGAATAAAAATTGGTGTGTACGTCTGTGCTCATCAAATCGTCACTGTGTTTCCATAGTTGTGGCTGCTCTCTATCACTGATAGTGTCATGTCCGTTTCAGGAGCTCCTTCTTAAACTTCCATTTACATCACATCAGTAATATAAACTTGTAAACTTCATATTTCTGACTCCAGAAAGAATCAAAGAGAAAGAAGATTTTAATTTATATTATTAATAATAATAATGATTAAAAAAATAATGCACACAGCCTGTATTCAGAAAATGAGCTGTCAGGACTTATGTAACCTTCTGATGTAGCAACATCTTTGTCCATGCTCCAAGCCCCGCCCACCTGTACCATCAGACCATGCAGGATCTGCTTTCTCAGAGTGTTTATCTAAAATCTGCTATATTTTTATCTCCACAACAACAACAACAACAACAACCTTGAGGTCCATATCCACTCTTGTGATTGGTTCAATAACCTGAGAGAAAGGATGTGAAACTACACATTAAACCACAGATACAGGATTTCCTCTCACGCATCAACATTGCAGATAAAGCAGAGAGTGCAAAAGATGGACTAGTGATGAACCAGTGTCAGAGTGAGACTCGTCAGTACTCACTTTGCTTATGAGAGAAACTGACTGGAATTTCAGTGGTGTCAGCCTGAGGTTATATCTGCCATCTCTGTTCTTAATCCTTTGTAATTGCTCTCCAGACGAGGTTTTCCCCAACTGTCACACTCTCCTTTTAAGAAAGAGTTATTTTCTTTTTCTGCAGCGTTTCCTTTGTGGGATCTGATTCCCTGGTCCTTTTGCCTCAATATCCTGCACTAAGCACTGTGTATAGCAGCAGAGATGGGCCATCAAAAGGTGAAGTCCTGCAGTGCAGCCTGTTTTGCTTACAGGGATTTGATTTCTGGTACAAAAGATCCAGTCCTGATGTGAACCAAACGACAGCTGTCTTACTGGGAACCGCTTTGGTCACAGTGGTTTTATTTGAGGCTTTTATTGTATTTAATTTTTTTTGTAGATGGCAGAATTGGGCTGAAAGCTCGGAGAACACTCAGGAGAGTCGCAGCCTCTCTTAGCTTCACCAAAAAAGGGAGTTTTCTGCCTTTGTTACCGGAGGAAAGAAATGTGTCTAACTGCTGCTCGAGTGCTTTGTTTACGACACATTTTAGTGCGTTTTACCAGAGGGCCCCATGCAGTGATGATGGTTTCATACCTAGCAGGGGTGAGAAAACTGCTTCTTGATAGATTGCTAACACATGATGGATTTGCAATGATCGTCTTTATTTCAGCTGTTTCATTTGACAGCTTCACTCAGGCGTCACCTCCTTGCCTCTTTGTATAAGTATCATTAATTTCCTGTGCAGCGGGGGATGGCTTTACGCCTAAATATTATTCTGTCAGATGAAATGGAAATGTTCCAGTGAGACCAGCCAGACACGAACAAACTTTGGTTCCTCTGTCACAAAAGTTAAGCCCAAGGCTGACACGTTGGACAAAGTTATTATTTCTTCATTGTTTGGTGCCTTACAATAACAGTTCACAGAATTGAAAAATGTTTGTGCTCTGCCAGACCAGAGTTGTTAAGATGAGCTGATAACGAGGCAGCGGCAGCTTCGAGGAGATGTGCATTCCATATGCAGGTGTTTGCCTGTTGGTGCCTTCAAGCATCAGAGTGGTGCACAGTTTAAATACAGTTCATAATTGTGAACCCGGACTCCACTGTCAACCACATCCTTGGCCCTGACCACCCACACTGTCATATCAGGTCTTATCAGTAACTTACACATCATGCTATTGTTTTACTCGTGATATTTTCAGGTTTGGCATCCTGTTAGATGTTTGTAAAGTTTAGAAGAAGGAGTCATGACATGTTTTCTGATTCTGGACTTGGCTGATAATCAATAATCCAATATTTGACATTTGATAATATCAGGTTGTGTAATATTTTCATCCATTTTGCAGTATATTTTATTAAACTGACTTGTTTTCAGCTTTTCCGTCAGCACTTCTTTGCTTATAATAAAAAATACAATGATGAAACAGTATTTTATATAAAAACAGGACCCGTGAACTCATACCAGATCGAATTGCAGTGCTGTGAAAAGCCCCCGCCCTCGTCAGGCATCTATTCCTGCCCACCACATTCCTGAACTCTTTTCTTTTTTACAGCAGAGCAGAGTGACGGAGAGACTCGTGTTACTGAAACACTTTGTCACTTAAATGCTTAAGATCATCACGCAAATTTTATTATTAGGCAAAGATAATCTAAGTAGCCTAAATATAAAATGCAATTTATAAATGACAATTCTATTTATTCTATTTATTAAAAAGCTATCCAAATCCTGACCCTATAAGAAAGTAATTGCTCCCCTTGTCAACAAACTGTGATGAACCCATTTTTTTGGGTGGAGTTCAGTTTCACTATCCACACCCAGACCTGATCACAGACCTGTGGCATCCAGAAATCACTTAAATAGAACCTGTCTGACAGAGTGAAGTAGGCTGAGAAATCTCAAAAACCACAAAACCAACACATCACACAACAACAACAACAACAACAGATGAAAAAACATTATTGACGTCTATCAGTCTGGAAAGTGTTACAAAGCCATTTCTAAAGCTTTGGGACTCCAGCGAACCATTTACATTAACTTGGGCTATCTTTGTTTCATATTAAAATTTGATGATCTGAAACATTTAAATGTGACAAATGTGTAAAAAAAAAAGAAAAAAAAAGCACTTTTTCACAGCACTGCACATTTGGTCTGAACAGCATTGAACTCAGGTGTGAATATGAGTGTGTGCGGTTGTTTGTCTCAACATGTCAGACCTGTCATAGGCTCTTATGTGTCAGTTATGTAATACTAGCTAATATGATATCTGTATTGCACTCATCAGATGTTTTTACAGTCCTTCTTTGCACCTCACACATGAAAAATAACCCTCCATGCCAGATCTGTGGATGAGCCTCAGGGAGGCTGGAGCCACACCTCAGACATGTGTCTCATTCAGGCTCAGTGGCTGCTCTAACCTCTTAACATGGGTGGTAGGCGGTGTGTCAGGGGCTTATAGTAAATGTGGAGTCACTAATGCTTACGCTCATTCAATTCAGAGTCAGTGACTCATGATGAAACATTACATTCCTCTTGTGAAACTCAAATCTTTCTCCGAAATATGTAACGGAAAAAAAGATTATACAGCAGAAAATGGAAGAGCTGCTACTGTATTATCCAGTTCTTTCCTCCAGTTTGTCATCATTTTCCAGGCAATGAAATTATGTGTAACATAGGAAACATCTGTCTCGGTGTAAAAGCACTTATCATGATATTGGTGCAAGTGGTTCAGTAAGAAACCAGACAAAATCAATGTTCTCACACTCACCAGATTCTTCTCATTTTCATATTCATTGTTCTTATTTCTAGTAAATCAAAGTAAGATGCAGATTAGACTGTCACTGAAAAGCTGCAATAGTCTGTGGCTATTGTTAGCAAATTTTACATCAGGTCAGTATATAGGCTATAAGACTATTATTACCATTTACATTACACCTTTATTGTCACACTTGGCAAGAGTAGCTGCTCGTTGAATTAAGTTACATAATGTGCTGGAAAGTCAAGCAGTGTTTAAACAGTGTGAATAGGTTCAAGCTGTCATATGACATAACTATAGCAAAGGACGTACAGTCAATGTAAACCCTCATAATTGGGCTGTCAGCATGTGGGGAACATATTTCAGCACTGACTTTCTTCCCTAAAGTTGCCCTTCATCCACCCTGTGTGTGAAGAGAAGGAGTCCAGGTCGAGTTAAAGGGCGTTATTGAGAATAAATCCCTTGATCTTTATCATTCCTTCAGGCAGCAGAGTGACGTTGCTCTCAAGAGTTGTGGGACAGTTCCAGTTCCCACAGCTTGAAGCTTGTTGTGTGCAGAAGGAGGGATAGGGGTGTCTAGAACCAGCACCAGGACCAAGAGTCAGACCTATAAAAAAAAACTACCCTAGAGGAATTAGCCACCTTATTAAACTCTAGGAAAACAGGAAATTAAAGGTAGAGCAACAGTTACTTTACTGTCCTGGATACAGCACCGATACTCACTGTTGCTGCTTTGGTTAAAACAAAAAATCTCCAGCAGCCCAGAAAGACCACAATTTTAAAAGAGCTGACTGTGAAACTGTTGACAGATCCTCGTGTAAATTGTCATTGTGTCTATAGTAGGCTACCTCTGCTGCATCTATTTTCACATTCAAGTTCATTAGTTTGAAGTTGATTTCATTTGAATTTCTTTTCATAACGCCTCCATTGAACTCTGTTGTCCTGTCATATAGTTTCTGTTCGTGCACTTGCTGACTGCTCTGTTTCTCTTCTGTTTTCTGTTAAATAAGAACACTTACTATTTCTTCCTCTTCTGGAAAAATAGAAGACCGTTCTTCAGGGGAATGGTTGGGATTTTTTTTTTTTTTTTACCAGGAAAGATGTACTTGTCACCAATAATTTAGTTGAACTAACCATAAAAAGGAACAGCAGAGACTCTCCATTCTGTTTTTGAGTATTAACAAAGTACGGTAGTTGGGAATAGTCCACAAAGACTTAACTCCCTTGTCATCCAACAAGTCTCTAGCTAGCACAAACAGGCTAGCCAAAAAGGACCATATTTTTCAAAGTGAAGACCAAAATATCATAGCTTTACCCAACACTGATGTTGCTTTGTCTCAGCATTAGACAGAAACTGAAACTTTATTAGGTGACAACATGACATTGTAATTATTGCGACCAAAAAACATCAATGACAAATGTTTAACAATGCGGATGCATTGTTAAACATTTGTCATTGATGAGCAATAGCCAATGACGGCTGCTGTTAATTTATGGATCAAACCAGCACTTGTCTTAAGTCCATGTAATGTTTTTACTTTTGAGAAAGTGTCTGAAGCCCGTCCAGTCTGCCCTAAAGCGTGGCCCAGGACTGGGAGAGGGCTGGTGAAGCGCTATTTGTGTAAATGTGGTCTTTGTGCGTGCCAGGAGTTCCTGTTTGATGGTAAATACCTGCTCTGGGTAGTTCCAGCGGTCCCCAAAGTCAAACTAAACACTGCTGGGGACGGCTCCAGTGGGTGGACCCCGGCGCTGTACCCACCCAACCAGTTACTGCCGATGGCCCCCGGGATTCCTCAAAGAGCTGTGGCTTGAGTGTTTATGTGGTCACTTGTTCTCATAGTAAACTCTATGTGTGTGATCCGGCGTGTGTGTCTGTGTGTGTGTGAGAGAGAGTATACATGGTATAGTGTGCCATAGTGGTGTCATGCTTTCCATGGCAGGGCTGTGTGTGGAAGGTTTCTGTAGGTAACAGACTGAGGAGAGCCTTGTTTGCTGTTTTTCATTAATTCCATCGGTGACATAACACTCACAGTCGTGCACTCTGAACATGAGGTCCTGCTCGCTTTGTAGTGCACGTCCTCTCACTTAATGTCCTGCTGAGAACATACCGTATTCTCAATAATCTAAGCACTTTCAAGGCCCGCTGCCTCCAAGGAGGATTACCGCTCTGTCTTTGTTTATGCAAAGCAGCAGAAGTCTATTCCTGGCCATATACAGTATGCTAACACTTGTCACCAGCTTTTCAGTGGGGATTAGCATAAATGCATAAAAAGCTAACAGTAGACCAGTGATATTGTCCATAATACACCACAGGCTTTATTTGGGAAATGTGTTCCCACTGCTGTCCTGCTTCTCTGGTTCAAATGAGATACCTCTATGTAGCTAACTGCAGCTTTTTGCTCATAAGAACTAGCTCTGTGAGTTCAAATTGTTTACAAATCAGTACATAAACTAGTTTAGATATTGCCTCAATCTATAGGTTAATTTGCATTGAACTAGATTGTCCATTAATCAATGTTTCCCAGGTTTGGCGAATCATCTTCTACAAATTATGTTCAGTGTTCACTGAAGTAGGAGCACAGATCAGCCTGATTCTGAGGAGCTGGAATGATTTAACCTCATACTTCCACAAGGACACTGTGCAAACATCATCCTTATGTGCATCCACAATAACTCCAGAAAAGACTTTAATATCCTCAACAAATCATACCAAGTGTCAGACATGCTGCGGCCACAGCGGGTTTCCTTTTTCTCGCCTGCGGACGAGATATTAAATAGTCCACTCAGCTGTGGCGCGTGAAAAAAACTTAAAATTGATTTAATATTTATTTCTCTGTGACCATGGTAGTGCCCTTTGGGATAATACTTGCTTCGCTTCGGACAGTTCACGTCTTCACAATTAATTCTTCATAATTGGACACCTCGCAGGGCATTATCGATATGTTTTACTAACTACTCACTTATCTAATTAATTAATTAATTTTGAATATGTGCCTTTGTTCATACTTTATACTGTATCTTGAGGTCAACATGGAAGCTCACACTTCAGTTTCACACTTCAGTTTTTTCAAGTAAAGCTGGTCTAGGTTATTTCTCTCCCTCCAGGCAGCCATTTTCCTGTGTCAATCGATGCAAATCAATTTTCCAAGAAATGAAACAAAGTATTGTGGTCGTACATGAGGAAGTAACTTAACACTGACTGAGGGCTGCTGCCAGTGCATTTCAAATCAAACTGACCTCCTGCCAGGCCTGAGCACCAGGGACTTTGCGGCAGCTGAGTTGGAAACATAGATGCAGTTGTTGGACAGCTCACCAGCTACATATGTTCCCCACATTCCCCCACATAGATCGCTACATGCTTTGCCAGTCCTCTGTGTGTCTGTGTTGACACTCAGTTGAAGTCAGTTACAGTTAAAAATGTCAAATGTTCATCAGGCAGTGTCAATAACAAAACCAATGTGCTGACTAGACATCTGTGACTGCATTGTTCCAGGTTACCTTCAGGAGGCGTACTTGTGGACCAAGCAGGCGCTGTCCATCATGGAGAAGTCCATGGTCCTCCTGCGTGACGTGACGGACGGCTCCCTGTACGAGGGCGTGGCCTACGGGACATACACCACCCGCTCTCTGTTCCAGTACATGTTCCTGGTGCAACGCCACTTTGCCATCGGCCACTTCGACCACCCCTGGCTCCTCAAACACTTTGCCTTCCTCTACAGGACCATTCTGCCCGGTAACAGCCAGCAGCCCTTTTTTTTTTACTCTTTAAAATGCTGGGAAATGCATGTGACATAATGACACTTTAGGCCAGGGTTCCCCCTTGCATGTTTTAGAAGTTTCCTGCTACAACACACCTGATTCAAATGAGTGGCTCGTTATCAGGCCACTGCAGAGCTTGATAACGAGCCACTCATTTGAATCAGGTGTGTTGTGGCAGGAAATTTCTAACACATTCAAGGCAGTGGCCCTCGAGGACTGGAATTGGGGAACCCTGCTTAAAACGAAGAATAAAAACAAGACAAAGTCCAATCAGAGTTACTCGGAAGAGAGCCAATCACAACTAATCTCTTTGTACAGTAGTAAGGTTAGATACACACATTTGATCTCAGCCACTGAAACAACTAAAAGTAGACGTAAAAAAAAAAAAAAATGTTAGCTGTGAAAATTAACACTGACTGGTACCCACAGAGGCTGCTGCTGGGAAGTGTCAGTTCCATTTGGTGCTCATGCATCTACAGCTTTCAAACTTTATCCTGTCACATTGCTGCATTCTGTTGTGTTGTGTGTATTTGCCACACATTTGTCTATCCGGTGGTGCTGGATGTATCTAGTTCCAGTGCATTGAGCTCTCAGGGCAACCATACTTTTTTTATTACATGAATATATAGTATATGTAGGCTGCCAGAGTCATCAAACCATGAGTAAGTGCTTACTTAGCTCACCAGCTGGTCCAAACATGTGTGAATGCATATACATAGTCAGAAAACTATATGTATTAGATTAGGCATGAAAATGACCTCAGGCTGCCACGCTGGAGAGGAGCTTCTCCTCTCGGCCGATATGGGTTATGCATGCGTGTAGTCATTACCTTTCTGGATGCCTTTCAAAGCTGAGCTGAGATCTGCAAGGGATCAGCGGCATCCTGGAAGTTTGATCTGAAGGTCAGGACGAGGGCAGCGGCAGAGGAAGAGGAGGGGGGCGCCCACCTTGGGTCAGGCTCAGACATTTCACAGCCCCCCGCCAACAGTTTCTGTATTGTGTCTGAACGGCACTGCCGCACTCAGACAGCACCTCTAATTACAGCAGCCAGGAGAGCCCTCAGACCCCCGAGTCACAATAGCAGCTTTCTCCCTCCACCAGACTGGAAGACAAGGCCAGATTATCCTCAACTGGCCCCTGAGCAGCCTGGATGATTGCTGTCCCTCTCACTGACTGTGTGTGTTCATGGTTCTGTGTTTGCATAGAGCAGGCAGAAACTAACCACCACTAGAAAATAATGTGCACTCACTTATGATAAAAATTGTATTTAAATCAATTGAAATAACTTCAGTGCTTATGAGTTGGAGAAAAACCAGAGCTGAAAAGGTGTCATACCGAGCATGAAGTGTTGCACTGCACTGAAAGAAGTTAAAGTGTCAGTTGATATGTACAGTATGTGATAAAAAGGAAATGGGAGCATTAAGTTAAGAGAGGGTGAAAATGTCTGTCCATTTATGTGTCAGTTGGAGTTTGACATGTAATATGAAGTGTGAGCACTGAACGGAGCTGAGCTGTTAGTTGGGCGATCGCTGTCCTCTTACCGCATGTTTGTTTGTTTATGACTGGAAGCAAACACTAAAAAAAGTGAAGCTGACATTGAAGCTCCAAACCAATACTTGCTTAAGCTGAAATAGTATCTCTTCAGATGCTGTAATAAACTTGGTGGCCGTTTCTCCATATAGAGCAGGCCAAGTCTGGACTCTCTTACTTGGGAGTTTGAACTTCACAAGTTCACCTCAGAAATCCAGACTCAGGACAGAAAGACTATTTGCAGTTGGAACAGTGGTGTACTTCCTGATATCAGCAGCTCGGCGCAGGTTTCACTTCAAGACACACCTGTACTTGACTGTACTGCGGCTAAAGTAGTAGTACACTGCCTCTGTACATTTTCATTTATATTAATTTATTTCTATTAAAATGTGTTATCTATTGTTCAGTAAAGCACGCATTCATTCAGCATCACCCTGTCCAACAAACGAGCAACAACAAATATTCTTACACTCAAATCAAATTTGAGCTTTCTCAAGTATTTTTTTCAGATATTAAAAAAGTATGAACAAATTAAAACAGTTTGGACAGAGACAACAGAAAAATAAGCTTGCATTAGTACCACCAGGTCATCTCAGGAGCTGCTGGTTTGAATGTTAAAAAAAAAAAAAAATGCACTGAAATCTACATGAACCTTGTTTTTAATTCTATGTTTACATCTTGGAAAATGATGTAGCTGAATTAGCTATTACAAGCTTGTCTTTGTCAACTTCTGTTTGATGGACTGACAGCTGTCATTAGATTACGCTCATACTGAGAAAAAAAAAAAACATTGAAATGTGATGAAAAAGTTGTGGATGTAATAAGGGGCTTTCCAAGCACGCTTATGAACGTTTATTTATTTAAGTGGTCATTGGACAAAATGCTGTGAATTATGGTGTGTCAAAAACTGACATTTTAAGATGTTTTTACAAGCTCCACATATCGCTAAATGTTATATTTTAGTTGTTTTTGGCACGACAAACGAAAGATCTGGTACATTAAGTTTTCATTCTTGATATAATATCATTTCTGCGTGACACCACTGTAACCGGCCACCACTGAACTTGTCCACTCTGTGCTTCCACTAGGATTTCAGCGGACCGTGGCCATTGCAGATTCCAACTACAACTGGTTCTATGGGCCGGAAAGCCAGCTGGTCTTCTTGGACCGCTATGTGTTGCGTAATGGCAGTGGAAACTGGCTGGCGGATCTGATTCATCAAAACAGGGTGATGGAAGGGCCAGGGCAGGCTGGAAAGGGCCAGCGATGGTGTACTCTCCACACAGAGTTCATCTGGTAAGCTGCTGAACTCACTTAAATAATGGGAAACATCTTGCTGCAGTTTGTCTATGTGGAGCTATTATTAAAGGGGAAATCCACCCACAGATCACTTTACTATCTGATGGTGATCTACCATGCGTGTCTGTATCTGTTGCCTGGGGTTTCGGTTTCATACAAACAAGGACTTGCAAAATTGCAGAAATTAAATCCAGGGATGCAACTGATATTTTTGTCAGTTAGTAAGTAATCCTGAGGAACAGCCTCACAGATTAACCATTTTTGTTGGCATCCATCATTATGTCTCATCAATGGTACATGGGCAAACCTCCATTCTTATTCTTATTATCTTGAATAATTATAAAACTTACATACATGCATGTGGCTCAATTAAAAACATACACTAACTAATTTGTTCAAAGCGTACCGACACCCTCATATGTTGTTTTCTCTGACCAGCTTCAACACTTTAGGATTGAGGTTACAATGATAGAAGTTCTGTAAAGCTAATATTTGAAGTGTTGAAACCCTTGAATGTTGACTTAGTCCTTTATAAATGGATTACGAAAAAGACAGCTGTGAGAGCAAGTCAACATTTTTTTTTTTTTTTTGCCAGAATTATTTTCTTAGTTTCTAAGTTTGTGTCTGTGTTTGTTTTTTGCCCTTGAGACAAGTTGAAAATATATTGGGGGAGGATTAGTTTTGTAACATTTTTTTTTCTTTCTTCACAGAAAAAAAATCATATGGTTCTCAGGGTTTCCATAGGGCCAAAACTCCATACAAATACTTTCTTTAAATACTTTGTTTTTCTGATATAGTTCTTCTCTTTGTATTCTGCAGGTATGACCCGAACCTTACACCTAAGCCACCATCAGACTTTGGGACATCCCAGCTGCACTACTTTGAAGACTGGGGTGTTGTCACATACGGAAGTGCTTTACCTGCAGACGTCAACCACACCTTTGTGTCCTTTAAGTCGGGGAAGCTGGGAGGACGCGCCATCTTCGACATTGTTCACCAGAACAAGTACAAAGAGTGGATCAAAGGGTGGAGGAACTTTAACGCCGGCCATGAGCACCCTGATCAGAACACTTTCACCTTTGCGCCCAATGGCGTTCCATTCATCACAGAGGCACTGTACGGACCCAAGTACACTCTGTTAAACAATGCGCTGTTGTTTGGCTCGGCTGTCTCAGGGAGTTGCTTTAAGCCGTGGACTGGACAGGTCACAGAAGCCTGCGACTCCAAGTGGTTGAAATACAAAGTGGGGCTTGCAGCCGACACCCAGGGGAAGGTAGAAGCTGCGATGGAAAGACAGGGAATGGTCTTCATACGTGGTGAGGGACGCTCTGCTTATCATCCAGAGCTGAAGATCAAGAACTTTCAGAGGAACCTGCTTCTTCTTCACCCGCAGCTCCTCCTCCTCGTGGACCACATCCACCTGGATCCCGAGAGCCCCACCAGGGCCATGAGTGCCTTCTTTCACAACACGGAGCTGCCATTCCAGAGCACGAAGGTAGATGGTGTTCATGGAGCATTTGTATCACATGGAGAGGACAAATATAAGATGTTCTGGATGGACGACACTGGCTATAGTAACAAAGGAATGATAGGGTATTGGAATTACCCTCGAGGGTACCCATACAATGGCTCCAACTACGTCAATGTCACAATGCCATTGAGGTATCCTCACACAAGGGTGGCCTACATTTTCTTTGGACCAGGTGTGGACGTACAGAGCTTCAGCCTCCGTGGTGACGACCAGAGAGTGGATATTTACCTGGCCACCAAGGATCACACCTACACCATCTACCTGCTAACCGGAGAGGTCACCAGTAAGCCTCTGTACTCCATGGTGCTGCTGGACAACAAGAAGATCGTCTTCGAGAAGACGTCTGCAGCGGACACCTCGCCGGAAGAAGTAGAGGAATACGTCAATGTGATGGAAGACAACCTCCAGCACGTCAAGCCGGTCTTCCAGCAGATGGAGAGACACATCCTCGGACGTGTCCTCAACACCGCCAGCTTCCGCAAGACCGCGGAGCGCCTCCTCCAGTTCTCGGACAAAAAGAAAACAGAGGAGGCCATTGAGAAGATGTTTGCTATGTCCAAGAAGCAGGGCAAGGGCAAAGGGGGAAAGAAGGTGAACCTCGTGGACAAGCTTTCCGAGAGTCTACCCGACATATTTGCACAGATTGAAGTGAACGAGAAGAAGGAGAGGCAGAAATCTTCGAAGCGAGCGTACGAGGACAGTCCGGAGGAGGGCGACGCCGACTCGAGGGCCTTCATGGATTATCCAGATAAGCGCAAGAACGGGAAAGGCGGCTTCGTCAAGGGCCGCAAATTCAAAGAGGTTCACATGGTGGCCACGGCAGGGAGCGAGGACCTCCCCAACACAGCTTCTTACATCAGACTCTTCCTCCTCCTGAACACTGCCACCTTCTTTTTACTGCTGGCCGTGTTACTGACTCGCTTCCAGAGGGGGCGAAGCTTGCACACGCAGAGGTGCTTCTACACCATCCTTCTGATCGACTGCTTCATCTTACTGTACCTCTACTCCTCCTGCTCTCACACGCAGTGTTAACATCATGAGCGGGGTGAGGGGGGGTCATCCAGCTACAGATGGAATGACCTGTTTGTCCATGGTGAGCTAAACACACCCCACACCTCAGTCTGAGCCAGATCTTACAACAAAACCTTAGGGCCACTAGTAGAAGAAAAATCTGAGATTTCAAAAACAGAAATGGAAATACAGAATGAGAGGGAAACCCAGATTTTTTTTTACATTTTCACACTTCCTGTTCCCTTACCCTGAAGACTTCTTCAGTGTTCTTTTTGGGTGGATGATTACCTTGGTTACATGATCTCTGTAAACTTTTACATCCGTTAAAAGAAGCCAGTTACTAACAAGTGTCTGCCTTTACAACCTCGTTACGTTCATACAGACTGTCACTAACTTACTAAGATGAAAGGGCTTTTATAGAGGAGGTCAGAGCTATACCAACCTAACTTAAGTGGAGTGGTGATGACACTGAAGTCATGTGACTGTGGTGGGTTTTTTTGAACTTCTTGTGATTGTATTTAGGCGTCAAACATCATACAAGTGTATCACAAAGTTTATTTTCTGTAAAAAGCACATTCATTGTCAAGGGAACCAGGATGATGGTACAGTATATAACCTTAATTCTTGTGATATTAACTCTTCTAATACTGTGACTTTTTCTAGTCAAGGCAGTTGTATTTGTACTGTATAGCCCAAAATCACAAATTTACCCCATGGGGATTAAAGATATTGAATTAAAATGAACTTTATTCTAGCAATATTATGAATTATATTCTCATAATGTTATGACCTTTTATTCTCATAATATCATTTTCTAGAAATGACAACTTTACTCCCATAATATCATGTGTTTTTCTTATTTCACACCTGAAATCTCAGACTTTCTTTTTCTAAACTGGCCCTTACACTTAGGATAAGATCTACCTAACGGGTGTTCAGGAAAAACAACTGATTCCAAATAGGAATTGATGAATTGCCGAGATGAAACCAGATCACCTCTGATGTATTAAGCTTCTGTGGAGCTTTAGAACCGAGTCTGTGTGAAGTTTGTCCTTTGTAGTGTTCAGAGGTTCCTGCCTTGTATCAAAGATCTCAAGGTTAGCCACTATAATGCAGTCACCACAGCTGTACTTGAGATTTGTCCTGTCTACATAGTTCATAGAAATACATTTAAATGTATATATGTGAAAGCAAGATATATTTTTATGGTCTCTCTTTTTTTTTTTTTTTTTACCATTTGTGAATAAAATTTCCACCCACACTCGTGGAGTCGTGTATTCATTGTGTGTTGTGTGTTGCATCCTATGTGTGACCAATGGAACTCAATGGCACAGAGGAATAAAGTTCATTAGGATTTGTATCCACACTATACTTGGTAAGGGAATTGCAATATTGACAATAAAACAAAAGTATCAGTCATATCCTTGAAATCCCTTGTACAGTCAGTAGTCACACTGGCTTTGAAGTGTTTGTTTTATAAGATATAAAACATGCCCTTTGTTTTTGATAAGCACTTACAGCAATTTCCCAGTGTAGTCATTGTTTAAAAAAAAAACAAGAAGAAAATCTGTTGTCTGTTATTTGTGAAATCAGATCAGAGACACAGATTGTCCCGAATAATGAACCACTGAAGTGGAAAGTTTTATTTACCAGCTAACAATGCTGAGAGACATCTGTTGTAACTCTCCAAATCAACACACAGTCTAGACAATTGACACTTTCTCACCCTCCTCGACTTGTGTGTCAGAGTGCCTTCAAGCTGGAGATGGAGTGTTGCAAAATCCACAGTGGATAAAATCATTATGAACAGCAGTCAAAACTATTCCCAGGCAGAAAGCCAATCAGAAATCGGTTCTGTATTTTCAATGCACTGATAATTAATATTGTTTTGATTTGAGGCGACCTTTTGTTTATGTTATCCATCAGCTGTGAACTGCCGAGATGTTGCTGTGTGCAGAGCTCTGATGTCACAAAAGCATTGTGGGCTTGCAAACCTCTGGCCTTCCGTTGACTTCCATCACTGGCTTAACTCAGGATTGGTGCCTCTATAAGTGGGTGAAATGAAAAGAATATCTTTCCATTCCTCTCCTCACAAAAATGCTGTGGGTTGTTTTGTTATGATTGAGCAGATAATCACTTCCAGATGTGCTCCATACTGATTCCTTTATAATGAAAAGTGACCTTTGGTGTCTGGCCTTGTCCAAACACTTGAGGGTGGAAAGTTGATGTACCAAGTTTGTTTCATGAAGAAATGAAACCTTATTGTGACAAACAGACAGAGGCTCTGTTTGTATTTGAAGCCTACTCTGATCAGATAGGGGAGAGAGAGAGAGAGAGAGGCTATGGCACTCTTTTTGTCAGCCTCTTATTGTGTATTCAAAGATGAAATACTGCCATCTGCTGGCCATGCAAAGTAAAACATCAGAATAGCTTTTTCACTGTGGACATGCAAAGTATGTTGATTTAACTTTTTCTGTTTATTTGAAATATTAAAATATTCTGCACACTAAATGACAAAAGCTTCTTCTGTTCTTTCTCTTAGTTTTTCACATTTAAAGTGAAGATCAAAATAGACAGACAGACAGAGAGAGGGACATGCAACTTTGCATGTATTGCATGCAAAATTCCCCATTGATACAGCAATGTTGCAGTTAAATGATTTATGAAAACTATGATTAGTTTTTCTTATGCCCTAGGTTAATTGAAATTTGGGCTTTATATTTATGGTTCCTATCATTAATGTGGCTTGATATTAAATACATTTAGTTTCATTGCTGTTTTTATTTCTTCTTCGAAGTAGCCGGCTGCATTTCAACAAGGAGATAAATATACAATTGTTTGTATGGTATGGCCATGGAATGCTTGTTTAAAAAAAAGAAAAGGGAAAAAAAAGCCTATATTTTCAATAGGCTGTGTCTACGCCATGGATATTATAAGCAATGTATTCGTTTTACGCCCATAAGCTACGCACACCCATAGACTGTGCGCACACCACATGTAGGCCTATTACAAGCTGCGTCCGTAGGTGTCGCTGCTGATTTCTACGGTCGCCTTTTCTATGTAACGTGACCCTTCTCCCTTCCCGTAGGCACATTGAATAAACTTTATTGACAGCAGTGTCCGGTAACCAGACAAACATGGGAGCACGGGTTGCGCGTATGTTCCGAAATTTCAACCTGGAGAACCGGGCGTTCCGAGAAATCTCCAAAGAGAAGCCGAGCGCAGCGCCGAGACACGCGGTCGCTCCTCCGCCCTCTGCCGCCGTCCATGAAGGTGAGTGTCTCTGAAAGCTCCGCTAACTTGTGTATCTGTCTCCTCCTCAGGGGTCATGCCGGGTTCACCGGTAAGACTCGGACATTAAACTACACAATGAAACACTTGTTTTCCCTTTTGACGAGCATGTGTGTGTGTCTCAGCAGCACCGGAGCCAGCGGTGGACCCGGTGCACCAGAAGAACGACCCTCTGCTGTCCCTCCTCAAGTCTGTGTATGTGGAGTCCAAAGACCCTCCAGCTGCAACAGAGGTCAGACTGGGGCTCTGATCAGTATGGCTTTGATGATGGATGCTGCTTCATTTGACTTAATGAAAAATGATAAGGATATTTTAATTAAGGTGCCATAGTAACTATATGAACATCTCAGATCCTTTCTAGTCTATTACTCAGCTGTTTCCCATTAGAGTGGATCAGGAGTCTTTAGCAAACCATTCCCCTAAGGTGCTGTATGGTGCAGGCTTTTCTTCCAACCAATCGAGACCACACAGTTTGACAAATGAAGTGTCTGAAGACTGAGTTGATTAAATGAGTCAAGGCTGCTGTGCTGCTGCTTTGCTGGAAAGAGTAGCTCAATTCAATTCAATTCATTTATTAAGGACTGCAAGTCTGCAGAATTTGCACAGCATATTAGCAGCACATAGTACTGTGTAACCATAACAGACATCAGTTATACAGTACATTTAACTTACATAAACAGACATCGACATCAGACCAGACATACAGACTATATTTAACACAGACCTGCGCCCCCAACACGCGCCCTTTGTGAAATAGGTTGCTCATGCCTGGTCTACACCTTGTAAAGTGACCTGAGATAACTTTGTTATGAGTTGGTGTTGCACTACACAAATACAATTGACTTGACTTGACCATGGCAGATAAAGTGAAGACCTCTGATCAAACACAGGCAAACCTGTTGAGAGACAACAAACAGCTCTGTAAGGGTAAATAACTACAACTTGCCTTGAAGAGTGTGATACAGCGTGTTTTGTCCTAAATCTAGAAATTGCATTTCTAGTTCATTAGTATGCAAAACTTGCAAGTACTTCTTGCCTACACTTTTGAAATAACACATTTGAACCATATGCTCTGATATGTATGATGCAACAGTTAGCCTATGTTGACTCACTCTTTTCACCACCAGTGGTATCTTCAGTCCTGCTGAACTTTACTGGAAATGTATTGTAATGTTACCAAGTAGTGTCTTAAATTTTAAGAATTACCTAGTCAAAGTAATGCTTAAATTTTATTATGGAATAAATCAATGATGGAACATGCAACTAGTTAGTAGTTACAGACCACCAAGGTTGTAGGACAGAACCAAATCAATGACATGATTGGTTAAAATCCATGTGGTTTTACAAGCTCTTCCCTCACTTGTCTGACTATGATGTCAGTAGTTTCTTTAATTTGCATAACAAAGCAAACAGTGGTTCGTTTGCATTTAAAAGGACAGGCACTGAAACCAGCTGTTCTGAACAGGACTATTTTGAGTGGATGAAAAAAGTGCTGTTATGTTTGATTCTTGGCGTATTTTGACCAAAACATGTCAGACATGTCTTTAAAGGACATTTTCAGACAAATTCAACCTGGTGCACTAGTTTCCTTATATGTTAGGTCTAAAGAAGGAATCTGAAGATTTGCTTTTTAATTGCTCCTGTTTTGCTCCTGCTGTCCACAGTAGTGATGAATGGGAAAGGGCCGGATCTTGCCTGTTTGGACTATTTACATTCCACAAAACCACATGTTTTTTTCCACGGACAACTTTAGATGGCTATTCAAACATACACCGAGGGGTTTGTTTACTTCAAGAAAGCCGACATGTTTGTAAACAGAGCTGTAATAGTCTTGCACGAGAGTCAAGATGATGCTCTCAGTATGTTTACAGGCAATAAACAATATCCAGACTTAACTTAACTGCTATGAAGACGAAAACAACAAAACAGGAGCAATTAAAAAGAAAATCTTCAGATTCATTCTTTTAGGCATAAAATATTAGGAAACTAGCGCTCCAGGTTGAATTTTCACGGAATTGTCCTTTTAGACACCTGGGAGCTATTTTAAATTGTGGAAACGGGGCATAATAAGTCTCCTTTAATGGAATGAATGTCAGTATACTGTAGACTCATTTCCTTTTCCTTGTTCTGGCAAACAGGAGTCAACGGAAGTGGCAGCAGGCACGCGAGCAGAGCGCCGGCCGCTCAAGTTCAGTTTACCAGGGGATCCGTACGGCCTGGTGGAGCTCACAGACGTTCCTAAAGGCAAACTGACCATCGCTGAGGCTCTGAAGGCTCTCAGCAGCCACCAGCGTCAGCCTCAGACCTGGACACCGGAGAAGATCGCTCAGGAGTATTGCCTTGACTTAAAGGACACAAAGGCACTCGTGGAGTTCTTCATCCCCTTCCAGGTTGAGATCATACCGCCCAAGACTGACAATGTGAAGCAGATAAAGGATTCATAGGACTAGACTGATGGTGAATGGTGATGAATAAGAGGCAAAGTATTAGCGGATATAACTCTGCATGTCCATATATTGGCATAGGGAGTGGTCTGGTATTCCAACATGGAATGTGGAGCTAGGGAAGCCTTATTGAAATGTGGAAGGAGACATGGGAAATTTCCAAATTTTGGATAATGACAATTGTAAAACTAAGAAAAAAAATAAAATAAATAAAATTGATGAATAATTACAAATTAAAGTATTTGTATTTGAGAAGCCATAGATTCTCAAACAATTTGGCACATACACATAATAGCATTTCCTCTGATAGTGAGATGAATGGATGGGTATTCATCTCCTGTTTGTGTAGAAACTATCGCTCATCTTATTTTTTTAATCTGTGGTGTTTGGGCTTAAGTTGACAAGTGTGGTACTATGAGGCCTGAACAGAAGGTAAAGCTAAGAGCTGCAACCAGAGACACGCACTAGTTAGCGTTTTCAGCCCTGGATACATCACCATGGCAATTGATGCTGCATACTTTACCGATCAATCAAGGTAGAAGATCTGGGGGAGCTCAGTGTTCAGAGCCAAACCTCCTCTGTATTACTCTGATGTCTAAGGTTCGTCACTATGTGTTTAATGTTTTCCACATTTGGTTTCTAAAACACAAAGCTCTGCCTCTATTTTTGTGGTTGGTCATATGTGTCAAATGTCATTTTATAATCACTGTCATGTGACTATTCCTCGCTTGGTAACACAGACCAGTGAGCTTGAAATAACAACTTCCATTTTCATTTACATTAGGACTGACCCCCCAAAAACATCAAAGCTTTGTTCGTTGCCATGGTAACCGATCATGAAATCCGTGATCGATTTTTGTTTTTTTTCCTTTTTGACACCAGCTGTCATCAGCAATTGAAATGAGTGGGCTACTTGGCATCCTGGAAACCAAACAAACACATCAGCTTGCTGTTATGTCTCTTGAAAAAATCCTATTACACATTTTAGACAACAAAAAGTCAACCATAGCTACCACAACTGAAATCTCATTGCTAAACTATAAATTATGTAACTCATATTGTAAAAAAAAAAAGAAATTGTATGACACTGCAGCTCATGCAGTATATCTGCACCTTCACAAAACAAAGAATACAAAAGTCTTCGATCAGCTAATGATCATTCACTTTTTATCTGAATTGCCTAGGCTACATATTGGGATCTTGGAATCCCAGGTGGGAAATGTATTTATTTATATGGTTCAAGAAGCAGTCTGTGAATGTTGAAAGGGAGCTATTGAAGCTCTGAACATAAAGTACACTTGTATAATTTATACCATACTGTTGCACTTGAACCAATTTGCTGCATACACGCACAACTTTTGAAAATAAAGTTTGTTTTTCCTCCTTTTTCATGTGTCCTTGAGTCAACATGACAGGTGAATAGTAACCAGTGTAGCCTACTGTCGAAATCATGTCAAAATGATTGCCATATCCTTGCCACACATTAAATCTACAGCAAACAAATCTTTTCACCACAATGAGCTTGCTTCTGCAATAACAAGCCCCATTTGTCATCTTTACCACCTACGACAGAAACACGTGCCCATAAAAGTACTTCCTCTAAGCAAACCACGCCCATTTTGCCCACTTCGCTCAGTCTGTCAGTTGGGTGATGATGAAAATGGGTTCACTTTCGTGCATGTAATTGGCTTCTCCAGGTGTCAGTTATCACTGAATATAAACCTGCGTCAAAGCACCCAGAGAGAGCAAGAGTGTTGCCGGAAGCCGCGCTGTCTTGCTTTCAGAATAAATGTTTGATTAAAAAACAAAACACACAGTAGCTATAGTAGGCCTATTGAATAATAAATTGTGGCTAGGTTCCATGAAATGTAGGATAAAAGTAATGTTTCTAAAAGCTATCACAAATATTTAAACTATTACATTAAATTATTTAAACACTTTTGATGTGTGATGCACGGAGTTAATTAGAAGCCTGTAGATTGATCAAATAATAGCCTAATGGTTACATTGATCTCTAGGCTACAACAGCCCCTTATGGTGATACTATGTATTCGAAATATTAGTTAGTTTTATGCACTTGTAGAACAGAACATACCCTTGCTTTCTTCCTCCATTTTTTTTTATGTCTCGTAGGCTATCAGTTCTAAAAAAAATAAATAAATAAATAAATAAATAAATCACGTTTTGGACAATTATTTTGAAAGTCCCGACAGGAAGCGGCGTGTGAGAGGCTCGTTGCCTCGCAGCTGGTTTTCCCGACAGTGTGCAACAGTGTAGCGATAATTTGGGCTAGTTGCAGTGGAAGTGGATAGCCTGATACATTTGCTGTCTGTGACTCCATGTCGCTGAGCGAGTCGAAGGGGGAAAAAAAGGAGCGTGGAAGAAAACACGAGCTTAATATTTGTTTCCACGAGAGGTGTAGCTACAATCAGAGCCGCCTCTCTCTCTGCCGAGCTCCTCTTCAGGAAACAAAAGCAGCGACTAAAAGACCAAATGCGGAGATTTCACTTTTTTCTATGGCTTCGTTTGTGTAGGTGGTAGCATCACTGGGCTGTCGCACTGTTGATAAAACACACAGGCAGCCACGAGACTACATTTTTTTTGTTTATTTTGTTTCTACTTGAAGAACTATTTAATTGCCTACTTAAAACAGTCCAGCGAGGAGGAGAAAGCGTTTCGAGCGGCGAGAAGATGCATCGTTTGGAGGACTGAAGTCTCCACACTCCTCCCGCCCCTCAGCCTCAACATGGGAGCGTGAAGCAGGTAAAATCAAAGGAAACCTTTTGAAGCCGCCGACAACATATCTTTTTAAAACATAACGTCTCGTTGTATGCTATTTAGACATAAAGTTGTACAATATGAGCTTGTGGTTCCTGGAAACCGTCTGCCTCTGCCGTCCACAGAGATGCTAAACTCTCCATGGACTCTCCTCAGTTTGTCTTCTCTACCATTTTGGTGCCATAACACCAGAGCAATCGAGGATGCACAAATTACTGAGTCGCTCCACAATAACATTATTGCAGTCATGGATACAATGTCGAGAAGTGAGCAAGCCGGGGGGGTTGGTTGGTTGGTCCCGAATGGCTTTTATAGTTGGAGGTCGGTGATTAAGTGAGGGCCTGCTCTGAATGAGCTGTGATTCTGTTTGCCATTGATTTTCACAACATTTGGGTACATTTTCACAAGAGCTCTCAGCTTGTCTCGCAGATGTAGCTGCTGCTGTCTGCTGCTAAAACGCTGGGGTGGGATTTTTCCCTGGAGAACAGAGACACCATCATGTGTGTTAACATATGGCCACCAGCTTATTAGGAAATATTTATAGTCAGAGGACTGCACTGATTTACATGTTTCTATATATAACTGCACATCACCAAGGTAATGCAGAAATTCAAACAAAAAACACACATTGACAATGAATAGACACTTATGTAAACAAGGCTAAGATTTACTCCCTTATAATCCTGGAGCATTCATGTTTTACTTTGAGAACCATCTGGAGATGATGTACGGTTACATTCTCCACCCATCTTATAATGTACACAGTGTCATTGTCCTACAGTTTCACAAACATACCGATTAGTTGTTTGGGTGAGGCTATTAATAAGTCTTGGCAATTTGAATACCAGTATTTAGTATTTGAGAAATGGTACAACGTTAAATAAGAGATAAATATGCATCTCTGATACATTTATGGCGTTCAGAATGAGTCTTAGTATTTAGCTGTGCTGAAAACTGTCAAATTGGTGTCTCTGCTAATTGGCTTTAGTGTAAATTTGTCACTTTAGAGCTCTGTTATTTTATAAGTACCTTGCCTTTATCACTTTTTAAGAAGCCAAATGCTTCCTTATATCACCTCTGAAATGGTTCGGAGTTAACAATGAACAACAATGGCTTTGTTTACTGATAAGGAAGAAGGGCAGACACAGAATATTGCAAACACTCAGATAGATGACCACATCATGTTGGAATTTTTACTTTTTCTAGTATCTCAAATGTATAATGAGAAAATAAGGAATATTAAGGTATAGCAGATGGTGCATTTTAGTACAACCACAATTCTATTTGCAGATTCACAGAATCTGATTTTTAATCTAAATCAAATTCTGTTTCATGTGACATGTGGAAATGATGTCACAGACATGGCTGTTGATAGATGCATCAAATCAACAAAGTGCAGGTTGTTTTTTTGTTTTTTTTTAACACGTTAGCATTTCTTTCAGAATTATAATGACATGCTAGGCAGGAACCCTTTGTCCCCTAAGTATTCTTCCATAGAAATTCAAGGTGACAAGATGTGGCTAAAAAGCTCTCAGCTCATTCTCTCCACAATTCTCTGCTGCATGATCGCGTTGCCACACGGAGTCTTTGTACAATTCCCAGTCTTCTTGAACACCAAGTGCCTGATCATCTATTTTACCTCAGGTTTACTTGATTGCTTGGAGGCTTAAGCGAATATTTCAACTTTTTTTCTTCTCAGGTCACATTGTCCCTGCAGGAAGGCAAAGTGATGTGTATTGCCTTCCCCTCTGCTGCAGAGTAGGCTATGATCAGAATTGTGATCCACAAAAGCCCCATTTGTGTGTATGTGAGGTGAATGGAGCAGGAAGTGGGCTAAAATTAAACCGGTTTCTTATTTGCTCTCATACAACTGTTATCATAGTGATGTAGCAATAGGTAATTGCAGCAGACAATATAATTGTCATCAGCATATGAATACAGCAAAGTCTTCCCTGCTTTGTTACTGACAGCCTGTTTATCTCATTACTTCAGCTTTTCTCTCTTGACTGTCTCGCTCACATGTGATAGCACTATCTGGTAAATAGCCAGGTATCAAAGCAGAGGCCACCCTGTGTTTTGTCATGGCTTCTCATATTAATAGGGTTATTAATACAATAGGCAATATACTTGTGTTTTTACTTGATTTGGGTGTAAATTAATTTCTAAGGTACTTTTCCACTGTAAATTTATTATATGACATTTCTGGCTTCGTCATTGTCAGTGATACCAGGCAGTCTGAAATAAACCGTCTCATGTTTATACAAGTGATAAGAGGTTTTATTGCCATATTTGACTTGTCCCCAGAACACTGGCTGCAGGAAAGAAAAGCACTCTCACATTTTTTTTCCCCGACAATTTCAGGCAAACGGAAGATGTCCCATTTTGATTTACTGCTTTTGTTTATAGTCTATTTCAACATTTTGGGGGGATTCACATGTTCCTCTTCTTTCAGATATTAAAGGGTTGTGTGTCACCTGCCACGTAGAAATAGTTTCAATGACAGTGTTGTTAATACCTTTCTATTTGGTTATGGGTCAAATAGAGGAAAAATTAATGCTTTATAAGGCAGCTTTATGGGAGAAGGAAGCTGTATGTTTGAACTGTGGAGAGAATCGGGCTTGTTATTTCTTTTTTTTTTTCAGTCTTTATGCCAAGCTAGGCTAGCCATGTCCACAGACATGGTCATGCTTCTATTCATAATACAGTCTACAGACATGTTTGTTTGAGTGCTCTAAAAGAATATATGGGAAATAAACTGTACGTGTATGTTTTCTGAAGTGAACCGTAGCCCGTACCCCATTTGCACGTGTTTTCTTAAGTTACAGTGTAGCTACTGAGGTCTAAGAGCAACTGAGTGAAAGGAAGGATTGAATGCATATTATGAAAAGGCATTTGAAATCAGTTTTCATTCACCGACTTTTTTTGTGATCTTTTGAGTTAGCACAGATGTTCAGTTAGACTCAAGGATTTGGTTGTCAGAGGTTAAAGGATACACAGTGATACACACTTAACCCAGTAATTCATACACTTGTTATGACAGAATTTCAAACACATGTCTAAAAGGACAAATCAGTATCATTTTGTAACCACAGGGTTCAATGTGATGTTAAATTCTTCGTAATAAATTCCTTAAATGGCTCTTAAGGAATTCTGTTTTTGTGTCACGACCAGTAATTTGTTTCATTCTGGTAGACATTTTAGGTTTGAGATGCTTGGTTGAATGCTTTAATATGGGATGTGTAAGACGATAGACATCTTATTACATCTCCACGGGGAATTTTCAAGTCAGCTAGTTTATTTTCCAATCAAACAATTCTTTCCTCAGCATTCACTACGTTTTTGTGTGTCGCAGGTTCTCACAGCCATGAGGACATCATGTTGCACTGAGCCGGGAATACCTGCCTCCACAGCATCATGTTCCAAGTGAGCTCGCCGCCGACAATGCCCGCTCACCCAGGGGAAGAATGGTTCACTCCGCTACTGTTCCCCTTCCAGAGGCAAGGGACACTGACGGCGGTCTCTTTACGGGGCTGCTGAACCTTTCCAAGCGGCCGGCGATGGAGAACATCTCCATGGCGAACATCTCCCTTGGCTCCCGCTCGCCATCGGAGCCAGTCACGCCCACGGCGGAGGCCCCGGAGAGCCTGCAGGGCGTCAGCGTGCCCCTGCAGGTCTTCTTTTGCTTCGTCATGGTTGCCATCCTGCTGGTGGCCCTGCTGGGAAATGTGGTGGTGTGCCTGATGGTGTACCAGAGATCCGCCATGCGCTCCGCCATCAACATCCTTCTGGCGAGCCTGGCGTTCGCAGACATGATGCTGGCCATCCTGAACATGCCCTTCGCTCTGGTTACCGTGGTGACCACCAACTGGATCTTCGGAGACCTGTTCTGCCGAGTGTCGGCCATGCTCTTTTGGTTCTTTGTGATGGAGGGAGTGGCCGTGCTGCTTATAATAAGCATCGATCGTTTTCTTATAATCGTCCAGAAGCAAGATAAGCTGAGCCCGCAGAGAGCCAAGGTGCTCATAGTGGTCACATGGGGGCTGTCTTTCATTTTCTCTTTCCCCCTGGCTGTCGGCTCTCCTCCCTTACAGATCCCTCCCAGGGCGCCTCAGTGTGTGTTTGGGTACAGCATCGAGCCAGGATACCACGCCTACGTGTTGATCCTGATGCTAGTCTTCTTCTTCATGCCTTTCATGGTCATGCTGTACACATTCATGGGGATTCTGAACACCATCCGCCACAACGCCATCCGCATCCACAGCCACCCGGACAGCATCTGTCTCAGCCAGGCCAGCAAACTGGGCCTGCTGAGCCTCCAGAGGCCCTTCCAGATGAATATAGACATGAGCTTCAAGACCCGTGCCTTCACCACCATCCTCATCCTCTTCTCCGTGTTTACAGTGTGCTGGGCACCTTTTACCGCGTACAGTCTGGTCACTACCTTTAGCGACGGGTTCTACCATAAAGACAGCTTTTTTCAAATCAGCACGTGGGTCCTGTGGTTGTGCTACCTCAAGTCGGCCCTCAACCCTCTCATTTACTACTGGCGGATCAAGAAGTTCCGCGACGCCTGCCTCGACCTGATGCCCAAGTACTTCAAGTTTCTTCCTCAGCTGCCGGGAAACACGAAGAGGCGCATTCAGCCGAGCGCGGTGTACGTGTGCGGAGAGCATCGCTCTGTGGTCTAAAGGAAAAATCCACGGTCAAACATTTAAACACTGTTTTTACTACTTTACATAACGTACTGTTTCGCTGTTTGATGGTACACTTCTTCTAGCAGGTGTTCAGACTGAAGGTAGCACTGCATTAAAAAAAGACAAGGGGCAGTGTGGTCCACTTTGAAGATAAAATACAACCTCGAAAGTCTGGTCATACGTCCATCATTTTTGAGGCAGTTCCTCAAGCACTACTCACTTTCTAATAAAGCCAAGATTTTACAGCTTTGATTTAAGTCTGGGTAATGCTCAAAATTGGTTGATACTATTTCTGTTACAATACCAAAAATTCTCTACCAATACTAGACACAAAAACAGTTTTTAATACTCTTGAAGAATGTAAATTTTATTTCTAACAAAACAAGTGAAAATGTAGGCAACTGTTAAATCTGAACCAGCAACTAGCGAACTGGAATCAAATATTTAAAATGAGTCTTACTTACTAGCCTTCTCTGATATTTTTTGATGCATCCCATCATGACCATCAGGTTTAATTACATGGCGTGCGAGTGGTGCTTTGGTCCAGTAACAAGTGGTTGTATTTGTCAGCGGCTGCAGTGTGTGACCACTATTATTTGTTCAGGTTTTGGGTATGAAAGTGAACACTAATGTTAGATGGTTTTTGGTTACACACCAAAACATTACCACTTAGGATTGGCAGCGATCATGCTGCATTGCGACAAAAGTCATAGTCAACTTACTTGGACTTTTTTTCCCCCAGAACCCCATAGGGTTTTTGCAGTGCTAATGTCAGTCTGACTTAACCAGTTTGCACTGAGGTTCAGAGGATGCATGTGACAACTTCTATCATTGAATATCTCAAAGGCGACTGGACTCGTCCAATCAGAGGCTTCACTGCCAGTATTATCTGTGATGATGACCTGGGGCCGTATTTATCAAGCTTCTTTGAATTACTCCTAATAACACTGCTAAGAGTAGACTTGTCAGTAAAAGCAATCTTTGCTGAAAGCTGCACTTAAAAGTTAGTTATCAAGCGTCTTACACTTTTAGCAAAGTGTAGGGCTGAATTTTAAGTGTCAGTTTCAGAGCTGAGTACAGTACTACAGTATGTGCCGTAAATGTAATTTTAGATGATGTCACTTCCAAGTCCATAGGAATGACCAATCGCTGAATTGAATCCTTTAGAAATATCTTAGCAAAAATCTCAGTGAATAGCTAAATAGCCAATGGGATTGTATATCCAACCATACTTTGACAATAATCTACAAAATAATACACAGTGGGAATGAAGAATAATCAAAAAGGAATATTTCCTAATCTTTCCAATTCATTAATTCAGCGTTACATTATTGGCAAGATGACGATATCATTTGATCAACTGATGCCAAAACATCTTTTCACTCCCGGAAGGTTTGCACACGAATAAGACTAAATTCTGCAAATTGTCGGTGCTAAAATGGCACTCTAAGACACTTGATAAATACGACCCCTGATGTGATTGTGGTCAGGTGAGCTTTAACTCTACTAAATTCTACATTATCTCTAACATTCAGTCGTCTCCTGGATCTTTAATACATCTGCTGGGTCCTGTAGAACAATTGTAGATGACACTTGAAGTCCAGTCTCCTTTGAGTCTGTGAAGTTTCTTAATTATTTAAGTCATTGATCATTTATTGATTAACTGCACTGATTGGTAAACTTTTCTGTAGGAGAGCCAGAAGCCCCTTTTACACAGAGATCTTGTTGTACTGCTGTTAAGACAACACCTCATTTTGCTAACTTTGCTTGTTCACACTGAACCAAGCAAGTCTGGCATAGCGGTGCCCCGGTGTATTTATAGACAGCAGGCTGGTGTTCCAGAATCAGAGGCATGATGTATCACACAACAG
The DNA here is from genome assembly GCA_030347415.2 of Decapterus maruadsi. Classification (NCBI taxonomy): domain Eukaryota; kingdom Metazoa; phylum Chordata; class Actinopteri; order Carangiformes; family Carangidae; genus Decapterus; species Decapterus maruadsi. Next base: position 9,776,140 of record CM064891.1, on the reverse strand, counting down.
CTTCCTGTCCTGCCACACCAACTCAAAACCTTCTACATAAACATGGAATCTGGCTCTTTGTCTACCTCCACTGCCACCTGCAAGGCAGAACATTGAAACCGTGAGGTAGACAAAAAAGCACAATGTTCCCACAATGAACGAGCTGTGTAAAAGGAGCTAGAGACGCTTCAGTAATAGAGCTGGGTAGTGCCAGTACCCAAGTCATGGTACCTATATCATAATAGTACTGTAGGTTCTCAAAACAGCCTCAACACAAGCTTCAGTCAGACTGCTTCTGCACAGTAAAAAAAAAAAAAACATTACATCATGAGTTATAATGATTATAGATTCAATAAGATCATTAAAAGTATTGATTACATATTTATTTAGGTGTGAAAGTTATTTAAATGGGATACCCAGCCCACCAGACAATACAACCATGCCATCACTCTACCTAAGGCTCTTTTCCCACCCACTCGACCCACAGTACACATTTCTATTCTGAGTATAAGACAATGGCATTCCAAATGTTAAGAGCTTATAAGTGAAGTTGTCGGCTGAAGGACATTATCAATCAAAACACGTTTTAACTGTCAGAATGCACTGAATGGCACATACCAAGTGAAGGTTTCCACATAGGATTTTTCCTTTTCTAATAATATTGTGCTTAAGAAACCAGGCGCTGCTGGGTTTGACTTGATCATATGTCTTTTTTTTCCTTTCCACTGGAATCATGAGTCGTGGGGAGGAAAGGACAATCTGTTTTTAGCTGTGTAGAAATCGTTTTTACAAGGCATGTAAATTATGGCTTAAATGGATTTTGAATGTGGTCCGAAAGTGGCCGTGACACATTTTTGAACACGTGTGTTTGAATTTTAAACGTTTTGGATATGCCTATTGATTAGTCCCATTTGCCAGTCAGAATGCTGCTATATCTGGTGAAAATGTGCAATTTCAGTGTACTGTACTGTTGAATGTAATAAAGAAATAGACATTTCTTACCTTGGTAACCTGTCTGAAGTGTGTTTGTTTAGGTATTGTGGCTCAATGATGCAGTAAACCTTGGAGAAAACTCCTCTAACATTGCATTTGCACATCTAGTGTATACTTAATAGGCATTTGTAGCTCATACAAACCCACTTCAAAAAAGCTGAACTGTCTCTTTAAGGTTATTTTCTAAACTGTTTTGTCATCTTAATGTTCATGTTCAGAGGAAAAAGTAATCTAACTCGGAGGGGAAGGAGCCACAGGTTAGAGCAGCTCAGCAACATGTGGTCACAAATGTCTTTTAACCATCATATGTGTAAAATGAAATATACTCTAAGAGAAAGATTTCCACCCCTGATTCATGGGGTTAAAGAGTTGTTGAGTGTGTTCATTCAATGCACATTACGATGAAGCGTTGGCTGTTGAAGCAAGTGATACAGCAGAAACAGCTTCTCAAGGCCAGGACACAGAGAAATAATTTGAAGTTAGTATTATCCAGTATGTGATATATACCATTTTAAAAGCTTGTTAACACATATGATAATCCATTTTTGTGTTTCCAGTTTTTATAGGCAATAATGTTGCAGTATGACACAAGACATTTTCAGAGTGTAAATGTAAATCATCAACTGTGAATCTAATCTTTATTGTGGGTATACCGTATATAAAATGGCCTGTGCATTTAAAAAAACAAAAAAAACATCATTATATGTAAAGCATGACGTTTGGGAGGCTGGTGATGTTGTGTGACGCTTGCATTTAAGCTTGGTGTTAATTATCCTGCTCCCAGTGCAACACCTGTGCCTCCTTTTTCCACTCAGGGACTCCACTTCCTGTCACTCTCTCCGCTGAATGCTTTCACGGGGGCGACAAGCGCCTGCTGTGCATTTATGCATTACTCCTCCATACATTGATCCCCCCCACCCTAAGCCTGCTTTCACTTTGAACACACCTGCCTGTCATACTTTTCAGTGCAGTCAACAGTATGTTGACATGCCAGGGAGTTGTATTCACTGCTGTGCCTGACAGTCAGCCCCTGGTGTGTTTACTGTCTCACTGTTTTGTTTTTGGTCTTATAACCATGTATCTTCTTATGGATCAACACTTCAAATAAAAACCAAGAAGAAATGTGAAATATGAGACATTTAAATTCCTCTGCCTCAGAACACAGGAGTTGAATAGGATTATGTACATGCTGGTTATTAGAAATATGGGAAAAATTCAATAAAAACAAATATTGATGGTAATCCACGTGGATCAACTCTGCATTGCCCACGGACTCCTGCGCTTTGTGTATATCAACTCTACGCTCTGCATCGGTTGCTGTTCGGCACATTGTGTCTGACTTTGCAACACGTTAGTTAACCTTGGACATCCACACAAAAAGCCACTTGAGTAACTACCACCCCCAGAAGCTCTTTGTAGAGATTCAACTGGAGCTTTAATGAGAGAAAGCATCTGTGATTGGTTTTACTGTGACTGCACACTGACATTAGTGATCGACACACAGCACTTCCCAAAGAATTTTTCACCTTCACTGGAAACTTAAATCATGCAAGTATAGAGAGTAATTTGCTGAAATGTAACACTTAAAAGCTGGACCTAGAGATGCTCAACACAGTCTAGATTTAGTTGACGCTGAAACAGATTTTAGAATGAGGCCAGGAATGGGAGAGGACATTTACTGGATGAATCACAGAAAGCAGGCTCTACTTTAAAAATGAAATATCTCATGAGTAATGGAATGCATGTTTGTTTAAGGTTAACACTAGAAGTTTCGGCTTGTACCTGTTAATATAGGCTAATATGTATTTGTCTACTCTACAGTGTACTTGTATGACACCATAGTGTGCCTTTAAGTACTCCAAAGTGTACTTGTATGACACCATAGTGCGCCTTTAAGTACTCCATAGTGTACCTTTAAGTACCTTTAACTACAATTAAAAAAACAAAACAAAAAAACATTTAGTATATTTTCTTCTATTCCTATGGAATGAAATACAATTTAACATTTACAAAATAATAAAATGACACATGGCACAACTGCCATCACAAGTTGTGTTGCATGTGTAATATGTATAATTGTAAGTCAGTATTTAATTTGAAATAGTAGCGTCTGCCTTTCAAAGCTGCCAACCTTTATGTCAGCCCAAAAGACACATCAAAGAGAAGTTAATCTGGGTGGACTGTGAGACATGAAAGCAGAGCAAATGAGGTTGCTGGCAGCTTGTAGCCTCATGTGGAATACACTGCCTGCACAGAAAAGGTCAGTAGAGTTTTTCTACAGCAGACATCAGACCAGCGACACCTCCAATGACCTCAGTGACTTGTTCTGGTACAGATACTTTCAGTGAGCACTGAGACGAGATGAGTTTGATTTGCTTGAGACATGTGATTATAAAAAAAATGGTGGTCTTAATCAGCTTCCTCCCTGGGATTCATTATGCAGCCAGCAGTGAGTAATGAGCGTGCCCAGAGCTTTGAAGCTCACTTTAATCATAGCATTGAAGACTATTACTAAGCAACAGGAACTTGCAGATGTCTCAGGAGGACGCATGGTGATGGTGGATGAAGTGATGCTCACCTAAGGAGATAAGAAAGTCAAAGAGGCACTTGTTAGTGTGTGCACCAGTCTAGCAAGGCTTCTGTATCACCCAGTTTCATGGTCCGTGATCATTGTTCACTGGTTTGCAGGGAGAACAAATCCCCTCGCAGCCAGAAACCACAGAGCAAATGACCAATCATCAGTCACAGCGCCTGGAGTGTAAAACAACAAAACAAAACAAGTGCTGGTGCTGGCTGGTTGATATAAGCAAAACATAATTAAATTCAACATTTCTACAGTGACACCAAGACATATTGTTGGTGTTATGTTGTGCTATATGGAGGAGAACTAAAAGAGGGCGCTACAGTGTGTTTCATTGAGGCTGAGTGTAGAAGAATAAAGACTAAAGCGTGGAAATGAAGCAGAGAAAAGCTCCCTGGCTAGTTGTTATCTTTTTTTACAAGTATCACTAAATACCACAGCTGGTGCTCACAGTTGAAAGTTATTGCCAATGTATTGATGCAATACTATGTGTACTGCTTCATTTGTGTGTGTTCATGTGCAGATGTGCAGTGGACTCAAAAGAAGCATGCAATAGTCTCTTATTCTCAAACTGACACTCCAGGATCCCTGTGGACACACTCACATTAATTAAACTAGCATCAGGGAACTCTGAATAAGCACAGACGGACTGAGATTAACTTGATTTGACAAAAGGTCACACAGTGCCTTCTGGGTAATGTAGTTCATAGGATCATTGCAAATGGCTCAGAAGATGAAATGGAGAAGGAAAAGACTACTGTAAATTTGGGACATGTTGACTGTGCAGCAATTGTTTTTTGAACCAATAAATAAAGCTCTGCCTTTTTCACAGTAGCCTAAGTTTGGCCCTTAAAATCTGACTTTTAACATCACAGGTTCATGAATGAATTCATTGCCTTCCTGAGCTCACAAAAAGTGATGAGACACACTTTTGAGAAAATGTCCCAAGAAAGTAACTATTTTTGAAAACCACAAAATTCAAAACGAAATGTGTGCTTTGCAGACATTTAGAGGACACCGCTAACAAGGGAGAGCTGCCTTATGGGTAATCCAGGCTCTGCATTCGTTTTATTTCCTGAAACATGATGTCTTTGAAAATGGAATAATGTACTCACAGTATTTTTTGGATGTCGATCACACCTAGAAAAGGAAGATTTATGCAATTTATGCTAATTCTGTTTCTGGCATAAGTGATTGTGAATTCATGACAGTTAAATGAAACTGATTGGGTAACTGATGCTGGCACAGCATACCCCCCCCCCCCTTCTTTAACAGGCTGTGATGCTTCAGTAGAAGGAGCAGGTATTTGCATTCACACCCGTAGTGTTGTCAAATTGATGTTCCACTTTGAATCCTAATGGGAACAAGCACTGGGATCTCTGGGTAACCTTGAGCATCTTCTCAGAATCCTAAGTCCTATGATGTGAGTTTGTGTGTCCTCACCCTATGAAATTAAAACGCCTCGGCGTCGGAATATATTTGGAGCTTAAAGCGGTCCAAGGCATCCTCTCGTTGCCCGTAGTGACAGTCATGCGGTACTCAAATTATCTCACAAGGGCAGAACTAAAAAGGTCAAGAAAATGTAAGATTGCTCCGCTTGAACAATGGTCTATTAGCTCCTGAGTCCACATGAGCACTGTGATTGCTCAGGCTACCGCAGGAGTTTAGAAATGCTTTTATACATAATGTTGTTGCTATGCACCGCCAAGGGAACAAGAGCCACCCAGTGTCCCTGTAATCATTAGTACATGGTGTGCAAAGGTGAATTTACAAGGGGCTTTTAGGGTTTAACGTAAACAACATCAGCTATTGGCTGGATAAACATGGATTATATTGACTGTGTGAGCCACTTATATAGTCCTGTATCATTTAATTGGGGGAGTGAGTGTGTGTGTGTGTCTGAATGGTGGCTTCTCACTGTGATTAATATACTCTAACATGATTTCACTGAAAACAAATATCCCTGGATGTGAAACTCTCAGTTGTCACTTAGGAAGACCTCGCTGTGATTTGTGTTGTGTTGATGGGATAGTCTATTATTTTATCCAACCCTGTTCAAATCAAAGGGGCCGGCGCTAAAAAAAACAAACACACTCGACAAACTGCAACCTTCCTGAAGGAGGATTTATTGCAGGGCTGTTGTATAAGACTACGCTAGTCTTAGCTGCAGTAGGTGTTCTTAATAAAAGTACCAGCAGAGTTTATGTAAGGTTAAACATCAGTGTCTGTTCTGCAGCCTTGATCCTCGCCCAACCCCCTTTGCAAGTTTCATAATATCATCGCTAACTGTCCGATATTCATACGCAGCAGTGTGGGGTCTTTCTTCTTGACATAAAGCAGGTTCAGGTTGAGTGGAAACAGACACATGTGCCTGTTTTTAAATAACCCTGTTTTCATTTATTCACAGTTTCTTCTGTTAAAAATCAGATTCAGTGAGGATTATAACACTTTATCACCACTGCATGCACTGTATGTGCTATTTTAGATGTGTGTGTTATCCATGAGACAATATATCTGCAGTCTGGAGGGATTAGTGTGGTTTTAATTATTTTGCATCAGTATAGGTATGAATCATACTCTGAGAGGAGGAGGCTGTTTTTGTATCTCTCATTTTAGAATGAAATTCCTCATTTGACATCTCTCACTTAATTGCCAAACCTGGAGGCCTCGGTGGAAAACAGAAAGCAAAAAAAAAAAGAAACTTGGCCTCCATGAGGAGATGCCTGTTTCCATGGCGACGTGGAGCATGTGCTTGTGTGTATGATGACCTCACACGTGCACATCCTCCTCAGCCAGCCTCTCTCTCCTCCGTCAGGATGCAGACGGTGCGTCTGCCTCCACGCGGCACATGGTGCAGTCACATGTCACAGGATGTGCGACCTGGTGGGAGAACTTAGCGTTCCAAATGTGAGGAAAAGTCACCGGCTCAAGTTTAACATTTACTGAGGGCATTGATCGCCCTGACAACTGATACCGCAGGATTCCTTTTGATCTTTAAAACAGGGCTCCCAGTCCTGCTCAGAGGAGTCCATTTTTAGAAGCTTTGCTGCAGACAGAAAAAAAAAAAAAATCTCCTCAGGGAACTGAGCTCAGTGTATAAAACATACAGAGCCACAGTGCAGGATTCTACACTTTTCCTCTGTTTCATTTTGATGTGATGATCCATGAGCTCTCCTGTCCGGCCTCTCTGGAGCGCCACATGCCAGAGGTCAGCCAATCAGAGGAGCAGCTTGAGTGTACACTTGGTGATCTGATAAAAAAATATATCATATTGCTTTCTTGTGACGTCTTCATGATAGCTGTGTGGAATGAGGCTTTGACCCTTTCACAGTGCCAATATAGAACCTAGAGTTGATTTATAATCAAAGAACACAAGGATCTACCTTTATAGTGTATTTGATGATGAAAAAGGGTGAGGACATGCAACACTTTAGTTAATTTATAGCCATAGTGGGAAGCCCCTACAAGGATGATTTAACTTTCTTTCTTTTTTTAAAGGTAATAAGCTCCTAATGTCACCCTGAAGGCAAAAATTAAAAGTTGAATTGATCATACTGTTCAGTTAAATACACTCAAGAGTTCCACTGGAGCAGCCTCACCTGGTAATGATAAATCTATTCACTTAAACAGGCATCGTGTAAGGCCAACTTAACAGTTGCTTATTCAACATATGCAGCAAGAGCAACATTAACATGTATTAGGATGATTATGTTCCTGTTCATGTTATCAGTGATGGCTGTAGCTTACATGGTTTATTATTTTCCAAACGATTTCACACCCAAGAAAAAGGTTTGTGTGTGTGTGAAACTGAAGATCTGTAATCAGAGTATTGTCAGCGTATTACGATTATTTGGAAACTGTGACTGATTTTACTGATTGCATTAGTTGCCTACACGCACGCATGCACACACACACAAGATGAATCACAATGTAGGATGTTCTTTCGGATTGTTGCAGGAAATAAAGTCTGTGACAAACACGAGTTCATGATACTTTCATGTTTTGTTCAGCCAGATCATTTTCACAAAGTAAACACAACTTTCTGAACTGGTGTTGAAATTCTCTGCAATCTTCTAGCAAAAAGTCTGAATCCACAAGAAGTTTTCCTCAGCTAAGATTGAGAATCCAACAGAGAAGATTGCTGGTGGCAGATAGTGGTTTTACTCTGTTCATCAGATACCAGTGTGATGTTTGGATGTAGCCACGTGTAGCGTTTGTACCTTCATTTTTGGTATGATCCAAATGTAGTTGGAGTTCTCCTGAAGACAAAAGTCCAGCTGTGCATCTTTCTCTGGTCTTTTAACACTGGATGGACATTGGTCAGTGGGTTGCTGTGATGAGTTTAGTTGGCTGTTGTTGCCCCCTAGTGTTTCAAAGGACAAGCTGCATGTAAATATCCAAGCTACTCATATTCTCTACTTTCTCAGACTATAATTATTATTCCTTACAGATGTGACATCAGATCTCCAACAACAGACATGTAGCTGTTTTTTTTAAGACACTCTTATTTTTTCCTGTTTATCACACACTGCATTTTTAAACTTTCAACAGCATCACTGTCTTCAGCAGACTGTTGAGTCCAGACTAAAAACTGAAACTTAGAAGGATTCAATTTTGAACTCCTCTAGTGATTAAAATGTACTTTGATTATACAATCTGACACAGTTTTCACACAGGCGCGCCTGCTTTCCTCATGATCTGCTGATTAACCCACTACACCTTTGGAGACCTCAACAGTGAATTCAAGCATCTCACACTCACCCCCACCTCCAGGACCCAGCAGGAGTTTGCCCCATCATCCAAAGCTACTGGCTGCTTCTTTCTGCTCACCTCCATGCAGCCTTGTTTGTTGATTACAGACTCTGATTCCCTGTCCAATTACAGTGTGGTGGTAGAAATAGTCACAGTACCTCGGGCATGATGCTGAGATTAGGCAGGTAACTTGGCTCTACTGGGTCTTCTCAGTCCAGTGAGCTTTCAGAGGACCTATTTTTTGAGAATTCAAGCACCATTTATTTACTGTTTCTGCATGGTTTTCTCTAAGTCCTGTTTCCAAGGCTCAGATCTCTAACATGTGTAAAAAGGCTGCCATGAGTAAACACTGTTAAAAGAAAAACAGTAAAAAAAAAAGTTAAGGAACCACATGAGGGAAATAAGTGAGCTTTAATGAGTTAATTCAGAGCCTCATTGAGGATGTTCATGTTATGTGGGTTTAAAGTGAGACATCCCACACAGGAATTTACTTTTATAATTTAGAATTATGTTTACACGGATAAATCTCAAAATAAAGTATTAACAGTGATGTAGCAGTCTTTTAAGTATTTATCCAAACATGTAAAATCACAAAAAGTTCCAACATTCACTTCTCCCATGGTTGAAATGTTCAGTCCTCGTTGACAGACGTCTTCCTCTGGGACAGCACCAGCTCCTTCACCTGAGGAGTCAGGGCCCTCAGCTGTGAGCGGACGCCCCTGGCCTCCTCGTCCTGCTCCTCCGTGTCGTCGGCCTCGCCCTCCGCCTCCTCCTGCTTCCTGCTCTGGCTCTGGCTCACCAGCTGCTTCACCACCAGGCTCTGGTAGGAAGACAGCAGCTGCTGCTGCTCCTGCAACAACACATGGGCGCAGGCAAACATTTCAGCAGTTTAACTCACCAAGCGAAACGCTCTGTTACACCGACACGGGAGCAGATGGAGATTACAGCTGCTGTGTCTGAAGAGTGGATGTAAACAATCAAAAGACGAAGCGGCGACGCTGACGCATTCAGACCACACTGAAGCACAAATAAACATGTCTGTTGTTTAGCAGTTCTCACAGTGTGGGGTCCACCCCTATGGGCGGGCAAGGGGGCTACTGTAGGGGTGTGTGGCTGACGAGGGCAGGGGCGGTTCTACGCACTCTGGAGGCCCCAGGCAAGAGGCACCTTGGAGGCCCCCACCCCAACAGAAGCCACAAACATTAACAATTAATTATCCAAAAATCCAAAACAATGATGATTCTATTTTGCACATTATGCACAATGTTCTGTATATACAGTAAATACAGCAACATCATGTTGTCGTTCAGTGTGTGTACATGGACTTGAGTATCTGGTTATGATCGGGTTTTTGAGCATCCCGTTTTTGTGCATGTAACATCATATCCCAATTTCAGAAACCCGAATACTCCAGTAGCTATCCCGGTTTTGAGAAACCTGGTTTTGCTAACTGGTTATCCCTGTTTGTTGTCTGTACACCGCCCACCCAAAAGTCACATACTCTAATATTTTGTTGGACCGCCTTCAGCTTTGATTACAGTACGCATTTGCTGTGGCATCATTTCAATAAGAAGCTTCTGCAGTGTCACAACATTTATTCCTGTCCAGAGTTGCATTAATTTTTCCAAGATTCTCAATGGGGTTAAGGTCTGAACTAGTGTGGTCACATTGGACCACATTTCTTCACATTCACTACATTCATGATGACAATTCCCCATTCTCCTTCCAGTTTTTAATAATGTGTTGGACAGTTCTCAACCTAATTTTAGTCTCAGCAATCTCCTTGGATGTTTTATTTGTTTGATGCATGTCAATAATTTGACCCTCTGAAACAGATGAACATCTTTCACACGACCACAGGATGTGTCTTCCAACATGGTTGTTTATGAAAGGAGACTGCATCAGTTGGGGTTAAATAAGTTGTTGGCAGCTGCAACATACTCAGTAATGCAGTAATTATCCAATGGGAGACTCTTACCTATTAGCTTAGTTAAATCCAAGGGGGGAGTTTTTTTTTGGACAGGCAGTGTATGTCACATAATTAAACATACAGTATTACTAATAGCTTATATAATTGTCTTGCAAGTGCATTGATCATGATATGAATTCCCACAGTGTAGGCAGTCAGCATTAACTGAGTGTCAGACGTACGGTAGGTATCCGGCCGGTGAGCGTGCCGATGATCTGAGGCACACAGCGCCCTGGAGCGTGCAGCATGCAGTGGGTGCTGGCCTGGAACAGCAGCACACTGGTCAGGTGGAGAACCAGAGCGGGGTCCTCCGTGTCTTTGAGCTGCTCGGTGAGAGCCTGACGATGCAGGAAGAGGGACTGCCTGCACAAAACACACACACACACACACAAACTCACAAATGTGTAGATACAAACAATTAAAAACAACGACGAATCAAAGTTTTCTCTACCTCTCCTTCTTCTTGTCCCCCTTCTTCAGCATGAACCCACACACCTCAGCACAGCTCTCTATGTTAGTCAGAAAGTCTTCGATGGCCTGTGATGGACACGAGGTGAACAAGTTATTCTCTATCCTCACACTGAAGCCACTGTGTGATGATGTAACTGACGGGAAACACACTCACTTTGCCGTTTAGGCAGTTGTGCAGCTTCATGAGCGGCCCTCTGGTCTCCTCTGAGAGTTTCCCCAAAATCTTCACTCTGACCTGAGGCAACACATCAGAGACGTTCACATTCAAACTAACGAGTCCCATGGTGGATTTCAGACAATGACACACAGACACAACTGTGATCTCAGGCTCTGTCTGATTATCTCTTCTTCATTTCAAGCCCAGAGGATGTGAGTAAAAGGAGGGAGGGTTTTCTGACCTCGTTGGTGATGGAGCTCGGGTTCTCCACAGACATCATCAGGTCGGCAGCCAGGAAGTTCACCAGGATGTTGGTGACGTCGGTGGACAGAGTCTTGAGGATGTGTTTGGAAATGTGGACTTGGGTTTCATCTGTATGAACACAGGAAGTTGACAATTAAAACTCTGGGCAGATTCAGCACCGTTGGAGCAAAGGCAACAGTGAGACACTGTATGTGGAGGGGTCGACACTCCACCATGATGGTAATAGATAGATGCTAATAATCCCTATAGTCATAGCAGTAGGTTCATTACTTTTAGTGCATGTTGTTTTGAGATCCGCGAACACAATGGAGGTCACATCAAATTATATTATTTGGTTCTCTTAATATTAAGGTGATGGTGATTTTTAATGGAGCAGTGAGAGCAGGGTTTACCAGAGAAGAACTTGGTTCCTTTCTCAAACAGTCGGATGTTGTTGTACAGGTTGGTGATCTCCTCCTGCAGATCCTTCATGCTCTTCTTCCTGTTGGCCCCTGATGGAGAGCTGCTGGAGGACATGAACACGGTCCGCAGCACCTCCTGGTAGGCTTTAGTCAGTGGCCTGCAGAGACATTCAGGGAGTGGACTTTACTGTTCTCACTTCTCAGTTCCAGCAGAGACAATGAGCCTCGGACACAAAATCAGTGTCTTACCTGACTAAATGCTCTGCCAGCTCAGAGAGGATTTCTTCGGGGCAGTCGCTCACTCTCTTCTCTAAAATGGCTTCAATCTCCTCCTGGGCCATGAAGGGGGCTTCATTCTGTTTGCTGCGATCTTGGCAAAGGTGATACATGAGCTAATTAGTCTCACAGGGATTCTACATTTAACTCTGTCTTCCATGATAACAAAAAAGGCTTAACAACCCTGGGGAGAGATTTCTGGCAGCCATTACACCCCTTGTTACAGTAAAATGCCTCGGTGAACAGGCTTAATGTGCACATAGAGACATTGTGTCCCAGTGAAGGTAAAAAAAACAACAAAAGCTTCGGTGTACTTTGATGTGAAGGTCCTGTCTCCTCGTCGCTGTCCTCGTCTCTCCTGCCTTTCTTCTTGGTTTTACGAATCCGGATCTCTCTGGCGTTGCCTCCTCCTCCGGCTTTCACGCTGCCGCTACCCTCTGAGAGACACACAGTTCATGTAGAAGGTGTAATCCCAGATAAATAACACACAGGTTTAGTCCCAACATTACTACGGAAGGGTATAAGGGCCACACATGAAAAAAAAAAGAGAGGGAGGAGATTTTTTTCCATTATGCACTTTTTATACACAAAATTTTTGACTTTTTTCTTGACATTTCCACTAAATTCTCGCAGTGCATAATGAAAAAAAATCTCCATCCTCCCCTTTCTTTTTTCATGAGTGGCCCTATATTTATTCCATAAATAATTCCAATAATTTATTTAATAACTGTATATAATCTTGAAATAATTTGGCACATAACCGTATTGTATGCACAATTACAATGTACAATGTTATTTACTATATTTTTCCATATGTTTCTACTTTTTTAATAATACAATGCTACTGTAACAACCAAATTTCCGATGTGCGGGATAAATAAACAGTCTTATGTCTTACGTCTAATACTCATCGGTAGATGAGAGGCTGGTGGTGTTTTTTACTGACCTGCGGCCTTCTTCTTGCGATCAGCTTCTCTCTTTTCCTTTTTGGAAAGTGTTGAGCTCTCTGCCAGCATGGATGCCTGCTTCAAATCGTCCTCAGTTATCAGAAACACCGGGTTGTTCTTGACTTCCTAAATAACCACGAAAGAGAAAAGCTTAGATAGTGTACTTTTTAGATTTTGATTTTCCTGCTTGAGTTTTGTTGGAGGCGTGTGACGGCTGAAGACCTTCTGAGCTTTCTGCTGCATGGCTTCGTCGAACAACGTCAGACAGTTGCTGATGAATTTCTCGCTGACGACCACTGTGCCTCCCAGCACCCTGGCAGAGGACTGGACGGATGTGTTCCTCATGGCCTGGTTGATCAACATCCCGACGTCCTCCATGGACAGGCAGCTGGGCAGAATGGGCTGAGAGTTGAAAGGAGGACAAAAAATGTGAGAAACTATAGATAAAACAAAAAATCTGTACAAACTTGAGGTCCGTGTGAGCACCTGTATGTCGGTCCACGTGGCTGACTTCACGGCTTCCTCCACAGAGGCCTCCACCTGGTCGACCAGGGTCTGACCCACGCAGGCTGCTCTGAGGAACAGCAGCTTATTGGCCTTGAAGCGTTTCTTAATGTAGCTGGTGGGGTCGGGGATCCCCAGTCTGACCAGAGCATCAAACTCTGCAGGAGGAAAACGTCATCAGTTACAGTCACACCACTGCAGAGACTCAACAGGGACACTATGTTTCTTGACAAATTTTTCGATATTTGTCACACATCATTTAGAGAAGCTATGTTTGTTCTACCCAATGTTGTATGCAGTAGCTATACAGTGCACTATCTTAACTTTTTACTGTACATTAGGGTTGTGCCGATTGGAGATCCAATTGTCTATCGGGGATTGGAAGGACGATCGGCGATGTTTTGTTTTCTTGCCGATTTTACACACACACACACACGCTATGTTTTTATTGATCCAATGCACAGTTTGTTTTGTTTTAATGAAGCTGCGTCTCTGGCTGCTTCCAAAAGATACTCTGTCAATGACAGCAGCCACTGGCGACGCCCCCCCCTCCCCCGGCGATTGACACTAACACTAAGGCTCATACATGCAGAATTTTTATTTTATTTATTTATTTTTATTTTTTGATGAGGATAGATAGATAGAGAGAGAGAGAGAGAGAGAGAGAGAGATAAAGAAGAGGAAAGTGGAGTGTGGTGAAGAGAGGAGATGGGTGGAGCTACTGTTGTCCGACCTGAGTCTCACAACATGCAGCTCCCTCAACCACCTGACTCTCATCACACCCCTCCTCCTCTTCTTTTCCTCTTTCCTGCTCCACGTTGGTCTTTTTCCAAAAACAGAAGCGCCTCTTCTTCTTCTGCTTTTTCAACAGGAGCTCATCCAGTTCTTGCTTTTCTGTCTGGAGTTCTTGGTTTTCTTTCTGTAGGATGGTGTTTTCCTCTTGGAGGTCTTTCTTCTCCACCTCCAGCATGTTTTTGTCTTGTTGCAGGTGTTTTGTCTCCAATTGCAGCACATTGATGTTGTGCTGGAGATGAGTCTTCTCTGCCTGAAGCTTGTTGTTGTCTTCTAGGAGGTTGTTGTTGTTCACATGCAACGCATTGTTCTCTGTTTGCATGTTCTGTTGTTCCACCTGCAACGTGTTGTTGTTGGCCTTCAGGATCTTGTTTTCTAGTTGCAGAGTGTTGTTTTCCACCTGAAGGTTCTTCTTCTCTGCCTGAAGCACGCTGCAGGTGGCCTGCAGCTTGTTGTTGTCCACATGCAACATGTTGTTCTCTGTTTGCATGTTCTGGTGTTCCACCTGCAACATGTCGTTGTTGCCCTTCAGGGTTTTGTTGTCTAGTTGCAGAGTGTTATTTTCCACCTGAAGGTTTTCCTTCTCTGCCTGAATCACGCTGTTGGTGGTCTGCAGCTTGTTGTTGTCCACATGCAACATGTTGTTTTCTGTTTGCAGGTTTTGCTGCTCTACCTGCAAAATGTTGTTGTTGTCCTTCAGATTTTTCTTCTCTACTTGGAGATTGTTGTTTTCCACCTGAAGGTTTTCCTTCTCTGCCCGAAGCACGCCATTGGTGGCCTGCAGCTTAATGTGGTCCACATGCAACATTTTGCTTTCTGTTCGCAGCTTTTTCTGCACGACCCGCAACATGTTGTTGTTGCCCTTCAGGTTCTTGTTCTCTACTTTCAGAGTGTTGTTTTCCACCTGAAGGTTTTCCTTCTCTGCCTGAAGCACGCTACTGGTGGCCTGCAGCTTGGTGTTGTCCAGATGCAGCACGTTGTTCTTTGTCTGCAGGTTTTGCTGCTCCACCTGTAACATGTTATTGTTGCCCTTCAGGTTGTTGTTCTCTACATGCAGAGTGTTGTTTTCCACCTGAAGGTCTTCTTTCTCTGCCTGAAGCACCCTGTTGGCGGCCTCCAGCTTGTTATTGTCCACATGCAGCAAGTTGTTCTTTGTCTGCAGGTTTTGCTGCTCCACCTGCAACATGTTGTTGTTGACCTTCAGGTTGTTGTTGTTTACTTGGAGATTGTTGTTTTCCACCTGAAGGTTTTCTTTCTCTGCCTCAAGCACGCTGTTGGTGTCCTGCAGCTTGGTGTTGTCCAGATGCAGCACGTTGTTCTTTGTCTGCAGGTTTTGCTGCTCCACCTGCAACATGTTGTTGTTGACCTTCAGGTTGTTGTTGTCTACTTGGAGATTGTTGTTTTCCACCTGAAGGTTTTCCTTCTCTGCATGAAGCACGCTGTTGGTGGCCTGCAGCTTGGTGTTGTCCAGATGCAACACGTTGTTCTCTTTTTGCAAGTTTTGCTGCTCCACCTGCAACATGTTGATGGTGGTCTGCAGGGTTTTGTTTTCTAGTTGCAGAACATCGTTTTCTACCTGCAGGTTCTCCTTCTCTGTCTGGATTACACTGTTGGAGGCCTGCAACTTGTTGTTTTCCACATGTAGCGCATCATTCTGTGTTTGCAGGTTTTGCTGTTGCACCTGCAGCATGTTGTTGGTGGCCTGCAGGGTTTTGTTCTCCACTTGCAGAACATCGTTTTCTGCCTGGAGGGTTCTTTTTTCCTTCTTCAGGACTTGGGTCTTTGCATTCAGTTGTTTCTTCTCATCCTGAAGAAGTTGGTTCTTTTCCTGCTGTTTTTCAGCCACTTGCTTCAGGATTATCTTCTCTGTCTGAAGCTTTTTAATTTCCTTCTTCAGGAGACGGTTTTCAGACTGCAGTTTTTTCTCCTCCTCCCCAAAGACCTGTTTCTCTGCCTGCAGGTTCTTCTCCATTTCCACGTGGCTTTTGTTCTCTGCCTGAAGCTTCTTCTCATCCTCTTTTAGGACATGGTTCTCTGCCAGAAGTATTAGCTTCTCCTTCTTGAGGACTTTATTGTCTCCCTGAAGTTCTTTCTGCACGTCCTTACGGAGTTGGTTTTCTGCCAGGAGTTTCTTGTTCTGGTCTTTCAGGGCCTGTGTCTCCTTCTGCAAGTCTTTTTTCACCGTCTCCAACTCTTCAACTTTCTTCATCCAGGAGTTTTCTATATCCGCAAGCTCAGACAGCAACTGTTCTTCAAGGCCACTATCACGCTGTAGGCTCCTCAACTGATCTGAGGTCTTTGTGAGCGTGTGTGACAGAGTCTCGTTAGTGTCCTTGAGCTCCTGGATCTGAATGTCCCTCTGTTTGACATTTTCTATGATCTCCTTAAACCTTTTTTGGGACTCCTGTGCCTGCATTTCCAGTTCCTTGTTCCTTATCTCTAGTTCTTCCCTCTTAGCCACGCAGGCTTCTATCACCACCATCCATGAGACTGTTCTATTGGCAAACTCTGCTTTGAGGTTCTTCATGTCTCTGATCTCTTCCTGTGAGATTTTACCTCCCTCGGTCTTACTGACCGTCCAGCAGAGGTCCTTTTTCTCTTGAACGAGTTGCTGGGTTGGAGTCTCTTGATGTTGCACCTTGTCTTTCAGTTCCACCACCTTTTCTGCGTTCTGCATGTGTTGCTCTGCAGATTTGTTAAGGTGGGGTATGTGCCTGTTTAGCTGACCTGGAACTTCTGCTCTGGCCTCAGGTTGTTCCTTTTTCTCCTGAATGAGATGCTGGGTTGGAGTCTCTTGATGTTGCACCTCGTCTTTCAATTCCACCACCTTTTCTGGGCTCTGCGTGTGTTGTTCTGCAGATTTCTCAAGGTGGCGAATGGGCTTGTTAAGCTGACCTTGAACACCTGCTCTGGCCTGATGTCGTTGGCCCTGGCAGTCAGTGAGGTCCAGTTTTACCCATTTTATTTTGCGTCTGCTGGGCATTTTTGTAATGGAAACTTGTCCTCCAGGATGCTCCTTGCTTGGACTTGCAGGAGTTTGTCTCTCTGGACAACCCTGAGGGACAGCTTCTACAATTTGTGCCCAGGTGATTTTCTTCTCAGCCATGATGTGTCAGTAGTCTTACTTACGTGTGAAGAACGATCGACAAATGCTGTGAAAACTGCACCGTTTGTCTGAGCTACAACAATGAATAGCCTGTGAAGTTCTGACTGTATTTACATGTATTCTTTGTGACATCATCATGACATCACATCTTTTCCCCTGTGAAGTCCATTCCAGGTTGTGACATCATAGCTTATGTTTACAATTCCTTTGATGTTGTATTCCGGAAGGGTGCAGGCCTGACTATTATTCAAATCAAATCAACCTTTATTTGTATGGCACTTTTCATACATTAAAGGACGAGTTCACCAAAGACTGAAATTCAGACCCAGGAGGCTAGTTCTTAGTCCAACAAAAACTTTGTATGTGAGTAATAGGGCCCGACACAAAAACGTCCATAAAACTATACAAAACCTATTTAATATTCCTCAAACAGTGCTCGTCCACTGCAATCCAAGTGCCTTCTTTTTAAAAAATGCTTGAGGATACCTGAGAGTCAAATTATTTTGATTATGATAAAAACTGTGTGACCCACAGCAACTGACAGGAGGATCAAACATCATTTCATCAAACATTACAAATGCACTATAGCTACAGTTTGACATTGCATATGAATGCAATGAAACAGAAATATGGATAAATAGCAAAGAAAAAGCTTGAAACATGCTAATGGACAGACCTAATTTGTTATTTATATTATGAATTATTTTAGCGTTCTTTCTTATGTACATGGAGGTCTCTCCTGAATAAGATTTCTTATTTAGTACAATTCACGGGAAGATATCAAGTTTAAATGAACAAATCAATTTTCCCACAGTTTATAAGTTCACAAGGTTATAAACACAAGCAATATATCTGAAAAATATCTGATATAGTTAGTGCATTAAAATGTAATTTGTAGTGTCTGGGTGTGAACTCAGACTGAGTTTTCATGAGGAATCTTAAAATTGTCTGCAGAAATATTGGGAAGACTCAAGAGTGCTGTAATCTTTCTCATTGCTGCCCTCTACTGTTAATCTGTAATACTGAGCGACACATGGTGGAGAGCGTAGAAGTTTAACCTTCCCTCTGCAGGACAAAATTTACAGTAAAATGTCAGGTGCATAAAGATGAAGTGAAATTAAATGGGTGAAAAACAAATAAAACCTACCTAAGTATCCATTCTGCTGGAGGAAAGAGTCCACCCAGGTGTTCTGTGTTCTGGCGTAGATGTCCGGGATGTAAACAGCTTTGTCCTGTCGTCCTCCCACCACACTTCCTTTCAGGCGCCCATTGTTCACCAACTCCTCCAACACAGCTGGAAACAACAAAAAACAAAATCACATCTGATTAAAACAGAACAAACGCAAATCATATCAACAGCGATCAAGTTTATCAGAGGAATATCCACTCACTGTACAGAAGATGTTCCTGAAATCCAAATGTTCCGATCATGCTGCTGACAGGTGTTGGCCTACAGAGTCAAGGCAAATAGGATTGTATTCATTTATTTTTATTTTTTAGGTATTTTGGGGGCTTTTTGCCTTTAATTGACAGGACTTTTTAGAGAGAAAAGAAATAGGGAGACAGCTCCAGGTTCTGATTTATAAAAATTAAGGGGCTGTGACAAGTTTGGACTGCCTTCTTAAAATAAAACTCTAAATGACTGAGGCAAGTTGTCCTGAAAATGCCACAGATTTATTTCTAGCCGAGTGTTTGAAAAAGGTCAACTATGTTTACCTTGTGATGGCACTAAAAAGCCCTCGTATTCTGGCTTTGTGTCGAGCAACAAAAGCTGGAGTAAAGATGACGCCTCTGTTGTACTGGTCCATCTCTCCTTGGATGAGCCTCCCGAGACGCTTCGACAGCTCCTGAGATCAACAGAGAGCACACAGAACATTATTTCCGACAGTGAAGTCAGCTGGTGTCATTTTAAATTCCGCCTCTGATTAATCTATGCAGGTTGAAAAAAAAATGGTGTCAGTGAGTTGCAGTCTCACCTCAGTTAAGAAATCTCCTGGGAGGTCGTAGCTTTTGCACAGCTCTGCGATACTGATCAGACCAGCCTCCTGCAGTTTGTCATTCACCTCCTCGGCTAAGCGATCCAGGTACGTGCTGCAGACAACACAAGACATGCACGTTTCAGTTTATGTTTAGCAATATGTGTAATAATAAGTGTGGTTTGCAGTTATGTTATTGTGGTCTACTGTAATGCTGACAACACATCAAAACCTCACTTTTGTTGCTTACTTAAGAGTGTATTTGTTACCAAGACCAATAAAATAAAAAGCAGGTGTCTGATGCCATATTTATTTTCATTATCCATTCATTATACAGTTTATATTTGGCCAGCCTCAAACCTACACTTGGTGAAAGTGTTGTACTCACTCATCAATAAGTTGTCCCAGCACAAGTTGAACCCCTTTATCAGACTTTGCGATGTCACTTGCTCTATTTTCAACATGGACCCAGTCCACATTGATAATCTGTCAGGAAGATGATCAAGAAAAAGAGACAGTCGATAGCATGAAGTCTGGATCAGAGCCTGCTATTACACAACATTAGGTACTGTACATGACACAGCTGTCAACAATCAGTATTTAGATAATACACACCTGCTGGAGGTCCACGATGTTGATTCGCCCTGTGAAGTAAAATGACAGGAGGACTGAGTCACTATAATCACTGTCTTCATTGCTGACCATACTCCAGTTAAAATCATTTTTATATCATACATGGTGTGTAGGTATCTGTTAGCTTTGGTTATGCTCTAATTAGGCCGCTCAGATGACAGTGACACTTGTCTGGAGCCTGTGTTTTCTGCTGGTTTCTGGTTGGGACACTGACCTCCATGGACGTAGAGCTCATCTCGGATCTCCCTGCTGATCTGTGCCGGGGTGATGTATTCCTTTCCATCGAGAGTGTGCACCACATCCAGCTTCTTCTCCTGAACCAGTTTTGCAATGATTTCAATGCAATTCCTCTCCGACAGCCTGTGGGAAGGTTCACGTTTAATGTCATTTAGGGCGTTAACCTGTCACCTATTTACACATGTAGTGCTTTTATTTTTATTATTAGTAGTAGCAATGGCCAACTCATGAGCACCGGGGCTGGAGTTACTTTTTAAAGACCAGTTTCATGTTCAGCCAATATTAGCTTTGCTGCTAGCAGCTATATGTAGCACTAGGTGCACCCACCTTTGCACTGTGTCAGCAAACTGTGCTCTCTGGAAGTCGGCGGCGAGCCGGCGGATCTCCTCCCAGTCCGCTGCCATTGTTCAAACGTTTAGTAAAAGTCAGACAGCTGTCAGTGCTTCCATCAACTATTCACTGCCAACAAGTATTAGCTAGCCTTAGCTGGCTGAGAAGACAGCAGCAGCCCCCTGCTTAGTTTAGCCACACGTCAACATACAGTGACGTCGTACGGTGGTCCGCAAGTGTCAAACCTCCTCCTACCGTTTCGCGGACTGACTTGAGCTGACTCCACATTTCAAGACTCCATCAGCACGGTTGGAACAGTCACTGGAAGATACAGTAGGCGAACTATCGATCCATAAAGTAATAGGTGAAAGGAACACAAATAAACAAGAAAAAGGAGTAAGCAAAGATTAAAAAAAAAAAAAAAACCTGACTAAAGGTAACGAGAGATGCTAAATGTTTTAGGCATTTTATTTCAATTCATGACTTCCCTAGAAAATACCATATCAATATCAGTGATCAAATTATGGTGTAATTTGTTTAGAATAATATACAGGCTAAAGATACAATGACATTTTTCCAATGTCCTCTATATTAAAAGAATCAGATACATCTTTGGATGATTTAGGTTATCCTATGCAAGCTTATTGGAACTACACTTACAAAAAAGTTCCGTATGCATATCTTCTTATAAAACAGGTCTACTCACCTTCTCTGGAAAAGTGGTCTAAGACTTTGGGATGTCTATAACATAAACGCATAGATATATAAACATAGCCTACTTGTACATGTATAGGCAAATTTTAAGATAGGGGTTTTAATTTCATATGTAACCATATCCTATACATAAATATTTGGATTGTCTTAAACCGTCCATCCTGCTGTTGCTGCAGAGTTGCTGTTCACCTGATACCAAACACAAGCTGCAGTGTAAATGTGTAAACTCTAGGGAGCAGTAGACTACAAGACATTGACTTCCTTCTAGGGATGTTAACAGATGGTCCTGTATTGTATGAAGCACTCCATCATGCCAGCAGAGACCTGGTAGGAGTGAAATACTGTAATTATATGTCATATGCATATTCACTGCAGGCCTATATGTAATTAATTGCAAGTTAATTTTTAAAAAAGCACAATCTCAATGAGAAAACTGTCCCTGTGTGTCGGGCAAAAGTGAACTATGTCTTAGAGCCACATATGCACTCGTAGCTGACTGTGATGAGGAACTTCTTGAAATAACCTCTTCATAACCAGCTTCCATATCAGTATACAGCAAAGTTACAGCCCGGTCTGCCAATGTGATGAACTACACACGTTGCTCTGAGAGTAAAGAAGAAACTAATCAGTAGCCTCTAGCTAAGTCTTAGAATCAGGAGAAAAAGTTCGAAGTAGATTAGTTCAAACTTTAGGATATATTATATGATTCTCCCTCCATATAATATCTGCCTTCAAGCTCTGATTTAAATGACCACTCAAGGTAAAGAAGAAATTATTAGATTTAAAGTATGTTATGGATGGGGTTTCAGTCGGTTTCAAAGACGTGCGTGGGTGGGATACATCTTCCCTGGGAGTGGAGAACATGGATCAGAAGAACGTCCTCGTCTGACCCATTTGAATATTAGATAATTTGTGAGAAAGCAAAAAAAAAAAAAAGAAAAAAAGGAGAGAGCTGCTGTAAAATTTCCCTCTGCGAGGGCATTGGGCCCGATGTGGACAGGACTAATTAAGCATCTGCTTCCAGCACATCAGTGCAACATTTATAAACCTGTTCTCTTCTTCAGTTAACTCGGGAAAAATGAGTGTAGGCGATTAATAATTATTACAGTGTTGGTTGTGTACCGACATCTGTTCATGTGTGTAACATTATGATTTATGGCTGAGTCAATGTATAAATTTCAGGTTTGTGTCAGTAAAGTGTGTGTGTGGTTTTGTCATGTATCATTATATAACTTGCTAGCGAAAGTTCCATGTTAAAAAACACACTTTAATATGCCACTGCAGTTCTCTGCAATGTACACATACGCAAAATACCCACAATATTATTCTTTATATGTATATAATTTTGTCATCATTAATGATGGGCAATGTGTTAGCATTTCAGAATTACACAAACTGATCAAGTGCTTTGTAAAATCTCACCAACTAGGCCTATACTGTAAGATAACAGAGTCAAATGAACAATACTTAATATAAAATATACAATAATTAGCATAACATGGAAAATTTCAATGGAAAAGTGCCTCAAGTGGTGCTTAAGCACACTATTGAGTTAATGATGTACCTAAATATAGCTTCTTTTTTTTTTTTACCCCGTCTTCCTTGAGTTGAAGTGCTATTTATCCTTTACAGTGTGGACCACAGTGAGTATTATTATTATTCCACCACCGTGAATGACCCCTGTGTATTGCAATGTACTACATACTCTTTTGTCTTTTCTACTATGTTTCCATCCACAACAATTAGGATATCGTGAAAGAACTGGTGAGTATAACACTAATGCGCAAATAGGAGATTTACCTGCTTATATTCAGCTTAAGAAAATTTAGGACAAAATTTACTCAGACAAATAAAAAAACACTCAATTTCTCTTTGGCAGAGTTGAATTCATCCATGGTAAGAGCTGGTTATGCGCTGCAACTAAACTAAATCACAGTTTATGCAGTATTCATACAGAGTAGCTGTAAAACACCTTCTTACTGTTTAGTTTTTTTCTCCTGTGTGCTACATAAACCCTGTTCTTTCTTTCTCTTTGCCATGCTGGTTTACAGCACTTTAACAGACTGGAGCTGGATTGGTTTCCCAGCACCCAGATGTTTATGTTGCAGTGTGATGGCCCAGGAAATCTGAAAGGTGTCATTCTCCGAGCCGTAATACTTTACAACATGCTGTCTTTCTGAAATACGCTGCCGTGCATCAAGAAACAACTCGAACAGCCTGTTTATGCCACAGAGCCGTCAACCATTTCACTCTGAACGGCCCTCTATTAAATCTAAGACTAAAGTAGCTCTATGACAAGCCCAGAGATGTGGCTAATTGAGTCTTTAAAAGCTTCAATATTAAAAATCAAATAAAAGAAGTGTTTGATAAGCTGCCTTCTTCTAAAGGGAAGAATAAAAGTCTAATTTCAAACTTCAAAGCATAGCCTCCCTGACTGAAAATTTAGGTCATATTTCCACAGTGAATAAGCATTGTGGGACTGCCTCTTTGAATTGTAATCAAGTTGAGGTCCGTTAGTAAACACAATTGTCTCAGCAGCAGAGAACGCTTCTCTCCCGTGACTTCAAACAGCTGAACTTGTGACGCCGTGCTGTTTGACTGTGTTGAGAATTTGCTTTGAAGACGTTGGCGAACAAAACGCGAGATGCTTGTTAATATTAATCCTTTTTGTTTTCTTAAATGCGTCTGAGAAAAAGTCCCGCATTCAGTGGGCTTACATGCATGCAAGAGGCCGGGCCAGTTGGAAAATCTGATGATGCTGAGAGATGGAGGGTGTGAAGTCTTTGTGGTGAAAAACCTCATGTGAATTAATAGGAGAATATATTTTTCTCCAATGACCTCCCCAAATTCAGAAACCATACATCTATGTGACAGATGTTGCTTATAGTGATAAATTCACTGTAGTTTAGTGCACTTGAGCATTCTCTTTTTGCAGTTTTATCAGTTCGATTCAGAGTCACCATCAGCAAAAATCCCTGGACTAAACGACAGACTTAAAGTTAGAGATTAGCTGCAAACTGTCAGAAGGTAAGGAGCCAGGGAGTTTTGTCAGGAGTCTATCCAACAGTTGTTGGAATTATATTCATTGGGAGACCAAAGACTCAGCAGTCTGTTCCTCCTCGATGTGTCAAAACTGTTGTTGTTCATCACAATAACGTAACAAGGTGATAAAATGTCAGCAATAAATTTTAAGTCTTTTACAGAGACACATTTGCGCCTATAATCACTTGAGGAGTTTTATTCTAAGAGCTCGAGCCACTGGCTTTTATTGCTGTTACAACAAGTTCAGTCAACATTAAATTGGGGTTTCGGGGTGCAAGCTGTGCTGGTGTGTTGGAGTTTGAGCGGGGGGCGTGGGTCATTTTGTGAGTGTTTGTTTTCTTTTTGAAATAAATGTGATCAAACTGCGGTTGGTTCAATTTACCAAACAACAGCATTTGATCCTGAATTTCAACCTCATGTTTCTTTCTGAAAATAAAAGCTATAATAAATGTAGTTGCCTTTGAGTGCAGGGTAAACACAGTGTTTCATTATGTGTTGATGGTTATTCAAGCCATGAAATTTCAGCCAATCCAAACCTGACTAAAAATACAACATGTGCAGAGTCCCATCCCTGACCTCCCTTGCCTTTCCAACAGCAACAGCACCTCAGTGCTCATCCCTCCATGTGGAAGTGGGGGGTGGTAGCTCACAGACAGTGATTATAGTGGTTGGTGGTAGTGGCTACTTGTGGGTGGAACTTATTTTTTTAGGGCCAAAGTGTTAAAGACAAAAAACCCCCCCAAACACACGTTTTTTTATTTTAACCTGGGCAGAAACAAATAGGTGGAAAACACATTTTGAAGTGTCCCTTCAAAATATGTTTTCGCGAATGTCTGAGCATTTACCTAAGTTAAATTTAGGTCCTTTCATACCCACTTCAAAAGACAGCAGTGTAAAATGTTTGCTACCCCACGGCTACTAGCCCCAGTAGGTCATGGTATTTTAGAAAAAGCCGCAGAGTGCCTTTAGCTCTAGGCTAATTCCACTGATTGCAATATAAAAAGGTGTGCTGAGGTCACAGGATACAAACAGAGCTCTTTCAGAGGAGACATTTCACTGTATACTTAGCTAATTTAACAGTACTTCAATGTGTGTGGTGAATCCGACAGCGTGGCTGCGGGAGCTGGCAAAGAGAAGCGGCAAGTGGGAACAAGGTAGAGACAATCCGAGAGAGAGAGGGAGGGAGGAACGGGAGAGAAATGCATCAGCTGTCCAAGTCCTGCAATAGCTGCAGAGGTTATGACTGTACACGCTGCTGCCAAGGGTAATGAGGGTGCAGCAGAATGACCACCAATCACGCACCAGCTCCAATCATTTCACTAAACTTTCCCCAGTTTGGGAACAACTCCGTGACCTCATAATGCGAAATACAAATCCTGCTTTACAAGCTCGTTTCGCACAATCAGCTAAAAATATCGGCTCCTCTGAAGAAACCAGCGAGTGACTGATGTCATTCAGCTGAAAAACCCCCGAACAGTTGAACAAGCTTCGGGGCGAGGACGAGGAGGACGTTTCTGTGGGAAAGTTTGGATCTCCACGCTGCATTTTTGTGGTTCTCCACCTAGATGTGAAACACTGAAGACATATTACAGGCCAGGGTTTGGTCTTTAATTGCAGAGATATGTTATGTTGTTACTATGTACAGTAGTATTTATAGTGTTTATGTTCTCTCATCTCTCTTTTACAGTAAATTACCAAATGAAAAATGAAAGGAAAGGAGAGAAAAGGATCACGTGACAAAACATAAAGACAGGAAGATTAGAGCAAGAGATGGAAGTGAAATAATATGCAAGGTCATGTAAAAAAGGGTAGATGGAAAAAGGAAAGGATAGAAGATGGAAGGATGGAAGAAGGAAATGGAAGCAAAGCAAAGCAAAGGAAAGGAAGCAAAAGGCAGCGAGGGAAAGAAAAGGTTTTGAAATGTGATTTCCTGGTTCAGTTGTAGTTCATGTGTGGATGAGTCTATCATCTTCCTTTGGCAAGGTCTATGTCCTGTGTCCTTGGGCTCCAGATTGCTCGGATCTGTCATAGTGGGCAAGAGACAAATTCCATCAGCAGATGTTATGGTACTGTTGTGGGTAAGGGGCCTTGGGTGATGGGTACATATTATTCTCTCGCACAGCCCATTGAGGAGCCGTCTGAAATCGCAGTCAAACATATAGTTGAAGAGCAAATAGAATATGTAAAAGAGCTCCTTCCAATTAGTGACCATCCAAAAGTGAAAAGGCTGCTAAACACGCTATAAGTTTGAGTTCGTCAAGGCAGGCGGCTTTTAAATTTCAATGGGAGCTGAACATCAACATTTACTTCATCAAGCCCAATGAGGCTTTGGGTCTTTCGGCCTATTTGCAAAAAGATTTCGATCTTCAATTTGTTTGAGGTTCCAACACAGGAAGTACAGTGACATCTAGTGGTGTGAGGAACGTATAGCAGCCCCTCAAGATGAGTTAAAGCACTTCACACCTCAACACCTACAACTGTATTAGTCCCGTATGTTAGAGAATGACATTCATTAATTGACCAGATTACTTTTATTACATTTTTAATTGGTATCAGGTGAATATAGAAGGTGGTTATAAGACATTTAAGTTCCAGTGATGCAGCCTTGGGGCCTCTTCATCATTACCATTATCATCATCGTCGACCTTCTCATCATCTGTAGATTCAGCTGCAGCTACAGTATAACAGGCAAGGCATTCAGCTCACAGTCTCTTCTGTTGCTGACTTACAGCAATAAAAGCAATGACAAACCGAGTTGTTTTTCATGTGGAACATAATAAAGTAAGGTCAGATACAAGAGTGTGATATCAAGTTCAAGGAAATGAGTGAGTCGTAATCTGTGGGGAATTTAGACGACGACAGAAGCCAAGTAAGCCTTACTACTCCTTCATTTTATGCAGCTTTGACTGTGCAGTGTGAGCATATTCCAAACCAAACAGTAAGCATACTAAATTTAGAGGATTTCTGAGTGTGAACTTAATGGCAACAGGAAATGGAAGAGCTCTTCACAGGGATATAGATTTAACTTAATTGTGGGCTGTGGTGAGATGAATCCACAAAATAAACACTAATGTTTTTCATAAAGATTTTCTATTAACACGAATGAATCATGAATCATAACTTTGGCATCTGACATTGCAGGTGTAGCTTTATGTATAAAATGGTAATAACATGGTTTATTTTATGTTGATACCTAATTTAGGAGATGAAGAAATGTCTTATTTAGTTCCAATGTGTAATAATTAGCCAAATTTTTTGGCTAAATCAGAAAATACTACCCATGATATTTTTATATAATGGCTATGAAATCAAATTTGTTTGGACACAGCAGACATATCGTAAAATGGTTTAGATCTTCTGGACCTCTAATAACAACGTTTTCTTCTTTTGTACCTGTACCTTGACTTTGATTATACATATACTACACATTTACGTTACAGTTAAAGTCTCTACATCATTACATAGAAAGACCAAAAGTGTCTGCAGCTCATGTGGTGTGTCTGCAGCTCCACATCCTGAGGGGGTGACCTGCTCAGCAGCTCCCAGCTCACATTCTGCAGGGGATGCATGTTTGAAGTACATACCTCATGGATTCACACTTATGGGCCAGGTGTGAGGGTTGTGCAGGCAGTGTAGCCACACCTGGGCACCAGCAGCTTGCAAACAGTTTAATAATTCAGTTTAATAATGCACAATACAACATAACTGATTTAAAGAAGTTGTTATCTGGTCCAGTAAAGAACATTAAAAGGTACAAAGCTAAGTGTTAAATTGCCTGAGAAAAACAAAAAAAACAATGTGGGTCACCTAAAAAGTATATTTGGCACTGGCACCCATACAAACTCATTAACAGCCTAAAGCCAATGCCTTTGTGACTTGACAGCACTAGTGTTCTGTGTAAATGGAGCACACTGAAGCAAGAATCATTAAATTCTCACCTTGAATGATCAACCAGTCTCATTACTCGTTACTATTGGTTACATAAGCTTAACATTTGATTAAACAACTATTCATAGAAAACCATTTCCTGTAGCACCTTGAATGATCCCACCACAAGAATCAAGAGCTTCATCTCAAGAAAGGCTTTTAGTGCCAAACCACCACAGTGACCTTAATTAGCGACACAGAATAATACATGGGTGCTAAAAATGGGACATAGCTTGTACTATATATTCATTATAGAGAGAAAAAAACGTTTTACCTCCCTTACCCTTAATTTGAAACACCTTTTGTTAGTGTTTTAATTTACACATGAGTATACACATACATATATAAATACTGTGAATCATTTTAAAAGTGAAACTTCTAAGCATTTTGAATTTGTATATTTTCATTTTCATTTTCATGATATACTGTTAAAAAATCTGTTTTATGTATCATATATTTTATATTGTATTTCATATCCTCATACAAGCGCTGGTAATCACTTTGATATAAGAATACAGAAACAGAGTTATTATATGGGGAAATTAAAAAAAATAAATAAATCGGTTTGATGGGTAAACTAATAAAATAAAATAGATATTTTTTAATTAATAAATTAATGGATAATATTATATTAAGGCGGTTTTAATGCTTTATCAAAGTTCAATGTTTAAAGGGTAAAACACAATATAATGTCACAAATAGCATTACATACATCTGTGAATATTTTGTGTAATTGAAAAATTAAGAGCCTTTTAAGACATGAAAGAAAGAACATGCTTCTCTTTTATCCCTAAAAAAGCACGACAGCCTATAACTATCCATTGTTTTAACTATCAATTATCTTAAATCCCATTGCTATGCTTTTATATAGCTTCAAGACAAAAAAAGGTGGGCTTCGACTCAGGTTTTCCAGTATTTCCGTGGCTCTCTAATAATATGCCAAGTTTTATCTTGAAACAAAAATGCATGATTTCTAACCAATATGGTAGACTAATTAATTTGTTCTCACCTCTAGGGTGAGCTGTCATTCTGTCTTTGGGGAATAACAGAACACTAACTTGTACTAGGGATGTATTAAACACACAGTATGGGACTCTGAGATGCTGCTCTCATATCAGAGCAGTTTCATCCCTTACAAACTCCTAAATCTCCAGAGGACAGCCGGTGTGATAGTTGGCTATAGGCACTGTGACACACCCTTTTTTTTTATATACTGTACAATTACCTATGTGACTAGGAAAGAGTTTCATCAATCTCCTGCCTGAGCAGGCATCTCCTAACCTTGTCTGAAGTCCCCTGACTGTTTATATTTTGCAGTTTGTTTAACCTTTATAGGACCAAAGACCCCAAGAGACCGCTGCCCTGAAAACTCCATCAAATACATAATTCCAAAAGCAGCACAACCTAATTAAAACCAGAGTGTGTTTCTTACATGAACATATTGACCTCTGGTTTCAGAAACGGTTTTAGGATTCCACTGCTTCTTGTGAAGCATACTGTCTGGATGGATATGCGCCATAAACCACAGCCACAGGAATCCACTTTTTCTGGCAATTTACTGAGAACAAGACCTTTCAGATTTTCCGCTGGCATCACCGGTGACGGGACTATTGCCTCTATCCCAGCATGCCACTGCTATTCCTTAGCTAAACCTGCTGAAAGATTCTCTTGACTGACCATGTGGACAGCTGGAAAGACTCTGTCCACATCCACTTCCCTAACCGACATCCCTTTTTCTTCTTCCACCTGTTAAGGTGGCAGCGCACACCCACCCGCAGGCTAAACCATGATGAGATTCTTATGTGACTGCCTGGCTTGAGAGCAGAGATGGGTTACTGAATTAGCCTACAGAGACAGAAAGTGACTGGGAAACAGAAAAAAACAATAACGAATGAAAGACACAAAACAACTAGAGAAATGTAAAACTATCACAAAAATAACCACACAAAAGTAGTACAGAGATTTAAAAATATGACCATAGAAATACATAACTGCAATAAAAAAGACAGAAAAAAGGAGTTGAAAAATGACATGCAAAATGACCACAAAATGACACGAAGCAATGATATAGAAAACACAATAATACAAAATAACCACAAAAAACTACACAGATGCAAAATGAAAGGGACAGAAAAATAGAGAGACAACACAGGGATAAGAAAAATGTGTAAAAAAAAATGACAGTGAACTGCAAATCTGAACATTGAAATGTAAGATGGCCGCAAATATGCTGCAGTAAATGACTGAGATGACGAATGACCCAGCAACAGCAAACACCCTACTAACTATCAACTGACAAGGAAAAACAATCACGAGTTGAAAAATGAAAAATGACAGATGCACAAAATGACCATGAGACACAAAACTACATACTGAATCACAAAGAGACACAAAGGAGCAATAAAAACACAAAGAGAAACTAAATGACCACAAACAGATGCAAAACATCCACAAAAACACAACTTGCTTTGTGCCTCTTGGAACCTGGGTGTCTTGGTGCAGAGGGGCCCTTCCGCGTATCTGCGCTTAGGGGCCCACTGCCTCATAATAAGACTTCTCCATTGACCACATGGTCAAAAGCAACACTTCTCACAGTATAAGGAGACAATAAAAACAAGGTACATGATTACCTGATGAATTATTTGCATTCTGGAAAAGAAAAACACTGAGAGGAACAGAAAACCAGCACCAGGTCATTTTTTTTCCTTCTATAATTGAAGCTGTGAATCAATACCTGTAATTACCCGCTCTGTGCTGCTTTTGACTCTGAGCCCTGCAGTTAGAACTTGTTTTTTTTTTTTTAGTCTTTTCAAGCGTTGGTTTTACACCGTGTGTGATTGGCGATGAAACACACACAGGAATGAGTAGCATTTCATAACCCCTTAATAAGTGGGGGTCAAATTCCTAATTTTTGTATTCATTTTAAAGGCTGTACTCTTGTTTTCATTGTGAAGCTGTGACACCTGAACTTAAACTCACTTATGTAAATGTGAATATATAAAGTCACAAAGTTCAGAAAGAGTGGGTTATGCTTACAGGGCCCTTCCTCCAGTATATCAAGGGAAAACAACACCCTGACATCAAGCTCTTTCTATGCTGACTGAAAATATATTTGACGTGAGGAGCTGCAGGCTAACTATCAGAAATGGTAAGGGTCAGCTCTCAGAAGCACTTTGTTTCTCCACAACCCTTGTATCAATACATAAAAATGTGGCAATACTTTCAGGCCTCATGTTTATGCATGACTGGGCCTTATAGTGGAGATATTTTTTGCATGGCGAGAAAAGCTCGGCAGTTCAAGCGTCTGTAAATAGACTCCTGGCTGTCCGTTGTGCGTGTGTGTGTGGGAGTAGCACCGGTGGAAATCAGTGAACCCAAAAAGCAACGTTGAGCTGAAATGTCTTGCCAAGTACACCTGATTCACATTAAACCCATTGTCTTTGGCTGTCCACTCAGCCTGTATCTATTTTTCATAGCTGTTACATCAGGAGCCTGGCAAGGCATCTGCCGTTTACTGTGGAACAGAACACCGGCTCATTCACAGTCAGTGTCTTTAATGGTAGGATTACGTGAGGTGGATGATTATGGAAATCAATTTCATTGTATCGGGAGTGTTGCACATTTATTTTCAGAGTAGCGTATATTCTAACCAGCTGCTCAATTTTACTTTTCGTGCCCAGTTTCTGGATCTATTCTGTCCTACTTTTTTTCCCTTACGCTTTATTCTAGCAGAATTGGCAGCTGTTTGATTTATGTAACTTAAAATTGCTACATAAAGTCTATGGACACCTGCTGAGGTGTTATAATTATCAGTTGCACAGGCGGCAGAGTGCCTATCTGCAGTTTATTGGTTGCTTTTACAGCAGTTCTCAACAGTGTGTTTTGAAATTATAATTCATATACAGATCACATACAGCCTAAAGATGCTTTCTTCATAAAAATCATCATTATTATCATGATGTTACATTTAATTTATCCCCTTCACTCTTCAAATATAAACACATTTACTCTGTTTCAACTATTTGAATTACTTTTACTCGACTTAAGTCTTACAGGCCGCCCCCATCTCTGCTGATGAGACACTGAGCTGCAGCAGGTTCACCAGAGAGGGAGAAATCCACAATCCCACGCAGAGGGATTTAAAGCACATGCACATTGGCAAACTCTACGTGACTGTGCAACCTTGGCGTCATGACACTCAGGGGGTTGATGGATGCAAAGCAGAGCTCACATTTCGTCTGGTGGACAGCAACATGACTGGAAATGCAAACAGAACAAAAATGCTAAATCTGTGTCTGCCAGATGTGTAGAAAGTTAACTGTTTGTTAACACAACCACTGGCATAAAAAGTACAGCATCTCCTCTGGGAGATTCAGCAAACTAATATATTTTACGGGGAAGTGTAATCCCATCACCAAGCTTCTTTCCAGCTAACTGAGCTTTTTAGCTTTAGCCTTTACAATAGGATTCATTGAACACTTTACAAAGTGTTTGACAAGGGCAGAAAAATAAAATATATAAAATGAATTGACTTTTAAAGAGATAAAACCATAGATAAAGCACTACCTTTCAAGAGTGATACATGTATATTTTTTTTAGGGAAAACAAACAAACAAAAAAGCTCTCTTTTTAAAAAATAAATAAATAAAATTTGGATTTTTTTTTTGGCTAATGCTCTACTGTAGGTCAGGCTGCAGTTTTTTTTTTTTTAATTGACTGAGAAGAAGAAAGCAAGAAGAGTCAACAGTTCAACATTTTGGAACAGCTCTCAACACAAGGACAATTTTAATTTTTTAATTTTTTTCTGATAACAACAAATAAATCAAGAAATTAAAAGTATTTCAATATTTACCATAACACAACCTTGAAAAAGCCGCCGACATTTCCTAGCTTGAAAGCTGCGGTTCAGTTATTGCATGAAAAACTTAACCGTTAAAGGGACAACGAGGAGTTTTGGAGAAGCGAAGTGTTTTCACGCTGCCTCCGTGCGCACCGTAGAATTCCTCCACCGGCGCAAGACGGACTCATGTTTTCATTCATCAAGGATTAAAGTCAGAGGTTCAAAGAGGTTCAGTTACCGTCGTAGTTCCGACCATAACGCCGCCCGAATCGCCGTTATTCTCATTTGCGTCCGCGAAACCGAAAGCAATAAGTGCTGGTCGGCTCGACCAGCATTTCCGCCACCACTAATAATAACAAAATAATGATAGAGACAAAACGATATATTGATCGAAAATGGAGCCATTAACAAGTGCGGGTAGCGTAGATTCATCCACATTAACGTGAGACTGTTTTATAACCGAATAGAAACTCCTCGTTGGCCCTTTAAACCATGACGCTGTTTTAAACTGTATTTATGTGATTTTCACTTTAACATTACAGCTCAGATTAATTTTGTCTCAAGGGCCGCTCTGTTTCCAGGGATTGTTCTTCTAGAAGTCACTCTGCTTTACTCACCTTTAACTACGATCATTTTACTTGCTACCAAACCCTGGAATTACCTGCAACCTGAGCCTAATTCCTCTGCTTTTCATTGTTAACCCTGAGACAACATGCACAATTAGCTCTGTGATTTCTTAGGACCACACACACACACACACACATACAGGACTAAATCATGGTGTACACATGCTCAAGCTCATATGTGGGTGGTAGGGGAGTTTGCATTTCAGGGTGAAGGGGGGGTCTCAAAGGGAGTGTGAAGAGTTCATTTCGATTTATTAAAAAGAAAAAAAAAACCTCGTGTGAGAAATAAAGGGATGCAGTCCCTGCTGGGACCTGGATCTTCTACTTGATTTGCATGAGGGTCTGTACATCAAAAGTCATGGATGCCCTCTTTAAAATATTCAAATGCAGCTTGTTACAAGCTCCATCTCGGCTTCTATCAAAGGCAGATGGAGATAGTTGAGAGAAGCAGCGAGCTCTCTCCCTCTCTCTTTTTCACTGGTCAGCTCGACTGTTCTCCTGCCTGCAGGCCTGACAGACTGTCATTCTATAGGGCATCCCTCCCTTATCTCCCAGGAGGATATCATGCTGACAAGCAATAGCTGAAGTGAGGCTGACAGTGGACGTGTTGAGGAAGATGTTTCCCTATAAAGGAGGAGCTGCTCGGTCCACACGGTGGAAGAAAAACTGCTGTCGTGGCACTCCTGCCTGTGTGAGGAGGCAGCGAGAGCAGACCGACAGGCTCGCTCCGCTTTTCCCACACTACACAACGCACTGTTTCTCTGCTGCAGCCAGCGAGGGAAAAATATTCAAAACAGATTCAGGGAAATGATTGACGGCATTTAACCACCACAGAGGGACTGAAACATAATCCTGCTAGTTCTGTTTACCTGTTTAGTTGTTCATCTTTGCAGTGTTTATGTGTGTGTATGAGTGTGTGTGTGAATTATGAGAGTAGTGGTGTGTGCGCCAGGTGTTCCTCTGTGTGGGTGTGGATTCTTTTAGCCCTCACATATGCTCAGAGTAAAGTGCGATAAATCAAATTAAAAAGTAATACTTGCTGCTGTGTTTCTCGGCAAAGCAATCTCAAGCATGTATCATTACCACAGATTGCCCATTCATCATGCACAGTTGTAGGTTGAACAGTATTGTCAAATCGACAAAAATCAGGTACGAAGTGAAGTCAGACTGAAGCCATTACTAATGAACATATATTTAGAAAAATAGATGGGGCTTGGCTGAATATTATTACAATTTGAATGGCTATTTACTCATTAATCACTCTGATTAATCAGCTGTAATCTACTTCAACGGAGCTATCGGGAAGTTTTCCTGATGTGACATACGTGTTAGCATTAGCATTTGCTTATCTTGCCATGAACTTCAGTCACCTTTACAGTAAGCCTAGTCCACACTTACCCAGGGACACTCCACATCTAAATGCAAAAACACAATAAAAACCTGGTGCATTGCATGCTACACCAGCAGGTGACGATAAAATTCTAACTTTTAAAAACACATTGACCAATCATAGCATAGCATAGAAGTACCAAAGCGTATCTGATCTTTACTAGCCTACTGTCATACTTTGTGTTGCAAGGGCCCAGACGTACTATTGTGCACACAAATCAACGTGGCCCATGTCAAGTATGCAAAGTGACACCATAGTTGCGACATGCATGCAACATGTATGCCACATGTCATGTGATAAGAATGAATAATTAATAATAAACAACTCTACGAACCTCCTTCTCCAGCTGCAACATGCCACCTGGTGCCCAGAGCTTGCTGGTGTTTTGGCAAGCAGCAGGTCACTCCCTTGGTGACCTGTGAAACCAAAAACTCGGTTTTCCGTCCATAAATGCAAAAAAACAAAATTTTGAAAATCCTATGCCCAGAAGGTGATTTTTGACCAAAAACTTTGTTAAAATGTATGGATGGCCCAAAGGCATAGAAAATTATCCGTTTACGTTCACATAATGTCCAGTCCAGTCTCGTCTAGTCCAGTCCAGTCCAGTCCAGTCCAGTCTGCCCTGAAGAAGGCTCTTCAGGGTAGACTGGACACTACAGTGACTCACTCAGAAAGTAAGAAAACTGTATTTAAACTGTTTTTCTTTTCAGTGTTTCACAAGACTTGACTTTAAATGTCATCCTGAGGTGTGTGCTGTGGGTGTAAAGGCAATTTCAGGTGGAACTCTCCCTCTCTGCTTCCCCTGCCTGTTCCCTTTTTTTCTAAATCCATCAGTCCAAGGCAATTTTTTTTTTTTGTACCTTTAATGGGATAACAACGCTGTGTGTGTGAGAGAGAGGAATGCCCAGAGCCTGATCTACAGTAATTTTGTTCCCTCCACCAGCATTTTAAAGGGCCACTGTTGCGACATCGTGGGCTCAGAGTTGGCCAAGACGACTGTGACTGGTAAATAAACGTAACCTAGCGAGAGAATTTCTCTCCTGATAACAAAAGGATAATGGCATCAGACCATTCACCATCACTGACACAACACTGTTGAAGTCGATCTAGCCATGTGAGACAAGTACCGTCATATAAGCATGAAAATCAGACTAGTAGATAATGGTGCAATATGCTAACAACAGGATTACACATGTACCTAAGGGTTTCAAGGCTGCCTGAAAGGCTTTGTATACTCAAATGAAAACACACATTCAATTATTATAGTGTATGCCGTAGAGTGAGTTTCATTTCATTTGACCAGAACAAACATAATTTCATTCATGGTGTTTACAGGATATGAACTGACATAAAACATCTGCAACCTCCCAGAAGCAATGCTCTGGTTCCTGTGAATAATCCACAGACTGGAGACAGTCCTTCCAGGAAGGAAATCTGTTGTTTCAGCAACTGCCACTGTTCATGTCCCATCTGCAACTCACTCACTGATTTAGAGAAAAAAAAAAGCCATAATCATTCCCCGATTTTCCACAATCTAACCAAAATTGTGTTTTATGCCTGCACCAAACCTCATGCTGCTGTCACATCACTGTGTTGTTCTGGAGGGCATGGGCACACAATGTGTTTTCACATTCAATTCGGAGGACTTATTGGGTATGTCATTACCATGACAAACAATTATCGCAGTCAGTGATGTTTGAAAGATTATCATTAGTCTAGGAGCAAAGTTTGTCAAAGTTTGCAATGAAAAGAAAGTTTAAAAAGAACAGACATTTAAGAAGTGACCAGAAATCTGCCTTCATTTTCCAACAGCCTAGAATAAACCTGTGCATTCACAATGCAGCCAAAGAAGGGATAGATCAATGCCTCTGATCTAGCAGTCATGCCTTTCGTACCCTGCAGGCCTTGTGTTACAACAGTGGCATTTTCCCCTCAAAGTTAGAGCGCCATGCTGATCCTAATCTTAAATCTCATTTTATGATCTTTAATGGATGAAGCTTGTTATGCTATGGACAATTTACTGATGACTGTAAGGATACGAATATGAATACAAATTACTTTATTAATCCCCAAAAGGAAATTATTTTGTCTGTCAGCTCATTCACCATTTGCAGATGAATTAAAAAGCCAGATAGCTGAAATTGGCCGTTATGGTAACTGCAGCCTGCAACCTGTGGGTAAGTTACTCGGCTTGTTTGCTCCCCCGGGATGACGATGCAGATTGACCCGCTGATGAGCTCAGCATCCTGGCTGCTGCCTCTGGCCGCTGGTCCCGGCTCATCACAGTCGCTGTTCCCACAGTGGCACTTCTCTGAAAATGTCACTTCTCTTTGAAGTTCATTTAAAGTAATGTACTGGATTACTTTTAGTTTCTTTTGGATTGGTTCAATAGCAAACATGCAAATTAAGAATGTCACAAAGCCATTAGGCGTCTATCCATGTAGATTATATCATTCCAAACAGGAAGCCAAACATCTGATCCCATCCCTGTTTTTATCAAATATACCAGATTTCCTTCTGTAATGTAACTGATTACAGTTACCTTTAAAAAAAAAAAGAAAAAAAAAATCCTAATGTAACATTGTCACATGTAATCCATTACTCACCAAACCTTGATTTTGCTAGTATTGTTGCTTTGACATGTACTGTATTCACACTGTGTTGTTGATTAGGTAGTAGGCTATATAGGATTTACATCAGCTCTATAGATTTCAATAAATTTTAAGTGTATACATTTACACTCTCAGTAATGCTCTGATGACATCACTGAGAGTGATGATAGTCAGAATCCTTTGGTCCCAGAATTCTGAGGGTTTACACTCTTGGTTCTAGACTGAACACAACACTTCTTGTGGAGACGCTCAACAGCAAGCCTGCAGCCAGTTGCAATCTGCACTTACTTCAGCTTGATCACGACCACTCAACAGATGAAGAGTTTTTCTCTACAGTTTCGTCAGCACGATGGATGATTCAGACCCACAGAGATGCAAGGAAAATGATGTCAGGAATTTAGCGGCGTTTGTTTTTGTCAGGGTAACAGACAAGGCTAATTTGCATTTAACCTTACAGGCCCAGCGTGACATTGTACAGCGTCTATTTGACAAAATATGGGCTGAGGCTAAGAACATGAAGTTTGAAATTTCACCAGAAGTCTTTGAAAACTATAATGTAGCTCTGTTTGAGCTGCTTGTTGAAGAATTTGGAAGTGCACGAGCAGTCCTACTCTGTATGATGTCCGACAGCCCTGCAGATGTCGAGTTAATTACAGACTACTTCATATGCGCCCTGAAAACGTTGGAGCAGCCCTGTGATTTCAAGACTCGGATCAAGCACCTTCTCAAAGATAACTGGAAGATACTCCTGCTCACGACTGTCTGCTCAATTTCAGTTGCAGCATGGACCTTTGGGGCTTTTGATCGCTTTAGGTCACCACTACCTAAACTTGTTTTTTTCATCTGATGATACCCAAACTCACTGACAGAAAGCTCAAGACAAGGACCTTCTTCAACAACAATGCATTGTAATTATAACAGGGATCTTAACTCCTGCCTCAAATCCAGTTTACCTTCTGTCTTGGTGCAGAGGGTTCCTTGGATATACTGTATGTCTGCAGTTCTCTGCCCAACAATGTAGCTGCATGGGTTTTCTCCAGGAGCTCCAGTTTCTTCCCAATAAAACGTTCAAATCAAATGTCAAATTACCTTTATGAAATGTGTCATAATTAACAAAACTACAAAACAAAACAAAAAAATGAAGCCTGTTTATTTGCAAAATATTTACTCAAGATCTTGAGTCCCCAAAGGACAGTGAATTTTATATAGGTTTTGTTGCCGGTACCGACGTCCCTCATTGTTGTCACCGCAATAGGGTACCGTTGCCGTTGCCATTGTCGTTGCCATTGTCGTTGCATCATTTCCTGTACCAATAGCTGTGCCGTTGCCATCGTCATTACCGGAACACAGTCCACTGCACTGCAAATGAAGAAAATGTTTCTTTAGAGCCACATTTACCTTGCACACCTTGAGCAGCTGGACAGTGGTTATGCAAGTTTAATTGAGGTAACATAGTATTGATTTCTGTTCCCTTTTATTCCTCCTAGCTGCTTGGCTTCAGGTGCTCAAGTGCCTGACGAGCCAGTAACACAGGCTCTGATGCATCACTGCTAACGACTGAGCTAATTATCTGCATGATAAACATTATCTGGTCATTTTTTAACCTTAATGGACACGGGCTTAACCTATTGCTATATCAAGGTGTTAAAAAGACTTAAAATGCTTGAGTGAAACACTTAAACCCACCCAAAAAAAGCTTTCCTCAAAATAACGTGGATTCAGATCAACTTGTTCTAAATCAAGGTTTAATATCCACAGAATGGCTGCTCTCTGTCTTTGATGTGTGTGTGAGCAAAATGAACAAGGCTTTAATTTATGCTTATAATATCATAGAAAATAATTGACCTTCAGTGTGAAATGAGAAAGTGCTGGGAGCAGCCATTCATCATATTCAAGTGAAGGACATTTTCCCCCAAGTCTCTTTAGTCTGGGGGGTCTGTGGTTTAATTGACCTCTTCCTGTGGTGTTTAATAGAGTATAAATACCCGGTAAAAATTATGGCCAATGAGTTTAAAAACAAATAAAAGCCCACAATGAGGATATAAAAAGTGTATTTTTATCAATGTAAATATCTTTGGTTAAACTATAAGTATAAAAGTGCAACATTTTTTGAAAAATCGTTGATAGAGGAATTAACTTTTAGCTTTCCTAAAGATTAATGGATACTACAGCATCAGTCCCAAGGTACAATCCAAGCTTTTTTTCTTTTCATAAAAAAAGTTTGAAGTTTATGTGAGGTCATATCCCTGACTCCAGATGGATTCAAAATCCAGTGATACCCATTATATTATATTATTTCCATAAAGCCAGGGGTCACACAGTGCAACATGGGGCTGTAGCATTTTTAAAAACTGCTTTATTCACATTCTCATATTCAACATACTCACATTTTGTGTTTTGTGTGTGGCTGGTGGGTTTAATTCTCTCACAACAGAGCTGATCAATAGGACTCTGTTCTGCTGCCAGCTCTCAAGATTCTCAGATTTCAGAGCCTCTTACCAGCACATGAATGCAACATAGAGGTCTTGGGTAGACTTTTCACTTGTGAATCCTACCACTATCCACCTACAATAAGGTCATTTTGACATTAACAAAAAGTGATACATTCATTGCAATTGATAATACAGGTTAAAAATGTCAAGGCTAATCAACATGTAAAAAGGATATTAATGGAAACCAGCAGAAAGACAGGTGGATGATTTTATAATAGTAGTAGAGTAGAGTAGAGAATACTTTATTCATCCCTAACAGGGAAATTCAAAATAGACCAATAGCTCACACAACGGCACAAAAAAGAAAGAGAGATGAATACAAAAAACACTTTAGGAATTGTTATACAAAATGATTGCTGCAGGAACAAATGATCTTTTATTTCTTTCGGTTCTGCAGGTCAGGATGGATATAATGGAATACTTATAATAAAGAAGTCTCCTTTATTATGTAAAATTGTGCATTCTTTAGTTAAACTTCTAACTTTTAACCTGTGCATGTAGCACTTTGAGATCCTGCCGATGAAAAGTGCAGTAGAAATTAAATTTATTATTATTATTTATTATTTAAAAATAGAACTTGCAATGTAAAAGTAAATACAGTAAAAACTCTTGTGCTCAGCATTTGTAACTTTGGACCACTTCAGTTACCTTGAGAACACAAATGAACCAAATGCAACAATTGTATCATTTTAGCCCCTGAATCGGAACAAACCAAGCCACATATCTGAATGCACCCTGGGAAGTAGGCTATTAGTTGATCATGTTCTAAGAAAAACCTTGTCCCTCTTGCATCTGGTGCTGGGCTGTGTTTTTTGGCACTTTGGGCAGAATCATGCGCATTTACATGTAAAATGCAGTGCTTTAGCCTTGTAAATTTAATGTGGCTAACATGTTAGCAAACTATCTTATTACAATGCAAACAGAGTGACACTAAACATTAGCACTCAGGGAGAGTTGTGTCTTTACTGATTGTGCAGGTCTAATATTATATTCTTATCTCACCAATTACCTCTATTTTTGGTCCCTAAAAAACACCTGGATCCTAAAATCTGAATGTTAACCAGCTTGTTACTAACTTTGTTTCCCTTCCTGGTACTGGGCTGCTGTTGGCGGAAGTTGCAGAATTACTGAAGTTGAAATTACTGTAATTCTACAAGGCCCAGACTTCTGCAGTGTTGCACACTGAGTGGTTATGTTGCCTGAAACCGCAGGCTAATGCAAAACTGCATTTCAAGACAATGTTCAATGCAAATTATACTGGTAGGGCTGTGGAATGATTTAAAAACCTTGCAGTTGTCATGGTTATAATGGTTGTAACAAAGATGTTGAGTGCCAAAGGAAAATGAATGTTGAAACATAAATGTTGAATATTAGATAAAAACGTAAGACAAACATTCTTGAAAAGAGCTTATGGGTAAAAATTACGATTCATAAGGAAGAGTTATTAAAAAGATATTAATTCACAGATGATCCATTTATGATCGATTGCTTTTGCCTTCCAGGTGGAGGGGGTAGATAAGATGATGGTTATTTTTAATTAAAATGTTTAATTTGCCTACTATAATATGACAGAAAGTTCACTTTGAGTTACGTTTTAATTTGTTTCCTTTTTTCTTTCAGTTCACATGAGTTTAGCGAAAGTCGTGATCCGTGATTGATTGTTTGTCTTTTTCTGCAAAATGTGTTGCTTACAAACAGAGAATACACAGCAGACCTGAAAAAACCTAGCGTGTTCGTGACGTCTTTTTCTGATTTCTATTTTTCCCAGTTATTGGGGCATAACCCAGTCACATGGTTATTATTTTTTAATCAATCACGCTCATCAGAGCTTTAATAGCTCCACTGACTCTCCGCCTCCATGCTTGTGGTATGGACCTTTGAGCAGCTACAATTAGAAGCAGATTGAGATTTCTATTTCTACATCCAAAGGAGATTGGCTGGCTCCGAGGAGAACTGAAAACCAGAGCCCTGTTAGCCAAACTGCAGCCTGTGTACATCACAGGCTATTCCACTGGGAACCCTAATCATAGCTGCAAACTCAGAAATCAGGGTCAGGAAATGTCAACAATTCAGAGGGGGCTCACAGAGAAGCCACTGGAGCATACATTTTGGAGACATCTCAATCCAAGCTGCCTTTCAAAGGCGCTTCTCTGAGGAATGTCACACAGCTAGTTAACATGAAGCTAAGGTGTTTGCTTAAAATAAATCCCATGTCCTTCTGTTTTAAAACCTATTTCCTCATACCAATATTGTTGCATTGAGTGAGAAAATCAAAGGTCAAAGGTCAAAGGTTATTTATTTGTCATTTCATTGTACAGTGTACATGAGATGAAATTGTGTGCTCCTAGATT
Source organism: Decapterus maruadsi (assembly GCA_030347415.2). Taxonomy (NCBI): domain Eukaryota; kingdom Metazoa; phylum Chordata; class Actinopteri; order Carangiformes; family Carangidae; genus Decapterus; species Decapterus maruadsi. The sequence continues at coordinate 9,733,778 of CM064891.1, read as the reverse complement.
AAAAGCAGTGCAAAACATCAACAGCATTCAGTCCAAAGTCCAAAATTTATCAACTATTCTCAGCGATTGAAGATCAAGTAGCTACAGTGACACTTTGTTAAGGTTAGACCATCCTCATCATGACACAGACATCTCTGCTTGCTGATCAAATTATACGTTTCAATTGGATGCTCAGTGGAAACACTGTGTAACCCTGTTACACCCAACCCTGTTTGGATGTCTGATGGCTGCTGTCAATCGAAGGGCAGGAACTGTTCTATTTTCATCCCATTGATGCAACTTGTAATGCATCAGCATCCTTTTTGCCGCAGTAGTGTACAGAGAATAGGTGAAGGAGATACAGGTGTAAATGTGTGAGAAAAATCAATGTCTACAAAATCTGTTATGCAGCGGGGGTGACATCTATATAAGTTGTAATGAGGTCACACAGTGTTCAGTTTATGTATAATATATCAAACAAGTGTGTTACATTACTGTTACCTGCCAAGTCCAGCTACTTTACATTAAGTTCTGCAGAACATTTGTGCGGTTCTGATCAGTGGTGCGTGATGTTGCACCAGACCATGAATCCCCCAAAATAAATCACACTGACTGAGAGGAATGAGCAGCTTGTCACTGTTCACTCAATTGCATTTTACAACATCCAAACCTGTCCGTATCTGTATCCGTGCGTGTGTGTCTGCAGACTCTGTAACTCTGTCACTGCCTGTGTATTCATTTAAAACAGAGATGTCTATTTGTGTTGTAGCATGAGCAGTGACGCTAGCTTAACAGACATAAAGCAGAGCCACAGGAATAACTATTATGTTTGTTCAAGCCTATAAACAGCGTACTTTAAAGTTCTCTGTTTCCAACTTGCTTCTGTTGGAATGTCAGGAGCTTTTCCTTCACATCAATCAACATGCAGAGAGCAGTAACTACCATTATACGCCTTGGAACCATACTGCTGTTATGAAGAAAAAAGGAAAAAAAAAAAAACAGCATTTGAAAATTTGGAAACCTTGGAAATGTGCTACAGTACGCCACATATCCTGTTGGAATGAGTTTCTCACCTTGTATGAAATAAATCAGATGTGAAATTATGCTGAAACTGGCATTATGAAACGGTGGAAGGATTTACAAGAAACACAAAATAAGCTGCTTTCACAGCACACTGTCACAACGTACAGTCCTGGTAAATATGTAAGAATCAAAGGGGGTTTCATGGTCACATTTCCAGAGCCACAGTGTAAACCGCCAGAATGCTCAGGCAAGCCTGTGTCCCGGCGATTATCTCAGGGTACTCCTCTAACAGTGACAGACACAACACTTCATTATGTAACGCAGAATAGCACTCTTAATGCGAACATTTGCAGACGAGAGGTTGGCACCGGTAAATGGCTTTTTTATCCAAATGCAACACCTCCATAACGAAGAAGCCATAGTGAGGAACAGGAGGGCTCCACTCTGTTTGCCTTCTCTTGTCACCTCAAGTAAACAGAGGAAATTATGCTGCAGGAGATCAGAGTTCCATGCTGTTTTCTAGTCAGAAATTTGTCTTTTAGCTAAAAGTTCAAAAGGTTAAACTCTACGAGACAGGAGATGGAGACTAATTTGGAGTAAATCCACAAACCAAATCAGACCATTACAGGTGATTATATATTGCATGTAATCCACAATTTTTGTTTGGATTAAAGAAAGAAAGAAAGAAAGTCACATATTGCATCTTTTGTGTGTAGGTTCTCTGCAGGTTGTTCCTCCCACCCAGTTCCTCCTCCCACAGTCAAAGAATTGCACATAGGTGTGAATGTGAGTGTGTATCTCTGAGTCATCCCTGTGATAGACTGGTGACCCCTCTGCTGTCACCCTATGACAGCAGAGGTGTTGCCAGTGGATGGATGGATGATGCAACTGGCTCAAACCCTGGAGATATTTGCACCAGGGATCTGTAATCAAGAAGTCAAGAACGATTTATTGTCACATGCTAGACTGTACAAGTGAAATGTCATTGTGATAATTCCATACTTTAATAATAATAATGATACAAATATGTTTAACTTCTTAAATTATTAACATATTACTTTCCTTTTCTAAAATAATGGCTGATTTAGAATGTTCTGCCTTTACAGAGTGGACATGCATTGAAATATCAGTATACAGTATGTCTCAATGTCGGAACTCACCCTGTCACCATCATTTCATACATTATTATTCATTTTCTATACCACTTGTATAGCTGGATCTCAGCTGACATCAGGTGAGAGGTCGGGTACACCCTAGACAGGTCGCCAACTGCAAGCTCCACACAGAAGGGCCCCAGCTGACCAGTGGGTTCAAAACCCTCTTTGCTGTGAGGTGACAGTTCCAACCACTGCACTACCGTGCCGCCCACCACCATTTCAATGCTTGTTTATTACTGTTATCCATTGTGTTTTAGTGTGTTTACAGTTCACAGGTGACGTTTCTATTGAAATCAATCCATCTGTCTATAAAGACCTGCTCAGATTTTTTACTCACATCACATTTTTGCAGATGCAACTTATCCTTCTTACGTGTGTAAGTGGCATTGCTGCCGGGTGCCAAATCCTGCCAGTCTGAATCCGTCCTGTGCAGACACAGGTGGAGCCACAGCCCTGCTAACATGCTGCTCATGCTTCCTCTCCTGCGTAGACAGAGTTACATGGTGCAGGTTTTCAAGTAGATCTCTCACCACTGATCTCAAATTCTCTGGGCAGCAAATACTCAAATGAATCTTTCAGAAGGTCTGTTCATGTACTACACCATAAATCAGACGAGCCTCGAAGAAGTCTTACTATATCTGACACCACATTTTCACTTCATTTCATATGACACCACAGTGGCCATTTGATCGACTTCTAGCCTTTCATATTTTAAGCTCATTGTATAATTTGAAGTTGATAACAAGAAGTGAAAGCAGTAGCACAGTTAGAAACCTTATGAATATCAAGTTGGTGACTAATATATGAGCAAGTTGCTAAATCGTGGGTGTTTAAAAAAAAAGTCACTGCACATTTCAGCACCACAGAGAACAAACAGAAACAAACACCTGTTTGTTGGAGGACATGGTGATACAGCCTGGCACTCATCAGTTACAATGCTTGCATTCTGGCAATCTACACAAATATGCACAATTGCAGCCACAGCTGAGTTGTCACTGATGACAGACATTTACAGATCTATGCATTTATAGATCTGTTTACCTTTACAGATGAAAAGTACACATTTACAGATTCTCGCACAGATCTGTGTATGCATTCACAGATCTTTGTGCACATTTGCAAATTTGTCTTCTCTTGCAAATCTCAATAGGGATATAAAATGTGATCATCCACACAGATTCTGAATACACAGACTCATGTACACACATGCACGTCAGTATTCATTTACAGATTGCTTTACAAATGTACAAATCTGATTACGCACACACAGACTGAAATACGCATTTGCAAATAATAAAGTAACAAACATCTCCATAGAGTGTAACCTGTGATTATGAACTGATATGATTTCACTACAGTCCATTTTGGGGTTAGTTCAGTTTCCCCCAGAAGGAGCGATCCAATGTGTGCGTCACCCCTGCTGTTCTGACTGACAGCTGATAAGAGTGACATCACCGCGCTGTGTCATGTGGGGTGACCTGGTCCTGTAAGGCACCGTTGATCTTGGGAATGTGTCACTGCAGCCTTTATATACAGCAGACGACTTCATCGGCATCACTGCTGGCAGGTTGATATTTCTGCCGACTTCTTCATCAGACTACTCTAGAGATATACTGGACTATATACTGCACTAGTAATGTGCTTTTTGTCTTTGATATTTCAACTTGACTCTTTTCTAAAGACAGGTAGTTTGATCGGCTCCTGTTCCTCTGCTCTGACCTCTGATATACAGTTCAAAGACAATAATGAGCCCTGTGTTAACAGAGCATTAATTTCCTTGATCAGTCAACCTCTACTGCACTAAATGGTTAATAGTATAGTTAATCTTCATGTCACAGTGTCATAAAGTTCAGGATGAGTCAACTCTGGCTGTGCAGGCAAGGCCGTTCGGGGACTGAGCCTACTCACTGCTTCATCTGCCAGATTGCCGGCTCCTGCGCGCTGCTCATTGAGAATGATTACCAGGCGGCTGTCGTGTCTTGTCTGAAAAAGCCCTCAAAGCTGCAATCTGCTTGATTCTGGAGTCTGCTGGGTGTAAATCTGTTTTGTCTGCTGGATGGGTGCTTCTCTGAGGGGGCTCGCCCATCAACAAAGCTCATCCCCCGCCGCGCTGCTACGCCGTGGAAAAAAGAAACCACACCACGAGTTAGTCATATCCCTCTCTGACAGGATAAATGGCACCACCAAAGTGCAACAAGAAAAAAAAAACATAACTTCAGTGTGACCATGGCAACCAAGTTGGAGAGAGAAAGCACTGCAGGTTTTGCTGTCAAAATGTGGACTGGGAAAGGACAGGCAGAAAGAAAGTGAGGAAAAGTCTCAGAATAATGCAGCTGTGGACTCCTTTCATTCCACTGCCAGTGTGTGGGGTGGATGATGAACAAAGTCACACACACAAACACACACAAGCACACACCACTGATGACCTGAATTTCACCCCTTGCTGAAATATTCCCACTGCGGAATTATTCCCACTGTGACAAATCCATACATGCCAACTCATGCGACCCATCAGTGTTTTTTTTATTTTAAAGTTACCCGGCAACTTTTTCTGCATCTGCAAAAAAAATTGTATCCGCTCTGTTATTTTACTGTAAATTCCTGTCAAATGTCAAGCTTTCTCATTTGGATTTGACTAATACTCCAGCTCCGTTGTCTCGGGGGTTGGCGCACGTTTAAGGTCAAAAGGGCAGGAGGGTAAAAGTTCACCAAATCAACATGGCTGGAGTTTATAAAAGCAGCGTTATCTAAGAAGTCTTTTGATGTCTGGGAGTGTATTCAGAATGCGACTATATTCTTGGCACACATTTTAGGAGAGCGTCGCCCTGGGACCAGCACTATGAAATTGACATTAATGAGAACTGAGGTGGGGGGGAAGAAGATGGCGCTTCTCAATTTTCCTCCTGCTTCCAGAATGCAGCTCCAGACTGACTGCATGTGTTGACTTATGAAAATCAACTTTTTTTTTGAGGCACATTGCTGTTGACCTGACACAACTGTCTGTGTAACGAGGCCAAAGGACAGACATATTTTCAAGTCTGTCTGTCAAACAGTTTGGTTTCCGGGATACATTATCTCAGCAGGCAGTGGGCAGGTTACCCTTAAATGTGGTGTAAATATTAGATTTATTTAACTGTGGTGACTCATCTTTCAAGGCCCAGTTGAAAAAAGAAAATATTAATGACCCAAACCAGAACCCACAAAAATCTGGAGGCCAATAATAATAATATTCAGGAATGACCTAAAAGAAAAAAAGAAGCTCTGTTTTTTGCACTTGATTGCCAAACCCTGATTCACCATCTGTCTCTTGATTCTCTTTCTATCTGTTGCTATAACCAGCTTCACACTCTCTGATCCTCCAGTGTTGCCATAGATTTACTATTTTAAGAGAAAAGTGGAATATGCATAATTTTTGTATGAGTTATCTGATGAGATCGATACCAACTGTCCAGTGAATATGAGGTTAAATATAAATACATCCAGATAAATCCTGCAACCATTTACCTGATGCTGGATTTATCAAAGCATTGATTATTCTAAGGCTATGAATCCTGATATGATGAATGACCTTCTGGACACGCCTGCAAGTTCACTGATATGTTGGCGGTCAGTTTTATCTGCACACATTTTATTTGAAATTATGCCTCTGTGAGATTGAAAACCTAAAGACTGTAAATAGGGAATGGAAAGAAAGACCTTGTCTGGTTCTGTGCAGACAAAACAACAAACAACCCTGCATAGCTTTAGCAGTAGGACAGACACCTCAGTCAATGGAGAATCGGTTGGTTGGGTCAAGAAGAGCCCTGTAGGGAAACACACCGCAACTTGGCGAAACACAAAGTCTGAAAACACCTGAATGGATTTTACTACAATCAAATACACAAATGTACTATGAGTAGCACATAATGTATATGTAAATACTGTAGTTGCAGCATCAGACACAAGGATGCAAGTAGAATGGACAGATTAATAAGGAGAGCTGCCTCTGTGTTTGGAGCCAGGTTGGACACACTGGGGAGGTGGTGGAAAGATGTTAGAGGTCATTCTGAACAACTGAGATCATCCACTCACACCTTGATGGATGAAAAAAACAGCAGTGGTGGACGGCTCCTCTCTCTGCACAGCAGCCAAGTCAGAGATAGGAGATCCTTTGTACCTTCAGCCATCAAGCTTCTTAATTCTTCTGACAGACAAGTTAATTTCCCTTTGGGGATTGATACGGTCATTTTTTAAAATCTTTTATCTTATCTTATATGACTCCGAAAAAAGTCACAAAGCATTGAACAAGAGTGCCAAGCCAGCTTCCTCACTTTTAGAATCCTTGGGAGATACTCTAGTTGTTTTTAATGCTACTTCAGAGCGTGTTTGTGTTTGGTTCTGTTGTGAGTATTTATAGCACAAATCAAACTGATGAAGACACCATCTGAATTTTTTTGTGTTTTGTCTATTTGCTTTTGTTTCTTAAATTGGTATTAAGCTCTCATGGCCATCATATTAAAGGCATAATTCAACATTTTGGCAAATTCATCCATTGCCATAATCCCTATAGCAGGTGGTTAATTACCTTAATTGTCAGTGCATGTTGTTTATTTAAGACCATTTAGATGTATCATTGGATGCGGTGTCGCAGCACTGCTACAGTGTTAGGTGACACCACTATACCTTAGAAAACTGAAATAACGAAACTTGCTGAACCAATTGTGACAGCTGTTAACAATAATGAGGTATGCTGGCTGTGGATTTTGTGTACCTGGTAAACAGTGACTGTAGCGTGTAATACAGTGCTGGCGCACATTTCCTCAGCTGTCTCCCTCAGTGTACAATGTACTAACAATGATACGTTTGCTGGGGGGGTCACTCCCACGGAGGCTGGACATAATTTAAAATATATGCACTCACAAACTCTTCACATAAAAACCAGCCACCTACATATAAGTGAACTTGCCAGGTGTATCCTGAAGATCATCACAACGCTTTCGCGCTGGTCTCTCTGGCTACCACATTAGCATGCATGGCTGTAGAATAATCTCCACCTTGATGAAGCTATACCTGCTGTGACACCATGCAGCTAATACTCCCTGTCAGTTTCACATCCCTGCAAGTAACACACACAACCACCCACACTGAACTATCTTTGGTTTCAATTTCTGCACTAATCTCTCTCAGCATTATGCAAGCCCTGCTGCTCACTTACCCAAGACTATCCCAGGGAGCTTTGCTTTAACGAGATAATCATACTGACGATCAGATTGACATTTCAGACACTCTCTCCTCTTATTCCATCAATAGGGAACCCTGCTTCTATCACTAGATCCATATTAGACTTGGCAGATTATCATTTAGTGCAATTCACACTTCATTGTGAAGTACTCACAGATGATTTTGGCATTCAAGGTTACAGCCTTTCTAGGAGTAAGATTAACACACATATAATTTGAATTCAATTAATTTCTCCTCTTTTAATCCCACCGAGGCCAGAGATACAGAGATCCTCCATTACTCTCCGTTATTGTCAGTTCCTCGGTGGGGACGGCTTAGGAAGCAAATCCAATTATTTGACTTAATATTCACTTTAGTGTGCTGGGGATCCTGTATGGGTGTCTTTGCTTGTGGTCATTTTGAGAAAAGCTGGTGGAAATAATCAATTCTTTTGTTTTTATGCCCGGGCTTTACTTCAAAGCAATATGGCAGCAAGAGGAAAGTGAGTCTCTGCTAAAGTAAAAGGCAGTGACAGTGTGGATACAGACACCCTATGATGTCAGCTAAGCAAAACGCTGTGTGAATCTGCACTGATTACAGGTCTGTGTGCACAGTTATAAAATTATTTATATCTGCCTGATTGTAAAGGATCAATTCAATTTCTACATCTTGCTATTGCCACAATAAGCTTTAACAGCTGTAATATAACTAGTCTTGCCAGGAGCTTCAGCCATGGTTGGTTACAATACAGTACACCCCCTAAGACGCGCTAGGCCTTCTTCTTCACTGAACTGGATGCTACATGACTCAGTAGATAAAGAGAAGTGATAGAAATAGAAGCAAAGCAAGAATTAACATTGGTGTTGCTTGTTCTGGGAACAGCTCAATAAGGATGCTGCATGAATGCGTGAATGAGTGAAATAATGAATACTGGCCAGGTAGGAACAGCAGACTCACCATCATGTGTTTTGCATTGGCTCTTTTACAGCTCTCACTGTTGGACACTATATCTATTGTCTGTGAGCACAGTTTACAAATCTCTGGGAATGGATTGCAAAACCATCGGCTCTTACAGTATTATGACTCCAATGACCAGGCAGAAGGATTTGTAAACTAAGTTCCCTTAATTTATACATGACTGTTTTGTTTAGCTAAACCAAAGGGTGGGGGTCCTTTTCAGATTTCCCTTTTTTGACAGCTGCAGACAAGAGGCACCAGGAAGCAATAAAACCAGATAGAGTGGATAAGGAATATTGGGATTTGTTTTCATTTTGCCTTGAGACTCATAAAATCTGGGTCCAATAATAATGAACATGGTGATGACTGTATCAAATATAGCAATGGAAGTGTGTAATTCTCAGTGTTCATGAGATTTTGAGGCAAATAAGTTACAAAAGCTAAACAAATTGTGATTTTAATTTCAGACTCTGGAGTGATTTGACAGTGTTTTAATCAGACCACAGCATTCAGCTCACACTGGGGAAATTTGATGTTGAGAGTAGGATGAGAATCAAGCCGGGTATGGGCCCAACGCTCCAGCGCCGCCCTCTGATTGTATTTCCTTTTCTCTGAAGTGTGTATCCACCGTTTTCCTGGCTCTGCCTCTTTCCTTGGGTCAGTTAGAGAACAACAAGATGGGATGCACCGGGTTCAGGTCGAAAACATTTAATAACTTGGGTTGGGCCGGACCATGGGCTTCCTTTTTTTTGTTTCCTTGCAGGATAAATACGACATTCGCTCACCTCGCTTCACTGACGCTTCAGCGCTCATGATTATGATTGGCCTGTTGCCTTGGAACCCGCCCTTTATACTGTATGCGTGCATAGATTCAAGACAAACCTGGGTTGAGTTACCGAGTTGATAACCAGTATTGCGATACCGCTTATCTGGATCGCCATTGTCATACGTTCAGCTGGATAGGGTGGCAGCAACCCCGGGTAAGCTGAGCTCGCTTTACAGGCCTCATGGTCTTGTAGGCTGTTGTGCCGAAGTGGGATCTGAAAGTCTCACTTGTGTTGATTTCCCCACCTGTGCCTTGTTTCTTTTTGTGTACAATCTCACAGGCAAAAAAGCTGAATAAAACGTTGAATTTTTTTTTTTAATGTAAGCTTTGTCAACTGTAAGGAGGGCCATGGCCTTTGCAGGGGTTGACTGGTGACTTTTCATTGGTAGAACACCAGGACAAAGGAACCAGGTGTCTCTGAATGTTCGACTCCCTAATGAAGGCTTGATGCTTGTTGTCAGAATGATTTTTTATGTCATTTTGACAATGCTAGCGTTTTATTAACTGACAGGACAACATACACAAGGAGAAACAAGGTACATGTGTGGGAAATCAACACAGATGAGACATATTGGACAAACACAGGATGCTGAACTTAATAATAAAACAGAAACTAAACAGGGAATGAGGCAAACCATGACATGTCTCTGTCAGGTTCTTGGAGGGAAAACTGTACCCATAACAGATGCAGACACTATAGGAATACTGCTGCCTTTCGCTCACCTATCAACCATGATGATGGTCAGTTGGGTAAAACCTGTAAAGAACCATGTGACCAAAGCCAACCGGAGTGATGCTGCTCCTGAGTGCGGCAGCATGTCAGTTCAGGGTTGTTATCAAGCCACATACCCACCCACACCCCTTTAATGTGGGCACAATCTGGAACATGTGTGACAGCATATTGACAGTTAACAGCTACTCACTTCCATTAGTGGATACCAGCCACCCGAGTGGCTGAAGTTGGAGCAATCAGATTGTGGCGACACAGCCATTTCCGGAAGCTGATTTGTCACAGCATGAATCTTGTTGCTGTGCATGGTGTCAGGACATTACAGACATTCCTAAACTGATGTGGGGCAGACACCCTTTTAATAACTCAGAAAGCCATTAATTTCATTTCCTCAGATAAATTCCTCAGACTTGCACATGCATGAAAGCATACACATGAAAAATAGCTGTAGAGTATACAGTAAGAGGTAAGAAAATTAGCAATAATGATTGTGATACAATTATGATTTTTCTGTCCTTCACTCATTCACCATTTTGACGTAGTTCCAAAGGTCTAACAAACCTAAATGTTTGAGGCAAAATCTGAGTTAACACAGAAAAACCTTCAGTCTCACACTCACAAGGCAGAAATGCAGGTTGATCCCATGCAGGCCAGAGTCAAAGGCCACCAGGAAAAAGACCAAGCACAAATGCTATACTCCTTACATGTTATGCCACTCATATGTCCACTCCAAGACAGTGTTTCACACAGCTCACATCATTTGTCTAGGATTCACAGTGTACTAAGTCATTGTTTACTTCAACCTCAGAACATAACAGACTTGATCAGAGGCAGGTCTTTATTTTGAACTCCTTGTTTCAAATGTAGAATTGGTTTAGAGCGTTAGTTCTACATTAGTACAAAGCTACTACTGATGACTTCACTCATTAACTCCGCTCCGTTTTTTTTTCTATTATGGCTGCTACAATTACTCACCATGCAGTCACTATTAACTGCTATTAATCAGTCATGCTCACACTACTTCTCTGCCCTCTGCTGTCTGTGTGAGGCAGGATGCACACTAAGCACATCTGTGCACTCTGCTCTCTCTCTCTCACATGCACACACACATAAACAATGGATCAGAGGCAGCACCGGGGTCCATTTCAGAAAGCGAGATTAGTGGAAACTCAGAGTTTTCCAGCTCAGGCTCAGTCAACCCTGAGCTCGGGATTTGACTCAGACTTTGTTGAGCCTGCTTCCTGAAACGGACCCCAGGTGAAGATAACAAAGATAACAGATAACAACAGATTACTGGAGTCGACAATAAAAAGAACAACAGTCGCATTTAAGAAACCACCTGTTGAACAAGCAACATACAAGCGCGATTAAGTCAGTCAGTCAGTCAGTCAGTCAGCAATAGCAAATATTGGGCTGGAGCACTGTTGCTGTCTCAAAGGCTGTTTTATTGTTTTATTTAAATCAAAAGTCAGAATAATGTAATGTGTGTAAACCGGAAAACCGACACTTGATAACAAGGTGCACACTCCACTATGGTATGTTTCTCCCTTGTCTGCCTGTCTGTTTGCTGGTTTGTTTATTTGTTGTCAGGATCATGAAAAAAACTACCAGACTGATTCTACACCAAAACCTGTGGAGGAGGTGGAGTGATGCGGCTCGGGCAGTCAGAGAAACCCACTGGATGTTGGTGCAGATGCAGAAATGATGAGTTTCCTTCACATTGCGAGACAGGACATGTGTCAAGATTTCATCAGGATTGTTTGGCCTTGGTGGAGGTGTGAGTGTTCTAGTTTGAAATCTTCTGAAAAATACCTCATAAGTTAACTAACAAACAGAAAGCTTTATTTATTTGTATTGTGATTCGTATCAAAATAAGCGAGACTCAGAAACAGTTTAAAAAAGTGAGTTTTGGCCAGGGATTTGGTGTGCAGTCTCTGATGGATTTGAGGAGGGAGTTCCAGGGGGCAGCGAAGGAAAAAGCTCTGTTGTCTCGGGTTCGGTGCTTGGTCAGTCCAGGTAGGGAGAGGAGATTTCCTTTGGATGAGCAGAGGTGGGACGGTGGTGGTGGAGCAAGTCTGTGAGGTAGGAGGGGGCCTTTTGCTAAGTGTGAGAGAGGTGATGCTCTGTACCTGTGTTTTATGTTGCTATATAGTCAATTGAGTTTCTACTTCTTGTGGGACATAGGACGTGTTGGTAAAATTTGTGGAGAACAGTTTTTAGATTGGCTTTGTTAATGTCACCTGCCATCTCAAAACTCCATCAGGATGGCTGTTGTTTGTTAATAACAGATAGCAAATAGCCCAAGGTGTGTGACAGATTCTGATTCAGTTGAAATTGTATGCTGTAGCGAATCCCTCTCCGGGGGGTCATAGAGACCGTCCCATGCTGGTTGCATGGAACACATCCCCTACAGTATGCTGCTGCTGTGCCTCCTGTTAGCGATTACAAATGGAAAACAGTCAATATCAGCAGAGATGGAAAAATCCATCAGTATCATGGTAATGGTATCCGCAGCTCAAAAGGATCCCGCTCTGTCCTTGAGCAGGCAACGCTAAAAAACCTGCTGAACAGCCCGCGCGCCTTTGAATTTGACCATTAAAATTCAGTGTGTTTCCTCGACAGAAACGCTGAGTCGTTACATAACACAGTCCTCCTCTGACTCATTGAAAAGCAATGGGTTGAAAATGAGGATAAATCCCCAATGTAAGCTCCGACAAGATGGAACCTATTTTCATCTGGTGCAACTGACAGACAGACAGAATGAGAAGTTGTTGGACGCTCACACCAAACACCACACACTATAAAACCTCTCATGGCATCTGGAGTGGGAGCTGCCTTATCAGATTATTCTCAGTGCATTCTGCTCAGCTGAACTTTATTTGCCTCTTTAGGGCAGTAATCCAAAATGAGATATCCAAAAACACTCATTGCGGGATGTTATGTTAATTCTTTTCTTCGAGATAGCTAATTGCTTTACAAATTATTTCATTTAGGATGATGCAATCTTAAGTGTAATTTAAGTAATGAATATCAGTGGAAGTGTGGTCTCAGAAGCATTGTGGATATTAAGACTTTCAGGTGGGATCGGTTAAGAAAACACAAGATCAAAAAAAAAGAAAAGAAGAATGGATGTGGAAGTGCCAAAATATGCAAGAAAAAACAGGATACTGCCCATGATAAGAAATTGTGAAAACATATTTTTGGCATCTCTATAAGCTGTTTCGGTGGAGCTATTTTCTTCTGTGGAAGAGTTTTCAACTGTGAGCATGATAGTGAACTGACTTGCTTCTACCAGGGCCCTGCAGCTCTGAAGTTTGACCTTTGGTTATACATTTTTTTATCCATATTTAATCAAGAAAACTCAAATACTTTTGTGTTTGAAAGACATAAATCTGACCTCACTGGAACTCAACCTGAGGGAGTCACAAATTGATATGACAAGACCTGAGATTTGACTTGTCTGTGCAGCACACAGGTGAGGTTAGGGTTAGAGGTTCGTCAGCTATAGTTGCTGCTGTTTTATTATCTCTGTTCAAGTTGACTGTTTACGATGCAGGCCAAAACGGCACTCACGCCGCTGGGAAACGGACCTGATGGGCTGTCTGCCACCGGCCAAGGCTGCACCAACCTCTGAAACTCAGAAACAGCATGTTGATGAAGAGAGGGAGAGACAATGATGTAACATCAAAGACAGAGACATGGAGGAAGTTCAGAAGGTTCAAATTATTCAAGATTTACAGAAAAAAAGATGAAGGGAGAGCAGAGAGAGAAGCTGATTCACAAATAGCCAGGGACTCAGTCAGATTTACAAACAGAAAAAAAACAAAACTGGAACCAGACACCATACTACATGCAAAATGAATTTATGTTCTTCTGCTGTTTAAGTGGATCTTAGTAACATTAGTGGGCACTGCAGTGAAATGGCTGGACACTTTAAGTTCTGATTAGCCAAGAAACACAAATTATTGATTCTACATATACAAGTCAAGATGTTCAATTAGTTAAAATGTTTACACATGGTTTTGGTAACACTGGTCTGCAATAAAGACCACATTGATTCAGGATTTTGTTTTTCTTTGATAGAGACTGGTAGATTCATCTTTCCATTTTAATGAGCCTTGAAAAGAGTGTTTGAGGTAAAGTATCGGGTTATACTCAGCCTTTATTTCACAACTACAACCTGCAAGTTTGCTTCTTTGCCTGCATATGTTATGAGTTAGGTCTTTTGGGTTATACAATACCTGTCTGATCCTTAAAAGTTGGCTCTTAAAAGTTTGTGTCTTGTTCTTGCTGTAATAGAGGATGCCAGTTTTGTGTGGATCACAACCTTCAAAAAACAAGAATAGCCTCAAACTCCCTGCAGCATAATCAATAAACCCACTGAAGTTCACCACATGACAAATAATTCTCACTTCACCATAAATCACTAAACCCACTGTTTCTGGTGGAGCTTTGACGATATTAAAGATTCCATTTGGCATTTTTTTGTCCGGTGTTTCTCATCTACCTTCTATCTTTGAGGTCTAACAAATATGTCAAATGTATATTTTTCCTCCAATATTTGCTGACATTTGGAAATGGTTTACTTTCTGTGTTTACTTGTTTGCAATCCTCCTTTTCACGCAATTTCTTCCATTTGCTGTGATTCTTGTTGCATCGCCATCATATGAATAAGATGAAGATGAAACCACTGACATGTTCTGTTGCTTATAGGAAATATCGAAAATGGGAACCCTCCATGTGCTCCAACTTGTGGCCAAACTTCCATAGGCATTACCACAACATGGAAACAGTGTTGGCTGTGTTATGGAAAAGCTAAAAGTATTTTGGAACATACTTACCTCAGACGTTTTGGGAAAAGTGAATTATGCGGTTTCTCTCAATGTTTTGATGCCTTTTTCTTTTCTTTTTGCTATGACCTTTGGAATCAACTGTAAATGCTATGACCTCATGTCAAGTTTTTCTATAATGCAGTTTAAATGCTCTACGGTTGTCCGTCTAATTACATATTGAGAACCTTCCAAAGGTCTTAAGCAGGAAATTCCTTACTTCGTGTTCATCTGGACAGACTTCCACCGCTGGGCCACAGTGGTCACATGTAGTTTTCTTTTTCTTGTGCTGGGAGATGCTCACTCGATATGGCTCATATCAGCTTTTGTTGACGTTTGGATGGAACTTTGTCCTTGATCCTACAGTGGAGTCTTGCTAGACTGCATGAGGAAGGTGGTGAAAAATGCAGGCAAGCAGAAGTCGGCCATTTATTAACATGAAGGCGAGCACACACCTTTCAGAAGGCAATCCTGGTGAACACTCTCTGACTCTTTCTTCGCTTTCTCCTTGCACTCTACTGGAGATACAGGGCACCACACAACAGCCTTAAACAGCAGGGGCATCACTCTGTAATATTTACTTGTTATGTCACCCTCTATTATTTGAGACAGTCCTTCTGTAAACAAAACTGAATGAAACAAACAAACAAACAAACGAAAAGACCATAGGAAATGTCCTTTTACGTTTTTCTATCAGGCGACATCTAGTGGTCATAGTAATTACAGCACAAGTAAATGGGAAAGTACAGTGACGCTGTGTCACATGATTTGTGTACTATTACACAAATCATGTTGACACAGAGAACTACACCTCCCTACAAACTACGTAACCCTAGAAACCAAAGTTTGGTGTGCTAGCACTTCCGGCTGGAGGTGTGCTTGCGTTCATGAGGGTGGTTGGCCGCCTGGAGCAAATCACCCAGTGGAAGTCGTTTTAAGACATTATTTGATTGACAAACTTTCTGTTTAACACATGTTGACTTGTTCTTGTTGAGGGGAATCCAACAGCACGACTGCTCTCCTGACCATGTGGCTCTGTGTATTGGGAGTTGACCGGTCTGTAGCCTATGTGTGTGAGATCCTGACTGTCAGTCTGCTCCACAATCCTCTCTCATTATCGACCGGCAGCAGGGTGTCTTAATCTCCTTGCCATGTGCCGAGCGCTTCGCTCTGGCTGGCTGTTGGGTAGCCCAGTTGCTCTGGCATGGCATCACAGCCTCCATTTTGGAAAGAGCTCCACCTCCTGACACTCCTGGGTTGCGCTGAACTTCTGACCCCTCCTGTCTCCGAGACAAGAGTCACTGCTCTATAATCCCCTAATCCTTTTTCCAACAAGAATTTATCACAATAAAAAATGTGGGCTGTTGAAAACCAGGTACGGCCTCGTTCCAGCTCCTGCTGCAGAGGCAGCCAAGTTCGTCTCCATTTCAGAAAGACATTAATTCTGTAAATTTCGGTTTACGGTGAAGGGAAGATGAGTGGGCTCGATTTGAACCATCTCTACTTACCATCTGTTGTATCTGCCTCATATTGCCTGTGTGTAAAATAAGCCTGTTTCAGCATGTAAAGCTGCGAGAACAGGCGGAGCTGAATGCAGCTGAGCGAGTGACCGACTAATCCCCTTAACACATGGGACAGTGCCGGGACCGGCTCTAATTGATTCCTGAAAATGACTGGGGGTGAATCTGCGAGTGAAATGAAAGGTTTGAGATTCCTGTGTGGGTTGAGGTTTCCAGCAGCAGCAGCAGCAGCAGCAGTGACAGCCAGGATCTCCAGGTGCTACACATTTTCAATCCATAATCAGAAGATAAGAAATGCAAATTGCTGCTGTTACAATGAACATAAATTTATTTCCATGCATTACATTCTCCACTCCCTCATGGGCTGCAGACATTTTCAACTTTTGACTTTTCAGATTGAGGAGATGTTGGATTTCTCCCACCTTCGCTCCCCTCTCCCCCCCTTCTTCTTCTTCTTCCCCCTCCTGTCACTCCCATCATATATTTATAGAATCTCTTTCAGGGGTTGAGGAAGGCAGAAAAAGAGATTATGATGGTTCCTGCGAGAACTGTCCTTTGTGCCAAACTCTTTTTTTTCTCTCTCTCCTCTTCCTTTTGCATCCAGACATCCCTCCTGATTAGGCTGTCAGAATTTCTCTCCCAGACATCTCAATTTGTAAACATCTGAAAACATTTCCATCTCACGCTGTGTCATTCTCACAACAGATGCAGCCAGACACTGCGGATAAAAGTGGCGCAATGTTCTGCTATCAAATGTGAGCACTTGGCCTTGGATCTCCAGTGCCTGCAACTGTTAATTCATGCTGGATGACACCGAACGAGCTAAATGTTTGAAACACTCGTGCCGCTGACGGCTTCATAATGTGGCTATTTTGATTCTATTGGAGTTTTCAAACATGTTGTCATGATGAGATTTATCAGCTGCAAATTCTGTGTTTTAGTGATCAATTGAAAAGTGTCTAATGTGACATACAGCCTCTGGATATGCTGGCCTAATTAGTGACTGCTGCAGAGAGTCATGGATCCACCAGTTTATGTTGCTGCTGCCCTATATTTGTATATGTATAGCATCAATGACAGTGTGCAGCAACAGTGAGTCAATGAGTGACTGCCTCTTTGTGTGTGTGTTCTGTAACACACTTCCCCTTGTGCCTGAGGAAAACACACTATGAACTCATCTCAAAGAAATATTCATTCTGTGCCAATGCTTTATTTCTCTTTCTTTTACATGTAATTTAAAGTCATGAGCCATAGCAATCCGAGCTGCCGATAATCATAATGAACGCAACTTTCAAATATATCATGCATGTCTTATGTATATTAATGAAATGAAGAAAAGTCTTTGGAGATATATATATAGGAATGCTGCTTTTGCCTCTGAGGGGGAGGCTGTGTACATGTTTGATTGACAGCTGAACGCGTAGGAGCATGAGACCTTATGTAAAATGCTAGTTTTCAGATAGTGTTTAGTTAGTGGTGGTATTCATAAATTGATAATTATTGACCACATCAGAGCTAATGCTGATGAGCTAACTTGCCAAGATAGAACGCACAGTATATATTAATATATGATATGGTCGGATGTCTACAGGCAGAGAAGACAGTCTAGGATTTGACTGGCACAATAATTATTCATGAACATTTTGTCATTTGTTCTCATCTGCATTGTTAAATAATTTTCAGGATTAACAATGGATGGGATGACAGTGTACTCTGTACCAGGGTTCACTCACAGTGACAAACCCACAACTTATAGCTCAACAACATCATGCAAACAAGTAAGGACCACTGACATTAAACTAAAGAATATCAAATGTAAAAACATTCATTTTGCTCTAGAGAGTGCATCACGTGTTATGTGTAGGTTTGATTCTGTTGCAATAGCCTATAAAATGTGCAATTTACATTTTCCGTTAGCTTGTGTGTTTATGCAAATCAAACACATCCATTTTAACATGTCACTTAATGCATGACACTGCTTGTGTGACACGTGCGTCTCACGCCTGGCGGCTGTATTGCGTGATTTGGAGATTTGCCGTCGCGCTTATATTCCATCTCCCAGCAGAAATCGACAGGGATGAGACCTGTTTATTTCTAACAGCTGCGTGTGTACACTGTGGGACTTTAGTATTGTTTTCTGTCAAAAAATAAGGGAACAAATTCAGAATAAAGATTAATCTAACCTTCCAGTAGCCTGCAAACTCTCTATACAGAGACACACCTGGCAGTAGCAGACACACTTGCAGCACAGGCAGTGCATTCAGGCTGTTATGCTAAGTTATGCTACATGATTTGTAGCCCTGATTTTCCACTTGCTTGTTTTCGGAGGTTGTAGAGAAAAGCTCCAGATCAGACTCAAACTGCCACATGTTGTGTTCAAGGACGCAATCCAAGAGAGTTGCTGATGCATAACAGGCACCCAAAAAGATATCTAGCAAATGCGAAAAGTGTTGCGACATGGTTGTGACTGGCAATGAGTGTGGCAAGCTGCTGAATGTTCACTGCCTGCATATCCCAAACCAACCCCCTCTCCTTTCTTTCTTTCTTTCTTTCTTTCTTTCTTTCTTTCTTTCTTTCTTTCTTTCTTTCTTTCTTTCTTTCTTTCTTTCTTTCTTTCTTTCTTTCTTTCTTTCTTTCTTTCTTTCTTTCTTTCTTTCTTTCTTTCCCTCCCACTCATGGGGATCTGTCATGGTGAAAAAGCTCAGAGTTGATATATCATGCAAAATGGGGAATATAGCAATTTTATTAAAGGACTCTGCTTCATGTAGGATCAAGGTACTGTAGGCAAGTGTGGCAAGGTGAAGAGGGCCCGGGCGGGGAGTGAACCCACACCTCCCGGATAAGAGTCATGTGTGCTAACCACTTGGCCAAACGGACCCACCCTTGGCCAAGTAGCCAGGGCAACTGTTACACAAGTTTGATTTAGTCTGGAGCCATGTGGTGAAGTATAACCTTTTTACCTAAAACCAACACTTGATAGTAAAGGGAAAAAAAACGGTGTAGGCGCCGATTCAGTGCAATTCACACAGTGCGACCAGCGAGAGGATGTGTTTTATCTAAAAGAGAGAGAGAAAGAGAGAGAAAAGAAGCCAGTGGACCATCATTTGTATCCTATTCTCAGCCCGAACCTGGCCCAGACCAGCGGGTCTGGTCGGCGACTGTAGTTAAGAATGTATTAAGGCAGGTCAACAGGGCAGGGGGCCGTATTTACCCACTAAAACAACGCATAAAGCCGCCTGAGGAGGAGGACCGTCAGTTATTTGATTTTCTCTGTTGCATGTAAACTGGGACAAGGACAGAGGTTCCATTAGATGCCAAAATCAAATTTTTAACATAGCTTCATTAAGTTGTGCATGTAAACGTACTGACATACTGGATCCAACTTGAGATGTTTGTCCCCTGAAATCCAGATCCATGTTGGACGCATTTCAGCCAATCATACCTTTGTATAAAGTGTCTAATCTTTTTTAATCCTGCGGTGGCATCAGCCTTTAACCAGAGTGACAAACACACGGGGTGGATTAGAAGGGAGAGAGAGGGCAGTTTTCTCTCCACACAGATACAGTTGAGCAGAGCTCAGAGCACCAAAGCAGAAGCACAGTGATAAAACAGCCTGTCCTTGACTTGAACTCACATCACAGTGTATCAAGGTGTTTGGGTGAATGTTTATGAGGAGTTTGCCTTCAAAATATGGGGAGATACAGATAGATTGTACATGAATAATATACACCCCTACAGTACATAAACAACATAGATGTAGGATGGGCAGGTCTATGTCAAGGTTTTGGAGTCAAAAACACCAATACCATCCATAAAAAGGAGTTAAGAGAAAAACATATTGGCTACTTGCTTCATTTCTAAGCTCTATACCTTTTTTATTTTTTCCCCTAAAATTTTATGGAGCTTTTTTGTCTGACCTGAGGCTCTGTGTAAATTTAGATGAATCTCTGACGAATTGGTTAATCTTTAAACCTCTATTATGGAGATATCAATATCCCTCCTCCCACTGATCACAACTTAAATGTCTCATCGTGTAATAAAAGGCTTCAATAATTCACAAGGCTTTTCAGCGCCTTGTTTGGCTCATCTTTTAGAACAGGGATAACACAAAGAGCAGGGTTAGACACAATACACCATTATGACCTGAACATTGAGGGAAGATTAGATAATTAAGTTGCGATCACGAGGAAACAGTTTGAAAATCAGGGCAATTCTTATTTTTCTCAGCAGGCAGCGAGCTGTGAGTCAGGGGTTTAATGTCAATGTCATCAGGCCCAACAAGTCAGACTTGTGGGCCTGATGTTGAGGTCTTTCCTGAAATACCACACCTACAGCGATGCTGTGGTTGTCATGGTTACCAGAATAAAAACATCATACTAGCGTATCGATTGTGGCGATGGTTACTTTGATAACCTCACTTTCCTGCCTGAAAGTCTTCAGGTCTAAATGACCCATCCAACCACTTCCACATCCTCCTGATGCAGACATTAGCTCTTTATCCTACGTTACCGCACTTCTACCTCTGATCTTGTCATAATCATTATGGCCACTAGATGTCACCTTAAAAAAAAAGTCATTGGTCATACAGTAACAACCTGTTTTTTTTGCATTCTTAACAGGCCTGTTTACAGATCTGTTCAGATGATTTTTTTTTCTGTTGAGGTTTGTTTAAAGTCCAAATTCCGTCCAAGGATGATGTGTGACCGAGGTTGCTCCATTTCCTGTTTACACTTAGGCTACCGTAAATTAAAGTCACCACTTCTTGCACAGATGTTTCATATGAAAGGATGAACTTGGAAGTTTTCATAAAAGCAGAAGAACGGCAATAAACAGTGATAAAACACACTGTCCTTGTTGTCAACAAACCCGATAAAGACCAAAAAACAACATTTAAAAAAACCCTGATATACTGTAAATCTGTGCAAACAGATTAATCCACATTAAGTTCTTCAGTGTGTGCTTCCACACTTCCAGAGGCAGCATGGTGTTTGTGTGTCTGAGTCAAAGTGTACTGATGTGTGCTACGTGTTCATCATGAGTTCATCATAAGAAAATGACGCATACAGTAGTTCAACACTGTCGGTAACTGCTGTGTTTTTAGTGTTGCTTGTGGTGCTCTATTGCACAGATAAATAAAATATTTGATATTCTGGCATTTGGTCTTATTTGACATAAACCATGTGGATACAGTTGTGCAGGTGTTAAAAAAAACGTAAGAATGCTTTTAAAAGGGTGGTCACACCAAATATTGATTAGATTTAGATTTGTCTTCCGTTCATTCACTGCATTTTGTTAACTGATGAAAATAAACTATTAAGACTTTCCTTTTTGAAAGCATTCTCAGTTTACCACATTTGCCTGGTACTACTGTATTTTTTTTTCACAGTGAATGATAGTGATTGGAACTAATTAGTGAATTAAAGTCATTTCTGTTTACATGGTAAAATATACACTGGTTGCAGTTGGCGAGACATACTGTACAGTAGTACTGTTCCCTGTTGTATCTCCAGGAGAAACTTGGATAATCTAATATAACATCTCATTAGATAAGCCTGTTTCTTAAAATGTCGATCTGCTCCTTTAAGTGAAATCCACCAGGCCAAACGCATAAACTTCCTGGCTGGAACTTAAATAGCGAATCATGATGACTGTGATTTCTGTGAATATATGCTTGCTATGTTTTTGCTGGAGCTGAAACGCAAACAGCGGTGATGATGTTTGGCTGAAATGAAACACATCAGACCTGCGGCTCAATAAGAGCTGATTGGACCTTTATGTTAAAATGCGGAGCTTGTCAGGAGATGATGCCAGTGATGTCAGCTGCACACCCCCGGTACTGCCACAAAGTCCCCCGTCATAAACCCAGTAGGGATGCTGCTGCCAACACCGTGCTTTCTACACACTTCCACACTTTAGAGATGAGTTTTTCTCCCTCAAACTCAAGGGAGAGAAATAAACAAATAGAATGCAAATGTAGGGAAGAAAAGTAAAGGTGAGAAAAGGAGGAATGATATGGGGAATTAGTTTTATGGAACTTTTCTCAAAGGCTGGTTTACGTCTGTCAAACACCGTTTTAACGTTCCGTGCCTTTAAATGAAACGGTTCGAGCAAAGTAGCTGAAATCAATTATGCAATGCTAAATCTTCTATTATCCAGAGGCCCTCTGAGAGGCCTGGTGACGTTCACATAACAGGTGCAGCGATAAGATCCAAAGATCTGCGGGACTGATTTCTCCCTCCCCTTCCTGAGTTTAACAATATCCACTGCTGTATTCATACAATGTCTCCAGAGACTCAGCCACTAAAATATTATTAAAAGCCAATACATGACTGATAAATGCAGTCTTCAGCCACCTTAATACCTATAATTTATGGCAATAAAGTGAATTCCATCCAGCCTTCATCAATCTCGGTCTTTTATCAGTTTTTCAAATTGAATTAAAGTCAGCGCTTGGCTCAAAAGGGATTTAAAGCAACCTGCTTGGAATATTCTGGGCTTGTGAGTCTTTAGTCTTCTGCCTGGAATGCCAAGCACAATTAATCCCCATGAAATGGAGCTCTGTGGCATTGACTGGAATTAAGGTCCTAACATGAAGTCAATCAAGAGGATCAGTGACTGGCGGGTGGACTGCCACCAGCCCTGCTAGACATGTTAACTGATGGAATGAATAGCTGGCTTAAATTCCTGTGGATCAAAGCAACACTGGCTGACAAATATCTGCAAAATCATATTGATACATTTTTTCACATTACCCTATTTGGTTTTTCAATGGACTGGGGACTGACAAAGGCTTTTCTTACACAGTAGCCAAATGGTCTCAGTTAAAATGTCCATGATGTGTAGATAATGAATCTTAATGAGTTTGGTTATCATGAGACATTTTCCCATAGGGTTAACATTTTTTGGTTTATCTCAGTCATTATTGGAGAGATTGTCATGAAATTATGTTCAAATATTCATGTTCCCCATTTTACACTTTTCGCCGAGGTTGAATCCTGCTGGCTTTGATGTTCCCCGCCATGTCAAAGTTTTCACTTGTACTTGGAAAAAATGTCAATATCCAGTAGATGGATTGGGCAGAGAATTATAGAGATTCATGGTCTCCAGGGAAGTCCTTTGGTGATCCCTGACTTTTCCCTGAGGGTGATGTCTGTGGCCTTGTGTGAAATATGAATCAATACTTGTCTCATCTAGAATCTGCTTAATTTGAGCAATATTTTGGTTTATGACCAGGTACCATAGGGATTAATGATAGTCTCATCAGCCTCAGCTGCACTGGATGGGGATCTAGTTATTTCCTGTTTGTTTATTCGTCTCCTCTTCAATGCATATTGAAGTGAACATATTTTCACGTGTGCATCATGCCGACGGATCACTTGCTTATCCTGTTATGTGCAGCGGCTGTCGTCCGCCAGCCGCACATCAGTGAAGAAGTCTGTTAACAGTAGCGCCTACCAAACAACCAAACAAATCTACTAACCTGGCTGTAAGCTATTCATCTTGTTTTTTTCTGTTCAGCACAGGGGTTGTATCCTCTGCAGTTTTCAGCATTTACCATCAGCATCAATTACCTTTAGGACTGAGTGGGACATGCAAGTGTCAGTCAATTTGTTGTGCATATCAAGCATTGACGTGTTTAGGAGAACTGGATACCCAGTTGAGAGGTACTTGCATACATTTCAAAAGCCTGCTCACCATGTGCTGGAAAAGTTTCCACAGGATTCCTCATAATTGTGTTTTTGGACTCACAGATAGAGCATGCTGCATTGACATCTGCACAATTCAACCAACATCCTGTCTTTCCCCAGATGTGAATGTGCTTTGAGAATGAGATTCCAAATTTCATTGGTCTGAATGGATCAAATTGAGAAAAAAATCAAACAAATAACAATAAGATATTCCACTGTGCCTTTGTCAACACCACCTCACTGCCCAGATCCATTCCTGGAGGCTTTGTATCAAGAATAAACCCTTGGTAAAACATGTATGTGCAAGGTTAGCTCACTGAGTATCAACACAAACCATCTCCTGTCTAATTATAATATTAAGATTATGTATCTTAGACTAATATTGCAGTCCATAGAGCTCTGCTGCATGCATGGCTGAACACTGTGTGGAGTTTGAGGCTAAGAGCAGATCCACTATGCAGCTGATGTGGCAATTACTTCCAGATGGGAGGGAGTGTCTTACCACAGTGCTCAACTGCTTTGGTGCTTCAAAAACAATAATTCGAACAATTAAGATCAATCAGTATGGATAAATCATATTTACATCACTCCAGTCAAACCTCTGAATACTGTACATCTCCAGCTCCAACAGGCAGGACAACGCTTGCTAGGTTAACATGCAGACTTTTTTTTCATTCTGATAAATCTTGTGACTGATCAAAGATGGAGATCTCTTGTCTGATTAGCATAGTAGTTGTCATTGTTTTACCTAGCAAAGACTGATGGGGAAGAGTTCTCCGACCTCGAGTGGAAACAAAACTTTTGTATGACGTGTCTTTCAATCACCAAGCTGTGTTGGCTGGTGGAGAGAAAACGTCAGTACACATTTACGTCACGATAGAGCATGCGCAGAAAGAACGCAACCGCACAACATTCTGTTTCACAGTTTACATATCATTTTACTCTTAATCGGTTTAGGAGAAGGAAATTTCTACCCTCTGGCCGGTTTATTCTGGAACATTTTATTTGGTTTGGACATCTAAATCGATTCTAATTGGAATATTTGGCTGCCTGTTAACACAGCTATTACCCAGATATTGTCACAACTTCCAGAACAATCTATTTGACTTGATTTTCCTAATTTTCTATGGTATGTGTCCAAATACAACTAGTATTGAGCTGTTTTAGCATCTGATCCCTGATCAGAACAACCAGGATGATCTGTGTGGGTGAGGGAGGTGTGAAAATAATAAAACCATTGTTTCACTCACACTTCTTAATATTATTATTTCACGTCTTTACATGAACTCATGGGCGACTGATAGCTGATGCTAGCTAAACAGCTGTTTTTGTGAATTAAGTAGCAAAACAGTGCAAGTTTGTCAGTCAGTAAAGGTAGGATTTACCCCTCCTACAGTGGAGGAGCCCAGGAGGCCGGACTCAGGTCCTAGACCTAGACTTTGGGGCCCCAGGCAAAGAAACCTATAACCCCATCAATGAACCTCACCACCCACGTGCAGACTATTGGCAGATGCTACAGTTTACAGTTGTCCCCTTAATGCCTCATATTCAGACAATCATGCAAGCAACAGAATATCATCAGGTGCCCCACAAAGCAACGTTTTGGGGGCAGCAGCAGTGCACTGTATTTGTGTCCTTATATGTCAATATGAGAGGCCCCTTTCCCATTGGGCCAGCCAAACATTTGCCTGCTTTGGCTTTATTATCCTGCAGGGAAATAAAGACTGTGTAAACAATGTAATCCTAAATCTCATGGATTTTATCTGGATATAAGTTATGACAATAGGAGATGAAGTGTTATTGCAGTCATTATCACATGTCCACAATAGGTGTTTTAATGAGCAAAACTTTTTTTTTTGTTGCCAGAGGTTTGCAATCCCCAGTTTTTCAATTAAAGGTGAAATGCTGTCAAAAAAGTTGCAACTGATGATTAACAAGCAAGCACACTTGAGTTTATTTTGTGTCAAGGAATAAGAGCATGAAAAGCCAAAAAGTATCCATGGTCAGAGGAAATGGTGACAGATTGATCCACTATCCAGATTGTTATTTCCTATATCCTGTGTGCGTTTGAAGACACTTCACAATCTCTTTTTAGACTAAGCGAGAAAATGCCACCCACATTTACAGTGTGCTAAACCAATGCTCGATGCCCAGTAGCGTCATATTCCTGTTTGCCAGGTGACCTGCTGTGAGCTAAGCCATGTTAAATCTGCATCTTATGGTGTGTGAGAATGCCAATTTGAAGGACCCCATTATTCACTCAGAGGTCATGTTAAAATGGAACACCTTGTGATTTCGCCCCCCCTCCCTTTCCTCTTGCCAGAAGCAGTTTTGAAATTAAAGGGCGAACCATTTCAAACCTGGCAACTAATTGCAGGTACGCATAAAGCTGGGAGCCTGGCAAAGATAAACACCTTGTATAAATAGAAATGGGCAGTTCTATGCACAGAGAATGTCGGCCCCGCGCATCGGAGGTGTAAGATGGAGTTGGCAGCTGGATAAAGCCAGTCCTGAGTGCACAGTGAGAGAAGGCCACCCGTGAGATAATGAAGTGAGTAGGCACAAAGTGTGGAAGTGACTGCGCTGAAAATATTTCACAAGCCACATTGCCCATTTTATTTCCTCAGAGTTGCATCTGAATCCTGAGTGAGGATGGAAAGTAAGCATGACAGAAATGAAAGGAGCACCTCATCAAAACACATGGGATATGGTCACATAGGTAAATAACATTTAGAGGAGTTCATGTTTTTGGGAAATAAGTATTTTTGGTTGAACAGATAGATGCCACTCTGATGTATATCCATTTGTGCCAAATGCTTTACGATCTCTTTAATGCTCCAGGATTTGTTTCTACTTTTCTGAGAAATCTTCCCTTTCATTCCAGTTTGTCTATTTATTTTTATTTATCTCTTTCCACCACACTTCCACCTCTAGAAAATTTTACAGGGGTTTCTGGGGAATATCTTCCTTTTCAGATGCTAAAAATCATTCTCCACTGATAGTTGCCAATCAACCAACCAATCAAAAACAGTGAAGTTGCTGAAAAAATGGGTAAAAATGTATAAAATGAGTTGAAAGGTAAATCTCTGGAGTTTGAGTAACACTTTCCACATTACACATCATTATTGAACGCATCTTTTATAGAATATTAATCTGTGCAGGTTTATCCTTTTTACTTAAAAGTCATTTGTAATGTTCTAAAAGCTTGCTTTTAGGGACAATGAGCTGCTGCTGAGCTGCCAGTCTGGCTGGAATCTTGAGGCTGTCAGACTAATTAGCTGTTGCATTTGAGATAGCAGCTGGCTGAAGAAGCCCCTGCTCTGCTTTATCGGACAGAGCAGCTACAGTCAGACCTCAAACAACAGAGATTTCCATGGGCCGAGTCATCAGGGCGTCTGCTGCTGCGACAACTACTGCTGTGAAGTGCATGCAAGCTTGGAGCAAACTTCTGAATGAAGAGTGGACAAAATCAAGTGCTTCACAAAAGATTTAGGTGTTATCTGTGTATGACTATTGAGGAAGCAGAGCAATTGCCTGCACTCATTTTTCATGTTGTAGAAAAGGATTGCCCTATTTCTTTTCATTTACATTTTTTTTTAATCCAAATATCACCAAGTAATTCAGTCTGGCTTATTTAATATACCTAATCATTGCAGGGGTGTAAAAGTACGTTAATTTTAGTTAAGGGGGGCACATACAGCCCAATTTGATCTCAAGTGGGCTGGACCAGTAAAATAATAGTATAATAACTATAATAACTATAACAAATAATAAGGTACTCTAAATTCTTCCCTTTGTTTTAGTACAAAGAAGTACAAATGCATTCTTAAGATGTCTACACTTAATGAAGTAAAAACATTATGAACATAGAAATTTCTCAAGGAAAATACATGCAATTTCAACAATATTATGCTTTTTCTGTCTTCCTTGTAATTTTAACACCTGCAAATTCACCGTGCGGGCCGTATTGGATCCCCTGGTAGGCGGGTTTTGGCCTGCGGGGCAAACGTTTGATATCCCTGATATACTAGTTTGTCCTGCATCTTAGAATGAGATGGAAATAGCTCATGGATTTTTCCAGATTCCTTTTCATTCTTATTTACTTGTGCTGAGGTGTAATATCAGTTTGCACAACATATTTTTTCTAGTCTGAAAAAGTTACCCTGGTGAAGTCATCACGGTTGCTGGAACTTGGGCTTGAACACAGATATAAATGATGTTTCAAAGTCAAGTTTGAAAGAAGTGAGCTTTTACCAGACATGACAGGTTAAAGAGAAAATGCTATGAAGTTGCATTAATGGAGATGTGGAACTGGATTCTACTATTTTTGCAGCTTTGACCTGTACCGACTACATTCTTGGCCTTTGCTCCACGATTCCACCAACTTCATTCAATTCCACTTCTTAAACACTGGAGTATCACTTTTATCTGTGCATGTGAAACTGAAAATATCCCACTGATTGCCAGTTAAATGTACTTTGGAATCATGATGAAAAGTTAAAAGTTGTGTTTGTGTAATGTGTGAGATGTTGCATGGTAATGAAATACATTTACCAGGTATCAGATATACCACATATCAATTAACTTGATGAGGTGTTGTTATGTTTTAATTGTGAACATTTACATAATATAAAATAACTATAAGCAAACAAAACAGCTTCATTTTTCTCCCATGCCTGTTAATTCTGGCACTGTTCTAATCACGTCTCGAACATGCTGTTTAGGTTTCCATTCAGTAAGAAGCAGCAGCTTCTTCTGTAATTGCAGTAATAATATTAGGAAGACCAACGAAAACAGCCAAGCTGAATTTAATTTAAATTATATTATTTCTTTCTCATGCATGTTTCTCATTAATTTCTGTTATGAAAAGTGCACAGTGAAAGTTCATCTCTGCCCAAACTAAATAAAATACCAAAAACTCTCTGTTGCAATAAGACAGGGTTTCTTCATGTTTTGTGTTTAAATTATCTGTAATAGCTGTTTTTTCCCTGTCACCATTTCATTTTAGTTGTTTTTGTCATTTGTATAAATCTTTAAAACCTGGACTTTCATAACCTTGTGTTTTCAAATGAGATTTATAGAAATCTTTATGGCAGTTGATTTCATTTCTCACCTGAAAAGCACAGGTGACCCTTCTCCTGTTTTATACCTCTTTGACAAATCAACGCCTAGGATGATTCTGATGCAACATTTGTAGACTGGGAGTCACTTGTTGTGGTACATTTTACTTATAAGTTTTATTTTTTGAATTGTAAAGTCAACTGCCCTCTGTATTAAAGGCTACACCAAACAATGTATCTCTTTGGCCATGAACCAAAGTATTGAACAAAATGACGATGTTGACCAAAGGGTGACACTAAACAAAAAGTTACCAGTGTCATAACAATTCATATGTGAGGGGAGCAACACATTAACTATGTTCATTTCACTCTAAAAGCACAGATTGACATATTACCACGAGAGCAAGGTGTTATCCATCAGGTAATATAAGCAGAAAAGGTTAAACCTCTGATATGCCTTGGGACGACCAAAGCCATTAGGATTCGTCCTCTGGGTCCACTACATTTAATAGCATACCAAAGTGACACCAAAATTGCCACTGCCATTGCCATGCCATTAGCATTGCTAACACCTCAGCTTCTGATTCTGATATTAGTGACCACTCATTTCAACCCCACCCTGTGGGTATATGGTTATTATCTTGTGCTATATGACCCTCTGTGTGACCACTGGCCCTGATTTGCTCTGACATCCTAGCACACTGTCTCTTGCTGGCCAGTGGCTTGTGAACCTGCCCCGCGGTTAGTGTTTGCTGTCTACATCTCAACGCTGTCAATCAGCCCCCAACCTCCAGGCCTGTGATCTGTCCACTGCTGTTCCACTTTGACACCTCACTGACAATCCCATGACTCACACGGGGTTCAGTGTTTCCACCCCATGGTTCTCACTGTACCCAGACCTCAGCTAGTTAGCTGCACTGATGTTTCTACAGACTCAGTAATGTCATATTACTACTGAGGAATGGAATCAAATATAAGCACCTGTTTTGCTGTAACCCTCAACATCTCAATTTCTCATTCTTTTGTGAGCTGTGTTCTGTCCTTTGCAGCTGCATAGCCCGATTTTAGAAAAAAAACTCAATGACGTTCATCTTGTATTATGTTAACTAGAAAACGATTAAGAGCTTGCAGGGTCACTTGACACAAGGAGAAGAATTTTCTCTCCAATAGTGTATAGGCAAACCTTTCAGACCCCTGCTTGTACAGTTCTATACATAAGAGTCATTCCTTTCATGTCTTAAAATTATTAATCTCTGGAGGATGGTTGATAAGCTGAACAATGCCTTCTTGTATTTGTCCGACCTAACAGATCATTTGTGTTATGTTGAGGAAGTGAAGTGCAAGCAGGGAACTGTGTTTTGAGATTTAATGGAGAGCTCTTTAACCTGAAAATTACTTAAGCACTTCAATATTAGAAGGTGGAGAATGAATTGTGCCATCCATATTTATTTCGTAGACATTCACATTCCTCCAGCCTTTTACTTTGTGAATGCATCCTGTTCTATAAGGTGTCAGAAAGAGAAAAGCAAAGCTATGTAACTTTTGATAGAATTAACAATCATATTTCCGTCTTATGAAGTGAAACATTTCATTATAAGCGAGAAAAAAAAAATCAACTTAGTTCAACACATTGAGGGATTTTGGTGCTACAGCCTAATTTGGTCTGGTATCACCAGTATGGCTAATGTTAGCTGATGTTAACAGATTTCAGCTATTTTAACTGACACTAATAAGGCAATTAGCTAGCTTCATAATGTTTCTGTGCTGCTTACATCACAGTCACTTCAGGCTTGCTGGCACGTGTTAATTCAGGTGTGTGAGGATTGGCATGGTCAGTGTGCAGCTGCAAGAGAGAGAGGGAAAGAGACAGAGCAGTGACTCACTCCTCCATGA
This sequence comes from Decapterus maruadsi, assembly GCA_030347415.2. NCBI lineage: Eukaryota > Metazoa > Chordata > Actinopteri > Carangiformes > Carangidae > Decapterus > Decapterus maruadsi. The sequence continues at coordinate 9,702,917 of CM064891.1, read as the reverse complement.
AATGCTTATACCAGTTCTGGCTATTCACTGGACACAAGCTGTTGAAATTTCAATAAAACATGTGAAACTGGGGGAGTTTCCAAACGCCTGACCTGCAGTCATCTATACAATTTGTTGACATTGAAGCTAAAGTATCCCCTGCTTATTTCAAAGAGGTGAGGATCATGTATTAACAGATCCTCATGCTGTGCTGCTATGAATTGTGCTACACCACAGTAAATGCCAGTGTTCTTTTGAAGGCAGGAGGCATTGACAGGAATGCCTGGTGGTGTGATGTTTTAATGTTTTATGTCTCTACACTCTGTACCTCTTCAGTCAGTCTGGCTTTCACTTGCTCAAAGGCTGAAAACCTATAATGATATCAACACAGAATAAACTGTTTTTATATATATAAAGCTAGTTCAGAGGGATTGCTGAGGCATTTCTCAGTAATAAGAAATTGTTTACTCTCAAGTGAGGTGGCTCATCATCTGACATCAGGATGTCACCACTTTTATTCTGATGTCTGGTTGCAATGTCTGTAACTCCTACTTTTATGTAACCTTTTGTGAAGCTTGTTAGAGTTGTTCAATGTGTGCAGGACTTCATCTTTAGCTCTGAATCATGAGGATAAATGACCATGTCTTGCCAAGCTTTCTGAGGGCACTGAGGTCATCTCGCCCATGCTGTGATACTTCCTGGGTGAAGTCTTGCTGAAAGACAGTGAACAGTAACCGTCAGTGATGCAATGGTTGCTAAGATACAGTGATAACCTTTTTAACAGCGCTCAGACAGACTTAATTTTATGCCGGAGTGAATGGCAACATTTCAACCAATACAGAATAAACTTAGAACCATAGACTCAACTGAGGACAGTCGGAGGCAGAAATGAAAAGTGATCTAAAGTAAAGTTGCACTGCTGGTCAAAATGAATCAATATTGATGCAGCAGATGCACTCATTTTTTTTTCTCCACATAATCTTTTTACTTGATACAGTAGTCACAATGCAACTGAACCGCTAACAGTTTAGTAGAAGTAGCCAATGCACAATCATTTTTTTTTAAATTTTCCTGCCACTGTTATAAAACACATACACATGCTACAGCTGTACTATGACTCAGCTGATCGACACCAGAGCATGTGAGCGGAGTGGAAGAATGGACAGGTAGTGGTGCAACGGATTGTTGTTGATTCGTGATCCAAGTTGTCCACAGATCAGTTGATGAAAAAATAAACAATTAAAAAAAAAAAACAAAAAAAAACTGAGCTCCTTTCAGCAGCTCTGTGTCGCGCACAACAAAAACTGACATAACGACACGTGTGGGTCTAATTAAAAATTCAGTGGCACCGATATCTGCATTGCTTTTTGGTCTGGTTACTACTGTATACCGTTCTACGTCAGCACATTGCATCTTGAAGTTGCATTGATGAAGGGAGTGAAGCTTTAGGAAAAGTTCATGTTGTAGTTTGACCAAGTTAAAGAAGAAGTAAGTGGTCCGGTCGTTTTCGCTAATGCTGCGTTCCAGGCAGGCTTTTGAAATCGTAAATTACGGCTTCAAGTCACGACTTACGACTTTGTAGCGTTCCAGGTAACCCACTCGTGTTTTTCCGACCTGTTTTACCGGTGAAAGTCACTATAACAGCCACTCGTAACTTCCGACCGGTGAACTCGTACCAGATCGAACTGGTACCACTTCACGGTCGGAAAAATACGAGTTTCCTTGAACGCACCATAACAGTCCTCGTCCCTACGTCGCCACATTCACGGCGTTCCTTGGCTGCACACACAGCCCTGCATGCCGTTCTCTCTCCTCATTGGATAAAAACTGTAGGATACGATAAATGTTTTCTCCTCGGCTCAGAGCAGAGCAGAGTGACTGACAGACCCGTGTTTTGGTCCAAACACTCTATGTAAGTGATTGCTGTCGGAAGATATAACTATTTAAGACTTATATTAACACAAATATATCACTTACTTCTGCTTTAAACTGTGTTGTTTGAGTGCAGAAAGGAAAAGCCAGTTCCTTATCCTATGCGCCCAAATTATTTTGTTAGCAGTTGTGAATTATTCAGTAATAGCAGTAGGGATAGTTCTGTATTAAGTTATGTAACATTTAATGGATACTGCACATTTTTTAAAAGGATTTTAAGGAAATAAGCATGTATAAACAATGGAAAATACCTAAATATAGTGAAATCAAAGTGGCTGGAGTTAAAATATTGTAGTAACATGTTGTGTAATTAGTTTGTTTAACAGTATACCTCAGTGAGGCGTTGAGCTTACACTGTTTGCTTTCCATTTGCATCACTTTCCTCTGCTGTAATTAACACAATGATTCAATGTCTTCCATTTCTCAGAAGACCAAACAAAACTGCCAGAAAATGAAACTGTGCAAAGCCATAAACAGTGCTGAGGCGTGCGTTAGATGATGATCGCAATAAATCAGTCTTTGTACCTCTGTAATGCACTCCTTTAAGTCAGATGTAATGAATGTCAGTTGAAGGACTCGGTGCAGTCAGAAAAAAAAGTGTTCAATTATTGTGGAGTTAGAGCAATTTGAAAAGCCTCCTCCCCCCTCCTCCTCCTGCCTGGAGCATACAAGGCTGGTGTTATTTTTCCATCTGCATATGTCACCTGTAACATTAATTTGAATAATAACTGAACTGAACTGGTCTCTCTTCACTGTTAACTTCCCTTTCTGTTGCCCTTGTGGCATCTGCACGGTGTGAAAGGTCTCCTCATTTGCTTCCCCATTGTACTCAAAGATGTCTGTGGGTGTCGTGAAACCTTTCAGTCTGAACAGATGCTGAATGTCAACACTCTGTGCAGTCAACAGGCTTCCCACAGTATGAGCAACTTGAACTTCAACTCTTTGATGAGAAAATAATAATGATGATAATAGTAGTAAAAAAGCACAACAACAACAACAACAACAATAACTCAAAAACACTGGCATGAAAAAGGATAAACAAAAATTTTAAGTGTCTGACACTTGTGGCTGTGACCGAACACATCTAGTGTGCATACATGTGTGCGTGAGGGGCAGGTGGCCACATAGGGTTTTGTTGCTTGCATGATTGGTAGCTCAATCTGACCTTTTATTTTACTTTATTTATTTAAGGAAGACCTTGCCACACATCACTTGAATAGCTTTTTTATAGTATACATTTACAAAAAAAAAAATCAGGCCTTTAGTGGGACTTCGCGTAATTGCAAGGAGTACTTAAAATGATAAAATATAATTTTATTCAGTGACCTTTACAGACATTTATTTTTTCATTTTACTTAAATAGAGAGCCTTCATTATTGCTGCTTGTACCTATACCTGCTTAGAATAATTGGCATTTTCCCCAATCCCATATGTTTTAATGGGAAAGTGGTCATATTTCGCCACATTATGATGGTTTTGATTCACTCTTGTTTGTCTTCTTTAATTTACTGCAATATGCTGTTACTACAAACTCAACGCTTCATGTGTTCTTTTCAAATCATGAGCCACATTTCCAGTGAACTGTCTCTATTAATTTTTTAATGGGGCTTTTATTGTGAAATATTGCACACAGGGATGTTGTAAAACTCAATAATGTGCAATAATCATAGTACAGCAATTTTTAGAAAAATAAGCTTTTCAACTTATATTTGTTGATATTTGTTATCTACCTTCAAGAGAGTACATAAATTAGCTGTTACACAGATCTGAAAAACACAGCTAAAGATATGCAGGTTGCAAACCACTGCATCATATAGCAAGACTTAACAATTATATTTCTGTCCATAGCCGGAAACAGCTTTTTCAGAATCAGGTTTGATGCTGAGCTCACACTTTTCCTCTTGTTAAGTTATCTGTGAATGCTAACGTTAGCTATGTGGCAGCAGCTATACTTAAACAGTTCCTTTAATTTAACTTGCAGGTCATTTGAAATAATGGAGAGAAAGTTGGGTTTATTCTCTAACCTCTTTCTGGTGAAGCGATCCATTTCTCACCCGCTGCCTGTGTCTGCCTGATGACTGTGCACTATATGCTTGGGCCGAGAGACCCATCTGAAAACCTACAGATGCAAATTGAAATAACAGCCTTGTCACAGCACAATAATTCTGCCGTGACAGATCTATGGGAACGTTTCAACCATTCCTCTCTCTCCCCAGCTCCAGTGCCTGCTCCTCATTAGGCCCATAAATAAAGCACCCGCTGAAAACTATAGCAGGAAACAGCATCGTGTTCTTATGTAGAATACAGACATCAACTTTTCCCTCTCCCCAGATCCCTAGACCATACCCCCCCACCACCCACCCACCCACATACACACACACACACACATACACCGCCACTTTTTGTTTGGGATTTCGTGTGAAGTTGGCACACTTCAAAGCTATCAGATTGACAGGCTGCAGACTGAAAGATCCTATTCATCTGCTTGGTGGAATTATGCAGACATCTCTCTTGAGCACCACTTCAGAACCTCACTCTCTTTACTTTAAATATCTGGCCTCTGCGTGACACCCTGCAACAAGCGAATAAAGCAAAAGAAAGAAAAAAAGTGAAGGAAAGCAGTGGGAAGAAGAAAAAACTCTTGAGAGGGGGAAAAAATGAGCTAGTTTAACACAATACAATGGCATATCAGTTAAACATCCTATACAAGTTGTTCAATGGAATGACAGTAGTGAACACTAACAGAATGCGATGTTGGAGAGAAAAATACAACTTTCCCCTGCCATCCCAGGGTAACTGAGTAAATCTGCTGAATTAGAACTGGTCGAAGGTTTTTTACATATTGAACAAAATTAGATAAACTAGGTTTTGTATGATAGAGTTTTTTTTTCAGATTTTGTGGATTTCAGACACAATTTCTTCTTTAAAAACCTATGAACTACAGTAGTCCATAATTAAAGTCCCACAATTAAAGGTCCCACATTGTTTCACAACCTGGGCCTTAGAACAAGCCGTCAGGAATTCTGTAACTTTATGATGTCACAACAAAGCAGCCAGTACTATCCTAAACCTTGCCTGAAGCACTGGCCACCTGGACCCACCAGTCAAACTTGCAGGATTTGGTTTATTTGGTCTTAAACAACTGAGGAACTCACGAGGCAGTGTATATCAACTTTTTCTTTTTTTATTTCTTTTTTTAGATTGAGGATTGGTTATGCAATGTAGTTCATTTTCAATTTATATTTGTTACAAATTATCCTGTGTCCTTTTGTGCCCCTCCCCCCATTTTACACACTGGACCTTTAAAAGGCCCAATAGGACCTCCTCTACTGTCTGTTGTAAGCAGCATCTGAGCTGTCCATAGTGGGTGTGCTGCTTTAAAAACCATGGCAACATAAATGACACAATGGATTTGTCTAGTCTTGTACATAAATAGCAACATAAATGAACCCCAAGTCTCTGCTGGATTTACTGACTGGTCATAGCTCATTATGTTGCTGTAGGATGAACGTCTGACCAACCTTTATCTTTTTTTTTCAGCATTGCAGAACACACAAGTACTTCATGCAGAACACTATGGTTCCAATAACACATCAGAGGGTATTGTAACACACTTCGAATACAGAGGGTTTGTCAGTCGACCACACTGTTTGCATTAATTCACAATTCTTCCTTTACTTCCACTGCTGCAAGAAAGCTGTAAATCAACCAGTTCCTTCATTTCTGGCAAATATCTATGAAATGTATTTTTATTTGAATTTAAAATTGACCACTTACCTGACCACTTAATGTTATTCACTGGGCTTGAGAAGCTTAAATCTTAATAAAACCTGGAATAATGGGGGTGTCCTAAATTCGTGACCGCTAGGATATATACCAGACGTCTGGAAAAATGACAAAGCAAAGCCGAGCATAGAGATGTCTCATGAATTTTCTGCTTCATTTTGTCCCTTTCAGTCTCACACTCTCCAGTGAGCTCTTGTGCTCTCAGATGAGTTGTCCCATGCCGGCTGAGCATTTGCAGAGCGGCGACTCAGCCCTGACCTCCCTCACCACCACCAGGCGGAGACCACTGCACTGGTTATGTTATATCATCCATCACGGGTGTCATAATACTATCTGCACTAATATTACCAACAAAGCTAGGCTGCCAGGGTAGTTTATCTATTACAAAGCCACAGTGTGGTGCCATGAGGCAGAATGCAGTGTCTCACTGGTGAATGCTGGGTAATAGGCAACATCAGCAGATTTAATACATGATCTTTAAAATCGTCATAAATGTTATTTCAGTGTACTCTCACGGACATCAACTCCACATGTGGCCCTATTTTCTGTCGCTACACACATCTGTAAATTACACATCTGTTACATTTGTTTATTCAAGTGGGTATTTTACCCAAATTACACAGACACATCAAATTTTGTTGTGTGTTGTTAAAAAAATCCATTAAAAGACTCAACAGCAGCTAGTTTAACCAGTGCAGAAAATCATTTTTTCATGTGTGTGATGTACTGTGTGTGAGCCTTTTTTAATTTATATGTTTGTTTATTTGAGAGAGCCAGTGCATGTTAATTAACATCAAACATGCCCGGTTCTAGATGAATGCTAATTTACATCCTTAGTCCCCTTATCCCTGGGCAGGTGATATAAAAAATATACAGAATACAAAGACTAATTCATTTTGCTGCATTCACAGATGTGAGGTCACAGATGTGATTTTCAGATTTCACAGCTAAATCATCATGAAGCTATTATGGTAACTGTGTCAACAAATGACCATTGAAAGGTCCCTCATTGTTTTTGTCCTGACTATGAGGCAGGTGTACGTGTCTGCATTAATACCATGAAAACTCAGTCCATTCTGATAAGTGCAGTATTACATCCATGGCCAGACGTTTTGAGAATGACATAAATATTAATTTCTGGAAATTTGATGAATTTATGAAGAGTAATCAAATTAATTGCATTTAATTACGAAGTCCCTTTTTGACAAGAAAATGAACATGAGGAGAGAGGCTCAATTGTTGTGAAGAAGGCTTGAGGGCAACCAAGAAAGTCCAGCAAGCACCAGGACTCCTAAAGGTGATTCAGCTGCAGGATCGGGGAGGAATGGCAGCTGTGAGTGCATGAGGCGAAGACTTTGGACGATGGCTTGGTATAAAGAAGGGCAGCAAAGAAGCCACTTCTTTCCAGGAAAAACATCAGGGACAGACCGGTATTCTGCAAAGTTAAAGGGATTGGACTGCTGAGGACTGGGGTAAACTTGTTTTCTCTGATGAATCCCCTTTCCAGTTGTTTGGAGCATCCGGAAAAAAGTTTGTCCAGCGAAGAAAGGGTGACCATTCATGTGTGGGGTTGCTTCTCAGCCAGTCTACTTTCTGACGCCACGCCTCCAGAGCACAGTCTGGGTTCACATCAAGGTGAAGCCTCGCTGCATGCAGTGGTTACGTGGAAAGCCGCCTTGCTCACATTAGGATTGGATCACGCCCCAAACTATCAGCTTCGTGGTGCAACACTGCACAGCATCGCTAACTTTCCTCCGGCTTTTTCTCATGGCTCATTCAAGTAAAAGAAAACACCTGAGATCATAATAAACCACCCAGCATCAAGCTTAGAGCTACATTGCCACATACCAGACAGGAGTGTGGTATGGTATCACTGGTGTCCCGTTCAACATGATTGGATGCTGTTTTTCCAGGCTTGTCCGACTGACTTTTTTCATTTTTGTGGTGTGGAAAGGATTTCAAGCAATTCAGTAAAAAATACTAAAGAATAAGATCCCCAACCCTACCTTCAACATGGTTGTTGCCATAAAATCCAATTCCTTATAAAAAACAATAATAAAAAAAATCTCCTGACTTCAATGTCCTAGATTTTATAAATTGCTGAAGACAGTAAAGTATCATGAGCTTCAATATGCTTAAAATATGGACACATTTCACAAGATGAAAATCACCAGCTTGAATCAATATGGGACCGATTTAACAAACTGACAACCTCCTCTCATATTTCCTCTTCCAGCTTGAGTCGGGATCAGTCCCACTGGCCTGGCTTTGTCAGGCTTGCCTGGTAAACAATGAGCATTCATCACAATGTGCCCTCAATTATTTCCATGCAGATCTTGTAAGACTCTTGCATGTAAAAGGCATCCCCCCCCTAACAATTGCCTAATGATGAGCATACTGCTTTGATGACAATTACATTCACTGGAGTTGAAAAAAGAACTTTGGTCCAGTGAGACCTAAGATTAAGACCATCCAGCGTAGATGCAATCAATATGTTGTGACGAACGTTGCTTTGTAGTATAAGCTGCGATGGCTGCGGCAATTACAACAACGTGATTACAAGACTAATTGGACATAACAGAGTAATTGTGAGTTAAACCGACACAGCCGTAGCTGGTATGAGAAACATCCGCTGAGCACACACAGAGGATGGGAGCGCTGGTGTTGGTGCTGCTGGGCTGCTGAGCTGGCTCTTCCCTAAACAGCTTGTAATAATGTTGGAGGTGCAAGGCGGTGTTCACATCATATCCCCTCGGCGACCCGACACAGCCACGCCCCTCCGGCAAGACGCACGGCAGCTGTTGTGGAGACAGATGAACGGTGAGGCGAGGAACCCGTCTGACCATTTACCTCCGGCATCATCCATCATCGCTGACAGCTCTCGATCATTGCTCATATTAATAAAACCTTCCCATCAATATTGTGGGCCAGGGTATTCCCCAGTGATCTGCTCTCTGTCTCTCTGTCTTTGTAGAGATGTATACCATAAATCTAACCCCTCAATGGACAATGAATTAGGCCTCATCCACAGGAGATGTGAATATTTTCTTTCCAGCACAATGGTGCAGAATATAGGAATGCTGAATGTGTTTCTATGTGCATATGGCTGCCCAGGAAAAATACTTACAATAAGTTTACAACTGTGGGTTACAAATGTGCGTATGGTTTCTATTGACTCAAAAATTTCACATACGGATGGGATCATCTTGATCGAACTTTGATGATTTACAGAAGGCTGTCACTCGACTCTTCTCTCCAGACCAACAATTTTATTATTGTGTCCGGCATGAAACAGTGGAAAATGTTGGCTCTATAAAGTTACCATTGGAAAATGATGCAAATGCAAAGCACCAACCACAGAAAAGACTTTGCATAGCTACTGACTTCAGTGATCACCATGTCCTACACCTGTATATAGGTTGAATAGACCTGCCATTTCTTAAATCAAATGTCTTCTGTTTCTGTAGTCTTTTATAAGTAATCATTTTAAAATAGCCATAGACCATCTAAGCCATTATCTCTTTAAATAATGCCCTTCAGGTGCTGTTGGAAAAATCTTGTGGAGATTAATCCACCAGGGAGCAGGAATATACTCAGTAGATTCCAAAGCAATCTGATGTTGCTTTTCTGAATATTTGACTTAATGGTGTCATTAAAATAATGTCAAGGACCCATGAATAAAACATCATTCATCCTCTGTGGACAATGAATATTCATTAATCTAAATAAAATTTAGCTGTAACTTTGGGAATAGTTTAAATTAACAACAATTGTCAAGATAATGTATTATTTTGGTTGGGTTGGACTGTGGATCAATGTGTGGATCTACAGTAAATGTTGATCTGATTGATGCAGTTACATGCAAGGTCACAACAATCATTAGCAGTAATTGTTGAGGGACTACTGTATATTTATACCAACATTTATTGTGGCAAGATGTCACAGTATCTTTGAAACCAGATCTTGGATGGATGGATGGATGGATGGATGGATGGATGGATGGATGGATCATTAAAGCATTAGCATTAGAGTTATTGTGGAGACACTTAACTTCAGTTGCAAGGAAGTCTCTTAGTTTTTCTTGGTGGACAACATGTCAGGTCTCTTTGGAGAGGAGATGTCTCAATGAGATTACCCTTTATAAATAAAGTTTTTTTTTTTTTTTTTTAAAGTTTAACCTCATGCAGTCTAAAAAAAATCTAAAATGTATTAATAGGGAAATTTCAAGAAGACTGTTGAAAGAAAAACAAACAAACAGCTGTTTTCTTCACCAATATAATGAAATACAGTCTGTGTACATGCTACATTTTATGCACAGACAGTGACTTGACTAAGGTGTAAGATACTAATATTACATCTATTGTGTTCTGATTGGGTGTAAGATCCTCCCGTGTTGCCCTCAGGAAATCTGGTATGACAAAAGTTCTCAGACTTTTTGAGCTCGGGTGCAAACTTGTCACCAACAGATTCAGCAGTGCACTTCAGATATGTGGAAATACGGGGCTGAAGCAGATTATATAAGTGTTAGTTTTGAAGGCCTGTGATGCGTCTCCTTGATGCGGATGTGACTAGAATAAGGCGTTGTGTGTTGGAGCTCTCTGCAGAACTTCTGAAAGTGGAGCATTCCTCAGATGTAATCTCCTTTGCTGGGATGAAAGGACTAGTCATAACGGACCATCTCCTGTTTATGGGGCCTCTATGGAGCAGGTCTGTAGCTTAGAAGGAGATTACAATGGATTTACCACTGATCTCACACACTCCTTTGCAACCCCCACTCCCCCCCCTGCTACCTTCGCCTCCCAAAAGTATCGCTCTGTGCAGCAGCCAATTGTCACCAGCTTTGTTAAAAGGTATGTGAAGCAGCGAGGAGATTGAGAGGTTTAAGCTAAAACTTGCACTGCGGTCAAGCAGGAGGAGCTGCATTTATGATCCACACAATAACACACAACTGCCAAAGAGGGATTCTTTGTCTCAGCTCAGGAGTTCATCGAAATCTGGGTCGCTCCATGATAATGGGGTGAGGATGCAGTCATAAAGAGGTCACACTGGGGAATTGTTCAAATGCCGCTGATGAAAAAACCCACCGCCTTTCCTTCGAAAAGCAATATAGGTCAGATCCTGCAAGGATCAGTACGCAGCACGTACAGAGGAGGGCGGGTTTGATGATAAATAATTAATGCAATCACATAGCAGGGTGAAACAATCTCATGTTTGTGTACTAAATCAACCGGATGAACGGCAACTAGTCGTTCTTTGCAGTACAGCCTCAAAGGGCACGTATCAAGAGACGAGGCTGAGTTGCAAGTGATTAGTCATGTTTATCACCACAGACATAAGGAATAACCCGCAAGAGAGGAGTAAAAATTTCATCACAGTGTTCAGGTGAATTCAACATGACAACCCATTTTCTTTTTTTTCATATCCGTTGGGCTCCTCAGAAATATTACTTCCATATCAGGCCTGTTCGCTGTAACAATTATGTTTCATTCCAAATGCAAAGCAGGCCAGATTATACTTTTTTATCAACAAAACAAGAAAAAGTAATATTTAACTGGTCTGTAAGACTGCACAAGCTTCCCCACAATAATGCTCATGTTGAGGCCAAATAAAAGCATTTGGTTAAAGACCCGGAGATGCATTTCTCTGTCTTTAAGCAAAAGGCCTCTGTTGGTTTGGTTTGGTTTATTTCACATTCCAAATTTCTGTAGTTAAGTTTATTTCTCTAAAATTGGGTTCAGGATAATTATGCTCTGTTGGAAAAAGGTGATTTTGTGTTTGTGTTTTACCTTACAGACAGTCACTGTTTCACTTCAGTAAGTCTGAGCAATCTCTCAATGAGGGCATCTCACTAACTTGAGAAACAAGTACTGTAGGGTTGAAGATGTCGAGGTAGCTGGTACCATACTTTGATGACCTTCATTCATTCATCTGATAGTTCTGTCTAAAGGTTTTGTCTTACTTACTTCTTCATTCCTGACATCACAGAGCCATAAGCTGCATGAATCACTAAGTTGGACATTTAATCAAATAGCTGTCTGAATTTCAGCAGGACAGTTTGGCATACTTTAACCATCTTTATTTTTGTTACTTTTTTCACATTCTATTTCAGTATGTGATGTTGTCTTATCTTGTTCCTAACTTGGCGATTTGACTGGGTCTGGAACTGTAATTTCATTGTTCGAGAGAATAAATTATCTTGAGTCTCTCATCTTGTGGTGAATTTTGGCATCTTTTTAAAGGAACCATTTCTTGTTTTGCTTGTGCTTCACAGCCAGAATTAGCCTTATTGATGTTACACACACCGCGCTACATTTTCAGACTGGACAATAGTCCAGTTATGAGACGGACAAACTAGGCTGAGCTGGTTAGCATTATGACCTCAGTAGAGCTGAGGAAGTAAAATAAATAGAAAAGCAAAAGTAAACAACAATGCTTCAAACAGCTGGAGGAAGCTCTTGGTAAGTTAATGAAGTTTGCTGCTGAACTCACAAGTCTGATCCAGAGCTGGTAGCAGCTGTACTAATGTTAACAATGTCACAGCATCGACTTTGAAATAGCTCCTTTAACATTACAGATGAGTGAACAGATGATTGTACTTTACTATTAAACTTTGCATGGTTACTTCCCTAACTGTTAGAGAGTAAAAGGCTGATATAAATCAACCAGTAAAACTCCAGATGGCTCTTCAGTGCAGTTAGCGTAAGTCTTATTTTAAAATACTAATTTCTTTAATTGTTGCATTCCTCATGTGTGGGTGAAAGTGTTCACTGTGGCACATCCCTGCTGTTCCCTCCTATGGAGTCTTTGTTTATTTTCTGTTTCTTTCAGCTTGTTGTTTGGTCTTTTGTGCAGTTTAATTAGCTTGTGCCATTTGTTGAGACAATAGAACTTTCTGTTTTGCATTTCTATTACAACAATTTCTGTAATAATGTGTTTCATTTAGCCAACCAATTTTGTGAAGAGGAAAAATCAAAGACTTTAGACACACACACACTAGTTAGTGTTCATATTCTGCAGATATGACTCTTTTACTAAACGTTTAGAGATCTTGTCTCTTAGAAAATAAAAAGATTATGTGCCCTATTTTATGTCAGCGCCACATTGATAGAGAATAAAAGCAAACAGCGATGAAACTAGACGTAAGTAAAGAGCCCATCTTGTCACAGAATAAATGAAGCAGACAATGGATTTCATTAAAAAAATACAAAAAAATGTTTGGAGAAAGGAAGTAAAAGCTGGTCTCTTCTCCGGAATAACTCTACACTTTTATTCTGACATGATATTTGTCAGGCCACGTACTGCTTATGTGTAATACAGAGATATGTTTCCCTGTTTTTATAACCTTTTCCCATGTGTGCTCGCAGCATGCAAATCTCCTCAGAACTGTTTCTGACCTCACTCAGCTGTTCAATACAGCTGCCCTTTGTAAAGTGTTCTTCTTCCTCTGATAACCCCAAAGGGGCTGTCAGCAGTTTTGTGGTAATTATTATGCTTAACATCTAAGAAGGAAGGAGAGTGTAGGATGAGGATTTATCGATAAGAACTACCAGAATTTAACATAATACTGCACTGATTGTCATTTCAGTCAAGTAGAGCGGGTCAATGGAAAGCACCTCAACATGCTCATGCATGTGCAAACACAAGTTGAAGTTTATTAATCCCAGTAGTGATTCATTACAATTTTGGGGTTTAAGTATGTATTTTTTAATCTTTTGGGTTTAGTCGGGGAGATTCTGCAGCTACCGTACGACCTGAAAGACATTTGCTTCCTGGTATATTATTTTGAATCTGATGATGCTATACTTTGTCTTGTAGTAATAATAAAATTAAAAACTATTTCTCCACTTCTGCCACAGCAACAGAGAAACCCAAACCCGCAGGATAACATAGCTGGTCCAGATGGGCGGGGCTGAGAACAGTGATTTATTTTTTGTGACATCACAAAGTTACAGAAGCCCTGATGTCTGGTTTTAAGGCCCCATGTCTGGACAAAGGCTGTGTGCTTCTCTCTGTGGACTGAGGCATTGGTTCTTTCACTGTATAAATATACTGTAGAACCCAGAGCTGCTTTATAATAGAAGAAGACACACCTACCTACCTTTAAACTACAGTATTATATGCAAAAAAAAAAAAATACATGGGTGCAGTGTGTATGGAGATGTTCAGGGTTACTTACATAACACTACTTAACACTTTAATTGTCAATATACATTTATATTTTATGTAATTGTTTTTCCTAAATAATATTGCTTTCTTTGTGGCATACATCCTCTTTTCTTATTTTTCAGCCCTGAATACCTTATCCAGTATTTCATAACATTTCTCATGGACTGTCAACACAATTTCTCCAGTGAGGAAGACTCAGCAGAGACTCTACTTTCTGAGGACACTGAGGAGCGCTAACCTGTCCCAGCAGCTGCTGGTGTCCTTCCATCACTGCTCTGGGGAGAGCATACTCACTTATGGCATGTTAGTGTGGCCTGCAAGTTGCATTGTGAGTGACAAAAAAACTCTGCAGAGAGTCATTAACTCAGCACAGGAACTCTGCGGCTCACACCTACCTTCACTTCAGGACATAGAGATCCTGAAGCCGACGTCAAGCCACAAACATAATCAAAAAACATTCCTTTCACACTTCCAGATTTGCACTTCCAGCTGTTTTTACCCAGAGATGTTAACTCTGATACAGTACAAAACACTGAGGCTGAGAAGCATTAACTTGGAAATTTCAACCGTATCTACTTGTGTACATACATTTTTAGACATGTACCTTTTATGTGATGATGTGTGTTGTTATTTTTTTTTCTTGTATTTAAATTACATGTACCACTAGGAACTGTTGTACAGTACGTATTACTTATTGTCTACAATTATGATTCGATCTGGAGTATCTGGATCTTGTTGAAATAAATATTGTTTTGGCAAAAATGAGCATCAGTTATTTTTCTACAAGATATGGAAGGTTCAAATCTTTGTTGGATAAAAACCAGGAAAAACCCTCCAGTGTTTACGACTGTCAGCAGGTTGCAGTTTTTATCTTTTTTATTTTAGTTTAACCTGGACATTGCGGTATGAGTGCTATCAGTACGCTGAATAATTTATGTGCCACAGTGCCACTAACTACTGGCCTAAATTTTGAATTTTCTTTTTATGTGAACGAGTCCAGGCTTCATCTGAATACTAATCCAACATGAGTTCAGCAAGGACATGAAGTTCTGGCTTCACTTTTTATTTTATCACCATAATGAGGCAACAAAATTCACTGTCATAGAAGCCAGCTTTGAAAAGCTAAGGGTCACCATAAACAACAAAGGCTAGGACTTTATGAGACCCGGGAGACGAATGGGAGCTGCAGAAAAAAGCATTCTTGTTAGGGAACATATGTTTCGCTTGCATCCCCATGTGTAAAGGTCACACAGACAGAGTAATGGCTCCAGCATATTCATTGCTACGCGTCTACATTTAGGCAACCATCCATTTTCCGCTGATGAGCAGTGGGGACCCCCACATCATTTATGATAGTGAAATTATGTACTCAGTTGCTGCAAGGGGAAAAGCAGAGTTATGAGTTACAGTGTTATGACTTTCCAGGGTCTAATGAAGACATCACTTTGCTGCTGAACTGCATAATTGTTGCTACTTTGTGCCATATTTAAGAACATTACCGAACATTTGGACACCTTTTGAGAGTCCAGGCAGCTATACAACATGTTTTATGGTCATATTGTCACCATTAGTGCTGCCTTTATTCATTTCCCTTTTGAATCCATAAACTGTGAATCCTAAATGGTTATTAATTATTTTATGATTTTTTTTCATTGGCGTCCAATGAGCTGTAAGAGCTCTCTGACAGCTTTCTGGCAACGCTCCTTTAAGACTTTAATTTCATATTTTCATAATAGGACGAGTAAGCTAGCTAATTAGAGCAGTAATACAACAGAAGGGGGAAGGTAATATATCACAACTGAACTGCTTTGTAATTTGCAGTTTTGGATTGGGAACAAACAGTGACTCATTGGGAAGGGTGGGGTTTTTAAATACTAATAACAACCCTAATGACCCCATGTTATATTGATATTATTTTGTGCTTTGAGACCAATCATTTGGAAAAAACTCACTCTGTCTACAGAGCCTCTTTAGTTGCTATACTGTGTTTACCAGCTTGTCGTATGTCTGACTGTGTGTGACTCAGAAATATTTTTGTTAAATAAAAGAATACCGTGAATGATCTCAAGTTAGATCCCTGTAACATACTCAACATGAGGTTGACCCTTAACCATTAAATTCTCCTTGAGTCCCAGTCAACATTTGTGCCAAATGTAAAGAGATTCCCTTGCACAGTTCTTGTAATCAAAAACAGTATTTTGTGAAGTCGCTGTGACCGTGAGCTTCAAAAATCAAAGCTTATCCTTGGGTCCTTAATGTCCTGTGTCCGCAAGATTTGGACAGATAGATGGACAACCTGAAAAGATCAAATTGAGTAAGAGTATTACAAGGTTAAGTGCTTCAAAGTACCACAGAAGTATGTTAGTAATGTATTGTTAGCTAACATGTTTTCATTAATACTAATTCTAATGCCATACATGTACCTATTCATTGTTTATTACTGAATAAAGAGCAGATCTTTGTTTTATTTGAAATTAAAGATCTTCCTCTCTGTGTGTCATTACTGCTCTGGACTGTCACATGAAGGCTCAGCATCAGGAAATTGCAGGTTTTTGACAAAACAGTGATTCATCTGAGTGGAGACTCACAAATGTGTTTCTTGGCAGCGGCACAGCGGCATAGCATCAGCGATAAAGGTCAGAGGTTTGACTTCTCAAAGTGCGTCATGTAGAATTCAGAACACCACATGTCAGCGGTGGCCAACGGACACGCTGAGAGCACACCTCTCCTGAACTGGAAAATGGAGTAAGAGAGATGAACAGCCTCACATGGTCTGAGGTGAACAGCTCAAATATAATATGGTCTTCTTATATACTGTATTGTGCACCACTTGCATACTGTACTATATTGGGAATATTCATGTGTACTGCACATGTACAGTGTTTGAGTTATTGCATGCAGGTTCTTCATGTGGAATACATCATAATGACATTTATAAATCATCACTATGAAAAACCATCAACTTGCCCAGAAAAATCATTTGTCATGATGTTACACAAAATCAACTCATCTGGTTAAAACAAAGAACATCAAACATTCAAATTCATCTAATTCAAACAAAACCTTTGTCTTAGGATATTGTCATAAACACCACAGTTTGTTTAGACTGGATTCACTAGTTCAGACACAAACAGAAAACTCAGATGTGGTGGGATTAGAATTGGTTTATTGTCCAAAATAGGTCAAGTAGGTCAGTCAGGTAAGACAGGTGAGTCCAAAGGGGCTATGTGAACCGGTAACCTGTGGAATGAATGGACTGGACAGAGCTGGGTCTGGAATCCGAGGAGCTGACGACAGAACAAGTGCATGAGTGGGAGCAGGAGACAATGATCACTGTTGGTATGTGAACGATCTGGAGACTAGCAGGTGAATGAACCAGCCTTTATGGACCAGGTGAGGACGTGGCTGATGAGGCTTGATTAATTGCAGGTGTGCAGGTCGTTAACTCCAGCTCCGCCCAGCTGCAGAGTCCAGACCAACCTCCACCACACAGACACACACACAAGCTACAGGCTATTCTTATTTATATAAAACACACTTTGGCTCCCACACTGCTCTTAAAAGTGACTTCTTGATTACATACGGTAAGTGAAAAAAGGTCTATGTGGCTTTAAACTGGATGGAAGTCCTTTTTGACTTGGCTACTGTCAGACAAACACAACACTGGCACATGTAACGCAGAATATGATGTCACTGAAAGAAAACCAAATGAACCGTCTAATGCATCAAATGTACCGAGACGCACACTGTTAACGTGGTTTACATCACAGATTTCTCATGGTTAGAAATAAATGGAAACATTTTGGGATAATGAAAGACAAAAACATATAGAACATAGGTCTGGTTATCTTTAGACATTCAGACTCACAAGTTATTCTTATACAGCACTTTTGAAGAACATTGTCCCGCAGAAGAGTCACTGTGTTTTAATTAAGGGGATTGAGAAGCTCCATATTCTTTTAGGTGCCATCACATCACCGCTTGCATACAGTCTTAAATTTTAAGGAAGAACTGCATAGTGCTGTTAATGACACATAGGCTAACTTCCTTACCTGTATGATGTTGCCGTTGTTATGAGTGAGTCTGGTGGGGTGCACGATAGAGTGGTTGTCAGGGACTCACTGACATAGGCTACATGTGAGGAAGGGGCGTGGTGTTGGGGGGAATCCTCAAATTGGTGGAAGCTGCCCCCAAAGTTAGGTCTGGAATTTTGGCCGGAAGTAGGAAGGAGGCAGAGGCCCATGGGGAAGACGACACAGGAAAAAAGGTGACTGGACAACGCACCAAAGAGACTGAAGTGACATCATCACATCACCACTTGTTTTCTTTTGACCCACATTTTAATGAACTTAAACAAACTGAACCAAGAGCTGGCTGATTGGGAAACCAAAGTCAAAGGAGACAGCCAGAGCTGACCCGTGGTCATTGAGGCACGCGCAGTTTCCCACAACACACAACGCCAGTTATTGCACTCCAGGGAAAACAAGACTCCACTTACACGTTGATGCATCACACAGTGAATCCTAACATCCTTTACTGTATTTAGTTATTTTTGTATAAGGAAACTGACAATGGAAAACATCTCCAGCCCTCTTGTTTCTTTGTTGTTCATGAGCCAAGAAAAATAAATTGTGAGAGCTTCTGACACCTACATTTTATATTTTCCAGACCAGTTTTGGTTGTTACTCATGTTTTTAAAGCTAATGTGGAAGCAGTGACATTATTTTTAAAATGAGAACACCTATTATGGCAGAGGAGAATGCATGCTATGAGGCGTCTTAGGGAAAAATCCACATCCTATCAGCAGTCAGCAATGGTTTCCCCTAACCATGAACACAATCTTTCAACAACCACAGCCAAGTAGCTTATTGTTAAAACCTAGCAATGCAAAGACTCATTTTTATAGCCCACATACAGTATACATTCCGTATATTTCAGAGGACATAAACAATGTCGACATTGTGGATTATTTGGAAGTGAATGACAGATGAAACACAGCAGGTAGCTTCAAGGACAAAGTTTATGAGTCATAACGTTGGTGTGTGTGTACATAATGTATCCAGATACAAAAAGGATATAATGGTGGATTCAGTATTCCAATCCATATGTACAATGTTATGCAAAATTATGTAAAATTATTTATATAAAACAATGTCCGGTGTCAGGAAATACCCTCGCTAACATTGCTGGTAAAATGTTATTCTGCTGTCACCAAATGACTGTATAGTATCAGTGAACAATTGCTTATTTGTATGCTGGAATAGATTACATGCCTGAAATACTACACTAAACTAGACTTTTGTAAAATGAGTATATTAAGATCTGAGATGATGTGACTTCATCTTGTCGCAGAAAGTAGAAAAAACAAACACTGAAAACCTAGCATTCAGAGAAGTCTCACCCTTTATATCACTGTTATACTGACTTCTTTATTTGGAATATTTTTCTGTATTACGTACATGCAAATATGTGGTGGTATCCAACACTGTAACATTATTTGACTTTGAGGGAAAATTAAATAGGTCCCCTTTAAGTTTAATTTTATAGATTAATTTGTCAGATTGATCTGTTCTTAATGCAGGTAAATTCCTGATTACATAATTGATTGGGTTTGAGTGGATATTTTCTGCCAGCTCTTTAGCATTGGTTGCTATAGGTCACCTAGAGGTTGACAGAAACTCAATGGGATTGTTCACGTCAACTTCACCACCACCACCACCACCACCAAACTTCCAATGCAACCGCCACTGGATTTAGTGAACTTTCCATTTGAAAAACCCATCGACTTGCTAGAATGTTAATTTATCTCCAGGTTTCAGGACTGCAGGGTTCTGTTGCTGTCTCTCAAATGAGGAGCTGGATCCTCCAGAGGATGAGGTCTATGAATGTCTTCAAAGCCGTCGCAGACCGTGAAGGCAGAACTGAGAAGAGACAGTCTGGCCTGTGGAGAATTTCCTTTTTGCGTCATCAGCTGCGCCCGCCCTTATCGTGATGTCACCAAGTGCAATCTTGACAATGTGTAACTGGAGGTTTTACTGTAAGGGCCCAGTTTTTTTCAAAGTTTTTTAATTTTTTATTTTATTTTGTAGCTTAATTCCAACCACTGTACAATCATTTTCTCTCTGTTTGTGTTGTTTTCAGCCATATTCATTTTAATATTGGCAAACAATGAAGTGTAGGGAGAGTTGGGCCAAGAAGCCCCAGGAAATAAGGTCTTGTGTCTCTGTTACATTTGAAGGATCCTTCAACATGGAATGGCCTCTATGACGAACACCAAATGCAGTTAATGAAAGAAGAAGAGCTACAAACAGACATGTCGTAATAACTCCTTGTGCTACCAATTCCCTAGGTTTAGCAAGTCTTGTTTTTATCACTGTGTGACAAATTCATAAAACACAAAGTCCACTCTGTAGCTTCTCAGAGCTTCATCTCATGGTCATCTTTAAAGACCTGTTTTTCAGGTTGTTCATTTGAGAAGTCTGCGCCTGAGACATGGTGCATTCATGTGCTGGTGAGAGGCTCTGACATCTGAGCAATGTTGGAGCTGGCTGCGCTACAGGACCGCATTGATGAGATAGTTGTAAGAAAATCAAACCCAGACGGCAGACAATAAACATTGATGGTGGAAAGGAAAACATATATTTGACAGCTGCTTGCTTTGCAAATGGTGCAGTTGAGCAGCAAATGGTAGTTATAATACTAACAGTTTTATTTATATCATGGGTCATTGTAGACTAATGAGTTAAATGCATCAATATTCCAACAATAGGACTTTTAATTGCAAGAAAAATAAACGTACCTCTGATCTTAACTGTAAAATCAACTACTTCTGTGTGACCTGCAGTGTAAACATTGCAGCAGCCTAATCCTGTGAGCATGTCAATCCCTGCCAGCTAGTTAAGGTGCACAAAGTGTGTGTGTGTGGGTGGAGATATGTTCATGTGTGTCAGGGAGAGACCGTATAGCCAGCAGGGAGGCAGCTGGGGCCCTCTTGAGACGTGAGCCCATGACCCTGAAATCATGCGCTCCGAGGCTCCCAAGCAACAGGGCCGACTGGCTGAAACCAGACACTCCCTCCCCGTTCCCCTCCGAGCGGCCGTCGCTGCTGCTCTCACCAGTCTCAGGCACCGAGGTCCACTAGGGGTCAACTGGGGAAAGAAGTCTATACGTCATTGAAATCCCCTCCAACTGCCCCCCCTCCACCACTGCTGTCCTTCCCTCCACAGCACGGAGCTAGTTCTTCACACCTGACATTGATCTGTACTTCAAAACCACAACAGAGGCTCACGTTCCGTCCCTCAGCTGACACAAACGATTTGTCGAGACGGGGCTCACCGCGGGCGTTGAGCGCTGACAACTGGCGAACCACCTACTAACCCCTTCACCCACCCACCCTCCCAATTTCCAGCTCTGCATCTAAGCTGACAAGCAGTGTTTTTGTTTAGCAATGCAAAGCGCTTTTTTTTTTTTTTTTTTTTGCTCTGTGCTTTTTCTGATGTTTGAGGACACGGCCAAACACGTGTGTCGCACACAGGCAGCCAATAATGACTTTTTCCATCAGTGTCTATCCACAGACATAAAAAGAGATGCACTAATGATTGAGGTGAGGGTCAGGGCAATTCTCAAACTTGATACTGCTGTTCATTTAATATTTATAGAACCCCTGTTTCCTATAAAATGACCCCTCTTGTCAATCTTTTCCAGGAGCAAAGAATTCTATATCAGTCCCATACATTTTACATCAAAGACCCCATATAATATAAAGGCGTCAGTGTCTTTTTTGATTATAAAGGTTCTGCTGAAATAATAACATCTAATAATCTAATAATAATTATAATATCTAAACTGTCACAATACTCTAATGACATCATAATAATCTTTCACTATATCATTATAAATGCACAGCACAATGGATGAATAATAAACTTGACGCACATTATGACCCCTGTAGATATCTGACATCACATTCACATCACATGACTTCTCACATGATTCTTTGACAGGATGGCACATGTTCTGAGTGTGAGTGACAAGTCCAGTCTGTGTCGTTGTCAAATACATCTAAGGACGTCTCACAGAGTCAATTAAAGCTGATACTGGGCAAGGGTGGGGATGACAGGACAGGGTCAACAAGTAGAGACAAACAAACCATTCACACTCATATTCACACCCACAGCAGCTTCGAGTGTCCAGTTGACTTACATCCATCAAACAACAGTTCACAGCCAAATGCTCAATGTCAGAATAAAACCATACGTTTTAAGTCTGAATCATCTTGATTGTTCAGTGTAAGGTGATCGCCTTAAGTCACCCCATGACATGAATCAAACATTTTCATATCATAGTTTTTAGTCTTGGCTTACGCAGATAGTGACGTTCAAAGATGCTTTCTCCTGAGCCGAGATCAGCAAGCGTGTGAGTCATTTGGTTTATGGCATTATACTGTAGGCTGTAAAGGGTATGATACAATACAAGGAGAACAATTTCAAAATAAAATAGTTTCCAATCACACTTCAGGGGAATATCATGACGACTGCAGTGCTGACTTATATCCTTTAT
The DNA here is from genome assembly GCA_030347415.2 of Decapterus maruadsi. NCBI lineage: Eukaryota > Metazoa > Chordata > Actinopteri > Carangiformes > Carangidae > Decapterus > Decapterus maruadsi. The sequence goes on along the minus strand of CM064891.1, from coordinate 9,680,495 downwards.
AATTTGCCTTTTAAAAATAAAATTTTCTAAAAAAAACAAAGCAAATGCTCGTCCTGTAAATATCCACCGGGAGAATTGGGAAATAAAGTTAAAGGAATCTAGTCTTGCAGATGCTGCCAGTGTGGGACTAATAAGTCGTCTTTTGTGAGGGTGTCAGACCCAAGTTATGGACAACATAAAGAGTAAGTAAATTGCAAACACAAGGACAGGCTTTTATCTTAATATGGTGATATGAAGATTGTCGTGACCACATTCCTCTGTCTGAACAATGGAATTAAAAATCAGTCAGTTCTCCTCCAGAAGCCCTATGGAATGCTTTTTTGGGGCTAGCTCGTCTTTCCCTTGAGCTAAAACGTGCCCCCAGAGGATTGTGGGACTCCGCCTGCTGCTTAACCTACAAAATTTGTATCTTTATGTTGGTGGGTGGAGGAGTGGCAGAGGGGTGCTGAGTGCCAGATCCCAGGAGTTCTCTGACATAATTTACAGGGGCAAGGAGATCTCAAGTCAGACTTGGAGCTGTTGACGTTCACCACAGGCGCTCCTATCATCAAACCGCAGACGTTTCTCTACTCCCCCCACCTAATGACAAATTCCCAACGCCTCTTCTGTGTTATTCATGTGCGTGATCCTAATTCGCTCATAGGCCTCTTTATACATGTAAACTGCTCCTAAATGGGACAGCTCAAGTAGCTCTTTAGATTTGTCTCTGCACCCCAACAATGAACTCCCCCCCTGCAAAAAAAAAAAAAAAACAGCAGGCAGCGAGGGCAGGGAACAATATTTCATCCATGCATAATTCATGTCGTGCTTGACTTTTAACGAGGTGCTAAAAATCCTGACGTGTGGCGCACTCAACACTCGATACTGCGACATAAATTCTTAGTACTTTTTTTTATGAACTGCATCAGTCCAAGGTGTTTATCGATAATAAAAATCTTGAATTGTAACTTAGTAATATAACACTTTAGCCCCCTGAGCTCATAGAGCATGAATAAGTCTAGTCCTGGGATTTTTTTTTTTTAACATCAAGATCAACATTGCCTTGTTTCAGCAGCTTGCCTGTTAGCGATCAGCCTGTGCAGAGTGAGATACCAACCAAGGGCACCCACTTTACTCTCTTTTATTCCAGACTGTTTATCTGAACGCATGGTGAATTTGTGCCTCAATGCATTTTAATGCTCTTTCTTCCATTCTGTCTCTTTCAGCTCCTCACAGCATTCCTGTACTGTCATTACAGCACTGATGTGGCAGCAAAATGTATTGTTTACCAGTCGGCTTTATGCTCCTGTCTTTAATCAGTAGGCCTGCTTACATGTGTGGGTGTGCCGTTTCACTATACTGTCATACAGATTCATATATCCCTCTTCCCTATCTCTCAGCTTGACAGGCACTGAGTAACTAGACGATATTGTCTGAGCTCATAGAAGAGAGTAACAAGTGAGGCCACGCCCCCATTCCGGTGAAAACAAACTGCTGGTTTTGACTGGCGGTAAATACAAATCTCGCCGTAGTCCGTCTTAATTTCGCCTATCTAGCATTAATCGGCCTGGAAACCTCCTGCAATAGCTAATGTTTGGCTGGCAGACAGCTATATCACGTCGTTTAGGGAATGTACCCATAAACCTACCGGAGAATGAGCCCAGTCAGCGGGGAGAGGGTGCTGACAGTGAAACCTGTCAATCAACTGCCGCCGTAGTGCAGCGGTTAGGACAGTTACGTTGAGTGCCTGAAGCCATAAATCTCTTCTTTTCCTGTCCCACTCTCTCAAGGTGAGTAGGGAAACTCTTATGTTAGTTTTTTAAAGTTGTTCAACGAACATTAAACCACACAACAACTCTTCAGCAGGGTGTTTTTTTGTATTAGCGCCTATGGACTTCTCCTTTGTTTTCACCGGCGAGGGGGCGTGGTCTTTTGCGTGACGTAGGGTTACTGTCTTCTATGAGAAATGTTTCTCCATGTGGTGCATGTCTTAGCCTTTGTCTCTACATCTTAAAAATGAGCGGCTGGCAGATTTCACAAGGAGAGGTGAATATTGTGACCAGTGTGTCATGGCTTCTGGAAATGACACGACCTGTGAACAATTGTTGGCCTTCATTTGTTTTTGCTGGTTCGCACACAGAGCAGTTTTCCTGTTGGCAGCGGAACGAGTGTCGACCACCGCGCCGCTGGTAAAACAATATCTGCAAGATGAATTTGTCCAGAACAGTGTGATAATATTTTTACTGTGTGCTCTTTTATATTTTTACAAGTAGGTGATTGGAGACATGACAGGACTCACACATTTTATGTCTATGCGTGTGTCCTGAGCGTGATGACACTGGAGCTGGCCTGAGAGCGTAGTCTGCACGCTGGAGGTCTGCAGCCAGACTGACAGAGAAAAAGTGGATGATTGTGAGATTTCTGAAATTTCTTTGTCTTTGAAGTCAGTGTTTTCAAAATTCGATACAACCCAATTACACATGTCTGGTCTGACATGATTATAAGTCTCAAACATAAGGACTGAAATGTTACAATTCCAACATCATCTGGGTTTGTTGTGGGAATAAAGGCTAAACCTAAACCTATATCTTGGAGAGGAACTTGTCAATGTCGTTGGCTACTATTTTGCATCACAAACAATTGTGAACAAAGGAATTCAGGAACATAAAATGTTGCCAGATGGTGAAATACAATGGCCAATTAAAATAAATCCAAAATCAATTCACAACACAGTAGAATCTTACGGCGGTAAAAAGTGAATTACTATTATGAAGAGAGAGGGAGGCGAGATATGGCGTTTTTCCAGTGGAAGGAAACAGGATTGGACCACTTTAAAAGTGCATTTGTTGGTCAAAGAACAAGCTTTCTTTAATCTCTTTTCTCTGAGTTGCTTTGTGGGTAATGTAGGCATCCGTTCTGGAAAACGAGGGAAGAAAGACATTATGATTTTATAACATGGTCACAAGAGGACAATGTAACTTCATAGCTGACCAAAGAAAGACACAAGACTGGATTTTATTACTTTGCATCTCATCTTTGAATTTGTGTGAACATCCTGTTTATTTTATGAAACAGCTTTTCATCTGAGTAGAGACCTCTTAGGTTTAACGGTTGCTGCTGCTGCTGCTTCTGGTGTTGATCATTATATCTAAGAGAAGCTGTAATTCTTTTCATGAAGGCTATCATGGACAGTTAACTCTCCAGCATTGAGATACTTCACCCTCAGGTCACTGCAATGAGCTTCAGCACATTAAGCCTCCTGCTTCAGCACTCCCTGCAGTTATGTACTGTAATTATCAGAGCCGCCACAAGAGGCTTGATCAGAAACATGTAACAAGCATCCTGTTATGGTGACCGTGCTAGTTACACATGCTAATGACCTGGGCTAATTAACGGATTGATTCGAAGCTAAGAACGCAATGTATTGACCAACCAGCACTGACCTTGTGACAGATCTCCACCATCTGTTGGCGTGGGTCACAGAGTAGCGTTCCCTGCTGAATTCTATTGATCTAGCTGTGTAAATACTGCCACAGTTTACAGCCTAACATGCTGCAGATGTTTTCCAGGAAATCCCCCCTTATACTGTTAGGATGAGAAAAAATTAATTCCAAATCCGGCTGCTCCAAAGTCCACAAACTTCAGGTCACGCTTTAACTATAGGCTCCTACAGTTAAACCTCCCAACCAGGCTTTTCCAACACTTTACTGTCTATTTGACTGACTTTCACTGTCCGTGTTACAGTGGCCTTTCATGGTTTTATGCAAACATCCGTGCGCGCACACAAAACGTCATCCTCTGTCAAAGCCTAAAACCCAAAACAAAACGTCCAGAGAAATGATGTAGTTGCCTGTGAAGTTCTGCTCCAGCTCCCACAGAGCTCGACCATCATCCTGTCCAGTGGCAGCAGTGTCAGTTGTTTCTGTTGGCTAACTTGCTGTCTGCTCTATTTTCCCTCAGCATCTGGGGCCAGCTTACACAGAGCCTGCACACACACACACGGACGCTTGTTTAGAGAAATTGTGCAAAGAGCTGGCCTGTTGCGTGTTTGGAGAGAGACTGAAGAGCATGATGACAGAGCTCTTCAACACAAAGCATTAGATTTCGCTCTTCGAAAACAGCACTTTAGTCATAATCACATACATTTAAACATAAACATAAATTATCTTTTGACATTTGCAGCTGGAAATATGTGAGACTATTTTCATGACACAGCAGTTTTGATGAACAACTCTGGTCATGAAATTGCTTAATATTTTACGCAGTGTGCACCACTGAGGCCATTTACATGCATGCTACTGTCCTGATCACGCACCAAAAGCCTTTTTATAATCACATCTGGGTTGTGGCTCAGTTGTGAAGCTGATGGCTGGGCAGCAGGGAACAAAATGTATGTCTCTTACATGTATATGTCACCAGTGATATAAGAAGACAATGCAACAAGGTATAGTTATCTTATTTGCTTCATCTTGCTACATCTGCCTCTCACTTCCATACTTTACATAATTCTATTGCTTATAATATAATAACATGATATTGCTTGATGAACTACATCAGTCCAGTTGAAAAGACTCAAATCACTGTATGAATAGGCAGTGATCAGAAAACCCAGTCATCTGTGTAACACGACTTACTGTTTACTTACTTTTTTTTTTTCTTGAGAGGATATGGATATATGATAAGCTCTTACCTGTGTCTCTATACCAACAACATCAAAAACAACAAAAATAAAAAAAACATTCTACACAAGGGGCATTCAATAAAAAAAGAAAATAGAGACAAATGACAGAATTTCCTCTGGTAATTGGGGTTTTTAAAAAAAAATCAATGCCATGAAAAGGGAGCATGTTTGTGTGTGTGTCCATCACTGAGGAAAACAGTGTTTGTATGCAGCTCTCGCTAATGTGGTGTGTTGCGACAGTCAATGCAGTGGTCCGCGCCACGCTGTGTGGAGCCATGGTTGATTTTGTTGCCCTTTGTGTGCTCTCAGACACCACTTTATCATGAAAATGTATTCATCACAATCACATAATGGAATATAATAATAATAATAATGCTGACCAACAACCTGCTTCCTGTGTAGGCTACACCAGCTTGTGCATGTTCTGTGCACATGGACGGACGTGTGATGATGTGACATGTGCTTTCAGGTACTAATGATATGCTGATGATATGAAGCTATTACAAGGTGGAAATGGTCGCAAAACGGTCGTAAAAATTGAGTCCACCTGACTCTGTGGGGGCCTTTAGTGTATCTCTGTTAAGAAGTTATGTTGTCGATGATTATGTTTGCTTTTTATTTGTAATATTAACACAAACAACCAAGGGTAATGCTTCTCTCTCTCAATATCTCTGCACCATCCTCACACAAAGTGAAAGAAAATTACAGGTTGGGGACTGAGACAGGCTCATCCAGAAGGAAAATGCAAATCAAACGGAATATAAAGTTTGAGAGGAAATAACAATGCAGAGCGTCTGTAAGCTTAGGCATGAATGAGCCGTCCTGACAGTTTGTCGAGGTACGTGACACATCCTCTGATCGTGACCTTTGTTGCATGTCATCCCTTCCCTCGGTGCCATCTCTGCTGTCACTCCCCGCTGTCGCTGTCCAGCAGAGCAGAAATGTCACCAAAAACCATCTTAAAAAAACAAATAAGAATTAACCATGACAAGTAAGTGAAGTGTTTCAGACACTCCACACTCTGTATTGAGCTATTTTCATTCATGCTCAGGCGCTGGTCGATACATCTGTGACAACAACTGGAAACGCCTGTCGTGTGCAAGCGCTGGCTCTGTACTGTATGTTGTTCATATTAGCAGCTAGGGCAGGGCGGGTGGGGGCAGGCTGGATGATCCTACTATGGTCCAGGTTCAGGCCGAATATATTGGAAATGACTCTGGACAGGTTGGGCCTCAGGCTCCCTTTCTTTTTGGCCAGGTTCGACCTAAAACTTAAAGGACAATTCTGGGCAAATTCAACTCGGGGGGTGTATTTTCCTAACATTTTAGGTCTAAAAGAAGGAATCTGACGATTTTCAGTTTGTTTCTGGTAGTTGTGTCTGTCCCTCCATCGCCACGGCAGCCATGAATGGCAGCGGATGCAAGTTCCGCTGCTTAGGCTGTTTACATCCCTCAAAGCCGCAATTTTTTTCCCCACAGACAACGTCAGATGGCTACTCAAACATGCACTGAGAAGTTTATTTACTTCAAGCAAGCCGACATGTTTGTAAAACTAAATCTAATTCAATTTTATATCCCTGTATAGCTATGTGTTTAACCCCTTCTTGCTAACTTGTTTGCCTGCACAGCCATGCTTGTGTATTGTCTTTGTGGTCATCCTGCTACATGTCTGTATAGTTGTGTTTTATGCCACTGCTTTTATCCAGTACTTTTTTCACAGCCCTCTCCCCCTTTCCCCTCAAGAAGCTTGTGCTTTTTGTCAGGCCATCATTGCAAATAAGAGCTTGTTCTTAATGATTTTTGCCTGGTTAAATAAAGATTAAATAAAATAAATAATAAAATAAAGGTCTCCCAGAGTCTCACACGAGACCCAGGTTGGCGTGCTCACATGCAGAGCTACCGTTTGTGTCATAAACACAAGAATATCAACTGTTTCAATCAATTGTCACTTAATGCTAGTGCTGCGTCGGCTTCGGGCTTCAACACCCAAGTGTTGAGCTGGGTCGGGTTTTAATTTTCAGGCCCGTCGAACTCTAGCTTACATGTGCGGAGAGCAGGATCTTGGAGGTGCATGTCAGTTCTACACTCCGTGCTGCTGATGTCAACATCCACTCTGCTGTGCTGTGATTGGCTAGTAGTCACAGTCTTTGGGCTGTGTGCTTCAGCAGCCGTCCAATACAGGGATAAGCATCGCACACCAATGAGAGAGTCATTTAAAAGTCCACATGATGAGCCAAAGCTTTGCGTTTGGCGTGAGAATTGAGTGGCATGAGAAGATCGTGAAAGCGTGTCACACAGCCGTAGCATGAGAGTTGGCAACCCTGAGCTATGGGGGCCAATATCTGATTTCACACACACATCACTGACTGAGTCGGGAACAGTCATGTAAAGTCGTTGGCATAATTGGGCTGAGTGCACACATGTTGGCAAGATGACTTTGAGCAAGCGCATAGATAGTCATTTAACGGAGAGATGTCTCCTGAGTGTGTTGTGGATGATGTGTCAGACAGACCCAGTAGTCACACAGCAGGATGTGAGCTGCATGGAGTGCAACTGCTACACTACTTTAATGATCAATTCACTGTGTGAATGATAATTGCCACATCTGTTTGCATGCAAAAGCCTGTGGTACAGTTGCTGATATGCAAAATCATATCAATATGTCAGGAGTAGAAAGAGACATAAAAACAACAAACAACAAATAAACAAAGGTAACAGACCTACTCCTAAAACTATAAGGTTTATGGCAATGGACCAATTTGCCAAAAATAGGCAATTCTTTGCTAACATATTAAGCATAACAGATTCATTTGGTGATGAAATATTCAACATTGTCTCCTCAGCTTGATTTGCTGTCCCCAAGTGGCAAAAAAAACTAAAAAACAATGCCACATTCTCAAAGTTAGAGGGGTCAAGGGGTTCCACACAACACAAAGCAAAATGGAGGCTGATGACTGAAATGGTAATGCAATGTTTTTCTTTTTTCAATTGGGCCGATAATTAGTTTCATATTACTCATTGCAAACAAAAGAAAGGTTTGATTTACATCAACAGCATCCTCCCTCCTAAGCACTCTCAGATCCATCCTGTGATGACATAAGGCCGTCAGAGAAGTTGATAAATTTCCTCTATCCCTCATTCTCCATGTCCCTTTTGGATCATGTTGAATTTCTGATAAGTCTCATTATTGTCGATTTCAAACACTTTCATCAGCATCAAAAGTAATCCAGTGATTTACGTCTGTATATCCATGGTAACACGGCAATCAGGAACAGCTTTAGCTGATTAAACATGATTTTCAACAGTGCAGATTTGCTTAATTTAAGCAAACACAGGCATAAAGAACAACAGATCAGCACTCAGGTGTAGTTCACAGCTACGTGACCGACTCCACGGTGACACTAACTACAGGCCATCTTCCTGCAAAAAAAAAAATCACTGATATTATATTCACCCAGCCGGGTGTCATCAGGGAATTATGACACAGGATCCCAAGGGTTACTGGGTTCACAGGGCAGTACAAGATTGCATATGCCTGCTAGACTTAGTGTTTTATGATTAAAAGTGTGCTGAAGTTTTCACTTTTAGAGGTGAAGTTGCAAAAATACTTTAATTTGAAAAACTAGTGGGTTGTACCATGGCCACGCCTCGACTTTCTTTTAATTTCCACCAGCAAAGATTAATAAATTCTATTTGCTCTATCTCCTCCCGCTTAAACAGATGATAAATGCACATAATGTGACAAAATGACACTTCAGGACAACAACGGATCTCACAAGATGAAAAATTGCATAATGTGATCCTCTGCTGGATCCTAGCTGGGGCTTTTCCAAAAAAGAGCGACCATGCAATCACTCATTCTCTCCACCTGCCTTAAATTCCTGGACGTGAGCTGTCACTTTCTGACGGCAGACTTCGCGTTTGGAGCAAATTACGTGTGGAAGTCCAATAGAAAATATGCCGTCCGCCTCTTGACATACATAATGAAAATGGATGGCTGGGTAGCGTGAGAGGGACCGGACAACTGACAGTCCATTGTCTCTCTCCATCAGTGCACAGGAATCAGCTCAATCCAGTCGCACATCTCTCCCAATGGAAATGAAAATGTCCTGTCTAATGGGAAGTATAATGGCTGTGGACAGATGGGAGACATCTCGCTTTAGCCCATGTTCTTTCACTCAGTAACGAAGGTATGGCTTGTTGACAGATAAGACTGTATAGTATCCATCCCTCAAATAATGTACAGGAAATAGAATAAGCCATACCAGAATGGTGGAATCTGCAGATGTGTGTGTGCGTGCAGGGGAGAACTAATGGTGGGCTCTCCTGCCTCAGAGCATCAGGTCAATACACACTCACCAGGATGCAAGGCCCCTGGCAGGCAGGTCATGTCACCGGCTGTAAAAATAGTAGCTAGCAATCCAATAGCTCTGATTTATGAAGCATGTCAATACTCAGACTGTAACAATGCATCTGCCGGGAGATGATTGGTGGGCTCTCAGTTGGACAATAAGCACAGCCCTGCTGCAAGATTGACACTTTACCCAGCAACATAAACCCATCATCTTGGCTTCATCTCAGCTGTAAAAGGACTCACTTACTAAACTTTTCTTTTGTTGTTTGGGGATATTCCTTTTTTTTTCCTTTGCTTGTTTTCTCCTGAAATGTCTTGAAAAAATGAAAAGTACTGTATATCTTAGAGCTTATACTGTATGTCCAATGAATGTAGTGCACAATTCACTGGTCCTTTTTCAGAACTGCCATACTAAGTAGCATCTATATTCTATACAAATTATGTTTAAATCAAAGCAGTCAGTCCACAGAGCAGTCACCTCCTTCATATGCCCGAAGCCCTGCCTGCCTGCAGGATTGGTTTCTCTGAATGTCTACATGGAATCTGCTACATGTACATGTCTTATTCAATCACTCAGAAAAGAGTCAGCCCTCTCTTATGATTGGGCACTGACCTGTTGTCACCTCTTTCATTCCTCCACAAAGAAGCCTGAGGGAGGAGATGTTAAACTAAATTGGAGTAGTTTTTGGTTCTCAAATCAGTATATTTTCTTGTGCATCAAAATGACAATGAAACATCAGGAAAGGTCTAACAAACAAAACTCAAAACTTTTGTGTCACTGACCTAAAGACATTAAAAGCTCAAGGGATGATTTTCTTTGGGTTGATCTTATGTAGTACATAAGATGGCTAAACTGGGTTAGAGCTAACTGGTTAGCATGCAGACTAGCTTAGAGGAAAAAGAACAGATGCTGAACTCTGTACGCTTAATATTGTCCAGGTAGCAAGCAAGTACAAATGGTTCTTTTACACAAGTAGCTTCTTTGATTAATAAGAAAAGTGTTTTTTTGGAATTGAAGGTGGAGGTAAAGAAACAGTTCACTTAGCTGTCTACCTATGTGGGAAAATCCAAATCTTATCCAGTCAAGGTGACCACTAAATCTTCCACTTTGCCCCTAAATTTCAGTGTTGTTCAAAAACACATCACAATTATGCATGTTCAAACACTTCATTCCTCAGTAACAGTGAAGTGTGCACCATGTGATGTGCTGTACACACTATGAAAGACACAATGCCCTACTGTTTAACAATGTGACATTGTCTTCTAATATAAACTGTATAAAGAATTAAATTAATCCTCCAAACGTGAGAATCAAATCTGTTTGTTGTGGGTATAGTGTCAGAATTTCCTTCAATAAAAAACATGTTTTTTGGAATAAAATAACTTTTTTTTTAAATGCACAGACTGTATATCACAGCTTGTTTGTGACTGTGAACAGCAGGGGACTCACACCACCATGTCTTGCTTTTGTGTGTTTTTCCTCCTTTTTTTCATATTTTATCATAGTGCATCACATTTTGTCCTCTGTAGGGAGCTGCTATGTATGTCTGCTCATATAGGAATAAATAAAGATGCATTGAATCAGTAAATGCACTAATCTTAAGGGAACCTTAAGATGCTCTTGAAAATAACTGGCCCTCGAAAGTAATCTTCTTTAGGCACTTTTGGGAAGAGGAGTCATTTAAAGGCTTTTGTTAATGGTTTAAAACACTGACCTCTTTCACCCTCAGAGTCTTTATCAGGGCAGAGATAATAACAACTGATTGATTATAGTGCTCCACAGAGAGCAGCTAACTTAAAGTTCCTCTTCAGACATGTTTTAAAACTCTTTTCTTTGATCAATATTTTGTTCAACATGTTTTTTTTCTGACACTGGGACTGAGGGTACATCTAGTCTTTCTTCCGGATCAGGCCTGTTGACAAGTAGAAGAGCAAAGAGTATCAGGATGGTCAGAGAAGGAAACATCACAGAGACTCTGCCTCATGTCTGAGCCTCAGTCAGGCCCAGACCCAGATGAGGAGCCTGAAGACCAGGACAAACAGATGGATCATTTGGCATCATTTCTTTGGTACCTCTGTATGTTGGCTTGACACAGTGTTGGTGGTGCTAATGACAAGCCATTATTTCTGTATTGACAGGGTGGTGTAAGGTTTATTTAGCTCTACAGCTTGTCCACACAAGTTGTCAGGATTGGTTCTGTAGGTGTGAAACTCTGGCTGTCTGAATCTGTTTTAATCATTGTCAGTGATGTCACTGCAGGGCAAAGTGGGAATGATTATTTCACTCATGATATGTCTTGTACTAAATAAAGCCATATAAATGCACCAAAGGTTAAATACTAATAGGCTCAATGAAATTTAATTATCCTTTCGTATTTTCTTTCTCCTCCTAAGAGTGCTGTAAGAGGTCCTTTATCATTTCACTGAGTTGAGTCAGCATCATCAGGTTAAAATGCTTGATGCAGTCAGACTCAACTAAACCTCTTTGTCTCAGTTTCATGTTTGGAAACAAACAAAAAAAAAATATATATAGACAAAGTATGGACAAACGCTTTTCAAACTCAACTCATGTAACTGATTACAACAGTTACAGGAGAGGGATACTATACCTCCAGAGGACCCTCACCATGCGGCAGCGTCAGCTCTTTGTGATGTTTCACATTGTCTGGACCCTGGGACACATCCTGGTTGGATTCAGGAGCTGGGAAAGTGCTGAGCAGCACAATTGTCATATATGAAAAATGGACACACAGAGGAGAGAGGGACCAAAATAGCAGGGGGGCTCACGCATATTAAAAAGAGTGGCACATGTTGGCTTTCTGGGGTGTTCCTGAGTCTCTGGCTGGCCGAGCCACCATCAATCATCATTATGTCCTTTTTGTCAGGGTTTGTCTTCACATGCTGACCCCACCCTCTGAGCCTGACACATCAAAGACAGACGGGAGGTGCAGGGGAGATGTGGCTGGAGGTACCACCCATCTCTGGCTATATAATACTGCAGTGCTTAAGTTGCTTTTGCATTGTTGTTTTTTTTATCACATGTGTTTAGGAAGGTAGGGTATAGAGTTCATACTGTAAGCAGAGATGTACCACCAGGAAAGCAAACCAAGCAAATGTTTGCTGACAATACTGTAAACCCCCTTCAACCTCAAATAAAAACACTTTATTAGTGCACTGCTGGTGCGGCTGCTCACCACTTCCCCCCTGATGATGTGTGCCATTGCATATAACATCTACCCACATGTGAGGCATTCAGGGAACACTTAACTGTAGAATCTACTGATAGTCTGCGTGTGAGGTGTTAAGGGGGCATCTGTAAATTGTAATGAAGGACAAAGAAACTGTGATGGGCTTCCTTGCCTTGGGCGCCCTAGAGTCCATGGCCACCACATTCTAGCACACTAATTTATATCACTGCTACATTCAGAGTTTGTATTTCAAAAAATAGAAATACACAGCAAATGCAGGTTGTTTGACTCTTACCTCTATTTTAAAAAGGGATTCCCTGAGTAAAATGACCAGAGATGTTATGACATTTTATTGCTTTAATCCCATGAGCAAAAATGTAATTATTCTATTAATTTACATTTTAGCAAATGTACAGTAGTACAAGAAGAGCAGGGGCAGATTGCATGTTTTTATGATGATGATATCCTGGTATTTGTGACTAATTTTAATTTTCTTTCAGGTGTCTCAAATTCTTTCAGGTGTCTCAAATGTAATAACAGGACGAGAGGCACAAACTGGGGCTAATAGTATACATGGGGTATTATATGATGAAAATGTTACAGTGGCATGAAGTCTCAACACACTGCAACTTAGGAGACAATAAAAAAATATGAATCTGGCAGAGACAATTGTTCAATGCCCAAACGTGGGTTTTGCTGTGAAAGGCATTTTTTTTCTCCACTTTTTTGCCTTAATTCTGATTCAGAGTGTTTGTGTGTGTGAGAGAGAGAGAGACAGGAAAGTCACGGATATGTGGAGCAAAGGGCCATGTGTTGGACTCAAAGCTGAGCCCCTGCAGTTAGGATTAGACCATCTTGCATCCCATCACCCACCACCCAAACAGCCCTACCCTTGCCTTACCCACAAGCTGGTATCCACTGGAAACACTTGCTTTGTATGTGGTTCTAAATCTTCAGCATTCTTGTCCGTCTGCATGTGGTTTCTTAAGTTGCAGTGTGTTGAGCTCTCAGGGCCACCGTACAATGAAACCTAATTGAGATTTTGGCATGAAAGAAGAAAGGGCAGAATAAAATGAGGTTGCCAGAATATTGAAATCTGGCGATATTGCACAAAGTTAGCAGGAAGTGATTTTTTTTAACCTGAAACCAATGCTAACATTATCTGACCATAGTACGTATGCTGTAGGGCCCAGGACCAGACCAGCATTTGTTGTGTCTTCAAACTGTGGTCAAACCTACATCCTGTTTGCTTTGTCCTTGTAGTAAATTGAATCCAATGGACACAGTTAGAAATGCACCAGTGTATACCACAATCCCACAATTCCCACTGCATGTCAGGACAAAAGCCAAGCAATGAAGTCCAGTGAACTCTCTACAGACCCTCTGTGATGAAATTGTGGTGAGGTATGGATCAGGGGAAGATACTATTAAACCATTTCTAAAGCTCTGAGTGTTCCCAGGAGCACAGTGGCCTCAATAATTGTGTAATGGAAGAAGTTTGGAACCAGCAGGACTCTTCACAGCAGTGGGACAGAGTGATATGGTCAGAAGTGGGAGGAAGATGAATGGAGCCAAATACAAAACTCACTCCAGAGAGGATATGACCTCACACGGGCGTGATGGTTCACCTTTCAGCCCAGACAGAGACCCATAGCCAAGACAATACTGAGAGGGCTTTAGGACAAGTCTCTGGGTGACCCTGTCAAAGTCCAGAGTTAAACCTGGTTGTGTGGAGCCCAATCAAAAGGAGGCAAGTCTTTGATTACAATGATTAATAAATGACAAATTTCTGGTGTAGTCCGACTCTGGTTCCAGTTTACTCTGTGGTCACATTTTTCTCGTGAGCATGCGTTTTCTTCTTTTGAACGTCCATGACGGGCACCAGGTGAGAATGTGGTGTGTATTCAAACACTACACACACACACACACACACAAACACACCACATGTCAGGTATGTCAGGATGAGAAGGTGATTGGCAGACTGCCCCTGATCATGCAGCTAATTGGCTCCTATCAGATGACCTTGTTCAATGTAAAGAGCCAAGGTGGTGTGACTGTGCTGCAGGAGAACACACCCCTCCCTCTCACCCCAACCAGTCACAACTGTTTCTACACCTGTAGATCTGCCATGTTGACAGCTTCTTACCTCTCAGGAGTTGGTTGTGGTGGAACCTATTTTCTTTCTGTCCTGTTTTCTGCTGCTTTTGTAAGGTAGGGAGGTTTGATATTGTAATTTGGTTTGTATATTCTAAGCAGTTACCTTTGTTTGCTTTTCTTTATAGATATTCTGTTTCTTATTCTGGCCTTTGTCCAACCTGAAGCTGAACTCTTTCTCCCTGGCATTTAAAAAGCATATTGCAATTAGACAGTATTTAATCACCACCAACAACCTGCAAACTGTTTACTGTATATGGACACTGTAGACATGGGGGTTACTGCCATGTCGTGTGTCACCCCTAGACTGAACGTAACAACTGATGTAATTTAAGTACGTTGTTACATTCGATATGTGCAAAATGTTCCAAATGTGCTGAGGGTAAGGATTCAATATTAGACAGTGTTGACAGGAAGTGCTTTTATGTTGAACTGAGGTCATGTTTTGTCATGAGATGATATGAATTCAAGATGTCTGGTGAAAAAGTCTGTTTTTGTTTTGTTTGTTTTGGTCATTATTCTGGAAAAATGAATATTAACACTGCCTCAGGTAGCAAAATAAAATTCGGCCCATATTTGGGCCACATGCTTGTTTTCTTCTGGCCCAGTGAATGTCCGGTTCCACTGCTGAAATCTACAGTATAAACCTCAGATGTTACCTCCACATCTGGAATTCTGGTACACACAGAAAATCCTTTGGCTGTCAAACAATACTGGAGGATAACAGCCAAAACTGTGCCAGTATATGGGACACATCTGTACCAAGGACACAGGCATAGTTTGAAACATAAGTTTAATGACCATTAACAGATTTGACCAAAGATTTAAATATTAAATTGGACTTAAATACCTTTGGCATATGACTCGGTAATGCCCTTAAATCACAATGAATGAAAGCATAGGCAAACAGTTAATTTGAATATTTCACCATCATAGAACACTTCAATTTCATTTATCAATTAAAACAACCCATATTAAAAAAGCAACTTCATTTGGAGAAAAAAAAAAAGAAATGGAGAAGAAAAAACATTAAGTAAACAGTTTCCGAGTGGAAAAGTCATGCATGTTATTAATTCATTGTGTTTACCATTCTCACCAGCTCAATAATAAATACGAAAAGAACATTTTGGCCACTCCAGCTGTCATCTCCTTAAAAAGCTCCCCCATCTTCCCGTGTTATATGTGAGAGGAGAAGGAAAACATCTTGATTCCTCCAGCATAGAAGCCTCACCCCATGGTGAGCTGCAGAATGGAGTGGTGGCATCATTCCATGCATTATTCAGGAGTGTAAATTAACCCTGTGTAGGGATACTCCATCAATCAAGAGAGGGGGGTGGGGGGATGCCATAACAGGGCACTGGCTGAGGGCACGCAAGAGTGAGAGGATGAGGGGGGTTGGGGGGGGGGGTTGGAATGCTGTTATAGTGGATGGTCAGTGTGTAGCTGGTGGTCTGGCAGATGTAGTGTAATGGAGAGCGACGTCAACGCTAGAATTAGCCACCCACGATTTCAACAGGTGGCCCGTGACAGTCATGTGCGGCATGTGGAGCGGCTGAGGCAGAGGTGCTGCAGCCTGTAGGGACCAGATACTGTCACAGCCAGAACACATAACAATAACTAGACCAGGATGGCCTGGATTTAATAAACCTTAAATGTGAGTAGTGTTTACAGAGTAGGAAAATCGTTTGAAGCCATGATCTGTGGTATTTGCAAAGACTAAAATTTCCTACAGTTCAAATTATGTAGCATTTAATGATTCAAACTAATTGTGCTTCATGATTTTTTTTTTTACAGTTTTAAACTATGGGCTTTATGTCAACAATACAAAGTGTACTATAATATTTTGTGTTTCGTAATGATACAGAAAAATTCTAAAGCTAAAGCTCTGTGTATTTCTGCTGTCAGATAACAACATGGCAACAGTGCACCTGACTGCATCTCATTTTAAGACCATACATCACAGAAAACTGCAAATAGTATTTACTATTCATCAAGGTGGGCATCTTTGTGTACTATCCTCATGACCATTGTCATATTATGTGTTCTAAGGAGCTGTGGCAAGGTGAAGACGGCCCGGGCGGGCTTCGAACCCCAGAATCCTGAGTCAGAGTCATGCGCGCTAACCAGTCAGCCAAAGGGACATCCCCTTGGCCAAGTAGCCAGGGCACATGATCAATTGGAGGCATAGTGCCACCAGTTCTCATTTACAATGATGACCTGCATGGCCCAGAGGCAGCAAACACAAAACACACACAAACCAGACAGACAGGGAAATAAAGAACAAAATGTAGGATCCTAACAAAAATACTAGTCTTGAAAATAGAAAAAGAATGTCTACCATTAATATTTGACATTACTTTGCTGTGTGTAAATCCTTTTGTTCATTAGGCCTCCTGCCGCCCTTGATTTAGACTTCAAAACTGAGTGAAAAAATTCTCAAGATGTTAAAATCCTGTCATGGTCATTACTCTACAAGTGGGATTCTTGAAGATATATGACATTGGCCTTTAGTGTCTTCAAATGAGTGAATACTTAAGGTCTAATAAGGTTATTGGCTACTTTAATATTCACAGATCCTTGCCTTAGTATATTTATGGGGACTTGTCAGTGAGATAATGCATTCCCTAGCTCTCCGACCCTAGCCTTAACCATTTCAAGTGAATGCCTAAGCATAAACCTAACCCTAATTGTATAGTGTCCCACATTGTGGTTCCTGTAAAGCTGATGGACCCAAGAAATACAGTGGTTCCTGAGCAGAATGCTCTTGACCTGAGGTTTCAGTAGGTCTATAAACCCTACTCTTCGTCAGTGAGATCTTTATTTGTTGGACTTCATTCTTTGATTTGAGTTTTCAGGTGAAATAGTCATATCACTGAATTCTTCACCTCATGAATCAGATTTTCAAAAGAAGCCTCGAGCAGGTCAGAAGCTGTGGTAAGGAGGCACAGCGCTGATCGTGGTTTTAGTTTGAGTAAGGATCATAGAGTATAAGTTAGGGGACTAGAACTGTCTGAGAAGTTCTTTCAACCAGTAGGTAAGCTGAGTTTGACCACTGGGGACACCTCCACTGTCAGCTTGTAATGCTTCCACCTCTGAGGTGCTTTCCATGTGGATTTCAAGTGCATAAACCTTCAACTCCCTCCCTGACAAAAATAGTGTGATGTTGGCATGCCTTATCATAAAAAAGTGAGTTGATACAGTACAAGTCTAGTCATCACATGTGCACCTTGTCATCTTCAACTGAAAGTGTAGCATAGACGTCTCTCTTGCTCTTTCTCTCTCTCTGGTGCTCTCCCTCTCCTAGCTGTTTTCCCCCATTGGCAGGTGCAGCACTTGAGACTGATGAGGGAGATAACTGGGAGAGGTCAGTGGTTCTGCTTGTGGTTCCACCTGTTTCACTGTGTGGAGTTTTCTTCCTTGTTTTAGGTATTCTCCAGTTTTTTATTGGGTTTTGTTGAGGGGATTTCTTTTATTTATGTCAGATGGAAACTCTTGGGTGGGATAGCCCACTGTGCAGCTTGACTGGGACCTCCATTCCCTCTTTTGTTCATGTTCTCATGTGGCATCCCTTTTTTATAATGCAACCTCCACCCGAGCATTGGTTGATTAGGGAGGCCATAACACGCATTGCTTGTTTCCTTCAGATCGAAAACACAGACATGAACCACAGTCTTTGTGTTGTAGCCTAAGGTGAAGATGAGGCAGGAAAAAAGTTGGTTCAAGGATTCACATATGCACAAATAAAATGTACATGTAAATGAATACATCATAAATAAATATGAATGTAGCCTCCATGACACTATCCATAATTTTCTGAAAAGTGGTTCTGAAGCTTAGAGTGGGCTCCTGTGCTGTTACCATCTTGGCAGTGTCTGACTCCGCTTAGCCCCCAGCTAATCCATAAACTGGCAACGGCGGTTGTTTGTGCTTCAGTGCATTCTGGTTCAATAATTCTGGCAAGCATATGCTCCCATTAGCATCTTTAGCAAAGTTGATCATCT
Source organism: Decapterus maruadsi (assembly GCA_030347415.2). Lineage (NCBI taxonomy): Eukaryota > Metazoa > Chordata > Actinopteri > Carangiformes > Carangidae > Decapterus > Decapterus maruadsi. Next base: position 9,662,139 of record CM064891.1, on the reverse strand, counting down.
GAATGTCTTGCTTAGAGTCTAACCCAAGGTTAATTCATTCTCTGACTAATTAGCTAGTTATGAAATAAGCTAACAACCCAGATATGATCAGCACAGTTACGGTTACCTACTTGTCCTAGCATAAATATAATAAGGATTTCACCTATTTTCACCTATATTTTTTTATTTTACATTGGTGTCTACTGGAATGACTCACTTTTGCAGCCAGCCTCTAGTGGCCACAACAAGAACTTAAGTCGGATTGTTGGATTCATTCTACAGTACCAGATGTTGCTGCTTAACGTTGAAAAGTTAGCGTATCACTAAAACAGAATGTGACAAAGACCAAATGAATGTGTCAGAGACTGCTGAAAGAAGCATCACATTTCAACATGATGTTCAGTGACTCATATTGATAATGATGTTGATGAAATCACAGATAGTTAGTATTATTATATATTTTTTAATTGACTCTAAATTAGGATGGAAGCCTGACCAGTGGGGACATGGATGGATCCATATCTATATTTACATCTACTGTAAATGACTACTCTTTATGAACTTGTTGTGGCAAGGTGAAGAGGGACCCGGGCGGGCTTCGAACCCCAGACTCCCGGGTCGGAGTCATGCGCGCTAACCAGTCGGCCAAAGGGACATCCCCTTGGCCAAGTAGCCAGGGCCCATGATCAACTGGAGGCACACAGTGACAGGACCACCACTGTCACATCTCTCCCCCTCTTTTCACAAGCACGTCCTCGTGCTTCCGCGCAGGCTGCCACACAGTAGGAATCCATGGACCCACCACTGGTGCTACATGGATCCTGCCAACAACGCCAGAATGTGGCAAGGTGAAGAGGGACCCGGGCGGGCTTCGAACCCCAGACTCCCGGGTCGGAGTCATGCGCGCTAACCAGTCGGCCAAAGGGACATCCCCTTGGCCAAGTAGCCAGGGCCCATGATCAACTGGAGGCACACAGTGACAGGACCACCACTGTCACATTGTGATAAACAGTATCATCAGACATCCTCACAGTGTAAAGTGTGTTTTTATCTTACTCTGAACCCTGGGAGTTACCGAGATTCAGTTGATTTATTTAGCTTATTTAGATTTATGTGGTTCACTCATTCCTTTAGTTCCCCTGTGAGATCCACAAAAATATTTTATTGATTGCACAATAGCCGAATGTGGACATTCCTTCAGGGATTTTTGCACCTTTCTCTGGGAGCACTGCACATTAGTGTGTTTCCTCTCTCCCTCAATTCGAGAAGAACTAGGTTGGAAGTCAGAAAAGACACTGAGGCGGTCATGATGATGCGTGGAGATATATTACTGTCTGGAAACTGGACGGTGTTTTCAACGAGGCCTTTCTTATATTCGAAAAAAGTAAGCTCACTTTTTTTTCTTTTTTTTTTACTGTGCTGTAGCGAAGGAAATGAAGTTCCCTCAGAGGAACATTAAACTGCACTCCCGTGTATGCACCACATTACAGATTCAAAGCATTATTCAATAGAGAGAAAGGCTATTAACTCTGCTGCTTTCTGGGATGCAGTCCAAGTCAGATCAGAATTCTGGTATGGTTAAATCCCCATAAGAGTTCCTGAGATGAAGCTGGCGCTTTTTTCCCATCGGCGAGCAGAGGACACGGGCATAATGTCGTTAGGCACGGTGGTCCTGTTTGGACGGCTGTTTGTTTAACAGCATATTCATTGGCTGTTTGCTGATAAAACTGGTGGGAAAAGCTGCCGCTGATGAATTGCACCGGAGCTTTTCTTGGTATATCTATTGTTTTGCTCTCCTGGCTGGCACACCACACGTCAGGGCGGTTCAATTGACTTTGAAAAACGGGACGAAGCTGATGTCAGAGGACAGTCTGTGGATCCCACTGACACCTTCCAAAGCTGGAATTTCCCCCAGATGGTCATACAGAGGGAAAGTTGTGCTGTCTGTTCTTACAAACAGCCGTCTAAATGATGATTATAGGAAGAACAGAATGTTCAAAAGTCTGTTTCTGTGTTTATTCGCTGCAAAAAAAAAGCCCAACGACAATTAAAATCAGCACTATCTGCACTTGCACAACTGACATTAGCAGTTGATTAAGCATCTCCATGGCTCATGGCCTACATCTGCCCTCATTTCTCTTTTTGATGTATTTTCTCTCCTTCTTAGGTTTTTCACAGAGGAAAGTGAAAGAAGACACAACGACAAATTTCCTTTGGGACCTGGAATCATCTTTCATGGATTCTGTGGGTGGCTATCTTCTCTTGTGACTGGAAATCTTTGACAACAAACCTACCAATTCCTACCTGCTGAGATGAAATTAAATTCATGGTGTGTCATTCAATTGTTTCCTGTGTATTTTTGGATTGATTGAAGCACCACAACACATCCCATTAAACCCTCAGGTGTCTCTCTGTAGGCGTATGACACAATAGGTACACATGATAAATCCATCTAGGGAAGCTGTATGGAACATCCAGAATGTCAAAACTAACAGCCCAATTATGGTAACACTAATGAACAGATGAGTTGAGTGATTTGTGACCCAGAACATGTTTCCCTTGCTCAGAAGTAAAATGCTTTTTGACAGTATATTTTGTCCGTGAGATTTACAACTTATTTCATCATCTGTCATCACACCAATATATTTTCATATCAATTTCATTACATTTAGATATTTTTTTTGTTTGTTTGTACGTGTAATTTGGACATAACAATATACAGTCTTTGATTTTCTTCAACTGAAGTTATCATTGCAGTCCTCAGATGGAATTGATCAATGGATCTGGGATGTTTTCTTTTTCTGCCAAGTTTGGTCAAATGACAAAAATATATAAATAAAGCTAACCACATCATCCATGTAGACCTTCCTTCAGTGTTGTTTTTGCTATCAGATTTTTTACTAGAGTATTATTTTGCCTTATAATCTTGGTTATTATTGGTTATTCATTTGCTTATTCTTATACTTTAGTTCTTTGTTTGACAGTGTATTGTTCATAATCTGTTGTCGATTTTGTTTCATTGGACAATTTTTGTTTGATAATGTGAATCTTCTTTAAAAAAAAGTTTGATATGTATTGTCAAAATCGTGTCAAAATTATGTTTGTGTTGCAGAGATAACAGCTAAACCTATAGCTGACATTGGTTTAAAATATAACAACAGTCCGTAGTCTACAATCCTCTAATACTCCACCTTGTGAGCCACCATGATGCACCAGCTTTTGGGTTTGTCTGTTCATTCATGGTGCTACATCAAAGGACCTAACCACCAGTTATGGTGCGTTCAATTTATGTTGGCAATCAGAAGTTGGAGCTCGGAATGAAGTCATATGCGAGTTGAGCACTATCAAGCGTAGCAAATAGGCATAGGAAAATATCCAGGGAAAACAGTACTCTGTACATGGCTGACTTTAATGAGAAACAATTAGGAGAGAAATAAAATAAACAGTATTTTAATATTAATGACACAAGTAGCAGTCATCTTGAATTCTTATGTTGGGGATTGTGGGATTCCATCCAACTCCTAAATCAAGATCTGACTTTAGGGGACATATTAGATTTCAACACGGAAATTCCATCTTCCAAGTACAACTGGAATGAACCAGGATGATATCTGAGACATCCTGAGAATATTCTTAATCATTGAGAGATCTTCCATTTAGAAATAATCTGCAGCTTTACAACAAACAATTTTAATCATTTTATTACTTTCAAGTTGTTTGATTTAGTTAAGATTGAATAATAGATATTTTGCATTACTATTTGCAATCACATTAAGTACTGCTGTTTCTCTTCAGTAGTCAGGCTGTGATAGCGAAGCTTACATCACTTTGCAACAGGGAAACTGGGACATTGCTCTCTTTTAAACTTCAAACTTTTCTGAGCTTCTTCAAAAGATTCTTTTCTCTAGTGAGTCAACTTAAAAACTTTATATTTCATGTAATGTTGCTACAGTGGTAAGATCTTGCACTAGACTTTCATGAAGCCAGAAGACTGTACAAGAGAAAGACGACCAAGATTGTAGGAATAGAGGCATACAGCCCTTATAGAAAGGGTCAAGCTCCAGAGTGTCCTCCACTTCCCCAAATGCTTGGTGGGTGATGCTCTACTGATGCTCTCTGACCTGTTATTACTAGAGCTCCAGAGGGGAGCCTAGTAAACTACAGAAATGCTTTATCCATCTCTCATTATCAACACACAAGTAAAACATGTGGTAAGTGACTAATGTTTTTTTTCCCCTCAAATCTGACACCTGAGCCCCACAGACTGCATTGCATGGGCTAAGTAATAGTCACAATGACTAAATTTCTTTGGACATACAATTAGTGGCGTGTCCCTTGTGCTTTCATTTTAGAAATAGCACTTTTACAGTGGATTTTAGATGTACAATACATTAAAGCTGCAGGGAGATGCAAGCATGAAGCATTGATCAAACAGCACAGAGACTAAAACGTTGGAGGTAATTTACTCACTCTGAAACATGAGGTAGAGCTTTCTTTATAGCTCACACTTTCCCATATCAGTCCAAGACATGTCCAGGAGGAAGGTGTTAGTGGTGTGTGGGTGGATGTGATCCCAGGCCTCCATCTGGCCAAAACAGGGAAAAGAGTTCAGCCTCTGGTCTGATTACACTGCGACCAGCTGGTGACGGCCTGTAGCAGTGATGTATAAATGCAAGACCAAGTGTCTTGCTTTTGTAGTGCTAATAAGTAATTGTTTCATTTATATCTTTAGCACCAAGTTCATGCCTCCAGGATGTTACACAGTCCCCAAGTGGTGCAAAAACACTTTTCGCTATGTTCCTTTCTTTGCATTTGTTCTCCAGTCTTTTTTTTTCTTTTTCTTTTTTGTTCCACAACCCAGATTCAGGTTCATACTGTACATCCAGAGAAGAGTGAGCACTCAACTCTTCAAATGTTGGTCCAATTCTTTGCATGATGGAGAAGTCTCTGGTAACAACCACAACATTTGAGCGTTATTCCTTGTGTTTGCAAACACACAGCCTTGCACTAGGCAACAATGGTTGCCTGTCATTTCAGTACTGACTTCGCTAGCTCAATATCCTGGAGTTTGTTTCCATGTGTGAAAACAAACTAGTAGGATAAATGTAATATATCGGTATATGGGTTGGTAAATACTCCTGGTAAAATTCTATAAATAATAATAAATTAATTTATGTTTATTAAGATCCCCATTAGCATCTGCATAGCATCTGTTATGCTTTGTTTGTTTTTTAGTTTGTATTTTTTTTGCAACCATATGTGTTCACAAAATAATATACATTTATTTTTTCTATTGCAATATTTATTCAAATGACACACAATGTGATTTCATATTGTATCAACACATTTTATTTTATCAGACATACGTGTGTCTGTGTGTTTTATATCTTTGTCTAATAGAACATATGGGATTTAGAACAAATCTTCAAGAAATCTAAATTTTAATCATGCTCAATTAATCATATTAAAAATAAGACTCTTGTTAGATTTTGGTAGCTGCAAACGAGAACTTTTGTAAATTGTTGAACACAAGGATTTAAATCAAATTCAAGAACTAAATTTTGATAAATTTAAAGCTCTTTTTTCATACAACTTCATTATTTAGTCCTCATGTGTGTAAGACTTCAAAACAGAGCGACAATATCTTCAATTTTCTGTTTCGGTGCATTGGAGACATGGCAGGCGTTGGAGTGTGACCTCTCAGACAGAACTGCTACCAGCACTTCTGCCTCCAAATCTGTCTGAACAACATGCTGTAGCTGGGCCTTTAATGATTCCCACCATTTCCTTATCAGAACAGTACAGGCTTGGTGGAATCTACTTCTTGCCTTAGCTCAGTCCTCCTCCATCAGGTAGGCTCGGGGACAACAACAGCCTACCGCCCCCACCTGTCTACCAGCCGGACTTAAGAGGCTATGAAGACTGTCACATCCATGGCCTGGTTCCACACCATGCCACAGCTTTAATAGCAGATTGCTGAAGCCCCTGACACTTTGAATGAAAGAACTTGACGTTGCAACATAAATGTGAACAAAATGGCTCTGACAAGCAGGAAACAGCACCGGGGTTGGGGGGCATTATTATACAGTGGCCCCTGGATAACAAATAATGCACATTCTTTAACTATTTATCAGCTCGCTGACACAAAGGACAATCTGACTGCCTTCAACAGTATTAGACCCGACAAAATCTGGTTGTTTGGTAAGAGTTCAAATGCAACAGCAGGCATGGACCTTGAAGTGTGCAGACAACTGCTCATTGATTTCATTCCCTGAAGGCTCTGTTGCTGCTTGAATTCATCAACAAAAAGTCAGTTTTCATCACTCGACCAGTTGCATCAATCTGCTGCTGATGCCAGCCTGGCTTGTTGGATATACCTCAAGCCCAAAAAGTTTCCATGTCAGTCTCCGGGGTGGCAGCAATAAAGAATACATATATATTTAAAAGAGAAAAATAAAACACAACTCACACATTTAGTTGCCGCGTGAGGAAAGTGGGGGGAAGGGAGGAGAGGGGAGGGCAGAGCTGGTGGTACATCAGGCCAATTGTCTGTCACATCAATCAGGGGGATGTTCATCCAGCAATCAGTCAGTGAGCTGGTGGTGGCATGGGCATCAATGAGGCCGGCTGACAGAGGTCTTTGAGAGACTGTAACGGTCCTCTTCCTCCTGGAGTGTGCCCCACACACAGAGAGACACAGACACAGACACAGACATTCAACACATAGAGCAGAGCTGCTTCACCATTCAAATCAGTAACAGCTCCCAGTTTAACTTTGTGCTTCTTATTCAAGCTTAAGAAATTAACTGACTGAATAGAGTTTAGCTTTTTTTTCTCTTTTCTTTTCTCTCTTTTTTTTGGAATCAAACCATGTTTGATTCTGCTTAGTCATCACCTACATAGTAAGGAATAACCATGAACCTAAATGCAGGATATTGTTCGAACAATTAAAGCGAAAAGCAAAAACGGGGTCACATTACTCCAGAGACGTCCTCCACCCCAGTCCAACAACGTTTCATAAGAAACTGTAAATATTCTCATTCAATCCGGTTAAATTTGCATAGTTTTAAATCATAATACACATAAGGGTGTACAGGTTGACATCATCACAGAGCTAAGCCCGACAGTTCCTACAATGAGCGACATTTATCACAGTGAGGAGGAATAACTAACTTTTAATAGGAAGAAACATCCAACAGAGCCATGACTCGGGGTGAGCCAGTCCGCCTTTCCTGTTACAGACAACTTAATGACTCAAACCTTGTTCATACAGTAGGGCTGTGCAGAAAATGATTCGCTCAACCCCACTCACCACATTCTCTGTCTGTCTCACAAACACATTGACAGTGGATCCTTCTGTGGAGTTTAGCCTGGCTAAAAACAACAACACATATGCTATATGCTATGTGTGGCAACTGGCAAGGAAGTGAGGTCTGATCACAACTTGTCACTGGAGATACATTTTAACGGCATGTGTGAATGGGACCAAAGACTAACTGGCCACGAAATGCCAGTCACATAGTGCAGCACAGATCTAGTTTTTGCAACAGAAAGTAAATGCCTTAGCAGTGGAACACTCTTGCTACACCCTCATGCGGTCTGGTATGACCATTAGCTGACACATTCACTGACATCTGACAACTGACCACTTTACTGAGTCACCTCTCTGACTATGACCTATTAGCTGTGCTACATGTACATTATATTTTCAAACTTGGAATTTTCCTGTAATTGCAGATGACCTCAAGTGACACAATTGTGGCCTTATAGCAGAGACTGGCCCTGTGTGTGTCTTCACTCTTCCCTGACACAGCAATTTTTTTTGTGTTTTTCCCCAAATTCCTTTTTGCTTACTCCTCCGCTTCCCTCACTAACAAAGTGAATTTTCTCGAGCAATACGCCTCAACAGTACAATTTGCAGTTAGTGCAGTGAGTGGGCACACCGCTCAGAGAGAAAAAAAAAGAACTACATCTGTAGATGTTTAGTCCCTCACATCTCTTCTTTGGTATGAAGCAATCATAGACTGAGTGAGCGTTTCTGATTGCCCCTCTACCAATTTGAGTAGTTTGTGATTTTCACAATTTCTGCAGATCAGAACCTTGTGAACGTCGCCTCTCGTTTCCATTTGAAGCGACTGTTTTGCAAGGTTGCCAGAATCTACTTGAATGGAGTGACTGTTTTCCCCACAAGAACAGCTTGGTTTTGAAGTAGAAACCTTGCTTACGCACATGCACACACACACTGAAGGGCTCCTCCTCTCTAGCTGCTCTAGCTCTACCTTCACAAGGCTCCCTCTGCAGCGAGGTGCCAACTCTGTGCCTCTCATTCAGATCAAGTCACAAATCTCAGTGGGAGTCCCTCCGAGGACAAAAGCAAGGAGGCCTGGACCATGAAAGGAGATTACCATTTCACAGATCTCAAGTCTGAGAGGCGCTGCCACTGCCACTGTCTCCAACTAAACGGATGAAGTGTTTGTTTACTTGCTTGTTTCAATAGTGATTAAAATAATAATAACCTGTAAGCAGCAGAGAAGGCGTCACAGTGGCTTTGCCATGAGTTAAGAGTTTTCTTTAAGATGAATTGAACTATTGGCAGCTCTGAACTCTCTCAGTTTGAAAACTTGTGTGCTCTTGGAAAGTGTCCAAATGCTGAAAGTTGCTTTTCTTCACGCTGCCTTTAAGTCTCAGCGGTGCTGGCACAAGACGTAGATTAACACAGACGTTACTTCTCTGTTGTCAGCAGATTCATCTGAAGTAATGGAGCGGTTAGGTTATTAGCATTTATGGTGATTACTTGTCACACCTGACATATATATTGTGGCTGTCATGTTAAGTTGCAGATGTACCCATCCATCTTGCAGTCCTGACTCAATGCTATGTGCAGAGTGAAATTGACTTCTTTTACGGACATTAGATGCAAACCTCCACACTGCAGTGCTTACACTCTGTAAATGTATCCTACATCCCTCAGTGTGTTGGAAGCTGATCAAAAGTGACCAAAAAAATCAGATAAAGTTGAAGGTAAGTTGAATTTAAGCAACACTCTCCTGATTTTTAGACATGACCTCTCAAGTCCTCCTCATGCTCCTCCTCCTGAGGGGACTCCATAAGAAGATTAAAGATTCAGATCTCCCTCTGCGAACTGCAAAGTTCATTACATGAAAGGATTTTTGACCAAAGAAACATTCCCAATGAAAAAAGTTTCAAAGTAGTAACCAAGGATGTAAGGATGTGCTTAGCCTCACTTAGAATAAGGGCTGAGAGCAGGGTGGACAACCAGTATTTTCAACATGTCCCTTTTGTTTTAACTGACCAACAGAAATTATTGTAATCTACGGGGAAGTTAATGTTATTGTTTAATGTTATGTTACTATTTTTGATGGAAAAGAGAGTGCAGCTTCCCAGAGTCTTGTTGATTTAAGTATATCATTTATCCCAGCTCTCTAAACGCCTCCTAAAATAGTGCCCCCACAAGTTGCCAGGCCTCGGTTGTCATGGTTGCAATATTGGCTCTAGGTTTGGGAAAAGCTTGTGATAAGGGTTAAAATAAATACTACTTTTTTCCTGAGACAATCTTGGCTGTCACTTGTCGCAGTCATTGATCAAATAAATAACATAAACTGCCACTTACACATGGGAATCGATCACTCCTCTCGTGTGCCGTATTTATTCATCCACCACAATCTCCTCTTGACGTGGACTTTATTTCTCTTTAAACATCGCTGCACATCCTCCTTTGCTCTTGTCATAATTTCTACGACCACTAGATGTCGCCTGGCAACTAAATGTAACTATAGGTCACTATGACCTCTAATGACCTATGGGCTTGTTTATGACAAGAGGATCATCTCCATTAGAGTGAAGTTTCCAAATTTGGTATGACTGTCATACCTCAGTGTATGTGATTTTATAAGTTTCATAAACTTCTAGAAACACTTTTTTTTTTTTCACCTTTCCGTGACAGATGACAGAGAGAGAATCATACAGTGTGCTTAAGTGGTATGCTCCCTGCGCTCCTAACACACTACCTGAATTGCATGTCCGTGGTGGCCTAGACATGTGTTGACATGCTGCAGCTCAGTCTCTTTATAGAGTTTGGGGGTTACTGGAATGTTGGATTACTTTTCACTATAAATCAATTATTTTTTTTGACAGAAAATGTCACTGTCCCCACATGTGGCTAATAATATATATATTTGTATGTGTATGTAATACTTATATTCAGACTATAGGGAGGCAACTAGTGGGAGGTGTCAGTGGGAGATGTCAGTTTTATGTTGCTGGTTGCTGTTACAGGTCTTTGTCAGTTTTTTTCTGGGAGATGCATGTAACACATAGGCGAGAATAGGGAGGACGTTGAATCTCTAGATGATAGAGGTGCGAGGTGAGGACAGAGGTGTGAGATGTGCAGTGTGTCCGCTCAAACCTGTTAACATGTGTGCAGAAATAAAAATGAAGATGTTCTGCAGCAGACCTCACATAGCGTTTTCCTGGCCATCAACATCAGGCATCAGACACCTCAAAATAAATTAATGAATACATTTTTTTTTTTTCCAAACCTATGATTTAATTTCTACTAAAAAAGTCATAAATATTTAAATTTAAAAGAAATCCCTTTGGATTTAAACTATAAACAAAACGCAAATCAGTTCCTTGGTATGAAGATGGAAGCAAAGAGCTTGGATAGAAATCCAGATGGACAACATCTGGGGGTGATGCATCAGTAGATTGATATACAGCAATAACTCTGGTTATGTATTAAAGCCAGTGGTTTACGTGCAGTGATGCATTTTATCTTGCCTTCCTGCTTGTTTCACCACCGTGGTATTTTGGTTCAGAACTGCAGAGCTGAGAAGGGATCAAAGATATTTTGTTATTGAAACTTGTGTCATGGTATCATCTTAACTACCCAGCTCATGTACACCCTGCTGCCTCCTGCTGTTTTCCTCAGCTTTAGCCCCAGGTCCACAGATGTGGTGTATGTGCTAAATGAGATATTCATTTGACCAGTTGTGTGGATAAAACCTTTCAAAAAGCTTTACAGTGTGAAGAAGACTGATGACCCAGTGACCAGGAAACACCTCAGCAGGGGAGCATCACATGGGTGACAAGGCAGGTGCCCCAGCCAAACACACTGCGCCATCCCATCCATTGTGTGCCCCCCAGCCAGTCGTCCTAAAGGCCACTTCATCATGCTCTGTCAATGGGACAGAGCTGCTCACTGTTTGAGAGCACTGGCCTGAGACGGGAATGAGCTCTCCATCAGTCTCTTTTATGCCACAGCCACCACAAGCTGCAAGAGCCAACATGACTCATACAGCAGAGGCTTTAATGGCAAGAACAGGAAATAACAAACAAATAAATGTGTTGCACACATGCTTAACATGTATGTTTCCCAAATTACGAAAAGAAAACAGCTCAAAATTAAAGCCAGGAGAAGCAACGAGCAGAACAAACTCTGCTTAAATGACCCCAATCACACGCTAGTTTCAATATCAGGGTGTGCAACAACGTGTCCATGTAATAAATTACATAATCTTGTCCACCATGAAGAGGAAAAACTTGATATGCTATACAAGTATTGCTGAGTGTTTGCAAGTTCTCCTGTTTTACCTTAGTGAGTTTGCACATGTTTAGCGAGCTTTAGCTTTAGAGGTGTGGGTCACTGTATTTTTTATTTTTGGACAGAGTCAGGGTTGTTGTTCCTACCTTCTTACCCCTGGAGTCTTCAATGATTTAAGTTGAAAATAAGACACATTACTGCCAAACTGTATATGCATTTTGTTTCATTTATGACAATCAGTGATTAATATAGCACGGTTAACAAATTATTGGCCTTGTTAATATGTTCTGCAATTGTACATTATAATGTTACCAGTATTTACTGTTGGGTTGGGTATAGATTTGAATGGATACAACCTAAAACACACACAATATAATGACTTTAATTACACACACTGTTACCAATTCCAGGCTCAGAGACTTAGAATAAATGCGTGGTCATAGCATGTTGGAAACAGAATCCTTCATGAGTCCCAGGGATATTCCGTGTGTTGTAATTTCTCCAGAAACCACTTGGTTAACACCATTCATCTAATCTCTTCCCTGAGAGTTACAAACTCAGGATGCTTCATCTTGCAACTCAATGGGGAGACATTTTGGATGATTACTTGTGTGGGATGTGGTAATGCAATTATATCTGTGCATGCTGTGGTTCGCGGGGCTTCTAGCTTGGCGTTGGACTTGATGGATACAGCTATCAGACACCTTCTCATGACTGTCATGTGGCTGTCAGTAAGAATGTCTGGAGTTTCCTCCCACACTCGTCCTTATGTCCCAAAAGGAAAACCATTACACTGACTACTGAAATATGAGTGAGGGATAATTTGGACTGGATAATGAGGTAAATAAAATTAAAACAGAAAGCTAGCATCATAAATATCTGTAGGCTCTCTGCTGTGTTGTAATGAGCACTATTAATCAGATGCGGCTAAATTAGAAAATTTTGCATCCAAATTACTGATTATCAACTTTCTTCTCTTTCACAAGTTTTACAGGTTAAACTGCCACTAAGGCACACAGACTTTAACTCAAATTCTTTACTGTATGTATTCACTCCCACCCCCTCTTGCCCCCCACCCTTCAATTACTGATATTTTCATAGGCAGCTCCTGCAAATTCCAACAAGAGTTAGATCACAATTTGTTCCAGATTGTCTGTGCGGCAGTTTGTTGAAGAGCAGCTATTTTGCAAACTCTCCTCCAGCACGATGGGAGGTTTGCCACAGAGTCTGAGCTGTTTGTATGCACTCGTGGGTGCTTTTGAAGTTCCCCAGCTCTCATACACACACACACACACACACAGAAAACACACTTTCTTATGGTCATGTTAAAACAAATAGAAAGCCAACACGATGACGGTCTGTGTTAAGATATGGGTGGTTTTTATGAGTCTGGCTTCCTGGCTCTCTGTCTTTCCACGCTCAGCCATGTTGGGTATCAGTGCTCACAATGACTTCCCTGTTCTTTGTCAGTGTGCGGAGATGCTGCATAAGCACTGCAAAAGAACCAGTGTTAAAGAACACACTGTATATGCTGCAATACACACTGTAAGATGTTATCCTGATATCTCACATATTAATACTCATCATGTATGATTTTTATTATCTTATTATACGTTCTTATTATAAATGCTTTTTTCTCATTTATTGTTAAACTACAATCAAATTAATATTGGATACATTTGATTAGACGGACCCATTATTCAGACTGTATAACACTAGACCTACGCAAATATTGTAAAAAGAAAAGGAGAAAGTATTGGAGACTGCTGAATTAATTAAACCGCATCTGCAGTTTTTTCTCTCTCCCTGTTGTTCTAAGAAAATAGGATTGTTGCGATTTAGCAGATAAAAATGTAAGAATAGAGCTTGGAAGATCTCAAAGACATAACTTATGCTGTTGCTGTCAGAAACATAAAACATATGACATCCAGGATGTTGTTTTCCCACAGAAAGGATCTATATACAGTAACTAGACAACAAAAACAGCTAAACTAAAGTTTCAATGAAGTTGTTAAATCATTTCATGTAAATAATAGAAATGTATTTATTAGCAGATGTCTCATGTTGTTGTTAAAAATCCCCGTAACCGCCTTACAATTGGAAGAGAAGACCATGAAGAGGTGCAGCTCCTTCACACTGTGCAGCTGCCAATAAGCGGACTCCCGGCAGTCCTGCCAACTGCTTTTCGTCCCTCCTCTCTGGCAGACATGTCTCTTTAAGGCCCTTCACTGCCACAGCCTTTGAACGCAGCACAGGCTTCAGGACACACTGTACCGACAAGATAAACACTCCACATGTTGAAACTGTTGCAAATTAAAAATAATTCACCTCCATTTCATCTTTTCAAATGACTAATTTCATGCATGTAATATTGTTTAGGGCATTTCTTTACACTTCCCGGATGAGTTTATTCATCCTAATTTTACTGTTTTGGCCACAAGACAAAGCTGTTTTTATCTTTGACTTGTTGCCTACTGATCAATGCCATCTTTGTGTCTTTGACTGCTGAGCCCATACATGCATGAAGTCTGCATTTAAGCGATTTTGGTACTGAACCATAGACGTTGCCAGCGGGTGAGTCTGAACTCTGGGAGAACATATGGGGTCAATTAGGCAGAGTTTGCTCCTGGATGCTGTTCAACTGATCCACAATAGGGACCTGCAGAATAGGTGGTCGCAGGCCATTTGGCAAGGCAATTGTGGGCAGCCTGCGAGTTAGTGACATGAAAAGTATCAGGTGTTAGCCAGCAAATGATCCGGTAAAGGTGAGGCTGGAGGAGCAGATTGGCTGGCTCCAGCCCCATGTGACCACTGTTTGCTGTCAGGGAGGAGAGGAAGACAGAATAAACCACTTTTTGGAAATACACCACCCCATTACATATTCATCCATTTAAATAAACACAGTATATGTGAAACGGAGAGCGTGGGGCAAGCTCCTTTAAATAAAGGTCACCTTTTGACTATCTGGACTTATTTGAAGATGTACACATAATGTATTCAATATCACCTAAAACAGGTCTACAACAAATACATAAAACAAATAACACACTGAAATAGAACCAAAAAATATTTTTTCATTAAAAAAAAATGCAGTGTACAATGGCACGGGACACAAAGTATTTTCAGTATTTTCATACCCAGGACCCCCATGGTCCTTCTGTCCAAACTCCCACAGACCCCTTCAACAAAGGATAACTTACATGTAGTTGTTGAAAGACAGCCATATGGTTTCAAAAATGAATGAGATGGTAAAAGTGCATTAAGAGGAATAAAAAAATAAAATAAAAAGAACATAAAACAGTAGTAAGATAAAGTAAATTAATAAGTAAAAATAAACATACACACACAGCAAATGAAAAATAGAATAGTATTAGCCTTACCCTATCAAATTAAAATAACACAACTGACTAAACAGGCTTGGAAAAACGCATTTGTTGAGCATACACAAATAAAATAGACTTTTTAAGGACCAACAAAGTTGGAGTTAAGCCGCATTTCCACTACATGGTACCGGCTCGACTCGACTCACCTGGTCTGAGAACAGCAGCTGTGCACAACTGTCAACTGAGTTAACATTGTTACAGCCTGTTAGAGGTGATTAAATCATGTGCCTTGAAATTAAAGGCGATAAAGTGCATTACTGCTTTACAACAGAAAAATTTAATATATTATGTTAGTAATTAGTTATGAGCAAATGTAATTAGTTATGTTACCCACACATCACATATTCTGTATTAACCTGATTTAAAAATAGGAAGTGAGACATTATGACTCAACAACAGCCAGTGTGTGTGTGTGTGTGTGTGTGTGTGTTTGAAACACACACTTCTTATTCCGAATAAAACCAATCCTCCAACCAAATCCTTGAGCATGGCTGCAGCAGATTTCGTTCCTTGAATGATCTGCTTTGCCAGACATTACAGGGAATCTAGCAGACCCCCGCAGGAGATCATGGAGAGACAGAGCCCACAGGTGGATGCTGGGGAGGAGGTGGTTTTGCAAAACCTCATGGGCAACAGCAGAGCAGAAAATAGCAGCAGCAGTGGCAGCATAGCCTGGGATGAGCAGGTAAGATGGGGGTGCTAAATAACCCGCCCTATTTGGATGAGGATTGATTATCTGATCAGGATTGGGCGCAGCTTGGGTTGTCTGCCTGAACTATAGCCTTATGTTTTATTAACAACCAACAAATCGACCAGTCAAAGTTCAGTAATATTGTAATTTTATGTGTTAAAATGTGATGATATTAATGTATCCCATCCCTAAATAATGTGTTGCTTCACATTTAATTTCTGCCGTGCAGAGGGCTGACATCACCAGTGATGTTAAATAATTTAAAACATACAGTGGCAATGCACAGTATTGTGGTTCAATGTATTTTAAGTCAAAGCCTGATGTAACCCAGGTCACAAAGGTCAGAAATACCTGTTGACGTGACGTCATTGTTTTGTTGTGTATCGCGAGATTTCGCGAGATTTCGGTGAGCCAATCAGAGCGTCCGCTCAGCACGTTAAGCAGCAGTAGCGGTAGCAGCAGGTTAGACTGAGAGAGAGCGTGAGTGCGTGTGAGCAGCAGTGGCAGAGCCGACAGATCGCCTGATGCATTCCATGGCCGCCGATTCCGGGTCGAGTCAGTGACTGTGTGTTTGTGATCAGCGGAATTGGCCAGGTTTCTCATCCGTCTTCGATGGCGAGCTAGAGACTGGAAAAGAAGAAAGAGCTGTGTGGCTGCTGGAGCAGCAGACCACCCCTCAACCTCAACTGCACAATTGCGCTTGGTGCTTCAATACAAGCATCCCCCACACACACCAGCCCAAACCCCTTTTCATCCCCCCTCCTTGGACTACACCTGCACTTCCCTCACACTAACGCCCTCTATATCTCTCTCCCTCTTTGGGGTGGACGTAAGGGGACTTTTGGGTTGGCAGCCACCTGCTGCCAGGGGTTTTCGATTTGTGTGATTTACTATGTGTGTGAGTGTGCATGGCCTGAGTAAATATCGTTGATTGATAACCTGAATTAGACTTAGTCAATTGACGGAATATTATTAAATGTTTGGCCAACTGTATATTTTGTAAATACCTTACCTTCACTTGTGTACAAATACACGTATTGCATTTAACACTGTGGTTGTTGGGTTATTATTCATTTTCTGTACTTCAGAGCAAAATTCCTCCCGCCTCAACTTCTGGTAGCCTACTAGTCCATACACTTCTATTTAACTTAGCACTTGCTACATAATTTGGCGAGCTAGCCAGGAGTCAAACCTAGAATCTTCTTTTGGCGAGCTAGCCAGGAGTCAAACCTAGAATCTTCTTTTGGCGAGCTAGCCAGGAGAAGATTTTATGGCTAGCTCGCCAAAAGAAGATTCTAGGTTTGACTCCTGGCTAGCTCGCCAAATTATGTAGCAAGTGCTAAGTTAAATAGAAGTGTATGGACTAGTAGGCTACCAGAAGTTGAGGCGGGAGGAATTTTGCTCTGAAGTACAGAAAATGAATAATAACCCAACAACCACAGTGTTAAATGCAATACGTGTATTTGTACACAAGTGAAGGTAAGGTATTTACAAAATATACAGTTGGCCAAACATTTAATAATATTCCGTCAATTGACTAAGTCTAATTCAGGTTATCAATCAACGATATTTACTCAGGCCATGCACATGTAGTATATTGATGTGTTGATGAAAAGAAGGGATCACCGCCGACACGTCTTCACTTGCATTCAAAAAGGAAGTTTATTAACAAGAAGAAGAACAGTGTACAAAAATGCCGAATCCTGGAACCTCTCTGTGCCAATGTGAGAAGCTCTCTGACCAGTTCTCTGAGAAGTCCTCTGAGAAGATCCCTTGAGAAGTTCTCTCAAGAAATTCTCTGAGAAGCCCTCTGAGAAGTTCCCTTGAGAAGCTCTCTTGAAAAAAGCTCTCTGTGAAGTTCTTCAGACTGACCCAAAACCCCTGACTTATATGCTTTTCTAACTCCCCCTTCTCCGGACAGAGAGGAGCCTTAAACCAGATGTCCAGTGACCCTTGACCTATGTGTTGACCTTTAGGGTATCTGAAGTCACCACATCCTGTCTCCCAAACCGTTAGCAGTTGGAGAAACAAAAGAACCAATCATTCTTATTGACCAAACACACACCATGAAGTCAGATGACTTCTAAACAGGACATAGGATCCACTAGCAAAGCAAAAACCTACACATTCCTTCAGTTACGAACAAAGCACAAAAAAGAACACAATACATAATGATGATAAAAATGTTAAAATTAAGAACATTTAAGGTGTATAATACACTACATATTCCCCCCTTCGAGGCTCAAAGAGTCTCGACACACAAAAGATAACATACACTTAAAGATCAACATAACAAGACTAACAGGTATACAATAACTACAATAAAATAAACGGTATCAATAAAACAATTTGTGGAGTGTGAGAGCGAAAACCCATCAGGCAGCCAATCTTCCTTTAGTTTCCATCAAACAATCAAGACAGGAAATTCTCTCACGGTCCCTCTGCCTTAGGCAACCACATGTAAGTACTCCAAGTCAATTAGAACTCATATAGAATAACTCAGTAGATACATATGAAGACCTCAGACAAATAAAATCAAAACAATGTCCAACTTCAGGCTGGTCGACCCATCGGAACCTCCATTGGACCTATCCCTGCCTAACATCACCTTCTCTAAACGTCAAAAGGAAAACAAAACATCTGAGGCTTCAATACATCCACATTCAATACTAAACATTCATCATTGTAAAGGACATCAAACTTCAATATCCAAAAGGCATACAACAATAAATTCTCAATTTTCAACTCAATTTTCACTATAATCAAAATACTTCAGTGTCCATGTTCAGGGCCCTTCAGTCCATTCACATTCTTCATGTTTAGACGTCTGATTCTCTTCAGATCATCAGGATTGCCGAGTATCCTGGCAGTCCCACAGTAATCTCTCTCCACTAGTTCTAAGAGGGAAAGAAAGAACAGACCAGTATCTTGCAACAACAAACATGTTTCAAACATTTAAACGCACATAAACACATAATCCTTTTTTTGTTTAACAAAATTAGTTTGCAATTTTATCCACAGACTCCTTTCTTATTGTCTGAAAATCAGAAAACCCACCTGCTTATGACTTCTTTTCAAAAATGTGGCAAAAACCTTTCAAAATTTTAACAAACACTTGGCAAACTTTGGCAAATGACTGAGCATCCACCTGGTTATAACCCAAACAATTTATTTAAGCAAATAAATCTATACTATAACCTCCCCCCTTGCAACATGGGCCAACCCATGTGCCAACCTAAGGGTTAGTCTCATCTACTGCAGCTTGATCAAAAAACACAAAAATATAACTTGTGAATTCCTAAGAAGATGTTAATAAATGGAGTATCAACCCCTCCTAATCACATATGTGCAGTTTCATGTGTTTAGTATAAATTGTCACCTGATCAGAGCTGATTACTTCCACTATCTAAGGAAAATGACTGCATCAAAGCCCTGACACTTCCAGCTGAGACCTCCCTTTCAGATTTTCTGGGCAACCCTAGAATCCTGGCTCCTGACCCCTGTGAGGGTTTACCAGTCTCCGGAATGTCATTGGCTGACCTCTAAAACCTCCGCTTGGGATTCCTCTAAAATTACCTCTAAAATTTCCTCCTCCTGGTTTGCTACACTCATGAGCAAGATGTCCAAGCAGTCCACAATTATAACACACTTCAGGGACTTGTTGAAAATTTGGATTTAAGTTTCCTCTTGCTCTCCATACATTTCCTCTACCTCTTCCTCTCCATGTCTGCTGCTGCTGCTGCTGCTGACCAAAGATCGGTTGTAAATTATAAGTGGCAGGACCTACTGTATAAGACTGTGGTGCCTGATGCTGAAACTGATTTGGCTGTGGCTGTGGCTGTGGCATGGGCTGGTATACCTCAGCCTGGTTCTGCATAACTACTGCCTGCTTCTTCTCCTCCTTCTCATCTACCAGCTGAATCTGATTTAATTTTCTAAGAATCTCCTGATCTTGCTCCTTCTGTTCATGCTCTTCCTTTCTATACAGCTCCACTTGATGTACTATATGATCTGTATAAACACTCTTTGTCATGCTTCCTAGACCAACCACTTCTGCTAACTTGCTCCTCACTGGCGGGGGCAAGCCCCTCTGAATCTTAGCTCGCAAGATTGATTGCTCCATCTGATTCTCCTCTGGATCATGTCCTGTGACATTGCTCCATACCTGATGAGCTCTCGAGACATAAAATCTCGGGTTCTCTTCCTGTCCTAACGGCTCAATAAGAATGTTGTCAGGATGTACATTTGTAGGAAATTTATCTCTCAACGCTCTATACACTCGACCTTTATTTAATGCAAACAGTTCTGAATCATGCACAGTAGATCCCACAAATCTATTAAGTCCCACTCTCTGCAAAATTTCTTCCATGGCTGGGACCCCTAGAATGTTTACCAAAAGTCTCTTAAAATCTTGCATGGTAGGCTTCGTTCCCACCATGATCTCCTCCAACTTTAAAATCCAAGGATGTGCTCCATCTTGTAGAATGGGTAATTGCTCAAATAAATCTGGCATAACTGTATCATCCCAAGATTTATACACCAAATTTTGTTCTCTGATAACCACTGGACAAATATTATCAGACTTATCTTCCTTTCTTGCTGATTCTTGGGAGGCTTCTTTCAATAACTTTTTCCTTTGCATTTGCAAGTCCTGTAATTGTCCCTCTAATAATCTCCTGCCTTTTGGTGTGGTGTATTGGTCCAAATATTTAAGGCACTGATCTATACTTTTATCAATTCTACTCAAAGTTTGTCTTCTCTCCTTTTCTTCCATGGAAACATGTTTTTTCTTGGCATGCTTTCTTGAAAATGAAGGACTCTCTCTCCCCAAATCTCCATCACTATCGCTATTCTCATTTTCATCTTTGCTTTCCCTTTCACTTTCCTCTCTTAAATGCTTCTTTCTACACTTACCAATAACCTTCTAACTGCTGGATCATATCTTCCCTCAATCTCTTCTAGATCACTATGTTCTTCCTCTTCTTCACAATCCTTCTTCTTAGTCCTCAGTTTACCTTTAGTTTCTAAACACTTCGCTGTCTTCTCACTTTTTAAACTTAAACTCACTTTACCTACTTCTATTTCTTGCTTATCCTCATCTTTAATAAGACAGTCACCTTCCTGACTAATCACTGGGAGCTGATGATAAAGTTCTCTAAGCTCCTCCTCCTTCTCATAAAGTAGGGGTCTCTGTACTGGGACCACATGTGAGAGGAGTGTATCAGTCTCTACCATCAACTTTTTTACTTTCTTTACAACTTTCTTTTCTACTTCCTCTACAACTTTTCCATAACCTTCATCCATTTTGTCTTTTTCAACAACTGGAGAATGCAAAGCTCTGTTTGTCTCTTCTCTAACTTAATTTAGCCAAATTTAACTTTGTTCTGTTTTATTGTAATTTTTATTATATCTAATTAATTACTATTAATTACTATTGTATTTTAATAACTTATGCTCTTTTAATTGTCACAGTCCATGGGGGACAGTGAAAAAGTTTCAAAAATCAAGTAAAGTTCTATAGTTAAAAATTCACGACACCAGGTCTGCACACAGAGCTTTTCAACTACAAAATCAATAATTTTACCTAGCAATAACCAAAATAAATCACAAGCCAACCACTAATACTCAATTAATGAAATGATCAGTCCTTTGCCAAGCTTTCCTCTAATAAACTACAACATATGTATGATGCATGTATTATAGGTGTATGTACTAAATGTAAATACTAAATATACATCAATCAACAGAAGTTTAAATGCAGGTATTCTATTAGAGTTTGTGGATAAAATCACACTGGCCTTTATCACTGGAATCCAGATGCATGCGTTATCGTCAGCAAGCTTCAATTCCATGTGATGCAAACCAGCTGTCCTCTGTCCTCTAGACACACCTCTTGACCTCTGGTCTCCTCCTTGAACTCTCGCTCCACGAAGGGAAGACAAACAAATAGTTCAGTGTTTTATAAAATCACTAGATGCACAAAACACATTCCTACTGCAAGTATTTCCTTTCTCTCAAAAATTCTGTATTATAACTTTAGAACGTTATAATTCTACAAAAACATTCTCACTTTAAATAAGTGTTTCCCCAAAATTAATCAGGCTTCATCAAAAAATTTCTCTACCACATAAAAAGTCTTTCTTCCAGGGCTCATAAGTTTCTTACAGATTTATTTTCCAAAAGTCCTTTGAAAAGAGGCTCATATAACATCTTACAAAAAGTCCCCATAGAAGATTCATAGATTTTATTTCTTATTCTTTATAAAACATCATTTTTTTAGAGGCTCATAAAAGCGTCCTCCTCAGGCTCATATTTATTAATGCTTAAAGAATATATATATCAATATAATATATAACTTACTCAAACTTCTTATTCTTTATTCACTCTTATACCTTATTCAACATAAAATCTATCACATTGGCCACATATACAACTACAAAATAACATAATTCAACAAACACAAAACATAATAGACAACAAATACAAAAGATCCAAATGTACCGGTAAGTGATCACATATGTCTCTACCTAATGGCTGAAGCTTCTTTCTTTCTAACTTTTTACCCTCCTTTGTAACTCTACTTCACCCTTTAAATATCTGAAAAATCCCTTTACTCAAATGTGCCCCTTTAACCAAACACTATTTCAATTTCTCTATATTTTATCATCTCTTTAATTATCCCCTTAACTCTATTTTACTTAAATTTCCCAATTATTCAACTTTCTTTCTTTTAAATTACTCCAACTTAATCTTTACTTTCTTCTTTATTCCAAAATGTCCCTTTATTTTATTTCCTTTTTAACTCTAATTCCCTTAAACCCTCAAAAAATTAAAGTAACCTCTTTAACATTATCTATATACAAATTTCACTCTAAATCTCCTATTTTACCCAAATTCTATTTCCCCCCTTTTTGCATTGCCCGCAATGCAAACAAAAACCACAAACCCAAAAAACCCAAAAACCCAAAAAACCCAAAAACCAGATTCCCAAAAACCCAAAATCCCAAAAACCCCAATTTAGAAAAATTTAGAAACGGCAATGGACCTCTAATCATCAAATCAACAATCCCCCACACAAAGATCTTTAACGGTGTGACCCAGCAGCCCCAATGAGTAAACCAGCACACAATAATGTGAAAGTCTCACCCTGTTGCAGAAGCTCCAAGTGATGCAGGAGTTGGCTGGTCAAAGTTGGAGAAAAATGCTGGAAGGGCCACAAACACGTCCAAGTTCGTGACGCCAAAAATTGTAGTATATTGATGTGTTGATGAAAAGAAGGGATCACCGCCGACACGTCTTCACTTGCATTCAAAAAGGAAGTTTATTAACAAGAAGAAGAACAGTGTACAAAAATGCCGAATCCTGGAACCTCTCTGTGCCAATGTGAGAAGCTCTCTGACCAGTTCTCTGAGAAGTCCTCTGAGAAGATCCCTTGAGAAGTTCTCTCAAGAAATTCTCTGAGAAGCCCTCTGAGAAGTTCCCTTGAGAAGCTCTCTTGAAAAAAGCTCTCTGTGAAGTTCTTCAGACTGACCCAAAACCCCTGACTTATATGCTTTTCTAACTCCCCCTTCTCCGGACAGAGAGGAGCCTTAAACCAGATGTCCAGTGACCCTTGACCTATGTGTTGACCTTTAGGGTATCTGAAGTCACCACATCCTGTCTCCCAAACCGTTAGCAGTTGGAGAAACAAAAGAACCAATCATTCTTATTGACCAAACACACACCATGAAGTCAGATGACTTCTAAACAGGACATAGGATCCACTAGCAAAGCAAAAACCTACACATTCCTTCAGTTACGAACAAAGCACAAAAAAGAACACAATACATAATGATGATAAAAATGTTAAAATTAAGAACATTTAAGGTGTATAATACACTACACACACTCACACACATAGTAAATCACACAAATCGAAAACCCCTGGCAGCAGGTGGCTGCCAACCCAAAAGTCCCCTTACGTCCACCCCAAAGAGGGAGAGAGATATAGAGGGCGTTAGTGTGAGGGAAGTGCAGGTGTAGTCCAAGGAGGGGGGATGAAAAGGGGTTTGGGCTGGTGTGTGTGGGGGATGCTTGTATTGAAGCACCAAGCGCAATTGTGCAGTTGAGGTTGAGGGGTGGTCTGCTGCTCCAGCAGCCACACAGCTCTTTCTTCTTTTCCAGTCTCTAGCTCGCCATCGAAGACGGATGAGAAACCTGGCCAATTCCGCTGATCACAAACACACAGTCACTGACTCGACCCGGAATCGGCGGCCATGGAATGCATCAGGCGATCTGTCGGCTCTGCCACTGCTGCTCACACGCACTCACGCTCTCTCTCAGTCTAACCTGCTGCTACCGCTACTGCTGCTTAACGTGCTGAGCGGACGCTCTGATTGGCTCACCGAAATCTCGCGAAATCTCGCGATACACAACAAAACAATGACGTCACGTCAACAGGTATTTCTGACCTTTGTGACCTGGGTTACACTTAGTTGAACCCACATAATATCATACACATGCATATGCATCTAAAGTTGGCTGGCTGGTGCTGCGTTTGAGGTAAACCTAATTGTGAGTGAAACATGATAATATATTTCATGAGACTACGGCTGAGGTTAAGAGCATGCTCTTGGATCTTGATGAACCCTGATGACATGAAAGTCATAAAAAAAAGACACAACTGCACCATCCTGATCCGTAAATACAAAAGCCCTCAGAGGAAACATGCTCGGAGCTCTCAGACTCTCCCAAACAAGCCTTTTAGCTTTATGAGTCATTTCAAACTTTGCTTTCAGCACATGAAGGGATTCAAAACCACAGTTTACAGTTCCAAGCTGAAGCTATCCATCAGAGAAATGAAACCATGGATTGAGCTTTTCAAATATTCACTTTGGGTGAAGTCACAAGTTGTCTCCGTGAAGAGTCACAGTGGAAAACGGGCATAGATCCGAAAAAAAGAAAAGGAATGGCTAGTCAGAGGAATCAAGAGCTGTCAAACAGTGTGAGAATAGAAGAAAACCCTGTGTGCTGCCTACCATGAAGAATTACATTGATGAGCCTGTGATCTTTTTTTCAGAGTGTACATTCTCATTTTTGAACGCAAACTGCTCCTCATGCTTGTCTCTGTGAGGGAAACTTTAACATAGTAGGCCTACCCACAGGTTGTCATTAAAGTCAAACATTGTTCTGCCATGACCCCTGACATATTAAACATTTAATTACATACAGACTCATTTTAAAGAGGGCATATTCAGGTACCCCTTTTTTTTTCTTGCATATGTCACATCTTGCTACAAGTTGTTGGTGGTGATATCTGCCTGGCAAGTGATTGCACCATTGCTGCAATACAAGAGGTGATAATATGTCAGCTGAGGATATCATCCAATAATCTTAAAGCATGTCCTATCATGAATAAAGCATCTGTTAGACAAAGGAGCTTGCCAACGTTCCATCCAATCTGAAAGACCTCTTCATCTCTTAGTCTATCAGGGCAAAACTGATTGAGAACCATTGCCTATTGTAAAAATAAATAAATAAATAAATAAAAAACCCGCACAGAAATGGAGGGGTAGCAGCCTGAAACTTCACCTTCTCCACCCAAAATTTCCCTGTGCACAACAAAACAAAGCAAAAGACCAAAATTCAGGCAGACATAGTCACCACCACACAGGACTAGAAGCCCAAAGGTGATGATTAAGCTGGAGCTCATTTGTACAAGTCGAGTGTTTATTTTTGAGCAAAAACCTCCAGACTCTACTTTAAGTCAAATTCAGTTGTTGTAAGTGCTGTCATTCTGACTGTTTGGCCATTTTCTCCATGTGCCGCTGTTGATGAGATGTTTTTAAAATGGATTTTGAACAGCTTTGTTATTGTGAAATACAAAAAACATTTTACGTTTTACTCATAATGCAAATGTGACACTAATGTGCAAAGAGTGTAAATAGCATCCACAGCTAAATTAAACTATTAATCCAACATATTTCTGGGTGCCCTCAGCCCTTTTTGAGGAAGCCTCAGGAGGATTTATACTCCAGAGTATCAAAGTATGGCATTCATACATTCAATGCAATGTTTTCCTTTTCAGATTTGAAAGTCAGGAGCTGTTTATTGTTATTAAAAAATGTGATTTACCTTTGATGGGTACAAAGTTATCATAATTGATCATAAAGCAAAGTTTTTTTTCTTCTTTTTTTCTTTAACAAAACTGGATTAACCTAATTAAAAGATTGTATGTGGAAGTTGAATCCTATTAAAATAATCAGAATTTTGACAGTAATAACACCTGTTGCGTGCTGACATCTGAATTAGCTACGGTTGTGAATCATCAAATGGTTTGACACAGAGATGGGACTCGCTCCAGCTCCCACAGTACGACCTCTGATCATCATACAGCATCTGTGTGAATTATGTCTGGCCCTCATCTCACACTTTGAAGCATTCAGTCCTTTGTGAGAGCTGGCATTTCACTACCAGACCTCCAACAGTAAAAAGCCCGAGACACCGAGGAAAAAGTTGAGTATTACCATTTTCCGTGCAACAAAATTGCTTTCTCTTTATTTTGGGGGTGACATTTTCGTCCTCATGCATCATTTATACGCCCCCTAGAAAACAGGGGATGAGAAAGAGGAGATAGAGGAGATGAAATTATAAAATAGGCACCCTGTTTGGATTAAAGCTTGGGTATGTGCGTGTGTGTGTTTTACTATGTATGTATGTGGGCCTGTGTGTGTGTGTGAGAGAGAGACAGAGAGGGGGGAGAGGGAGAGAGATTCCTGTTACATCTGACAATGTCGCAAATGTACATGGATAAAAACAGTGGGGCATTCCAGCAGTGTTGCAGGTCCAGGGGATAATTCTGCCTTTCAACTGTTTCCCATTTATTTCATAACTGCAGCACTGTCATCTCAGCCCGGTCAGGATGAAAAGCATCGTTGTGTAAAGAAATTGAAATGAAAATCTTTCTGGACTCAGCAGGATTGGTTAGTGGGGCGAGGGGTGGGTGGTAGGCAGGGGTGGGGTGTATTATCTATGACTCAATGGCACTTCACCAGGATCTAGATCTAATTCTGGGAGGAAAATTTCTTTATATGGCCACCTGCTGTCGTCAGCTTTGTCCCAGGATCACAAGTTGTTCTGGGTGACCGGTCTTGGGACACGGCGAGCGGAATGCACTCAGTTCCCTGCTGACATTTAGATCTCTTTATTTTCTCTTTCATTCAGCACAGAGCTGGCAGAGAAGGGAAGCATGAGGGGGGGTGGGTGGTTTGGGAGGGAGAGGGGATCCTGGATGAGGGGTTTGAGGAAAAGGGAGGTGGGTCACAGGGGGCTTCAGCACAACAAAAGCACCAAACGACCTTCTTGGACTGGATTTCCAGTAACATCTTTGCTTCCTCGTCATCCCTGCGACCTTTTACATGTGCAATGAGATTTTTTTTTCCCACCAGGCAAATATTGTCCTCACTGCTCTCCATGTTACCTTTCCACTCTGGCCTGAACATTATGAAACAAGTCCCCATTTAGACCAGGTGAATCACAATTTGAAAGCTTCTTCAACCCATTAGTGATAGACCACTGGGTTTTAAAACCCAGCAGTTCACGTCTTAGCAAGTTGGGAACAGGCATGTTCTCCTCTAGTTCTTGATCTGGTTCGTTGTGGAATCTCCACAGCTTAGCCATTTTTCCAGATGCAAGTATTTCTAACTTGACTAGGATGCTTGAAACAATCATGCAGTTTTAGATGGACAAGGAGGCAGGGCAAAGACAAAAACAAAAACAGCAAAGAAACAATATTTAGTGGGCTAGGAGGCGAAGAATTAAATAGCTAAACTGTCTATTGTGTGTGATATAATACGTTAAAATGCAGATTCATCTACAGTAAGTGTTGAGAGGCATTTAGTTGGGGATACCTGCATAGTGGTGGTGAGGAGGCCTCCATCTCATTGTTGACCAGTTCCCGGGGCGAAGCGGCCATGTCACAGTCATTTGGCCGGGGCTGCAAGGTGTTCGGGAGAAAGTCCTCGGCATCGTGAGGTGTCCTGAAGTTGATGGTTGCGGTTAATCTGTAAACAATAACACAATCTCAACATTCAGTGCTGCACTTTTGCTTTAATGAGACAACAAGACATTATAGTGGCTTGTGGATTTACATTTCAGACGCTACGTGTTTGAATGTTAAATAATTGTGATGCAGTAATTATTGCGATCGTCGTTGTGATATTGGAGGCTATAGAGAAAAACACTCTGTTGAGACTGGTGTACCAAAAAACTCCTGGCAGAAACATGAACATTTCAGCTCTGTTTTTATATAAGTCATACTGTGTCACAGAAGCATAACATGAGCATTCATATACACTGGGCATTCATCTGGCAGTGTAAACAGGAAGTGGACAATCAACTTTGTTGGTTGCTCAATTGTACAAAACACTTTTAAAGTGGAGCAGCTGTGGCACAAAGTAAGATTAGGATGAATTGGCATACTAGAACTGAAAGAAACACATGATAATGACACAGTTTGGGAGCAAACACAGCTGGAACCTGTGTTTTATGCTGTAGACAGTCACATTGAAGACTCTGTTTAATAACTGTGAATACACAGATGCAGGAGGTCTATGACAGCTTTGTGCATATTTTATGATGACCACCTGTTTTTAACAAAATATCCTTAAGGTTTCCCTCCAATATGTAAAGTCCTATGTAGCCTACACTGTAGTGTGATGTGACCTTAATGCAGCTCAGGTGTAATCACACCTGAATTTAGAGCTGGCCACTGCGATAGATGTTAGAACCAGATGTGGGCAGGTCCATCAATGACATCATGCACACTTCAGGCGAAAAAGGTTGGAAGCTGCAGCTATTAACAAAGTTAATAGAGATGTATTTTTTTTGGATTGGTTGACTTTAAATTTCCTAATCCGTCTCTTGTACGGCTCCCATTGCCATAATGAATCACTGCCGTGGCTCTGTACAATGTAATTGGGAAAAATAACAGAATTCAAGTTCAAAAATGTACATTAACATGTAGTGGAAGTACAAATTACCACACTTATATTCATTCCTTCATCAACAAGCATCGCCAATGTCTTTATGTCTTTTTTCCTCCTGGAAATAAATAAAAGAAACACAATCACACAAACAAAGCTTTGTATTGAATCAACTGGTTGTCGTGCAGCAGACCACTTACTTATCATTCAGTCCTTTCAGGGGAGGGGTGGAGGGGGGTCTGTTGGTCTCAGTGAGCCTCTTGTGTCTCTGTAGCAGAACAATAGGTCCTTGCAAAGAAGTCAGCTCAGAGCCAAGACACAAATCTCCCCAAAAGACACCTTTTGTTTCCTCTCAAACCAAATCTGCTGCTGTGCACCACATAATTAATGACCAGACGTATGTTTCTCTGCTCCTCTTGTGGCTCAATGGGAACTGTACTGCTGCTATTTGTCTTTCCCACGCATGTCATCACCAGACAGGCCCCATACATAGCACACCCTCATAACTCACTATATGGTGTTGTAACTGGTAGATATGAACTTGTTGAGTGTAAAAATGCAGACACATATAACCTATAATGATGTTGGTTGGAAAAGTGCTTGCAGCTGATTACAGAGAAAGATGGAGCTTTTTTTGCTCCTGTCAAAATTTATAGAGCACCATTCATCTGTACAGGCTGCACAGACATGAGGTTTGGATAAAAAAACACATATATCTGAGCAGTGTTGTGAAGCCTTTTCCTCATCCTCACTGATTTCAGACTAGGAATGTACTCAAAATACTGTAAGCAATGACATGATTTGTGACATGTCCTGAAATATAAAATATAAATGTTGAATTTGTAAAAGCCCTGTTTTTCCTGTTTAAATTTGAGAAATAGCACAGTTAGATCTGTAGACACTGCACATTAGATAATTAACTAATTATATCGAACATTCAAATCTTTAGCTTTACTGTTGCAGCTAGCAAAGTTTTATTTTTTGGTTTTTGCAGTTATTTTTTCTGAATGCCAAAACAGTCAAAGTGTCATGCACATTAAAAAGATCAAAACTGTTCAAAAGAATAGAAAATAAACATAATTTGGGGCGGTGTTTAGCTCAGTGGCTACAGCCCTCTCTGCAGTTGGCTATGGTTCGAATCCTGCTTCGGGTGGCCCTTTGCTGGGTATCATTCCTGCTCTCTCTGCTTATATTGTCTCTCTCCCCCCCCTCTCCTGTTTTCATTTCTTTTTCAAAGTTATGTAGGTTGTGTTGCAAATAAAAGGTTACACAATAGATGATGTTATAAATGTAAATGATACTGAAGCACTGCAGGAACACTTATATAAGTGTAAAGTAATTTATTAAAGGCTGATTTATCTGTTTAATTAATCTTCTTGACATGTTTCATCTTTTTAATTTTTTCTCCCAGTTTTTAAATACACTTTTTCAAACAATTCACACTGTTATTTTAAGAGTAAAATAAAATGGAAAACTGAGTGCAATATTCACAAAACATGAATTAATTTTATTTACAGACAAATTCAATTTAAATTTAACTGATGGTAAAACAGAGCGGAAACCATGCTGTGTATTTTGTTTTTAAATAAAGGACAAATAGACCATAAATGAGCCGCTGCATCATGTTTATAAGGTTTATGGATAATGACATGTTTTTAACACTGATAGAAAGGCACACACTCACAAACATCAATTAAACACTTCTGTCTGACTCTTATGTACGTATGTTATACACTAATTTTCTGAGATGCAATGTGTGTGTCTGTGTGTTTGTGTGTAAATGACATATAAATGATGTAATGTAGAGATGTCAAGAACACAGCGTTGAACTCATTCGTCTGCTCCAGAGCTCTTTAGTACTGTCAGCTATTCCTGGACACAGCTGCTCTCTGGTTGACAGTGTGTCAACATTAACATACAGTGCAGTGGCCTTTGGGCTTCTCCCACGCACCTGTCCACTTTTAAAGTCTGCAAGAGTTGTTCTTGTTTCATGTCCGCAGTGTGAGACTTCAAAGGGGAATCCCTTTGTCTCTGACCCCTTTGTTTGGATATATTAATACTTGATGTTTGGTATAAATATTATTTCTCTGCTTCAAAAAGTTATATTACTATTTAAATGAATATTACATATTGTGAGTTGGACTGCTGTGCTTTATTTGTGCATATAAAACCAGATTGCTCCCAGAATAGTGTACTGTATTTTAATAAAAAATATCCTGGTAAATGTCCTGTGCAAACAACTGTGCAACGTGATACTCTTTATGTTCTAGACTGGGTGTTCACTTGGTGAACTTCCAGTTAATTAATCATCACTGGTGTAACCCAAAGACTGGTGGACAGTTCAACAAAAATGAACTCAAACTTAATGTAATTGGTACCAAATTTTCCACTTTCCAAGTGTTATTTTGGTGTGTTGATAATAATAAAAAATCTTTTTAAAAACATTTTCTTTAAACTGGCTGTATATGAGGTTTGTTGAAAAGAGCTTGTGGAGATTGTTGCTCCATAAAAGTTCTTGAAATTATTGTGTCTATAGTAAAGTGTCATCATTTATGCTCTGAGCAGTCCTCAGGGCAGATCGGAAGTTACAGATCAGTGTTGGAACAGAGTTTTATGGACTTGGACAATGTTGTTAGCACACCACCGAGGAAAAGTGTTATGTTCAATAAGTTTTCCAAATGAATTGTGGTTTGAAATCTGAGGTAATATTTCAAGACTGGTTTGCTGGTAGCAATGAATTTTATATCCAGCAGTCATGATTGGCAGCAACTGGGATGACGGTGCATTCAGGGGAAGGATTATGGTCTAAAAAAAGGGTAAAGGCAATTTAAGTACCACAGTTATCCAACCTGAATGATGGATCATTGTCTTGGAAGCGGTGTGTTCTTTTTGAACCGGAGAGTCTTCTCTGTGGGCACGTTGCCACCTATGCATGAAATACAACACAATGCATCATTATCAAGTGTATTGCTCAAAAGAAGAAGTCAGCAACATTATACCCTTCTTACTTATTACACTGGGAAACATATAGGTCACACATCCCAACAAATCTTAAGCGCAAGTTGTCAAGTCTTTGTGTAATTCTTGCAGGTTCCAAACTGGGGTTTAAATCTTGTGAAAGATAAACCCCTTTTCACACAGCCTGCTACAGGCAGAAATAGTGCTTCTATTTTATCTTGCTGGCTTTTTAGAACAGACGGTTCAGGCCTCCGATACTTATATAACATTTCAGTGCCATCTTGCTTAAAGGGACAATGAGGAGTTTGTATTTGGTTATTAAAAAAAAGTCTCACATTAATGTGGATGAATCTACACTACCCACACTTATTGGCTCCGTTTTGTTTTGTCTCTATTGTTATTTAAATTAATGGTGGAAATGCTGGGTGAGCCGACCAGCGTTTCCTTACTTTCAGTTTCGCGGAGGCTGTCCGGCAGGTCACGAATCGCCATTTATGATCAGAACTACAACGGTATCTGATCGTCTTTGAACCTCCGACTTTCATTCTTGATGAATGAAAACATTCCTGGCAAGACGTCCCTCTTGCACCGGTCCAAGAATTTTTTCGTGCGTGCGGAGTTTTCCAAAACTCCTTTTAAAGTTCCCACAAATCATTCCGTAAGCCTCAGAGTTTTTACTGTGGTCACCATGACAGTGACTCCGCAAGGGGAAGGATGTTTTATCCTCCTTTTGGTGTTGAAAACTGAAAGATTTATAATATTTATGATAGACATAAAGTAGTCGAGTCAGTTTTAATTTTGTGATTTTTACAAATTTTGTCTATTTTAAAGATAGACATAAGATAAGATAAGATCTTAATTGATTTGCACAAGTTGTTTTCAGTTTGCAGCTGTTGTGTTCCTTGTAGAAAGCTTCTAAAAGCAGCACTTCCTCTGTCCCCCTGTGTGCTCTACACATGTCTGTATCCACATGTGACTGTTTATTGTGTTCATCTCAAGGTCTCTTCTTTCATGGCAGTGGAACAGAGAGGTGTTTCTTTGGGAGCAGAGGTAGCGGCCTGCAGCCGTGGCCCTGCTCCGGGAT
This sequence comes from Decapterus maruadsi, assembly GCA_030347415.2. Lineage (NCBI taxonomy): Eukaryota > Metazoa > Chordata > Actinopteri > Carangiformes > Carangidae > Decapterus > Decapterus maruadsi. The sequence continues at coordinate 9,629,519 of CM064891.1, read as the reverse complement.
CGCCTTACCCCCATACAGCTCGGCTTTGTTATCGGATCTCCTGGGCTGAAGGACACAGTGCATCATCTAACCCGCCTTAATGCATGCAAGATGTCCAATCAGCAGTGTGTTTGGTCATTATGGCCGCCATGCCGGGGTTCCTTCCTGCAGGCCGTCATGGCTGGACCCAAGAGACCCCACCAGCGATCTCAGGAGCAGATCTCTGTTTCCCCTCTCATAAGATCCCCACACCAGGATTTATTTATGCTGGGGGGAAACACACACAGACATGGGTGCCCACCATACATCAAACACATTAAATATTCCATCCAAGTGGAAACGCTGCTGACTCCGATATCACACCCGATACGGAATCAGCCTGCTATGGAAGGTGATACCTGTGGATTCTTTATGGTCTCTGTAGTTTCTCTGCATTCAGCCAGACAAACCCAAAGCCTCTGCAAATTTGTAGCCTGACCGCTTTTTTGTTTGTTTATTTCTTTTTCTCCTCTGTCACAAAAAACACCACGTTTCATTTATTTCTTAATTAAAATCAAGAGTTTCGCTGATATGATGGCACTGGAGCATATTGGGTCGATTCACACATGAAAGCTACAATCATTTGATCACAGAGTGAAAACAGAGGATGTCCTCACAGGTGGGAACAGGGGATAAAGTTTTGGATGGAGTGATGGCTGCACTGACAGCTTGGAAAATGAAAATAAAATTAGCTCAACACATTTGCAATGTTTTTGAATTTGAAATAAGAACTGGTAGTTCAGTGTTTATACCAGTCTTTACTTTATAGTAATAGCACAAGACATTGGGAAACACTGTCTGGTTTATTTGTTTATTTAAAGCAAAAGATCAGGGCTGGGTAATAATTTGGTTGAGTGAGGCTTAAGAGTTTTGTTTATGTTTAAATATGGATCTGGATTCAGGCTATGGTTAGAATAGCTTAGTGTGGACTTAAGGCGAGGAGAAATATTATGTATGAAACAAACAAAGCTGAAAAAGATTTGAACCAAAGGGTGAGAAATGTTATCTAGTCATATGCAAGAACTTATTATTTATTTATTCTAATGAACAGTTTATCCATTGCATCTACTCACCAGAACTTCAGGTCAGGAAGGTGAGTGCGTCTCTCTGTGTCTGTACAGGGAGAATGATACCAAACCTGGCAACCTCATTGACCTGACAAGCACCTATAGTACAACTAGCTGTTATTGGCTTAGAAATTGCTGTATCTTTCAACACAGCCATTTGCTGCAGAGATGTGACACTGGCCTTCATCTTCTCATCTTATTTTGACTGTGAACACGAACAGCAAGGGAAGATCTTTATTCTTGATCAAGGAAACAGGAGTGGATAAAAGTAATGTGTCAAAGTCAAGTGGCTAAAATAATTTACCTAGCACTTTGATACTGAAAGACTGCTTAGACCATGCTGACCTTGGGTGACCTGCAGGTCAGCTATAGACTCCTTCCTGAGAGATAAAGGAGACATTTTAAAGGTCCATTCTGGTTTAGCATTATTTTCAGTTCATCATTTCAATCAGTCCATCAGGAGCACATCAGAACAATGTACTCCCATAGAGATATCAAAACACAAGGTAGAAACATGGAAATTTCCCCATTGTGGGACCATTGAAGGGATATCTTATCTTAAATCCAGTTTCTTGCTCTGTATCTTTTTAGCACTGAGCGCTAATTTTGGTGTTATTCCTATTATTCCTTAAAACTTCCAAGACCTGAAGTGTAAAAGAATTAGAGCTATTCAAATTGTTACAGTGACGACCAGGTTTAATAACACAGTTGTCTTTGTGAGTCTTCATACTGAGCCGTGAAAAAATCTCAAACATTAAAGCAGAGAGACAGTTTCTGCTCCGGCGGCAACCGGTGTTGACATTACCACTGGTGAAGGATCATGTGCGAGCTCAGGCAGCGTGAGGGCTGATGCTCTACATGTGACATGACATGTTCTGTCTGAGCAGGGAGTCGTTCTGCATCACCTCCACTGTTTTTCTTTCCCTCCTCCGTGAAACCGTCATGATTGAGAAGCTGAGACGTGATGTTCTCGTCATCGTCGACAAATTCCTTTTAGCGCATGTCCTGGGAGGTGACAGCTGGTATTCATATTCTCTTTAACTACTGCACTCCTGCGCTGCCTGTACGGAGCAGGAGCCGAGAAGTGATAATAATAATAATAATGATAATAAAATACAAAGGCACTTCCTGATAGCGGTGGGAAAGCTGCTCTCACCCCAGGAGAGGAGCTGTGATTTACAAGGCAGCCACGCAACAGATTCATACCTACCGCGGCGAAAAAGACATGCATCATCGCTCCCAAACCTCTTTGCACTGAATAAAATATCCATCCACAAAGAAAGTGTTGTCTGCAGTGTGCATACAGAGCTGAAGACCCAATTCCAAATCAAATAGATATATATTTTTTCAGCTTCCGTGCAGCAGCATTTTTATTTATTTATTTTATATCTTATCTGGAACTGATTTGAATATTATAGATGGAGCTATCTGTCTTTTCAGCACAGGAAGGGAATCTGCAAATGGGAGCAGAAACATAAACTGGCAGGCATTTCCCTAACCAGCCAGGTAATCTGAAGCAAGTAGCAGGACCTTGAGAAACACACATTGCACACGCGAGTGAAAGAACTGGAAGAATCAATCACACACACACACACACACACACACACACACACACACACACACACACATGCATGCACGCACACCCTCCACCTGATTATGGAGTGAAGCAGACCATCAACACAACACGCAGCCTCCCTCAGTCAGGTTTGCTGCCACATCAATCACCTGGGCTCTGTCCAAACCAAATATGAGAATACAGAATACCATCAAATTACGGTTTGTTTTTGAACTCCGCTAAAGCACATTTCCCTGTCTCTGCAGCCAGACGCTGAGCGCAGAGATCCGGTTGGGTGTGTTGGGTTACACGCATGCCTCTGGAGCGAGCCACTAACCCTCCACCCCACCCACACACACACCCAACCCATAATCTGCTTAATGCCTCTGGCTTCCTGGGATGTTATTAATTAATAAGGCGGAGAAATCGGAGTTGATTTCTGTGGATGGTTTGCACACTTCTGCCACACAACATGGCTTTCTCTCACTGATGCGTTTTAATGCTTTCAGTGATGTCACCGCCCTGTAATTTCTCGCAGCTGCTCTTGCGCGTCACTTGAGTCATTAGTTTAAAGGGTCAGTTCACCAAAATTAGATAAATAAATTCTCACTTGCCCCCAGTAGTATCCAGCCATGCAAAGTTGTTTTGTTTTTTTTTTCTTTCTGGTTTCAAACATCTGTCTGTGAGATTTGTGCCTCCACTCCAGTAGCACACACCGGAGGGAATAAAAGTGCCTGAAAAATTCAATAGCAAGCGTTTACGAATAGCACAGCTGCTTACGCTGTGCAACTGCCAAGTAGCCTAAGTAAAGAAATCAACTTATGCTAACTGTTCTGATATTCTATAACTAGCTTATTCGCTATTCTCTTGGCTATGTATGGCCAGTGACCTTCATAGGGCATGTCCTGTACCAAATCAAGCTATCCAATAGATGTATGGATGTATGATTTAAAAGTGTGCAAACATCCCAAGGTGTCAGAGCAGTTTTTTTTTTTTTTTCACATATAGCCTACATCATTCAGCAACTAGACTGACCCCTCAAGTTGCAGTTTCATTACACACAAACACAATCTAAAACATCTGTTTAGAAAAACTCCTTTCATGAGCCTCCTGCTTCCTTTTTGCTTCACTGAGTGAAAAGTGTCACCAGACGTCGACACCCTTGAAGACTCGCCGCGTGCACAGGTTTGCAGTTTGCTATCAGCGATCTGCGCACACGGTGTAAATTGCCCAGCTCTCTCAGCAGTAGCAGCAGCAGCAGGTTTGTCCTTGTTTGTTGATGCTAAATCACAGTGTGACTTGTCGCACCTGAGCTTCAAGGAGATCCTGTTACCTTTCGAGGGGCTGATGCAACTTTAATGACCGGCTTTTGTTTGGCAGAGTATACATGTGTATTCTTACAAGGGATGGGTGGGGGGGGCATGCCCTTCACTATATCAGAGAGTTGAAGGAAGGGTGGGTGAGTGGGATGGGGGGGTTCAAAGGAGCAACAGGCTTTAAAGTCAACAACGCAGCTGTGTTTACACAAATGCTTTCAGAAGTGAGGGCCAGTGCTGAGGCAGGGTGAGGCGAGGGGAGGGGGGTGGACGACTGAGGGTCGGGGTAGGGGGGGCAAGATGAGGTAATAACACGCGCTGACCCCCTCACCCCAAATACAGCAAGAGAAGAAGGGAAAGAAGAAGAAAGGGAAGAGAGACAATGCTCTAAATCACTGTCCTATGACTCAGCTCTGGGGTCTCTAGGCTCCTCTGGGGCCACTCTCACCTTGTCCTGTTGAGTGAATAATTGCGGACAAACCACAAACTACACGCAGCTACGGTCACTACGCCCACATCCAGGCACGTGCACACATAGGGCCCTATGGGTGCTTGAGCCCCTGCCCTTTTTTGCCTCGTCTTAAAAAGTGCCCTCTGCCTGTGTGTGTGTGTTTTTTATTTATTTATTTATTTTTTAACAACATTAATAAATTCATGTCAGGGATGTAAGTAAAAAAAAACAAACAAAAAAAACAGCGGTACAAAAACTCCACGTTTTCTTGTAATACCGGGTTGTTTGAGCCTGCCGCTTCCGCCAGAGAGAGAGAGAGGGCGAGTGAGTGAGTAAGTGAGAGGAGAGAGAGCCAACTGCGCCCGGGTGTTGCCAACTTAGCGACTTTGTCGCTAAATTTGACGACTTTCCAAACCCTCTTGGCGACTTCTTTTGTAAAAAGCGACTAGCGACAAATCTAGCGACTTTTTCCCGGAGATATTACAAACGTTTCAGGACCTGAAATCACGTTATTACAGCTGTTTCCAACGAGCAGCGGCGCTGCCGCGAGCCCTCACTGGCTGTCAGCCTGCACAGTAGTGTCACAGAGCCGTCTCCGCTGCATTCAGAGACGCACTGATCCACTCCATAAACACATACAGAGCGCCGCTGCCGGCCGCTAACGCCCCCCCCCCTCCCCTCCCCTCCCCTCCCCTCCCCTGAGGTAATGACATCATTTAGCGACTTCTAGCGACTTTTGGGGCAGCCAATAGCGACTTTGCTTGCTGAGGAGTTGGCAACGGATAACTGAGGAGACGTGACAGTGGAGCAACTTGAACCTGTGAGTTATGGTCTAGTCGCAGTCCACTTATTCAGCATTTAATATGGGTAATATTTCAGAAAAACGCTGTATTATTCTATTATTCAATGTGTCAGCTTCTGTTTTTGCCGGACGTCGGAGCACGGCGCATCAATTCCGCACAGAGCAGAGCAGATCGTGCGAGACAGGAAGTAGTGTAGAAAATACAAAATAAAACACCGGGTTAATTTTCAAAATAATATGCACTGTGTTTACGGCGGATCCATATTGTGTAAAGGACCAAAAAAAAATGTCCTGTCCTTTTCTGACTTTGAGCCCCTGCCCCTCTATAATCATGTGCACGTCCCTGCCCACATCAGCAGACCGGAGATCCAGTCCAACGAGCTGCGGTTGTTTTTCGTCCTTGTGAAGGAATGAACACTTGTTGAGTGTCTTGAGTGGGTCAGTGCGTACGGACTCACAACAATGGGTGTGTGTGCGAGTCTCACTTTAGTGTAAAGGATGGAGCAACCTTATATTACAGTATTAGGTGTGATGGATCTATGAGTAAACAACAACACACTTCAAATGCAGGAAATTCAAAGCGTGGATGGGAACTCTGAAGTCGCCGTGAGACAGAACTCACAGCAAGTTTTGTCTTTATTTATTTATATGTTGTCTTCTGTTTCTCTTTCATTGTGATTCTATGATGCTGGTAGTGGTATAAATGAATACAGATATTGTTTGGCTATACAAAGATTATTTGTTCCCAAAAATTATGGGGAAAAACAATATATTTTGGCATGATGTCAGTCCTGATGCAGACTTATAGCGAAAGGGTCTCTTCAGACTTCTGAAGTAGTTGAATGTGAACTAAAATGCACACATATGATTCTATTATGCACTTCTTAGTGCAACCTGGACAGGTGATGAACAGGTGTTTCATGTCTTGACCCCAGACTGCCTCAACAATGCAGCTGGTGATGACGCAACCACCCCCCCCCCACGGACCCCTTCAACCAGAGCCAACGGGCATCATTCTTCCTAAACATCCAAAAAAACACAAGGCCCCCAGGACCCAGTGTAGAAACTGGCCGGTAAAGTAGCCAATACTCTGGTCACACAGGGGTGATGGTACACTTCACTTGACTGGGTGCTGCTTGTTGGTAAAGCTGAACTTGGCCGAAGCATGTCACATACACAGTTATTTATTTGTATGTACAGTAGTGACTTAGTGAGCAGGTGCATTAATTAGAAGGTTTTTGTTTTGTTTTTTATTTGGTCTGTGTATCGATGTGATGGATATAAACCTGCTTTCTCTATTATTACGATATTATTGCTCTAACTGAACATGACAGCTGTCTGAAAACATGTGAACATGTCAATTATTTTGCAATGCTTGAGAAGTTTTGAATGATTAACCTTTATCCATTACTTGTTTTGAAGTTCGAATGTCAAATTGCACATTAAGCAGGTTAATGGACAACCTCTTTCACCTTCAACAACTCTTTCAATTCCAGTCAGGTGTGGTTGTGCTGATGAAGACATGGAGTATTTGTGCATGATGCCTACATAGTATTTTCTAGCTCATGTTACCATGAATAGCACGACTAGACGTAATGTTTGCTGCAGTTTTAGTTGATAACCTTGTTCCAACATCTTCAAGAACAGGCTGAGCCAAAAAGTCACTTTAGTGAAGCTGAATTAAAGACAAGTGTTTTATTCACATTCACTGTATCTCTGACAGTATTTAATGTCCTGTTTTTATTTCTGTTGCTCTTAATCAAACTCAGTAGACAGACCATAAACGTCAGTGTGTAAAAGTCAAAAGAAACATCTGCTGTTTGAAAGGTGCTGGCAGCAGAACTGTAGGTTTCAGGTCAGCGAGTGAGGATACTGCTGGGTACTCACAGTGCTGTGAACACTTTCATGTTCTGAATGGAATGAACTAATCTTATTGTACAAAAAGCACCAGATTATTGGCGAGCTCAAACACGGAGCTGTCACACTCCTACAGGTCACAAGAAGTTACATCATGACCAATATGACTAACATGTTTATATGCACTAAGAAATCTGACCATGGTGATGGTTTTAGGGTTGTAAGAACAGGCTTTATTTATTGCAGTGAGTATCTAATACCTATTTTGCCTTTTTAAATTACAACAATGAATTACCTAAGAACTGGCTTGACTGAACATGCAATACTCACAGAGAAACAATTCATCATTTTCAAATCATCTCCAGATCCTGATGATGACATCAGACTGACTTAATTACACTGATTGTGACAACAATGAGCGTGTTTACATGCACACTAATGAAATGATTGTTATCAGAGAACTGGAGTTTTGGGATTATTTGAGTGATTATTTAAATACTGTTAACTGCTAACACTTTTGAGAGAGAACACATATTAACACACCTAGCTTTTTGCACAATAATTTTGCATTTTTCCAGTCCATGTACAGTATACAGCTTTAGACGGCAACAAACAAGTGTGGTACAAATTGTGTTCCCTTGCGTAAGAGCCATATCCCTAGAGCTGGTAGCGCCACTCCAAGTGACCAAGACGCCATGGTGATGTAAACCGACTTCTTCTTTGTGGCGTTTAAAGCTTGTCAAACATGGTCTTGTGCGTTACCGCTATAGTACCCGAGTTTTTGAAAACAACAGAAGATCTGAGATTTAGTGAAAATGATTAACTGACAGAAACATGTAAATTAGTGGGGGTTTTTTTCAGAAAACAGATTATTGAAGAATGCGTTTGTGCTTCCAATGCATTAATTCTAATAATCGTTTAACACTAGAACAGCCAACATTCCATGTATACCTAGAACCGCCAAGAGGTCATTTTGACCTCCATTCACTCTAATGCAAAAATGCTAAATTGACTGCATTTATGTAGCCATATATATTATAAACCCAGCCAGACACACAGTTCAAAACACTTTATAGTAATGCTTCACATTCATATACATACACATATTTTACAAAAAATAACAAAAGTGGTTGCTAGGCAACCAATATAGACGACTCTTTATTTTTCTATTTTCTTGTGTGTATGTAAAAATTTTCAAAATTGTTTCAAATTTTTGAATTCATGTCCATTTCTCATGAGAGCAAGGGATTGTCATTGTTATGTTCAATGTTTATGAGTAATATTAGTTTTTTATCTGTTTGACCTGTTTGAACTGTTTGAAAACTTTCTAGTATCTGAACTGGTGTTGTGTTGTGGGATGAAAAATGACTAACTAACTAAATAACTAACTATAACTAACTAACTGGTAAACTGATGGAAATTATTTAACCCAGATTGCAATGATTGGAAAATCAATTTTAACTAAAGAGTCATCTATATTGGTTGCCTAGCAACCACTATTGTTATTTTTGGTAAAGTATGTGTGTGTATATGAATGTCAAGTATTACCATAAAGTCTTTTGAACTGTGTGTCTGGCAGGGTTTATAATATATATGGCTACATAAATGCAGTCTATTTAGCATTTTTGCATTAGAGTGAATGGAGGTCAAAATGACCTCTTGGCGGTTCTAGGTAAAATCTCTCTTTTCTTCGCTCTCTTTTATATCAGAATCACGAAAACGCATAAGATGATGTAGAACACACTTTTAGGAAAAGTCACCAACTGGGAGACCTAGGGTTTTTACGCACACAGAGTTACGCGCATTTTAAGAAGCGAGAGAGGTCAAAATGACCTCACGGCGGTTCTAGTGTTAATTAGTGTGCATGTACTGTAAACACACTCAGTGTCTCACAAACCCTAAATACATGTCAGAGGTCTCAGGCTTACAGATCCACATGTTAGAGGTCATGTGACTTGACCCCATACACCAAAGATATCTGATTAGCCTTTGGCATTAACTGACTGCAACCAGATCAACTGATTGACTTTGTATTGTAGCAAGTAAAAATGACTCCAATTGCACTATTATATATTATTTACCTGTATTTTAAATCTATAAAGTACATTTAAAAAGAAATCAAAATACAATATTGAATAGGAAATAGCATTAAAACAAGCTTTCCTGAAAACAAGTGTGGAGAAGGTTTGAGATTTATACTGTAATGAAAAATTGTTATTTAACTATGGTTTGTCTATTGCAGTGCTTTATACTATTGAACTTGTTATTGAATTGTTACAATGTACGGACCTTTATATTGACCCTCTGATCTATTGACCTCCACTGGTCCAGGTTCACAGATGGCGAAGATGTACTATAGACTGAATTAAGAAAAAAAAAACTGAAGTCAATTAGCAGTGACAAACACAATCTATCTTCTCTGACATTTTCAACATAAAAGAAATACATTTCACTGATTAATAACTGCTTCAAAGTAATGATGAGTAGCCAACTTCACAGAAATCATAACTTCACAAATAAATAGATGCATAAATAAATATTGAAGTCAAGTATAGATACTCAAAAATGCATTCATGTACAGTGCTCAAATATGCGAATGTTCCACCACTGGTGGAATGTTTAATTGGAGATACAGCATTTGTGAGCATATAAAGGATTGAATCAGAGAAGCTTTTAAATGGGAGACCACCGGTGTATTTCACCTCAGCTATTTTAAGGGAACTTAGAGATTTGTGAGTTTAAAGCTTCATGTAACAGCTTGTTGATAAACATTAGTTAATCCTTAAAATTATTAACCATCTCTGATAGAGACCACCGGGGAAGTTCAAGCCTATGTTAACAGTGAGTTTGTCTACCTCTCCTATCTCTTAGATCGGTTTCTCTTCTTTTGCTGCTTTTGTTTCTGTTCGACATTCTCCATATAAAAACTGAGTGAACCATCTGTTGTGTTAAAGAAACTGCCGGTAAAAACCTGTTAGTTTGGAACTTCCTCTGAGCGGGAGAGAGATGACAAACCCTGGCGCACAGCAGATCCCAGCCCTCATTAAAAGAGTATTATGCTTTGTCATATTGACTATACAGCACATACACAACACACATGAAAAAAAAAAAAAATAGACGATGTCACCCTTTTTTATGGCCAGTTATGGATTTGCCTTTATTGAGGCTGTGTGTGATGAGACCTCTGCGGCTACAGAGAGGAGTAAAGCCCTAAACTCTGTCATCAAAAGACAGCTGACAGTTATTCAATAAGAGGACAGCGAGGGGTGTTAAAGATTTTACTGGGAAGGGATTTTCACCGAAGGCGGGGGCACATAAATCTGGACAAACAGGGCGCCCGGCCTGTTTGGATGACACAAATTGCCGCCTCGTTAGGATCAATAAAGTAAAACACAATGCTGCAAAAGCACAAGTGCAAACTGTGGGGCTCCAGAGAATTCAATAGCCCCGGAGAATGCGTGGGAATGGGAGCTCAGGTTAGAGGAGAGCTTCAATCCCACCAACTCTGCCATGAAATGGAAAGGGAGAGAGCAATTGACCCATGAACTGGGCTGAAAGAGAAATCACTTGTTCTGGTAATGACTGCTTTCCACGTCGGGAGAGAGCCGACGGATACGCAGCTCACCGTTGGAAGAAAAAAAAAACAGAGCTGAGAGAGAGAGGGAGGAGGATGAGGGAGAGAGGGGAGGTTTGTCCGGCTCCTACTGGTCTCCAGCTGGTTTGTGCAGAATCATGATCAGCCTCAACACTAACAACCCCCCCCCCCCCCCCCCCCCCCCCCCCCCCCCCAAACCCACTCAGTCCCTATCCAAACAAGTGCTATCAGATCAACACAAACACGGCTGCATCTTGTAAAATCTGAATCTGAGACAAATTAGCCAGCTCATTAGGCAGCTGAGGTGAGTTTCCTGAATGAATCGCTGAATTTTGGGAGGGGGTGTTGTGGGGTTTGGGGGGGGTATTCAGCTCCTGTTTATTTACAGAGAACAGCCCACTCATTTGCATTCTCCTCTCTAAGTACAGGAAGACTGAAGTGGGTGCTCATTCTGTGATCGAGGAGCTTATCCGGCTCTTTGGGGAGCATCTGTGGGCTGCTGTGTTCCAAAAACCACTCGCTACCCACTGTGGGTCATCTGAGCTCCAGACCCAACCAGAGTTAAAGGAACAGAATGCACTAATTTGTTTGGTTCTGCTGCTTCTTCAGCATCACAGTATTTTACAAACATAGTTTTTATTTTTTATTTTTTAAGATTATATCACCTGGCCAAAATATGTTAACATTTTCCAACTCATGGCCCACTTCCCTAAAATGTATGTGGCCCACATATGACCTTGTAACATTACACAGGCCAAGTAACAACATAAAAAAATATTATTTTTCTTCCTTGAAAAATGTCAGTGACCATGCTGGACAGATTGAGGCAGTAGGAGATAAAGCCTTTTGTGTCTTGGCTTTTAATTTAGAATTTGTGATGTTTTTGTGACAGCAAGTCGGCATTTTGACTCCTCATAGCAGAAAAAGCACAGGTGTTATTATAATAACATTAACAGTGGCTCAACTGAACCATGACAAGGTGAACATGAACAACACCAGGACCTTGAAATTTCGGCGATAAATGGAATTCAGCCATCAATCATTGTTACTTCCACCTGAGCCTTTTCTGCTGAGACATGATTAAAAAGAAGAAAAAAAAACCTCTGGGAAGTGATTACAACATTGACTTTTGTGCTAACACAGTTACTCAAAGCATTCATACCCTCAATTATGCAGACCATGTTCATATCATGCGAGTCTGTGAGGACTGACTCAGTTTTGGCACCAGCCTCAGGTGGATATTTGAGGAAGTGCAGGTTTGATGATGAGGGTGATGCCTTCATTTTTCAGCACTGAAGGTGCTGCATGGCTTAAAGAACATGATTTAAATGTATGATATGTAATACCCTCTTTTTCAGGACAAAATATTTCATTTTGCCTGGATTTCTGTTAAGCATGACACAAAAAGTGTTAAATCTCAACATTTCAAAACCGTGATGTTTGTAAATTCAAGCCCATAACTCACAAACTGTGATAACACAACTTAGTGAAAATAAAGCCTTATAATTACCCCCCTCAACTGTTTAAAAGCTAATATGACTTTTTTTTTGTTGTTCATTGCTTTTAATGTAAATTATATAATACACGATGCACGATACAGGTTGGTGTCTCTGTTATTTCACCCTCCCTCATTGGTTTGAATGAGCTCAGACTTTAGGACCCCCACTGTGTGTGTGTATGAATATATACACGGGAGCAGTTACTGTTAGAAAAGCCAGTGAACCAGCGTCTAGACAGGAAGTGGCCTCGCTACTCGAGTTCTTGATCACGGGGCAACCAGATGCATAAATCAAGCCTATCTCTGAATCCGGTGTCGAGTGTGTCCCCCCACATGTTATATTGGCCACATCTCAGCCTCCCAGAGCCTCCCTGTGATCCTGATAAGAAGCATTACCCAACACCCCCACACACCCACCAAAACCCCAAACCAAACCCACCCTGCAGAAACAGCTCCCATCCCACGCCTCTGGTCACGTATTAGTTGTCCCCAGTGTTCCATTATAGAGGAGCATCACTCCCCTCCAACAACCCCAGAGCCGCCCTGCCCGCCTTTCACATGAACACCCCCTCACCCTCCCACCAACCCCCCCACTCCTTCAGCCTATCTGTTGAAGGGAAACGCACTTCTCCTCTGCGACAATCTCTTCCAAATGACCCCCCCCCCACCTCCGCTCGAACACGCTCAGTGTCTTCCTCCAATCTATCAAACGGCGTGTATCACGGGCCTCTCCTTGCTACACCCGTAGGTCTTTGAAAGGGTGGGTGGGGTGGGGGGTTGGGAGGGGGGGGTCTGAGAACCTGATGGCCTCTGGGTATTTTTAGAGCCGCAGCAACGGAAATATTGCGAGGAAGGCACGAACGAGAAGAGGCTGGCAGCTAAATGCACAGAACGGCTGCAAAAATGTTTATAGTCTGGAACGCGTAGAAAGTCACAACAGATAAAAGTGGAATCCATCACAAAGCCACGATTCTTTTCCAGTAAAAGCCTCTGAATTTTAATAAAATTGTAAAAAATATATATATAGCTTTCCTGGAGGGAGTAATAATTTATCGGAGAGGTGGTGAAATGGACTTTCCATGTAGTGTAAATACATCCATGTACGCTGCCTTTTGGAGAACTAAAAAGGTAACACTGCTCAGCACCAATGACAAGATAATGCCTCTTTGCTACAGCCTGTATCAATTATCTCTCCTGAAGCCGATGACATCGTCTTAGCTTCTCCATAATTATATCCCAGATCGAGCTTTAACGCTACGTAGGGGAGGCAAGATGGAGGCAGATCCCCGGCCTGTTCACAGGCGTGTCCCATGACAAAGACATCAGCTTCTGACAGTTCAACAAAGAGGGAGGCAGCGGAGAAAAGAATACATCAGCCAGTGCAAATATTGACCCACTACCATGATTGCAAATTAGTTGCAAAAAAAATCAGAGAAAGAGTGACAGCCGCTAATCTGCTCATTTCACCCCCCTTCTGCTAAATTTTTCTGATAGATTCAAAACGCACATCTGCTCTGTGTAATGGCCTTTTCATTCTTCGAACTGAACTAGTTCTTTCCCTGAATTATAGTTTGGTTTTTGTAGCCTTATAATTCCTCTCTGATATCATTTATAATTTATTTTGATCTCTTTGCTATTTCCTGCATCAAGCCTCATCAGCCACCTCCTCACCTGCTCCATTCACCCACTATAGTCTCCATGGTTGTCCACATACCAATCGTCTCCTGCTCCCATTCGCACACCTGCTCTGTCGTCAGCTCCTTGGTTTCCAGACCCAGCTCTGTCCGGCCCACCAGCCTCCCTTCTGGTACTACTGTAGTTCAACTCCTTAGGCCCTGGACTCAGCTGAAACACCTGCCATACCTGACTGACCTGTTTTTAAACAGTTCTGATTCTACTACTCCTGAGTGTAAAGGAGAGTTACTGTGTTAGGAGTTAGAGAAAAAATAGTGAGTGCAGTTGAAGTCTTTGCAAAATTGTATTCACATCTTTGTGAATCTAATTATATTATAATTTAGGATTGAGGAAAAGGCAGTTCAAAGTCATTTTTTTCTTGTCCATCTCACCATTTTATGTTTTTGGGTGTGGAGATATAGATACAGGTTTCTGCTTCAAGTGAATGGAAATGTCTTATTGTTGCTCACAGCATTGAGCAATTATACATAATGACATAAAATAAAAACAGAAAAATCTCTCAGATGTTTTCTGCATAATCTGAAGACAACATGTTTCGGACTCTTCATTGGCCCAACTAAACAAGAAGATTCTGCAAATAAAAGCTGCTGTTTTGCAGTTTACTGTAAATTTCACAACATTCTGTAAAAGAGAAGAGAAACATTTTTTTAAAAGAAAAAATGCAAAAAAAAACAAAAACACAATCAGTTCAAGACAAACTGCAAACTGCACAACACGAGAAATATTAGTGTAAAAACAAAAACAAATTACAATGCTACCATGACATTACTGATGCAAATTAACAACTTGGAATTTAGATTTATTGAGAATTATGAGCATAACAACACACTGAGGGAACTGCAGTCACACATGCTGGTGGAAATGTCTTGTTTGCACATGTGTCCCTTTTTCTGCAGCTCTGCGTTGGTGAAACCTGAACGCAGCGTCCTCCGGTCACTGGAATGTTTACTTCCACATATGACTGGACACAGAAAAGGGCAAAATGTCAGACTCTCCAGGGGAGCTTCCAAGAATAATTTGGAGGGGATGGTTGGATTTCACTTAGAAGAGTTTGAAAGGAAAGAAGGGGTCAGAGGTCAGGGAAGGACGCACAATCAATTAAAGGGGAATTACATGTTTTATACTTATTTGCAAACAATATAAGTTCTAACCTGATTGAATCAGGCAGCTGGAGAAAAGGCCATCCATTGCAGCCATGAGTAATGGATATGAACATGGCGCTTTCACAAAGAGCAATAGATACGAGGCGGCTGGGATAAAATGGCACGTTTTTAATTGAATGTTGAGTCTGTAGCCCAGCACACAGATCTTTTCAATGCCCCATAGACGACTTATGATCAGCACTTTTCAATAGTTTCATTTTGCACGTTGAAATTGCCTCCATTGTTACGTGTCCTCACTTTGCTCAAAGCTTGCCTCTCCAGCCTATCAAGTTAAATATTAATTGCATGCCTCAGGAGGATCAGCTATCAGGCTGAAATCAAACACTGTAGTTCATCCCTTTGGTGACAACAGGAAACCTTTGCCTTTTCTCTGCACCTATTGTTTTCCTCCAATCTTTTTAACATGGCACTGCGTGGAACGTGTGTGTGTGTGGGTGGGTCTGTGGGTGTGTGCATGGGACGATATGAGTTGGTTTTGTCCCCGGGCAAAAAAATTCTGAAAAACACGTCAACCAGACAGCGATTTTACTGCAGAGGACAGGGCCTGATGGGAATCTCTGTATTTTTAGCCAAGTAAAAAAAGTTTGATGTGTACACAACGTAGTAATGACACAGATAAAATCACAAAAGTTCTCTGCTTTTCCATAAATCTGCTTTGATCTCATGCATTCCTGAGCTTTTTGTCTCCGTGTGTGTGTGGCTGGTTTGCTTTTAGCTTGTGTGGGGGATTGCAAGGTCAAGGAGGTCAAAGAGTTTGTGATATCACTGGGATGAAATGAGGCTAATGAAACCTTTCTGTTGGGCTGGAAAACACATGCGCACGCACAAACACACACACACACACACACACACGCACACATGCATCCAGACAGAAATGTAGACAGAGGGTGTGGGGAAGACATAGGCATGCCTGCACTTGCACATTTGCATGTATATGCTGAACACATACATTCTGTTTTGACATTTATGATAAGATTTTAATGACCAAACTAATCCCTGTGATGTGGGAACACGCTGATGTCATTAAGTTCTGCAGATGAGCAGTCAGATGATCACACAGGTCGTAAAAAGACAGTCTCCAAAGTTAACTCAAAATTAATTAATTAAAATGAATAATTTTAAAATAATATAGACATCGGTGTGTGCATGTATGTGTATGTATGTTAATAAACCACTGTGTGGAAACAAGCTGGAGTTTTGCAGCTTCAAAACAATGCAACACTGCAGACCCCCCCCAACCACCCCCCCAGGAGGTCAAAGTTAACCAGGTTAATGGACTGAATGAAAGACACACCGTGTTCCTAGGTCGCAGTCATTACTTTGGGGAGTACAGTTACTAATGATTGCCAAAACTTGTGTGAATAAAAGCAGAATGATCTTTACATGGCTCATCATCTGCTGCACTCGCGCTCTCGGTCCCTTGATAACGCCGCAGATGCTACTTGAAGGCGACAAGTCCAGCTGTCAACCAGGCCGAACAGCAAGCTAAACTGGCACAAGGTCAAGAGGCACGCCGGGAGATAATTTCAAGGCGACTGCCTGTTAAGCGTGCTAGATGCAGTGTGATGTGATAATTTATTGATCCCTGCGGGGAAACTCTATCTTTCCCTATACAAGCAGGTCAGCCTACACAGCCAGCATCCTCCAAAGCTGGGGGGGGGTTCAGAACTTTTTGCTCAAAGACACTTGAAAAAAACAGATGCCATAGTGTGCTTTGAATGCATACACGGAATGAATAGAATATGCATCTAGTGAATGTCGGCGACTGCGTGCCGCAACAGGCTCCTCCACTTGTGTGTAATTTAACACAGTGAGCAAGAGTAACGGCACTCCTTTTAGTGAACCGCCTCTCTGAGAGGTGATGAAAAGGATGAAGGCAAAGTTCAGAGGGAGGCAGTTCAAACAAATACTAAAGAGTTCCAGGATTGAAGAGCAGAGACGTCTCCACTGCAGATCCTCCGCGCAGCCCGACTTCTTGCTTTTTCATCTCACTTTGCATGGGCTGATGTGGAGCAGTCAGGTGCAATTTCATTCACACTGCCACCCCACTGTCACTTGTTAATGGGTTGTCCTGTGTGATATACTGATGGGAATAAAAAAAAAAACAAAGTAATTTCAAATCTCAACGTCACGCAGCATGTGTGAGTGGATCCTTCTATAACTGCCTGAAGGTATGGTTGTTATTGTAGGATGGCATGCAGACGATGGCATATGTGTGGAACCAGTTATATACTCAGCCAGAATAAAATAAAGCATGTGGCCCGAGTATGGGCTGGATTTACTTTGCCGTGTGTGACGCTGCCTCAGTCAGAGTCTGACATGCGTATGCAGGAATATGTCAGCGGGACAGGAAGACATGGAGAGAGGACTGGCTGAAATCACAGCACAGCGGATCAAGAGTATTGGGTGAGAAACGTGAAATAGCTCTGAACGCAAACTGAGATTTTCATGTTTCCTGTGGCCCAGACATGCACACGCTTTACCCTACTCTCCCCCCCCTCCTCTTCCAGCCACGCACAGAGAACGGCTCCTGAGAAAGCAGACAGAAAGTCGGCGGAGCATGAACAACACTCAAGTTTTCTCAATCCTCCAAGCGAGAGGCTCAGGTTCAGGCTTTGGTATGCCCCGTGAGTCCCCAGGATGCCAGACGGACATCCACTTTTCTGACATGCCGCCCCACACAGGTCCATCCTCTGAATATACAAACCAGCAGATATCCAGTGGGAGTGTAAGTGGGAGTGTAGATCAGCATGACATGTGCTCGGCCCCTAATCACTCACACGCTGATGATTTGCACGGTCAATAAATCAGATCAGGCAATCTGGAACTCAATCAGCCTCGGATCAATATAATCCTTTCACTCCTTGAGTCTCTTTCATGTGTAGCTGCTCACGTCTTGCACTGCAGGTCTTCATAATCCAATATCAACCCTTTTTTCTTTTTCTTCTTTTTGCACAGCGATCCTGACAGACAGAAGCTGAAATTAAAACAAACAAACAAAAAAACAAAACAAGAATAAATCTCTCACCCAAATAATTTCTTTACGTAGCCAAGAAGTCGGGCCCATAATTCTTGCAAGGCCCCATGGGGGCTAGGAATAAGATTGACTGGGCCAGAGTTTGGTAGTTAGAATGCTAACCTGATGGAAATGTCTTTGCTATTACATTGCTAACAAGTATTTACTTACAACGACCAACTAACACTAATAGTAATAACTGAACTTACCAGTTATGATGCTAATAAAAATAAGCTTTTGACCAACACTATTAAAGAGGAACTATTCAGGATTTTCTCTCAACATATCTCCACTCCTTATCCGCTGCAGCTTCCTCACCAACAGACCACACAGTCGCATCATCGACCATCATCAACACCGGAGCCCCGCAGGGCTGTGTCCTCAGTCATTTTCTCTATACACCCTTTACACAAATGACTGCATCAGCCACTCACAATCATCACAAGTACTCCAATGCACTGCCATTCTGCGACTGCTCAGTGACAATAACACTATTACTGCTTATCAACTGTTTGTTTCTAACTTATCTCAGTGGTGTACTGACAATTTCCTGGAACTGAATGTGGACAAAGCAAAAGAGATGGTCTCACTTCACACACACTTGGGTGGTTCCCATCTCCATCCACAACCAAACACTTGAACGGATCATTTCAAATGCCTCAAACTCACCACTGACAATAAACTAACATCCAGCATCACTGACATTCTGACCAAGACTCCATGTCATCCGCAAGCTCCCCTGTCTGTTGCCCCCCACCTCCTGTCTCGACTGCTCAACCCATCCTGCTGTAGGTTGTTCCCCCTATTTTTTCAACATGCTGTCCACCACCAACAAGAACACACTCACAAAAATATCGCATCCAAGACCACTAACCATCCCACACCAAACCTTCCAGAGCTCAATCACAGAGCTATCACACGCCTCGTACGGACAATAACAAATGTGTCTGGTGAGTTTTATATTTTTGGTGGTGTAGCCTACATGCTGTGCATATATTGTGTGTCTTATGTGACAGACTGTGAGAAAAAAAATTCCCTAAGCGACAATAAAAGACATCTAACCCCCAAACCTGATACATTAGCTTGCATTCCTTGACTGCACAAGTTCACACAGCCTTTTTACCTGACACAGAGAGCAGTGTCTGCGACTCCAAAGGTTCAAGTGACCAGACAGGTGCAAGTGAAAGGTCATTTAAAATGGAAGACCTCTCTTGCACCTTGACTGACGGCTAAGCGGTTGCCCAGAGTTGCACTTGTTGGAGTCAGTGGCTAATGATGCCGCAAAGGCAATGAGGAGTGAGAGGGTGGAGGATGTCAGTAAATGGCACCACACACGAAGCTCAACACACTGAATTAGTGTTACTGCTACTTCCTGCAGGGCTAGGGTTTCAAACACACACAAACATCCTTTGACAGGTGATGGGTCAAAGGGCTAATTTATCTTTTCTTTTTTTCTTTTTTTTAAAGATGCAATTTTGTGTGCCAGATCTGGATGCTTTGCCATTATTTGATGAACTGACCATATTACTGAGGTGAGGATTATTTCTAAAGATGTGTTTGGAGATGAAGAGACTAATATTTCAGTTCTTGTTGAAAACATAGTAATTACAGTGGATACCAGTCCTGCAGCCTTAAAGAAGAACTAATTTAATGTTCTTCTTGTTGGGAATGTTTTGAAACAAACAAATTGGTTTATAATGAAGCAGTTCATTTGCAAAAGCAGATAAGTGCCATTTTGAAAAAAATGAGTTGGCTATGTTTTTATTCTTGCATAGTGTTGTTTTCAATAAAACTTTATTTTTTTGTTAAAAAGTCATCAACTTTGACTGATATCATCCTATAAATTAAAAATTAAAAATGAAGATTCTGGAATTTTGCAAAAACTTTTCAAATGAACTCAGTTGGAAAAATTCATTTTCAGTTTTTAGGCATTTTAACGGTTCAACGTTAAAATGTGTAAAAAAATATGTAAAAATGTGTTGAAATGTTTTGCAAAGTTTTATAGTTATTGAATTAACCAAAATAAAAATTTTGATTAATTTTTACATTAAATTCATATTGTTTTATATGAGTGCTAATTGAGTCCAAGTGGACATGTCTGTAAAAAAAATGGTTCTTTTTGGCCCTAAGAAGGATAAAAACACTTGAGAAAAAAATCTTGACTAAGGCTAACATAATTCATGCACCATAGGGTTAAGCACAATCTATTGAAGTTGCAATTCTGACCCAATAGTAGAAGTAAAAAGTTTTGAAAGTCCAGTCATCATGTAGGGAATACATCTTGGACACTCAGCTTTTTGTCAGACAAAGAGGACAAAGCTGACGATATTGATAGATATTTATTTGTTATTTCCTTATTGTCATTTGCCAGGGTGTAGGCCTACCCCAGCCCCACACAGGGTCCGCTGGGATCAGCTCTAAAGACCCAACAAGGATAAGTGGCGGAGTTGATGGACTGATGGATTGATTTGTGTGTGGATCACAGCCACAAAACATGATCTATACTATTTGTGTGAGTCATGGAGCTCTACGTTGTCTGTAAACAATAAAAAAAACAAAAACAAAAAAAAAAGATAAGCAGCAGAGTCACAACATTGACAACACAAAGAAAAAAAAAGGCAATTGTTAATAAAATATTACTGTGTGGCACAGTGTTTTTTTCTGCTTTTCAGGAACTCCTCTCCAGAGACTGAGGAAGTCGTTACTATTAGCCTGTGGAGTTGTTTCAGTGTAAACTACTGAGACCATGTTTTTTTGTGTGTGTGTGCGTGTGTGTAACAGTGTTGCTCACTGATGTGCTTTTGAGTGGGTTTAGAACACTGGAGGCTCTGAGATGTATCGGCTGAATCAGGGATTGGCTACACACACACAATGCTTGTTAGGATACGTTTGAAGACAATACGAATAGAGATGAAGTTGTGGTAAATCATAGCCTCATCCTTTAATACAAAGAATATACACTTTGATTGTGTAAAGGTGTCATGATCTTTTAATCTAGATGTGATATGGGATCTAGCAACTCCACATTGACAAGACCTCTTTTTTGTTGTTGCAGCTAGATGTCATCAGTGCTAATGCTCTGAGAATAAAATGGAACATTGTATCTGTGGGTAGAATCACAGCACTTTGAGCTGCAGTGAGAACATTTCTTTCCCCTGTCCCCCTCCCCCTCCCCTCTACCACCCCCACCCCTGTATCTCAGTGTGTAGTCGCTGTAGGCCCTGCAGAGGTGACCTGCTGCCATGCTGCACAGCGTTTGTGTTGGTGGGGAAGGCGGGTGCGGTGCCAGAGGCATCTCTCTGACAAACAGAGCAGATGCCTTACACTAACAAACAGCCTGGTGGGGCTTGGGCGGCCTCCCCGTCAATCCTCCTCCTGCTACATCAACTCAAAAGTGCTGAGATTTTCACCCCGCTGCAGCAAAGACTCTGTGCCCTTACCGCTCACTACCACAGCCAACACGCAAAGCTCCCCCGACGGGTCACTTACTTTTATTTGTCTGTGATAAGCCGCTGCCTCTGTCACCTGCAGCTTTGGAGCTTCATATGATCGTATTTTTGGTCACTGGCAAAAGGCTATTGTGAATATGCAGCTTGTATTTATCTACACAAAGGGACCATTGTCAGAAGCTTATCCAGACATTAAAGTTAAGCTGTTTATGCACTGTGGGCTGCGATGACTGTAATCTCAACTGACTGCAGAAAAGTGTGGGGAGATTGCAATTTCACTGTTTTAAACTGAAGCACACAGTTTGCCTTTTCTTCGGCATTTTTTTTTAACTCACACATGACCAAAAAAGCTTGAAAGATCCTGGCTTAGCTAAACACAGCCACCACAACCCCCCCTCCAGCTTCCCCCCATCAGCATGTCCCCCATGTGGAGAATGTTTGTTGCTTTAATTGTTGGATTGATCCCAACTTCAAACAAGGACACCCACCTACTCACCCACATAACACACAAAATCCCAAAGCACATTCAGAATATCCACATTTATGCATAAACACACATAATGCTGCCAATACAGAGGCTGAAATGGAGTCTCATTATTAGGAGCTGTGGGTTCGGCCAAAGTGCATGAGATCGCCTTGGGCTTTGAAAAAAGACACAAACAGACATTTAATTAATCTATCATGAATTTTTCAAAGTTACACGCCTTTAAAGCTGAATTATTATTATTTTTTAGTGTCTTGGGTTATGGATAAATTATGAATAGAAACAGGCGCAGCTTGCATGCATTTTAATTAATCTCAGACTGCAGGGGAAGTGAAAAAAAAAAAAGAAAAAAGAAAAACTTTTTATCTGCTGCCAAGTGGTGGACCACCTACAGCAAGTGGAGCGACGCACACGCTGATGAGTGTCAATCTGGCCGCTGCTGCAAACCGTCGTGTACTGAGGTTTACATTGCAGCATCAGCACGACATTTACACACGCACACACAGAAATCCTACACATGATGTGGGACGGGAACATGAGTCAATACACAAATTATATTGTTGGTCACAGGTGAATCCCCGTGTATCACCTTTGATGCAGATCCAGTTTGGCAATTGTAGTTCGAGTGGCAGCAATGCACATCCGTGCCTAAACATATAATTACACCAGCTCTTGTACAAATCCACACGATCTGCTGTGCTGTCAGTTTTAATGTAAGTCAGTGTGCTGTAAGTCAGGACATTGTCAGTGTTAAAGCTTCTTGCCACCAGTTCCGTTCTCCTGCAGAACACCTTGACTGATTATGCTTCAGATTTAAAGTCAGGGTTAGTCGATACTGAGACACACTGTCAGGAGAAGTGAATACTCTGGACCCCAAGGTGGAACGGGGACCCACGATGGCCCAACATAATGAATTACAGCCCTAAAACATCCAATAAAGAGCAATGTTGTGGATCCAAACCTCCCCAGGTGGGCAACCTGATCATGTGCTATAGCAAGTGTTTTAAGGCATTTAAGGAACATCCATCCATGTGTGTATGTGGGGTGTGAATTGTAGTATTGGCTATTTGGCCTGGGCATCTGCACAATAGGATCATTACTGAACACTGCAGCAGAGTTTCATGTTCATTTCATTTTATTTTTCATTTATCTATATATTGAATTGGGGCAATGCACATTCATCAACATTGGTGCATTAAGCATCAGTGTAAATGCACCGGGCGTAGCACAAATGTGGCAAGGCGAAGAGGGCCCGGGCAGGGATTGAACCCACACCTCCCAGGGAAGAGTCATGCCTGCTTGCCAGTCAGCCAAAGGGACATCCCCTTGGGCAAGTGGCCAGGGCACATCATCAATTGGAGGCATAGTGACAGGAACCTCAACTGTCCCACAAATGCTAAATTTCAACGGCAGTCCCAAGGCAGGTACCTACATAACATGAACACAACCACACAACTACAAATCCTATAATAAACAATTGCAAGACAAGACATCTGCAGACAGATAAGAATGACCATTAACACAATTTACTCTTTGGTCATTGGTTCTTCTCTGGATGAATTCAGTCAGTTGACTAAACATGCCAATAGCTGGACTGATCGTAAACTGTCACAACAGTAGGTGCCCAAGTTTGAACGTGTCTGCAAAACAGCATTTTGCAAGAACTTTCAGGTTTGATTGCTGTAATTTTATTGTCATGACAAATTTGGTAACTGAACTGTTATCCGCAGGTCATATATGGCATTTAGTGATTGAGAAGAATGACTGACACAGCTGGAGGTATAGCCGCCATTGACTAATACCGCTAAGTTGGGATGTCACTTAAATTTTGCCCCTTAAACTCAACACTGCCAAAGTGTCCGTCTGTGCAGCCAAACACTGTAAGAGCTTATCTTACATTCTGGTGGAGTGTGGATCAGTCCTGGGCTCTGAGCCAGCTCACATCACCTTGGTGAACCATTTTAAAAAGGAAAAAGGCAAATTAAACTTTTCTGAAATCCTCGGTCTCGGGACTTAACAGGGATGATAGTGGTGATCTACATCTACAGGCATGTTTTTCCTGTGCTCTGAGCCTTGTCATTACAAACGACACAGCAGGAGGATCTTGACAGCTGCTCTGCAGAGGAATGCATCTCGTACGTGATGGATCTGAAGAGGCAGAATACCTGCCCGCACGTCCCCCCCCACGCTCCGTCTCGGCCATTGAAGAGACGTCAAAACAAATCTGATCACAGTCTGTAACCTTAGCTAAGCATAATGGACTTATTTCAGGTAATTTACCCTCGCTGGTGTTCATAACGGTTAAACACGCTTGAAGAAACAGCTGACTACAAGCGTTGGTCCTGACTGGGAGTTGCACTCAGATTCCTTTGTGATGCTAAGCTCTTTAAGCAGCGACTGCTGGCTATCAAATGACAATGTCTGTCTTCTAATGCCCATGAAACCTTGTATTTTTGGGTCAGTTTCCATTATTAAGTGAAACTCTGAAAATCAGTCATTCAGGGGGAGCTGGAGTCAGAAGCTGTCACCCAATGATTTCTCACAGTGCACTGGACCAACATTTGTTCGGTTCACTGCAGGAAATATTATGTATCAGAGAAAAATAAGCAACATAATGGCAGATTATAGCAATTACACCAAGTGGTAGATTACTGTACAAATACACCTTGCAAAATTGGCCCTGAGAATTGTGTTTGATTGGCAGCAGGAAGCTAGACAAGATGTTTATAATGAGAGGCCACACTTTGAACTTGGAATAACTTCAAAAAAATGCCACCTCACTTCAACTGGACTTTTCACCTCACAGCTAAGACTGAATGCGGTTCAGGAACCACATGGCCGTTTTCTCACTGAAGAGTGTCTCTGTGAACAGTTAAAAGAAATTTTGACAAATGGCTTGTCAACCACAGCAGTGGTTCTGTTATGATAACTTCACAAACGCTGAGCTGGTATAAAGTTTGGTATCAGTAATGATGAAGACATTTTAATGGATATAGGCTACACATTCCTAATTACTTTCAAAATTGATTTTTTTTTTCCAAATCTATTTTAACAGAGTTAAAAGTTGAAGTTTTTCTTATTTACTCATTAGGTATTGAAATCTTGAGATCTTGGCAAGCAGCGGTGATGTTACATCATTGATGAGTGGGCAATAAGCAAGCTAACAGCCAGGCGAGGGAGCACATTGTTTGAACAGGAAGTTCCAAACATTGACTATCAGTGTGTGATGTTGATATAATGATAGACAGTAATTATACAATACAGCAGTATAACATTACTTTACTTGGCTGAACCAAGCCTGAATCTAAACACCTTCTTTCAGTTGTCACTGAAAACCAAATTGCTATTAAGCGCCCTACTTTTCCCTTAACAGTGACAAGAAACTTTTTTAGTTTACACTTACACAAAGCAGATAGTGTTTTTCACAATGAGCAAAGCTAAATGTGTGGCCTGGATTTGCTAACTAAAAAAAAAGGCTTTAGTGTCACTCTGAGTTCAAATAGCATGGCTGTAATCTCTCCAAATGAACCTCGATGAGAAAAAAGGTTCCAGAGTCTGAGCAAACCGAAGTCAGAGCGACTGCACCCTCACAGAGAAGATAACCAAACACCATTTGATCCAGACTGTTGTCTCATTTACACACGTTAGCTGTCAGCGTTCCCACATGTCTGTATTATTACAACATGACAAACTAATCTAATACCATGGGAACGGGGTGAGTCTGGTAGCCATCTGCGGCCGTATGTAAGGTGGGACAGAGCAAAGCTACTCTATTCTCTCCGCCTCGTTCTGTTTCTAATAAGTCATCAAGTACCGTCCTGCAGGCCCCTCTGAGCTGTTAAGCTCTTGCTCAAACATGATCCTTGCCATGTTGGTGATTTGCAGGACAATTGGTCCACTAGGGGATGTGAAAAGGTCAGGCTGAGGTGCTTGTCCGGTCCCCCCCACTTTAAAGCTGATACACAAGCATCTCTAATCTCCCTCAGTGCCAGCGCTGCCGGCCACCCTAGCTGGGAATGGGAACTTCTGCTGTTTCACTGTCTCTCAGAGGACACATAAAACCTCCCAGTCTGGTCTGGATTCAGTAAGGGTGAGCTGCACACCTCAAAATAACTGACACAGTTTGTTTAAACCCACAGTTTAGTTGGTTTCAGTGCCAGTCGCACACACATGAGTGGTGCTGGTGCTTGTTAACTGTGCAGTAATTCAACCAAACTGAGTGCACCCCTGGTCAAAATATACATGCAACTATAAATCCTGATCTTTTAATTACATGTAATTTAGCTTCAACCCAACCCATTAAATGATTAATTATAATAATTAATGGACACATTAAGACCTTAAATGTTCAATTAACACAGTTCCAAAATCTAGACAGGCTTGGATACAACCTTCCCGAAAAACTTGATGGTCACTCAAACTTTTATTTCTCATCTATTGACAAGAGTTCGCAAGTTTAAAACACTGAAATTTATTGTAAATCTAAATTGTTGCTTGGAAAAACACTTTTACTGTGATACTTCAATTCAGTTCAGCTTGATAGGGTCTTGATTATTTCCTGGATTTTGATGAACAATAGTGTAAAGGCAGTGATTTTCATTAAAGAGCAAAGATTTGAGCTATCATTTATTTTATTCTCTATCACCTTCAGAGACTGAGAAATAAAGGTCTAAGTGACAGTGTTCATCAGATGAATCTAACAAGCAGTGATAGCTCAATGATCCTCCTCCTCCTCTTCCTCCTCCACACTATTGTCTCTCACCCTAAGCCTTAATAAGCTGGTTTGTTCGCAAGTCACTGAGTCTCTGTGGAATCACTGAATCTTTGTTGTTTTGGTTGTTTTCATCAAGGTAACTGCTGTAATCTGCTTCAATTACATTTCCTCTCACTCAGGTCATTAGCCACTGTCCAAAACTACGACCAAAGTTTTTGCAGCTCAAACTGCTAATTGAAATACAAGATCTTTCATTGGATTTTATAATTCCTTATCTGAATGTAAGTGAATCTCTCGTTTAATTGGTCAAATGTCATAAAAATAGCCAAATCATATGCTATACATTCTCTATCTGGTCTCATAAGAAAAAAACATGATGACATTTGATTTAAATAGAAAGATGTGCATCACATCCTTCTAAATTGGTTATTGAATTAATTAATGGATTAACTCCTGAACAAGTCCAGAAAACTTCTGCGTTCTTATTTATGGGATCAGTCATGTTGTTCGGTTCCTTGCAACAGGGAGTCTTCCTTTCATTCAGGATTTGGGTACAAACCTGCAGCCATAGTGCCATCCATAAATGTCATCTCCCCTACAGCTTTAACACTCATGCAGCCCCATCAAACACATTCCCATCAAACATACACCCACCTCCAGCTTTCACAGTCGGCACTGTGCAGCCACTGTGGTGGTCCTGGCTGGGCCCACACCAAATATGCTGGACCACATCTGATCCAGATTCATTTATTCTGGTTTCATCATCCAAAGGATCAGATGAGGTGCCAACATTCATCAGGCCTCTTTTCACGTCCCTGGGCCAAGTTTAATCTGCAGTTATGAGCAGAACAATGATTTTCTTCTTGGACTCTGTCTGTAGAGTCTTACATCACCCGTGTTCTTTGCACTGTCTGATCAGTCAGTGACACAGCAGTTTCCACAGAAGCACTGACTTGGTAAAGTTGTGTATAAAATCAACTTTGTCTCCCTCCTCCTACACCTTCTTAACCTCTGCTGCAACTGCGATTCAGCTTATGTTCTGTGTTATGTTCAATGTTGATGCTCCCCTCCATCTTTATAAGGTCTCACAGTCTGTTTTTTTATTGTTCAGGCAGGCCAGTCCCATGAGGAGCCTTTTAGCATTAAACACAACCCAGGCCAAAACTGAGGAAGCTGTCAGTCAAGTTGCCTGTGTATATATAGGCAAAAATCAAGAATTGGCCCCAAGGGGCTTAACAACCTGTACAGCATTAGGACATCCTCTGTGCATGGCAAAGAAAGAAAGAAAGAAAGAAAGAAAGAAAGAAAGAAAGAAAGAAAGAAAGAAAGAAAGAAAGAAAGAAAGAAAGAAAGAAAGAAAGAAAGAAAGAAAGAAAGAAAGAAAGAAAGAGATATGTATAGAAATAGAGCATTAAAAAGCTTCCTTTGGAAAAGTTGAAATCAAAGATCTTCAAAAATGTTGACACATCACAGTGTTATTACTACAATTGAAAATCAAATATTGTGCAGGAAGTTGCACTTAAAGTCTGATTTCCACTGTGATTATAATTCATAGAAAACATTTGTTGCAGTTTGGTTGTGAGGATAGGTAAAATGCCTACTTCCCTCCCTACCCCAAAGGGAAACATGGCCGCTGTGTTTTGCACCTCGTTGTTGACTGAACGAGACATAGAAGAGCAAGTCATTTTGCACTGGCTCTCCTCCTATGAATACTAATAAATATAGAGGTTTTGAAGAGAAAGATTTTGTTATTGGTCCGTGTCTGAAATGTTGTATCATAGAGCCCCTAACTGAAAGCTCCTAAACAAGCTTCATCAGGTAAAATATCATCTGGGGTTTTCTGCAGGAACTTTGGGGTGGATGAAAGTGAAAAGTGGGTGAAAATCTCCAAAGCAGGAACCGGCCCCCGAGGACGATCTCTTGGAATTTTGACGGGTGATAAATAAGGTCCTGCCTCGGGATAAATACTCCAAGCGTGGATCCTCCTGGATGGGACTTGAGGTTAATGCAACGCTGACTTGGGTTGATCAAAACGGCATTTTTAAAACCCAGCATTATTAGAAAGTGTCTACACTGCAATAGCAGTAAAAGACAAAACAAAAAGAAACTGTTGCAAATGATTATGTCGCCTCTAGAGTCTGGCGGGTCCTGCTCTGCACTGGAAGCACGGTGGGTGAGAAGAGTTTCTTTACCAGGAACTTCCTATGTGGAAACACAGCAATCATCACCATCATAGGCCCTGAATGGATTTGCATATTGTGTGGAAAGCCTACATTCCTCCTGTAATGGTATTGCAGTTTTAAAGGGGACCTGTGCATTGTTTTTACCTTAAGTAAACAGCGTCGGAATAATTGTGATTGTTGAATTACTTGTTACGGGGAGAATGGAGGCTCTCTCAACCTTGCAAGATCAGAACCTTTGACCTGCTGTCCAATATCTCAGCTTGTGAGAAACATGGACTGCTTCACTGCACTTGGATACAAACACACCAGGTAATCCGTAAGCAATTGTTTTTGACGGAGAAGACGACACAAAAATACACGTAGCATTGCCCACCATGGTAGACATCGCTCCACGAAAACAAATCCACGTGGCCAACGGGTGGAGGGATCAGGGATACCTGTACTGTACGGGGAGCTCAGTTGAGAAAACAACAGCAACAGCAAAACAGCAACCGGACCTGTAAAATGCACTATGACAAAAAAAATCTATTTTCACTCAAGTTGTTTTTTGTTTTCTTTTGTTTGCAACCAGGGAGAGCAACATAATTCAAAGCAGCAGCATTTGCAAGAACAGAAAAAGTGAAGTCTCTGAATTGTTTAATGTGTAAAACAAGAAAATCAGTGCGTGACACATTTAACACTGCCGAAACAGAGGCATATGAGATGATAAATGACATCTCGAGGCGGATCAGAATGTGTGCGTCTGCTTGTAGCGCTGACAGATACGAAGAGCGGAGATATTCAAAATTGTGTTCGCAGGTGATGTCGTGTGAATTACCGAAGGGAAACATTCATGTGATTTTTTTATTCTGCCAGCGGTGTCCCTGTCTGTTCAGAGGAGCCACCCCAGCTCACTCTTCATATGTTTTATGGATTTCTGTAACAGTGATAGTGATACTGACTATTTTGACAGTGTATTTTGTTTCTCCACTCTGCAGCAGGAACTCAGCCACTGTTATTTCAGCCCTGCGTGCCTCCACAGCAGTTTGCAGTGTGGGAGGGCACCTGCGGGGCTACAAATGATATTGCTGATACAGTGTTCTGGATGTCCCCAACCTTGATATGCCCGGGCACCTGCCTGTGAGCCGGCGCAGACCCCCCTGTCCTCTTTCGGCGCCTATAAATTTCGAGCAAGGGATTATGGGTTGGTTTGGCCGGCCCCTTTAGCCCCACAAAGCGATGGTTGGCCTTTGGCTGGTGGGGATTCCAAAACACGAGCCCTGCGTGCACGGGGTTGGCATGCTGAAACTGAGCCTGTGATTCAGGAGGCGGCCCCCTCCCCACCCCAACCCCCATCCCGGTGACAGTAGCTGCCCTGGTGCTTGACGTGGTGTCAAGCCCGCGTGCCATGGTGGCTCAGCTCCTCTCAGCGCTCCAGACAGGCCAGATCCAGGCTCTGACAGGCTTGGTCTGTGGGGAGAGTCTAAGTCCAGACGCTGCTCTGACCCTGCTGCCCTCTGTATGTTGTTTACCTTCAGGTGTTGGCACCTGCTCAAAGGGAAAAAAAAAACCCCAGAAAAAACAGGGATGTCTGCTTCTACCTTTCCCAGACAGGAATCAGAAATTGACATTGCCGGAGCTCATAACACCCCAGCCAGACCTCGTGGGCCCTGTGGGGCTGCCAAGAACTGACTGGAGCTTGACCATGGCTTAAGCAGGTTCTCCAGGCCAAATGGATCTGGATACAACCTTTACCTTACAGAGCAAGTTTAATCACAAGTTTGCAGCTCAAAGAAAAACTTAGACGTCCGCACCTCCACAACTTCAGACTGAATTATTGCGGATTTCAAGAAGATAATGAATGGCTTTCAGGTCATATAGAGCATGAAGGGAATAAATAGAAAGTAAGAAGAAAATCAGCCATGTTTTGGCTCCTCATGTGCACCCATGCTGAATAAACGCCTATGTGGGCAGGACCAACCTGCCACTTTGTTTCACCTTGCCTCAGTGTGAATAGGTTCTTTTGCATTAGTTGATTTGATATCATTCCCTGCCTTTTGTTCAACAATGTGATTTCCAAATGAGAATTTTTGACAGCACAATGCGGATTTAAATACATGTGGCCTTTCAAAATGGAGGTTAAAAGGACTGGACAGCAGCAAATACTATACTTTTCTTACCAACGCTTTACTGCACACTGCTCTATTCTTGGTGAGCATTAGCGCATGTGTAATTATGGAGAATTATTCAACGGGAGCATAATTATGCAAAGTCTTTTAAATGATGGACAAATCTGTGCATTGTTTTGCAAATGTGGTTGATGATTCTGTTATCTGTCCCGTGCTCGGCAACACCTGTTTTGTTTAATTAAAGCAAACTTTGACATGGGATTTTGACTGTGGCAATCCGCTGTATCATAAATACCATTCAACCTCAGAGAATAGCTGGAAAACGGCTGTCCACAGGTGATTTCTATTTCCATACGGACACTGTCTCACAGCTGTGTGGGCAGCAGCAGCAGCACACTCTAAGCAAGGTTTGAATTTCTGTGTCTTGGTTCGGAGACTTCTGAATTTTAGAATCCTCACAAAAGAGGGTTTTACTCATCATTCGCATTGTATATTCACAGTTATTTATTTATTTAAAGTATCTTCATGTTTATTTTTAGAAGCCCACAACTCTGTCGGTCCCGCCTCACTTACATATTCATATATACTTCCTCTAAAGTGGTGTTTACAGCCTGGTTTTGATTTAATTTCCCCCCCTCAAGTATGTCATCACTACATTCAAAAAGTTTTATTCAAGCTTGAGGAAATGCTTGGGGCTCCCAAGGGGAAACATGGGCCCCCGGTGTCCCCTTATACTGGTGTATTTCACAGTGAACCCCTTAAACCTCCCATTATAAGTGTGGATGGTGACAGATAGTGTCTGGAGACATTAGAGAATATGTGTAAATTAGTTTCTTTGCATGGGCCCCCTCAGATTCTTGGATCATCACTGTACGGACGCAAAACAATCATCTGATGCTGACCTCACAAACTTTCCTACAGACCAGTTGGCTAACAGCTGTTAAAGTCCACATGAGGACATGCCTAATTTTGCGTACAATCAAATTATTTTCTTGAACTTTTACATCCCTCCTCTGAAATATATCCTGTTTGTCACAACCTCTGAATGACCTGTAACAGGCTAGTTCTGTTGACACTGTGTGTTTATGCTAACTCTATACCAGGGGGATGAACCAACATCTTTCCCACTGCTAGCATAACTGCTACTTCAGCTCCAGGTTCAGTCTGCATGGTCTCATGCTGTGTACGAGACAGCTCGGAAACCTTGACTTTTCTGACCTCCTACTTGAAAAAGTGCAATCGAACGCCAACTCATGTCAGAACTCCCACTTGGGAAAGTCGGAGAAAGATCAACTTCTCAGAGAATCAGTCATCTGATGTCATACAACCCGCGCAGAACCACGCTGTCAAGGGTCAAAATTGATTAAAATGCATTTTAAATGCCAAAATACATTAAAACATTAGGAAATATATAAGACAGTAGAGCCCACAGGTGGTGCTTCACGCACATTCAATGATATTGGCTAGACAGCAATAAGCACATGTCACTGCATAGCACTCTTCAGGGCATGTTTAGGACATCTTTAATCCCAGTTCCAGCTGTGTAGCAATGCTGAAGTTAGCACTTGGTTCAATCATTGTGTCTAGTGACAGCAATACAGTGAAACTGTGTACTATAGTTTGAGGCAAACATCTGCCCCCTAAGGCCCTAACCCTTACCAAAAGTCTAAACAAAATGACTCATTCATTCAAAAATGTTTGCTTTAGTTTCCAATGCGCAAAAACAAAAAACAGGGTAGATATGTTTGGTCTAATCCAGGTGGCATTTATAATGTATTTGCTGTATTAAATTTAAAAATCACTTCACCAGGTTGCAAAATGCACCTATTTGTTTATCTACTCTATATTCAGACAGTGCAAATTTATGCAATAGTGAAAAGAAATAATGTAGAATGCCCAGAATGAGTAATGGCCTACACCACCAAACACAGTTTACTTCTCTCAACACATACACTTGGCTGGTGGTCGAGGCAATAATTGTGGTAGAACTAGCAGAAGCCTGTATAGGTACAAAATACACGGTGTAGTCCTCTCCAGCAAAATGGCTTATCTGCACTTGTGACAGAATCATAAATAAATGAGTTAAGGTGAGAAAATAGAGGTGTAGGCATTTGGATTGTTCTTTTGCTTGAACTGTAGTGTAAGTAAAAAAAAAAAGTGTCATCCTATGTCTGCAAATATATTCCCCCTGGGGTCAAAGTCAATAACCCATTACATGGATTAAAAGCACCTCTTCTGTCCTTCACCGTTCACTTCTGGACAGCAAATAGCTTCTGATTTTTATTCATTGGTTTCTATCACAAAGAAATAGTTGGTAAAGAATGTGTCAAAGCAATTTACTCCCTAACATACACTCCCACACAGAACAAGACTGCTGTTCGTTTAAGCATTTGGACTTCCTGACTCACAAAGAGATGAGAAAAAGAGAAAAATCTCTGTCTTGAAGGAAATCTTAAGCAGATGCATAGAAGCAGGAAAATCCCCCTGGATAAGCCGTTATGGTGTGAAACCCTCTCTCTGGTTATGAGCTGACAACACACTACCTTTTATTAAACATGGGTTTCATCTGTGACAGATCTAGGGAGGTATTTCAGAGATACACCACAGGTTGCATCTAACCCAAGTGCCAGAGCTGCACGTAACGGGCTATTCACAGCATTTAAAGAACCGCGGCAGAGAAATGAGATGAGATTTGAGCCTCCGTTCTCACCTTTGGAAATCGAGGTTCATGCCTGACAATGTATTTACCACTTTCTATTTGCTCAGTGCACACTTGGCTTCTAATAAACTTATATTTGTCAGCAGTGCAACAGTACACCTACACGATCCAAGAATCCTTTCAGAGCGTTAAAAGATCTCATCCTCTGCATGTGCACTATCAAACGTGTGAATGTAAGATCACAGTGAAAGGATAATCCTGCCGTATAACACGTGTAGTCTGCTGTTGTTATTGAAGCTATATGTCTTTTTTTTTTCTTTTTTTTTCGTTAGACCTCCCTCCTTTGACTTTGAGATTCCTGCCAAAAACTAAGGACCAAAAGTTTTGAACTTTATCTTACTTTTATCTCCAGTACAGAGAGAGGAATGATGATGGATGTAACTCACTGACGTCACACACTGGTGGCTGAAGAGAGATTTTGAAGCTGAGATTGAGCTGCTCTACTGTTGTCACCGTGGCAGCATTTAATTCTACTTTCCTTACTTGTCCCCCAAAAAGGGCGGAGCATCCCAGGCTATGGCAGTCTGAAACAGTCAAGCCCTTAATTATGGAGACTTCACCCACAGTTGCCATGGTGGTGGAACTCAGCTACAGCGACTTGCAGGCAGGTAGGTAGTAGGTTGTACAACTGCTTTATCTGTTCAAAACTGTACTGTAAAGAAGCCTTTCTGTATTCTAAAGACCTACTGTATTACAGCAATGTAAGTTCATTAAGTACAATGAAGTTCACTTCCCTCACCCTCATCTACACAGTAACTTGTAAAAAATCAAGCTAGGTGGAACTTCGGCACACAACTACAACATCCAAACTTGGCTAACCCAGCTGTTTCTTCAATCTGTCCACACTGAAAGTAAATTCAATATGCTTATTTGCCCATGTAGTCCACAATATTCACCCCACTCCAAAGTTGTTAAGGCAAAGCAGTGATTTATTTAGCCAATTAAACTTGGGGATAATTAGGTGGAGGTGGGGGGGGGGGATTGCTGCTGGCTGGGAAAGGGTCCAGTATGCAGAGGTTAATGATAATCCTCTTTGAGATAAGTGCCATGTGACCAATGGGAGTTCAGATTGGAGTGTCTGATCCAGCAGACATCGTTGGGGTCTCTGAAGTGCACAAATGAGCATTGGGCGAGCACCCGGCTGATTCACTGTAACTCCCAAGTGTCACGCTCATTATTGTAATGTCTTCTCCACACTACAATACATCCTGCCACTTATTTGATCATGTTTATTTCAACCTGATTAGCATCAATGCTTTTTTTTTTCTTTCTGTAGAAAATTATGAATAATGGAACATGAAAATGCAATTATTCTCTCAGTGCACATGGTGAGCGTTGATTAATTGAATGAAGAGAGACACGGCCTCCAGTGCAGTGTGGCTTACTAACAAACATCACTGGCCCTGCAGATCTCAACATTATTGACAGCTGTGCATTTAATGGAATGATCAATGTCTAATCAGACAGATTAAGTGCTGATTTTTCCCCATGCACTTACTCAAAATTCACCTGATATTTTGTGCTGTAGCATTTGAATATACAGTAGATTATTAAATTAATGAGTGATACAAATTCAATACAGCATTAGATATAATCATATGCTGAGTTTAGGTCAAAGTTTAAAGTAGCAAATAATTTAACTCATTAGCTAACCACTACACAGTTTTCTTTTCAGTTGTACCCGGGAGGTGTGGGTTCAATCCCCGCCCGGGCCCTCTTCACATTGCCACAATATCAATTGTGTAATCTCTATTTTTATATCTTTAACTTTATTCTCTTTTATTGTATGTGTTGTGTGTCTGTTGTTGTGTTTGTCTTTCCCATGGACCTTGAGTCTGAAATAAAGAGATATTATCATCCAAGTTTTCTGAAAGTATGACCATCACCAAAACTGAACATGTTCTAATGGGTCATAGTAAAAACACAAAAAATCCTCAAGATTGCATCTTTAAGTCAGTCTGCCACCAAATGAGGTAACACTGACCGAACCACTGACTCACTGATACCACTTAATCCAGTTCTTACCATATATGGCCATCGGGGTTGCCAAAGATCACAAAACAGATTTGACATTACTATGTTAAGAAACCCTGTCTGCTTGAACAATGTGGCTATTCCATTCAAATACTGGCATGTACTGTTTGTTTAGTACAACTTAGAGTATTTTTGTTTTGTGCACTACACAAATGTGTGTGTGTTTGTAGTAGACATATCAAGTAGACGCTTAGCCTATCTGGTATTACTTGTTTGCTCATACACAGTCCACACAGCAACCACTTAAAGAAACAAATCAGGATAAATGAACCCAATTAGGACAGATGAAGTTGGTAGTGTAGATTTGGGATGCGGAGTAGTGTCTAAAACTGCCCTCTCCTCCCTATGTACTGTAGTACACTATATAGTAAGTTCATCATTTTGTAGTGCTGTCCAAATGTAAAGTGAAAATTCTACCCGATATAGTGAACTCACAGTTTACCAGAATGCATGGTGAAAAACTGTGTACATCTGATGCCAACTGCACTGCACTCAGAAAAACATGCAGTGAAAATCACCTGAGTAGTGCAAGAAAGATAGCAGGGGCAGACCAAAACAAACAGTGTCATGTACTGTAGCCTATGGTCGTCACACATACTGTATGTATGCACACTGCCTGTACACATGTATGTGCACAAGTAAATATAGAACATACAGGCATAATCTAGACAAAAATGTGCATTGACAAATAAACCTAAAGGATTGTCCTCTAAGGTTGTGTTTGTTAGTAACTTGACATGAGACACATGAAGTCTCATCATTTCATACAGTACATTAGATCATAGATCAGATCTGTATTGTAAATGCACCATTGTAACTGTTTACTCAGAATCATCCTAACAAGAGACAGAATCACTGCCACTGTGACAACCTTCCAGAGCAGTAAAATAAAAATCCTCTCACAGTTTGATAAACTACTGCACAGGGTTTTAGTGTCACAAAGCCTTCAAACTCAAAACTGAACCAGGATCAGATTTCAGTAATAGAACATGAAAAACAAGTCTCCATCCACAGAGCTGCTGCTCACTGGATGATTTTATTTTCTCACTCTCGGTCTAAACTTCAGAGACTGTGCAGTTTCAGAAAAACTCAAATCAGCTATTACGCAACAAAGTCACTGAGATCAGATTTTCTCCTTATTCTGATGTTTGATGTGAACATGTAACTGAAGCTCCTGACACATATCTGCAAGATATTATGCACTGCTGCTGGATAGTTGCATGAATAAGCCGGTAAACAGGTGCTGTAAGTAGTGCTCAGCTTGGACATCTAAGTAGTGTAATGTTGTAAATGAAAGGTAAGATGTAGCAATATGCTGAAAGGGATAATTCCAGAGGCTTCAGTCTGCTAAAATGTATTAGCATTTTAGCAGACTTTAATTTATAAGTTTATGCTCATAAATGCTAATAATTTAATAATAAACGGATCAATGGTACACTCACATCCCATTTAGTCTTATTAAGTTATAAATGTTACAGAAGTATTAAAACATTTGAAACATTTATTAGAACAGTTAAAATCATTCATTATGGATTATCCCTGAATCAAATATTTAAAAAAAATCAAATAATTATCCACTTAAAGATGCAGTGTTTTCATCAAACATTTTATCACAATGCCCTGCAGTGAGAAAAATGTCACATGTTAATATCTTAGGAAACAGGTTGTTACCTGTGTGTGCAGATCTGTTGTTTGTGTATCTATAAAGCAGCTGTTCAGGATCCACAGCAACACAGTGACTCAGCTTCACCCAAAAACAGAAGAGGCACACCTCAGCTTTCCTGTTACACACTGTACAAACAGGCAGGAATCAGGGCAGACAAGTGAGTAAGGGGGGGGTCACAGCTACTGTAGCGACACGTCATGAATGCATTAGCTGCTGTGAGGTTAAGATGCAGGTCTGGACTGGAGGAAAGTGAAAAGTCAGAGTTTGCGTGATCATAATATTCCATGCTGTGGGAAAAGGCTGATGTCATGTGTTTGGTGTTACCCAGACACAGGACTTAAACAGAGTCTGCTCATGATGACAGGTTATATGATGCACTACTGGGTCTCTCATGTGCTTATAACTGAGTAAAACAACATTGTGAAAAGTGTGATCTGAGCCACAGGTGGACAGAGTGGCAGACTGGTCTATTGCATGTTTCTTCCTGTGAACCCCACCCTACACCCCCACCTATTCAGCAAGGCCTGTGGAAAGTGTGGCATTCTTGAGCCAGCTTCCATAGGTGGACCAGCAACAACCCAAACAAACAAAGGAAATACTGTGAGAGGAGGAGCTTGGACGCTTATTCTCGGACTCACACGGCATAGCTCTCCTTACTGTAAGACTTCCTGCAACATGAGCACAGAGAAAGAGCCTCAATAACAATGATAGTTATAATAACCCCATGGTCATATTCTATCAATTTAAAAGTTGGCAGATGCATTCTTAAGTGAATGGAGAAAAGGGAATTTGTGTTCACCATGTACGCTTATATAGTTAGGCTATATATTACCTATATTGTGTTTAGTACGTAGTTAAAAAAAAAAAAAACAATAAAGATTTTACTGTATATTATTTGCCCACTAGCCTCCTACAATTTGGGTCTTTAAGATATTAAATGCAGCCATAATGCAGTTGGCAGTTTTAAACCAGGCAGAACAAAGATCCCTGAACCTCGACTGGAAATGTTGTTAATGCTGTGACAAAACAGGATACATCTGAAACAAAGAGCTAAAAAACACTTTAATGGGTTTAGTTTCCTTTCCCAATACTCATTTGAACTTGTATAAATAATAATGGGTGGTACAACCTTGTTAAAACACTTCATGTACAGAATATTACCCCACAGATTGCATGTGGACAGCAAGGAAAAAAAAAAAGAAATGTGGATCCTGGAGAGTTGGTCAACCTTAACACTAGAACCGCCAACATTCCATGTTAAGAACCGCTGTCATTTTGACAAAAAATGGTAAATGGACTGCAGGATAAACATTCAAAACAAAGAGCTTCAAAAAAAATAACAAAAGTGGTTGCTACAACCAATGAAACACACAAATTTTTGAATTCATAAAAGGGATTGTCATTGTTATGTTCAATGTTTATGAGTAATATTAGTTTTTTATCTGTTTGACCTGTTTTAACTGTTTGACAACTTTCTTATCTGAACTGTTGTTTGTGGGATGAGGTCAAAATGACTAACTAACTAAATAACTAACTATAACTAACCTGGCAAACTGAGTGACTAAATGGAAATTATTTAGCATTTGATTGGAAAATCAATTTTATGTTTTTATAAATAATCTATATAATGGGTGGTGTATATGAATGTCAACCATAAAGTGTTTTGAAAACACTTCATCCATTTACATTTTTGAAATAATGGAGGTCAAAATGACCCCACAGATTGCATGTATCAGGACATAAGATGATGTAGAACACACTTTTAGGAAAAGTCAAACTGGGAGATCCTGAGTTAGTGTATTTTAAGGTCAAAATGACCTCACGGCGGTTCTAGTGTTAAAAATCCAGCAGAAGACGATTTCTTTTCCACTTTATGAATAATATAAACATGCCCATAGTCTATTGAATTACTACATGCTTTGTGACATGTTTTTTCTTCGTTATGCCTTTAATTGAGAGGACAGCTGTAGAGAGAAAGGAAATGGAGAGGGGGAAATGGGGAAATGACGTGCAGCAAAGGGCCACTGTTTGATTTGAACTGGGGCCACTGCTGTGAGGACTATTGGACACCTGCTCTGCTGAGCTAAACGATGCCCTGCTTTATGGCATGTTTTAAGTAATTAAACAATCAGATTCCTTTCTCTTGGCCTTATTAACCTATGTTTCTATAGAACTGCACATGAGGCAGTGATTGGGGGCTGGGGTGAATTTGAACTTCTTTGTTTTGGAGAATTTTGAATTTACCTCAACCATGTGTGAACTCAACTTAGTGCTTGTGGTAAGTGCAAATTTGCACAACCGTCATGTGGTCATTAAAGTGTTTTGTCCCATTGGGATAAAATAGGTTGTATCTTCTGGGGAGCAAGAAAGAGATTTTTTTTCATTTTTTACAATATCGCTTTGGCATTTTATCCTTAATGTGCTATAGAGGGGTCATATACATCATCAAGAATGGTCCTCTGGGGATCATTAAGTCTCTCCTGTTTCACAGCAATCTGGGCTGTACATGTTGAGACTCCCCTTTGTTGAATGGGCAAACCTCTTGAACAAGAGCAGAAATCATCACCGTTTATCAGGCAAAAAATGGTATTACTTTCCTCTGAGAGAATCTTCATATCTTCATGACCTGCAAGCATTTCTGGAGCAGTGGCCTTTTAAAGATCATTTTCATGGCATTTCTCTTTTATTACACAATTCACAGTCTGTAGAAATGTAAAGAGAAACGGGGAGATAACAGCATCAAAGGTCTAAAGCTGAATTTGTACCTTCGACATTACAATTACACCTCAGCCACCGGGACATCCCACAAGAGGTCTTTATAAAGATTTTGGCCCCTGTCCCTCTAGACTCCATAGCTTGTTAGTAAGTGGCCCACTTGAAGTTTGAATAGATTTTTTGCTATTTGCCAGGAAAATATAACCCAGAGTGAAATCCAAAGGGAAAGCTCGGAAGCCACAGAGCATGTGCTCCAATTCTTGTGATGACAAACTGCAGGTAAAAGTAAAGTTGACAAGAATCTGATGGGATGTCTGAAGTGCTTAGTGCTGCGAGACATCAGACAGAGGAGTGATTGCATGTGACAGATGTCAGTGTGGGATATGTGGAATTCTAAACAAATGATTATGAGCGGCAGTGAAAGACAAGTGGGTGCAGGGAGAGGAGGAAAAACTCATCTGTGTGTGTAAATTCTGTGGGTGGGACGCACAAAAGAGTCAATGCACCCTCTCTCACACAGCTCGCACTTTCGCGTTTGAGTGTCAGTGACAGGCCATGAAAGGAGAGAATGCTGAGAGAGATATTCATCAGGATCTGAAAGATGAGAAACGATAACAACAACAAGGTCAGGGACAGGAGAAGAACAAAGTAGCAACAGGTTTAGTTTAAAGGGAAATTTCTCTTAAGAATGTACTTGTGAAAACATGTCAAACCTGATCATAACCTGATAGATAAAACAGGTTAGTGACTTATTTTTTGTCATAAAACTTGAAAAATTGTAAATGAATCTAAATCACACATGTTCAGAATACAAGTTTACATACTTTAATAATGGATCATAGGGCAGTTCTGGATAAATGATTTAAACAGGGGTGTAGAAAGGGTGTTGGGAGAATGGACAGAAGTAAAGGCAACCTACCCATCTCCCAAATTCTAAGCACTTGTACAACACCCACATACTTCATATCTCTTAATGTGCTCTGATCTTTATGATGTTGTGATCCCTCTTTTTTTATCCACTATATCCTCATATGAGTACTGAGACCATGGTACTCTGTTGATATAAAGTAGCCATTAACACAGCACCCACTAAGGTGCTATCAAGGAGTAGAAGCAAATAATCCTTCTGCCTGAAAGTTAGCTGCAAAGAAAATCTAGGGCTGATTTCATACAGCAGATAAACAAATCAGAGCAGAGACAAATACAACACTGTCTGATATGTGTTGCAGTAAAAGACATTTCAAGTATGCGCATTTTTCAAATAACTTTCTCTTGTAGTTGAGGCCTTTTGTGAGGTTGTTCACTTAAAGCTGCAGTAGGTATGCTGGAGATGTGCACATGTTTGCCAGACTTTTGACTAAGCATGGATTCATAGTGATTACACCAAAATCCAGCCCCCTATGCATGCAAAGCCACGCCCCTAAAACACTGGAATGCACTGTTGGACCACCACCACTCATGTAAACAAGAGTGGGACATGGCAATGAAGCACAGCAATACAGCGCACCTGTTTGACAGAAATACAGTCACCACTGTGTTGCTTGTCCTTCAGTTAGCTTAGCCACCATCTTCAATGAAAGCAATGCCATTTTCTTGCGTTCAACCTCTTTTAGGGTGTAGCTTTTTCTGCTGCCATCTTCCTTTTAAACTTACACTACTTCCTCTTCTTTCTCTGCCACTAGTTTGACTCGGTTTTTACACTATAGGGTTCCCTAGACTCCAGTACACATGATAATTAGTGAGAATATTACTGCCTGGATTCCCTATGCAACAGAAGGTGTCTCTTGTTCTGGCAGGCATGGATGTCTGCAATCTTCTCAAATGACAGCTTTGAAGTCAGATCACCCTCAGTGGTCAACAGGAACTCTCTCCTGGGCCATTGTAGATCTCTGCCAGTTTCTAATCCTCATCACAGAGGAGAAACTTCTCTCCAATGCTGTTGATCCAATTGGCATATTTAAATCCCAACATGCACTTTTGGCTACAGCCACTAGGTTTTGTCCACGGATTCATGCTGTTGGTGCCAGATTCTGACCCCACCATGAACTTCTGCTGCTGTTGCCCATCAAGGTGTTGTGCACTCAGAGACACAGCTGAATTATTGTAGCATGTCTGGCCAATCTCCTCTTATCCTGCTCACCACCACTGTATTTTTCAGCTGCTGCTCACTGTATGATTTTCTTCTGCTTGTCTTTGGCATCATTTTGAAAAAAAAAAAAAGCCTCCAAAGTTCTGTGCATCAAAATCCCAAGAGATCATCACTTACACAAATAACCAAAGCAGCCAGTTTGGCACCACAGTGTGGTCAAAGTCATTGAGGTAACATATTTTTTCTGATGTTTGATGACAACATAAACTGACCAGTAGTGCTGGATTTGTGCAGTGCACTGCTGCCACACAACTGATTAATTGCACAACTGAACAGGAGCGTCGGTGTTCCTGATGAAGTGCTTCATGAATGTAAATGTAAACAAAATGGCCCCATAACGCAAACTTAAACTGCTCTACAATGACTGACAGAACCTGATAAAACACACAACCATATTTAGAATTTTGTTTAGGTATTACAATACTGCTTATATAAAACACAGCTGTGCTACTGACAGACATTCTCAGCGTTTATCAGCATAATTTTGTTTCCTGTGTGTGATGCTGTACTAAGCACCGAAAGGTTGTAATGATTACTCAGAATATGTTAAATTGCTTTCTTACAACTGAAAGTAACACAGAAAAGATTGTTTTTCATGTAGTCTTAGTACAAAGAGTGTCAATACTGTATTGGTACAAGATAATTAGGTGGATGGCTGAATAACATGTGGCAGAATAAGGTTAATGAAATCATTTATGAATCTTCCAAAAAAAGAAATAAAATAAATTGCACATCCATCCACTTCCATAAAGAAGCAATGTGGTGTTAACTGTATCTAGACAAGAGATTCAGCCACCTTTGTTTTTATAAGTGATAATAAGTTATAATACATAGAGTCAGAGATTGAATAGAGATTCAAGATTGGAGGCTTGTTATGGCCCCAAAGCAAAAGAGGCCAGTAACGTAAATTAAGGATGCTTAGTTACTTTGAAAAGCAATGATCCAAGCTTTATTAAGTTGACTCAGGCAAAAGAAATATATAAATCAAAACCAAAGAACTCAAAAAGGAATGTAGGTGTTGGCTGAACAAAACAGAAGGGAGACAGAGGACAGAGACCGACGACTGTAGAATCACTCTCCGCCGCCAACTAAAGCTGCCTAATGTCCGAAGGAACTATCTGAAGAGCAGTAGGAGAGAGCCGAGAAAGAAGGACGCGCTGAACAAGGCTACAGTGAGTGGATATCGGAAGGTGAGCTAGCTGTCAGTGTTGAATGCTAACTTAACTTAAGCTGCTAACGTTGGCTATAGCAACAGCAGAAGTCACAGATTTTAATTAGGAAGAGTTCTAAAGCACCTTAAGAAAGATCTCAACACAACACTAAAGTTCTAAAGGTCTAAAGTTATGGCCATACCCATCAGCTCATAAATGACCAATAGAGAACAACATCAATTAAAGGTAGAGTATATTTATTTGACCATGGCCTTCAAAGCAGCCACTAGGAGTTGCTGAAAAGACTGGAACTGAACACAAAAGCACAATTTGAGCTCAAGACCAATGGACTTCAGTTCAATCACCCTGACCTTCCCATTGATGTCAGGGTGAACCTTGGTGACAAGAGCCATGGGCCACTGGTTTCCTGAGAGACTGTGAGTAGCGCTAACCTTCTTCCTTGATGTTGGGTTCTTGCCACTTGTCTCAGCCTCGAAGAATAGGAAGATATTCTCGCCTCTATCTCTCCCTAAAAGGCGTTTGCCAAGAGCTGGACCCGTTCCCATTGCTGGCGATAACAGATCTGCATTCTCAAAGGAGCCAGGAGGAGGAAGAGGGGTGAAGACCTTCTGTGTTTTCATCGCCGGAGTCAGAGGAAAAGGTGAGTCGGCATCGGCTGAGATGTGTGTGAGAGGTCTTGCATTTATTATCGCGGTAACCTCGGCCATATGCATCAATCCTTATCCATAAAGATGAAACGTAATAGCTTCTTACAAACAGAGCTCCCTCAAGGCTCAACACAGACAAAGGCAGGGGATTAAACACAGAGTTATTGAGCATACAATCTCAAAACAAACGCACTGTGATCATACATGACAAATACATAAACAACATCATGTAAATTCAAAGAACGGTGATCTAAATCCACCATCTTTTGTTAACACAAGACAACATTTGGTGATGTTGTTAAGGAATCATGGATATTATTTTACTATTCCACCACCTTCTTCCGATTAGGATTACTCAGGGCCAACTGTACAGAAGGGCTTTAACTGCTAGGATTATTCACAGGTCCTCTCATTAAAAACAAAGGGACTGCTGGACAAAAGCTGTTTCACATCGAAAATCAATCTATATTTCTTTGACTCTCATGTGCAGACACAGGATGCCCTGGAGGGGCTGAATTGTGGTCAATATTTGCAGTGCATTCCTTTAAAAAAACTTAACATCCAGACTTCACTTAAATCATTTGTGTGTTATAGTTATCACATCCAAGAATGGTTTTTGCAATTGATTAAAAAGTACATTTTGACCACAGACAACCATAACACCAACACAGTCATTGGACCATTACCTCTGGGAATCGGGGATTCCTCTGGGTTTAAAAACTGATAGACATAATACACAAGGTCAGGTCAGGTCAGGTTGTTTTTGTTTTTTGATAATGTAATACAGGAAAGTTACACATTAACCCAAAATGTAGATTTTGTCTTCTGTTAGTCTATCTAACACAAAAACATTGACAGACTGTGTTCCATTGGAGCGCATCAGTGGTATAGTGGTCTT
This sequence comes from Decapterus maruadsi, assembly GCA_030347415.2. Lineage (NCBI taxonomy): Eukaryota > Metazoa > Chordata > Actinopteri > Carangiformes > Carangidae > Decapterus > Decapterus maruadsi. Next base: position 9,584,548 of record CM064891.1, on the reverse strand, counting down.
TTTAATGACTAATAATTGTATTATTGACATCAGGTTTATATAAAACATTACACATTTAGCTAAGTTGAATGAATAGAAACAGATAATACACAAAGACCAAAGAAAGAAAAAAGAAAAGATAAACACAAACAAAAATCCTGGCAGTCTCAGCCTGTTAAGTCCATTTTCACTGATGAATAAGTGAATGGAGTCAATAATGGGGGCAGTGAAAGCATATCTCCATAGTGCACTTTTTTATTGCTCAGCAAGCTTTTACATCAGTAAGGTATTTTCTCGGCCTGCATGAGCTCTGCAGTGTTATTGTTTTCTGATATTGGATTCAAATCTTCAAATGAATTTATATATCATACTTTCTGTAGAGAGCTTCCCACCCAGCGGCGGTCAACGTTACAGTAATAATGAAGCACAGCAGTCCTTTCACTCCACTGTTTAGGCAATGCTTTTTTCCTCCACAATAAACAGTACAGCAGGGAAATGACCTCTTTACTCTTGACCATTTAAAGCCAAGTGGATGGATGTAATGTGCATACACACAATATGATCAGCATGCCTGTGTGTGGATTCACGCTTGCTCTACTGTTTCCTCAATTCATCACATATAGTAATAATAATGATAATGATGCTTTTTATTTATGTAAAGCTCATTGTCAGTTACAATGAGCTTTATAAGAGAAGTAGGTTGAGGACAAGCAATAAAAACTAAATAATAAAAACAGCTTAAAGGTTTTATACCATTTGAGAGGAGATATAAGAGGAAAGTGTGACCATAGATTTAAGAAGTTTGAAATAGATTCAGACTTCAAGCCCTGAGAGAGCACATCTATAAAAAAAAATATGTACATATAAGAGGGATTTAAAAGAGGCTAAAGAGCTTGGCAGTCAAATCTCCTCAGGGAGGTTTGTCCAAAGGGTGGTGGCCCAAACAAAGAAGGTTGTTGGTCGTCAGATGAGACTGTGGACTACTGTAACAGTGCTTTGATTGATGATGTCAGGTTGTGGCTGGCACACATGTGCCCAATACTATTCCTGCCATCTCCATTAGCTCTACCCCTGCATTTTGGGTGTACACCTCAGGGGCAGGAGTATCTTGATTCTCTTTATAAACAGCTATGGCTAAGGGGGAGGGGAATCCTTTAGATCACACTACGACAAATTTCCTAGATTAATCTGGATACAGCGGCAAGATGACAAGGAACCAAAGAGACATGGGTGTCCTATTTTTGCCATGAATAAGTATTTTCAAGTCTTCAAATTTACTGGAGGCCAATGAAGACATGTTAAAATGGGAGCTATGTGCTTGTCGAGAGGGCTCGCTGTTGCATTTTAGACAAGTTGTAGACTGTAGGCTCAGACGATGAATAAAGAGGGTTACATTAGTCCAAACAAGAGGAGATAAAGACAGAAAAAAATGGAGAACGATCACACCCTGACAAGACGCTGGAGAGGCATTCAACAAATTTAAAAACACTGTATGCACCCAATCACGTTCTGCAGGAAAGTTTTGGATTGCGAGATGATGCAGCGGAGAGACTAATGGGATTATCCTGAATATCATGTGGTGATGTGGCAGCTACACTGATGACTAGCCCAAGGGTGTGGAAAAACAATTATTGTGCAAAACCACCAAGGGAAAGAGGAGGGAGTATTTTCAGAAGTGATGCACCCCCCCCAACCCCCCGCTCATCTTCATAAACCTGCGGTGGAGAGAAATGCTTAAGAGAGATGCGATGTTATAATAGCTGTCACTGGGACGTCACTCATGTGTCTGCACTTTTGACAGGTCCAACGTTATCCCTGAAGCCATGAGAGTGTCGAGCTGCGCGCCCAACCCAGCAGCTACTGTAAAGTTGATGAGCCGTTAAAGTGACTTATTATGATTTCAGATGCCTTATCTATTATGTCAAGGGAACAGGATTTCAATTTAACGGGAAATATAACTTTACAGCAGCTCCTGCCCATAAAGTGCATTTTTCACACTTACTTTGTTATATGGTGGCTATTATTAAACAAAGCTCTTGAAATGAAGAATAAGTGCTGCTCTTGTTCCTTGTAATCCTGATGCTGCGATATGTCTGGAAACAAAGCACCCGGCGTCTCGTCTTGGGCTTTTGTGCACGTCAGAGTGGCAGCTTCGATTTCACATGTTGAATCCGACATGTTAAGACGATGCAAGGCACAATTGTTTTGAGATTTAATTATCTGATAACATTGTATGAAGTATGTGTTTCCAATTATTGTAAATTTAATGTGTCTTGTCAGTCCTGACTCCGGCCAAGTTTCCACAGCCTTTTCTCTGAGCATCGTTTGGATCATAAAATAATCTGTATCTCTATCTCATCCTGCTCCTGCTGTTTTTGTCCCCGTATTTATCCTCTTACTGTCACTTTTGCGGCCACTATCTTTTGATCCCACATTGTCTGCTACCCTCAGGTTTTCTTTCTCTCTTTTTTTTTAAAATGAGAGGAAAATGTCTGACTGATCTCAGTGGCACAAATTGTTGTGTTTCTGTCCAGATCCAACTCAAGCAATCAAGAGGCCAGCAGCTACAAACCAGCATCACCTCTGAGAAGACTGTTGTCGTCTTTGCAGCAGCTTATTATGACCCTTATGTTTATTTGTTGTTAAGCAACATCCAGTGGCTGTAGTAAATCAAGACGATATAAAGCATGACAAAGTCAATGTGTGGAGGAGGTTGTGGTGGATGGGTGGGAGAAGAATTTGACACAGGAAAGCAGCCTTCAGTTCCCATGTGAAAGTGGTTCTTTATATTGTAACCACAAAAAAGAAGTGGTCATAATTTTATCTCTAAGTGACCAAAATCAATTGTCGGGTCTTCAGCAATTTCAATGCGATGTATTAACGGCAGCTGTTGTTCATATTTTCTTGATTTCGTATTGTGTTGTTCCGTGACCAAAATCCAACATCTTCCAGATGTGTCATCCCATTGTCGTAGTCATGAGCAAAACATAAAATCTTCTAAATGTCAATATCAAGTCACCATCTTCAGATTTTTAAGCCAAACTGATTTTCCCTTAAAATTAAACTTCATCAGTACAGTATCTTTCAGACATTACATTGATGATGATGTGCTTGCTGGGAGCCAAACAGTGGTGATGGTGCATTTGGATGACCAAGGAAATATCTGGGGGGGGTTCTGATGCTTCTGATTCTGGTCTGTTAGCTCAAGCATTGCTAATTAATTAATTGTGTTTATGTTCTCAAGCAGAAATAACTATAATAGATTGTGCTAAACAGCCAAACAGACAGAATAAATTATCTTATACAGTATTGCATATGAATGAATATTTAGCTTTTTAAGCTTCTTAAGCAGACATTCAGACAGACAGGATTTTACAAAAATGGAAGGTTAACAGCTACAAAATCTTTTTATCCTCTCTTGTGAGACTTACCACATAAAGCAACACTATGCAATATTTCAACCTTTAAATGATGTTTCTAAACTCACTGAAGTGATGGTTAATAGGATGAATGGTGCTGCCGCTGCAGCCTGAGCGGGGTCACGTCGATTGCACTATGTAACTTCCCTGTGTGGGTAGGAACACCGTGGTGAGCTCCAGAGACCGAGCTCAAGCCCAGTCTCCCTGATCCTCTCACCCACACACCGGTGCACTGTGCTGGGCTGCACAGTTGACCAGCCTCCCTTGAGCTCTGGAGCTTTGCTCGGCATGGGCCTACCGGCAATGACGGCGGCGACGGCACCGGCAACTAATTCACGTTGGCTACTGTGTAGAGGCTGGAATCGGGCCAGGTACCCGCCCGGGTCGGGTCTCTCCCTTTCTCTCCCTCTCCCTCTGTCTCTCATTCATTCATACTTCAGCACTGACAGCGGACAGCGCGCTTGGTCATATTCAGCACTACTAAGACAAAATATCAGCAGTTCACACCTCATCGATAAATCCATTATGAGGCAGAAAGAGATAATAAGTGTGCCCCCAGACCCCAAGTGGTTCAGTTTGCAAGTGTGTGTTTTAGACACACACCTCTGTGCCTCTGTGTGTTATGTCTCCAGTCTGATGTCCAGGACGGGCTCGGGCCGGGCACAGGCTTAATTTCCAGGCCCGATCCACCCTCTACTACTGTGCTTCTTTGGGAAAGACACAGTTAACAGACAGTTGCTCTTCTCAACCACAGTGCCAGAACCATGAATCCTAGTGTTGCTTTAAAAATAAATATTTACAAAGGTTTACAAAATAAGTTGTGCCTCTGTTGTCTGCATGGCAGGTTTATAAGGAAAATGAAATTAAGGAGCTAAACATCAATACTGGTTTAAAGATCCCATCCCAAAAAAGGTATATGTCCATGTTTTCTGTGATTATGAAGCAGGTCTAGGTTTTATATTAATACTGTGAAAGTATTAAAGCTTCTGTCCACTGAGAAATGCGCACAGCCTGTATTAAGAAACTGAGCCCTAAAATGAATTCCTGTAACCTTATGATGTCACAAGAAAGCAGTCACCTTTTGTAATGCCCCACAATCCAGCCACATGAACATCCAAACTTGCAGGACCTGAAATCTGCCTCCTGTCATCTGATTGGTCTGTTGTTAACACAGCTCGAGAGAGGCCTGAGAGAGGAGATGTAAAACTAATGGGACCTTTAAACGTAGCGATGTAGAATAAATTAATTTTGTAAAGCAGGTTTCATGTCCGAGTGAAATATTTCCCCTTTTTGGAACTGATGTTTGTAACTGTCTCTTCCTCTTCAACATCCTATAACAGCCTTCAATAAACCCCTTACTGCTTCCTCTTGGAAATGCTTATTGGCATAGTGGCAGGATTTATTTATGAAACGCAGAAGGTTACGGACTTCACACTATTTCACACTGAATATGTTTGGTGACAGCAAGCTGTAATGGATTAAAAGGTGTGAATCCGTGTGGAATCACTATAAGAAGAGTAATAACATGTTGTGCCCGATCTCTCAGGGTGAGCGGGTGACCGAGCTGCAGTCTTCTTCTTTTTTCCACATAATCACAAATGTGCGGATTCAATCTCCACAGTTCCATCAAACATATTAAAGTCAGGGCAGCAAAGGTTTTACGCTTCTACTTTACAACTTTAGTGTTAATCAAAAAGTTTCTCTGGTGAGTTGGGATTTTAACCCTATGGTGCATGAATTATGTTAGCCTTAGTCAAGATTTTTTTCTCAAGTGTTTTTATCCTTCTTAGGGCATAAAAAAAAGTTTAAAAAAATTTTTTTTTTCAAATATGATTTTTTCAGAGAGTTACAGACATGTCCAAGTGGACTTTAAGCACTCATATAAAACAATATGAATTTAATGTAAAAATTAATCAAAATTTTTATTTATGGTCAATTCAATAACTATAATTTCATTTTATGCTTTGCAAAACATTTCAACACATTTTTACATATTTTTTTACACATTTTAACGTTGTACACAACGTTAAAATAGGCCTATTGTGTATAGGCCTGAATAATAGAATAAATGACTCTTACAACTCTATAAGCCAATTCTTTGTTTCAAAACATTCCCAACAAGAAGAACATTATTATTATTAGTCACCATCTTCTTTAAGGCTGCAGGACTGGTATTACCATGTCATTACACTGTAATTACTATGTTTTCGGCAACAAGTACTGAAATATTAGTCTCTTCATCTCCAAACACGTCTTTAGAAATAATCCTCACCTCAGTAATATGCTCAGTTCATCAAACCTAGGCTTTATGAAAGGTGGCAAAGCATCCAGATCACACTGGCACACAGCATTGCATGAAGATGTATTTGGTCTTGAGTGTGGCCAGGTTAACAATACACATCTTCCACAGCTCCCTCGTCCTACTATCTGGCCCCACAAATTACAGCTAATCTGCACAAAAGTGTATATTTTTAAATAAGTAGCCTATAAATAGAGCAAAGGAATGTATTTTTATATTTATAATGTAATTTACAACCAGAACAGTCACAAGATAAGGTAAAGCAATTACAAGATTTGTGTTGTACTTGATGCATGACGTCCACTTCAGTGGACGCATGGTTAATCCTAATTTACTACTTATTTGAAATATTTTTTTCAAAAATAAAAGAATAATAGTATTACTGAGATGTTACTGTATATCATCATATTTTTTTCATATCTAGGGTCCTTCTGGAAAAGACGGTTTGACAGGATATGCCCGGAGCCGCCCACCTAAGTGGCTGTAACCTTGGATCCAGATCAAATTTACTTGCAGTTACAACGACTGACCACTGAATTAACCTCAATGGAGTGATGCAGCAGAGAGCCCTCTATGGGCTGATAGGCAATTCAACCATAGAAACCTTTGCATTTAGGATGGAATGACTTTTAAACAGCTGTCCACTGTAGTGACCATGATGCACCATAGGGTTAAAATGAATATCAAACTAATTTTATCTGTTAATTTTTCCAGCTTCACTCCCATTTTATTTTATTAAGTGTTACAGTCTACTCTTCTTCTCTCATACTACCTTTTCCCAATGACTTGTGTTTTTTTTTTTTAATTATCTCTCTTTAGTATTTCATTTTCTCTCCTTTCCTTCTCTCTTTAAGGCACTGTTGAGGTTTTTGTTGCTCACCCATACAGTGTTCATTACTTCACTGTTGCTCTCTTGCTATCAGTTGTATGCAAATAGTTGTTAATTCAAATGACTGTTAATTCCAATGAGCCTGGAGCATGACAGCGACTAGATAATCATCAGTTGACTTGGATGAAACAAGTGGGAAGGTTGCCTGAGTTCAGTATTAAAAAAACATTTACCATTACAGAAAGATTTAATGGCACAACCTGCGGTTCTTATTCTTACAATCTATAAAATATTTAAAGGTGCTAACATGTCAACAAAGGCTATTCCATGTCTTGTTCCACTATATCTCTGTCATGTTCTATATCTATTCTGACAACCATCAGCTCAAATACACTCTTAATTCAATCTTTCAGGCTGTGTGAACATCCTCTTTCTTTCTTTCCAATGCCCTCCACCCCTTCTTCTTTTCCCTTCTCTTTGTCTACATAACAAAATGACAGACAGAGTCTTGCGTCTGTGGTTCTGACAGCAGCATGAAACCCAAAGTCACACAAGTTAACAAGTGGCATATTTCCACATGGTAATTCAGCCGCTCTGGGAAGTGGGCATGCAACAGTGACCTCTCTCTGAGTCAAAGTATGCTGCTGGCATATTAATGCCAATGTAAACAGAGTTGAAGGCTAAATTACAACGCTACAACTGAATCCTCTGCATGTTAATCAAAATGATATAGTGAGTACTTTAGATTTGTTTTCAGTGGAGTGTTCTCCAAATCTCAAAGGTCAGTGTGGTCAATCTAAGCTATAATTGTAAAATAAGCTTTAGGGTACGTCTGCATGGTTCACGTAGCATAGCCTCTGGATCGCAGCATGATCATAACTCTTCAAAACAGAATAATACGAGTGACATTGTGCAGATAATCATTGTTAATAAATGATTGGTGCTACCAAAATACCATTATCAATATATAGAGAAAAGTGAAAGGGACTAGTTGAATTCAGTAAATTGTATCTTTGTTACAATGTGAAACTGATCAGAACATACATGCCTAAAATAATATTGGTAGAGAATAATAGAACATAATGGTAATGATTCAATGTATTATGTTAGTGATTGTAAAGTGATTAATGTGCCTACACTGCTCCGATGACAGCAGTTCTGTTCCACTTTGGTCAGGGTTTTAATACAACCAAATCAAAACCTACCACTAATGACCATATCTGGCAACACCGAATACAGAGATTTGGCAAACTGTACAAGTGCAAGACAGCTTGGTAGATGGATAGACTGGGTTTCATTGAACTAAACCATCTTCCCTGCAGTTTCCCCTTGCTCTCAATCTTTATGCTAAGCTAAGCTAACTAGCTTCGTGCTTATAATGCAATTAAAATCAGAAGGAAAGTTGTCTATTTCCCAAAATGCTCAACTATTGCCTGTAGGTATGGTTTGAAATATTGCAATGTCAGTGATAAATATGGGCCAAGCATTGCTGACGAATAAAACAGTTTAGCAAGACCACTGAAAAACTGACAGGCAAAAACAGGCGCTCAAAATTAATGCAGAGGGGGAAGTGAATTTAGAAAGTGAAATGCTGTCTTTCTCCAGCTTCAAAGCCTCTCACCGTTTCTTCCTGCTGCCTCCTCTGACCAATAATTATCTCAATCAGAAAATAAAGAGGAGCGTGGGTGTCAGGGCAGGGTGTCTGCCTGCTCTTATAAATCTTACATAAACCCCCTTTTGTTTCCCTAAAGGGCAAAAAGAACTGAATGTGGAGTCAAAAGTGCATGTGGGGTAGTTTAATGACAGAAACGAGCAGAAAAGTTTGGAGCTAGCCAGTGGCGTCTCATTAATATATACACACAGGCTAGAGCCGGTGTTAAAGGATGACTACCTGCTTCCATACTCTGTCTCAGTCACTGCTGATGTACTGCGGTTGAAACGAGTGGTGATGAGGAGGGAGTTTAAGAGAGGCGAGTGGCGATTGATGTTATAATGATAGCAGGTTTCTCCCAGGGCTTCTGCCTCGCTGCTGGAAAGCTGATTGAAACCTGCTGAGGATTCTGCACATTTTCTCTGACGTGTCGAGGGATGGAGACAGTTTTTGGCGGGGCTAAATCCTACATAGCTGGAACATGTATGCAAAAAGATTGCAGGTGTTGTGGGTCCCATGGTCGGTCTAATCCTGGAGCAATGAAGACACTGAGCTCTCAGTTCTGTCCTCCAGAGTCATATCCCACATTTTCAGTTTGTTACATCTCTCTGTATTTATTAGTCTTGACTTTAGTCCATTCAAATGCACATTATTCCACTAAAACTACATTTCCATGGTATTTTTATACTTTTCTCCTCTAGGCAGTGTTAAAGTACCTTTTACCACCTTTATAGCAATTTACAGGAATACACAGCTGTAGCTACAGAAAGCAATGGTGAGGTGCAGCTGTGTGGAACTAAGTTAGACTTGAATACTTTATTGAGACCCATGTAGCACTCAAAGAGAAGTTCAAAATAGATACAGTATTATTTATATTTTTAGCAAGACAAAATATGATGTGAGAAAGTGAAAGTGTGCAAGATCCCAATTACAGCTTGATTTTAAAGGTCCATATGTTTTCTTTAAAGTGTTGATCCAAGAGAGGAGGCTCTGAAATGCTATTATGATTGGTTAACTGGTAATTGATCATTGAAAATCCATCGAGGTGATATGTTGGGTCGGGTTGGACAGAAATTGCACATGTTTGGGGTGGGGTGACATCACAAAGTTACAGAAGCACATGCTCATTTTGAGGCACAGTTTCTAAATATTGGCTGTTGTAACTTCTTTGTAGACTGACTGATACTTTATATGGAAGGTAGATCTACTTTATACAATCAAACTACAAATGGACATGTCTACATCTGCATTACATAAACTATATGGGACCTTTAAGAAGCAGTTGTTGGACATTATTAGCACAAAGCAGTAACAATAAAGTTCAGTAGCAACAAAGACACTGCTTGGTTTATCCACCAAGGTTCATCTGCATCTAGGCAGCGGATTCCTCCTGACCTGGGTCCAGGTTCTCTATAAATATAAAAAAAAAATACAATATTTGAATTAAATGAGGTATTAGATTTGAACATCATGCCTTTAAAATATTTTTAAAGTGTGTTTGCTCAACTAAATATAAATGATCAGAAAGATTGTTTGCTCAGTTGTGGAGTGCAGCACACATGGCTCTCGTACCTGGCTCTATCTTTCATAACAACACTCTCCATGTATGATTCACCCACTGGCCATTTCTGAAGTGGGCTTTTACCAAGGAGCCATCTTTAGCTCCCCATCATCTGCCACTTAATGTCAGAAGTGGTAGAAAGGAATAGACTCTCTTTTAAAATTACATATTACACTTGATGGCTACCTCTGAAAGTTCAGAATCCCATCCCACATGTAGATTATTAGAAGACACTACAATTTACAATTTTTTCCTGAATGGGGTGCTCTAAGCATCAGTAGGTTCACTTCTACAATAGTGAAGGCAGAGGTGTGGCAAAGTCATTATTTCGCACATCAAAAATTTTGGCCCGAAGTCAATTAAAAGCCCTGCACTGACAACTAAACAAGTGTAATAGTACATCAAGAAAGAAATACAAAATAAGAATCCAAACTGTCAATAATGTGACATCCACAAAAGCTAATTCAGTGTTAAAGTTTATCAGGGCGGAGTTTCTCTCGGGGCATCACTGCCTTCACCTAATAAAGCTCAGAGAAAACAATCAATATTTGCTCAGCATACACATTCACTTTAACATCTGCTCTGTCATCTCCCAGCTGGAGAAAAAGTGAAATGAAGATGATATGCACTTGTGAGGTGAATTGTGAGTTGGCGTTGCATCGCCTGCTGGGACAGTTACACTGCTCATTAGATTTCGTAGGTAAACGTAAACCTATTCATTGCCTCTTTAAATCAGAGTTTTTAATCAGGACAAAAGTCACACAGCATTACACACACCTCCACCACATCAACTTACTTTCTCCTTCCCTACATAAAGGACACACTGCCCCCTGCACTGGCACTGACAGTTGGCACTGGACCGAAACCACCCACTGTTGATCTGTGGAATGTAAATGCTATTCCTCAACATACTGAGCTGGAAACAAACTGTTGATATCATGAGAGAGAATTTCAACACTTTTCCACACAGGTCACACTCAGGGAAACCTGCTCCTGCACTCTTCATTGAATAGACCATCAGACCTTTGAATTTTCCAGATAGTTTACTGCCCACTTCATCACTACACTCATATTGGTTTCCTCTTCCAATCACCTGTTTGAACATTTTAGATTGTTGCCAACAAATCTGTATGAAATAATAAAGCTCATTCCTTACTAACAGTATCTGTTTCTGTTGAAGTGTAAATCCTTGCAGTTTTGAGTGTTATAATGTGTTCTCATTCTCATCAACAGCAGTTTAAGTACCCGGATGGTTCACTCGAAACAAACACAGAATGGAATATAAAATAATGGACACTCCTCCCCATCAATGTTCGCCATCTGGGCCCCGTAACTGAAGGGGAGGAACCAACGATGCATGGTAACTGGTAGAAGTAGCAACCAAAAAAGGAGGATCTGTCATGCAGTGCATTGTGTTTGATACACAAAACAAAAATGTTACATTTTAAGTCAAGTGAAAACAATGCATTTATCATTGTAGCACTACTCAGTTACATAAATGAATGATGGCCAAGTGCTTTTGTAGAACACTATGATATAACAGTTGAACTTTGACCATATCACTTTATTTTATCCTCACAAATATTTAAGTATTGTGTCAGAATGAATGAAGAGTGAATTAACTTGTGGGTCATTATGGTCACAAATCTGTTTTGTAAAGGGCTCAAAAAATGTCCCTCTGGACTCTCCTGATACATATCATGCCTCTTCTTGGCAAAAGGTCATGTATTTTGGTTTTCCAGAATTTTATACTGTCTCCTGTTTTAGTATCTGACTCTCCTCTAGTTTCAGATCCACTTCCTGCTCTCGTGTCCCCCCGCCTGTGTGATTGTCTTCCCCACCCCGATGTGTGTCACCTGTGCCTTGTTTCCCCTGCCTGCTCTGTGTATTTAGTCCGCGTCCTCCTTTGTCCCTGTGCCAGTTCGTCTCAGCTCCCTGTTGCTTGTGTTCCAGTCTTAGTTCCAAGTTTTGCCTCACTGTTTCCTGATCCTGTTTCTGGTCTTTGGTCCTCGACTTTGCCCAGCCCTCTGTGTTCCGTTTGCCTCTCCATTGTTCCTGTGGATTAATGTGCCTCTTTTTTTTACAGTCATACCTTTTGGGTCCTGCAGTTTACAGACCTGACAATATTGTGTTAACAAAAACATGAGATCACTGTGACCTTGGACCTTTGATCACCAAAATCTAACCAGTTCATCCTTAAGTATTTTGGAGTATTTAAGTATTTTACATTGGTTCTCACTTGACATGATTCAAAGATACATACCCCCCGAAAAAATAATAATTTCCTTCTCTTGATTTAAATAATTGTAGAATACAAACAGCTGTTATTCCTAACTTGAAAACTTATTTACAATGTTTTGAATACACAATATCTAAGAATGTTAACGACCAGGACCCTATGAATAACAGTTGGTGGCAAAATGTATTTATCATTCCTATTATAATTTCCGGGGAGTGTGTAATGGCAGTGATTGATTTGGGATATTATTGGGATGTCCTATCAAAATTCACACACAGCCTCTGGAAGTACTCTCTGTCCTCGTGTGGGACCAGTGACGGAGGGATCGTACAGTAGGTCTTGGGTCTGAACTGTTGTCTGTATTTCAGTTGGATTTAGATTGCAATGCATTCATGTTTACAGTTTAGTAGTAGTTTGAAGTATGTAGTTTGAAGTATTCCAATTAGGACTGATAACATACTGTACAAATGATGTTGAACATTGCAACAGAAATCAGAAACTTTTTTGCATTTTTGGCAGAGATGTGCTGTATGCATGCAGTGAAGTTAGCCCAGTTGATTTCTGAGTTCAAGGTCATATTCTGACCTTTTTGTGCCTCTCAGCCATATATCTGACTGTCTGAGTCAAAGGAGCATAGGGCATGAACTTTACTGCATGTTCCTGGTATTTGCAGGGACATGAATATATTGGTATGCCGTTACGTACGTATGCTAATTCTTTTTTTTTTCTTTTTTTTCCCGCCTGCTTCAGTACAATGAAGTCATTTTAAAAGGGCCTTTGCCTACTGGATGTTACAAAACAGAAAATAAAATGTCTTTTTTTTTTCTCCAGTTAAACTCGGACATTGTAGAAGAGCAGGGCACATAATTTAATTTTCTATCAATACCTACATCAGCTTCATGTGTACAGCTGATTAAAGAGAGAAAAAAAGGACATCTATTTCTCAGGGGTCTTCAGAGCCAGACAGACAGTGTGTCTGAAGGCTGTGTCTGGGTGGAGAACAGCCGTTGGACAGACTGCCTGGGGGGAGACTAGGGACACACATTGCCTTAACTGGACGCTGCCAGCGTTACAGCACAGGCAGCTGGAGAAACAGTGGAATAGAACTCCGTCTTTCCTCTTTCTGCTGCACATCCTTCAGATTCTTCTCTCTCGTGCCACAGACACCCAGACTGACTCCTTTGCCCCTGATGCGGAGCTCTCACTGTGGAAGTTCATTTCAGGGACGCTGAGGTAACACAACACTGCTGCTACATTTGGATTTGAGCGATATACAGTAGACCTCGCAGTCTGATGTGTTGAGTACCTGAGCAGGGCAGTGGGAGCCCTATGAGCCTTGTTAATCCTATTTCACTTCATAAAAAGAGATTTATTGCTGAACGAACAGCTGAACAATCCTATCACTAAACTGTGTTTCCAGTTGTGCCTTAACTTCTCCAGTGTGATGGAACGGCAAAATAAAATACTGACTAAATAAACAGGACTTTATCAGGAACTATAGAAATAGCAAGCAACAAATTACATAAATTCACATAAGGTCAACAACTTGCAATATCTGACATGCATGATGTAGGTATGAAGTGATCATATTATCACATTATCACATGCTACATCATCTGAGTGCAGAGAGAGAGAATGATGATATATACTGTAGAAGTACATTGGCTTAATGTTATTTATTTTTTATTATTGATTTAGATGAGGGGACAAGATTTGGAGATGATACTATCATAAGAAGTGACTATGAAATAAATCAAATGATCATTGTTAAATTTAAAACATATTCACTTATAAATTGTTATAGATACACATTTGGACCACTGTGCTCTCATCAACATACTGAAAACACAGTGTAGCGAGCTGCAAATGTCACGCCACAGTATTATGCATAATAAGCCCATATCATGACATCCATACACTCTCTGAGTAATTAGATAGAAGAGTAGTCCTTCCTACAGCCCAAGTATTAATCACTGTCAAATTTGCAGTTCCTGCGTTCCACCACAGCTCATGTTTCACCGCGGATGGGCGCTGCTGGGAGTCGCTTTCAGACGTCTCAGCAGCAGGATTCCGGGTAAAAGCTAAAAGGAAAGCCATAATCACCCGCTATGTAAACAAACAACACAATGAGTCAGTCACATCACTGCGTAATAAATGAATGAAACCGAACACATGCTTTCCATAAGCGCCAACGTCTGGATGTCTTCATTTGTCGACGGTTGATTTCAACAATCCAGCCATCACACTGAGACAAATGAAACAAAGCATTTGTCAAAGCAGCATCCCGGACTGAAAACCATTTTTGTTGTCAGACCATTGTATCAGTTTAAAGCCACCGAGCCGCCATGAGCCTAGGATACTTTGAAATCATATTACAAAAGCCACCTCTTATGCGAGCAAGGCCGATTAATTAGCGGCTTTAATTAATTTCCATTTGCGTGGAAATATCAAAAAGCAGAATAAAAAGGGATTGTCTTTGCATTTGGTTGTCTTTAATGTGGATACATCAATTACGACAGTTGTGTTTTATGAATAGTGAGAATGTTGAATCATTCGAGGCTCCATTAGTCCTCTTTGTGTCTCATTTTCAATTCTGGCTGCTGTTCTTCCTGTAATTACAGGAAAGAAAGAAAAAAAATCTGTATTGCAGCAAAAATTAGGCAGTTGTAATATCTTGTTGCAATATCACACATCCTGTGACCCATTAACTAAGATGCAAGACACCAAACTTCTGCTGTACCTACAGAACTAAAAACTAGAGCAACATGCCAGACAGAAATGTGCTTAATAAATACAACTGCATACTTCTCTCTTTGAATCTGCTAATTGGATCACAAAGAAATGTGGATTTCTGGTGTACTTCCTTGTCTCCTGATGAACCAATTTTCATAATTGCAACCCAAGGCACATGAGTTTAAACACAGGGGAAATTTTGTGTGGAATGATTACTCTTTCTCCGGTGCTTTGCATTTTAAAACTTCCACCGGAGTCGCAGTCAGACTCCAGCAGGAATGTGATTATATCAACAAAACGGTGTCAGGTGCAAATGGCTTTGAGCTGCCCCACAACAATACCAGTTGAATTTTCAACACTTGAGATTTCCTCTGGGACGGCCATTCCATATTACTGATCTATAAAAAGAAGCAAATTGCCTGCTTGCACAACCAAACCGCCATTTGACAGGGCCTCTGGGCTGGTTCTTATGGTCGCTATTAAAGCTCTGGGTGGTGTTTTCCTCCGGGGCCTGACAAGCAGACTTCAGACTGCCCCCACCCATGCCTGCTGGATGCCAAGATCAGCCTGCACACACACGCATGCAGCCCCACCGGCTGTGGACGGCTTGTTCGCTACTTACCGACACAGCCACGAGAGGTGCATGGGAACAAGATACAACTGTGTACTTAAGAATTTCCAACTTCTTTACACATCTCAGCAGTCTGTGGGACTGTCGAAGACATGTAATTCGAGCCTGGAGGGCGGAAACACTGGGAGAGAAGTTAAGTGCTGCCTGCCGACGAGGACACTGGATGAATGTTTAACAGATTTCTCTGGAGAGGAATACAAATTGTAAATGTCTGTGTTTGTGCTTTTGAACTTCATACATGTGAAGAGGCCTTGAAACATTTTTTATCGTCGCTGAACACTAAAGGTTCCCACCGACACCAGGCATGATGAAATCTTTTGTGGTGCATTGGCAATTCAGTGGTACCAGTTTAAACAAATGGAGGGGTGACCTATAGCGCTATAACACACATCAGTGTAGGAAAACACAAGTTCCTTTAACTGTTCAGAAACAGAGAAAGAAAGAAATGTTTTCCCTCACCACTACTTCCAAATTTAAAAAAGAATGAACATGCCCAGTTAGACATCAGGTATTTTAACCATTTAAAGGGCACCTATTCAAATTAAAATTCAATTTTACAACACTGGGGGGTTTATAATATGGGTATTACTTTTACTTTTAATTAAAATAAACCAAAAACAAATAAACATATTTTTTTATCCATGCACAGCAAACGTGATGAGAACGTGATGAGAACCAAGCCTATTTTCTAGGCCTTTTCTCAAAAATTGCATTATCCATAATAAAATGAGTATATCTCTGTAACCACGAAGTCCGTTTGAATACTTTTGGTGTCATAGTAAACGGGGAAAAAAGGAGAAATTGCTGAAATTTGTAAATTTCAGTATGTGTTACTGGTGAAGCGTAAATGAAGATGGCACACAGCAAAAATTAATGTCCCAACATACATTTTAAAAAATCCTTCAAAGTCCTTCAGAATGATGCTGCTAAAGCTCAAAACCTCTATTAGATGATTGTCTAATGTTTAAACATTATCTCTACAGTGGTTGATTCTGATGAGCACTACAAAATTATTGAGATTTTACTCCAATATTCAGAAAGCTTTCCAAAATGTCAATTTTCGGTACAACTTGGAACCACCTGCCACTATAAACCGTTATTAATCTCTATTTTCACATCTGGACTAAAAATCAACTACTTTCTAACCCCTCTGTATCCCTCTGCGTATAATCTGCATTGACAGGAGTTTATTTGGCTGCCTGGCTCTATCCCTGCAGCGGCAGCCAATCAGAATCAGAATTCTTCTCATGAGCCAATCAGCATCAGCGGAATCCTAACGTGTGAAGTGCGGGCTGTTTAGTGCGGCGCTCCAAAGAGAACGTCTCTGCCCCGGGTCGTCGGTCACGCCCGGACCGATTTAAATGTAACAGTGGTCAAAGGTCAAACTGTAAATATTGTGGATTCACCCATAAAACCAACTTTTCACGGCAAAAGAGCAAAGGTAAGATGAAATTTACAACCATGTTTTGACAAGCAGTGTCTGTGTTTGCTCGACTTTGGCTTCTCTCTCTGCCCTGCTTCTGTGTAGCTGCAGGTGCTACAGTATGTAGCCTATGAGCAGTGGTTAGCTGATGTGTTTTGCATAATGTAGCCTACAGTAGGCTAGTCCATGAGGCTAGTATACAAGCCAGAAATGTGGCAACTGGGTCCACACAGAGGTTCTACGTGAAGTTAGGTGTTTATTTGTTTATTTGAGTAGTGTTTGGGTCATAGGCTATAGCCTAGCAAAACATTTTACACGTTGTAGGCCAGCTGTTTATTTTGATGTAAATTATTCAGTAGTGGCTCTGTGGTTCTTCTGTGTCTTCCTGTCCCCTGATTGGGAGGTACCGTAGGCTATTTGGTGTTATAAAGTTTGAAGTAACCAAGTAACTAAAAGTTTTTTGTTTGTTTGTTTGTTTTCCGAAAAGGTGAATAGCCTAAGATATGAAGTTTAAGGAACATTTAAATATGTTTAAAAAAATACTTTTTCTTAACTTCAGGTCTCATATAACTTTTTTAATATGGTACAACTTGCATGTTGTTACTTGTTTGGTAAGGGCATAACGTTTTCAATTGATCTTAAATGAATAAGCTGTCTCTCTCTAATGCAGTGATGCAAATGTGATTGTAAAACGATGACGATAAATTCTGAAGATTAGCAGTGTCAAATCCAAGAACAGGTGACTGTCATACATTAGGCTAGAACTTTTCCTGTGTGACGTCCATAAGTGAAGTCCTGTCAGTTGCCAGTAATTTGCACACAGGTGGGTCCTAAACACACACTAACCGGCTCCATTACGTTTTTGTCAGTCCACAGTTTGTTGGTGCGACAGCTGCGTCTTCCACTTCCCAGCCATTGTTGCCGTTTATGACAGAGCACCAACTCAACCCAAATTAGCTTGAAAAGGCTCCGCTGACAGAGAGCTGCCGCGTGCTGACACGCAAAAAGTTTCACAGCCCTAACTGCCTCCGAGTGACCTCATGACACGTGGCACACTTACACTTTCCTCTGTTAGCCAATCAATTTGGAAAACAACAAGGCAGTACGATAGCGGCTTCATTACTGTCAGTGCTGAACATAATACCTCTAATGCTTTCTGTCACTTCCATATGAAGATAACAGGGAGGCTGTAATTAGAGGATAACATGGCGACAGTGAGCATGCTTAGGTTCGGAACAACGAGGTGAAACAGACAGCTTCCAATTTACAGAGATATCTCACATTAGTGAGGCACTCGGAGCTTTTGTTGAGTCAGTCAGGGCAGTGAGACAATGACAGCGTCAAACATCTTTCCTGGGCTTTATCGTCTTCTTGACTTTTATATGCGCATTTCAGAGAAGAAGTGGAGGCTGTTCCTGTCACAGTGGGAGCAAAACCACTGGAGAGGCAAGAACACACTGAATGATTGAACTTGAATGATTTGGACTCACTTGATTTGAAACCCAACAACATTTTTAAGTGTCAAATGAATGGTTATCTAAAATCACTGCATAAAGAAACTGTAGGCCTACCTAGTGACAGATGGAAGACAGTGAACTTTTTGATACAAAAAAAGACAAAAATCAACCAGTAACTGCATCACTCTTCAACATCTTTGTATCCATTAGTCCTGCCGTGTTGCACTTCTCCGCTGCTAATCCAGTGATCCATCAACACTATAATGATGCCATGCTGATGAGTTGGTCAGATGCTGCTAGCTGATTGGTCCCTGCCCTTTGATCTAATTAACCGCATGCCTAAACCAAGGACCAGTTGTCTTGGAAACACAGTCTCCAGTATAGGGAACATCAGAGTGATCTGACTACATGACTTAACTGCGAACTTAGTGTGAACAAGTTCGGGCTTAGTGCATGGCTGAGAGAGCCTCAGAAAGTTACAGAAGTCCTGACAGCTTGTTTTAAGGTGCAAAAACAGTAAAACCAAAAAAAGTTTGCATTGGTGTTTGCAATGTCAACATTCTTCTGCCTGGCCATAGAGTTGGCAAAACCCCTGAGGAAATATTTGATTAAACACAGAATGAAATTACCTCTCTGCAGTTTTTTTTTTGGAGAGAATTTGATCATCTGGGTCTAAATGCTGTTTCTCCTCACAGCTACAGAGATAATTCTGTTGAGGATATACAAAATCCCTTTGTCTAAAAGAAAGGATTAAAGATAGTGGCTCTAAAGAACCTCGGAATATGCATTTTCACTTACACACTCGCTCTGTGCAATTGGTGTAAAGTTCTCCTCGGGCCCTTAAAGCAACTCCCAATTTCCCAGAAAGATGACACTGAAGACAAGAACTCAGCATCTTACGATGTCATCATAACTGAGAGAAACAAGACCCAGGTTGTAATAAAGCAGAACCATCCTCTCAGGATGCTCAAACACTAAGGCGTTTGCTGTGCTGCTTCTTCTTTTAAACTTTTCAAAGAAATTCCTGTCACCTGGAGGCAAATCAGAGCTGATGGATTAAAATACTGTTGATTGAAAACCTAAAACACGTCGACACTCTTGACATCTAGACTCTAGAGTCGGTCTAGGCTGAGTGCTGTCGTCGTCATATAGACAGTTTGGGATCAAGGTAACATTAATCCAGATTAATTCAGCAATCATTGTACACTTCCATGCAGGATTCCACTCTGCATCAAGGGCAAAAGGGATTAGTAGCAATTTGCATAATAAACAGGCCAAACAAACAAACAAACAAACAAAAAAGCAGAGGTAAATAAACCTTGAAGTGAGTCCTTGTCTGCTTCTGTCCATTTTTATGTACACAGTTTATTAATCAATATTTGTTGGCCATAATTACAGCTGTTTTGCTTGTTTCTGAGGTAATGGAGATTAATTAGTGACCTGCAACAAATGCTGTATGTATTAAGGGATAATGAACTGTGCATTATGCTTAAGTTTTTAAGTGATATGCTAAGTCATCTGAGAAAGTGGGGAATTAACTTTAGACTCTTTAATTGTATTTTTTGTTTATCTTTGTTTGTTGTTTAAGACCCCCGCCGCTCCCGTCTTTATGGTGAAAGTCTCTGGAGCAGCTGAGCAATAATGAATCAGGTGCTGCCGTGTGAATGGCCCGTCTCAGTGGGACTTTTCCTCTCTTAAGGTGACCTTCCACTGATAAAAACACCATTTAATCTCCTTCCATCAAATACTGTATCCGGCTCAAATGTTCAGACAAAGGCACACGTTGCAATCCAGGAGCTGAATAGAAATACTTTGACAAACTCTTTAACTAGTTCATTATAATGATGAGTTTTTTTTAAATGAATGTAGTCATTTTGACTGTATTCTACCTCTGTACAACACCTATTGCAAATTTCTGGAATCTGCTCTTCTTCACACAGGGTGTTGAACTGAAAGACAGAGGAACTGAAGGTGCCATGTGTCCTACAGACCAACTACATCTTTCCAGTGGCTGCAGATAAGTTTAGTTTATTATTACCCAAACTAAGAAAGTTAGCATTCTAATCAGCTAGCTGTGGCACAGTCAAACTGCTATCATAAACCCTTGTGGTTGTAAATGTAACTACGCTCTCGGCAAGAGAGGAAACTAAACACCTGTTGTTGGCTTCATAGCAGCAAAGCAAGGCAAAGCAAGGCAATTTTATTTGTATAGCCTGTTTAATAATAGCGGTTTTGTGTGAAGCGTGGAGCATACTGCAGGAGAACTTAAGAAGAGTCACAACTCATTTTCACACATTCTAGCTCCTCCAATTGGATACTTTTACGGAAGTAAAGAACCTGAATACTGACACTTAAAATAAAAGATTCATGTTGTTTTTATGCAAATGATTTGGAAGAGCACGACTGGAAAGTGTTAAACAAGGTCTGCAACAGGTCATATAGTGTAAGTAGCTGGCACTTCTCTTTGTCTGCCTTGGTGAAGGAAGAGTGTTTGAAATGATTTTTAGTTGCATTTAATTTTAATTTTTTTCTTTTCTTTTTTCCACAGACTTGTAGAAGTGTTTACTTTTTATATGCAGGCTACAGCCATAAAACACACCTACAATCGAAACATATTTACCATCTATTATTTCATGAAATATAACCGTGTGTTTTTGATCAGCTCGAGCTGGAGCCAAAAGAGCTAGACATCACTCCTGTGTGTGCGTGTTTATGTGTTGGTTTACTGAAGCGTCCATTGCCCTTTTCCTGAAGAAAACCAAAAATATCTGATCCAAGTTGTGACAACACTTCCTCCACGGTGCGCCCCTCTCACCCCCCCAAACCAAAAAAGAAAAAAAGAAAAACACCCAGCCACCTCCGCGCGCCGAGTGGCCCTTTCATTTTCATGACGTTTCCTCCTGCAGGTTGTGATTGGACGGTCGCTCCGCCTGTGTCCGTGACTGACAACAGCGGAGCCACAGTCTCCTCCCAGCGGCAGCAGACGCTATTTGAGTGGGGACTAGCGGATTGTTGTACATAGAGCCGGTTTAGTGTCGTCAATGGGAAGCGTACGAGACAGTGGCAAAGCGAGTTACGGTCTAGAGTGAAACCCGCGGCTGCACCATGCTCTCCAGGTCTTTCCCGTGTGCGTGGATTATATTTTGCCTTCATTTATGCTGCTGTGTGGACAGCGGGGAAGCACAGAACGCCAAGGAAGGTAAGTTCTTAAAGTTTGGTCTCTTCTTCCATACCATCGCGTTTGGGAAGAGACCCTCCACAGATGTGTCCAAGTCTGACAGGCAGCCTCCCTGTTCTTGTTTTTATATTATTTCTTAATTCCTCCTCGCTTTTTAACAAGTTTTAAAAAATGTGGATTTTTTTTAAAGCGTTAAGCGTTGTCGGATGAGGCCGGTGACAGCGCTGTCTGTGCCGGGCTGTTTGCTAGCAACCTGACGGTGTTTTTACGCACCGCAGTTAAAAGCCGTAGAACGCAGTTCAGACGCAGAGTCTATGTTTTATTTCTCCAAACAAACTCACTCAGGTACCAGTAGGCTAGCCTGCTTTTTTTTAAATAAATTAACAGCCACTTCAAATCACTACAAACTCATATTCAGCCGATCGATCGCCCCGGCAGGCTAGTGAGCCGTCTCTCTGGACGGAGTTTCTGAGGTTCACTTCCTCCAAAGTGGCCTCGGCAGTCTCCAGCAGTCCTCACTAGTCTCGATTCTTGGAGGAAAAAATACAGCAGACTGAAGCGGAGTCGTAATCTAGACTCAGATTCCAAAAACTGACTAGGATCAGGATAATAAAACCCCGAAGACAAGACGTGCTGTAATTACTTCAAATTACCTCTTTAAATTGAATAGATTTTTTTTCTTTTGTTGGTTAAAATAATGGAATAATGTGATGCGTAAAACAGAAAAGCCCTCTCCAGGTAGGCTATTGATTTTCCCACCATGAGAACTACAGCGCAGTAACCGAGCGCGGTGTGGATGGAAACGCAGATGTGAACTGATAACCGTCGCTCTTTATAATAAGGATTTCGCAGACCTCCATCAATCAGTCACCTGTAAGACATTCCCGCGAATTATTATGATTTTTTTTTTACGGCAATGCGTCCTGACTGTCGTCTCCCTTCCTTCTCCCTCTATCTCCTGTTTCATTGGAGCTATAATTCTGATTTTACACACAAATAAAATAACTTATATTTTTCGAGCAGCCGCCGCGGTGCCGCTCTGCGCGTCCTGAACATTAACCAGGTTTGTGTTTTTCTTCATCCCTCGCTTGGTTTAAAATAAAACGTGCGAACGAGCCATCCACTTCCACGGGCTCGCTGTAGTTGTACGGAACCGTCTTTTGAGCTGAAAATATTGCAGCGCATGTTCTGTGAGTGCAGGATGGAAACAAGGAGCAGCTGCGCTTGACGTTAACGTGACAACTTCCACTTCTGAAGAGAAAACGAGTTTTAATGAACTGCTGCGTAAAATAAACCCACGAGAAGTAGATTAAACGCGCGCAAATACATATGCGTAATGACTCTCGCCACATCCCAACGTGCTTGTCTGTTCCTTCACTCGGATTGCATGGATTTTTTTTCTTGCTTTAGCTGCCGCTGGTAGAAATTAGGTCATGGGTATATGCGCTATAGATATAGATGTGCAGCCTATCACTGACACCCAGCCACCGGTGCCCCGGTGAGATTTAACCACCTGCCTCTTGGTTTCCTGTCACTAGTGATTCTGCTGGACTCCAAGGCACAGCAGACAGAACTGGAGTGGATCTCCTATCCTCCCAATGGGGTAAGTCTGCAGAATGTCTGCATAGCTGGCAACACAGATGTACTCCCTATATATATTTATATATTTAATCCTGATGTCCCACATGTACTGTCAGAAGAACAATATTTAAAGCAGGTTGGAAACATACATATATACGTAGCTATATGGAGAGAGAGTCACCATATTTCTTAACTTAACAAAAATAATCTCCAGAACACAAGATGAAGAACATAGGCGGATGTTCCTACAGCTGAACTCTCCTGCCTTTTGACATTTTGAGCACTAAAGCCTGAAGCAAACCACTTCCAACTTACTAGTCTGATTAAAAGCAGGCTGCAAGAAACTTCTTAAATAAATAATGTGTGAACAGAAGCAGATGAACTGAGCACAATCATTCTTTAAGGATGTGTATGTGCTGTGAAAATGCAGCCGCCCGTCTCCCTTCAGTCTCTGTAGCCTGTATTTCTTTGTCATATTCATTCCAATGTAATTTGGTGGTGATTGCCGATCATTAGATGTCTGCTTAATGATAGATGGATCTCTTTTAGGTATAAATTCAACACGGCTGTTTCCCCCCTAATGGGTGCATGCATTACAATGTGTGTTATCTTCTTGCAGTGGGAAGAAATCAGCGGTTTGGATGAGAACTACACGCCCATTCGCACATACCAGGTTTGCCAAGTCATGGAGCCCAATCAGAATAACTGGCTTCGGACTAACTGGATAGAGAAGGGCGATGCTCAGAGAATTTTTGTGGAGCTGAAGTTCACCTTGAGGGATTGTAACAGCCTACCCGGGGTGGTGGGCACTTGCAAGGAGACGTTCAACCTGTACTACCAGGAGACAGATTCAGAAGTAGGCAGGAGCTTACGAGAGACTCAGTATGTGAAAATCGACACGATTGCCGCAGATGAGAGCTTCACCCAGGGCGACCTGGGCGAGAGGAAGATGAAGCTGAACACAGAAGTGCGCATAATCGGGCCCCTGTCCAGGCGGGGCTTCTACCTGGCGTTCCAGGACGTAGGGGCGTGCATCGCCCTGGTGTCCGTCAAAGTTTACTACAAGAAGTGCTGGTCTATCATCGAGAACCTGGCCACCTTCCCCGACACGGTGACAGGATCAGAGTTTTCTTCGCTGGTGGAGGTCGAGGGCGTGTGCGTGAGCGACGCCGAAGAGGAGGCCGACAACTCTCCCAAGATGCACTGCAGTGCCGAGGGGGAATGGCTGGTGCCCATTGGGAAATGTATATGCAAAGCTGGATTTCATCAGAAGGGAGACGCATGTGAACGTGAGTGCTTGCAACCTTTTTTTTATTTTATGTTCTGTTAATGATCAGAAAGAGAAACAAACATTAGCATTCCCGCAGTTGTTTCTGTTGAATTAACTTTGAACAATCAGTCAGGGACGTAGTGGATTCCACACAAGAGCTGCACAAAAAATGAATAAATAACCAGACCCAGAAAAAATGGCAATGAAGAGGAGTATTTATGATTTGATTATGCTAAGCAGGTAAATGATTATTTAGGCATATCTGACTGAGTAGTTGTGTTGGCAAATGGGATTAAAGCAGCTGATTTGACAGCAGTAAAGATGGATAAAGTATTGAGGCCAAACATCCTCGGTGTAATAATTGGAATCCGTGTTAATTGATTACGGGGCTCTTAATTTATAGCCATGATTCTGTTGACACTGGGATTAAATAATAACTTGAGTTTAGCTCCTCAGCACAAACACTCCTCTCCATCTCACTGGCAGGAAGCCAAGACAATCACCAGTAGAACACACAGGTCTAGAGGAAGTCCAGCCAGTCTTTTCAGTATCTCTCTCTCTCCCTGCCCCGGCCAAATGACCTTGACAGAAAGGGAAACAAATAGCGGCCGTGCTGTGGCATTTAGGGCCTCGGGATATTTACGAAAGAGCCTAACAAGAAGGTCAAACACGGGCGCTTGGTCGTGGTCGTCGTCGTGCGCTAGATTCATCCACCTACGACTTAGAATAAGATGCTTTCTGTCACTCAGAGGATTATTTTCAGTGGCCACCTGATTTTAAAGATAAAAATCACTATGGATTAAAAGTGGGGGTGCGGGGCAGTTCACAGAACTTAAGTGGCCCGCCTTGTAGCCGTCTTTTTGCAAAGAGGGGGCAGCCTCTATCTAAGCAGCTTATGAGGAGCAGCAGCCAGTAATAATTGAAGGGAATGCGTCTAAGAACAAATTAGTGTCCCTGGCAGACAAGCTTTTATGCCACGCTGTCATCCATTAGGGACCCCTCTGAGGGAGGTGTGTTAATGAAATATATTAGGACGTGTAATTTAGAGCAACACAGCCCGCCTCAAGTTGTGCTATGTCTCTAATGTTTGCGGGCTATCACCAACTCAACCCCTGTAGAGCTTCCGTTGCTTTATTGTTCTTTGTTGTTTTAATATGCGTAGATGTGTGAGATCCAGTTGTGCCCTCGGGAGGAAAGAAAGTCCCATGATTTACAGGAGGCTACCTCCACAGGGGGAACCGGTGCAGCACAACACTGCCGGTAGCCCAAGAGCTAACAGAACAGAAAACCGCGGCATGTTTCTATTAATTACTCTGCTCGTGTGTCAGTTAAAACAAATACCTGTGGCAGCGCAATGAACCTCCAGGTTGCTGAGACTCGGAGGTACAGGGTTTCCTTAATGTGCGTGTGGAATAAGTTCCTGTCTTGATACTGCACCTTTATGAGCTTTATCTCCACTGAGGCATGAGAAGCCTTTGTATTAAAGGGTAGTTAATCTAAATAAAATGAGAATCACGGTGCACCATCAGCACTTCTTCCAGCGGCTCCACTGACATTAAATTGTCCATTCAGTAGCGCTAACCCCCCCTCCCCCCATCCCCCTCTCCACAGAACAATCTAAAAGCTATTCAGACTATTTCTTTCTTTCAACTGAACAGCAGAGTAATAAGTCCAAGTGGCTGTGACCGTTAAAGATGTGAGATTCTGGCTGTTGGACACTGGACTAGTTTGTGTCATTGCTGTGAGAGTACATCATCGTGCAGCTGAGCAGGTTCTGTGCAGTAATGATGATGCTGCACCCTTACTGCCAAGAGTTCAGTGTGTGAACAAGTGATGAAAAGCATTGACAAATGAGGAAAATTATGTATTTTTAATCCCTCCCTCCCCCCAAAAAACAACCAACCAACCAAAAACAAAAAACGTTTGGATTTTTTTGTTGTTGTACAAATGAAAATGAACAGAGAGGTTTGAGAAAAATTTAGGACCTGACCTAATTTTATGTTTTTTTTTTACATATTGATTGCCTGATTCAGATGCTGGAAAGTTGTAGGGCTGTGAGTGATGCGTGCTGTCATCATTTAACTTTTAAAACACCCAGAGTTCTGTTTGTTTCACAACCTGAAAAAAAAAGTCACACTCGGAGGTTCTATATGGGATAACAGTACATATCTATGTATTTTTTTTATTGACAGCTTTTTCGTCCGGTCAGTTATTTCTGACTTCACCACCATGTCTGTGCCACTGGATAAATATATAAACAAATGTAGATGGATACAGAAATTTGAGTCATGATTTTAAATTCTTAAAGGTCCCTCAGAGTATAAATACTATCATCGATTATGAACAGTCTATATCAATGCTGTGAAATTATTAAAGTCTCAGTACACAGAAAAAAGCACAAAGCCTGTATTCAGAAAGCGAGCCTTAGAACTAGCCCTCAAGAGCTCTGTAACTTTGTGATGTCACAACGAAGCTCAACCCACCCCAACTGGGGTTTGTCCAACATTGCAGCATCTTGTTTCTCTGAGTGTTTATCTGAATTCTAATATGTTGTCCTGAACTAGCTGACCTGAGAGAGGAGATGTAAAGCTCCATGAGATGGTTTTTGATAGTACAAACCACAAATATACACACTTTGAATAAAACACAAGAGACGTGTAAAATATGGTACATTACCAACATTTGAAAAGTGTGTTGATCAGATGAGGACTTTATTATTATCTAGGCAAACCGACTCCTTTGGAAAGTCCTGAACTGCTTTAGTGTCTGCAGTGTGCTACGACTGTACAACGGTCACCAAGTAAAATATTCAGTGGGTGGGTGCAGGTGGTGCGAGCGAGTGGAGCTGTCAGTCATGTCATTTGAGGAGCTCTCTCCGAGGACGCGAAAAGGCCTCCTCTGAAATGTGTTGTGATCCACTCATTCATCACCGTCAGCGATGAGGGACCCCTTGTCTTTCACCCCTACACCCCTCACTCCCTCTGTCTCTCTTTAACTCTTTGTGTGGCAAGTCTGTGGCAGTAAATGTCACACCTCCTCTTCCTATCCGCCTGCTGTGTTCGCTGGGCCTCAGTCACGATGGGTGTTTGGAGGGAAAAAAAAAAGAAAAGGCCCAGCTGAAGTGTCCCCGGCAGCCTTGCGCGGGCTTCATTTTGCGAAGAAGTGCGTGTTGTGAAAATAGCGCCTATTCATTCTCTGGTCCTGTTTAGCGCTGGCTACTGGTGGCAATGGAGCCACAGAGTCGTTTAGGCAGAGAGAGGGCCCTTGTGGGGAGACACTGGTCTCTTTGTTCCGCTCAATCCCGGGAATGTATGTTGTCCGATTTTGACACATCAGATCACTGTGGTACTAAATAACTAGTGCCTGCAACGTGATTAACTGTTGACCCTCGCCCAAAAAGAGGGGGGAAAAAAAGTAGGGGAGGGGGATTACTTTCTCTATCTGGTGGAAAACAGACAAAACACACTATATCTTGCTGCTATCAGTGGCTGCTAACAAGGGAATTAATGAGAGGATACAACATCATGTAGAAGCTGGCACCATCCATCTTGACTGTCAGAGAGTTGGACAGAAGTTAGTTGGAGACTGATTGATGATTGCCCCCCCCACTCCCCCACCAGCCCTGAGGGAAGGGGGCTGAGCAGTCAGGGTCCGGCCACGACAGCTAACGTGTATGGAAGCCACCAGGCAGTCCGGGCAACTAGACCTAGCTTCGGGGCTGGAGAAGAAAAAAACACACACACATTTAGCATTTCAAATGAAGCCAGGAAGCCAAGAGTCAGGGGTTCCTCATACATCCCGACATTTCCCCCTTGATTGATAAGGTGCGAATTTAATACACAAAATGGCTGTCTTTTTCAAACTGTTCCGTAGCTTAATTATGCAAACGACAGGTGTGCGAGGAATCCACAGGAGACCCAAATGGGTCGAAATAAGTCAGGATTGAAATAAATAGTTGATGGATGGGAGCTCGTCCCGTCACTCGCCAGTCTGTTCCCTGTGAATAGTAGCATTCCTCCACAGCCCGGGGCTTTTCCTTTCCTCTCTAAGATGTGATTTGGTCACCTTAGTCAGGTTGTGTGCTCAAAGTGATAATCTCCAGGAATTTATGGAAAAAAACAAAACATTAATATTCACTTGTTCCTGTGTCTCAACTGTATCTTAAACAACTGGAACTGGAACGTCTCTGGACTATTGGTTTAACAAAACAAGGTATTGGAACACATTACCTCGGGCAGGCTATGCGTGATAGACATAATTGTGAAAATAAATGCCGGTTGAAGGCCCATTGCAATTATTTTTTAAGACTTCAAACCCTGCAGACATTAAATCTAATATCATCATAACCAAAGAAAAACAGAACATTTTCATATTTGAGAAACTGCTACCTTTGAATCGTGTTTTGAAAAAGTGTTCACAAATTGATTTAAAAAAAAAATGTTGCACAATAATTTTCTGTTGACTATAGAGTTAATCAAATAATTGCCTTACCTCAAATAATTCAGATGTCAATTGCAGGGTTTCAGCTGAAAGCAGTCGGAGCTATGTGCCAGTTATTTGTTTATTCATTATAATCAGGAACAAAGGAATTAGAAAAATGAAACATTTGAGTGACAGGTTCCTTTGATTTTTCGTCATTCTAGTTTAAACACTGACGTGATAATGAACTGAAACTCACGTTTTCAGTCATCTCTATTTTTAACAGTCAAAGAAAGTGAAGGATTCGTTTTCTAGCTGCTCCCACTGTGTTAAAAGTGGCTTGAACTGTTAAGAAAACAACATGTCCGTCAGTGTTCAGGTCATTGTAACCTCACCACACTGAGAAGACATTTGTGCGACTTTAACATCGTCTTTAATTTGACATTTTTCAAAGTAATTTTAGGTAATCATGAGAACAAAATAGCAGCAAAATGATTAATTAGAGGTCCAAAAGTTACAATTCTTAAGACATCATTAACAAAAGGAAATGATGGTTTTCAGTGTTGTATAAATGAGTTATTATGGAGCGAGAGAGAGAGATAGAGCAGTGGTTGTTGAGACAAGGCCAGTCATAAAGGGTGTTAGATTTCAGTTAAAGTTCCGCCGCTGAGAAGAGACGCAGACTAGACTTATTACTGTATTCCTGTGCAGTTCTCTCGCTCTATCTAGTTCCCTCTCATTAGTGGAGACCAAACCACAGCTGCTTCCTCAGAGGATGAAGAGATGGCAGAATGTTTGAAATTGTGATTTGGCAAGCCGTAATGATGAACATTTATTTTACTTCCACATCCAATGGCCCCCCTTTTTTTTTTTTCTCAAATATACACTTTCAAATGAGAAGTAAAAAAAAAGAAAAAAAGAAAAGTTGTTTCCCTGGATACACTTGCTTGAACCAGGGCCAGCATTGCTTTCTGTGGCATCCAGCTGCCTTGTCAACACGTCAAATTAAATACAAATGCCTCATTTTACTTAGGGAAAACATTCACTGAGGGAAGAGGAAGAGGGGAGGGAGGGGGGTCTCGTTCACAGTCGTCTGGCTCTGTGAATGTTTGTCCCAGAGTTATATTCATTTGAACTGTACTTGTAGCAAAGGCGAGGAAACAAAAGCCCTGTCACGACTAATTATTTGCTCCAACTGGTCCCTGCGTCGGTAGATATCACACCGAGGTAAAAGATGGATCTAAAACACAGTGTTAAGCGCAGAGAGAGCTGAGCTTAAAAGGAGGACAGGAGGCTGCCAGAGCCTGGTCACTGGTAATGGGTTTGTTTCTCCCCTCTGCTGATAAGCTCCA
Source organism: Decapterus maruadsi (assembly GCA_030347415.2). Taxonomy (NCBI): domain Eukaryota; kingdom Metazoa; phylum Chordata; class Actinopteri; order Carangiformes; family Carangidae; genus Decapterus; species Decapterus maruadsi. Next base: position 9,554,527 of record CM064891.1, on the reverse strand, counting down.
GCTACTGACTCATGCATACATGAATATCAAGCAGCTGATGGAAAAGGCTCAGTCCACTCAACTGTTGTACGCGCAGAAAACATCACTGGAATCTAAACCAAATCGTAGAGATTTTTTTTTCAATTACTCCAAGGCCTCACACCGTTTCTTTACTCTTAACCTTTAATCATTTGTAGTCTGTTTTGTAGAATGTACTTATTTACAGCCTTATTGCATAGACGTGAGTTAAGTGATATATTACCATCGCACAAGATAAGATGAAACTTATGGTCCAGCATATGCTTGGGTTTGGCCCATATACTTCCACATGTGGGCAGAGCCTGGCTGTCTTCCTCCAGATTTCCCATGTGTTGGTGAAGATGTGGAAGTCTGACAATCATGCTGTACATGGGGCCAGATTCAGGCTATGGAAGTGGGCCCGTCCTGGGCCAGAAGAAAACAACAACGTGGCCGAAGAATGGGAGGGATTTAGTTTGTTTTCTGTGAGAGCATGCCATATGTTGCTGTTTTCAGACTAATTCTAATTCAGAGGATCAGTTGGAATGGCAATTTATCCAACGAGGAGTCGATCACCTGATTCACTATTGCAACACGGGTGGTGCTCATTGATATGTCAATGTAGAGGGTTTCATAAGTTTCATGCAACAACCAAAGACCATCTGTATCTGCCTGGACTGAGGAGATGTAGAGGACAGTGTGTGTGCTTTCCGGTTTGACAGTGAGGAAAAAAAAAGACTCTGATTTTAGATGCAATTTGCACCAACCAGCTATTTAATTCTGCTTCAAGAAGAAAAGGGGAAAAACAAAAAAATGCAGAGTAGTCCTGACTTATAATTATCTAGGTCTTGGAATCTGACCTGTCGGTCCAAATTTGAAACCCCATGTTGCCTCATGTGAAAAGACAGAATCCCAGTAAACATCCCTCATTCTTAGCCAAACAAAGCCATATGGTCAGTTGTACCAGTGAAACCCCTTTTTAAAAGGGAGACCTTTGTGACTTGGGCGTCAGATAGTGTTATTTCCAAGGTGACACCAGGGTCTGCATTAGGGCTATGCATGAGGTCAATGGATATTAACTTCATTTACACATGGCTGCAGACCAGCGCCAGCGCCACAATGGAGGCCTGCCTGTTGTGTTTAGTAACACGAGCGCCCTGGCTGACAGGACACTGTCAAGACGGAAGATGGATGATCGGAGCAGTTGACCCTTGATCGCCAGCAGAGTCACCTCTCCGGCCCCCCTCCACTCCCCCTCTCCCTGCATGACAAAAGAGCCCTCCCCACGGTTGAGCGGCCCTCATCTCCACTTGCACTAACAGGTTCAGACATCTCCATCGATCCCTGCCTCCATATCTCTCCGGATTCCACGCTTTGCCCTTTTTAGGTATCCAAACTGTGGCACAGATGTCTGTTTTTTTTTAAATATAATTGCTTGCTCGCTTACTGCCTGAAAGCCACATGCTCAGACAGGTGAACCCTATGTCAGAAGACAACATTTTGCGGTGTTCTGTGTCGTGTCCGTGTGGAATGAGGGTGAAAGTGATATGTGACTGGGCTCAGAGTCGCACCACCTTAAGAGGGAAAGCGGGGAGGGAGGGCCCTGTTTGTCAGTGGAGCTGCTCCTCTGGGAGGCCTCAGACCACTGGCTCTGTACTTCAGTCTTCCGTTAAGAGGAAAAATCGATAACTTATTACATAACTTCACACTTTTTTTTTTCTCGCTCACATCCAGAGCAGAGGAAGCAGAACTTAAATGTGCTTAGGATGGCTCTGTTGTCAGAAACTGTCATGCTTCTTTCAGAGGACTGTGTTAAAATGAATCCTTCACTGCAAAACGGGAAGTCTCAGTGTGTCAGAAGAAATAAACTGAAGGTTATTGGATTGTCTGCTGATGATTTTCTGTTTATCTGATGAAGGTTTGCTCTGTAATTCCCTGTCCGTCCACCTCATTCTTCCATAGTGGTATTTGGCTGGGAAAGGTGAATGAGGAAATATGTTTTCTTTGCAATTTGGCTGAGAAAACCTTCTAACAGCGGTTCAGATCTGAATCAGCTCTCTCATGGTCAGCTGAGGCAGAGTGTCTAAGTGTCTTTTGTCAGGGGGGGCTGATGAGCGGCTGGTTTGACATTGTTTCATTCCTTTCTGTCACAGCTCTGGGACCAGATGAGAGGTTGTGGTGGATTTGAATGGGCAGGGTGCTGGGTCAGGAGGGGAGGGCTGGGTTGGGCAGCCACTGGCACAATTCAGAGATAATGCTCAGTTGCTGACTGGGGACATTTTCAGTGCCGATTTCGCTTGGGCTGCAGGGGGGCTGTGGATCGGTCAGACCTTTGGACCCCTGTGCCTTTCATCCCCAGAATGCAGAGCTTTCCTGGCTTCATCTGCAGTGTCTTTTTAGCACAGCTGCCTTTCAGAGCTGACCACCTCATCCATTAAAGGTAGCTGCCTGGCTGGCCTTAAGGGCCATCTCTCCTGTTTCCATGTGAGTTAAATGAACTAAACAAAAGACGATTAGGCAGGGACATTTTCCATGTCACTGAGAATCCATTTCAAAATGCTCACTCTGCATGATAACTCGAAGAAGCAGAGGCCTCTTAGGAGGACTGTGTGCACAGACTCAAGATCCAGCTCCGGCAAGACTGAGAGGCCGTATATTCACTGATGTAATGAGTCTAATCTTAAAGTGCCCTTCATTTTCCACCTCCAAAATCCATGTAGTAAATCAGCAAGAGAGCTAAAAGAGAAAACTGGTGTTTGAGTTTGTTGTTTTGCAATTTGGGTTGCTGTTAGCGGCAGACATAGTTGTGCTTTGTGAGATCAAATTACCCTCTCTTTTATATTTCACTCATAACCTCGCTGAATGCATTTGTGTGATTGTCTCAACTTCACAGTTTTAGATTCATCCTGAAAACAGTAGTTTACAAGATGTGATGTTATTCTAGATTTTTCTTGTCAACAAATTGCATGAAAAAAGGTTTTTTCCTATTCTCATATTCCAGCCAATAGGCTGCTTTCACTCTCACATCTGCGCTGCACAGACACAATGTGTTAGAAAAATTTGGCTGAGTTACAGATTTAGAATTCTTAAAGTTCCCATGTTGTAAAGGTAAATGTTACTTTTAATTACACAACAGCTCTAGGTTCTTTATTAATACTGTGAAAGTCACAGTCCACAGAGAAATGCACCTCAGCCATCACGACTCTGTCACAACAAAGTAATTACTTCTGTCAGACATGCCCCAAGCCCCGCCCACCTGTAGCCTACCCACCATCAAACTTTGCAGGATTTGTTTGTTATTTGTTTGTATTTTAATTACATTTTACTTAACCCTTTAGAAAACAGTCAGTCAGAAGACTCAGAGCCTCCTCTCTTCTGATTGGCTCACCATCCTGTTATCAGAAGTCCAGAGAGAGGTAACATAAAACTACACAGAGATGGATTTTTTTGTTCTTAAAACCACAAATAGATCTTCTTATGAATCAACACCTCAAATAATGCACTGACAAACTGTCAAGTATGGAAAGTTATATTCTTGATGTTATATTGTCATGTTTCCTAGTTTACAGTATTATGGCATAGTCGGCAAAGTTGTTTCAGCCATGTGTGACCGTAGCGTGCTGTGTATTGTTTTCGTGCAGCAATCGAGCCAAGAGCAAACATCTACATTGTTGTCTTAACAACAGTGTATAACATGAAACTATTCAAAAAGTAGTTTGGGTATTTCCAAAACATCTGAGAACTTAAACTTATGTTGCTCATATAGTAACAAACCAGACATTTGTGGCTATTTACACACATCAACTCAAAATGCACGCTTGGGGACAACAGTTTTGGTCTGTGTCTCATAGGATTTGCAGATCATCATCAGCCTCAGTCTTTATACTTTATAACTAAAACTGCATTTAGGGTATATCTAAGTTCTGAGGTGTCTTTTTCTAAAACGTATGCTCCCTACAAAATAAAAAAAATAGAGGCATATGAATATCATTTATGGGCCCAGAGCTTTGATAGAGGGCATTTAAAAAATGAATAATCTACTTCCATAAACACTGCACTGATTATTCTGGGTAATCCACAGAAAATGCTGTCAGCAATTTCACAGGAACTGTTTCTTAAGTAGAAAGTATTTCCTTAACTATATTACGCTGGAGGCAAAAATTATAGATTCAAACACCACTGGAGATAGGTGATGGACCGCATGCAAAACTGAGTGAGCTGACCCTTTTGAAAGTGACTATGGTTAGCAAGGCCAAATCTATTTACTTCCACTCAAAAAGGTAAACGGAGATAATTGCAAGTGACAGCTAAATTGATTGGGTCTGATAACAGGGGTCCTTAGTTTGCTGTTTAGTTCCACTTTTAGGGTGAACTTCCTGTTACTTTTAGTGTCGCACCAGGAGCACTAGCTTACTTTTTTTTTTCATATATCAGCGTCTGACTTTGATCTTTGCTGTGCACAGTGGAGCAGACCTGCGTTTTCCTTCGGGCTTTCCTTGCTTAGAGGGCCAAGCTGCATGCCCTCCAACATAGTGTAAGGGAATGCTAATCTTGTCTTTGTTTCTCATGGAAAGCTACTTATCTCCTGCTAAGCACAGGTACCTCAGCTGAATGGGCCGATTGTCTGAATGTGTGGAGTGCAGCAGCAAGCCAGACAGAGTCATTCCAAATATGTGTGGGGTGAAGGGAGGATCCGGCACAATATGACATCAGATTCTTTAACTGTTTAAATCTCTTCTTTTTTTTAAAAACACTTCTTTAGCCTCATTGTACTCGTGCCATAGCTTCCCCTCCTCCTTCTGCCCAAGCCCACGGGAGGTGTTGGTGTTCAAAATGAGCTTGTTTGAAAGGGAGTTTGACATTGAGAAATTCTTATCTCTGTCCCGGGAAGAGATTTTCAGCACCACCTCGGTTCTTTTCCTTTTCTTTGTGGTTTTGTGCTACTGTGTCCCAGAGTTAGGTAGGCGCCGTGCCTCTCATAAGTGGGAGATTAACATGTCTGCAGGCCAAAAAAAAGCTTCTGAGCATCCCTCTTTTTATTGGTAGGAAAAAGAAAAGAAGAATTAGAGCAGTGTTGTGCTATAAGGAGAAAGGAAAAAAAACACCTGCTGCTATGTTTGTTGCTCCTCTGATCAGACTAAAAAACAAAACATGAATATGAATCCTAAGTATAAAGAACTGGCTTTTTTTTCGGTGAAATATGGGAATACTCTAAATACAGTTTAATTTACGCAAAACTATAGATGAAATGTAAGAAAGCTTGCAGTACGCTTAAAGCTGAAATGTGGGATGTTTACATTAAAATGATGTTCACAACACTGCTAAGCCAATCAGCAGCAGGTACATTTGTCAGTATTTTGCTGTTTTAGACAAGCAGGAACTTCTGAAAAACCCAAAACATTTTTTCCTTTAATGACCAGTTGAAACTCTCTCTAAAAGAGAGTCAGTCCCCACGGGCTTTCATGTTAAAATATCCAATAGCACCGTTGAAATAAACATGTTTACAGCCTGGTACAAAAACAGTTTTTGGTCTCTATACAGCAAATTTCCATGACGACTGTACAGGGGTGATTTTTTACATAACTCACAAGTGTAGTTTTTATCAAGGGTTTAAATGCTCACCACCAGGCGACATAAAGGCTCCACACTGGCCCCTCCTCTTTGCTTACCATTAGGGGCGGGGTCAGACATTGCCAAGGTGGCAACAATAGAGGAGCCCACTTCTAGCTTCAAAACTGCCTTTCAGGAATGGGTGATACCACAAAGACTATCTTTTATTTACACTGTATGGTTTCATTTGCACTCTAGCATATCGGTAGGTATACACATCACATCAATCAGCAATGCTGAGGTATCGAGGTGAGCAATCGTAAGCTATAGGAACTAGTAGCATGTTATCCTAGAAAATATTTTGATGTCCCAGATCAAAAAGAATCCTGGTATTCAGAGGAAGGATTAGAGTCTGGAAAAGAAAGATAAACAACAAGTGTGATTTTTGCAATTGCCCTCACCGCCGGCGGGAATAATACAAGGCATGCAAAATTTCTCAAAAACAAATAAACAAAAAAAAAACCTTGCTTGCAGCAACAAAAAGTCCACACATCACCTTCAAGATGAGATCAGCGGAGCTGTTCTTTGGCCTTTCAAGTTGAAGAAATATACTTGGCTAGTTTTATTTTTTTTTATTTTTTATTTTTTTACCCAGGTTTGCCTGCCTGTGTGGCTCTGAAATTACTCACAAGATGTAGTGCCTCTTGCATTGCAGGGGAAAACACCAGCAGGCTTTACTCCATAAAAGCGATGCAGCCATAGTTCAGCATGCATAAAATGCCAGTAAACACAGCCTGATGAATGTCCACACCAGGGCCAATTTATTGAGGCAAAGAACATAAGTCACATCTAATAAAAGCAACATGCATACGCCTGAGGCAACATTAATGCATAAGAAATAAGCTCTGTGTGAGCTATTGACATCCTTCTCTATAATCGTGAGGCACGGTCATGGTCCTAATCGTATGCCCTGAAAGTAAAACTGAAAAACATAACGCAGGAGTTGGGTTTTTAAATAGCATTTCATGGTTGTCTGAACATCCAACTAAACACAGGGGCATTTTGAAATAGCTGACAGAGGATGTTTATGGCAGTATTAAGAGTGGATTGCAGCATAATAGAAGTGATCAGACAAGACTGAGGGAGAAAATGGCTTTGTTTTTTCACAGGTAGCACTGGATGGCGGGAACGGTTCTCTCTGTACCAGCAGAACTGCGCCTGTGACACTTTGACATTGGGCGTTGGTTTGGTTTCAAGCTGCAACATTTAACACATGGGCACAAACAGTTTAATCAGCAAAGTAGTGAGAGAAATAGCTGCTGGAGCCGGTCACTTTCCCGTTCTTCTTTTTCTCTTGACAATGTGTTTGGACTGATTCCATGCTGGAATTGTCAGAAAAAAAGTACCATGTGTACAACACGAAAATCAAGGTCTTGAAACTAGATTTTGACACAGGCCCCTCTCAAGCCAGGGCTCAACGAGGAAGACCCACTTTTAGGTCCCTGTCACTGTCGTGTTATATGGTCCATATTCCCAAATTAGCACTACTAGCTGACACACATTAAGGCTGCTGAGGGCCTGGGGCAGTTGTGGCCTCTGCATAGTTGTAAATCCAACTGAAAAGTTTGCTTCTTAAAAAAAAAAGAAAAAGAAAATTTTGGTAAAATATTTATAAGTCAAGCTTCCAGGTTTTGAGCTTGACACAAATAATGTATTGTAAGTAGCATTTTAGTCTCAGTAGCTAAACTCTATAATCTCTCTGTAACTGACAACTGAATGCTGAAAAATAATACATATACAAGAACGTTTCAAATAATAGTGAACCCCCAGGAGGGCAGCTGAGCACTGGGTGTCAGAATCAGAATCCGATGGAGGAAAAGACATGAGGAGGGAGTAACTCAGAAAAACACAGCCGTCAGCCACATTGTACCATGTCTGTGTTTAGAGCCCATATTTATAAAGACGTTTCCCAATTGGATGGCAAACGTTTTTTTTATGGAAAGCAGTGGTCTTTTTTTGTTCTGTTTTTTTTTTTTTTTGGTGGGAAATAAGAAAATAAACTGTTTCCTTTATCACGCTTGACCTGCTCCACCTGGCATTCATCAGCAACGGGGGCCTGCATGTTGGTCCTGTCGGCTGTTCTCCTCCCTCTGCCTCTTTTATCACTCTAATGGGGTGCTATCTCCAGGCTGCTCTCTCCGGGTCTAGCGGCACCGCTCGGCTCTCTTCAGCGTGCATTCTTTCCACATCCATCCCGACACATGGGCGGATTTAACACATAATCAGGCTGGACGGGAGGGCAGCCCGAGAAGGGGAGGAGGCCCGGCCCTGACAGGACTCATCATGCTACGACCGTGGAGACAGAAAGGCCCACACTAGTCAGTCTCATTCTGGCTCTGGCAGAGGGAATCTCCCACATTCCCACACTGCGGCTCGCTCTGACCCCCGTCTGCAGCAATATTGAGACAGATGGGGAGAAACTCAATATCCCAGCTGCCCTGCTTGGACGGGCCAGTCCCCTCTGTGCTGAGTAGTAATAAGGATTGTAACCTTGATTGGATTTGTGGGTTGTAAGCAAGCAAAGACACACAGTGTGTAGTTTTTTTTTTTTTTTGAAGACAGGTATTCGTCAGAGGTTTTTTGTTACTGTCACCTGAGTTTTACTTTTTTTTAAACATTTAAACAACAGTTTACTTCCTGATAGCTTAAAGGAATAGTTAACCCAAAAATGAAATTTCACTCATTATTTACTCACCCTCATGTCGACTAAGGGCTGGGAGAAGTTTCAGAGTCCTCCGTGGCTTCTCCGCAAGTAACGGTTGCAAATGGACACCAGCGGTCTTCGTCACAAAAAAACACACCAAAAACATCCAAATACCTCCGCTACTCATAATATCCGTCTTGTATTGAAGCCCTGAAATGCGAAATTGTCCCGAAAAAAAAAGAAAAAGAAAAAAAAAAAGGTCCATATTTCAAGCTTGTTCACAGCGGAAGCTCCTCTTCCTGGTCCGTCCAAATCTCGCAAGATTTGACCGGACCAGGAAGATGTTTACAGTTAATTAATTATCCTTTTACAAAACATTATGAACAACCTGGTGTATAATATTACTTCATTAGAGATGACGGCTAACATAGCTACAGGTCAATATTTATTAACTCATGATTGCTACAAAGTAAATGTCGGCTTTAACCAGCTAGCTTCAGCCTGTTTAATCTTATAATAATTATTTGTCATAGTGAGTCACTGTAGTAGTCAGAGGGTGTTTTCTTTCCTTTAGTCTTATGATTGCAAAGTTTCCTCATGCTCATTGTTGTGAAAGAGATCAATAGCAACTTCCTGTAAGAAACCATGCACGGCGGTAGAAAAAAGTGACACATAGCACCTTTAATGTCAAGTCTTCAAATACTGAATCTTTGCTCCCTCAATCTAGATGAATATGATTTGAAACAATATTTTCAGACGTTCATCCTGACGAGGCACAAACACAGTCAGAGCTATTGGTGTGATAGAAAACACGCACACACGTCACAAAGCTGAACAGTCCAATCACTGTGATTAGCTATCCAGTTAATTAGTTTTGAATATTTCCAGACCTCAACCGGAACTGCCGTGGCAGCTGAAGCGGCACGAGTGGGTCAGAGAGGGATCGCTGCAGCTAATGAAGAGAGAGATGTAGGAGAGCTAGAGGAGGAGGAAAAGGACAGCAGCCAATATGATGCTGTGGGAGAGACAGCGAGGGCAAGAAGCAACAGGCAAGATGGAGCTGAATAAACCGTTCATTTGTTTGTCAGAATCATCGGATTCAAATTCACATATTGTATTCTTGATCAGACCTGGCTGTTGACAGATCTTGATACTTGATCTGTTTCACCAACTTGGCCTATTGAATTGAATGGAAAAGTACACAGAAATCAGAAAGGGCTGATTGGAAATCAAATCTGTTATCAAAGGCACAACATTAAGATTGTGCCACCACATGGGCACCTGGATAGTTAATCTGCACAGCAGGACTCGACGGTGTGCAAAACATGTTTGGCAGATATCGAGATTGAGATGTCCTGATTTCAGTAACAATGGTATTTTCCATTTCAATTTCACAGGAAAATATGTCAAAGTGACGGTGTTGTGATCTCTGCAGCAACACAATATGCCATTTATGGTCTGTTATGAAACATTTTACTTGCAGCTCTTTGATATTGTGCATTTTTTTGATCATACTCAGGCCTTAGCGGTTTTAGATTCTTTGTGCTGTGGATGTGTTTTGGTTAGTCCTGTACATTATCAACCAGCAACCCAGCAAAACACACAGAAATTGAGAAAACTCTGAGTGCCCCCGTGTCCCACCTGCTAGTGAACACACCACAAACAAGGCTGAGTACTAACCCCGGTCTAGCAGGGGATTGAATCCAGCCTGTGCCCTTTGCTGCCTCTCATCCCCCCCCGTCCCTCTCTCTCCCTTGCATTTCCTGCCTGTTTCTACTTTATCTATTTCATAATAACAAAAAGCAGAAATGCAGAGAAATACTAATATAATGAAAAAGAGAAAAAAAATGAAAAGGCCAAATTTGAAATCCTATCTGTCAGCAAATGCAAAGCTTAACTGAGAGAGAAGGGAAAAAAGTGCCATGGTGTCACTCTCAGACAAGGATAATAATTATTTTCTATTTTGGCCAGGGAGGGATGTGTCAAGCTGCTGCCCCCCCACCACACCACACCCCACCCTACCTCCCCCCTCCCTCCCTCTCTGTCTCTCTGTCCCTCACCCGGAGTGTCATGACACTGCCAAAGCGTGAGAGGAATTGGATGTAATTCAAGAATGTTAAGAAGCTCAGCTTGGAGGAAAGAGAAATAAACCAAGATCTTACAAAAATACCGAAATCCGTTTTTCTCCCTGTTTTTGTGTAGTGTGTGTGTGTGTATGTCTGCATAAGATTAGGAGACTTTGTTTTATTCTTCGGGCCAGTGTGCCCTGTGATTGAGACACTACAGTCACAGGAGCGTTTGATTATCTCTATCCCACTGCTCCGCTCTCCCTCTCTCCTTTCTGAGGCTCCTCTATCCTATCTCTTTATAAAATTGCTGACTGCAGCCCCCTCCCCATCTCCCCCACCCCACCCCAACCCCAGCACACCCCACCTTCCCCAACACATCACTGAAGGAAAGTGTTTGACCACTGGAAGGGAAATTACAGATGCCGGTCGTGTAGCTTTTCCGAGGAGCTGGCTGGAATGTAAGACTTGCGTTTTTCTTTTGTTTTGTCTCTGCTTAACCTCAGCCCACTTCTCCAAGGGGCAGACTAATTTCTCGGCATTGTAAATAAGCCGGCTGTTGTGTCTGCTTCCGAGCCTTTTTTTAACGGGGCTCGTGTCAACAAGCGCCAAGCCATTAGCTGCTCTTTATCTGCGCCTGAAGAAGACCAGGCTTAGATATAAATGGAGCCATTTTTTTCACACTTACACACTTCCTCCTTTCAAATGCAACAACACATGGGATCGTGCGCGAGCCTTCTTGTCAGAGTCACCGCAGGTTGTGTTGAGTCTGAGGGGTTTTGCACAATGTTTTAACATGTTTGTGCGTCAGTGTTTGCCAGTAGGGTGTCAGTCACTTTGTCAGTTAAGAGGCTACTGGGTAAACAGACCTGGTGTAATTGCTTTGTAGATATTTCCATCCAGAAGTAAAGTCTTGCTGCGGGGACAGCTGACAGAGAGCCTCTCACTCACTATCAACCACATCTCGCTGTCTCAGACTAAGGAGTGTCTTTTCAGCATCTGGTGCCAGTAGAACTGGGAACTCGCCGGCAGCGAGTCAGCGTGCAGTCTGTGGGACAGGAATGCTGGGCCGTGAAGGCCGTGTTTGTACTTGTCACTCAATGCGCTGCCAGTGGTTTGGTTGAGCTGCAGAAACACTTAGGTGCCCGTGTCATACAGACATTCGATTATTGAGGCCTCATTTGCCGCCTTGTTGCTTCTGTAAACATTTGTGGGTGCCAAAGCCGAGCGGACGCGCCGATGAACACATGAGCCGTCACTGAAGAAGCGATGGAAAATGAACTGGGTTTTTGCTTCTGAGCACAAATTAAAGGACAAGTGCAAGTCATTTCCACAAAGCCCAGTGGAGCGTGAAACACAGGCAGCCTGACAAGCTAGCTAACTGTTACATTGCCTTTTTTTTTTTTTACCGTTGCAAGGTAACAAATAAGTCACTCTAAATATGACTACTAGGGAATACCTGAATGGAGGTTTAATGTGATAGGCACACCTGCCAGGTACCTGCAAATCAAGCTACTTAGTAAACAGCTATTACTAATCACATGCTTATGGTGAGACTTGAACTTGGAACTTATGAAACACTGAATAGGAGAAAAAGTGTGTGGTTAACTGAGTATATGATTCAAGATTACATTATTTTCTCAAATACAGGTAAAAATAAAACATAGCCTAGTTCTACAGTAAAGTTTTGGTTTGTGAGGAAAAGGTGGGAGTCACCAACAACTGGCTATGAATGAAGTTGGAAAAAAAAAGTGGAAATATTCCTCCAAGTGTTTATTTTTGAAAGCTCTCCCCTCCCAGACTGTGCATTCATCTTAATCTGCACTGTGGACCCTCTGGTTTGCTGAAGTGGTGGCTGCAGTAGCCTGCCAGACCCTTTCCCTTTCCCTCCTCTGCACATCGGCCACCCAGCAGATGCGCTCTCAGAAGCCCAAAGGCAAACAGACTCGATGGCTTATCAGAATGTTTAAACAGCACGACATGGTGGGAGAAAGCAGTGTCTTAAACAGGGATCCAGCCAATCTTTAACCTGCTGGAGAAAGCCCTTCACTGTCATTATCAGCATCCATGGGGGGAGTGTTTACACGCGTATCAGATACTGCAGACAGACATGGTTTACCTCAGTGTTTGTCCAGCATTATCGCTCATCAGAACGGCACATATAAAAAAACTAAATAAAGCATGTGTGGGCTTTGTGTGTTCTGCCTGGTCAGCATTCAGGACCGCTGCTCACAGCCTCCGCGTGGCTCTGTTTTCAATTACTACTTCAAGAAACAGGTAAAGGAAGATTAGAGATAAAATCATGAGTCTTTTCCTCTTGGTTGAGAAAAAAAGTTCTTGTTTCATGAAGCTGTGGCAGGGCGATAAATGGAGAATGGCAGGGCTTTGTTGTAGCTGAAATGGGAATACCCTGATCCTCGGCTTCCTCTTCATGCTGCTCTGGAAGTGTTAAAATGAGAAATCTTGGATTCCTCTACGCCTCTTATCTCTGACCTGTCACAAGAGGTGGTGGTCACATTACATGAAATAAAAAACAGCAGCACAGGAGCTGGAGAGAGACAGAGAGAGAGAGAGTAATGGTGAGAAATGATGAAAATCATTGCTCACTTCCCTCCAGTGGCTCATGAAAAATGTATTTTTAGTATGATTTGATAGTTTGTATGAGAGGCTATTTAGCGTTTTAAAAAAATCATGCGGCCTAGATTGCAGTTTTGCATCAGGCTTACGTAGCTCTTACGTGGCCGGTCACTGTGGAGCTGCTGACTTCAAGGCTAGAAAAGACAAAACCCATTTTACTCCTTGTTAAGCTGATATTTAAAGTTCCAGTATTCGACAAATGCAGATGTTCATGTGCTGTTTGCTTATAAGACAGGTTTATATAAAATTCTCTTCAAGTGTTAAAGCTCTAAATGTACTGAGAAATACACATAGCCTCAGAAACCACCATCCGACATAAACATCTTTGTTTATCTGTGACTGTAAAAATGATTTGATCATTTAACAAAAACGGTCAGCCAATCAGAGAAGCCGCAAATGTGTCTGCTTATAGATCAACATTTCAATTAAAACAGGAAAAATGTAAAATACAGGATATTTTAGGCCCGTCACAGTTTCATTTTCATTTAACCATTATTTGAAATACTTGTGATTCAGTGTGAATCAGAGGTCTGTCATTTCTTAGTCATTAGTGTCGCAGTCTTTCCTGATCAGTCATATCAGGCTTGGGTTTGTGTACATTCTTGGTCAAAGGTAAAATGTGGAAATGATTCATGTGGCTGTGCTCGATGTGCGCTCTTATCTGTGTGCTCTGCAGAAGAATGTTTCCTCTCGAGATAAGACTTGTTATAAACAAAGCTTCCCCCCCCGCCTCCCTTTTTTTTTTGACCAGAGGATTCATCAGAATAAAAATAGCAGCGTTATGTCCTCTCTCCAAAATGGGAGCTCGTAGTTTATCCCTGGGCGTACGCTTTTTGACGTGGCTGAGCCTGCTTGATGAAGCCTGAGGGGGACGGGTTCATTCGAATCGCTACAGCTGCTTCGAGATGAGAACAAAATGGTTTGTTCTGTCATGCCCTCCTCGTAATCAGAATTCAGGTGTGAAGCAGAAAGACGCTCTCAGACTGTGTTTGCGCAGGACTAATATCACCCCGAGACATTCAGTGATTTTGTTGTAACCGCTGAGATCATCAGCAGACACAGTCCTGTATGAACCCGGCTCGGCAGGGCCTCGCTGGAGAAACACTGCTGGGAGATTTCAGAGGAATCTCTTGAATTTAGTGACGGTTTTCTTTAATATTATCAAATATTTAAGACATTTCCTGCAATATTTCCAACCTTTATTCAACTTGGCATGTGGAAAAAAATGAAGCTTTGAATCTAGAGATCGTATTTCCTGTTTTCCATGTATTTCTTTACCTATTTGTTGCTGAGACTTGTGTGAGTGTCACTGCCTTGGACTGTAAAACCTAGATGCATCATGTCTTACACATGAAAGACAAGACACAATGATATGATTATATGTTATTCAAGAAGCCTGAAACATAACAGCCGTTTGTTAGAGATTTGGTTTTGACTGATGAATTGCATCAGATTCCAGACGATACTGTTTGTGCAAACACAGTTTATAGCTTGGTGTTTTTGTCTTTGCCTTCCTTTCTTTCCTGCGGCCTTATCCTGTTATTTTCTTCCTCCCACAGCATGCGGTCGTGGTTTCTACAAGTCCTCCTCCCAGGACCTTCAGTGCTCTCGCTGTCCGGCGCACAGCTTCAACGACCGGGAGGGCTCCTGGCGCTGCGACTGCGAGGACGGCTACTACCGAGCGCTCTCTGACCCTCCATCTGTGGCCTGCACGAGTAAGTCTGCCATGCCGTTGCTAGGTAAACACAGCGCGGACCGCTTTCCAGGATCTGAATTTAAACAGTCGCACATGTGAGCTGGGAAAAAAACATACACACACACAAGCTTCTAGGCTCCCCTGGCCAGACCTGTGCAGTCAGTCTGCCGTGGTCTCATGAAAGCCCCAGATGTGTTCCACAGCAGTTCGTCTGCCTCCCAGTATGTCATTATAATTATGTTTGCAGGCTTGCATGTCTGTTTTCTGTCTTAGCTGGTTGCTAATGATGAGAGGAGCAATTTGCCATTTCCCGTCTGAAAGATTGCAATTACAGTCAGCAGCAGCAGCCCAGGCAGCACCCTGTGTCTTCATTTGCCCTGGCTAGTATAACAGTTATGTGACAGCCATCGATGGCTTATTTACACAGGCCCCGGAGGAGGGCGAGTGAGGGTGGGGGTTCAGTCTGACGGGCAAGGCCCAAACCCATTACCAAACATACAACACAACACATTTTTATCTCAAGGATGTTTTGTTTTCTTGTTCCAATGCCTTCAGCTAACGTGCACAGGTAGTGGCACACGGCACCCTCAGCACCCCTAAACACAATCTGCGCCCCTTATCTGTGTGTCTGGCTGATAATGTATCACAGGACTGCTGGGATCGGCCCGCCGGCTCACGGCTGTGGGATATACACACTTTTTTCATGTCTCTATTAAGAAGATTAGATAAATTCATATTTCAGACCTCGGTCATTTATTTTGTACCATGTTCTGTTGATTAAAACGACACACAAAATATACAACAACACATAAAGCAGATGTATATGGAAAAATAAGCACGCCTGGTTCACATCCTGAGCGGTGGTGCCGCTTTTTTCCCTGAAGACCCAAAGTAGGCCAAGTCAGAATCTCTAATGTGTGTGTGTGTGTGTGTGACAGAGAGGCTGAAATATTATGCAAGTAGCATAATTTTATAGGGCTGCATCGGGTTGTCTGTGCATTAAATCAAAATGAAAGAGAGGATTATATGGATTGGAATTTGAGTTTGATGTGTTTGTTACTTATGGAAAACATCTCTGTCTCTTGCTTTGCCCTAGAGCCATTTCCATTTATCCGCAGTGCACAGGTGTGCGCGTGTGCGTGTGCTCGTTATGAATTATTTGACAGAATTAAATGTTTGCCATACATAATGATTTTTCCACTCTTCTGCAAAAGTAGCTATATTTCTGGTGCTTGTGGGTTTTTGTGATATAAGAAATTGTATATTAACAGGAGAAAAGGATTTAATTAAAACACAGGGTGAGATAAAGGGATGCGAGGGGGGGAAAAAGTTCTGAATCAGATTATATCTTGTGTAAGAAAGTTATCTATCTCCTGTTATTAATGAGCTTTGCTTTTCCACAACCATTATCTATCTTCAAAACACCAGCACACTATTTTGCATTTTAGCCCCATCCTTAATACATTTGAAAGTAATGTTGAATGAATGTATCAGTAGCATTTCATACCCAAACTGTCCACAATTTCCTTTTTGCTCCTGTGCTCCATATATATACTTATACTGTAGTTTGAAGCTGTAGTGGGTTCCCTATGGCAACTTAAAATGCAAGACCAAGACCAATCATTTGATTAATGATGATAACTGTCCCACAATTCAATGTACAAAGGAAATTAAGGACCTCTACTTAAAAAAGAATCAAAAAGACAAACAAAAGTGGACCCTGGTGGGAGCACAGTGTCAACAACAAACAAATGAAACCACGGATCATCAGAACAGTTCTCCACTGCTGTGGCGGTAGCCTATTAGCATATGTCATTCAAAGACTGCTATTAATGTAGCTGCCCCAGAAAAGCCTGTGGTTTATTGGGTGTCAACTGGTTTGTTTTGATTGATTGAATAGCAGGTAATACTAAAAGCGTTGTGTGGCCGAGCGTGGATCAGGGTGGCGTGGGGCGGAGGGGGGGGATCAATAGGGGCCCAAAGCTAATTTTACTCCCAGCTCCCATCCCCCTGCGTTGTGTTAATCCAGCCATGGTCAATTTCCTGTTCGTAGACAACAGGATGACAGTTTGATTTAAGGTAGAAAAAGTTGTTGTTGCGACACAACTATGAAGCAGTCCCTTCACTTGTGACTAGTCAGTGTGATTCTAAGTGCTGACAAAATACATTACGTTATTTACGCTGTGCTGAAAGACAGAAACCCAGGTGAGGCGTACTTTTTACTTTGATTTTCTTTGTATAGCTCGAAGATATCATTAACGTCCTTTTTTATTCATGCAGCTGCAATAATCACTTATTCATACAGCTATTCACCTCACACCTCTATTTATTCATGTGCAATACTCTATTAATAATGTAATTTAATAATGTGCAATCAGCTTTGTATAAGATAAGACTAATCATCCAAGAGATGCTTTATTTTAATTACTGAAGCTAACCTGTGTTTTTGATTGTTATCCTATTGAAAAACAGCTTTTGTATTCTGCCTCTTGGCCCTCTCAGACTCAGACTGTGCACACTGTCAGCATACTGACTGCACATGTGCCAGACAAGTAAACTGGACGCTTCACACACTACATGTGCTGCGAACAACAAGGGAGCACTTCTGGCCATCACCAGGTCACATCATGATTTCTAGTCCGCATGTGTGGAATGCGTCTGCAGTCTGTGTCTATCTCCGGCTGAGCACAAACCATGAGCTGACCTTTAGTCGGGATTCCAAATGTCAAGTCAAGTGACTCCAGAAAACTGAAGTGTCACGTTATCAAACAAACAAGTGACATAATATTGCTTCTGGTGTCTGATTAAGCTTGTTGTAATTAGCAGGCGGGATGGTTGTAAAATTCAAAAGTGACCAGTGTTCTCATTAGAGGAAATCAGTGAGCTCTATTTGTTCATGTTTAAGTTCCTCCAGGAGCCAAGATCTGTCTGTTTAACTCCATTCACATCACCCGACTGGCACAAATAAGGACAGAACCCAGGCTAAGCGAAGCTGAGGCCCGCCACTGACCACAAACCACCGATCTCGCCGCGCGACACACAGGCAACCGTACTGATCTTATTTTAAAAGACAGGTCCATTACTCACTTCTCCAACCATCCTAATCGGATGTTAATGCTGCTCTCCAACGTCTCGCGCTGATCAAGGGAAGGACACACATGCAGCGGTTAGACGAGGAGAAAAGTTCCCTCTTCTTTGCGGTGTCCTCTGGCTGTTCCCTTCTGGGTAATCACCTTGGCCAAGTAGCGCAGTAATTACTGAAGCTGGCTAATGCACACTTTCCATTATTCATTTTCATTAACTTCAGGTCTATACTTGACGACCCCATACCATTATATGTAAATATGTATTTTTAACTTGTATGAATAGCTTCCTCCATCCTCCTCGGTGCAATTTCTGTACGTGCATTTTCACATTCATTGCTGGATTAAGTCGGTGTGACCAATAGTCACTGTGATTTCCTTCTTTTTTTTTTTCAAGCCTTACCCCGACCAGGAAAGAATAGTAATTGAAAATGAATTTGCACTGCCTGAACAAATAGCTTGATTGACAGGTTTTTTTTTAAATATGGGTTTGTAAAGCTACCATATTGTAGGCCTTAGCAAAACAGTGAGATGGATCTCTGGCACACAGAGATTAAGAATGTGTCTATGAGGATTTGAGAGGAAATGAGATGAAGATGTAATGTGGGGACATGAAAAGCCAAATCCGTGCTGAATAAAGATGAGGGAAGAAGTTCCAAAAAAAAAAAAAAACACAGTTACAAATACATTGTTTCCCAAGTGCTATGTGTTGAGAGGGGGTGGACAGGAGAAATTCCTTTGTCTGGTGAATGTTTGTCCGTACCATTCATATGCAAAGTTGTGAGAAAATGAGATACATACAGGGAGCGGGTATGAGGAGGCATTTTCACCAAGAGCCCCGGCACCAGAGTGGAGTTGTTGACAGGTTGGGGAGTGGACATCAATCATGCAACAGCTGTGAGCAGTGCTGGTGCAAGCAAAGGGGGCTGAGTAGAGCAGTTGTGAGTGGTCGTCTCCTCCGCCCAGAACAACCCCTCCCCGCCTCCCCTTCTCCCTAAAAATGTGCCACCTCAACAAGTTGATATCCGTCAGAGGGTCCATCCAACCTCAAGTGGCTGGGGGAGTGGAAGCGAGCAGCAGAATGTAGAGGCTGGCGATACCAGAAGTAGGGAACACCAATGGCTGACAGCGGGCACAATGCCGAGGCCCTTCCCTTCAGTTTTTTTTTTTATTGTCAATCTGTAAGTTTCACTGAATTTTCACATGCCACTTCTGTAGACATCACCCAATCCTAATCATCTCAGAACTCATGATGAGATCTGTTAGTGAGAAATATTGGATTATTTTCAATACTTTTGGAGGCATTCTCACTGTAGTGACAGTGTGAGCTGTGGGCACCTTCAAGAATTTAAAGGTCCCATATTGTATCAAGGAAGATTTCCATGTTTTTCCATGATGAAGCCACTGTAGGTTCTATAATAAAACTGAAAGTATCAAAGTCCACAGATAAATTCACACAGCCTGTATTTAGAAGCAGAGTCTTTAATGAACAGCCTCAGCCATGCAGCCAAGTCCCATCCACCTGGATCCATCATTTAGCCTTGCAGAATTTGGTTTATCTGAGTTATAAACTGTATTCCTTCTTCTTGATGTCAAAAAGTTAAAAAAACACAAAGAAGTGTAAGATAGGAACCTTTTACTGGAAAGCTATTTCTCAACTGAAAACAAGACTGGAGGCGATAATTGGAAATTCCACTGATCAAAACTTAAAATCCCTCTGACCCAGTCATGGTCCTGCACATTTCTTACCCATATTGTAATTAGATAAAGTGCAAACAGGAGCCGCATACAAGGACCACTAAGAGTTTATATTAAGACATCACAGTCAACACGGCTTTGATCATTGTTCTAAGACTGATTGTTTCACTGACACGACAAAAGAGGCCTAACACCACGCAGCACAATGCTTTCATCAACAATGCTCTAAGCTAATGCAGCTGAAGCGCACAAAATTGTGTGCATTGTTCTAACAAAGTCTATTCTAAGGGATGGCTCACTTAGTTATTTTATTATTTTCCTACCCATCATACCCTCTCCAGAGAAATTGAATTTCCGATTGCAGCGCACATCTTGTGCGAGGGGCAAATCCAATATTGAATTCAGTGTGGTGCAGAAGTTGTATTGAAATTTGAGTTATAATGACAACAGTAGTCTGAAGCCCTTCAGCTAAAAAAGAAAGAAGAAGAAAAAAAAACTCTTCGAGCTCTCCTCCTCCTCCTCCTCCTCTTCTTCAGCATGGCTTCCCCTCACACAGGTTCTGGTGCAGCCACATCATTAGAGACCGGGTCATGAGGTCACAACACACATTTGTAGAGCGAGGATTACCTCATGGGCGATTTGAATACCGTTCACCCCTGCCGCCCCTCTCCCCACAGTTCCCCAATTAGAGCACAGCCTGCTAATAGGCAGCGGAGGGTTAAGGCAGCCCTGAGCACATCTCAAGGCCGATAAGCGCCGGATTCTTCTCTCCTAAGCTTGGATTTAGTCAGGTCTCACAACTCTACGCAGAGTGGAGATGTGCTTTACGAAATGACCTAAAACCATCTGCTACTATACCATGTTTTCTATATGCTGGATGATTAGATGTAGCGGCTATACCTTCAGTTCAGCCAAAGGTGTTTTTTTTTTTACTCCACAAAAATTACATATTCTACTTTAAATCTGTGCCATGTTAGCATGCAAATGATTCAGCAGCCAACTTGAACTGTGAATGCATATATTCCATATTTATGCACAACAAAAATACCCTCACACGCGCGCGAGCTCACACATGCTTGGTCACAGTGGCAGCGTTGGAGGGAAGCTAGCAAGTGATTGAGACATTTCAGGCTGTGGGGGCTGGCAGGCTAATCCGTGAAATGAAACTTGACTGGGAGGAGGGGTGAGAGGAGCGAACACGAAAGATAAGACAGAGTGGGGGAGTGAGAGAGAGAGAGAGAAAAAAAGAGTAGAAAGGAAGAGGAGAGAACGACAAGCCCTTGAGCTATAAGGATGAGCAGACAGACAGACAGCGGAGGGCTCAGGATGCGGTGCAAATCTGCGCTGCAGGTGAATTGGGGGCAGAGGAGTTTCGTATTCCCGAGTTCAGACGGAGACTGTTCGGAGAAACAAAGAGACGCCAAGGTAGAAGAAGAAGAAAGGGAAGCGAGGGGTTCAGCGTGCTTCAAACAAACTGGGTCGTGTGATGTGTCATCTTACCATATCTGAAGGGAAAAGTGTGTTTGCCGTTTACAAGTGGACACACTTGTGGATGTGTAAAAGGTTTGCTCTGTAGCTTTCTCACGATGCCTTCATCTCTGTCCAAGAACTGTATTTTTTTTTCGTGTATGTGTGTGTCTTTGTAGTCTTTGCTTACGGACAGTTGCGGAACACAGCCCCCATCAGAGAATGTACTTTCAGCCACTAAACTGATGTGGAAACATACTGATTTCTTTGAAGGAACAAACAACACCTGAATGCACCTGAAAAGAAAGAAAGAAAAAAAAAACAGGACAGAAAACAAAGGTCACACACAGATCTGAGAACAGTCTAATCTCATTTCCTCCCGTCTCTTGTTGCTGTGAAATCACCCACTTTGATCTGTGGCACCTGAGACCCAAAGGAGAGTGGCACAAGCCAAATGAGGCCTTATCAGCATTATGAGTGTGGCCATAGAAAAGGAGGAATAAAAGACCAGCAACGTTCAGACTTAGATGTTTGTACGACGTGTCAAGGAACACCTTCCCTTTGTCCAAGCAGGAAGATTGAGAGTGGCGGGTCGAGTGTCAGTGCCAAGGCTGAAGTCGAGTGGCGCTATCAGCAGTCACTCCTCTCCACTTCACCTGCCACAGGTGGCTCTTTCATCTCCCCAGTCCACAGTCTGTCTCTTATCTTACCAGATAATCATGAATATGGATGTCTCCGCCGAGCCCTCGGTTCTAATGGGTGGAACAGGGAGAAACAACTAAGTGCCGTATCAATGAATAGTGCGATAGAAGTTTTGGCTCTATGCATATGCATGACCTATTTTGTTAGTTAATGTGACAAATGTAATGAGTCGAGACGTCCCTCCCCGAGATTCCCTCAAAGAATATTTCCAGAGAGCACAAAAAATAAAGACGTCCTCCGCAAAATTCACAAAGAATACAAGTCATATAATCGTCACTGTGTTGTGGGGAATTTATTTATATCAACATATGGGTCATAAAAGCCAACAGAGTGGAATCTGAAGGATGAAAGCAGCGATTTGCTATTCATTGTTTTTACGAGATGAGCTAATCTCCACGCCATTACGCGAACGTTTACAGACAAATGGCCTGTGGTCGTGTTTGATGCCGTAGAGCTTAGTTGTTATTGTACGTCAAGTGAAACTGTATATGGCAGTTACAGGAAGGTGATAATCCAGATTTAAATCTCGTTCATAAATTCTGCGGGTTCAGCCAGGCTTTGAGTCTTTTTTTGGAAGGCATTAACTTTTAAGTGTCCTGCTGTCCGCATGATATACCTTTCCAAGGAAAACCAGTAAAGATGCTGTCTCCAGCTGGGGGGTGGTTGTATATTTTTGGAGAACAGGGAGACTTAGCAGGGAGTCAGAAGCCACAGACAGTCTATCTCTAAGCATTTGTCCGACTATATAATCATGTCTCAGTCATTTCCATAGCAGCTGCAGATTTTATGCTGTTAACAGTCGCTATGTAAACAAAGCCCTCAGTCCATCTGGGTGAATCACCAACTATATTTGCATGCATGAGTACACTGTTAAAAAGCATTAGGTTATTTCAAAATTGAAATATGAGGAAGCAGGCTGCCATATGGCTACACTAATTGTCTTTTTTTTTATATTAAAGGTCACATGTTTTACACCTAAGTTGTCCATAAGAAGACATATGGAGTTCTAGAAACAACAGTGCATAATGTGTCAGTCTCTGAGCCGCCGATTGGTTCACTGTAATTTGAATGATGCATGGCCAGACCATCCACAGATAACGGTTGGAGCCTACAACTGTAGCTTGGTGAAACCCACCAGTAGATACAATTAGTGATGAAATGAGAAATCACGCTGATTCTAAATTTGATGATATCAGCTTCAGCCAGTGATGCAGCTAGCACATGTATTGTATTTATTGTGATATTTAACTTGTGTTGTTTAATAAGCCAAATTAATTTAAGAGAAGATGATTTTGCTAACAACTGTTGATTTACAAAGAATTAGTTGATTTTCCAGTTATATTGTTGTGCTTAATCTAATAGGATATGGTATGATACGATGAGAAGAGACTGGCTAAGACTAAGACTAAAAATGTAGAGTTGATATAAAAAATGCTACACATATATATTTGTGCATATGGACCCAGTAGTGCATCGTAATAGGTATGATAGGTAAAGTATAAATAATAATCTCCATATACAGTAGTATGTGAGAATATGCCAGTGACCGTGGTCCACTCTGCTACTGTTGTACTCTGACTTTGAAATGATTCTTCCTTTGAAACTCTGGGCTCCACTGCTTGATTTCACAGCCTCGTTACACTGACCTTGGTGCCTGCCAAAGCTGACTTCCTTTCTGTGTACCTGCACCATTTTTTTTTTCTGGATCTGAGTCTTATTATAATTGAGTGTCAGTGTTTGGCTCTAGGGCTAGATCTGGCATGTCCCGTAGTGTTTTTTTTTTCTTCTTCTTCTTCTTTCTCAGAGAACAGAGAAAGCACAGATCCAGTCAATGCACAGTCTTGGCTGTCACTTTCTTTGGCACTCAGTTATTTAATTCTGTTTCCTCCGTGTCCACCTCTGACAGGACCTCCCTCAGCGCCACAGAACCTCGTCTACAACATCAACCAGACCACCGTTAGCCTGGAGTGGAGCCCGCCGGCTGACACGGGTGGCCGCAACGACGTCAGCTACCGGGTTATATGCCGGCGCTGCAGCTGGGAGCCCGAGGAGTGTGTACCATGTGGCCCGAACGTGGGATACTCTCCTGCACAGTCAGGATTAGTGGACACTTATGTGACCATCTTGGACCTGCTCGCCCACGCCAACTACACTTTTGAGGTGGAGGCTGTCAACGGGGTGTCGGACCTGAGCCGCACGCAGAGGCTGTTTGCGGCAGTTAGCATCGCCACTGGTCAAGCAGGTAAGGAGTTCTTTCTAATGCTGATGAAAATTTTTCCTCAGTGTTCGTCTGTGTGGTGCGAATGTTTTGTGAATGAATTCATGTGGAAGGATGATGTTTTCATAGGACGCCGTTGATCCTCTGAGCTTTTGTGGATGTTTGCCAAGTTTCTTTCAGTTTGTGTACTACACTTTTTTTTTATTATTCCCATCCCCTGCTAAGCCAGATTTCAACATGTTTTTGTTGTAGAGGATTGCTTTGGCATGTAGTTTGTAATGATTTGTGATTTTAGTGCTTTCAGTTTAGAAAAAATAGTTCAAGAGAATATAAATATTTCACTGGAAATAGGAAGAAATGCATTATGTTGCTCTTTCAATCATCAAAAGCACAAACCAACACACCAAAAGCTTTTTTATGATGAGTCATTTGTGTTAGTAATGACAATTTGTCCCTCCCAACAGTTGTTGTTAGCAAAGATGCTAAAGTATTCATCCTAATATTCCATTTAGTCCTGATAAATAGTGGCAATGTTTTACTTTTTTTGTTACAGTATGAATTAAACAAACAGGATCAACATGGCAAAACGTTTATTCACTTGGCAGATGCTCTTGACCAAAGCAACTTAGAACTTGGTTGATTTGTTAAGCTTTAAGTGGTGCGTGCAGTTACGTTGAGGTGAGATCATGAAAGCAGTGTTTTCCCAAATTTGTTGTTGGGAAAATACATGGCTCCCCAGTCTGTTCAAACCTTACAGTTAATGTTATGCAATATGATAGCATTGGAGATTGTATTTGCTCCAGCTGACGGAGCATTAGACATTAGCAACATGGTGATTGACAGTTTAATTTTAAAAAACCACTATGGTAATGATTCCCCATCAGCATTAATGATCATAATCTGATATGATCCATAATATTTCCAATATGCATATTACCCAGATTACTTTAATGTGTGTATCAGCAGAGCAGCACAGTGGCAAACATTATTAGCCCACGATGATTGAGACTCCCAGCGGTACCTAAAGAGCTACTACTGTATTTGCAGCTCAGTCTCAAGGGGAACCACCATAATTAAAATGCTGTTTTTTTACTGAGACAAACTCTAAAGCCTTTTTTTTTTAATTCATTATTTCTATGGATTCACCCAACAAGATTCCTCTTTCATGCTTGAGCATCCATGTAACACAGCTGGCCCAAAATGACCATGGGGATTAAAAAGAGAGTTGCAGAGAGAGTGCTGAAGCTGTAGGTGGATAGGGAACCTCTGCTACTTGGCATCTACACCTGTCTTTACCTCTAAATGAAGGCGAAGTGTGCCTTGCATTTGAATAGGTTGTGGATTTTTGCCACGTTTATTACAGCACCATAAATATGTCGGTGTACTAGATGTGCCAGACCTCGATCTAGTGCCCTGACATGAATGTGTCAGGGTGGATGTGTGTTATCTGTGGGATAGAAAGACAGGAAGAAGGGGTTTGAGCATGAGTGTGGGATGCACCGGGATGATGTATTTCACAAAGCTCGGTTCATGACAGTGACACAAGCTGGACTGTGCCGAGGGCCAAGGACAAGAGGACGTCAGCAGGAGGATGACCTGCAGGAAACAAGCCAGAAAAAAAGAGGAAAAATTAACACTTGCTCTCGTAGAGTCACTCATAATTATACCTGGCATGTCGACAACAGACAATTACTCTGTTAACCCGGCAGAATGTTTATCCATTAGCTATTGTGAGAGAGTTGCGTGCTTGGCCAAGATGGTGTCATGTTTATAATTTTGACTAAGTGGCACCATTTTAATTGCTATTACACTACAATAATTGGCCTGGGTGGATCAGAGCACTGATAATTTTGTTGATCGATTCTATTAAGTTTTGGTATCTAACAGCCTGGGTTTTTTCTAAGATGTTTTAAGGTTTCAGGGCGGAGCAGCATCTGAAACAGCATTGAGACCATGCCGCAACATTAAAACTCTCCTTTGGAACCGAGACTAATCAGATTCCTTTAGGGTTAGCAGCTATTCAAGACAGGGCAACACAATCCATCTGTTCAATGGTAGAACAGTTGTGGGACAGAATACTTTTTTAGGTAAAGGCTGAAAATGCAGACATGAGAATTTAAAAGAATAAATTAAATAGAAAGGAGGAAAACATTCTGCATAGGTTTATGATGTTATTTAGTTGATTAAAAATCAGTGTTTTGCCAACGGAAATCTAACCCCAGATTGATTTTTCCAACTGGTTTGCCAAATTTCTGCCACAAGCCAGACTGTGAAACAGAAACTAGAATTAGTTTGTTTTCTAACCAAACAACAAAAGCCTTGGCCCTTTAAAACCACTCGTACGACCATTTCCTGAGTATATTTGGCTGCAAAACTTTGAGGTTCAGAATCCACTTATGAGCCACTCAGTACCTTTCTAAAGTTTCTGCAGTTTTGACCTTTATAAACCGTATTCCTAGGCTTCATTCAAGGTTGAGTTCACTTTGATCAGGGTCAAGAAATCTTCTGTTTTGTTCGTGATTAACTACCCGGATGAGGTCATGGTCAAAACAAGCTGTTGACTGTCGGAATCAGCCAGTCAGATACTGGATGCTTTGTCGGTCCATCCATCAAACTCAACTTCCTCTCTATGAGGTTGTGCGGCAGGTCAATAATCAGCATTGGGTTGTTATTGATGGTCTTGCGATGCCGTTCCCTCCTCTTCCTTCTTCTTTCCCATCTTGAGCAGACATTAGCTCCACGCTGCGGGGCTCATTGTCCTGCTCACTGGACCATCATTGTGTCCAGTGCTCTCCAGGCTGTTAAGGAATGCTTGAGCGCTTCGTAATTGGAAGGTCGGGTGCTTCCTAAAACAAACGCTCCTTCCTGAGTAAGCATGCAGGACCACTCATTAAAGAATGACTGCATTATTAAAGCTTTTATGGCTCATCATTCAGAATTGATTAACCTTTGCGTGGTGAGGCACTGGAGCCCCGTAGCACTGAAAGAACTTTTAAAAAAAAAAGGAGAAGCCTTCTCCTCCATCCCAGCCATCTCCACCTTTTGCATGATAATCAGCGCGAACATGGGCTCGTAGCTGGGGACTGAGGGAATGAACATGCATTGTGTGAATGCAGATGGTGATCCATCTGATGAGGAATTCACACCTCCCCTAATTACACTAAAGGAAACGTCTGGAGCGAGAGGCTAGAGCTGCACAAGGTGCTGAGTGCTTATTGTTCCCAGAAACCTAATTACACCTCAGCTCTGTCTTAAATGAGTTTAAGTAGAGGCTGCAAGTGCGTAAGCTTGATTTCTCCGTCCTCGCAGCGGTTGAATGGAGATGTTCTCACGTTTAGGATTTTTTCGTTGCTTTTTGCCAGCGCCATACACTGGAAGTTAAGAGTGCGTTTCAATCAGCACTCCATTGTGAGTCAACAGTGCCACAGAGCCACCCTCCTAGGGCCCTCCGTGCTTTAGCTTTCCTCGAGCGCACTTGTAAACAAGGCCTTTTGTTCTTCCAGCACACTTGTGAGTGGGCACTGCTCATAGAATAACCATTAATATTTATTCAAGCGGGTGTTCACATCTCTGAGCCGGGAAAAAATCACTGTGGAGAAGGGCACTGAAATAGGATTTGAAATTGGTTATGGGAAAGGCTACAGGACCTGAGTGCACGTCAGTGTGTGTGCGTATGTGTGTGTGTGTACATGCTGAGTGTACACACTCGACTTGAGACCAGTGAAATGGGGTTTAGGTGCGATCAGCGAGAGGTATAAACAGTATAATGAGCGAAAGGAAGAGCCTGTGGAAATTGATTTTAATGTTGACTGCTTGTATTAGCCAGCAGCACAAAGCCTGTTACAGTCAGATAGCAACTTTTCACAATAGTCGGGGCTGTGAGCTCCAGTACTCACGGGCTGCATGGGTGAGTCAGAGCAGAAAACAGGGGCTGCAACCAGTTGTAGCCAGATGCATCATTTAGACTGTGGTGACTGAGTCAAACTGTCTCACGGTGCAAATAATGCCACGCCTGTCATTAAAAAAGTAAACATGTAATTATATAAAGACAACATATTGACCACCATCATTTATACTGTCCATCTTCATCATTTCATGGAAACAGCTGCATTATAACACACGTATAGAGGTGTTTGATGATAATATATCTGCTGTTAAGGGCTAATCATGTTTGACAATTTTCCAGGGTTTTATTAAACTCAGTGTAGTTTTACATCTTTTCTCGCAGGCAGCAATAGGCGATTTGCGTGTCCCAGTCCTACAAGTTGGATTGGGACATGGCTGGCAGCAGAAACTGCTTCGTTGTGAAGTCACAAAGTTACATAAATCCTGTCTAAGCCTGAAAATACATATTTAAAAAACATTTAAATGGCCACACCCTCCCACATTACAGTGCACATAGATGGATGTTAAATGACTTGTTGTTCACAATGTCCCATATTTCTCCCTGTGTCAATCCCACAGCAAACAACAGTCCCAACCCCTCTCTTATAGCTTTGTCAGATTGTTCCTCCAGCGTTCCCCAGACATCTGAATGGCAATAACAACATCAGCCGAGTAACATTTGATTGTCGTCCAACAGTGATAGAACCATTGTTACAATATGCAATATCTGCCGCGTTTCACTCACTCGCCTGAAGCATCTTTTTTTCACTGGACAAAATTGAAAGCAGCAGCACTGACTTAGGTCGCATTTCCATAACAGGACGAATATGTGGAGGGAGCTTCAGGCTGCGGTGACTTTGACTGGATTGTGTCAAAAGCTAAGAATGCTGTGGTCATCACTCCAAACCATTTGAAAGGACATAGTCATAATATTGAATTTTATATCAGCCTTTATGTTAGTTGCAAGTTTCCTACATCTTACGTTGGAGGAATTCAGAAATCAGCCTAACTATGTGTATTTTTAGCCTTTCCTTGCTTTGTTTGTCGTGCGGCGCTGTGAATGCAGGATGATGTTATAGTCCCCCACAAGTACAAACCTACTTCCATATTCAAAGAGAACAACAGGCTATTCCCTTTAGTGCGATCAGTGCAAAAGAGAAGGGAAGAAAAAAAAGACACTGAGCCACACAAGAATGTGAGCTAAGCATTTTAGTTTGATCCACCCTGCCCCTTGCATTGCACAAGAAACAAATATTCAGTTTGACTGCTTCAGTCACAGCCCTCCAACAGTTTGGGGTCTCGGAGTTCAGAAAGGAGAATAGCAAAGTTAGTTGCATTGTTTGATCATTATTTAGTTCTTCAAGACCAATGATAAAGTCATTTTTTAAATGCTTTTCCATGGTTTTCTTTAAAGTGGTGATACTTGTGTTTAAAAACAAAGAAAAACAATCAATGTAGTTTTATATCCCCAGGCCTGCCTCTGGAGCTTTAGTAACAACAGAGCCAATAATCAGAAAATACACAGCCATCTACCTTTATACGAAGCTAGAACTTTAAATTATTATTTGATCATGGGTGCAAATTAGTGTTAATTCATACAACCACTTTATTGACACTTTATCACCACTAAATGTATATAATTCAGTCCATTTGTGAAAGTAACACTTTGGGAACAATAAGGCCATTGATCTGTCCCTCTTTGTGTTTTAATCTGCCATGGTGGCCTTAAACAGAGGGATTGATTGATTGTGAGGAGTCCCCACTGACCAGCGCCAGCCAGTGTAATTTTCTAGTTAAGCGGATCCTCCTTTGTAGCATTTGTCCCCGGTTTTACGTTACCTGGGAGCCCATTCTTTTCACCAACCCTCCTGCTCCACATGCTTTGCAGTAATTTGATGAGAGCCGGGCAAAGCAGCGAGATTCAACAGCTGCAATAAAACTGTGGTGGTCTCAGAGCAGCAGCTCAGAGCACTTAACCTGTAGCTTTTTCTGTAAATGCCTCCTGATTTGTCTGTCACCCAATCCGTCAGCAATGAATAATTTTCATGGAAGGTGCACTTTAATTACTTTCCCATTTAAATGGCATTATCATGGCCTATCTTGGTAATTAATCTCACCAAGTATCCTGTTTCAGCCTTTTATTGCTGGCAGACGAGCTCCCCTAAATCCCCCTGAATCTGCCGTGCTTGAATGAGTCCTCCCTCATAGAAGCTGGCGTTGCCTCTTTCCCCTTCACTTGGTCCCTATCGCAGCCGTTGGACAGTCCTTTCTCTGGGCGCAGGCAGCCTGTCAAAGCAACGGGCTGTTTCACTGCCTTGGAAAAGGACACAGGCAGACACATCCATGCAGGGCTGCAGTCAAGAATAGGCCTTGACTAATGTGGGTTTAGAGCGCTGATAGCTAGAGATAGGCTGGCGATATTCTGTGTTTTTCTTACTGTGAACAAATCCCATAAAAGAACTAAACCAACAACAAGTATCCCAGCTAACAAGTGTTATGTTGTTTTTCCATACAACTTCGCCCTTGTGAGAAATATTTGCTAAAAAGTAAAATTACTGAACCTTTTTTGGAAGTGGAATTAAATATCTGCGAAACACAAAAGCATTGGATACTGAGTGGGGAAGTCATAAAGTATTTAGAGACACAAGGTTGTGTTGAGTCTCATAGAATGTATTGACGCTGTAGAAAATGTGAAAAAACAAAGCCTCAAACCATTTATGTATTTTTAAGAGTTAAGTGTTTACTCTTGATTTTATTCAGTCTATAGATGAAAAGTGCTGTGAATAGGGTCTCTTGGTTAAAGTTTTGGTTCACAGATCATAAAAAGTCTCCAATATAAATGATTCATCCTTTCAGGGATCATGAATATGATAAGATCAATGTACTACATACTGTGATTGTATAATCCTTAGTCCACAGAGAAATCTGCATTGTATGTAACTTTGTATGTATTGTATAACTTCTGATTGGCTCTTGTTCATGGAGGTTCAAAGAAAAGTCTTAGTTCTTTATCCTACCTGTCCTTATCCTTTAATGGATTAATACTTCAAATAAAATGCAGACAATATGTAAACTTTATACTTTTAAATCTTTCTGCAGGCAAACATATCAGTCAAATTCTCTTTAGTGTGGCCATATAGGCCCAGGTTAGAGCAAATCAAGTGTTTGCCCATTTTAACAAATAGTAGGTAGTGAATGGATGTCAATACTGGAGCCGATTGCTACAAATTGCTATAACAGAGAGGGTTCAGCATTCAGTTTTGAAAGACAAACACAGTTTAAGACTGAATGTGTTCAAGTAAGATGCTCACATGCACAGAAATTTCCTCATTTCTTTGGTCTTTTGTCCCAGCAGTTAAATAACAGGTGGTTTTACTGGTTGGACAACTGAACCATTCTCTCAAATCCTCTGTCGAGAAGCTAAAACCATGCCTTTAAAACTTTTATATAGCACTACCTCCATAGTGTTCCTTTTGGTAATAGTGTGAATGTTATTGCTGTGGTTCTATACTGGATTTAATGTTTATATTTGACTTTTCCTTGTATTAGTTTTTGTTTGTTTCTGCAACGAGTCTGTCTCCAGCCATGTTTGTTTGTGCTCTGGATGCGGTTTTATTAATTTGGCACATTTATAGAGAGTGATATTATTTCTGAAAACTGTAAGGAAAAGTTGCAACATTCTGATGTTTGTGGCTCAGCTGGGAATACGTTGGGAGTTGAAAAGCCAGTAGCTGATTTGCATTCAACTTCATCCTATAGGCTGTATTCCAGCAGAACAGGAGCAGACACGGCTTTAATTATTCAGACCTCGGTGAGGCAGCAGAAAGAGACCGAGGCGATGTTTTTTTTTTGGCAGTCAATGTGCTGTTTACCTTCCACAGAGCAGCTCAACATTTCAGTCAGACCCTCACCTTTCTGAAACCACATCTCTTTCAGCTCACAAACGTCAGCCACTCACGTTTTTTCTTCAGCCAAGACATTGACAACTCATGTTCTTGCAGAAGTTGGCCAGCAGACAAGTCTCCAGGAGCATCATGCAGTTATCAACATTTTTGGGGATATTAAATCGCCGTGTGTGTGTATTTGACGATAGCTCGAGCTCCTGTGTAAACAAATAAAGATTTCTCTGTTTGAATAGAACAGGAAGCTCAGACAGTGAAGAATGTTGACTAGACGCCACTGCGTGTTTACATGTTGGTGACAGTCGGGCTGAAAAGTAAGAATGACAATGCACTGAGATAAACATAGCAAGTATCTCTTAGAGCAGTATGTTGAAGGAACTTTAAAAAACACACACACACGCAAAAAACATGGTGCTGTTAATCTACTTTAAGATGCAGGTCAATCTAAATAGAGAATAGAGTAAACAACCTTAAATGTGCAAAGTTAAAGTGTCAGCAAGGCTAAGATTGTTATGATCTCACTATTAGCAAATCTGTCTTTACAGAGGAGCTAAGTAAAGGTCTCTGAGGGAAAACGCTGGAGCTGTGTCTATTTCCTATCCCTCATTATGGTCAGTGATGAAAATGCATTTAAATGATTCAATACACTGATTCTAGTTATATGTCCCATAACGTGTCTGTATTTATAGCAGATACAAGCAAATTAATGTGAAGTAGCGTTACTTTATATGAAATAATGTATGTTCTAATTTACCCCTACCAGTGTCCAGTACAATCAAGGTGAATAGACAGTGAAAGAAATAGACAATATACAGTACTAATCAATAATGACGGTGAAAAGTACTTAAAACTAATTTACATTATTATTTAAATTATTTCTAATTAGCCTCTCTAATCCCATTGCTACCACCACATATGAATGGATTAATTATATCATAAGGAATTGTTTGTTATACACTGCTGGGATGTGATGCACATCCCA
This sequence comes from Decapterus maruadsi, assembly GCA_030347415.2. Taxonomy (NCBI): domain Eukaryota; kingdom Metazoa; phylum Chordata; class Actinopteri; order Carangiformes; family Carangidae; genus Decapterus; species Decapterus maruadsi. The sequence goes on along the minus strand of CM064891.1, from coordinate 9,521,940 downwards.
ATAACCTTATGTACCTTTTTGAAAACACATCATAAATCATGGGTACGTTTCATCAGTCCTCATTAGGTAACCATGACTACAGAGGTCATCTCTCCTTAGGGAAGTACTTATTTTAAATCAAACCACAACAAAACTAACCAAGTTGTAATTTTCGTCCTGAAACTTCAACAGACTGTCAACTTGTTCCTACACTTGAATGCAACCCCGATATCAAACCTTTGCTGTCATGGTAACAATTAAAAACAAAAACAAAAGGGAAAGATAAATAAATAAATGAATAAACATGTGGTCAAGGTTGTAGAACCGTCACCATTTGGTTGGGTTTGGATAAAAAAAAAACAGAAAAAAACTTGGTTACGTTAGGAAAGATTGCGGTTTTGGTTACAGAACCTCTATCTTTATGGTCACAATAAAAAAACACACAGTTAAGGTTACACACCGGTCATGGTTACAAGAGGCAACAATGACAATCAGTTTCACATGGGAAATAAACAGTGGTCTCCTCTTGTTGTGTCTCTCCAAACATCCACATCAACCCGCCTCGTAATGTATCTTCACTGTGTCACTTAACTTCATCATGTTATAATTGCTATGGGCATAAGAGGTCATAATGCTGGGTTACAATAAGGTGCTGGCAGAAGACATTCATGGGAAACACTGGGAATAATGCCCATTGTTTAACCATGGATTTCAGCAAGACTACTTTGTGCTGATGAAAGATGCTGACAGCAGATTTGGGGACAAGTTTTAGCAGAGTAATATCCAGTATTTTTCTTAGAAAGTAGAATTTTTTAAAGCTTTGAAGACTACAAAACATTTTTTTCGTATATTGATATAAGGTGCAAATGTACAGTACACAGTTCACCACGTAGGTCAAAACCTTACTAACCTTTCCTCCTGTATTTTGATTGTTTGTTTCACATATATGATAGCATTACAGGAGCAGATTAAGGCCTGAGTGCATGAGTCTTTTCCATGACACCACCACAGGCTGACAGATCACGAGCAGAGAGTATTCGCTCGGTGAAATTACCGACCTGAGGGGTAGTTGATGAGAAATGTCACTGTCGACAAAAATGGAACTCTAATATATTCCATCTCAGGTTTGTTGGACACTTATTAATGTCTCCCAGTGAGTGCCACTAATTGAGGTAGTCAGTCTGGTGCAGCACATGGAGTGTGAGACAAATAACAGTGCAACCTGAGAACAAAAGAGCTGCGATGAGAGTATACATATTTAGCAGCTCTATGAATAATGATAATAATGAACATAATGGTAATCATGAAAAAGAAAACTATGAGAACAATAGCCTTATTGTTAAAGAAAATAATAGCTAGAACACATATTCATATGTAAAACCAAGGTGTAGCAAGGTAACAGATGATCACTGGATGGCTGGACTATAAAGTGTATTTTAAGAGGAGATTTAAATGAAGAGATAGAATTAGCCATGAGAGGACCTCAGGGTCCCTGTCGGTGCATGGGGAGATAAAAGGTCAGAAATATAACGTGGGGCCAAACCATTCAGAGCTTTAAAAATGATAAGTACAATTTTAAAATCAACTCTTTAACGTGGAGCGAGTTCAAAGAAGAAAGGAAAGGTGTAATGGTCTCTCGTTTTCTGGTTCCTGTACCGGCTGCATTCAGGATTACTTGTAGCGATGAGAGAGACTGTGCTGCAGGTTGCTGAAATAATGTGTGAAATTTATCTATGAATGACTGTTTCAAGAGTTGTCAGCTTGATTCTGGAAGTTTTCCAAAGCTAAAATAGCCCGATGAAGTAAATGTTAAGCCATACAGCTATAAATGTCATACATTTAGAACCATACAGTTATAAATGTATGGTATACATTCATAACCATATAGGTGTATATGTCCTCAAGACATTTTTTTTCCACGGAAACAGGGTTCCAGCAGAAAAAAATTAAAATTGAAAATATTTTTTATTTTTCTCAAGTAAACAGAACAGAATGGGCTCGAGTTGTGAACCCTGAGGAACTTTATAATGTAGGTGGAACAGGTGGAAGACCTTGACTTAGCATAGAAAGTCCTGTCTGTGAAGTATAACTTAGACTCAAGGGCCGTGACTCCAATATCCACCAATTATCCTAAGTGTTGCTCTGGTGTGCTCTAAAGGGATTTTTGAAAGATTATCATTCATAACTGCTAAAAGTTGATTTTCAGCAATCTTCTCAAGGACTCTGGCTGAAGAAGGGAGTTTGGAGATTGGACCAAAATTAGGTTTCTGTAAGAGGGGCTGAACAAGAACATTTTTCAAAAAATAGCCAGGCATGGTACCAGAGGAAGCAGATCCATTTAAAATGTTCAATATAAAAGGAGAAAATTCTGTTACAAACGTCTTTATGAAATGGAAAGGGTAGTGTACCTAGAGGACAGGCAGAGGGGTTTCATTCTGTTGATAATTGAAGATCTCCGAGCACACTGTGTTCTCAAGTTGAGCATCAAAGACCACATTATAACATAATGATTCTCCTGATTATTCATCATTTTTCTTTCAATGTCGATTTTCCCCCCATCACTTATGAGAGTTTCATTTTTAACACTGAGCTTATCAGGCGATGAGATCTGATGATAATAATGATAAAAAAATTGGAAACCAGTTAATGACGCTGTTTTATTCGCTGCAAGGCCCAAGAAATAAGAAAAAAATGTGATTACTGATAACAGCTATTACTTAAGCTACCGTTATTGTAATGTGAATGGGTGGCATCAGAATGAAGGAAACATGATTAAGAAGCTGTAGGTTTATCACTCATATCACAAGATTTCACACATATCACTTATTGTCTTTAGATTCATGTAATGGTCTTCAGCAAATTAGGTAAAAATGCACATAATAAATATAAATTTGCTCTTCTAAACTGGAAACCTAAATGTCGAAATAGTGAGTCAGTTATGACCACATTATTATTCTGTGTGGGAAAATACCAAATATTCATCAGCTGTGTTGATTTTCTGCTTTTCTCTCTTGTAAATTATTGTAAATTGAATATCTCGGACTATTAGCCACACAAAATAAACAATTTGAAGATGTAACTTTGGGCTGAATGAACTATACCATTTACTGACATTTTTCAAAATGACTGACAAATGGAATGATCTGGAAAGTAAGCAACAGTTTATTGGTAATGAGAAGAGTATTTACTTGCAGGGAGATTCAGAAAGTCATTGTCCTTCCTTTCCTCTCCAATGAGTTCTAACTGAAAAGTCAACTTCAGCTTCCATATTTAAAGTTGCTATGTGTGTTTTCAAGCGTTGACCGGTCAGTAGAGGCAGCTGGCTTTAGCTCTGGAATGCAGCAGCTCTCCGTTTACAGCCCACGGGTAACTGTAAGGCCTCAGTAAACACCAAAATACTTTCTTTCCTTCTCCCTCTTTATCTACTCAGTCGCACTCCGTCCGATCTCTCATGTACATTCATGCAGACGCTTACACACACACACACACACACACATACCACATTCACCCTGTCAGCATGCACCTGTGACTCCCAGAGTCTCTCTTTATATGGAACACATGCTCGGGAATCTTACAGCCCTGGCTGCAAATGGCTCCGGCACTTTGCAATAGAGCCATTCAAGTGTTTCATTTCCTGCCGAAGGAGTTAAAAGAACTTCCAGGGGTAATAGAAAGCCAAGCAGGGTTGCATTCCGTAGGTGCCCAAGTGTACGCGCGCACACACACGCGCGCACACACACACACATCTGCAGTCTCAGGTCAATAGCTAAACTTTGATCGCTGTTTCCTGTAGTCACTGGTATTTTGTGTTGTGGTTCAGAGAGATTGTTCAGGGGCGAACGAGCGTGCAGCACATTTCTCTTGCCACACACGGGAGAACAACAACATCACGTGTGTTAGTATAGTAAGGTATAATCTCATAGACACTTACATCTAACTGTTTTGTTTAATGTGAGCGTGTGTGTGTTTAGCTGCTCCTGTGGTGAGACAAGTAATTTATCATGGGATTGCTTTAAGTTGTTCTTACGGTCTCGCCTATGCCCGATAAACACGTCTTTTCTACTTATGGTGCGAAACCTAGATGCTTCTTGAGAGTCAAGGTTATTCGACCTTGATTATAACGGAGCCACTAATTAGACATATTTAAATGTACATTTTTGTCCATCTAGGCTACAGCAGTTTGACTGAACATGGCCTGGATAATGTTGCCTTGCTAGAGAGCGTCCTCCTTCAAAGCGTCTCTTTCATTTCAGAAGTCTATGAAATGTTTTATGGTTGTAGAACTGGCAGAGGTTTGCGTTGGAGTTGTGTGTTGCTGTTGCAAGATGTGTGGGGATTTTTTTTTTTTTTCTTATGTTGGGAGGAGGGGGCACACAGGGGCTCTGTGAGCATTACTCACTGGAGCTTTGTGAGATGAAAGAATCAGGGGAGATTGACAGCTCGGCTCTTTTCCGTCTTTCATTGTCTCATCAACATACTGTCTCCTGCAGTGAGGAAAACTAATTATGTCTTCGACCCCCTGCTTCACCCCCCTCCCCTTTTATTCAGATCATCATCACACTTGGAGATCATAATGAGTTTGTGACTGACCAATCTGGCTTTGGGAAAGGATTCGGAACAGGGGGAAAAGAAAAAAAAAATCAGAAAGTCCGTTTTGCCTCTGCTCAAACAGGTCGCTGGCAATTATGGACAACCTTTTGACCCTGGAGAGCTGTCACCTCAAATTCTTTAAGGGCCTGACGGAGACTTAGATGTAGCCGTGCACACCTGCTAGCTTCCTCGGCTCCGTGTCCACTGCTTTAAACCAGTGCTGTACCAAAACCTTTCTGTTATCAAAGCAGAGAGAGTGTGTGACAGCCATCTGGTGGGCTGCTTTTAATTATTTGGCATAAAACAACCGTAAAAACATAATGGCAGCCGAAGATCTGAAAGGACGTTGGTATTAGCCACGGAGCAGATGGGCTTCACATCTGGGCTAGAGAAAGTTAGTAAGGGCGAGAGGGACGCCGTGACAAGGTAAAGTGGCGGAGAGTTTTTTTTTTTGTTTTTTTTCCCTCCCGGTGTCCCTTTGTATCAGGTGATCTCCTTCACCCACCCGTCCTCTGCTCATTCTGCATGCTGCATCCTTGGACAGCTAGGACAAAGAGTTACTTGGAAGTGATTGGAAGTGACTCAGGCACCACAAGTCCCGCTGAGGGAAAATAATTGCCCCATTTACCCGTGTGATGCCAGAGATTGTTGACAAAATGCAAGAGTACGACACATGTTGGCTGAGAACTGATCAGCCACTTTCAGAGGAGCAACTGTTAGACTGGAAGCAGAACATTTTTGCTTTTTTACTTGGAGGAAAAACAAACATTTGAGATGCTTTTCCAGGGTTTCGTATCTGGAGTTTATCATATTTTTTTAGTGTTTATGTTTTTCTTTTCTGATACAACTGCCTCTTCAACAATCACATCATTAATTGATGGTTGGAAGCTTCACTGATTTGGTCACAAAATCAGATGTTTAGTAGTTATATTTCAGATCACTAAACTATTCTCTTGTGTTATTATAGTGCCAGAAATAATCCATGTTTAAGCTTAGAAACACGTTTTCCTATTTGATGAGCATTTTGCTCTCAGGTAGGGGGTTCTTGTAAAGTTACTAATTTGGCTCCTGGGCATTCAGTTTGGCAAACAGCTTGAAGTGTCGGGGCTTTGTGAAGCACACTAGGGTTGCAGTGATAAGTTGATTAGTCATTTTTAAAAGCAAAAATGACAGATTTTAGCCTCTTAAAGAGAAGGATTTAGTATCTATCAGTTTTAATTCATATACTTGGGTTTTGGCCACAAGAGGCATTGTACAGACATGAGTATTGTCTTAAAAAAAACTGTGTTGTACATTTTATACCCTATGGTTTCCAGCTTAACTGATAATAGTAAAACAATGTGTTGTATTTTAAGCTCTCATTTGGTAGCACTGTGGTCTGCCAGTAAAGTATATCTCAACTTTTTTGCAGTCAAAATGCATCTATCAGGAATTAGGCAGTATAAGTGTGCCCCCTTACCTCTGCAGGATCCACTGCGCTCTTCGCTGATGAAATTGAGAGGAGAAAAAAAGCTATCTCTGTATTCTCGAAAATGTGATTTTTTTACATTTGGTTTATTTTATTTCATTCACGTTGCTGTGTACATACACACTGCCGATACACTGCGCCGCCGCTGTGTACTACTTGTAGTGAAGACGCTGCAGAGCTTTTCTTCTGTGAAAACCGTGTGTGATCAAATGTATTCTCTGAAGAAAGATTACATCTAAATGAAAGTTGGAAGAGCTTGTATCCTTAGAGACTGAGTTAATTAAATTTGTAAATTCCTCCCAAATCGTCTCCCTATCACACTGGTGACTCTCCATACAATGCTGCCAAAGAAGTATGTCACAATGTGTTAAGACCAGTATACTTTGGCTGTAGATGTCTAGATGAGAGATGGAATTAAAGGCCTGCAGAGACACCCCCCACCTACCTCCCCCAACATGTTTTCAGCAGGTTCAGCTTTTGTGCAAACACTCCTCCAGTGACGAGAGATAATCACTTATTAATGTCAAGACGTTATTTGATTTTGTCTGCCATGCAAAATTAAATTACATCGAGCTTGCAAGATTCGGCGACTTAATGTACTGATTGGATATATTTCAACTGTTATGGCCTCCTTAATCTGACACGTTACAGATAACATCCTCTGCTTTTTGGCTTCAAATTGCAGCTGATAACACAAAGTGAATTCAGCCTGGATGTCCAAACCATGACAGCCGCTGGAGACGGGTGCATACAGTAAAGTCACTGCCCCCCAAACACATTGAAAGCACAACATGGTGTGTTGCAGGAGGGGGGAGACTTCTCCTCTCTCCCAAACTGTCAACACAGTTTTTTTGTTTTTTTTGTTATTTTGTCACCTCCAACCAAGTGAAGGTAGCTGGCTTTAAACTGTGCGAACATGCCTGGCATTTGCATCAGAATAACTCACCGCTCTCCAATTAACTGGTGACAAAGTGGATTGGAGATACGCTAAGTAAACATGCTGGACGTCTGACACAAAGAGGCAAAAGCCGTCCGCCTGTCATTGTTCGTAGCGTAATTGGGAAGGGGGTCTGAGAGAAGCCGAGCACCCTGAAAAGCAAACTCTTGCTCGGGCCCTCCCACTAAGTCCTAAGCCTCGTCTCCCTCGCTGCCTATCACACAGAAATCACCAATTACTGTAATGGCGAAATCCTGCAGCCAATACACAAAGGCTGACAATGATGTGACACCTTGCCGGCCTTAATCAGGATGTCGGGCTTCATCTCTCAATTTGGAAGCCCTCTGTCACTCTGTGCAGTACACAACTTTAAGCTGCTTTGGCCTTATTTTCATATGGTGCTGTTATGGTACTTGAACTTAGCTGGGAGAGAAGTGTTTTTTTTTGTATCATCACATTCAGAAACTTCAGTAAGTTCATCGGTTATTGTCTGACGTCTGACACCTAAGTTTCACATTGGATTAAGTATGTATGTTACACCACAAGGTAGCTAGTTTGAGTACAACCAATTTAAAGGGCCATGGTACTGCACAATTACCTCAGTTACTAGGGATGCACAATATATCGGCATTAATATCGGTATCGGCTGATGTTCGTCATTTTTAACATATTGGTATCGGTATCGGATGAATAAAGTTGGGCCGATATGCACAACCGATGTATAACCGTCTAGTTGCTGTTTCGGGAGAGGGAGAAGGAGGGGGAGGGGGATTTGGCCATGTGTAACCTGTAACCTTGTTATTTGGAAGTAAAATACATTCTGAAAATAAAGTAAGACATTCAAAAATTCAGTTTGTATGATTTTCAGTCTGTACAAAAATGTATCATCGCAGAAACTTAAAAAAAACACAACGCATATTGATATCGGTAAATATCAATTATCGGCCATAACAGAAAAATTCATATCGGTATCGGCCAAAATTTTCATATCGTGCATCCCTATCAGTTACTAATAAGGTTGCAGTAGTTTACTTTACTAAATGTTAGCAACCTAGCCAGCTTATGTAGCTACTGATGTGAATACTAGTTCTTTCCAGTCACTCTTAGCATGTCTCCTGAAGTAGTTAGCTTACTGTGAACATCGGAGCTGAGTATTTGAAACTTATTTTGATTATCCACAAAAAACCTAATCTTTTTAGTTGCTACATGCATCAGAACCCAAATTAAACGGCACCAAATTGTCACTAGTTGTTATTTAAATCAGGAACTAGCCTGCCCGCATTCACATGAAGGGATTTCTTGGAGCAGACTTTTTTTTTTTTTGCGAATGTTAATATTTGACTGTAGTAATTGGTGCTACAGACACATTTCAGTCTGTACAAGAGAGTATTACGTTGTGATCCAGACCTAATTAACACCAGAGTGAGTTAAAGTCTTTCATCAGCTTGTTGGTGCAGGCTGAGGCAGACTGAAGTCTCTGCAGTCTGCTGCGTAAAACCCTGAACCTCGCTCCATCACATCAGCAGGGGGATGACACCGACAGGCTGATATACGTGTGACTTCCACACAAGGCCAGACTCTGCCTGACATACTGACAATTCAACATACTGTATGTCTGTGTCTCTGTGTGTGTGTGCACCACACTGCTGGTGGTCCACTGCTAGTGGAGAATCTGCATCACAAACACTCCCCCCCTCACCACCACTCACCCCATCCCTCACCCTCCCAACCCACCCCCTGCTGTTTCTTTTTGAGCCTGAACCCACACAGCTCTGTGCAGAGCTGCCGTCTATATAGATATGAATGGTCCCACCAACTATTCTCGAGTTTAATAGTGAAGGATTAAGGCAATTCAGGCAGATTTACAAAGGACGGGCTGGGGTAGCTTTTTTTTTTAATTGTCCCTGTGTGACTAATGGCAGTTGTGGGCATTTTAAGAGACAACACAATGTGTTCAAGGCATTGGCTGCTGATTATTTCCATGTGGAGGCTGAGAATTTATTTGACCAGAGCGTGGTATTTGCAGCAGGGATAGATTAAGAAATTGCTTTTTATTCTTTTCTTTTCTTTTTTTCTGTAAAGACCCGCTTTGACAGCGCCTCTTTGTGCCGTACCTGCTTCCTTCTCCATCTCAAAGAAAATAGAAATATGATTCTGAGAAGAAGGAGAAAAAACAGTCATACATAGATTGGTCTTTTTTTCTGGCCGGACTCCAAACTTTAATCAGTTTGCTGACTTCAAGGAGGTACAATACTTTCCAAGGCTTCTTCTTTACCCAGCAGGGAAAGTGATTCATCTGCTCAACCTGCAGTTTTATGTAACCATTCCTCGCCTCTGTCATTTTAAGCAGCTTCCTCCGTAAGCTCACCACAAAGCCAGGGAACAGCCAAAATGAGAAAACATTATACAGCTAATAGAGCTGTTACAAAAAAAAAAAAAAACTCTCTGGATTGCTTAATGCCACCAGGTGCCACCTTGAGCATGCTGGGTGTATTATGTTGCTCAGCTCACGGTAGTGTTTTGAAGTCCTTCTCAATATCACTGCGATTTTCTTCCCCCCCAGCCTCGCTGATGATCTCTGACATCTCATTAGAGTGTCTGTTATTCGTATTACCTACGCTAAGGCAAAACGATGGCACTGGATATTGTGAGGTAAATTTCTGCAAGCAGCCAAAAGAAGAAAAAGAGTCATTATCAAGTCCAATATATAGTTGGCAGCAAAACAGAGACACTTTGCTCGGAGGAGAAAGTACAAGCTATGAGATTGTTTCCCAAGATACATTTTCAAGGCTAATTATCTTGCAATAATGACATCATTATAATGATATGAGCCAGAGCCCCGACTGTTGAAGAACCAAGCTTTTGTTCACACAGCGCTCTCACACGCATACTGCCACGTACAAACACAGGCTAAAAATATTTGTTTTTCACCTGAAACCAATAATATCATACACAGCGAGTAAAATATTCAAAGAAGCTGCAGGTGCGTTCATTTGAATGTACACTTGATTGCTCGGCGACACAACAGTGAGCTTCATTTATTTGAGAGAATATTCTTCTATTTCTGGATATCCACTGTTTGTTGTCCTCATGCCCTCTGTAAACAAGCGATGCCCTGCACTCCTCCCCTGGCTCCTGACAGCCGTCTGAGAGGTGGTGTGTGTGAACTGCTGCTGTCAGCTGTGGGTTTTCTGCACAGGTGGGGAGGAAGGGAGGGAGGGGAGGGCGGGGGTCGAGTCAAGAGAAAGCTCCAGTCACAGCCCTGAGCTGAAATAGTCCTGTGGCCGTGAGGAATTCTAGTCTGCTCTCATAGTCTGTGGCTGGAGGAGCTGGCTCCTCTGACTCCGCCTGCGGTGTGGTGGGTTTCTCCAGTCACTCACTCTCCGAATGTCGGAGGAGGATGACAGCTGTCGAGGAAAACATGTTTTGAGGCATGTTCTAATTCTCATATGGAACAGATTCTGTTCACATGAGAGAAATAAGACACCACACAACCAAATAGTAGGCTTAATTATTAATTATTGGAAATTGCATTGCTCAATAATATGCCATAATTTCCACATTTTTTCTTTAAGGGTAGTTTTATAGTTTTTTTCCCTGTGCAATAATGTCACATCAGGACTGAACTGTATTGAAAAACTACTAGATAAATATTGCTGCAAAATATAGCTGAAGAAACAGATAAACATGTTAGTTTATTGCGTGTCACATGCTAATAAGTCAGAAATGGTGAATATAATATTTTAAATTATTTTAAAAAATATATATTTTAGATTAATGTTCTTATGGTCAAAGTTTTGTCCTTACTTATGTTTTCTCTATCTGCAATAATATCATTTTTTCTGGATATTTGGACTGGACCACAGATGATAGTTTCAAATAAATTAATATATTAATATTTTCGAATAATCACAGATTATAGCCAAGATGTGAATTTGCATTTGCCAGACTAGCAGACTTTAATCTGTAGAGAATACGGGTGGGTGGTTGGTGGCCCAGAGAGCAGCTGCCCACTTTGCCCAGTTAGGAATCAACCAAAGTGTGAAAGCAGGAGACCTTGAAAAAAAAAAAAAAAACATTTCTCATCATAGGAAATGTTTTAGGGGGGATTATCAAGACAACAAACACAGTGGACACAGCAGCAAGTCCTCCTACAATCCTCTGTCCAAGGTCAAAGGTCACATTTGGTCATTGGTTGTCCCCCCCTCTCTCTGAAAGAGGATTGAGGCCATGCTCTCCCAGGGAGACCTCTTGTTTATTCAGCAGGTGTACCAGCGTTAGTGGGCGTCTCTCCATGCACTGAATCTGACTCTGTGTCCGGCCGTTACAGCCTGGAAGCCAGTGGTGGGACACGCTGTAGAGACAGGACAAAGGACAGTGGATATGTCTTTGTAGGTCAGAGAGGGAGCTGAGAGCCAATGTGTGCGGAGTTCAGCCAGGCAACCTGAGAGCTGGCTTTTTTTTCTGTGTGTGTGTGTGTGTGTGTGTGTGTGTGTGAGCAGCCCCATCACTCGGCACAGCCTCGGCTCCAAAGCGAACAGAGTGGGTGGAGGGCCGCGCTGCTGCGAGTCTGGGAATACTCTTGTTAGACTCGACAGCTTTTTAGAGCCGGGAACAACTTTTACATGACGCTCGCTAATAAATCATCATTATGAATTTGATCTAAACAGATTGTTACACTCAGTGAGTTGCGGCAAACCATCTCTGAAATTGTTCTAAGACGCGTGATGTGTATTTTTCCTCCTGAATTCCACAATATCCACCAGCGACGCGGAGTTCTAGTCGCCGCTTGTCTCTCTCGGTGTTTAGCAGTCATTAATCATAATCGGTTAGCTGCTTCCATAAGTTAACACAATCTAAAAATGAAAAGATGTGGCTCAGGAGGCCAATCGTTTTAAAGGATCAACACTTTCTATGCAGCGGTACACACCAGCTATTACCACTACAAAGTCTCTCTCCAGGAGGACGGATATACGCTTGGTGTGTGTGTGTGTGTGTGCGTTGTTGTTCCGCGAAGCGACACACCCAGTCACGAGCGTTTGTGTGCTGCTGTCTGGTTCCCTTCACGTCCTGTCATTTGCTTTTTGTCTGCGCATAAAGAAGACATCAAGCGAGCTCATGGCAGACAGATGAGCGATAGAAGAGTTCACTGCCGATGACAGACACACACACACACACACGCACACAAAAAAAAGCCAATCCCCACAACTACAGTCAGCCACTAAATAGGTCTTTGTGCGTTGTTTTTTTTTGTGTTTTTTTTTTCCACATGCCGTCTGGCTGGAGGCCTGTCTGGAGTGTCTGGCCTTGGGGTTACTCATCATGCGCTGGGCTGCCGGCATCAGGCCGTCCCCTTGATTACAGGGCTGCAGCTGAGTGGACTGGGCGTTCCGGTCTTATCCCTTATCACCAGGTGCTTTTTTATCCCGGCTCCGCGACCGCTCGCTCTCAGCTTCCCGCAGATGCAGGCGATTGACTCGACCCAAGTGCCCATTAAAACCATTCCTGTACCTTCCCTGTAAGGTCGTTAGCACCATCATTTATTGGATCAGCGTGGTTATTTGAAAAACAAAAAAAACAACGGCAGTGGAGCGCTTACCTCACAACTGGCGATATGAAGGTGACTAAGCATCGAAGGGCTTTCAGCATGAGGTATTTTTAAAACAGAGATGTCAGAGCAGGATGAGCCAAGATGTCCCTCTCGCTTTTTATTTTTATTTTTTTTACAACTTCTTGGAGATGTCCCTCCCTCTCTTCACCGAACCTTTAAGTTTGTCGAAGTAACCCTACTCCACACTGTCTGACACATCATATACATTCATTATTAGATTGTGACTATTAGCATAAGATCACTGCTGGCCACTTCCCTCCCTACCACAGTCCATACCACAGCACCAGAGGCTCCGAACCCTTTTAGATTAACACTGAGAGGAAACAAATCCTGTAAGATTGGATGGTGAGTCCAGCTGGTGCGTGACTGACAGCAATGACTTTCACAGTAAGACACAAAAATCTACTTTTATACAACACCGGACATTTGAACGAAATATGTTCAGTTCCACGCTGTAAAACAGTGGCTCCCTACCTTTATTGTCTTGGGAATCCCCTGAGCTTTGCCATACCATGAGTACCCCCTGTTGTGTTGATCTTTCTCCAAACGTGATTATAAAATACTAACACTTTAACACTTATAGTGTGTTGTATTTTAAATGATAATTATCCTGCATTTTAGTTATTTTGAACTCAAATCAAGCATAAAAATATGCCTTAACTTCACTGCAAAAGAAACACTGATGCTGTGGTGTGTAAGTGAATCACTAAACTGCGTGTGTTAAAGTTTGGCCTCTTTCCCCTGAACCCTCTCCAGAGTCCAGAGCAGCAGTAACTGAACGTTTGAGCCATTTATCCATGTTTGGCTGTTTTGGTGTTTGGCATGGCCTTGGCATGTGTCTTCACAGAGTTGTGCCAGAGGTTATTGTCTCCTGGGGGGCACACATACCGTTTTAGTAATGGGTTTAGGAAATGACCGAGAATACTTAACTCATCATCTTGGAAATTAATTAATACATGTTTCCACATACCCCCTGCAGTGTGCTCACGAACCCCTAGGGTTACGTGTACCAACAGTTAGGGGGTAAAAGACTAAGAAAACTAGCACCCTTACATATTTATAACCCTGGAACCAATGGATTTTCTTATGTAACTAATCAATTAAATGACTCATTGTCTCAGTTCTCCATTTACACTACGGCAGAATTACTCAGTAATTTCATCCAGATATAATGAGCCTCATTTTTAAGAAACTATTGTGAGGTCTTCAAGTGCTTTCAGATAATGTGTTTTATGAGTAAATTCTAGAAATAAAACTGAATAAAAAATAAATAAAAAATATATATTTTTTGCCACCACAGACCTTATAGCAATCTTTTTATGCAATCCACAGATACAGCTTTTGGAGTTCCTGGGGCAGTAATCCACATTGCCTGGGTTGTACTCCTTTAAACTGAAGGGTCATTAGAGGTGACTTGTTTGTCACTTGTCGTTGTGCAATGGGGTTTGACTTGATGAGGGTTATCCCCCCAGAACGAGGTGTGTTTGCACCCCCACCCCCTCCCTCCTGCAGCTTCTTTTCACTTGATGTGCAGCAGATTGTTTTCTGTCCTCTTGCAAAATGAAATCTCAAAACAACAGCCCGGGCGCCTGAGATAACCAAAGCTGGCATGCTGTCACTCCATCTGAACTTGTTGACAGATTCAAGGTGCTCAGGCTGCAGCACCGAGGGAGCACATTCAGCACCTTACACAGCTGTCCGCCGCCGGGTTTCTGAACAAGGGGCATTTTTTGGCGCTTACTGGACTCTTCTTTGACTCTGATTTAACTGCGTGGTGTCTTGGAGAGCTGCAGGCCCGGCCTAGATCTGTTGGCAATCAGTGGTGTGTTGGACTAGGCTGCTCTGTGCAAAATTACAGAGGCGGCTGGAGGGGCGCTGGATATGATTTCCCTGGGATGGAGCCCATCCAAGACTGTGATTAAAGAGCATATGAGCACTGATTAATATGATCATCTTCCTGATGACAGAGGTATTTCTATAATAAATGGATGTTTATGATGCCAGCCCCTCAGCGTTCACATGTCCCCCCACATTCTGCAAAATGGCAGCGGTGGCTTTTTAATTTGAAAATTTTGAATATTTTTCACGTCGAATGCCAAAACATTTAGATTTATTCGCAGGCGATAAGGGAGCGAAAGCAGCATCAGGAGCAGCTGCCTCAGTGTGAAGCTGCAGATAAGTGCCACTATAGGGGCTGAAACCTCAAAATAATAGCTGTGCCTCTGGATGCTGACCAGGTGTGCCCCATCCGTCTGCAGCAGGCCACATTTCTCGTGACTTATATCACTTATCAAACCCCCCGTGGAGCTCATACGTCCAATCACGGCCTCCGATTGGACCACATGGGCCTTCAGGCTGTGCTTTGACATTTAAAGGTAGCAAAAAAAGGTTGGAAGGCCATTTGGCTGCTTAGCGGCCCCTGTAAATATCCAGCATCAACCAGTGCCGGCTTCTCCGCATAATCGGCTCTGTGTCTTTTCACTCCACGGTCTTTGTTTTATTAAGATAAACGATAAAGCCGCTGCGTATGCACGCATATCTCTGCTTAGCCCGGACCGTGTATTTGAAAAGACATGCCTCGCAGCTGCTTGTAGCACAAAAAAAAAAAAAAGAAAAAGAAGAAAAAAGGTCAGCGAGGCGGCGGATAAGCAAAGCCGAGCATGTACATTATAACAAGTACCAGTGGTTTCATTTCTCATCTGGCTTGTGCCTGTTTGTTTCACAGTGTATTCCCTCTGACAGTCCATGTGCTGAGCTGGAGTTAGATAGCATCATTATAACACAGCTCACTAGTTTAAAAAAAAAGAGAGAAAAAAAAGGGGGGGGTTTGGACAAGCATGGCGGGTTTTTTATGACTTCATCAGGCTGCCTGGGCAATGAATTCAGGAAATTCAGCAATTAAGAATGAGGATATCAGGTTGTACATCATG
Source organism: Decapterus maruadsi (assembly GCA_030347415.2). Lineage (NCBI taxonomy): Eukaryota > Metazoa > Chordata > Actinopteri > Carangiformes > Carangidae > Decapterus > Decapterus maruadsi. The sequence continues at coordinate 9,506,425 of CM064891.1, read as the reverse complement.
CAGCCAGGCTGTTCTTGTGGGGATTTACTCTGATTAAGTGGGTTCAGATGAAAATGGTCTGTGAACAAAAACCTGAGGTTTATTTACAAATTCGCAAGAGCTCTTTCCTCCGTTTTTGACCCCGTCGTTTATTTCCAGCGACCTCCCTGGAAACGATTCTGCATCTCAAAGCGTTTCCCTGCCTCCCGCCACGCCACCTCACATCACATTACATTACATCTCAACACACACACACGCTAGCATGTCGTGTAATGTCACAATAATTATGATTGCCAGCAAAAGTCAACAAATGCTCTTATTTGGCAGCCTGGGAGGTGCATTACAAACAACTGGGCCCCGTGTTTCTTGATGCAGATTTTAAATCATGAGGCTCTGTTTTACGTCTGTGGTGAATGCATGGGGGGGTTTGGCACAATCAAGCTGCAGCACACATCTAGTTTATGTTCCATGTGATTGTTCTGTGAATCATAGTGCTGTTTCCCATCTGTCCTGCTAATCATTGTGACCTTTTTACAAACACGACCTGGTTCTTCTGCAAGGCACGGGAGGAAATTACACCTCACACCTAGCGTTATAAAAAGAAAAAGAAAAAAAAAACATTTCAACAGATTTGCTTCACTGTTTTATCTTGTGAAAAGAGGAAACATAGGTTATTTGAACAGGGAGTAAAGCTGGAGAACAGGATTGCCATGGCTTTAGGGCCTACGGTCACATGAGCGCCTCAGAAGTTGGTTTGAGCCAGTGAATCTGAATCTGAGTCCAGTGAGATTATCCCTGTGAGGTAAAACAGGAGGGGAGGCTGGCCTGCCCTGGTGCATAATAATATGCCATTGTTCAATTTTTAAATGTCCCCTTTACTTTTCAACACAAGAAGCTTATTTTACACCAGCCTCACCAGTAGAGGGCCAACAGAACAACAGAAAATACTGAACTTATTCACCATTTGATTACAGAAATGTTGTTTTTGTTTGTTCTTGTGCCAAACAAGTGAGTTTCCTTATGTCTGGAGAAGAGTCTATAGCTTGGGGCTGCTCAGTTATTTAAAGATCCTATATTTTACACTTCTCCTGTGTTTTATTTGAAGTGTTGATCCATAAAAAAACACTGTAGAAACCAACAAACCACTTCATGGTAATTTTACATCTCCTATCTCAGGCTTCTCTCTGTCTCTGGAGAGAACAGCTCAGCCAATCAGAGGATTCAGGCTCAGCATTTCTCTTATAGAACCTAGATTAGATCTACCTGTATCCAGTGTAAGATATTTAAAATACAGATTCATTAAAAAATATTTGATAATTTCTATAAAAGATGAGTATTTAATTGGATATTTTGCTGTCAGATCAATCTCTAATCAATATCAGTATCAGGAACAGTGAATGAGCTGTGTGTCTTTGTCCCAGCGTGTAGACCTGTCCATTTATGAGAGGATCACCCCGAGATGTATTTTAGAGCACAGGGTGAACAGAGCCATCATTTCACCATTACTGGTATATGATTATGTAAATTTAGGCCACGGTACAGTGGAGTTGAAATGACTCTATTCTTGCCCTACATGAGGGAAAATAAATATGGCTATTGCAGACCCAATTCTAGCTGACTTGAAGAAATCAGGGGATTGTGCAGAGAGCCGCTGATGATAGGCTGCCAGCCCTGCTCCCTAATTTGGACACTGACACGGGGGGAAGCTGAGTGCTTCCTCAATAAGCGGGGTCCCTGCTGGTTTAACAATTATATAACAAAGCTGACCACTGATTTCTGCATCTCTTACAACCACCAAATGGCTCCTTTTTTTTTCTTTTTTTTAATAAGAACACGCACAGAAACTCCACCGCGGGTTAAAATGAACTCGCTGTCAGGAGGTATCGGAGGGGCAGTCATGCATAGTGGCGTCTCGCATGTGCATGTGTCAGTGTAGCATGAATGCAATTCCCCTCGTTGACCCACCGCTATGATTCTGATTCCGGGCTTGGCAGTGGCTCACAGCAGCTATACTTAAGCTGTTAAGTGCGGGTGATGCACTGGGAAAATAAACATTTACTTGTGTGAGCAGCGGGAGAATTCAAGAAGGTGGGGGGAGGTGGGTTCTATTAAGTGCAGAAATTCTTATTGACATGTAATGCATCGCCTTTATGACCAAACACATCCCACTATCGTCCGATAAGCACAGTTTGCCGTTGCTCTTAAGAAAATAAAAGCTCTGAGGCAAAGAGAATTGGATTTGATACCTCTCTGTTGATGTGAATATATGATAGCGGGGTCCTTGAACTGGAAAATAATGAGGGGGGAAATTTGATGGCAGTGTTGAGCTGTCAGCGGTGAAAGCATCTGATATGTATTAATAATCAGCCCATCACCTCTGAAGCTGTCAGGCCTATAGGACATGAAAGATCCCAGCCTAGGTCTCCGTTAAATCAGGCCCCGGCTAATTGCTTTCAAGCAGAGGCACCTCTGACCTCCCTGCATGGTCACTAAAGGTGTCCCCGCCTCAACCGGCATTGTTATGCAGTGAGCACCCCCGTCCTCTGCCAGGCTCTTTAAAACTCTATTTTCAAACACAGTTGGTTCAAGGGTATTTCATGCACCTCCACCTGAAGCGTCAGCGGTGAATTGGCATCATCGGACTATCAAACTGTTCCAGAGATGATACCGTTGCTGCTTTGATGCGAGGACGCGCTGCGGATTATTTTTATTTTTCTGCAACGTCTGGACCAAAATCCACTTGATCGTTGTAAAGGGAAACTTGTAAATGAAATACATTGTTCAGAGAGGAGGATGGAGTCCTTTAGAGGTGTAGGGTTGATTTCAAAGGAGGACGGGGGAAGAATGAAGTTGTTGTCAGACCTTGAGAGCTCAGTGCTCAATGCAAGACAAGCACATTCAGAAAACATCTTCTATTTGACTACACCTGTTTCTGCAAATGCTCACAACAGTGCACTGCAGCACAGACAGCGATGAAAGTGTTTCCAAGGGAAGCAATAAAGTGATTGTGTTCCATATTGTGGTTTGTAGGCAGGAAAATAGGCTAAAAAGGTTAAAAGCAAGAAAGCTCCCGCAGCAGTTTTGACAGTTCCTGTATGTACTGTACCAGGGCCTGGGTCTGTCTGTGTCCTTCATCTTAAACTCTGTGACTCACTGAGTGTACTCTAGGTTTCATACAACTAAGCGAATGCTGCTTTTAATCCAAATGTATCTCATGGTGCAAGCGCCAGCCAAGTGGATGGACGGCCTTCACAGCCGAGACGGGCTATCTACACGTTCAGACAGGTGGATGGTAGATGGAGGTTGCACAGATCACATCCACCCCTACGCAAGCACAGTCTATCGGGTTCACACCCACGCAGATAACATGCCCAGCTGTGGAAGAGAAACAGCTGAGGTCACATGGAATGTGGCAAAAATGATTGCGCCGTCTTAAAAAATGTAAATCGCATCCTCTGCACAGGGAAACACCAACGTTTTCCCTCCAAGAAAGGATTACATGAAGATGCAGGCTGCTGGAGAGTGAGTCAGGGTGTTGAGGGCGGAGGGAGGCAGAGGTGGGGGGATTGCTCACATACATTTGCCTTTAAATCCAGTGACCCTCGACATTTCTCTGAGACTGAATGAAGTCTTTTACCGTCAGCTGATTTTCACCTAGGCACCTTGAACCTAAAGAGTAAGTCCACCAATTGTATTCATGTTAGTGAGTTAACTAGTCTTCTGTGGCTCTAGAGGAGTTTTATCAAGTCAGAGAAAACAATGATGTCATGCACCTTTAAATGCACAGTATGTAACTTGTGTTACTAGGGTTATCTAAATCAAAGCAATAACAATAAATGCATCTATAGTCCTGAAATAACATGGAATTTCTTTTACGAGCTCCATTTAATTATGATAAAAACAACAACAAACAAAAAACAAAACAGAAAAAAACAGGTTGTTATCACAATTAAATGATGTTTCTTGCTTCCACGAAGAGACTGTTCCTTTAACATTAATTTCTCATGAGCAGCCAACATTTAACATCAGCCTCCCTCTGCTCAGTTATGAGAGTCACAACATCAAGTAGAAGTAATCTGTATTATGTCATAACTTGTTAGTGTCAGCCAGCCTGGAACCAAACTGTACCCGGCCCTTTTTTTTCCTAACAGGCTGCTGTGTTAAAAAAAAAATGTTAGTATAATAACCTGTGACTCCTATTGGACTCAGAGTTTAAAGTATGGGATTTGGGTGCTTGGTGATTAAGCAGTTAGCACGTCCAATGTTGGGAATGTATGTTAAAGCTCCTATATGTATAATGTTAAATAGCCTTAAAACAAGATGCCAGGACTTGTGATGTCACAAGCGCTCAGAGCCTCCTCTCTTCTGATTGACTCACAGACCTGTTGTTGTGAGAGCTCCAGAAAGTGCAGTGAGGTGGTTTTTGGTTCTTTAAACCTATGGTATATATTTTTAAATAGCAGCACAATTGCAAGCATGTACAATCTGGAACTTTTAATATTGCAGTCTGATTTTGTTCAGCAAATAGTGTACAAATTTGTACACAGTTTCTTATACGAAACATAGGAGACATTGAAGCCAAAGGACATTTTCTTTCATTTCCTAAAGGAGACACTTGATATTTCCTGTTCAAATTAAAAAGCTATTCAAAACCTTTAAAACACCACTAAACACCAACAATCCTGCATACTTGGACACAGATGGTGCTGTAGGCGTTAAAATACACAAGCACATCTTGAAAACAGCAGTAATTAATATATGAGTTTATAGCATCGGTACGGTCCATGAGGCGAGCACGGAGGCAGAGAGAAAGACCCTTATGTAATGAACAACCTCCACTGTGCTTTTTTTTTTTCTTTCCGCCTCAGAGTAGAATCAGCCGGCTGAGTGAAAGAAGAGGATATTAAAAAATGCGCTGTCTAATGTATTCATAAGACATTCAAATGCAGAGCACGGCAGTGACTGGCTTCTGGATCAGTTAGCTTTAAAGGAGGAGCTTTTCAGGGTCACTAACACATTTTCTAATATTGAAAAATGAATGCACAAATGCCTTTCCAGTCTGTCTTTAAGAGCGGCATAACAATTATACAGTTTTCCGCCGTGTTAAGCCCCACAGGTACGTTAAAAGTCTGAGAGTGGCTGGCTGGGTCTGCTCTCCGTGATGTCAAGTCACTCATTAATGGCTTGTCACCGCAGTGCCACCGCGGGGGGAGATGGAGAGAGTGAGGGAAGCAGGGTTTTTCTAGAGTAATGCACAAATCTGGTCTTCATTCACCGCTCAGAGAAATAGAGAGTGCTTTTCCTTTTGTGAGAATCACCTATGTGGAATGACCACCTTTTAGCCCCCCCTGGAACACAGTATCTGCTAATACCGTTCACTGATCTCATGATCTCTCCGGAAACACAAGGGCCCCAGCGGTGGTGGAGGTAAGGGAGTGAAGTGAGTGGCGGGGTTGGGTTAGGCTGGGCCGGGCCAGGCCGGGCCGGGCCGGGCTGAGTCACTGCCACTACAGCTGCAGGCCAAAGGGGGGTAAATGGGGCAGATCTGGTGCCTGAGCCTGCGTCACACTCTGGAAAGAGGAGAAGCTGTGTGGGAAAGTAGCTCATCATGCTGCCTGCCGGCTCCCTGTCTCAGGCAATATCACTGCTGCCACTTCAATCATGAGTGAAGAGCGCTGCTGTTCTCAGCAAGAGCCATATATTCTTTTTTTTAAATTAGCACTGGGTTGATCAAACCCAGTTTGTCTCAGGCTGGTAGTTTAAGTCCCTTGTCTGGCTGGCAGCATCAGAGAGGGTGTAGTATCAGGCACGTCTGGGGCTTTAACCGTAACCACGAACTAGGATCTGTTCACATCTGGTCTCAGACTGGTTGTTTTATATATGTTGCGTAGAGAAACATAGGATCAAATTTGGGGAATTTGAACAAAACTGGACACTATAGGAGAGAATATTGAAATGATCTCAGGGTGCTGAAAAGCCAGAAATAGTATTGAACTCATAGGAAGTTTAGTGCCAGGGGACCAAAATATTTCTCTGCAACCACAAAGCAGCCCTGCTCATCTGGACACCTCAGAGGATGTTGTTTACCTGAAATTTGCTATATTTTTGATTGGACCACTCACCAAGAGAGAGACCCTGAGCTGCTCTCTGATTGGTTTACTGACCCACTGTATGTAACTCTTGTTCAAGGGATACGCCTGCCTGGCAAAGGAAATGTGGAACTACAAAGTTCTTACAAATAAATTTTTTAAAATATGTCAAATATGGGACCTTAATTGAGTAATTTGAATCTTCCTTTTCTGTTATAATAGGCAATATATAATATTCAGTGTGACCAGCTGTCTTAGGAAATTATAAACAAACACACACCCTCAAAACTCTCTTCTCTCTATGCACATGCAGGGTAGGGAAAACATAAATAAATAAAAAATAAACATCTGCAGGGCATGAAAGCAAATGTCAGAGTAAAGGAGTAAACACAGACAAGAAGGTATCACTTTGTGCCCATAAATCCAAAGCAGAATTAGACGCGAGAAAGAGACAGGTCCATATTTCAAGGACACCGTCTGGACGGTGGCAGAGAGAGCAGCCAAATTGGACGGAGTTAAGCTGCACTAACTGCTTGTTGTGACTCGGGAGAGAAAACTCAATCGTCCCTTTGACCGGCCGACTCCGCAGAGAAAGGATACATTGTTCCCGTGTTTTGGGTGGATTATGAGGGGGACATGTCACAACAGCAGGTTTTTGACAAGGTCTTGGGGTGTCTGCTGTTGTGCGCTTTACTTGTCAGGAATGCTGATGAAGCCTAATGAGGTTTTAATCCAGCCGGAGTTATTAGTGGCAGGTCATCTTACAACAACCTGAGGTCAGGCTGCATTAAGGCTACAGAGGTCCACTCCCATTGGATCACTGAGCATGACACAGACACGTCAGCACTTGAGCAGCTTTTACCCATCCAGAGAGAGAGGGGCTTTATCTCTTGCACTCTCTCGAGATGGTGCAATTATCAGATTTTGGAAGATACTCCACTGCCAAATAGTATTTGTGAATCGCTCGTGATGAGATGATCGACTGGAGTCATGCGATTACAGTGTCATCCAAGAATCTGCATCTTCTTTGGTGTTAATTCTTCATTCATAAGCGTCGCTTTCATTTGAAAGCGCTTTGCTGATCTGTGAAAAAACACCCAGGAAACAAATCAAAGCACGACTTCTGACAAGTGGCTTTTACCTTGGAGTTTGCGTCGTCCCCAGGACAGCTTTTCAAACTTGCTAAGACTTGTTAATTAATATGTTTTGCCCCAAGAGCAGCATGAGTCATCAACATTTCACAGTATGTTTACAGAAAGGATTTCTGGGGCTGTTTAGTGTTGCAGATTTGCAGTAAGCATATTTTTCTGAAAGCATCATCTCCTTGGGGTGAGGTTTAGCAATCAAAAAGCTTAAACTCTTTTTTTCCTCACTGGGGTCCTTAAGAATGGTGTTGTAAAATGATGGTGATTATAATTAAGATGATGATGATAATGACGTAAAGGTAATGGAGGTTGTGCAAGAAGCAGCAAGCGCTGCTGCAGAAAGAGCAGCAATAGATACGTTCCAGCTTAACGAACTTATTTGATTTCAGCGGAAAGTTATGTAAGGAAATGAAATAGAAAATTAGGAAATTAATTATATTTTGCCGTAAACTTTCTAAAAGAATTACATTCATATCCTGAAACAAGAGAGAATTAACCTCAAGAATCATGAAAAAACAAACAAACATCAATGTGACAAAATATTTGATTCAATTTGTTTTGCGCTAGAATAAGGTTGAAATATTGATCTAGAAGACACAAAGTGCCACTAATCAGCGTATTATAATAATGGATTAAATTATGTATAATGTAAACAGTTTTATTCAAAGTGACAAATTCATGAAGATAGCTATCCCCAACTCTGTTGTTGTTTAGTAGCATCTCAGCATTTCTCATTTATTAGTATGGTTTTATTGCTTTTGTGTATAACAAATTGCAAATTTACATTCTATTTTGTTTTAATTGATTACTTAATTTCACCAGCGGCTATTAACACATAAAAATAAACCCAGTGAACCTACTGTATTTGCCCAGAACTTAACATACAACAGACAAAGCTAGCATCTAGCTTGTGAACTGGATTTAGCTTTGAAGTACCAATATATTCACCCTGGAAGTTTTTGTTTTTGTTAGACAGGCAGAAACATGGCAAAATACTCGTGTTTTATAGCTGCAGATTGCAGCATGCCATCTCCGGTAATGACATCAGAAGTGCAGTAGCAGTAGTACTTGCTGGTGCTTCACTAGTGAAAGCAATGTAGCAACAAAAGTGGTGCAGTAGCGACTAATAGCAGAGGGTTTTTGCAGCCGTACAGCAGGAACTGCGTAAACCGTTGCAGGAGCATTAGGAGTAGTTATGGTAAATAAAAAGGCTGTAGGTCTCTGCTGAGACATTACGCGGAACCAGTTTGGGTTTAAGCTCCATCTACACAATGCTGTTAAGTTCAGTGCCATCATTTACTGTAGGTTTGACATCTTATAAATAAATCTGTATGTGTGTGTGTGTGTGTGTGTGTGTGGTGTTTAGCAAATCTAAATATGATAGCATAGCACTTACTCTGGCAGCCAGACACTTCAAATGAGTCACTCAAAGAGCCAGAGATAATTGGTTTGCATAAGACTGGTGTCAGAGGGTTATAGGTACACCCATCTCCCTCTGAGAGGCTTTTTCAATAGCTCTGTCATCAGGGAGAGTAAGTGCCTGCTTGTTCCACTGGAAATGTTGGAATTAATTGAACTGAATTGTTATTCATAATCTACATGTTGCAGTTTCCCACCGGCTAGGGGGTAACGCTATCTTCCGCTGTTTGCGCTGTAATTGAAATTTCGATCATGAGGTGTAAACATTAAGCAGTACGCTATGCATATTCATGAGCCGGGCGAGTGTCTCTGAGTGAGTGTTGGCGGAGCAGTCGGTGTGGCTGATTTGTGGCTGGCTCATATGTGTGTGCGTGTGTGTGTGTGTGTGTACAGAGAGGGTTTGCCCTTCGCTTATTGACATGTTCTTGTCTAAACAGCTCCATCCCAGGTCAGCGAGGTCATCAAGGAGAAAGTGCAACAGCGCAGCATCCAGCTCTCCTGGCAGGAGCCGCAGCAGCCCAACGGCGTCATCACCGAATACGAAATCAAATACTACGAAAAAGTGAGTTTGTGTTTGTGTCTTCCTGAAACCTTTTCTTTTTTTTTCTCCCTTTCCTTTCCTTTCCTCTCAGTTCGCATTCACTTTTTGCCAACTCTTCATTTTGTATTCTATCTGCATGCTGCTGTGAGTGCAATTCACAAGATTCTGCAAGTACCTTCTTTGTCTCATAATTGCAATAATGAATGAGATGCTCATAAGATTTTAATCAGGCTATAGTCCTTCACAGCCACCCCCACGCACATGTTAGTGCGCACACACAAGCCACGGCTGCTGCACTGCCAGAATTAGCAATCTGTTACTGTTATCTCCTTCTCCCCTCCCACATAGATTATACTGCTGCTTCCCACCCCGTCTAAGTCTGAACACATCAGCTCTTTACAGCAAAGGTTTAATGGAGCGAATTTAACCCAGCAAATCAAAAGCAGGGTAGCAGAGCTCCGGTGCCAGTCCTGCTCGGCCACAGACTCCCGCACACTCTGACAAATCAGTCTCCTATGTCACGTACTGTGGCTGTGGTCTGCCCAGCTGTAAAAGTGGAAAATTGGAAACAACGACTACACCCCTAACAGACCCTGGCATTCCATTTGGGCTTTTGCCGAGCGAAACATTTACAGTTCAACAACAAAGTACACAATGCGTGCAGCCTATGCATCCAAATGGAACCCCCGATGGAAAATATATATTTTATATGTGTTTTATGTTCTTTATTTAGCAGGACTTATTATAGTAAGGCAGTTATTATAGTTAAAATGTGAAGTTTTCTGTAACAATAAAGTGTAAAGATTAATAGGAAAAAAAAATCCATATTTAGTTCTACTTGAGCCCTGATCTAAAATGATGCTGTCATTGTTATATGGATTAAGGTTAAACCCTAAACTAAATCAGTTGACAGGAGCTGCACGTAACAGCTACTCTTTTAGAGAAGTTTTAGAGTATCAAATTTATTAAGAAAATTACATGTGTGCAGTATTGGTGCATATACTTGCATACTTGCCAATACCTAATACCGTCAGAAGTAATATCCAGCATCAGTATTAGAACAACTATAATAAAACCACTACACTATGATGATATTAAACCCTGCATTAAACATTCTTGATCTCCATACATTCATCAGATGCTTCTATTAAAATATAGTCATTTACTGCAACAAGCCTCCAATACATGCAGATTCATTACAATGCACTCCCCTGGGTGGAGTGTGGTGTAGTGCAATAGCTTTCAGCATAATACACATTTTCACAGCAGTTAGTAATTCATCAGTGGACATTTCTCTTTTTAGTAGAAACACTGGCTTCCTTATCTTATCTTTTTTATCACCATTATCCTACTTTCAATAAATCTTTCCTCCGCATGACATTTCAAATTTAAAGGCTTCCCAGGTAAAAAGCGATGCTATGCCCTTTAAAAGCCTGTTTCATTAAAAACAAAGCAAAACCAAACAAACAAAAAACAGCATGGTTGAAGGAACTGTACTTAAATTGTGGATGAAAGCAGTATTTCTCAGGAAACAGAGCCGCAGAGCGGAGAGAACGATATGCTTCTTCTTGTCACGCAGATGGAGTTTGTGCTGTAGAAATATACATTGGCTTAATTTACCAAGACAACAAACACGGGGGAAGTGGGTTTATCAACAGTGAATTAAACCAGAAGCTGATCAGAAAAGATTTTATTAAGATTTAATAAATTATACTAACACACGAACATTGAGTCAAACCTGTCCGTTTTGAAAGCCTAAGGCCTGGTTGTCTCTGCACCTCTGATAAATGATGTATTAATGAAGTGTACACCATTTAAGAATGTATGATGTATTGACTGAATATTACAATGGCGACTAAATTTGAATATTTTCATTTCAAATCAGGACTGTGTATCTAGTTGGAAGAAACATTGTTATATCACACTCATTTCATTTTCAAAGTGAAGGTAATTACATCCAGTGATGTATATCTGCTGTATTTTTGAAGCAATGACGTGAAGATAACAACACTTCAATAAGACTCAATTATTAGCTGGGCTTTCACACAGTTGTTCTTTTTTTTTTTTTTTATAACGTGTAACTGGTTTTTGGAATTAAAAAAATAATAATTCTCTGCACAGGATCAGAAGGACAAGATCTATTCCACTGTCCGATCCAAGTCCACATCAGCTACCGTGAGCAACCTGAAGCCCAGCACGGCCTATGTGTTCCAGATCAGGGCGTTCACAGAGGCAGGGTACGGCACCTACGGCCCCAGGCTGGAGATAACCACCAAGGAAGAGACCACAGGTAAGGCATCATGCACAGCCACTGCAGTTATGCATTATCCCATACATATAACATGTAATTAGCCCGATATAGACAGACATTGATCTCCAAGTATTTAGATGCCATCCACATTTCACCCAAAGCAGTTCTTGTTTGAAAATCTCCATTCTATCCCCTTCCTACTCATTTCCAAATGGACTGAGAGCACATTCATATTCAGTATTCATTTTTATTTATTTTCTGCTCAGCTAAACATACGCAGACATGCATGAGTAAAAATTACAATGGCAAACACAGAAGAGGATGCAGGTAGGCGACGCGCAGTGTGTTCCATAGTAGCTAATATGCCAGCAAGTGCTACCTGCTGAAAAATAGGAGCTAAGTTTTGATAGTGCTCCATTGCAAATTTTACATAATCATTTGTTTACTGTGTAGAAAAACCTTGAGCACCAATTTCCATCCCTTTACTGTCTCAAACTGTAGGATGTGCCAGTGTTAAACCCTATCTCTGGTCTCCCTATCTCATCATAAACGCTGCGATGCGAGTCAACGCACGCCCCTCGTCTGTGCAAAGCAGAGCGCTATGCATGCACATGCTGCTTCTCTTGCACCTCGTGTTGAAGTTGAGTCAGACTTTGGCACAGCTCACGTGCTGTACTACCATAGAATGTCTCGGCTGTACCCGACTGCACGCGTGGAAATTACCGCATTTCATCTGAAAAGGGCTTTAGCCTTCCGTCCTTGGCATTGCAGTGATATTTTTTTCCTGATTCTGGGTCAGATAGTGTAGTTTACATGTGTACAGAATAAAACAGAAGTTCTCACTCTAACTGGCAACAACAGAGGTGTAAAAGGGGGGGATTGGTGTGTAATTTTGATACAGTCTTAGTCAAGTCAATCAAGTTTACACATCTTCAAATACACCAATGCCCACCTCCACCCTCCCCATCAGAGGCAGTTTGACCAAAGCCGTATATCAGCACATCATTGTAGAGCACAGGCTTTCAGCTCCAGATTTATGTACAACCTGTTAATGTTTCCAGCTATTATAGTAATGGCCCAGGGAAATTATTTGCTTTCAAGCAAAGCAAACACAAATTGCTTTGACTTTATGCTGACAAGACATCATGGGAAAAAAATCTCAAAGCATAAGGACAAGCTACTGTAGCGTCATGAGGATAAACTCATTTAAAGCTAATCAGTTACATTAGCTCTGCCCTGAGTATCACAGTGTGCTATTGTGGGTTTTGGAGCAGGTTGCCGCTGTGAGCTGTTTGTGCTATAGATCATAACGTCGAGCATTATAGATGCCATGAACGGGGACACTAGTTTCAGTGACTGCTGTTTCTTCCTTTATTAAAGGTTTTTTTTGGTTTTTTGGGGGGGCACACAAAAAACATGTTATTTTTTATTTTATTTTAGTTTTTATTAGCTTTCTTGCACTTGGCATTCCTTGTATTTTGGAATACAACCAGTGCACCCACTCAGAAAATGGAGGATGTCAGGAGAGGCTTTTTGGGGGAGATGCCATGAGAATCGTCAGAGCTTCTCGAAGCGATGACAGAAAGATTCTGTTTCCTTCTGAGGTGAACTGGACTCCATCGGGCAGAAACAGTCTCTTGTTGTAAAACCTGAGGAAGGGATGTTCAATGATCGTACCGCTGAAGCTGCCAGCGCTTCTCCTCATCAGTGAGTTCACAATCTTTCTGTCTGCGTTTATCTTCCATGGGTGTCCATATCTCCACACTTGGCGCTCATTGATGCAGGAAAACGCAATCGTCATGGAGGGAAACTCTGCATGAAGTTGCATCAGTTCCCTCTGCATCTGAGCTGCAAGGTCATAGGGTGATGTTAGTCCCAGGTCGTTGCCACCAGCGTGGATGACCAAAATGTCAGGGGGACTCTGCGTAGATAACTGAGCCTTAAAATGAGGGAGAACAGCGCTCCAGCGCATGCCACCTTTACCAAACCATTCCACTTTGGCATCGAGTCCCAAATTCACCTCAAAAAGGTATTTTGCCGCCTTCTTTCCTCGATATATGTAAGTGGACCCGATCATCCATATTGTCGTGGAGTTTGTGGAGAACATCTCTCTCTCATCTTCTCTCGACTTTGGGATGTTTCCAGGAGCTTCATTGGTGGGCAGTCTCACTGGAGATATCATCTCACAGCAAGTCTTTGGGATGTTTCCAGGAGTTTCACTGGTGGGCCATTTCAGTGGAGACATGGTCTCACAACAAGTCTTTGTCTTTGGGATGTTTCCAAGACTTTCACTGGTGGGGCATCTCACTGGAGATATGCCCCCACAGCACATCTTTGTCTTCTCTGGGGAGGATCCTGGGCTTGTACTGATCCTCACCCGTTTCCTTGGTGGAGAGTCGGCCTTTCCACAGATGTCTCTGTAAGATCTTTTTATCAAATATCTTCTTGTCCGGTCTTTCCTTGTCGTCTCCATGTACCAGGTTCCCTGATGCTCTTCTACATCTGTGGACGCCTTCATCCTCTTACATGGTGGAGAGGTGGTTCTTCCACAGATGTCTCTGTAAGATCTTTTCATTAAAGATCTTTCTTTCCAGTCGTTGTTTATCTCCATCAACTCCATCAAGTCAACTAAACAGTTCATCGTCTCTGTTTCATACACACCAACAAATATCAAGTGTCATACAAGACCGAAGTTTCTCGTATACAGTATTGTGAGAGTTCTATAATTTCTTACCCTTTGAAATCCTATGATGTCATTATGTCATCACTGTATGATGACATCACTTTTTTGAATATCATTTGTCCAAAGTCCATAGTCATACATACTAGGTTGCTTGGCCACCATAGCCCATAAGTATGAATGTGAGTGCGTAGGGTTTGTATGTTTCCCTGCGTGAAACAGGAGTGAGGAGATGATTCTGACTTTTTGACCACAGCCTCGCTCTCCTCTGACTTCCACTCTGTTTTCTTTTGTTATGTTTTGATTGTCACTCATATCCACTTCTATGTTTTAGAATTAGAATTAGAATGCCTTTATTCCCATTGCACAACTTTATAACGGAATTGCAGTGCAACTTTTCAGGTGTAGATGATGTAATGATGTAAAATGCAGAATGTATTGCACAGACTTCAGCAAAGAGTTGAGTTGTTTTATGGCACTTGGGTAAAAATTGTTTCTGGAGGTGCGGGCCTGGCTTTTAGCTGTGTGGTGCAACAGAATGACACGCATCCTGGTACTTTTATTTGTCACATGCCGTTTTCAAGTATTATGAAAAAATTCCCCCGCATTAGTCACTGTTTCATTAAATTCTCCTTAGTCTGTAGCACCATCATCCAACCTGCCCACCAAAATATGCCCCCACCCACCTCACGTCCAGCCTTTCTGCATAAAAGGACACGTTAATTATTCATACCACACGCAGAGTGTGTCCTGTAACAAGGTAAGAAGGTTACAATACATCCAAAGTGTCCTTGTCCTGCACAGTGTCCGTCTCCTCTCCTCTCCGCCGGCCTCGAGAGAGAAGCCTGTGTGTTAACATGACAGTAGAGTCGCTTTAATCACTCCCCAAAACAGACAATTATGATGATATGAAAAGTATCATCACCCCCTCCCAACAACACAAACAAAATATCATTCTCTTATTTATCCAAGTATATACATCGCAGATTCACTTGATTTAAAATGCATGCACACACAAACACCAACTTGTGTTGACCTTATATGGGACGCCATTCTTCTGAGCAATCGGCAGTGTGTCAATGCAAACAGTCTGAGCACTGTGAGAGCTCTGAATGGGAAACAATCCAACCTGAATGTGTCTTTGTTTGAGATGAAGGGCATCGCCGTCGCCGTCTGGGACTATTAAGCCCACTTTCTGAAACAGTAGAGCCGTGTGTATAAGGACGGCTCAAAAATAGAAGCGTCCCTCCTCCACTCTCTGAGGGAAGGAAGGAGAGGAGGGGAGGGGGAGGAGAGGGGTTTTCAATCTCCAGGCCGCTCATTGGGCTCAATTATGTCCTGCAGATTGTTTGGTCTTTTGATGTGCTCGGAAGATTCTCACAGTGTATTTCTCTCTTTCTCTTTTGCATGTCTGTCCTTGTGCGTGTCTGTGTGTCTCTCTGCGTGTGTGTTATGTTCTGTGTGTGTGCATCTCATCAGCTGCAATTGTCTCCAGCGAGCAGAACCCCGTCATCATCATAGCAGTGGTGGCCGTGGCGGGAACCATCATCCTGGTGTTCATGGTGTTCGGCTTCATCATTGGGAGAAGGTACGCTCTCGCGGGCCCCATTGACTCTCCGCTCCTGTGAGTCTGCGCTTGTCAATTAGCCTTTCTGTCACTCACAGGCCTCCACGTCTGTGGAGTTGTCACATGCGCGCACACACACGTGCACCCATCATCTTGTGGCATGCTGTGTTAATGGGTTGTAATGCATCTTTTTTTTTTTTTCTTATACCCTCAGCCTCAATGAAAAAAAAAGCTATTTTTTGCAGAGCCATTATGAGACAAGTACTCCAGAGTGACAAAGCTTTGGCTCTGCATTCCTGTGTGTGACTGTGTGAGATCCTGAGGGCGGGATGAAGTACGGCACTGTGTTTTTCGTGTTTTTTTTTTCTCCACCACCATCACAAAGCACCCTGCCCGTTGTCATTATCACCATTTCCTCATGTACTTCAGCTGTATTTCCATCTGCATGAACAGCTTTTCATCAGAGCTTGCTGTTAATGTTGGGTTCATTAGAATTATCCTCTCCTCGCCTGACTTCTTCTCTGAAGCATCACTAGGTCAGACCAGGATGTACAGACAACAGACACATTAGTGTAATGTATCAGCAGTGGTATAATAATAATTATTATTATTGCCTCTAAGCTTTTAGTATATATTTTTGACATTTTTGATATATGTAAAATATGAAGATATGTATATATGTAACAGTTGCATATGGGGACTCACCAACTTCATGACTATATATTACACTCCCTGTTTACATCACCCAAGTGAATAAGGTGATGCAAACATACCTACATCCCAAGGCTCCCTGCAAATTTCCATTTTAAGATTTGGTTTTACTGATACAAACGCTGAAGACCAGCACTCTCCTGGTAAATCTAACGCCACTCCAGGTTTGTGGTATAACTATCAGTTTTAATTATTTCTCTTCTGCTATGTTTTCCTGTCAGTTTTTGTACAGCAGTCATTAAGTTTCCATGCACTGGCAGTCCTGCATGAAATGAGTTTTAAACTGTGATTGGATGCACCTTGGATGTTGAAGTTGACGTCTCTCCTGAGACTTCTACATTTGACTCTTTATCAAAGAACCAGATGTGTGCTCATGCCCGGTCTTCATATTTTGCTGATGCAACCATTAAGGTCCCATGTCCATCTGAACTTTCAACAAAGACTTTGCATAAAATAAATGAGACTTACAGCTCCCATGTTATTATTATGTGACAGAGTCCATAAAACTTTATGTCAGTTGTTCCAAACCTTTCCTAAACTGATGCAAATTAGACCATAGACACTAATCTTGATACTATTTCTATCTTATTGAATATGTGGCAACCACATAGGAGCATAAAAAATCAGAGGCTGACTCCTCAGTCGTTGAAATAGTTTTCTAGGCCTGGAAATAAGAAATGAAAAGCAGTTAGAGTAGTCAAATAAAAAAATAAAGACCTGTTTTCATCTCTGAGTGCATATTCATCACTTGTGGCTTGGTAGGACCTTCAACACGTTGGTATTTAATGTAAGACATGTTGAAGAGTCTTCTGCAGTGTGTCTGTGTGTGTATTATCTGAGATGCTGCATGACTGAGATGCTGGAGCTGCTTTCCCAGGCTCAGCTGTTGGGTTCAGTGCCCCTTCTGCTCAGTCGGGGTTGGTGGGAGATTTGTCAGACGCAGCGTCAGTAGCCACAATCAGATTCTTGTAATTTGAGGGCATTTATTTCTCGCGCACAATCAGCTGATTCTGCCACTCTCCTCTTCTCTCCCCCACTCGTGCAGGCACTGCGGGTACAGCAAAGCAGATCAGGAGGGAGACGAGGAGCTCTACTTCCAGTGTGAGTGCCTTTCGTTCATCGGCCCATCGCACGCACTTTAAACGCACAAAGACAGAGACATCTGAAGCACTGCGCAATAAGCGGGAAGGGTGCCTTGAAAACCTATTAGCACCCATGGGGACATGATGGTTTTATCCCAGTTCATTTGAGTCAAAGCTGGGAACAATCAAGCTAACATCTGGTGCTGATCGGCTACACCCGGTCTGCCGAGATGAAGAAGTCAGGAAACTACAAACGCATGAATGTGACAGCTGTCAGGGAGGGGAGTAAAGGCCTGACCCAGGAGGGAGGAGGGTCCTGTAAAAAACTGTAAAAGCCATAACCTAGATGGTTTTAACAAGTGACAGAGTTCCTGTGTGTAGACACAGTCTGCTCTGCCGCAGGTGATGCTTCTAGTCGCTTTCTATCACCGTGCGGCTTTCTTTTTTGAACTGATACACCACCCCTAATGATGCCCCCGGAGATACAGCTGCAGACAGCTTCCCCAAGTGGAGCTGTAATGATCCACGCTGTAGGCAAACTGCTGATTTGGAAACAAAAGGGTCAGGGGTGTTACGAAAGTGTGCAGCTAGAGCACAGGCAGCATTGGTGAGCCCTGGTTGGCTACTGCTAACTATCTGCCAGATCCCACCTCGGCAGCTCACAGGTCACACCTGCTAAAGAAAGAAAAGAGGGGGAAAAAAAGAGCAAAAACACAAACAAGGTTTGTGTCGAGCATAATGGAGGGATCTGCCATGCAATATCAAATGACGAGAGGCTGCCAGGGCGACAGGAGCCAGATAGTGACCAAATTCAACGTATAGGCCCAATTTGTCTGCCATGTAGTGGCGGGGAAGACGTGATAAGACATCCCCTATCAGATCCGCTGACATCTCGAATGGACAAAGCAATTATGGGAGCAAGTGGAGGGAAATCTCAGCTGCCGGCACCACCTCCCTCCTCGCCGGAGCACAATGCATTTGTTGTATTTACACTGCCGGATCGGCCACGGCGCCTTCTCTCCAGCCGCCGGGCTCGCAGCATAGTCGTGCTGTTTTGTCCAGTGTTTATCTAGAGTATTAAGGCTGTACTATCTCATTAAATTTTAAAGTTGACAGGTCATATTGTTATCAGTGGAATTTAAAATGCACAGTGTAACAAGCCCCTTGAGTGGTTGGTTCACTTAATAGTACATAATACTGTAATTTGCCGTTAATTTGGAGCACTCTGTAAAATGGTAACCCCCCTTACACCGTCTGTGGCCTTTCTCTAACCTTGTTGGTTTTTCATTATTTTCTACAAACTGCTTTCACTCTCACCTCATGGATATTCATGAAGTAGTCACTTATCAGTGTTATTTGAAATTGCACGGTTTCCATTTTTAGGAAAACCCCAAATGTCTAGCCTGAGGCCTCAGACTAACAAAAGACTTAAAAACATGGTTCCCCACTTCCCAACAAAATCTGATTCACTTTCATTTATAAAGACTTCCTTTGTCATCAGGTTTTTTTTTTTTATTGTTTGTTTTTGTTTTTGCAGCCCCAGCGCTGTCCACAGTCTCAATAACTTCCACCAGCTCAAAACAGAAACAAATGCGAAATGTGCTGCAAGCACAGTCTGCGACAGAAATCTCCCAACGGGACACAACAAAGTGATCATTCCAGCTTGATCCTGTTTAGTATCAAAAGTCACAAAGAATTGAACAAATGCATCCCTGCCTAAAGTATGGGACCTTTGAGTTACTTTGTTTTGAGCTTTCATGGCCACCATACCAATGTTATAGGAGCAGAGACAACTTAATACATTACTGTCAAATTCAATTACTACTGAAAAAGAACTGCATCAAAACTACCCATGGTAATGATCTATTCTGCTATGCATTATCCTGTAATTTAAATGCAACTGTTAAAAGATCAATCTTTTTCATTTTGACTGACAGCTTGGTAGAGGGACTTTTATTTCCTCCACAAAACAAGTTAGTTTACTTTGAAACCATCTTTATGAATCCATGGAATTTCAAGGAGTTCATTTCAGTTTCAGACAAATATTAAATCCAGGAGTATTCGAAACAAGACACCACACTTCAACTAAATAACTGTTCCCCAGTCATATGATTTTGAAATTGTCCATGTGTCATTTATTTAAAAGAAAGTAAAATATTTTTCAAGTTTGTGAAGTGGAATTTCAACATGAAACACCCCAAATACTTACAAAATTATAATTATTACAGAGCTTCTTTCAGTGCTTCAAAGTTTAATCACTGTCGCTTGCACAGCTTACTGCTGTGAGCAGGCTAATGTTTTTTTTATCGGCTTGAGACTCTCTAGAGATTTAAGAGAGTAAATCAAATTGAAAATGTAAAAGTGAAAATTTCTAGCGAACTTTCTCAGTGATATCACGCGGGATGAGTTACTGTGAGCTGGTTGAGGCCATAGCGAGCCGGCATCAGCTGCGACGGGGTGAAGGGTATAACTGGCCTCCTTATAAAAGCCACCACGTATGGGTTACTCAAATCTTTGCTTCCCCTTTTTTTTGTGATGAATTTCCTCTCTGTGTAAAAACCCCCACTTTTGACAGTGCCAGCAATTCCCTCTGAATCACTGGTCTTAGTAATCGTTTGCCTGTCAAGCGCCTGCTGATGCGCTGTGTGCATATTTAATCATAACAGTAATCCTCTTACCTTTCTACAGTCAAATTTCCAGGCACCAAAACCTACATTGACCCTGAGACGTACGAGGACCCGAACAGGGCTGTCCATCAATTTGCCAAAGAGTTGGATGCCTCCTGCATTAAAATCGAGCGAGTTATTGGAGCAGGTGAGCCCATCCCCGTGTCTCTCAGCTCTTGCTGTTTAGTCACTCTGCGCTCTCATATATCAAGTTGACAGCCAAATATTTACACCTTGAGTAGGGACACAGCTTTATGCATTGTATATTGATAGCACAATTGCAAAGAGGGGAAAAAGTTCATTGCAATTAATGTGTGTCTGGCGGAGGCAGTCGTAGCCATTACCACAGCTGAAAAATTGCTGCCACATGGGTTTTTACAGAGGCGGTCAATGACAGTATCTATGCATCTCTAGCATGCCTTATTATAGGTCTCGGTTATACTCCCCTGAGTGTAACAAGATGTCGCACTCACAATTGGTATTCCACCACGGCGCAGCTGCTTTGTCTCAAAATGCGTTAATAAATTTGTCACGGTGAGGCATCACGCCGATCCCTCACTCACCGACGTTTTCATCCTGCGCAGGAGAGTTCGGGGAGGTGTGCAGCGGGCGACTGAAGCTGCCTGGCAAGCGGGACGTGTCGGTGGCGATCAAGACCTTAAAGGTGGGCTACACGGAGAAGCAGAGGCGGGACTTCCTGTGCGAGGCGAGCATCATGGGACAGTTCGACCACCCCAACGTGGTTCACTTGGAAGGCGTCGTCACAAGAGGTAAACGGCGGACACGAGATAAGTTTAGCTTTTGTGAGGAGAAAGCGCCACGGTTAGAGTGACACTAGATCTGATTAAATTAGCCACACTCCCTGTTTAACATTTTCTCATTTAGACACTGTAATAAAAGGAGCAGATGGTAACTTTTAATTAAAAGCCAATGAAACCCGCAGCTAAAAATAACTTGGAAGTACTTTAGGCGCGGTCGTTTATTGTGAAGCATTTTGTAAGCAAACAAAATTTAGGTATCAATTAAAGGCCGGGTAGGCAGCTTTTTTTTGACAGTATTAGGCAAAAACTTACACAATAACCTTGAGGATAATGTAAATGAAGTGATGTGAAAAAAGATCAGACGTCTGCGTCTCCCCTAGGCTCTGTTTTCAGCCTGCAAAGAAATCTACCCGTGACGGTAGATTTTGACCAATCACAGAGCAGCAGCTCTTATTCGTATTATTTTACACGAAATATAAATACTATGTTATCGTTCATGTGTTCAAAAAGGTTTTTCTTACCCGTGACTCGGACATTATGGAGGATAACATTGAAAAAAGGAAAAGAAAGAAGCTTCGGCAAGTTGGTTGGTTAGGGAGGAGGACAGAGAAGCTGCCCGGCCGATGAGCTCAGCTCCCAGGCTGCAGCCTCTGTGACGAGCCGCTGCTGCCGCTCGTGTGTGGCTCTGCACTCCTCCGACAAAAGTCGGAACAATACTTACAGACGTTATTAGGAAAAACTGACCACAGATTGGGAATCTAAGCCGTCACTTTCTCGCATGAAAAAATATTAAAACGTAAGAAAGTGACGGACTGGCGGAGGGGATGAGAACCGTGTGGACTCAACTCAAGGCTTTTTTCTAGATTTCTGCCTACCGAGCCTTTAATCATCTCCCTTCTTTTGTCCACTTTTTTTTTTCTTGTTCTCCAGGAAAACCAGTCATGATTGTCATCGAGTACATGGAGAACGGCTCATTAGATGCTTTCCTCAGGGTGAGTATCACCTTAGGAGCGCAGGAGGTTTAAAGTAGCATCTTTTATAACTTGTCTAGAAAGTTTTTTTTTTTTTTTCCCTCTCTTCCCAAAGAGGAGACAGGCGGTCTGCAATAGGATCTGTGCATTGCATAAATATAATAACTCTTGTGCTAGAGCTGCTGCAGTGCTGCTGTGACCTACATTTCCCTCATGGTCAGTGAGTATGACTGACCCGCCTGTGTTTTTGGCTTTCTCTGTGCAGAAACACGATGGTCAGTTCACAGTCATCCAGTTGGTGGGGATGCTGCGGGGAATAGCAGCGGGAATGAGATATCTGTCTGATATGGGATACGTCCATCGAGATCTGGCTGCGCGGAACATCCTTGTCAACAGCAATCTCGTATGTAAAGTGTCTGACTTCGGCCTGTCAAGGGTGATAGACGATGATCCGGAGGCTGTCTACACAACAACTGTGAGTCAATTAAAGTGTCTCTCTGTCTCTCAAAATTCTCCCATTGAGTCGCTGCATGAAAGTGCACGCACAGGTGGTCTACCCCACTCTCATTTCAACAAATTAAATTACGTACCTTTTATTAAAGGTTTATAAGTAACTAATTGTTTACTATTAGTTGACCAGTCTAATATTGTGTGTATCGTTTAAGAAAATGTAGCTGGTTGTATTCACGCTTTGACTAATAACTTGCTTCAGTTATTACTTGATGAGCCTTTATTAATCAATCAAGAAAATAATGGACTGGTTAATTAATAACTACAATTGTAAATTGTTGTGGCTTCACTGATATTACACAAAATTACAATCAATTACTACTATTTATTTTTTATTTTTATAAGTACAAGTAAGGATGTTACTGCCCCTGTATTGAAGCAAATACTGTACATCTGCAAATGTTGTAAATGTGTGTGTAATTGAAGAGCTCTTTTCCAAAACGCTATAAATCCATTTTAATAGTTTTCCAGAAAATGACATTTTTTACCTAGACCCACCCATTTTGTTAATATTCAATGTATCATGTTTAAAATGATTGTTGGCTCAGTCTGAACATGTTGAACAATGATTATTAAATCCAACAACAATATTGTTGATAAAAAATTAAAAGTTTATTTTTTTTTTTTCCAAAACGCTATAAATCCACATTTAAAAAAACAAAAACTGATGGTTTCTGTCTCAACCAACAAAAAAAGAGAACATCACTGAGTTGCCCGCACATCTCTGTGTGTGTGACTCTGTGTGCTCATGTTGTTGTAAACAAAAATACGTCTTTGCTGTTAAAAAAAAATAAAAATAAAAAATCGATCGTTGATTCGGAGGACAGCCAGCATTACAGGCGGGGGCGGGGCGCCTACCGTATGCGGGGGCTGTGGGGGTATACTTAACGGCCCAGTGTCCACCACATAAACAGATACAGTAATTAACACAGAACCCAGAAACTACTGAATGAATGACTGAAAACAAACCTCTGTTCAGCGCACCGCTGGACTGCATCATGGATGTATGCATGGAGCGCTGCGCTCATAGAATTCTGAGGAGAGGGAGGAGATGTCGCGTTTTGGCTAAAAATAGATCTGGCGCTTATCGCGGTTTGGAGGGAAACTGCACCTTGCGGTGCCTTTTAAACAGGGAAATGTAGCGATTTGACGTGATACGTTGATGGAGCAGTGAATAGGCTCAGTACACAGCAAAATGCCGTGACAAACTCATTTTTTTTAAATTTGGCGTTTATCGCGTTTTGGAAAAGAGCTCTTCAATTGTCAAACTCTCTCTAATTGATGTTTTAGGGGAAGATGCAGGATGTAATGAATTTGATCTTTACTCCAGCCACTGACCTGCATTTTACTGAACAGGGTGGCAAAATCCCCGTCCGATGGACCGCCCCAGAAGCCATCCAGTACCGTAAATTCACCTCCGCCAGTGACGTGTGGAGTTACGGTATTGTCATGTGGGAGGTCATGTCCTATGGGGAGCGACCTTACTGGGACATGTCCAATCAAGATGTGAGTTACTGCTTGATAAGAAGATTTCAGTCTTTTTTTTTCTTTTTACAGTGTTTTAGTGTTGATCCATAAGAAGATATGTTAGTGTTGATGTTAGTGAGGCAGCTCTGAGCCACTCTTCTGATTGGCTAGTTCTGAGTGATCTAATAGAAATATTGTACACTCCAGGTAAACGACACAGAAAAGAAAATCTACAAAGTTAGATGATGGATCCTGGTGGGTTAGGGTTAGCATGCCTGGAAGCAGGAACTCTTCAGTTGTGACATCACAAAGTTACAGAAGTCCTGACGGCTGTTTTTTTAAGGTTTCCATTCCTGATACGGGCCATGTGCATTTCTTTGTGGACTGAGGCTTTCATTGTACTAATCCAGAACTTAGACAGGACATAGATATCTATCCCAGTATATGGGATCTTTAACTAACTAATTTAAAGAGGGCATGGAAATCTCTAATTATCCATAATGAAGTCATCCCACCAAAACAATCACAGACAAAAATCCCAGTTTGTGGTTTCTCTTTGAGGCTTTCTTTCAGGACCCTCATGAGAGCAGCTCTGCAGGGATGGTAACCTTGGGCTTAATTAGTTCAAGAAGTCTTGCTATATTCATGCAGTCTGAATCCATTTGAAGGAGAAACAGTCCTGAAATGGGACAGGCATGAAAATGAAGTCCTGACTGAGAACACAGATTTGATGGTGCTATTAATACTGGAAAACACTTGTCATGCAGAGTGCTTTTGGTTCCTGATTTCTTAAGTTGATAATGACTTATGGTAATGTGAGCCAGTGGGAGAGGCAGCATGGAACCAATAACACAGCAAACAACTTGTGCATAATTTATAGTTTGTACCGAATGTACTTTCTTTTAAGATGTATAGTTTCACTAGTTTTACATCAGGTTGACTTGTCATGGTTAGTGCTACTTTACCCTGTCTCCTCTAGCTCAAGAAGAGCTTTGTAAAGTCTGAGAAAAATATTCCCTCATGATGCTATTGTTACTCAAAAGATGACAGCCTTTCTCCGGAGGCAAAAACTGGGGAAAGAGTTTGGAAGACTTTGAATAATACAGTGAAGACATGTTATCAAATTAGTGCATTACAATAAAGGTTTCAGGGGTTTTAAAGTTGGATCCTTATTTTAGTTATCTGCTGCATTGATTGTTTTGACCATTATCTTATAGAGGTGCAAAACTACTTTTAGAGAGTATCTCTTTAAATCACCCCTTTTAGTTATTTAGACACCTTTAAATGACATATTTAGCACACTCATTCCCTGCTAGGGACTTATTTTACATCTCTGTGGTTGCACATAAAACTCTGCAATGATTCCACAAGATTAATGTTTGGTGGTAAGTAACAAAATCTCAACAAGAATCAAACCTTGCAGCTTAAAAGAACAGACACACACTTAGTACAGTCGGTGGCACCGCTTCAAACTCCCACCTCACTGCTGATGTTATGAAACTTAATGCACCAGAGCTGGAAGGGAAATTTGAAAAACTTCATAATTAAATAAGATAATATATCTTTAAAGGTGCCGAACGATAAAACTAATTTGATTTGTGAATCTGAGATGGGTAATCATGATTCATAGTCATCATGATTATTTTTATATCAATCCCCGCCTCACCATCAGCTAGATTGTTGAGGGCTGACTCTGTGACATTACCGCACTTTTTTTTACCTCATAGAACTCTTTTTTTTTTTTTTTTTTTACAAATGTCACAAATTGCTATAATGATTGACTCACCCGCAGTTCTCTGAGTGCTGTTGCCTGCTTTCCTGCCAACTCCCACTGAGAGAGTCCAACTGTGCCAGACCACTTGAAGCTTTTCCTTACTGTCGGACACTTGACACATTTTGATTGATGGCAGAAGGCAAGTGAGTTCTGGCTTAAGGATTCCTGCATGGCGCCCGGTGTTCGGTACCCACGGCATCAGGGCTAAACATGATTAGGATTCTTGTGCACTCCAAAGCAGAGGCCTGCTGATTGAACAATCAGATGTTAGAAATGCTAAACAAGATGTCCAGCCATTAAAGTGGTGCATGTGGCATTTTGCCACTCGGTTATTTGACAGACATCAATGTCAGAATTTTTTTTTTTTGCTTTGTCAAAACGTCAGGAAACATCTTCTGAAGATGCAAGAAGAACATTATTTGCATTTCCCCCCCAACATTTTAAGTGGTTTGACACCTTTTTCCTCCATGACTCATTCTTGTCTGAAAGATCCTGACATGAATGGCTAATGAATATATGCAGAAACTTACACAGCTCCTCATCCACACAAAAAAGGAAGAGGAGCAAGGGTCTCCAATCAAAGTGCCCATTGAACCGACTGTTGTCATGGCATCGACTCTTAATGAGTTGTGCTAAACTGCTTGCATCGTGCTTGCTTGTCCCTTGAAAATATATTTTCTGCTTTTTATGAGAAACATGTAGACAATGTGGAACATTAATCTCCAAGAAACAGCTCTGGCTGCACTGTGGCATAATGTCTTTGTAAATGTCTCCAATGCAACCAGAAGCATGACCCTGCAGTGCCTTGAAGGTTATCAGTAAAATCTTACAATCAATTCTAAAACTCGCAGTAAAGCTAGACCAGGATTGGCGTAATATGATTCCATCTCCTAAAGTGTTTCTGTAAAAGCCCTGCTGTAGCTGCAGCGCTGCTGACTGAAGGCAAGAGATTGTTTTTTGACTGGTGAGTGGAGGGCTGCACTAATCAAGCTGAGGCAAAATAAAGTGCATGCATAACCTTTTCAGGATCAGTAAATGATAGCTTGATGAATGAAGCTGAATAAAGTACACAACCATTTTAACATGGCCATCAAAGTAAAGTTCATTTATTTA
The DNA here is from genome assembly GCA_030347415.2 of Decapterus maruadsi. Taxonomy (NCBI): domain Eukaryota; kingdom Metazoa; phylum Chordata; class Actinopteri; order Carangiformes; family Carangidae; genus Decapterus; species Decapterus maruadsi. The sequence goes on along the minus strand of CM064891.1, from coordinate 9,479,699 downwards.
TTACACAATGGATCTCATTTCCTTTCTCTTGGATGTTATCACCTATGAATTTTGATATCATTTTTCTCAGCAGCTTTACTAATGAGATCTAGAGACTAGCTAGGCAAGGCTTTGTGCACAGGGAATAAACAAGCAGTATACCCAAGCAATTGTCTATTGAAGCAGACACTTTGGCTGCATTTACATTCAGACTATGCTCCAAATAAGTGGTCTAGAAAATAAGGATGAACAGAGCATTTGTTTAAAACCTGTCCAAATGACAGCATGTGTGACAACCCAAATCTCTGCAATCAAACTGGGGAATAAAATGCCACAGTAACTGATTGAAATGGTCTAGATAAAAACAACACCAAGTTCTGGCAATTTCTTGTTGCCCTTCCACAAACTTGTGGAAACTTGTGAAAGACAGATTTCAAAAAAGAAAGAGAAGACGGAATCAATGCTGTAGAGGCATATATATCCCTTTTAATCCCTAGAATGGGTCACATTCCAAAATTGCTGGATCCTACACTTCCCATAATATGATTATGTAGCATCTTCATTTAGAGCCTCCCGGCCTGGTAAATCCCCACATCTTTCAAACTCCACGCCCGAGTGAGAAATCTCCAATGTCAAGATGAAATACCTGGGTGAAAGCACATGAGGACATTTCTTTTTCTTTTTTTTTTCGCATTTTACTAAGACCTCAGAGAAGAGTTTTTACTCAAATAGTACCCCCTTAGGTGATTGACACAACAACAAACTTGAGTTGAACTTCATTGAAGTGGGCTTCTAAAACAACATCTTTTTGTCAGTATTTTTGCACAGTTTTCAACAAATACCAGAATGGAGACAATTAATAGCTCTGGCAGGGGGCAGACACAGTAGAGGGTTGAGCAGCCTCATTTGGATAGAGGAATGTTTCTATGTTGAGTGTGTGGCATTTTGATGAGATGAGATATGTATTTAATGAAATGTGCATTAAGAGTAGTTAACTATTGACTTAAAAAGTCTAAGACTGAAGGCTTTTGTTAAGGGGAGTTTAGACTCATACTGAAAGATGAGGGTTAGGTTCACACCAAAACCCCCAAAGGGGATCAGGGTTAGCAATAGAGTGAAAAAAGCTGATAGCCCATAGTTCGGTTTGAGGAAATTATTTAGGGTTTGGTTGGCAGTAAAGGCTGATGCCAGAGGATCTGAGGTACTATAAGCTGATGCAAAATGGTTTGTGGATAGACTGGCCAGGGGTTGGGGATACTGAAGGCTGATACCAAGTGGTTTGGGGTCAAAGTGATGCTGGTACTAATGATCCATCTGTTTTGTGTTTTCCAGGTCATAAAGGCAATAGAGGAGGGCTACCGTCTGCCAGCCCCCATGGACTGTCCACCAGGCCTGCATCAGCTAATGCTGGACTGCTGGCAGAAAGACAGAGCCGAACGTCCCAAATTTGATCAGATAGTCGGCATTCTTGATAAGATGATCCGTAACCCTAACACCTTGAAAACCCCAGTGGGAACATGTACAAGGTGAGGAAGTAAAACCCAGTGCAATTCAGTTTAAAACGTGGCTTCATACAATAAAGAATTTCAACTTTTATTTTAGTGCATTAATGGATGATCCAAAGTGTCCAGTGGATGATTTAGCCTCTGTAGTTCACAGATGAAAGATAAATCCTGGGGGATCGATACCCCAAAGCAGCTTCCATGGCTTTATGGTCAATAGCAGAGCTTTTAAATCAATCTCTATAATGAGTTCCTGGTACTTTAAAGTGCAGCAGGGACTCCAGACCTCACTTTGACGTCTGTCAAATGAATTCTATTTGCAGTCAGAACATTCTTTCCCGAGGTGAGATCGAGAGTCGGAGGTTACAACTGGTTAAAAAGCACTTTGCTATATGGAGACTATATGGCTTGGATGTATTCAGATTGAAAAGATATTGACCAAAATATTTTTCAGAAGCAGAACGCTGACATGCTGCATCTGTTTGTGAATTTTGTATTGATTGAAGCCTCATTCAGCTAGTTTCTCCCCCTCTTGCAATTTGCTGCACCGCTGGACGTCTTTGGTCGTCGCTTTGTCTCATCTCCTGCTTGATTGTGTTTTCGGCATTCTCTTTTCACATAAGACATAAACATCTCCCTGTGCTCTTCCCACAGACCAATTAGTCCACTGTTAGATCAGAGCACACCAGACTTCACTGCTTTCCGCTCAGTGGGAGAGTGGCTGGAAGCCATCAAGATGGAACGATACAGAGACAACTTCACAGCAGCTGGCTACAGTTCCCTGGAATCTGTGGCCAGGATGTCAATCGAGTGAGTAGATACGAAGCCCACAAGGGGTTAAGCATCAGTAGAAAGCGTTAATACTGGCCAATGTTTAGACTGTGATCACACCAACTCCGAGTAAACAAATCTACTCTACATTCAAGTCAAGCTTTGGTTGTTTCTACGCCCTAGAGGTTTATGGGTATTGGAGACGCTACAGAGACCTGCCCAGAGAGAACACACCTTTATTTCTAACTTACCTTGTTTTATTAATGTAGTTCATCATGTTTTAGTCATTAGCCTCCCTGTTTATTGACTCTCCTGTTCCTCCTGTTTTAATTTTCTGTTAATGCAAACTAAGCACTTACCTGTTTTATTGATGAAGTCAATAAAATATACATTTCTACAGTGTTAATTCCATCAGCTCAAAGGAATTCAAGTTGTATTCCCTCTTTGCTCTCCCCTTATTGTTTTTATGTTAGAAAGAAGTATTTGATCATGTCTCACCACTCTTACTTTGCCATGTTTTGCAATGGTGAGTGCTAAGTACTGTACAGTACCTGTACAGTCTACAGTAATTATATTTTGTCAAGCTTTACTTATACCAATGAGACATGCCCCTGACCTGACAAAAAACAGTATTATATTAACACTATCCCCAAATTGTCTTTTACTTTAAAATTTGAAAAGTATTGAACCTTTTAACCTCTCAATACTCACTCAATCAAACACTGACAATGAGGGCCAAGTCTTAAGCAGCCGTAATCACTTTGACTTATACAGCAACTCATTCAGCCAATATTTCAGCTCTTTTCACCCACTTCCTGTTTGCTCAACTCGTTTTTGGAGCAACAATAAGTTTATTTTTCGAAAGCACACTTACCTGTGGGCTACGGTTTGTTTTCAACTTCAGCTGCTCTAAAATCCATAACCTCACAAGATAAAGCATTTAATAAGTTATTGCACATACAAGATCCATGAGGAGAAAAAGATTCTCTCACCCTTCCATAGGAGAGATCCTTACAGAGGGCGTCTGTGTTAACTCACGCTGTAGCTTTTCGTTCTCACTGGCTGAGAATGCACGAGGAGCTGAACACAAGCATCGGCCCAGACTGTGGCTTGCCCTCGAGGTGTTACTGAGAGTTTCCAGTCACCATCATCACATGTCAGCATCCATCTCCACATCCCCATAAAACGTTTAACCGTCCAGAGTCAACCCTTCTCAGGATAAAGAATATGACTTATCTATGTTGTGCTGTATCATTTGGAATTGATGTTCAAATGAATTATTGCGAGTCCCCTGCACACTAATGAAAATCCTGAATCTTGCTTTGTCTCATGCTGTTGTCTGATGCACTGACAGATGTATTGTTCCTGTCTTCCAGGGACGTGATGAGCTTGGGGATCACGCTGGTGGGCCATCAGAAAAAGATCATGAGCAGCATACAGACTATGAGAGCCCATATGCTCCATCTCCACGGCACGGGTGTCCAGGTGTGACTGGGACAGGCCACCACCACCTCAGTACAGGGGTCAAAATGAAATCAGAACTGATCTGGAGCAGCGCCTGGGACGTAACCGGGTTAATGGTTAAAGCAAACAGACATCTGCTGTGTCTGACTCTTCCGGCTGCGTCCGGAGCGAAATCATTCCTTTGTTCCTCAGTGAAGGATTGTGGTCTTCAAAGGGCACTAAAGAGAGGAAAAGGGCAAAAAACAGCAACAAAAAAAAGAAACTACCTGGACGAGACTTTTTCTTTTCCTTTTTTTTTTCTTTAGTATTTTTTAAGAGGCGCTTAACAAACTCAACCACATATCAAATGGCACATTGAGAGGAGTTTGACGCTTATGTTTCTTTAACTTAACAAATGATTTAAGTGCACACCACGGCTATGGAGTTCCTTTAAAAAGAAAAAAAAAAACATCTTGTCTAATTGCAATCTTTGTTTTCTAGTTTGTTCATTTTTCTTTCTATCTGCCACCGTGACATTGTTGTTGCGCATGCAGCGATTTCTTTTTTTTGGACTTGACAACAGGGTAAACTCTTTTCTCCACAACAAAGGGGAACTTTTTAGGTGCAGATTCCAAGGTACCTTTTTTATTTTTCTTTCTTTTTTTGTTTTGTGCTGAGACATGCTGGACTGTTTGAACTGTTTGCAGTGTTTTCATGGTATCCTCAAAAGTGCGTGTTCCCCGCCTACAGGAGTGAGTTTTTGATGTGGTTTCTCTCTTTTTTTTTTTTCGAATCGAGGATTTTTTTCCCGAAGAGTGCAACACTGAGGAGACGCGAGACGTGTCGTGAACCGTTCTCCGAATCACCAGACTTCTTTTATATCAGAGTAGCAATATCCTTTGTCTTAGTGCTCACTACAGGAAACACGGAAACTGTTAGCTTGGTCATGGAGTAGAATGTTTTAGCACTGTTGAAAGATTGTATTGAAATCGGAGCCTCCGCATGTTGTTCTGTTTAAAATGTCGCACACAGACGTTGTTGCATTGTACAATTTTTGTTTTTTAAAGGGTGGATCCAAGAAAGGTGTAGACATAATACTGCCTTAAAATGTGTTTGGTTTAAGTATTGCCGCTATTTTAGGCACTTCAATGGCAATGCTTTCTGTGGAAGGTGAACAAGCTTCTTTTTGTTTCATTTGTTTTCTCTTAATCTGGAACTTGGACATTGGACATGGTTTCACGCCATGAGTGACACAGACAGTAAAGAAGAGACAAACTAAACAGAGCAATAATTCCCAGGTAGAAATGGTCCTCACCTGAGATTTCTTTTTTTCTTTTTTTTTTTAAAGGTGCTAGGTGTAAAAGTATGTGTGTTCTGCGCTGAGACAAAAACCCTCTGGAAACATTCAGTCACCACTGGGAAGGGAATAACCCAGGTAGCAAAATAAATCCAGCCCATGTGCTTGTTTTCTTGCGGCCCAGTGTGTGACCAGTTCCCATACGCTCCTTTCACATTCTGGTGCACACACAGAGAATCTATGGACTGTGAGTACCGAAGGGCCCAAAGCCCAGATGTGAAAATATGTGGGCCAGACATATTTTGATATCAAGGAAAGGAAAGGAAAGTATGTCTTTGATTTCAGAAATCGGTTTAGGGAAATGTTTAGAAAAAGTGCAGTACCAGCTCATCAGAGGAAGTAATCATAGTCGTGTTTTCGCCACTCGATATGCGAAACGTTTGATGAGAATCTAACACGGCATGGAAGTGCTGAACTGAGTGGCTGCAGAGATGAAAGAGGCAACATCCGAAACACTAGAAAGGTGCCAATTAGCCTTGCTGACATCATCCTCTGACAGCGGTGCGCCGCCCAGAAATCAAAAGAGCCCCCCGTCCCCCACACCACCTCACCCCATCCGTGTGGGTTCGGAGGTATGGAAATGCCGGGGCCCAAATAAGCGGAACTTGTGTCAGACGGGAATTGTGCTGTTAAATGTCCCATCGTCCCCGGCTCTGTAGGCAGCCCTCCCTTGTTTATTCATGCGTCTCCACCACTCTTCCCGCTCACAGGCACAGATAAAAGTTAAAGTGTCTCTTATGATTTTCTCCTCTTTTCTTCCACACAGCTTTGTATAGAGAACAGAGCAGAGAGGCGGGAGTTGGTGAGGGAGGGGAGGGGGGATTTTTGCAGAGGATGTCCTAAAAGCCAATCAACCTATTTGGTGCCATCTGTCTCCACTTCAAATGCAAAAAAAAGAGACGTTCTCCATGTTAAATATGTTTTCTTTGATAGGAAAATGCATTCATTCAGCAGTCTTGTAAAGAGGAGCGTTGCTCACAGAAGAAAACCATTACAACTTCTTTTATTGCCGCTGCAGCCTCAGATATGAATCTATATTTTCAGAGATAGTCATTTTCTTACACGTTTGCAAAGCTAGAAAAAAAAACACACATCAGGAATCAACCTTGAGCTCGCTGACGAGCAGCAAGACATTACTTTCCTCTAGACCGTCTCCTCATGAAGTCAGGTGTATTTTACAGCTCATCTTCATCCACACATACACACTTAAATTAGGTTTAATGAAGCTTTTTGGAATATATATAATGTAATAATGCTGTATACTGACAGAACAGTGAAACAGTGGTTATTTCCATCTATGTCGTCCTCTCTTCAACTCTGGGAATAGATCAGTGAGCCAATCAGAAGAGAGGAGGCTACCACCATCTAGTCATTGCTGCGGAACAGAATTTTGAAAATTGTTTTTCTCTTCTTTGCTAATTAAAACAAGAAGCGTCCATTAGAGCTCAGTTTATCTGTGTATTTTGACAACCACTAACAGTGTTTTTTGTCTCCACTGGGAGGCATTTTATTTAATTAAAATTGTAAAATGATACTGGGCAGGCTGTGATAATTTCGGCTACTTATTAGACCAGAACATTTCGGCTATTTTCCAATCGCCCTGTCCCTTTTCTCATCTAAACTGTGTGATTGAGATTGACAGTTCAACAAGTTTAACAAGCTCAGTGCGACACACAATATCTGATAACTGACGACACCCACACACAAACCACACAACACATTTTTATTCTGTCATAACTCTATGATGAAGTGCTTGCTAGGTGTCATGTGTGGAGTCACTTTAACACTGAATCATAAGTGAAGTTTGGTTTGAGCTGAACCAAATTTGTCTGTACAGTCTCGGGTCATACAGTACAGCTTCTCTTTATTTCCCTGGGGCAAAAATTAGGTTCACAATGGTTAATTGAACAGTAAAACATCACCTGAAATGTCTTAAAAATGTATCACACATCATTTAGGTGGTCAATAATTTGTTTTAAAGAAACAGTCCCTCACTCTGATTTTAAGCTGAATCAATTTATTCACAGAGACAGAACAAATGTTACTGTGAAAGAACAGAGTCACAGATTATTTGGAATCTAGAAATGAAATGAAAGTGAACATTAACTTGCAGCACTGCAGTCTTTTAGAAAAAAAAAAAAAAACCTTGGCGGGTATTTGCAGAGCTGATTGCGTCTGGGGTAAGGTCCTCCGCTCCCTCCCTTCACTCCCGTGGCTGTTAAGAGGCTGATCAGCACCGCAATGATTCACTCACAACTCATTAGCTTATTCACACTCCCCTGACTTCAGTGCAGTGTTTTCATGATTGTATGTAGAACTGAGTTAATATTTATAGCGTGAGCCATGACAGCAGGGTCACAGGTTCAAATCTAGCTCACCAGCTTTGGCCTTTGCATCTTCCTCTATTGAGTTCAAGCACATGTGGGCTCTTGTCGCAGTGTTCATGTCAACTCTGGGTTCTGGGCTCCGATTGGGTGACGTTCCATCAGTGCTGACCGGGAGACATGTAAAACTGGATGTGATTCAGAACACACCTCTCTAGTTGTAATGTCAGAGCGAACGCAGCGTAGGAAAACATCACTACAGTGCTCGTGAGTAAACTTAAAACACTGGTTTCGGGATGATCCACCTCATTGTGGGTGCTGCTTTGATGCACTTTAACTGTGGGATACCCTGGCCAGCTGTGAACATCCCCACCTCCCACATGTCACACACACTCCCACACACACACATACACAGCCTTTATCCATACAGCAAAGCTCAGCAATTGGGTCTTGGCCAGACCTTTGAATTGAATACCGGCATAAAGTCATTCAGTCAGCACAAAACTCCCCAGTTCACAGGCAGCACTCTGTCTCACCCCCTCCCTGCACCCAAGTCCTGCTCTGATTTTAAAAAGCTGGGCCCCTGGAGGCCCTTCACACCCTGAGGTAGAATCTGTCTCTCTGTCCCCTTTCTTTTTTTCTTTTTTTCTTTTTTTTGGTGCTTTTTCACCTATGCTGGGGAAAGTTTGGGCCAAATTGAGATTAAAGTTCAGGATAAAAAATTGATTCAACGTCCACATCACCTGCAACCTTCACCGACAAAGTCACTTTACTGTCTGTTTCAGCTTGTTTCTCAACTTGAGGCTGCTCAGCTTTGGACAAAATAGAGAAGAAAAAAAAAAGTTTTGCTGTGGATCTTTTTCAGTGAAATCACAAAATGATTACAAAAAAAAAAGAAGACAGAAACGTGCAGGATGCAGAGGGCTGGCTGGAATCAGGAGCAGCAGACAGAGTAGGAAGTTATTTTTGAAACCTTGTGGTACAGCAGTTGGAAATTAGTTTCACCGCTTTTGGCGAAGTGGTGGGTAATTCCAAAGAGTGCAGCACTGTTGATTGTGTCCGAAAACAAGTTGAGATTTGAGGGAATCTTTGTATATGTTCTAATTGTAAAACTTGTACATTTTATTTATATTGTTTGTTTTTTACACATATTACTCAGTAGAGAGCTCTGAATACATTGAAAATGCACTATATTTTTATATCTTGCAGATGAATTATTGTCACCCCACAAGATTTCAGTTGTACATAATTTCTCATTTAGGACCAAAGACAGTTGATAGGATCTCCATCTTGACTCTTACTTTGTCTTTATTTTTTGCCTTTTAGTTTGTTGTACAGTGATACAAATTGTCAATTTATTATTTATTTTTCTGTGATGAAAGTATTGAAGAATATTCACTGGTCAAAAGTATTTTCCCCAACAGAAGATCATTTAATTAGACAATTTCTTGTTACATAGACAATTCTTTTTGCTTTGTAACCTTTGTAATAGACTGTACATATATTTTTGGAAATATAATACAATCTCTATAGAAGTTTGTGTTGTCCTTTGCAGTGTTTTTCTGATGTCTTTCATATTTGTTGTCAGAGTTTACAGTAGTTGACACTCTCAGTATAATGCCTAAAATACTGGATCAGGAATCAGTGTATACACAAGTCTAGATTAGATAGAGCAGTGCACATTTTCAACAATTCCCTAGTTTGGCTTACAGCACAATACAGTGTGATTCAAACAGTCAGATTTGATCATCATAAAGTTCACAGTTCACCACAGAACAACAAGAGCAAGACCAACACAACATAGATAACACAAGTGATATATTGTTATCATAAACTTCCTCACAGCTTTGAACCAGTAGCACTGGAAGTTTTACTGTGGAACTGCTATTTTAGTAGCCTCGTAAACCACCCTCCCCCGGAAATGTATTCAATTCATTTCTCAGGGGGAGTCTGGCCTCATCCCCGTTGAAACCGTTTCGCCAGAAATCGGCGGTCTACCGAGCCAATCAGCGTCGCCGCTGTGGATTGACACAGCACGTTGGCCAGTCAGGGCCTGAAAACATCACTACATGGACTGGACTCACCTACAACAAACATGGCGGAGCTATCAAACAGCGGCGTAAAAACAGCAGTAAGGGAAGTTCTAAATGAAATACCATCAATTACAGAACTTAAACAAGAGCAAGAGTCGGCGCTTGTTGAGTTTCTTGAAGGAAAAGACGTTATCGCTGTTCTTCTTCGGTCCGTGATTGGCCAACGTGCTGTGTCAATCACAGCACGTTGGCCAATCAGGGACTGATTGGCTTGGTAGGCGGAGTGTTTCGGCGAAACGGTTACAACGGAGATGAGGCCAGACTCCCCCTGAGAAATGAATTGAATGCATTTCCGGGGGAGGCTGGTTTACGAGGCTACTATTTTAGGCAAGGCAAATAAGAATTGATCTCTGGTAAATGGCCTAATGTTAGCCCTGAGCTGAGTTCACTAATGGGCCAGGCAGGACCCAGGTCCAGACACGGATGCTGTCCTCCAATCCAGACCTAGAACCTGCAAATGATTTTGTACTATTTTGAGTTTTTGTGTGTCTGTGTGTGTTTAACCCAAGGCATGTTACACAGCAGTGACAGCAATAATATTACATCCATACAGACTTAAAGAAGAAGTAAGTGGTCCGGTCGTTTTCGCTAATGCTGCGTTCCAGGCAGGCTTTTGAAATCGTAAATTACAGCTTCAAGTCACAACTTACGACTTTGTAGCGTTCCAGGTAACCCACTCGTGTTTTTCCGACCTGTTTTACCGGTGAAAGTCACTATAACAGCCACTCGTAACTTCCGACCGGTGAACTCGTACCAGATCGAACTGGTACCACTTCACGGTCGGAAAAATACGAGTTTCCTTGAACGCACCATAACAGTCCTCGTCCCTACGTCGCCACATTCACGGCGTTCCTTGGCTGCACACACAGCCCTGCATGCCGTTCTCTCTCCTCATTGGATAAAAACTGTAGGATACGATAAATGTTTTCTCCTCGGCTCAGAGCAGAGCAGAGTGACTGACAGACCCGTGTTTTGGTCCAAACACTCTATGTAAGTGATTGCTGTCGGAAGATATAACTATTTAAGACTTATATTAACACAAATATATCACTTACTTCTGCTTTAACAGTCACACCTGATACAGTGGAATTTGGATCAGTGCTCATTATCGGCAAGATACACGAGCTCAGGTGTCAGAATCCGTATCAGGAAGGAAACTTATCAGAACATGTTGATGCCTTGCTCAAAAACTGGTTTTATTTCAGGTGTTTTTTAGTGTTACTTTTGAACTACATAGTCACACCTCAGGTTAAAATCCACCTGGCCTGGCAGGTTATAGAATTTGATAACACTTCCTGTTTTCATTAGTTTGGGTGCCTGGTGTGAGAATTCAGTAAGGAACCCTTTAGAAAGTGTTTATAAGTTGTGAGCCATGATGTGATGCACTGTTCTAATACTTTACCATTTAGACAGTTCTGTTTTATTATGGCAATACCAGAGCTGTAATGTAGACCATCCATTAAACATTTTTTGGTACAAATCCTTTGCAACGCCTTGCCCGAAAGGTAAGTGTTTTCACAACCTGGCAACTCAACATGAGCTGCTGTTTAGTTATATATGACTTTTAAAAAGTGGTCGTTCTGATTATTGACTGCGTGATAAGACCAACAAAGGGAAAACTGCCTGAAGTGTCTAAACAATATTAAAACACTGCAGCACTCAGGTGAATAGAACAATACAAGAGCAGCAAGATCTAAAGACAATAGGAGGCGAAGAAAGAAAATACCAAACCCAGACATCAATAGTTGTTTTCTCACAAACAGTATTTCTGTATTTTCAACAAACTGTGTTAAACCACATGAAAACCAAACACCTTGAATGAACCTTTCCAATCCTGTTTTAGAGTTGCGCAGCCAAATAATATCGAGATCCTGTGGCGATCTTTTCCCCGACACCGCTATACACAGTCCAATTCTTTTTTTTCCCCTGCCAAGCTCTGCTTTTACTATGATTTATTTCTCTGTCACCTTTTTCAATTGGCCACACGGCTCTGAGAAGGGATGTGGGACGCAGCCATAGTTCCCAGCTCCAGCGCTGTCGGCGGTGCACTGCAGGTGTGGCAGCTGTACTCAGACGAGAGTGACAACAGCGCGGCCCTGCAGAAATCCAGGATTAAATCCTGAGCCCACCTTTTTAGAATTCTCACTTAACGCGACATCTGCGCATCACTTCACGGATAGACAATGAAAACACATGGATAAAGACATAAAAGTTGAAGTTTATTTCATCTTTGTTATGGACATATTCCATCTTACTTATTGTAAAAACTTATCCTAATTATTTATCTTCCCCTGGATTACAACTCCAGCCACTCTCCAGCTCTGTGAGTGTGTGGTGTGTGTCTGAAACCGTGCGGACACACTTGCACAACTTGTTTGCACTCGCACACATGATGAGACAGCCAGAGCTGTCCAAACAGTCTTCCCACGTTTTGTCGTTTAATCCTGCAGAAACTCCCAATTCTTCAAAGGAGCTCGAATGGATTTCTTCTGATCACATCTTTCAGCAGCTCTGATTATTTATTCTTGTAAGTCCGCGGGCTCACCATGCTTTCTCTGAGCCTGTTCCACTGTCTCTGTGCAAGCCCTGGTTTGGTTTTCACATGAATTTGGCTTTGGTCCATCTGTGTCTCTGTGGCTACCCCTCAATTCCCCGTTAATTGAAGCTACACGCCTGATCCTGCTTAAATGGTGAGATCATCTTCAGAGGTAAGAATCTGCAAGGAGGGAGAATAAGTGCTTTATCTCAGAGCCAGACTTTAACATCTGAAGACAGATACTTAGTTTAATAGTCACTCCTTAAATTTAGACTTCATATGACTCACTTCGGAACCAACGTTCTCATTTCAGTTGTTACTGTCAAACAAATCTCAGTATGAGGGACGCTTAAGAGCCAATTTGCTTATGAAATTACAAATCAACACCTGTCTCTAGAAACAGTCCATTTTATACAGGATAATCCACAGAGCAGAGGAAGGGACTATCATACAGCTCTGCAACACACAGAGAAAGAAAAGTTTGTACAACATGAGCATGGTGGTTAACACTCTTGGTTCTGGGTTTGATCCATGGATCTGGGGCCTTTCTGCGTGGAGTTTGAATGTTTTCCCTGTGTCTGCATAGATTCTCCAGCTTCCCTCCACAGTTCAGTCCCACAAGACATGCGCAAAAACTGTATTGGTGACGCTAAAATTACCTGTAATGTGTGAATGTGCTGTGTCCCAATTCAGGGGCTGCATTCTTCAGAGGATGCATTTGAAGGCCGCTCACGTCACAGTCACAGTGTCATGACAAGGCCTGTCCAAATTTGAATTGGAATGTTGAAGTGGCTCATGCACTGTGGCCATGATAGCACCGCTTTGCGGCTGGCTCGGAGGTGTGGCGGCCTCTGAGCAGGGCTCTGCTGTCCACAGCCTTATGTGAGGAGCTGTTGAAAGTGTAGAAAAGCCGCCACTTTCAAATGTTGGCCGCTAGGACACTGATTGCATTCGATTGCAATCAGGAAACGCTCCGAAGGCCAGACTGTCCCATTAACCAACGGTAGAAGCTGCCGTCAGAGGTGCCTCCGAAGCCATTGGCACCGTAGACGGCATAGGCTGGATGCAAGCCCTGATGTGTGCATTGTTTGCCTATATGTGGGCCTGCGATAGACAGGTGACCTGTCCAGGGTCCACCCTCATCCCATCTCAACTCCATCTGGGACAATGGATGGATGGATGGAACTGTTCAAAACCATAGTAACTGCACAAACCTGGTGTTGTTGAAGACATGCTGCATATTAAACAAACGTATAGTTTTTTTTTCAATGTGAGAGAGACATTTGTGCGTGTCAGTACATGCAGACACCACACACACAGGGAACAGGCATTAGGAGCAATCTGGAGTTTGTGTCTTGCTGCAGAAACAAAGGACTGAACCACTGTCCCTTTGATTAATGGACAACCCACTGCACTGTACCTCCTGAAGCACGCAAGTTCTTGTGTTGTTTTTCATGAAGATTCCATTCAAAGATTGGGTGAGCTGGCTGCTAAATGCTAATGCTAGCCCCGTGGTCTGTCACAATAATCTTGTGCAGACACATTGGGAAACCATAACAGATAAACTGTGGAAGTATCACTTTCACATAACACTTCATTCCACTTGTGTTGGCTGAGTGATTTGTGCTAAAGGCCTTATTAAGAAAACCTGTTCCAACCCATCATGAGAGATAAAAATCCTGTTATTCACCCAAGTCAATAAATGTTATCTCTGAGGTTCAACACCTGCAGATATTGGCAGGCTGCTCTGAGAAAGTTACATAAAGTTCTGATGGTCATAAATATTTTGGCAAACACAACACAAAAGGCTTTTGTACCGTGTTTATTTCGCTAGGTGTGCTCTTATCACTGTACTGTATCAGTATTTGGGTGCAGCAGAAGTGTGTTTGTGTGTGTGTCTGCTAAACTGATCTACATCAAACAGGGGTGACTTGTATTTGTGCATCAACTAGGACATGTCTTATCACGTAGCTTACTTTAGTGCTGTGCTAACTCAGCATCAGTGTCACTGCATGTGGATTTGAATAAGTTGCTGCTGCTGCTGCTGCTGTTGTTGCAGGAGTCTGCAAAGCATGGATCAGATAACACTTAATGCGGGTAGAAATGACTATATATTGTATAAATTTATTCCAAATACCTTTATACGAAAACTTTCGTACAAAAGGTTTCCCCAAGAACAGCAATGAGGCTCTGTAAAGATGTTGTAGATCAAAGGATTTTAGAGATGCATGCAGAACTCCAAGCTTCGATCCAGAAGCGTTTTGACTGAACTGCTGTGAAAATGTTATCTCATGAGCAGCTGCACATTGTTATCTGCGTTCATGGCTTGCTGTACATTAGCAGGACCTGATCTACACTGCTACCTACAATGTGTGGAAGAATGTCGAAAGAGTGTAATACTTAAATGTAATAATTATTTGTTGAGAAATCTAATGTGCAGGTGTGCGGGCCAGAGCCATTCACACACTGTTCTCAGACAGAGACCCAAAGCGTTCAGTTTAAAAATAAACATTCAATAAAAATGAAAGAGTGAACTATAAATGGTAATGTTGTTCCAGATTCATCAGAATCAGAACAGATTATTAAAATGGAGCAGTATGATATGGCGTAGTTGCTCTCTCCTTTGACATTTTCTTTAGTTTATTTGACTCATCCATATATTATAATCTCCTCCTGACGCGGTTTTTGTTCTTGTGCGTCACCACACTTCTACCTCTTCAACCATTAGATGTCACCTAACAACAACAACACGCAACTACAGGACATAATTTGCCACAAAGCCTCTGTGCTAATGTTTTCCACAAAGATTTCTGTACAAAATGCCAAACACATCTCGAACATGACCGCACAGAGAAAATCACTGACACTGAAGATTGATGTGTTCTTTTTGTTGTTGTTTTTTCTTTTTAATCTGATGACCCTGCAATGCATCACACTTTGGATCTGTATACATCACAGTAGAAAATGTCTTCATTTCCATCTCTCCAATACACCGATGGACTGCCAGCGAAAAAAACAAGGGATCTCGGCAGACTGCCAGAGGACGATAACAGGGAAAGAAATCATTTGTATTTGGCGATTCTGCAATAATCCTGAGCCCTGCTCCAGCGTTATTACAGTATCTGACATTTTGCATCTCATATAGAAGTCAAATGGGGATATTGAGATGAATGGTTCTAAAGTGTGTAAATTGATTAGGAGGAGCGTGCGGGTCTGACTAATGGTTTACCTGTTGGACTCCACAAGGAAAACAGATCATGACCCATTTAGAAAACAAAGGCTTTGCTTTTTCACAGCTCAGATGCATCCTTTAGGGAAATATAATGTGGTATTTACAGATGTAACAAAGTAGACTTTTCATGGCTAATCTGTTGCTCTTGCCTTGAAGAAAAATAGAGGTGATTTCTTGGAGGAAGAAGGCCCTGTATCCTAAATAAGGAAGAGTGGGGTGCTTCATCAAATGTTTAGCCACTGACCCGCCTGTAGGAGGAGAATATGAATGCATTCTCATTATGTTGTGGATATTAGGAAAAGTTTTTAATCCCAGTGTTTTTGCTAATCAGACCAACTTGTAAACACATTATGCGTTTGCATGTGTCAAGTTAGACAAAGTTTCGAGAGTGGAGATGTCACAATGTGAGGGTGAGGCCCTGCACGAGATCCACAGCATATCAAGTGCAGTACAAATTATATCACAGTAACAAAAGGTTATATGAATGAGAGGCTGAACACATTTCCCTCAGTATGATGTAGTTTTTTAACAATATCAAACATTCCTTTCAAAACAACATCAAACACAGAAAAAACAAACAAAAAAACATGATTATGTACAGTATTACTAAGTGCATGGTGTAATGGTGCAGTGAGAATGGTCTAGGTTTGAACCTGTTTGCCTGTTCTACCTGGGTTCTCTCCAAGGCTTCTTCCCACAGTCCAAAGACATGCACATTAGATTAACTGGTGTGAGGGAGATTGCAACTGGCTGTTTGTCACTACATGTCAGCCCTGTGATGGACTGGAAACCTGTCCTCTCTACTCCGCCCTCCCCCAATGTCAGCTGGGATTGGCTGCAGTGCCCAAGCAACCCTAAGTATTGATATTCAATGGTTCTATTATTTATTAAAAACAAACAAACAAACATAATACAATTGTGACAAAACAAATACAAACAAACAAAAAAACACTTCTAGGTGAGAACATCATGTATCAAGATATTACATTTTGGATATCAGCCAACCCTCTCTCCTTTTCATTTGTAACTGCACTCAACAGTAATTCCACAGTGAAGTGATTGACCCCGCTGAACTTCTTTATAAACCTGCCTGGCAGATGTTTTTGTGGAGGCAGACAGGAAGACAGTGGTATGATACAGTACTGTATAATGGTCTGTTGGTTGGACTCAAAATGGAGACATTCTGAATATACTGGCACCCCTTCTACACTCCTACACCTCAGTGAGGAGTGAAGTTGCACATTACACTTTTGAAGTATTATGACGTCCACAGGGCTCTTCTTCCTCAAATGATGTGGATGTATACATTATGGGTAATAGTCAGTGGTTTATCCTGACAGTGACAGACCCAGAACAATAACAGAACTATTCCATCATCTGAGTGAGACCCGTTCAGTAAGACCTGTCCAGATCCACTGTGTTTACCACAGCAAAACATTGCCTTGATTTTCTCTCTCCCATTATGTGTAATCCTTTAGTAAAAAAAAAAAAAAAGCTACTCAGGATTCACGTGTCACATGTCAACAAAATAATCTGAAAGTCAAACATCATCTCTCGGTTTAATCCCTTCTCTCCGTGTTTCATTGTTATGATGGTAAACATCATATTTTCAGCACAAATCACTTCCATCCCTCTAAAACCACTCTTGCTCTCCATGGACAAATCAGGAGCAACGATAATGGCTGAGGTACTGTAATTAAGAAGGCTGAGTGACAGGTAAGGGCATCTGCACAGACTCTGCTGGAGAAGAGGTTGGGGATCATCACATTGATCTGGCTCTTCTCAAGTCATTGAGCTCTTGGAGCTTTTTTTTTTCTTTTTCTAAACATCTTTCACTTTGTTACTTCAGTTTTACAGCTGTCTTACAACTCTTTTCAGTAGCTTCACCAGAGATCATGTATGCTGCTGTGCTGACAGTGGAACACAGCTCAAATTAATGCACAAGGTTCTCTGGACGTGTAAATAGTTACATTCTTACAAATTTGCTGTATTTGAATTAAAATGTCTAAAAAACACCTAAACTTATAATGTGTTTTGTTAATGTATTTTGTTGAATTGCTGAATCAGGTAAATGCTGATTTGGAACCAGTCACACAGAGTTATAAATACCTGCCAGTTGCCACGCCAAAACTGCTTTGCGTTTCCTTATGCCAACAGATACAATCACTAGATCAACAACAAAACATATGGTACACCAACCAAACGCTCATGCAGTTTAGTACTCTTTGTTAGTAAGTAAATCAGACTATATGTTTTTACTAGATGAAGATACAACAATATAATGTTAAAGTGATAGTATAAGATGGTTGTGTGAGGCACTTCTTCTATAGCATATTACAAGCAGATCCCAAGCCAAAAGTACTAACACACAGTTTATTATTAACTAATGGTTAATCATGCAGCAAAATGTTAATTTGAAGTATTTGGCAGTGCATGAAAACTGAACCTTTGATGCAAATAAGTTCAATATAGAAACAAAACTGATGAAATTACTGATGGATATTGAATGTCTGTAATTAGGATAGCTCTGGTCTGTATACTTTTATTTACAGTAATTTAAATATTGTTTATCAGTAGGGATATGCATCTGATATAAATTGCATCTATTGCACTTTATAGATGTAACAATGCCTAAATGTCCTGTCTGTGAAAAATAAACAGGTGAATAAATAAATAAATTGGACATTGTTATTCACACAGGATTGTGTAGAGAAGTGCACCACTCTGATTACAATCATTTGTTCATGGCAAATCAAAGGATAATGTGGGGCTAATGCAAATCTGAGCGCTGTACCTTGAAGAACACTACAATCCCATCCTCCTTTGCTTCCTAAAACTAAATTACGTCTTGATTAAGTGTTGCAGCCACAGTCAGATTCATCACACGTCCGTACCCAGAGTGTCTCAGGGTGCTCTGGGCTGATTGAGAGTGGCCTGGCTACCTTGGTTTCACAGGGTCCTTTTTATGGCTGAGGCCCATGGCACCTTCCTGCATCAAATATTTAAGGAGGCAGTAAAATATGGCTCCTCCCGCTATGGTCCTCAATCCCCAAGGTAGATGATCAGTTTCAAAGGCTGGCAAATGTCTCTGTGGGGAGGGTTGATGGATTTGGCAGATACAATGGTTTCTTCAAAGACACAGCAGAGCAGAGTGAGTGATGGTGCTGCTGCCATTAGCTCACTACCGCTTCCAGCTTGAGAGAAGAGACTCCTTCAAAGCAAAACCAACACATCATCTAATATATGGAAATCACATCATGCTGTATGGATTTTATAATCAGAGCATCTATGTTATTATGTTTTTATCTTGTCATGTTTGGATTTATTGTGTAGATCTTCATGTTTTTTGTTTAGTTTAGTTTTTTTTTGTAATATATCTCTTTTAACTAAGCATAGGCTGAAAACTCCCTGTCATAAACCACACCAGGAAAAACCACTGATTCCCCAGAGGAAATTATCACTCAACAGACATGCATTACATGCTCCTCAAAACTTTGAAAAAAAATTTGAGATCTCGAAATGAAACTCTCAATTACACTTCACAAATATGTTTAAATTAGTGTTAACAACTATTTATTCACTGTTTGTCCAAATGACAGGTTTGTCATAGTGAAATACAATTTATTTATTTAATTTTAATTTTTAGCTTTATTTTGACAAATGACATTCATTAGGCTGTAAACTGTAATAATCAGAAAATGTCTGTGTAGGTATGTGTCGTCTTACATAGGCATTATATTTTACTGCAATCCTTGAAAATGTAAAAAGTGAAGCCAAAGTGTGGCCTTTGTTCAATCTAAAAACAAAAATGTGACGATGCTCCTCCTGATCATGTTCACCCTTTTTCACAGCAGAAACTGCTTACCTACAGGAATGCATTTAAGTTCACGAGGCTACCATAAGACCACAGTGTGACATCAAAAGATTTAAATACTTAATGAAGTTACAGCTGCTGCCACATGTGTAAATTGCTCACAGCAGCTCTTTCATGTTGGAAACACATATGGATCGTGCCACTGCATGGTGATGACCACAGCTATTTAAACTTGTCCAAGAAAAGGAGGCTATATACACACAAATTAGTATACCCATGAGTACCATCAGTAATCGTCACTACACTATTACATGAGTACTCGGGGGGTCAGGACACAGCCGACTTTAACGTGCATCCTGAGCAGTTGTGACAAAATTTGTATATAGATGCACTTTAATTTACAACTAAACATGTTTTGACTACTACTGTTCTGAGATCAGTTATACCACTGTGCACAGATGAGTGTGGAAAATTCTTCTTATTAGTTATGCAAATCATTTCAGGAACAGCTCAGTGAGACCTGTGATCTTTTGTTAAGATTTCTACATATGCCACAGACATCTCTGTTCTTATTTCTCTCCCTGCACCATGAAACTATCAGGCAAGTTAGGTTGCCAGTTAGCAACATAGCTGTGAATGCATGGTGCAGTTTATGTGCAGTTTGTCAGGAAGTAAATGCTATATTCTTCATCTGACATAAAGTTAACCAGGGCTCAACTTTATCAGCCGCTCTCTGGTGACTGACGTCAAACTTAGATGCCGCTGGTCACTGGGGAGGCGAAATACAAAAAAAGAAAAAAGGCAGCCGACGGACCTCTATTCTGACAGGTTGCCGCTTTGCCGAACCGCGTCATCTTTACCATAAAGTGTAACCAGGGCTCTCATTGAAAATGAATTGACTTCCAGAATTTTTGACGCTTTGGAAGCTTTTGGTGTGAACGCACAGTAAGGCATTGACACTCTAATGTGCTTTTACCAGTGTTTCCTTTATCTTGTAAAATGTGTCATCAAATATAACACATTGAACATGTTGAAGGCTAACAGTCGGACAGTTCAGTCCTCTTTGATTATCAGAAGGTATACCAAACAAGCATGGGATATACTGGCCAGCAGGCAAACATTTTGTCCTCAGAGTTTGTGTGAGAGAAGCAGGAAAAATGGCCAAGCAAAAGGAAGCGACTGAGTGTGAGAAGACTAAAGTGTGATGGCTAGAAGACTGGGTCAGAGCATCTCAACAACTGCAGCTCTTGTGGGGAGTTCCCGGTCTGCTGTGGTGAGTATCAAAAGTGGTCCAAGGAGGAACAGTGGTGAACTGGCCACAGGGTCACGGGTGACCAAGGCTCATTGATACAAGTGGGGAGAGAAGGCTGGCCTGTGTGGTCCGATTCAACAGATCAGTTAATTTTGCTCAAACTGCTGAAGAAGTTTGTGCTAGGAAGGTGTCAGAATACACAACACATCCCAGTTTGTTGTGTATTTGGCAGCAAAATTGGGGCCAACATGGTCATAATGTTATGCCTGATCGGTGTATATTTGTGCTATCTACAGTACACTCACAGCTTGCAAAGCAGCAGCCTCTGTTGATAATCGGACTAAGTGACTTTGGAACCAGAGTGATTTTTCTGGGAAGATTCACTTGAGTGGCAATAATATAATGCACTGGCATTGGGAAAAAACAAATAGATTTTGTGTCGATATTCAGTCGAACTACAAAGGGTGTGTGGTTGATGTGAACTTCCAGTGAACTGAATGAATTTTGGAAACCTGTCCTCTGCTGAGGCAGTGCTGTCAACCCTGTATGGCACTGTAGCCTACAGTCTAGACTTCCTGGAACAGAAACACAGTCACCCAAGGGTCACAACAGTAGTTCAAGAGGTTTAACACAACATGCTACAAACAATCCTTATGACCCCGTAACACCCAAGGACTTGATTCGTATTGCCTATTTTTATGTAAATTAAAGAGCTATTTGTAGAGTTTTGCAATTGCTGAAAGGCCAATGTTGGCATCATCAGTTGTTAACACACAAGTTGCCAATAGTGGAGAGATGTGTTTACAATACAAGAGGTTGCAATGTGTCCTCCGAGTAACAATAATTCTTCAGGCCAATGCACTTCACTGGTTATTGGAGAGAAGGAGGATCAGGGCTAACTGGTTAACAATAACTTCAGTAGAAGAAAATATGTGATAGAAATTCTTAAACATGAGGTTATGTACAGTAGCAATAGTAAAACACGAAATATACTTTTACCAAAAGATGTGGATTTTTCTTTTTTTTTATTTGCCGAGGAATACATTTCTTTAGCAAAATAAGAGATTTTATAATTAGCTACATGCAAAATACATGGAATTACAGAAACCATTGAAGATCTATTTTTTATAGGATTTAGGTGACTGTGAACCCCAAGTATTGTTAAATAAAAATCAAAAGTTTTGCAGTGATTAAGTGAAAGCTAGGTTTGGACTTTCTCTCTTTCTCTTTGTCTTTTTTCATCTGTCTGTGACATTTGTTGTCAAGAAAAAACTGGTTCACCTGTTAAGTCAGAGATTCTCATTATAAAAACTGCCCTCCAGACCTGTCTCCATCCTCCCCCTCACTGATGGCACCACCTGCAATCAGGGAACACCCCCACACTAATGCCACATGATGACATCGAGGGACTTTGATTCACTGCTGAAGATCATAAAATGTAAAAAGGTCAAGAACAGCCTTCCATGCTCATGACTATTCTATGCTTGATTCAAAATTGATTCAATCGCTTTCATCTCAATTTCAACAGTTTTGCTTGGACATGATTGAGATTCTAAGAGTGTCACATTGTCCCTGCAACCGGATGTGTCATTGATAATTAACAGTTACATTGAAAAGCAGTTACATCGATAATTAATAAAGAACATCTTGCATATGGCTTTCTTTTGCCCAGCTCTTTGTTGTATTCATTATTTATAAATCAGAAAAACAACTGTACATCTGCTTTCAGGCTTGTCTTTAACATCAATGGAGTCACATCTGCTTATGTTTTTGTTAGAGAGTCAGATCTTTAAGATTCATCTCGGGACTGTATGAATCAGTGTCAGATTTCCCAAATGATATAACATTTTTGTCAAGACTTGAGCGCATGGCATAGCACTGAATAGGCTGAAAACCCTAAAAATAAGGTTTTGGGGGCTCAAAAACAGAACAAGAATCTGCAAAATCCAGAAAAATTACTGCTTTAGTCATATCAAAAATTTCTATTTAATGTTTTATACTATATGTATCTTTTTTTCTCTTTAACTTGATGGAAAAGTTGAATATTAAAACCATTTTCATTGCATAATAATTTGGTGAACTGCTTCAGCAAGAGCAAAGATCATTAACAGCGTATGTTAACAGCCAGTGAATCTCCCTTAAGACCGAACTGTATTCAGCATCTCATCGGCAGGAAGCGAACAAACTAGTCCAATCAAGACTGATCAGTAGCATCCCAGTAGTCAGAGGTCAACAAGAGTGATTTGTGTGGGTGTATGCCTGTGTAAGGTCAGCACACGCTTCCGCAAATCACCCTCTCACTGGGCAGCAATGTGAGGCATGAAGTGGCAGAATGGCCTATTGTAAATTGTGCTGAGCGGGAGATGTGGGGCCGGCATTGTGACACCATTATCTTTCCATCTGACATGAGATGTGCCACATTATTCATGGCGAATGAATAGATGGAAGATCCCAGAGGCTTGGGCGAGTGGAGACAGGCAAACAAAACAATAGATGAGTATTTATGCAGTCGCTGTAGTGGAAGTGCCGCCTTGAGATTACTCACAAACCGATATATGATGTCTCATGATATGCCATCTCTTTAGGAATGATTAGACAGTGCAGATCTGTAGATTCAAAATGAACATCTGTCCCTTCCGTGCTGTGGTTTTGCACCAGCACGTGTGCAGATAACACTGTCATGCCCCTGAAATCAACCACAATTCATCGCATCTCTTACTCTGAATGTATAATGGCCCGGTCCTATAGCAAACAGCTGCTTGG
This sequence comes from Decapterus maruadsi, assembly GCA_030347415.2. Classification (NCBI taxonomy): domain Eukaryota; kingdom Metazoa; phylum Chordata; class Actinopteri; order Carangiformes; family Carangidae; genus Decapterus; species Decapterus maruadsi. The sequence continues at coordinate 9,456,633 of CM064891.1, read as the reverse complement.
CTGTCCTCTCACACGCAGCTTGATTTTGATAAACACAGCTGATAAACATGCGTCACACGCTATCCAGTAATCAACTGTAATAATAACAGTGTTCAGCTAGAATGTATGAGAGGTTAGTAACGTGCATGATGCTCCTTTAGAAGCTGCACCTCAATGGAAGAGGAGTGCAACAGCGGCCGGCGGGGGCCTGGAGGGTCTCTTCACCAACCAGGGATGGTGGGTCGATGTACTGAAGCCAGACCCAATAGGGGTCTCTAATGGGGCCTGTATTGATCCTAGCGCGGTGTTCACCACATGGGTCTAATGGAAAGGACTGCAGAAAAAAAATAAAACAGAAAAAAAGTGCTCTGCACTCAGAATTTGGATCACACATTGGGGCAGAAGTGTTCACTTTGTTGTGCCCTTCAAATAGACAAAACCACTCTGGAGGATGTTTACTTGAGTGGTTGAAAGTAGAGTTGTCACTAGGAGGTGAGCTAATATAGTGAAAGAGCATCTGATGAGGCTCCTGCTGGAAAAAAAACAAAACAGACTGCCCTTGAATTCCTTGTTCCCTCCTTTGAATAAGTGCTCACAGCCACTGTATGATGTATAGCCTACATGTCCCCTAATGACCTTGATGTGGTATATTGAATGTAAACTAGTTTTCCGTGTATGGTAGTGGTGGTACATGGTGCTACGGGGTCATCGTCAATCTTAAAGCTAGATAAACAGGCAGCCTTGTTTTGATATTGATTAGGGTGACTTGGGTGGCGAAAATACTGGGAAGTGAGGCGTTTCTGCTGCTGTGTGGCACACATCAGCTCAGTGTTGCAGGGATTACTGTACTGATGAACTATTCTGCAGTACAATTTATGTCCAGTGCCAACATTTAGTGCCAGTGCAGGAATGTATACTGTATTTCCTGCATATAGGAAAGCAGAAACTAAAGCTGTGGACGTTGCAACTTTGCGACAATAGAAAGTGTAAAATAAAAGACCATTGAAAAAAGTGTGAAAAGTACCAAATTTTAACTTTACTAACCTAAACCACTCTCCATTTGTAAATTAATTATTTTAATATTATATTATTTTTAATTATTTTATTCAAAATTTTACAAAAAAGAGAGAGACCTCATATTTCCAGACAATGCCTTATGCAGTAATCCATGATAATTACTTTCAATTAGTCTTTAATAAATTTGATAATATATTAGATACATTATACGATGTGGTTCCCAACCCTTTCCAGCTCGATGGATGACATTATCATGATGTTTAAATAGATACAGTAATAGAGGTAATAATAAATACAGCCAGTAAAACAAATAAAATATAGTGTTCACTAAAGGTTAGTATATACCCATGTTCCAGTTCCATGTTGTATGCTCCGTTTCAAATAATTCACATTTGTACCCAGTGAAGTTTCAGCTGGGGATGCATCCTCTCATTCTGATTCAATGATAAATGTCTCCCGTTGTCATCGTTTATTGCAGCTATCATTACTGCAGATTCACTGATTACCAAATTAACCTTCAGATCACTATTCAACTATAATTGTTAACAAGAAATGTTTCCCTGCAATTGCTCATTCTATTTGAGCCACTGATGCAGCTGTCAGCTGCGGTGCACATCTGCAGGGAAATTGAGTATATGAGAAGGAAACCACGCAGCAGTCAGCACGGAGATATTTTACAGCACACGCACACAAAAAAGACACATTGCACCATACCGCAAAACTTTTCCACATCCTGGAGTCTTCGATCAGATCACAAAGCTGTGATTTATGGGAAAGGTCGACTTAACGCATGTTAAAATGATTCCCTGACTGATTTAAGTTCTGTCCTAGATGTTTAGTGGGTCAGACTTGTGGAGCAAAGGTTTTGTTCTCTTCTTCTTTCCTTTGCCAAAAAGGACTCAGTCAACATTACTGCATGGCAGGCAAGAATTCACATCAGCTTTATGACATGGAATATCCGTATGGAGTGACTTTAGAGTATGAAATAATTGGATTAGTGGCTGTCTTCCAGCAGGTTTCACACCACAGTAACTGTCACTAAAAAGTGACTTTTTTCCCACTGGCCATCTTTCACTAAATGTGCGCAGACATTAGTGTTGAAATGTTAAGTCTTTCCAACATACTGTTATGCGTTCTTTCCGCATAAAGTTTTGATGCCTTTGAAAAGCTCATAAATCCCGTTCCTTGGTTTTACGAGTCTGAAAGGGGAAATTTGTTCCACGGTGAAAATGGAACCGAATGTTTTATGGAGTTAACGTCAGTTTGCTAATTTCAGTTTCCTGTGATTTAAATAAAAGGTTTAAAAGAAATATGTCATTGCTTTGTCTGTTCTGTTGAAAGAGATAATCTGCACAAACATTTTAATCTGCCTTTGGTATTTTTTAATTCAGTACAAATGCTCTTTGCCGGAGGAGGGAGTGTAACATTAATACTGTGCAATATAAAATAACAGTGTAGAAGGTCACGGTGTTAAAGTGTTTCAACACCTGTGTTTCTGGCTTGTGGAGCAGCCAAAAATTATTTATTTTCAGAAGTGAAAATGCATCGCTTTTTCTAGTGACCTTAAAACGTAGCTGTTTAAAGCTTCCTTATGAGTCTCAGAACGAAATAGATTTTCTTTGCGCACTGGAGGAAGAAAGGGGAGGGGGTGGGGGATTTATCATGGACAATAATGGTCAAAATAAATAAATAATTCAAATCAGTTTAAATGTTTTTCTACTGTTGACCAATCAGAGGAGAGGAGACTTGGCTAACTGTATTCTGTATGATGTGAACAGATTTCATGTAAACACACCGAGAACCTCAGTCCTGGTTGGCTGGCCGGTCCAGATGAGCGGGGCTTGGGGCATAGCTGAAAGTGTTGACTGCTTTGTTGTGACATCATAAAGTTACAGAAGTACTGATGGCTGGTTTAAAAACCAGGCCTTTTTTGAAGGCCTTTTCTCGAAAAATACATATCCATAATAAAAGGAGAACATCTCTGCAACCACAAGGTCTATTTGAATAATTCTTTTTTTTTATTGAACATGGTCCACTTTGGGGATTTGCTAGATGTGTAATTATCAGTATATCTGTTACTGGTGAAGAGTAAATGAATATGGCACACACTAAAAATTAAATAAAAATTCATATTCGCCTAAAAAAAAATCATATTTTTGATGAGTGTGCTTTAGAATAATGGAGATGAACCTCTAACACTCTGTAAAATCATTGTACAACATATAAACATTGTCTCTGCAGAGGTTGATTCTGATAAAGTGAAGCAGGACAATATAATTGAGATATTACTACATAATATCCAGGCGAGAAATATGAATATAAATATAAATATGAATTTTTGGCACAGCTTGGAACCACTTGCCACTATAAACCAATGTTTATTCTTTAGTTTCACACTATTTGCATGAACTAACTGAAAATTAATCAATTGGAACTAAATGCGAACTCCAATCCAGGCCTTCTAACTGGGTCTGCGTACTGCTGCGTAAAACTGCACCATGTGCTGCAGAGACGTTTCTACCTCTATCTCTGCAGCGGATTGGCCGATTCGCGTGATTGACGGCTCATTCTAACCAGTAGAGCACAGGGAATGAATCTAGACCCACGTGGGTAAGATCGACAGCACTGGCAGCCATGAGCCAATCAGAATGCGCGGAGTCCCCGGATATACGGCATGAGCTGGGCACATGGAGGCTGCATGAGTTCCTGCCGGCTCCATGACGTTATATCCGGTCTACATGTCGCGGTCGCGGTCCCATGTAAACACTGGTCAAAGCTAAGTTGGAAATATGTGGATTTACCCTCAAAACAAGGTTTTCACTGCAAAACAGCAAAGGTAAGAGGAAGTGTAGGGCCATGCTTTGCCCGAGCACTGTTTGTGTTTGCTGGTTGTTGGCTTATTTCTCTGCTGCTGTTGTGGAGCTGCTGTGTAGCTGCTGCTGTGGAGCCACTGTTGCTGTGTAACATCCCACTTTTAGTAGCCTGCTGGTTCAAATGAGTGGTAGCTGAAGTGTTTGGCATAATGTACAGCATTATACGAGCCAGAAATGTGGCGACTGGGTCCACACCGAGGTGCGCCATTTTGTTTGATGTTTAGTTGTTTGTTTTAGTGGTGTTTGGGCTGTGTTTGTGTTAGATAAATTTGGTTTTTTTCACGTTTTAGCCCAGCTTCTGCTGTTCAATTTGATATAAAATATGACTATACTCTTTCATAATCAGTGCATGGGGGGGTCAGGGGGGGTTCTGTAAACCCCAGGGTCCCCCAATTGGGGGACCTTGGGCTCAGTTTCTGACTGTCTGCATTTCTCTGTGGGCCGAGGCTTTGATAATTTACAGCATTAATATTGAATTTAGGCCTATATCATTCAATTAATATGGTAATAGAAGTGTAATTGGGTGAGGGTAATGATGGTAGTCACCTTTGAATAATGTGAGACTGGACATTAACCATGCATGTACATAGCTGCTGGAACAGCCTCTGCACTCTTTGTGAAGTGACTGACCACCTTGAACCAATGAGACAGAATTTTAATACAGCAAGAAAGTAAAGGTCCAACACAAGCTACACATCATAACAGGCTCAGATGACATAATACAGTATCAGCCTGATAATGTAAGGACATTGTAATAATATTGTTATATTAAATCATGTAGTGAAAATCTGATATTGTAGCAGGCCTTACATCACCCATATTTACAAGCTCAATAGCCGTGCACTTGGAAATGGCACCACAGCTTTATTTTAATGGAGCAGTTTGATATTTTATTTTACTGTGCAGTTTTATGATAATATCTATATTTGACAAACAATGCCCACTTTTGGTTCCAGCAGCATATATTTGAGCCTGGATTCATGTCCACAATTAAAAAGATGACAAAAAAATCAATAAGAGATAACAATCCAGGCAGCATTTCATTTGTTTCCCTGATACTGTACATATTAGAGTCATCTGAATACAACATGTGTTGTTTGAATCTGTTTACCAAACAGATAGCTGAGCTGCAACAGCATGGTGAGAACAAACTGGAGAAAAAAAAAAAAAAAAAAAACTTCCATGAATGTGCCATTCATCAGACATGAAGGACATACGATGATGGAGTGTGAGCAGCAGTGAGATGATACTGGCTTCTTCCTGATCTGAGGAGGTGAGGGACGAATGCTTTTAATGCTGTGTCATTGGTTTCATTATCTCAAATATTAAAAGGTGAGAGTGATTTGCATGATTAATAGAAAGAGTCTCTGATGAAAGACTGCTCCAAATATTCATACTTTAACAGCTTTGCTAGTTGAAGGCTGATGTAAGATAATAGAATACATGTTAAACCATGAACCTCCTTCTGATTTTGCTTAAAATATGATCACATCATATAAGACTATCTTCATTAATGGCCTAAAAACTGACAGTAAATTTGTTATTTTGATATAACCTAGTAAAAAGTTTTACGCACTTAATCATCAGCATTCTTAACAAGGCAAGGTGTTTCCTCCAATGAGCTATAACCGCTCACTGGATGTTCTTTGTCCAGGGTTTCATTTGTTTTTGGCCTCTAAAGTCTGGAGACTGTTGTGCGTGAAAATCCCAGACTAAACCAGCATGTCTAGCACCAACAGTCAAATTTCCCTTTCTGGTGTTTGACAGTTATTGTCTCTGGCTTTTGGACCCCACTGTGTATGTGTGTGTAAACACCGCAGTGCACATAACTATTTTAGTGAGCAACTCAGATGAGTACCTGACTGCTAGTCTGGCCAACCGTACTATTTACTGGATTTCTGTCTCCCGAATTTTCGGGAACTCCACCCTATTTTGGCTGGAGAACACAGTCTTTTTAACGGCTTGGGTAGAAGAGGCGTGTTCAAATAAGTGATGCAGTAGAGCAGCAGTAGAAGCTTCGACCAATAGCAGACTGAGGCATTTGAGGGGGGCGGGCAAACCAGGTTTGAAGGATGCGCTTTGAGAAATGGATTCTCTTAATGTCTTGGCCAGAGTATCAACATTGGAAAGTCGTGACAACCAGGCTACGTACCACTTATGTGCACCCCTATATTGTGTAAAGAAAGAATTGCTGATGATGATGTAAATATTTTGCATTTTAGCATGTTTTGAAACTTGTCACCACAATCAGTTAAATGTTTGTCTTGTCTTGTCTGTAGCAGGTGAGCCTGATGAAATCATGTTCTACATCTCCATCTGTACTTGAGACGATTGTGACAGCTCTTACAGCATGTGTTCAGACTGCAATTAATCCTCTGAATTTTATTTTGTTCATTTGCATAAGTGATTATGTTAGACTGTGGCCCCCGTATGTTCCACCTGTGTTAATTGCATAATAGTAGCACAGGGGGGATTTAAGAGTTTAGACAGAGCTTCCTCCTCAGGGGGAAGCGCCTGCAGAGATAGCAGCGTTGTCTCCAATCTAACATGGCATTTCCTTCTTTTTTTTTTTTTAACGTCTGGCGCTGATAGCAGAGAACGCCCCTCACTGGAGGAAGCTGTTGACCCTTTGTCAGACTTTATATACAAGGTCGCTCCAACAGCGGAGCCAAGATCAATTGTATTCATGTCATTTCCGCTGACGCTGCTGTCTTGTAGCGGGTCAGTCCACTCACTTGAGCTGTCACCACGCACTAACTCAGCTGTATGGAGGATCCTCTTGATCTCTCACACATTCACCCACATTATCACTCCGGGTTGCGTCGGATTTGTTCAACGTGTCCTCTTAAATTTTCATATTTTATGTAAAAAAAACAAGACTTCATGTCCCTCACTTTTAAAGTCATTTGAGATGACGATAGAGGAAAAAAAGTTTTCTTACCTTCGTTTGACTTAATCCCAGAAATCACAGAATACTTTTGATGATTTTCTGGACCCGGTGTCTCACAGGGTTGTGTGCACATAAAACCCTGTAATGCTAGGGCCTTTTCAATTTTGAAATGTAGGCACTCCACATCCAATATAGAAGTCAATAAAGCCTTCTCACAGCAACAGTTTAATGAATCAACAGCTAAACATCCAGGATTGAACTGAAAGCTGAGAGAGCTCTTTTTGGGTTTTTTTTCCCATTTTTGTCAGACGTCTTGGTTTATTGATGTACAAACTGTCTTTAGACTCTCTGTCCTCTGGACATATTATTTTTTCCTGTTGCTAACCAGTAACTTCATTTTCATACTTGTTCTTTTTTTTACGGTTGTGATTGGTGAGGCTGCAAGCAACTGCACAGTTTATTCTGGGCAACATGAACATTCCAATAATTGGTTTATTAAAAAGAGGAGAAGAAACAAAACAAAGAGACAAGTGATTTTTGTGACCATTAGTGCTATTCTCTGTGAGTTATTTTGAAAAAGTATAAGTACAAGTCCTCCATTCAGATAGTAAATGCAGGGTCATTACTTGGACTGGTCATACAGCATATAGTTTTCCTTCAGTGGATTAATTTTTGTTAAATTGTATTGTTGGGTTATGCCAAGATGGCAGGATTTTTTGGAAACAAGATATTTATTGGAGAAAAAATAAAAAATAAAATAACTGCAGAGCATAAGAATAAAAATGCTTCTTGTACCACGTTGACCTGTGAGATTTTGTTCAGCGCTGTGATATTAGAGAAGAGATACTTCTCAGAGATGAAAACCACCAACTGATCTCAACGGGAGTTTTAAATCTTACGACCTCAGCTGGGACCTGTATCGATGAGCAGTGAAAGCATGTAGAAGAGAAGAATATTTATGGAGAATACAGTTCAGAGGGCCCCAATCAAAGGAGAGACCTTGGCTTCATTTTTTTTAAACTTTCATTTTAGCACAGGATATGAGCGATGAGAGGAAGAACAGACTGTGAAAGAGCATGAACCTCTTTTTCCATCGCCCACTTTCCTGTATTGTCCCTTTGAGAATATGCACATGAGGGTTAGTCTCACCATCATGCAGCGCACTTCGTTAAACAGCAATCGATACGGTGCAGGTCTGCTGGGTTGTGTCAGTCTGTGCAGCTGCACTCCGCTGCCGCTCCACAACCTCAGTCTGTGAGTATTTACTTGTCCAGATTTCGTTAGCGACACAGTGTCCACAGCTGCAGACACTGATGCACTGGGTCAGGGTGTTTTTTAACCAATCTGCAAAGATATGTGTTATCTTTGCATGGATGGACCCTTCCCATCTAAACAGCAAACTAGCATCCTGCAAGTGATAATCTGTGCTGTTCTTTATAGGCTCACTCTGGCCACCTCTCTATAGTCAAATAAATGTAATGCCTGGTTTTGCTTCTTTGGATTTGATTGTCTGGTTACCTGAAAAATAGATACACATGTGTAATTACAGTGCCTTACACATAAATTAACAAGTCATGTGTGTTTGATCCAGATAAACAGTTGTAGACCTACAGTATAAAGTGGGTGATACTGTAGTTGTTGATTGACGTTGATCAATCAATCAATTGCAGGTGTATCCATTAAAGCACTCCCAGTCAGGAAGTTGATGGTTTGATCCTCATGGCTCCAGCCCACATGTCGTCTGCATGATGACAAATTTCTGTATGAGTTGTGCATTGATTGGTCCATAAGTGCCAATTTGTCTGTGTGTGTTCTCCTTTTCTGCCACAAACTTTTGAGTTTTGTTGTTTTATTTTGCAAATCATTCTTCATGCCCTGTTGTGTTTAGCCTTGTGTCTCTAACACCTCTGTTTTGTTCAGTAATTAATCTCCAGTCGTTTTAGTCTGCATGTTCTCTCCTATGTTTGCTAGTTCATTTTGTCTTTTTGGTTGTTTTTTTGGAAACTTTTGGTTTGAACTTCTAGAGACCTTTTTTTTTTCTCCAAAAAAAATATACCTGCTCTCATGCGGCCATGCCTGCAGGTCTGGTTCTGTGTCCATAAACATGACTGCAGGTATTTGCTCCAACTAAGTACCATCACCATGTGTTGGGCTCTGAATGATTCCAAAACACAGGAGACCTACAACTCAATACTGTGCCTGAACGAGTTGTGTGTAGACACACAGACTAAAGGAGGTTTTATCTTCTGTGTAGACAGTGTAATAACTGTCAAAGCTCCAACAAAACTCCCTGTCTGTGCAGCAAAGTCACAGAGAGTCCAACAGCAGCTGCTCGTGGCTGACTGTGTTTCACTAAAAGCTTTACATTGTTATCAAAGTGAATGAAATTATTGTTAGGCGGTGTCATCAATGTTTACCTGACCCTGCAGGCCGCTGGTAACTTTTCTGTCCATCAACTTGTGAGTTTTCAAAGTTACTTGTTTCATACTGAAGCAGCTCACAGCGAGTCAAAGTGGAAACTGGCAAGGACTTGAGTTAGCTTTGTTTAACTAACCTGAATATCAGAACAGGGCCATAAAACTGCTCTTAAAACCAGGGAAGAGGGATATTCATCAAAAAATAGTCTGTCTGATGTCCTTTTGTAAAGCCAATCCATTTTTTATGAGAATACAATAGGCTACTGTCAGCTCGATCAGCATGCAGCACAGCATGCAGGAATGCAAGCTGCTGATCTCTGAGCTATTTCTGCCTTTTCGCTGCGTCTAAAGCTGACTTTCTAAAGCACACTATGTTCTGTTGTTGTGCTGTGTGGGTCAGTTACAACAGTGACTGTCTGAGCGTTTTAAAGCGGATTCAGTCCAGTGACAGATCCTGAGGTTTAGTGGTCGGAGAAGTTGCTGCATCCATGTCAGATCTTTTTTTTTTTTTTTTTTTTGCATTTGCCAACAATTCCGCTGCAACATCTTAATTGTGTAGACAGTGTGTGTGTGTGTATGTGGGCATATGAGTGTGGTGGATTTTCTATTTACAGTTTCGGGTGTGGGTGAGTTACTGAGGAGGAGAGCACAGCAAGAGAAAAACAAAGAAGTGGAGGAATGTTAGCTGGGTAAATCAGCCTTGATTTCTTTATAAAGGTTGCAGTCTGAAGGTACGCGCATCTCTACTGTTAAAGAAGTCAATATATGTGGCTTTAATAGACTTCTATTAAAGGCAGAGCTGTTTCATCTAGAGTAAGTGCTAAAATAGTGAGGCCAGACTGCCAAAGAGACTGTTGCAGATGTGGTGAAAGGGAATGCGTGTCATTTCTTTCCCTCTCTGAAAGACCTTCATTGGATGCACACAGTTTGTTCTGGATACAGATGCTAATTGCATTTTAATGTGTCATTAAAAATAAACCCATAAATCAACCGATAGCGCAGTAATTAGGGTTTAGAGACTTAGCAGGCCCCTCAGGAGACATAATTCCACTTTGAAAGGAGAGGAGGGGTTTCCGAACAGGACTGGATTTCAGGGCAAACACAGATAAATGGGCGGCTTTTCTGTCTGACCACAGCAGAGAGTAGCAGCTTCCAGCTTATGAAGGCAGTGCATGATGGGAACAGCATGGAGAGGATCTGTCACTGAATCCAGACAATGAAAATGCTTCCACCTGGGGAGATGAACCAGGATGCCAGGAGCTTTGAATCAAAATATGGATGCAATCAGTTAAACCAACCTGGCTCACGCAGGTTAAGCTGGGCTGATTTCATAACTTCAACACAGGCAGGTGGAAGTGTGTGTGTGTGTGTGTGTGTAGGGGAGATACAAGTGAGTTAAACTGCAATGATTTGATATTTACAATCTCCTCATCAGATATGAGAGCCATGGAAATCCACAGTTCTCACACGGGATCATTTTTGTGCTGTTCATGTTCACACCTCACAAGCACTCATAGTTCAGTTCGCACAATGAAATAAATTATGCTCATCTCTGTCCTACTGTATGTGCCGACATATGAGAGAGAGAGAGGGAAAGTGAGCAGGGGGGTTTGAGTGAATCAAAGGGGACATTATGGAAATATGACTATGAAGAGTCTTTAACATTATGCTTGTGTGTTTGTCTTGCCTTACGGCCCCCAAATGTGAGAATTGACAAAAACAAATCTGATGTGCAGGCTCCCTGTTGAAATCCACATGGTTTTATGAGCTGTTACCTCAGTTGTCTTCCAGTGATGTAACTATGATTCAAATTTGCATAACACCACCCCTACCTGGGACAGGTAGAAGGGGCGGGGCAGGGCAAGCAGTGGTTCATTTGCATTTAAAGGGACAGACACTGAAACCAGCCATTCTGAACAGGAATTTTAATTTGTGGAAAGGGGACATAATAATGTCTCCTTTAAGACCCTTACAGTGGAAATAACTTTCATTCTTTTCAAATAGTAAAATATTTCCAGTTCATAATTAGGCTGTGTTGAGACTTTGGCACTGTGTTAGACTGTGGCAGGGATACCAGTAGAGCAGTTGGTCCAGGATGGAATTAGGACATCTGGCATAGAAACAACTCTGAGTGTGGTCTGAGTGGTCAGATCTCAACTGAGTCCTCAGTGTGTCCTCACCTCAGAGCTAGAGAGAGATGTGAAACTACATTGTGATAGTCCTTCCATCCATCAATCCATCCATCTGTGCATGTTCAGAGGGGGAGTCAATCCCAACTGGCATATGGCATCCCTGGACAGGTCACAAGTCTATCACAGGGCCACATGAGGAGATGAACAACCTCAAACAAGTACATCTTCCTTTAGATCAAGATTTAAAATAAAACCCACAAAAAGAGTAAAATATGGGAAATATGGAAAATGTTTCATTTCAGTTTAGACATGGACTGTAATTCTGTATTGCACTACTGTAGATACAAAAACATGAACTTAATGACAGATTACAGGCTTGAACAGGCTCCACTATCAGTTTCATTACCATAGCTGAAAAATGTGGTAAGATTTCAGTTCATGTGCCGCCTGCTGTAAATCTTCAGGTACAACAACCTCACACATTCATATTTACACGGTTAGGCATTTTAGAGTCACCCGTTTACCCAGTGTGCACATCTTTTAGACTCTGGGAGGAACCTGGAGGAGAACCCAAAGAGAACCCATAGTTATAACAGCTGTAGCATTGTGGCAAATTAAAGGGGAACTATGCAAGTCTGGTCGCTTTTTTTGCTGTTTTGGTCCCTTTTTTCAGCTTTTTTTGCTGTTTGGTCCCTTTTTTCCCCCCACAGTTTTGGAGTGCATATTTTCACTATCATAAAAACTCACCACTAACCCTCCTCCCTTCCCCCGGGCCATGTGTGTTTGTTTTGAAGGAAGCCCAGAGAAGGCAAATCAAGGAGCCATGTGAGTAACAAGGGATTGCCGGGCGTCTTTGTGTCATGGTGCCACAAATGGCATGTTTCTTGCAAGATGACACCAGCTTGGAAGCGCTGATCTTGTAAAGTTGTTTTTTAGCCAAGAGACCCTAGGTGGAAGGCAGATAGCCTCCATTCTCCCCATAACAAGTCATTTAACCATCACAAATACTGCTGTTGAGTTAAGGTGCAAATCTTGCATAGTTCTAAGGTGTATCAAGAAAACACACCTGTTCAGACTGGCCTAACCCCCACCTTAAAATGTATTAACAAGAAAAGTGATGGAATAATCCTGCAATGACTTAGAGGCTAACTTTAAAGTTGAGAACCATGATGTTTTACGCCGGAGTTGGACACAGAGAGAGAATCAAGAAGAGTGAATATTTGACTTAAATGATGCAGAACACACTAAATAAATGCTAAAGTTGCTCTAACAGCTTAATAATCAAATAAGGTGGTAACATCGTCCACATTGTGTCATCAGTTTGTTCTGCTGACTTCAGGTGAGATTTAAAAAAGAAAAAAATCAATCAATCAACCCATAGGAAGTATACATAACATGCATGTGAAGCCTTACAAACAGACATACACCATCCACCGGTACAGAACAGAGAACGTTTCATCCATCATAGGAAAGTTGGAAGATAAGCTGTTGAAATCTTCCCGTCAGACGTGGCTGCCCTGATCTGTTGTTTTAACAGAATTAGAAGGATCTGGGGTGGATTATTGTTGGGGCTGAACCAACACTGTGTAGGACTGCTGTGCTGTGCTTAGATGTTCCGTGCATTTTACACTGTTGTCAGAGTGATGTGACAGGGAATGAAAGGCTTTTCTGTGCACACAGGCTGAGACGTCGGCAGGAGGAATGTAGCATGCCATTGAACTCTGCTGGAGACACAATGATTAAGGAAAAGACATATTACTATTCGCCCTATGAATCAAGGATTAAATAAATTCCAAACTGATTACATTTTGGATAGAGAAACTTTTTCTCCGCAAATGTACGTTGCATTGGTGCCGTGTCAAACCTACCGTGTCATGTGACCGCTGAGTGATACATTGCTTATTTGGCCGGGCTGACATGGAATTAAAACTAATCTGACAACTAATTTCTACTTTATACCTGCACCTGCACGCTGCTGGAGGTAAAGGGACATTCCAAACTTTTTTTTTCTCTCAACACTGCTCTGTTTTTTTTTTTGGTTTTTTTTAAACAAAACTTCCAGTGCTTTCCCCTTACTTTATTCAGTTGGTACAGTGTACTTTTTGTCAGCATTTCTTCAAAGAGAGACCTTCTACACAATGCTCAAAGATAACAATGGTAAGCTAACAATAATACTTTCTTATAATGTATTATTAATTTCTGTACAATGAATAAGAATGTATGTATAATGCATAATAGGAGCTTCAGTGCTTCATAAATGATAAATTATTGCATTGTTTTACGGAGTATTTTAACCAAGCAGCAACCTCCAGGGCTGAAAACTAAAATCAGCACTGAAGTGCCAAAATTTTGCACTTCTTCAACTTCAACTGTTTTGGTCCTGACAGCTAATTTCCCCCCTCGTGACACTGTATGCAGCTGCATTTTTATATACTGTACCTCTTGTTTAGTTGTGCAGAGTGTGGGTGGGGTGCAGTGGCAGTTGAGTAGCCATTGTGGTGGCACCTCAGCTAATTTGAGTCACCGTGCATGACTGTTTTTGTACAGTTTGTGTCGTAGTAAACTTTTAATTCATGGACAGCAGTTGTTGGTTGATTGAGCAGTTTCCCATATCTGGCTCTTTATCTTAGCTCACTAACTATCATTAATCCCTATATGAACTAGCTTTGTGTTAGCCCACCCCTGCTATACTAACTAAGCGAACATGAGTGTATGCTTGGTACAATAATTGAACCAGCATGCACCTCAGTCTCAGCTCTGCAGTTGCTCCTTTGCCCAACACCTGGCTAATCCAAAAATGGTCACCCACTGCCAAGATGAGCGCCCTGAGGTTTATGGTTGACTTCACAGTCTTTATATAGCCTAGTGTTACGGCAGAAAGTATTCTGCCTTGGCTTTCATGTCCTGTTTATATAGCAAAAATTGGTGATATTTCGTCTTTTGGCCCTTTTTTTCCCACACGAAAACAGAGATCAAAAATAGATAAATAGATATATGATTTATTCATCACATACAACAACACAAGATCATTGCCGTGAAATGACATGTGCAACACTACGTCATCACACAGTGTGCACTTAACAGGTGACAGCAACATTCAACAATTCAGTTAAAAAGGCAGTGCCAAGACACAAAAAGTAATAATGTCTGGAAACTCTGGCCGAAGTGGAGGTTTGGGAAAAAAAAAAAAGTTTTCACGTTTGCATAGAAAGGAGGAAACAGAGATTTAGGCTTCAGAACATCACAGTATGACCCATGTTTACAGTTTGTTTGGCCACTGTGATTGCTTGTGCCATCTCGAGGCCCGTACCAGAAGCGAGATTACCGTTTTAGCGAGGTAACTTCATTCATTCCTACTGAGGTGAGTTACCATGGTAACCAGCTCAGTCAGGGTAGCTTTCAGGATTGATCTGAATCCCGTAAAAGGCTCCACCCACCAGCCAATAACCTGTACGGGAAGATAATCTTTTCACCGGTAACCCGGCCCAAAATTCCAGCCTGTGGAGTTGGATATCCTTGGTCAAGCCACATTTGGACCTCAAATGCAACCCAGAGGAAGCAGTCCCTGAATTGAGACACAGCATAGGACACTTCAAACTGTGGTCAGGTGCAAAAACCAGGCCTTTTTTGAAGGCCTTTTCTCGAAAAATGCATATCCATAATAAAAGGATAACATCTCTGCAACCACAAGGTCTATTTGAATAATTCTTTTTTTTATTGAACATGGTCCACTTTGGGGATTTGCTAGATGTGTAATTATCAGTATATCTGTTACTGGTGAAGAGCAAATGAATATGGCAGACACAAAAAATTAAATAAAAATTCATATTCGCCTAAAAAAAATCATATTTTTGATGAGTGTGCTTTAGAATAATGGAGATGAACCTCTAACACTCTATAAAATCATTGTACAACATATAAACATTGTCTCTGCAGAGGTTGATTCTGATAAAGTGAAGCAGGACAATATAATTGAGATATTACTACATAATATCCAGGCGAGAAATATGAATATAAATATAAATATGAATTTTTGGCACAGCTTGGAACCACTTGCCACTATAAACCAATGTTTATTCTTTAGTTTCACACTATTTGCATGAACTAACTGAAAATGAATCAATTGGAACTAAATGCGAACTCCAATCCAGGCCTTCTAACTGGGTCTGCCTACTGCTGCGTAAAACTGCACCATGTGCTGCAGAGACGTTGCTACCTCTATCTCTGCAGCGGATTGGCCGATTCGCGTGATTGACGGCTCATTCTAACCAGTAGAGCACAGGGAATGCATCTAGACCCACGTGGGTAAGATCGACAGCACTGGCAGCCACGAGCCAATCAGAATGCGCGGAGTCCCCGGATATACGGCATGAGCTGGGAACATGGAGGCTGCATGAGTTCCTGAGGACCGCCGGTCGCGGTCCCATGTAAACACTGGTCAAAGCTAAGTTGGAAATATGTGGATTTACCCTCAAAACAAGGTTTTCACTGCAAAACAGCAAAGGTAAGAGGAAGTGTAGGGCCATGCTTTGCCCGAGCACTGTTTGTGTTTGCTGGTTGTTGGCTTATTTCTCTGCTGCTGTTGTGGAGCTGCTGTGTAGCTGCTGCTGTGGAGCCACTGTTGCTGTGTAACATCCATAGACTGTAAAAAGAATGGACGTAGCATCCGTGACGTCACCCATTGGTTTTGTGCAGTCGTTTTTGTGCCTCAAATATGGCGGTTTGAACAGCGCCATGTTGGATTGGCCGGCCGAGAACTGGCCTCGTGTCTCTGTGCCGCTGGACCTGCAGCTGATCCCACTGATTGGCCAGAATCTTATCTGAATAACAGCAAAACTGCGTTAAAAAAAAATTCACCCCCTCAGAGTGTCAAAGACCAAAAAACGTTTTGGTACCAGGCTGTAAATATGTTTTTGAAAGCTGTAAAGTGTTTTAACATGGGGGTCTATGGAGAGTTGCTCACTTCCGGTACAGCAGGAATTTGCAGTTTTTTGAACGCGGAAGTGAGCTTCACTTCTCAGACCGACAACTGCCCCCTTGGTAACATCCCACTTTTAGTAGGCTGCTGGTTCAAATGAGTGGTAGCTGAAGTGTTTGGCATAATGTACAGCATTATACGAGCCAGAAATGTGGCGACTGGGTCCACACCGAGGTGCGCCATTTTGTTTGATGTTTAGTTGTTTGTTTTAGTGGTGTTTGGGCTGTGTTTGTGTTAGATAAATTTGTTTTTTTTCACGTTTTAGCCCAGCTTCTGCTGTTCAATTTGATGTAAAATATGACTATACTCTTTCATAATCAGTGCATGGGGGGGTCAGGGGGGGTTCTGTAAACCCCCCAATTGGGGGACCTTGGTGCTTATCCTTGAGCTGTGTCATCAGCTTGAATGGAGGCCACCTGTGCCAAATTGATCTGATTGGACATAGTTTGGAAAGACACGCCTCTGCATAAAAGATCTCACAGTTCTCACAATTCAAAAAAACAAGCACTGAGGATTTCTGTGTTTTCTGTTATGCAACTGAGGCACAGATCAGTGCAAGAACGTAAACAGTGAAGGGTAATCCTGAAGCAGAAAGTGTCCCAGTGGAAGGGACAAGGAGACTGGCCAGAATCGAGGGAAGGAGTCAAACAAGCCAAATAGAGAGAGGTCCTTGAAGAGAATCTGCTCCACACTGCATGTGACCTTAAACCGAGGCACCATTTCACCTTTCAGCACAACACTGACCGGAAGCAAACGGCAACACTCGAGTGTCCTCAGGACTGATCTCTGGCTGTCCTTGAGTGGTGCAGCTGAAGGCCAGATTTAAACCCTACTGAAGATCTATGGAGAGACCTGAAGAAGGCAGTTCAGACACTTCCTACCCAGTCTGACAGAGCTTTAGAGGATCTGTCATAAAGAATAAGATAAACCGTGCAAATCCAGTTGTGAAAAGCCTGCAGAGTAATAAAGGGTTCAAAAGAGCAGTTTTTTAAGCATAATTAAAAATATGAAATTCTCTGCACATCCATCGTCCACACACAAATTTATAAAGTGATTTACTATACCTGCAATGATACCCAAAGCGCTTTACAGTACATCATACAGTACCCATACCTCATAACAGGATGCACCGTCATACAGTTAATATCACAAGCTATCAAAATAGGGCCTATTGACATACAGTACAGTATGTGACTGTTGCTTTTTTCATGTAATGGATGAGCACAAACTCATTACCAGCAGTTTACATTCTGCTTGTAAATGAAAAAACTAACAATGATCAGCTCAACAAAACGTGTTTTTTTTTTTACACTGTATTAAGTCATTTTTACCAGTGAACCTTTGAACCCAAAACAAGAAGTCATATAGCTACATGTAACTTTTACTTCAGTTGTACCAGCCACTTTTGTCTATTTTATAAACAACAACACAAAAGTGGTATAACCTCCTGATAGCAGACTGAGCTACACTAATGTGCTCCTATCATGCTAGCTGTTAACTTGTCCACCAGGAATAGAATTGAGGTTTAAACCTCCATGGGTATCTGGGTAGATATTAGCACTTGGTGCCTGGGTAGCTATTGTAGATATTAGCACTTTAATCAGTGTGGGCACAGTTAAACTAATCAAAACAAAAATGGTGTGCCATTTTAAAAGAGGGTAATCACTATTTATTGTTTTTAGAGTCCATTCAGTCCCTCCTCGGGAAAGCTTGGAGATTAAAATTAAATCTCACTTTGACAGTATATCTGCATATTTTGTAATGGAAGTACCTTGACATTAGCTTCCCAATTTCAGTTCTTTAGTCAATTCCATTATCAATGATCATTTGAATCAGGAGTTCACTGTTGTGTAGCAGATGACACTGTACGTGAAAATAACCTTCAAACCCTCATGAGGGCTGCTGGAATTGAATGAAGCCATATAGGTAATACAGGTTCTTTAATTTGTAGCATTGTGCTGTTCAGATCATTTTAAACAACAGGATATAACCTTAATGAAGAGCAGTCCGGGGTAATGAAATGATCAATAATTGGAGAATTTATTGAGGGTGGAAAAGTGAAAAGAAGTCGTCCGTGAATGAAAATCAGCCAAATTATGTCTGTTAGAGGAAATAATGATGAAATAATTCCCAGAGATCTGCCCTTAATGTGTGTCTCTGTATAATTTCCTGTTCTCTACTTATTTGTGTAAAACTTCAAGCAAGAGCAGGAATGACAAAAAGAAACAGGCAGAGGAGAAGGCAGAGAGGAGCGGGTTGGAGGAAGGAGTCAAAGTGTGTTTTAAAATTCTAGTCATTTTTGTTGTCATCCCACAGCAATGTGTCACTGTCAAATGCTTTATCTGTCAGCTGCACTCTTGCCCATAGACAGCTCTGGGCCCTGTGGGAGACTTCACGGTGGCTTTTTTTTTTTTTTCCCTTTCCCATGCGTCTGCCTGTGGCAGGTGTGGAGTCATCACAACTCTATTAGCTTCACCACGGCAATATAGACACATTAACCTGCTACTCTGAGGAACATACTCATTACCCTGCTGGGGCTCCGAGGAGCTCTGGAAAAAGACGGCGTCTAAGAGCAGCCGGCCAGTACGTGCACAAGGTCAGACTTGACCCAAAGAGTCCAAACACCTAAATTTGCAATCTTTGTATGAATGCTAATTTTATGTGTTGTCTACCTTTAGAAAGGCAACAACTCACGCCAGTATAATTGGCGTGTAAACATATTCAGTGCAAATAATACAATTTAAATGAGAAATTGCCTGCTGACTGATTTTCCACTTTATTACAACCATACATTATTTATGTACTGTATACCAGTGTATTGTTATTTTTATTTTTTCATTTCTATCTGGCATCAGAAATTAGGTTCACTCAACACTGTTAAGAGATACATATTGTGACATCAACAAATCCAAACATCCATGCACTGTCATGTAGTGCATGTTAAACTAAATCAATAAATGTAATACAATAGTTACATCAAGAATATAATTAAAATGTAAAAAAATAAAATAAAATAAAAAGCTCAATTAAAAGTGTAAGAAGTTTTAACATATTTAAATTACATCAGCTATAATAACAATATAAGTACATCACTACAATCCCAAGAAATGAAACACAATTGTAGTACAAATAACATGGCATTATATTACATTATATCCTTGCTTGCAAACAAGAAAAGAAGAAAAACAATTTTGGAAAAAAAGAAAGACTCAAGTTGCAATATCCTAAATTCAGTTTTCATTTCCTTTTTATAAGTGTACTCTGAACTGTAGCTGTGTGTTTCTGACCAACCAGCTTCACTATGTCGTGTTACCTCTACAGCTTTGCCGAAACATAGATTAAAATAGAACAAAAGACTACTGACCTGTCTTTAGTGTGTGTGTGTGAGTGTAACTCCTAGACTTCATGCACAACTGACCTCAAGAAATAAACTGCACTGTCAGCAAAACAAGTTCAACCCTGGTGCTGTCGTCCAGTGGTCATATATAGTACAAACAGAACCAGGTCTGCTGTTTCCTCTTGTCTCTGATGTAGAGCATAAAGACCAAGCTGGGGCTCCATGAACCATGAATTGCTCAACCACATTCCTTTCCTGTGGGTCTCTTGTGACCTGAGTCTCAGGTCCAGAGTTGCTGTTGCATTCAGACCAAACCTCTATGTGGTCCATCTTAGATAAGCTACAGGTGGTAGTTTGGACTTTTGAAGGCCTATCAAATATTCTGTTTGAGTCAGGCTACACTTAACTCTCAAGCTCACAAGGCTGTCTTAGAAAAAAACAAAAAATTGAAATCCCCTTTCACTCTCCCCACCAGTGCCATCTTTCAACAAAAGACGAGCATAATAGGTAGTCACATAACACACTCAGCCCTCTCTGCAGGCATTTCCATCTGCACCCTGAGAGAGAGGCCTATTGGTGCTCATGTCAGGGTGTGGTGGAGATCTGACTGGCTCACCACGGGGGGTTTGTCCACCTCCCTTGCTGTCCTAACTAATCCGGGTCTTGACAAATAGCAAGTGGACCAATCAGAAGATGCCTGGTTGGTCCTCCAAATCCTGCCCAGGTCAGGGATAATTAGCCTGAAGATTTCGCTTTCTATCCACTGTCTGAACACTGTCTGAGAACGGGCTGGATTTACGGAGGTGCAGAATGGTGAGGGTCAGCTCCTTGTGTCCCAGCATTCAGGCCTCTCCAGGAGATCAGATGTGCCCCCCCTCCCTCTTCTGTTTCACTCCATGAGAACCTTGTATGTCTGCCTGGTGATTTGGCAGTGATTAAAAGCTCTACAGCTCTGTTCAAGCAAAACCACAATCTATTAAATTTCAGTTTAACCGCCATCCATGCTGAGTTATGGCCTGTTAACGTGTTGTTTCACCACTAATTGTTTTGGAAAAGCTAAAATCCAGATAGTTTGGTGTGGAAGGTAGCAAAAAGAGAACAACTCTTGATCACTTTTAGTAATACTTTTTTTTTTTAATTTAATGAACTAGTATAACAAAACCATCACATTCAAGATCCATTTTCTAGACTTTTTCCACATCATACTGCAAGGTTGTATATCTATAACATTTTCCTGGTCAGATTTTGAGTCTTTCCAAGACAAGACTACACTTATGCCAATGGGAAGTGCTAGAAATCAGAAGCAAATGGTAGAAAAGAACTAGCAACTAAAACAAAACAAGAGGGTTGTTTCTACCACCAGAGACAGCTCCTGGTCAGTAGGCCTAAATGAATGATTATTCTGCTTGATTTTGCTATGCAAATTTAGCAAATGAACAGATATTTGAACTGTTTTCACTTTTCACACTTTTGCTGTTTTCATCACTCATTATTCTTGCTGACAATTCAGCTGCTGTATTTCTCTGTTGTCAACCTTTAAAATCTAACCTGTGAGTTTACGTGCTTCCAATGATTATTACACTTAAAATGATGTAAATAGCTGATGTAATCACACTTTTATTATTTCAACCTCTTGCAACTAATATTTCAATTTCAACTCATTCAAATGAACATTTCACTGTCATTGCCCATACATTCATGAGGAAACTTCTCTCACTTGCAAGTGCTTCTCTTTAAACTGTCATTTCACATTTTTTTCTCTCTCTGCATCTCTACTGAAGGTTAATCTTACTGCATAATACTGCCAATATTAGCCTATATGCAAATCATAGTGAACATAATTGTTGATTAATGTATGAGTCATCCTTAGCAACACCAAATATTTTAAAGACTACAAACCCTCTCTTCTTTTCTGGTATAACAAGGGCATCAAATCTGTTAATGATTTACTGGTACGGGGTAAGTTGGCCTCATTAGCAGAAATGTTTGATCTGAAAAAAAAGAAAGAAACTTCTTCAGATACCTCCAGGTTAGACTTTCCATTCAGAAATCTTTCACTTCTACAGTACATGGTTGACCAAACCCTCTCACTCTCAGCCAGCAGACTCTTAATATCAACCTTATCTATAATATCTTTCCACCTTTACTTGAGGAAATCAGGAAACAATTGGAATTTCAGGTGAAGAGTTAAAGATTTTGTAGTAATTGTGATGGTTAAATGACTCGTTCCGGGGAGAATGGCGGGTTTCTTGGCCAAAAAAACAACCTTGCAAGATCAGCACCTCCAACCCGGTGTCCCAGATCTCCGCTTGCAAGGAACATGGACTGCTTTATGGGACTACGGCATAAACACGCCCAGTATTCTCTTATCTCATGTTAGCGATACACACCTTGGTAGACATTGCTTCATGGATTGCCTTCTTGCTGGCTTTGTTGAAAACAAATGCACATGGCCGGGGGAGAGGGACGAGTCTAAGTGGTGAGAGGGAGCTACGTGGGGAAAAAACGTTAACAAAACAGTTTTCGTCTCTCCATACATCTCCATACATTCTGGCTCAATATTTTTAATGTCTACACAAAGAGTTTTGGTGAGGCAATGTCTCCCAACCCCTTGTGTGCCATATTCGGAGCTGTGTCCTGTTGTAAGGCCATGTAGGGTTCTTTATAACTTTAATTGCACATAGGATCATTTTTCTCTGCTGGAAGAGGCAATCGCAGCCCAGTTTTACAAGTGGGATAAGGGACACTATGTACTTGAGAAAACATTATATCTATTGACCAGGATGAGGAGGGATAATAACATTTTGAGGTGCTCCACCTCCCCCACAACCCGGCATGAATAAATGGCATAAACAATTCTTGGATGGAAGGATGGATAGATGGAAGGATGGATGCAACGCTCGGCTGATTTCTTTTATATAATCAGTTATTTTTGAAGTGCCTTTAATTTTATTTAGTATCATTATTGTGATTATCATTTTATACAGAGTCCAGTGCAGGCGAGCAGCACTAAAGGGCAAAGTTATTGAAGCCACAGTGCCACCATTCATACTACCCAACTTGGAGCCCCTTATTTCATTCCCCACCCATTCAAGAATCACATTAAGGTTGCAGAGAGCTGCTTTATTGCTTTTAGGTTTTCAATTAGGCTGGATAATTTGTGTCCACCTTCTTTAGATTAGATTTTAAATGAGAAACATGTTGTGCCATTAATTATCACAATTCTTATTTTGTGGACAAAGCCTTTTAAATTGTTAGCTAAGAAGAAGAGAGAGGAGGAGAAAGGGCATGAAAGAGATGGTGAGGGAAGGAGAAAATGCAAATGTGATGAATAGCACAGGGGGCTGCTGGGTAGTGGACAGGCTAAGTGATTAGCTCAGTAATAGTGAGAAGGGCTGTGACAGTGATGGCCTCTCAAAGAATGTACTGTCTTGTCTGCCGATGTGTCTGTCAGAGGAGCTGATACCCTAACGTTGTCCGTGTCATGCTGAGGGGTTTGTGTGTGTGTGTGTGTGTGTGTGCACTGTATCCTGCATGTGTGTTTGGTTCAGACCTGAGGTGATGTTGGTGAGCTGGGATGTTTGCTCCTCTTCACTTCACTCTTAGTCAGCTCTAAAAGTGGGTCAGGCATCTGTGTAGCTTCAGCTGCGGATATGCTTCTGCAGCAAGAGATACTGAGATACACACATGCACGCACGCACGCACACACACGTGCGCACCTATAAAATGTGAGAAAACTGAATTGTGAATTGCCAATTGTGTTGTTTGGCTGTGGAGGTAATTTATCTTTATACAGTAGTTGGCTATACTTTTATGGTGATAAGGTCAATTGTCACTTGATCAATGGTGATAATGGCCTTATGATCAATGATAAGTGCATCCTGCCATTATGCTGTAGCTCTGGGGTTTGATAACTTTCTCAGAAATAACTTCAGTAAATACAAGGCTTTGATACAATTGTCTCAACGCCTTTTAGCAGCTTACTTGGTACTGTGCTTAAATTGTCCATAATCGCAAGCAAATACCAGGAACTAATTACCACACAGTCTGACCATGAGATTTTGGAAAACGAAAGGATCTAAAGCAGCTATAAGTCTTCTCTTGACTGGTTTCTTGACAGGAGTGTGTGGTGGCATTTGTCTTTTATCATCTTTGCTTTTATAATACTCTGTGGGCACAGAGCTATGGGCAGATTGGAGGCCATCGCCAGTCTCAATGAGAGTCAAGATGGAAGGGTCGGGTAGAAGCTGGTTGGTGTGCAACATCAGAGATGAAGCAAAGCAAGTGGGTTGTTTTCCCTCGGTGAGAAAAATAATTAAATTTCATGCTGACATTGCAACATTCCCGCTGCTAAATAAACTGTTTGCTGATGAAAACTTAGAAATTGCTCCATTAACCAAATGTAGATTTACATTATAAACCGAATACAGACTGCTTTATCAATACTTAACCCAGTTAGGTCCTACCAGTAAAGTCATCTGAATTTGAATCTGACAGAGAAACAAACCATGTTCAGTAACTGTCTAAACATATAAGTGTCTGCTGACACACTGTATATACATGCTGAGCATGGAGTTCCTCTAGAGTCCTGGGCTGCTTAACATGTGATAATGACCCCGCTGGCTGAATTTAAATCAGATTACTGCTGTCCCCGGGGACAGACTGCATGTGTCTCTCACATTAAGAAGAAACCAGAAGCTGCTTCCTGCTGCAGCTGCTGGGAAGTAGTGGAGCAGGAGCTTGTAAAAGAGGCAGAGGTCTGTTAGTTGGGAGGTGTTCTTTACCCACCTCTGAGGAAGTGACTCATGCATGTTTTTGTTTGACAGGCAGATGTGATGATGAGCCTCATGAGCCAGATGTGACTAAAAGCGTGTGCACGTGCACGGCAACAACCTCAGAATAACTGGTTTGAAATGTGAACACGGCAGACTCAAGGGCACACTTACTGCAGCCCCACTTTGTTCTGTGTGATTGCAGAGTACATTATAATAAATCTTTTGTGGCATTTCCAGTTATTTTTAATAAAATGATCTTTCTTCAATAAACAAAAAGGCTATTAGAAGTGTTAAAACTCCCCATTTGTTTTAGACTACAAATCACTATTATACTGTATTATTAGCTATTCTAATTTCAGAGGAGCCTCTATTTTAGAAGTGCTGTGGTGCAGCAGTCTCAGAAGAAAACACACCCTCAGGGTTTTTCTCTTTTTCCACATCTCTACAACTCCAGCGCACTGACCTAATTGTAACCTGTTTTCCACCCAGAGCTGTTTGAACACTTCCTCCTTTCGTCTTTTGAAGTCGTTGCAATATAAAGCCATTAACTGATATATTCAGATAAGTAAATATTTCTGCAGAAAGCTAAAATGATATATGTAATGAAGGTCTTAGACTTTAAAGACCTGGTTCACACCTAGAGGTATATGCTATCATCATTTTCATCTTCATCATTTTTCATTCTGTTTGAAGATTTTGAAAAGTGTGCATGTAGTCAGACCTTTCAGAGCAGAGGTTGTGACATGATGTGATGTTGTAGCTGCTGAAACAGTGATCAGTGAATCAGTTTGTGCAGTAAGTGTAGGCTGTAGAATTTAATCAAGAAAATGTATAAAGTAATTGTGACAGCTATTCCTTCAGCAAATGTACACACAATAAAACTGCTGGGTGAATTTAATGACTGTTGCTGGATCGTTGAAAACAGTGGTATTTTATTTAGTATTCGGTGAAGTGGGTCTGTTTTTGTTGTGGTGGGAACACATAAACTAGGTAACCACGACGTTGGGTCCCATACCCATTTTATGGGTAAAATTTCCAACCAATGCTGGATAAACAATGTCCAATATTGGGTACAGAATTCCATTAATAACATTAACCCAACAGGGTAAAAAATGTTGGGTCAGATTTGAGCCAGTATAGGTGATATAGTGACTACCCATTGGGTCACTGAAATCACCCAGATTGGGTAATATTTGACACAGTGGTTTTTAGGGTGTATTTGTCACCTTCAATTTGTTTATCACTTTAGCTTCACAAAGATTCATAAGACTATGTCTCTCTTTTTTCTCTTCTCTACCCTCAAAAATGTATTATGCAACTCAGAATGTTTTCATCACTATTACAATCAAGAGAATTCTGTGTTTACATGGTCATTTACCGGTATATCCCTTATCTGTGTTTGTGGAAAAAAAATCTGCATGAACAAAATTCTGTCATTTCTCAATCACATGTTTTATGTAGATAAATGATTTTAGTATAATCAGACGCCTGAAGCTGAAGTTGATTAAGTTATAAGAAAAATAATTGTATATTTGCAGTGGAGAGGATACCAGCTCTGGGGATAATCAACTCCTCCTGAGCCACTGACACTGAAGAAGACACTGAATGACTGAACAGCTCACACTTCACTTTTTTGTCTCATTATTTTGGTTGTGAGGCCCCTAGAGGCAGAAGTTACAGTGAATTTGACTATTACTTATTTATTTGGTCTAGATATACATGCTTTCAGTAAGAAGGCAGAGGATTAAATCTGGTTGCATACTTTTGGGCATGTAAGAGGGTGACAGGAACAATAAAGCCCTGTCACACCAGTGACACACAGCAGCTTCCATTGGTTACTTTACTGTACAGTAGGTGCAGACTTCACCAGGACCATGTCTCTGTTCCACTCAATAACTACAGGAACTGTACAGCGGGAATGTATTTGGCTATAAGGATAAGAACATGTTTCCCCTGGCAGCCTGGCACAAATAACATGACTACTCTTGACAGCTGAGTCTATATGTCTCATCTGCACTGCTATGTGTGCCCATCACCTATGGCCTTAAAGGGGAAGTATGCAAGTCCAGCCATTTTTTCAATGTTTTGCTTACCCTCCTCCAGGCCATGTGCATTTTGCTTTCAATGAAGCCGGCAAGAAAACAATCCATGGAGAGATGGTGTCATTATTTATCATATATGTGTTACGATGTGTATATTTGCGTAGTCTTATCTGTCATAAACAAGATATTACAGGTAATGGGTGTATTTGTGCCTTGGTGCTACAGAGACGGGAGCTGGGAGTCAGAGCTGATTTGGAGAGCTTTGATCTTGCAAGGTTGGGTTTCGACTAAGAGATGCTACGTGGAAGACAGAAAGCCTCCATTTTCCCCATAACAAGTTACAAGTCATTTATTTAACACTAGAACAGCCAACATTCCATGTATACCTAGAACCGCCAAGAGGTCATTTTGACCTCCATTCATTCTAATGCAAAAATGGTAAATGGACTGCATTTATGTTGCCATATATATTATAAACCCAGCCAGACACACAGTTCAAAACACTTTATAGTAATGCTTCACATTCATATACATACACATATTTTACAAAAAATAACAAAAGTGGTTGCTAGGCAACCAATATAGACGACTCTTTATTTTTCTATTTTCGAACAGTGTGTGTATGTAAAAATTTTCAAAATTGTTTCAAATTTTTGAATTCATGTCCATTTCTCATGAGAGCAAGGGATTGTCATTGTTATGTTCAATGTTTATGAGTAATATTAGTTTTTTATCTGTTTGACCTGTTTGAACTGTTTGACAACTTTCTAGTATCTGAACTCGTGTTGTGTTGTGGGATGAGGTCAAAATGACTAACTAACTAAATAACTAACTATAACTAACTAACTGGCAAATTGAGTGACTAAATGGAAATGATTTAGCCCAGATTGCAATGATTGGAAAATCAATTTTATACATTTTTATGTACACACACTATTCGAACAGTAGAAAAATAAAGAGTCATCTATATTGGTTGCCTAGCAACAACTGTTGTTATTTTTGGTAAAGTATGTGTGTGTACTGTATATGAATGTCAAGTATTACCATAAAGTGTTTTGAACTGTGTGTCTGGCTGGGTTTATAATATATATGGCAACATAAATGCAGTCCATTCACCAGTTTTGCATTAGAGTGAATGGAGGTCAAAATGACCTCTTGGCGGTTCTAGGTAAAACCTCTCTTTTCTTCGCTCTCTTTTATATCAGAATCACGAAAACGCATAAGATGATGTAGAACACACTTTTAGGAAAAGTCACCGACTGGGAGACCTAGGGTTTTTACGCAAACAGAGTTACGTGTATTTTAAGAAGCGAGAGAGGTCAAAATGACCTCACGGCGGTTCTAGTGTTAATCACGGTGGCGGCACGGTGGCACAGTGGTTAGCACTGTTGCCTCACAGCAAGAAGGTCCTGGGTTCGAATCCTGGGCCGCCCAGGGCCTTTCTGTGTGGAGTTTGCATGTTCTCCCCGTGTCTGCGTGGGTTTCCTCCGGGTACTCCGGTTTCCCCCACCACCAAAAACATGTTAGCTAATCCTCCAGTCAGCGCCCCTGACCAGAGCACTGGCTTAAATCTGGAGTTGGTCCCCGGGCGCCGCACCGTGGCTGCCCACTGCTCCTCAGGGATGGGTTAAATGCAGAGAAAGAATTTCACCTGTACACCTGTATGTGTGACTAATAAAGTACCTTTACACAATTACTTTCAAGCTGTGTTAATTAAGGTAAAAATGTAAAAATCCTGCATGGTTCTTCTTTAAAGCAACATTGCAGAGTTTTTCAGCCTTAAAATAATGTTACAAACATATGGGAAACACTGTCGTTTATTAATGGGAATAAACGCTGGATGCGCTGGCTGATAAGTTTCATTTTCGCTTCTCAACCAGATGGTGGAAGCACTGAGCAGAAACTCTGCAATGTTGCTTTATGTAAGAGGCAGAGAGGTATCTTGGATTGACCACAAACACACACCAATAAACTGCAGCCTCCCTGCACACCTCCAACTTCAGACACATTAGGCCAATTGAATCTGAGAGACAGTTTAACAGCCCTCTTCCCCCCGTCA
This sequence comes from Decapterus maruadsi, assembly GCA_030347415.2. Taxonomy (NCBI): domain Eukaryota; kingdom Metazoa; phylum Chordata; class Actinopteri; order Carangiformes; family Carangidae; genus Decapterus; species Decapterus maruadsi. The sequence continues at coordinate 9,428,134 of CM064891.1, read as the reverse complement.
AGAGCTCAAGCTATTTAATCCGTGTTTTGCACCTTTTGTAATTCAGCCTCCACTCAAACACCCCAAGATACTTGTAATTACTGACAATAATTGAGTTTGTGTCGATGTGAAACACAGCTTGGGCTGGACGGGGACTGAGAGGAGAGTGCATTTGTTGTGCTCGTTTGGCAGAATGACAGTGATCCAAAGCTGCAAAGACAACAAGCACGGCACCTATTTAAATGTTTGGTAAAATGAAATTAAATGTGACACAACAAGAGGTAAAAGGGGGAGTGGACCCCACAGACTCATCTGGTTCAGTTATAATTAACTCATGCGTAACTGAGGAACTATTGCAGGATTTGTGATGAGGAGTTTCACCTGGGAAAGTTTCACCAGGAAGACTCTGTATTTGCATGCGGGATATTTGTCAGCCAAAAATAGCTTGTAGGAGAATTACTGTAAAATACATCCGTTTTAATTTCCTAAAGCAACAGAAGCTTAGAGATTAAGTAGTATCTGATCAAATGATTGTTGGTCTGACTCCCCAGGATCACAATCTGGGAACTGGAGAAAAGTTTTCTCCGTAAGCCTCCAACTGCTCGGGTGAAAGCTGCAAACTACAAAACAGTGACTTTACCCAGAAGCTCCCTGGTGCAACTGAAAATGTAATATCAAGTGAGAAGAAAAAAAAAGAAAAAGAAAAAAAAAAGCAGAACACTGTGCCCAGCAGACCAAGCTCTTCTAAATACAGATTTGAAAAAAAAAACACACACAGCAGCTTTGAGCAGCTGTATCTGGACTTGTCATTGTTTACAGGTACATTTACAGTATGTTTGAGAATCACTGCTCCGCTGCAACACCGTCTCTTGGATCGCTGCCTGGATCACAAGCCAGATGAGAGTTGTCAGCGGACGGGGGGGTTGAGCGGGGAGCGTGCACGATGTAGTGAAGTCTGAAGGGAACGCAGGTAGTAGCTTTGGCTGACCACTGTGCCGGTTCTGGTGTCCTCTGGAGTCATCCAGCTGTGCAAATGAGCGCCAGAGCAAGACCGCCAACAACCAGGCCAAATCACACACACACACACATACACACATAACCAAGGCTATGTCCTTCAACCTGTTGTGGTCACCATGTTTATTTTCTGGCTTTGTCACGGCCAGTTTCTTCAGCCGTGCGACTGCTTGATGTTGTGTTGCGAACAGCGTCCTCCGGAGCGGCGTGTTTGGCCTCGACCAGCTGGAGACTCAGGTTCACAAATCTCAGCTTAGTTTCCTCGGACCTCTCTGGGCTCTGTCGACACCAGAAACAAATCAATGAATTAAACTTGGAAGTGCTCTCTCAGTAGGAGCAGATTCCATGCTCTGGCTAAGGCATACATTTGTGAGCTTTTGTACCCATATGGTCCCACAACCGCACCTCCCCTTACAAAGCCACAAGTGATACCCCAGTTGTATCATTGTGTGCTTGGAGTATGGGACACAAAATCTTGGGACAGACTTTCTGCAGAAATCAGACAAAACCCTTGCGTTTACTTCTTGCATGTCAGGTTTTTAATTTATTGGCTTGATTGTTGCTACCAAATTTAATAGTCTAACTGCTTTTAATTGTCCAAATTGTTTGCTATTCAGTAAATTCTCAAATAGAAGCCCAGGCTTTCATTTGCTTCAACTGTCAAACTGAACTGACAATAATAGAAGGAAAGAGCCGGATCCAGAGCATGCATTCATTTAGAAGTTTAGATATGTGTTATTTAATGAGGAGAGAGAACGGCATGAAGGGCTGTGTCTGCACCCAAGGGATGTGCGTGAATGTGGTGACGTAGGGATGAGGACCAATAGATCCATGACGAGGGCGGGGACTGCTAACTCATGGTGCGTTCAAGGTAACCCGTAACTCATGTTTTTCCGACCTGTGAAGTCATACCAGTTCGATTTGGTACGAGTTCATGGGTCGGAAGTTATGAGTAGCCGTTATGCACTTTCACAGGCAACAGGTCAGAAAAACACGAGTTACGGGTTGCCTGGAATGCTACAAAGTCGTAAATCGTAACGTAACGTTTCAAAAGCCTCCCTGGAACGCAGCATTAGTCAAAACGACCAGATCGCTTACTTCTGCTTTAAGGCTGAAGTCAAACTGTATCCTCTGTTGGTAGTGTAGCAATAGACAGAAAAAAAGAACATGATTTATGTCCTCTAACAAATATTTATGGCAATGCCAAATTCTAAAACAGACTGACAAAAATATTAATTAAATCAGACATTACAGTAGTCATTATTATCAAATAATTTATAATGTCAAGGTTACAATACTGAAAGATAGTGGTACATTTCAATGTGATTGCTGTCAAGTATACTGTATGTATACTATGTAAGATGCTTACTTCCCTAGAAGGATATAGCTTCTACAGATAACAGTATGATATTGCTTAGATTTTCACTGCAACCTGCCCCCATCCTTCCAGCAGCACACCCTCTTTCAGCTGACGCACCTTTGAGATCCCAGTGTGTGATCCTTAAGGGCCAAGAAGTCTTTGGGCCTGTCATATTTAGTCCATATCCCACAGGGCCTGATATTTTTTGCCATGTGCTTCCTCAATGTGAGGTATTAATCCTCATTAGGCTGTAGTGAGGCTCTCATTGACTGCTCTGAGGTCTTTCAACCTGGGGGATGCCTTCTGTTTTCAGAGTGGTGAGGAGCGGCCCAGTTCTGTCCAGGGAGAGCCGCCACCCCAAGGAGACGAGGGGAGGAGCAGATGAAACTGGAAACATGCTGTTCCCACTGAACATGTCTGATCTGTGCCACTGCACTCTTTATCTTCACTCTGTCTCTACCTCCACACTACACTTTTATTTGAGCCTTATTCATTTGACAAGAAGGGACCAAAATATAATATACTTAAAGAGGAGCTATGCAAGATATTTAGCCAAACTGAACAGCATCTGTACCCTAATGAATAAGCTTTGGAGTGATTGTAATGATTAAATAAATTACTTCACGGGGGGGAGAATGGAGAATGGAACCTTCCACCTACAGTAGTGTCTTTTGGCCAAAAAAAACAACCTTGCAAGATCAGCACCTCCAACCTGGTGTCCCCGCTCTCATCTTGGCGGCACCACAACACAAACGCACCCCGTAACGTGTAACCTCTTGTTTATGTGTGATAAATAACTTTATCCACCGCCCCATGGATTGCTTTCTCACTGGCTTTGTCAAAAAAAAGTACATTGCCAGGAAGTGGTTTAGCAAATCAGCAGAAAAGCGACCAGACTTTCATAGTTGCCCTTTAAAGTGATAGTTCACCCAAAATTGAAACTCATTTTCTACTCACCCTCATGTCAACTAAGGGTTGGGAGAAATTTTAGAGTCCTTCGTGCCTTTTTGGAGTTCCAGTGGGGCTCAGCGCAGCACTGCATTGCCATATGACAGTCACGAACGGGGCTCACTTTTCTTCTTCCAAAAAGACACACCAAAAAACATCCAAATACCTCCATACTGCTTGTCTGTATTTCCCTCTTTTATTGGAGCCCCAACATGAGAAATTGTTCCAAAAAAAAAAAAAAAAGTCTATATTTTAAGCTTGTTTGTAGCGGAAGCTCCCAGTGTCTCAGTTCAGTGACACCGGCAGAGCCGTGAACTGAAACACTGGGAGCTTCCGCTACAAACAAGTTGGAAACTTAGCCTCCTGTGAATCTTATGAATGGGAAGAAAGGCAGACAATTGTTCGGGACTGTTTTTTCTTAGTTATTGAAGTATAACTGGCTGATGGCCAGGGGACATGATTATTGGATAGACAATTTTGAGGAATTACAAAAATTTTGTCCCAAGGATATGCCTAAATGTAACAACTATTTTATCTGATCATAAAACAATGGAAAATAACAATAATAAATCACAATGATAAATTACTGACATAAACCAATATCATTGAAACACCAACCATCAATGGCCAAGATAATTCAGCTTTATTGTGTTGCTGCTTTGCTTAGATCACATACACTGACTTGGAAACAATAAAGTAAGGGGGGAAAGAAAGAGTAAATACAGTATACTGTAATCTGCTGAGGGAAAAAAATATTTGTATATACATGTGTGTCGCCATGTACAGTACATGTATGCAAAAAATAAATAAAAAGAGAGAAAAGAGCTTCTAAAAGATTAATATTGATTGCCTAAAACCAATTGTTTGTCCTTTCTTCACATGCTGTATTGTGTCTTATTCAAGAGACAGCCAAAATATGCCTGTGTTCATGATGTCCACATAATGTGAATAGTGGATAGAGCAATGAAAGTAAAACATGTCCAAAATACAACGACCAACTTTAGTATAAGAGACAGGGAGTTAAAGAGAGAAGGCTATAAGTGAACATGTTGCTAATTTACCTGAGCTCAGAAGCATAACACAAGGGTCCACTAAGAAGCGTGTGTATACTATTAATACAATGCAGTTGTTTAAAATAAGTCTGTGATAATGGCAGGAGCTTGCCTCATTATTCTGCTGGGAATTCTTGCCTCATTACTGTTAACATGCAATGTGATAGAAAAGCAAATAAGCAGATAGAAAAGGGATTTTTTTTGTTTTCGTTCTTCTTAATTGGAATATGAGTGCCATCACAGACCACCCTGCCTGCATTCATGCTGAAGTCAAAGTAAATGAAAGGTGACACCAGTGTATAATGAGTTAGAGGTGATGAGTAATAAATAACTGCCACAGTGTCCAATCTCCCAAACAAGGTTATATGGTGGCATTATGAGAGAGGTGGTGGTTGGGCTTTATTTCAAGCCAGCGCATGACTGATATGCATGGCTTACTTTTGTAATTGTCTTGGTGCATTGGACCCAAAGACGGACATAGCAATCTTTTCAGCCTAGTAATGTAGTATGTGCTAAAATGGCTTCAGAAGTGAATTATCACTCCGCTCTCTGGTGCCGGGATTCAACCGCCCCCAGAGCCTGAATCATAGTCACTCCACCTCTGATGCATCAGCGAAGACACTAAATAGCACAGACTTCCCATACATTTGCAGTATGTAGGGTAGCGGGGGGGCAGGGCGCCCTACTGAGTGGACTGACCGTCCTGCAAGCGGAAGGTCGCGTTGACCGCCCAGGGGAGATGTTCACAGGCACATGTGTCTCACGGGGACTTGCTGGACGAACAAATTCCTAATTATGTGCAGCATAATGGCATTGAAGTCTCGAAAGGCGGGAATGGGTGTCATCGCTAATATGGTGGTTCTTCATCTGTACACAGGAACTTTACTGAGCCATTTTAAATGCTTCAAATGTACTTGGTATTAGAAAAGCACATACTGAAGGTGTTTGAATGCATTCTGAATGGCAGGCACATTATGTTGTTTTGACTCGTGAACAGTTAGCGCTCACCATGCCAACCTTTCACTCTGTCTTAATTTTGATCTTGACCACATGTCTTTTTAATGACTGACTCTCGCACTTAGGATGCGTCACACTGACAAAAGCTGTGATCCAACAGACAGATGTAATCTCACTTACGAAAGTGAGTCACTGACATATCAAATTGTCACATATGAAAAATTGACCTCAAAATGAAGCTAAAAGCCTTTTGTCAAAGCCTCCTATGGTTGACTCCATCACATCTACTAAAACTCAGCTGTAATGGGCTCAGGTTAAGGAGGCAGAAGCAGTTACTGTACACAGTATGTGAAGAATGGAAAAAAAGAAGAGCGACCTTGGGCACCTTCACACATCCAGTTAACCTTTGTCTGAGGCGCCATCAGACTCACTCAGCTCACTCAAATACATTCCTTTCATCGCTTCCAGACCTCCCTGTCTGTTTACCTCTACTGCTTGTTTTTGTATTCTGTCTGTACAATTTGTATCTCACAGTTTCTACTCCTGCTTACACAGTTTGGTGGAAACATTTGGTCTGACATTTGTTAGGCAGCTTTATGCATTTGATGCACACATTTCAGCTGTGGAGAGTGTGATATGGGGTTATGGGAGAGCCATGGTTTTGATTTCATCTCGTATTATATTTCCATTAAATAAGATGGCTCATCACCACAGTATCTTAAAGTTTTGAAATACTTACGTATTTCCTGTCATAATAAAACACAAGGTCAGTGTCGACAACTTTGTCTACAATGGAGACGAAACGTCAGTTTAACATTACATAATATTAAAGTAAAAAAAGAAAAAGCTAGTGTCTAAAATGTGTCAGTGGAGAGGACCTATAAGTAAACGGTAAAGACTAGTTAGTTGCAATCAATTGAGCATTAATCATACTATGTCTGTAGAACAATGTCTTATGCTATATTGTAGTCATTTTAATGAATGAAGATAAAAACTTCATTTGAATTTGCAAAACAAACAAACACTATTAAAATTGTAATGAGAAATATGTCATGATCTGGTCAAAGTTGTAATCATTTGACACAGTCAGTCATAATCAATAGTAATCAGTTACCATTTAGTTTTAGTGTTCATGAGTTACATGTTCTGTTATTCTCATAAAGAACTGTAATGTGAGATTTGACCATGAACAACTTTGACTCAAAATGCTTGAAACTGTCTGTGAACATGTCAGACTGGGGATTTTTTTGATTACTACTAATCCTGTTATTGGTGCATCTTTTTCTGGCTGTTTTTTTTTTTTTTTCTTTTTTACTTTTAATAGCTGCTTATTGGTTTTTGTGGATTAACATTGAACAGAAGCTAATAGGATTTAGCACAATGCTTCCAGTTTTAGCTCAGTTGAATGTGATTTGGGGGATGTGACCATTATGCCTTAATTGACTAATACTTTCATTGAAGTTAATTTTTCCTGGGTCACTCCTGGTGTGCTGTCGTTGTTCTGCACTCTGGAATCTTAATACTGTGTACAGCCATTTTGTTGATTAGGTGACTTTCTTTTTTCTTTTTTTTAAGGGGGTGGGGGTTGAACACTGGATCTCCCCTCCTTATTACAGTGGGAGGCTGGGATTAGAGTGTGGAGTGATGAACAAGACAAACTCATTAGTACAGTCAGACACTGTTACTGTACCAGCATTGGGTTCAGAGCACTCATTAAAATATAAATATAATAGTATACAGTAAGTTTTCAAAGTGGTAAAGATGTTTGGAGCTAACTGGGTCACTGTATGTATAGAACAAGCAAAAATATATTATTGTAAAAAAAAAAGGAAACAAAAGTATGTGAAAAATACATATTAGCTTGCTGCAACACATACAAGGAGAAATAAGTTCAATATCATATTTTTCCACCCAATCACATGGATCACATTGTTTTTGCATTGTTTATTTATTTTTGCTTTACTGTATATCATTTGTGCTTCCGGTTTCGTAAAGTCTGTGACATTCTTTAATACGTTTTTGTTAAAATAAGGTCTGTGGTCAAGACATTTTCACATTTCATTCTACATCAGTCATAATTTATCTAACAAGAGTCTAAATGAAAAGCTTTTGTTGAATAGGTTGTGGAAGAGATAGCCCAACATTTACAATTTTTTATTTACAATTACTGTACCTCAACAAACTTCTAACTGGTCTTATTGTTTTGCAGCTATCCAAAAGCAACATTAGAGTTAGGAAAAAAGTAATAAAGTAAATCCAAATATAGGAATCCTTTCTACATTTTTTTTAAAAATTTTATTTTCTTCTGCCAATCCTGAGTGTACTGATTTCAAAGTGCTTGTTGGATTTCCTGACTGATCTGTCACGCACTGACAATTAGCAGCAATTACAGAGCCCTGGTCTAATTAGGCTGTCAGAAAGCATGTATTCAAATGAAGCCACATCCATGGTTTGCCAAATGACAGGCTGCGGTGTGATTTTCCAGTGGTTTGACACGGTGTGTGCAGCGCAGACCACCTGGGAGGCTGCAGTCTGGACTCTGGCTGGGCCTCCTCTGTGTGTGTGTGTGTCACTGTCTGCTGGAGCAGAGGACTCCAAGTGATTAGCTCTGTGACCGATGGAATTATATGTTCAAATGTGCGCTTGAGCCATTGTCACCCGGCCATTACTTGAATAATGCCACCCCTCTGCCCCCACCCACACAGACACAAAACGACACAACACACAAGGTACTCTTAGAAGCTCTGGTTACTTTTGGACAAAGGCAGGTAGGCAAAACATGGTTGAAGATAAGTTTTGGAGTCATTGACTTAAATTTTACTGTAGTTTGAACTTTTAAGTTGTTTATATTTTGTACTAGCTGACAGAAAAGTGAACAGGACAGGGGGCTGCAAGGCAGCCCGTGAGGCCCATGAGTCAGACAGGGAGCATACATCAGTCCGACTGCCCAGAAGTCCGATGGCTCATTTCTCTGACTACCCATTGTTAAAGGGATAGTTCGGGTCTTTTGATATGAATCTATATGGCTTCCCCATCACTAGTTACATGCTGTGACAGCGACTTTTCCCGGACCGCGTCCCGTGAGCGGAGTTCCGGCCCGGTTTCGGTGATGACGAATGTAGTCCGGCTAGTTGGCTGGGGTCACGAAAGTAAAGCGTTTTGCTTCTCAAAACAATATGCGTTCAAAAGAGTGATACATTTGCATCACAAAACCGTTGTCCAGGAAAAAGTCTGACCTCGCAATCGCTTGGCGCTATTTTCTCTCCCTCCATATCGCTGCGCGCTGCCGCCTGTAGACGCCTGTGCACGTTTCCATCAGCTGTTTCACTGATGAATATCTGACTATGACACAAGTGATGAAGCCATCCCTTGTTTTAGCACAGAGCCAAATGGAGACCATTATGAACCTGAATATAGGCTGTGATGCTGAACCTCGTCAGATGGAGTTAAAACAGGCAGACACACACAGAGAGCGGGGACAGGGAATCGACAAGCTGAAGTTAGACCCACAGTTGTAGCTGTGACAGACAGGGTGACCGGGTGATGATCAGTAATGCAGCGCAGTCCGTGATTCAGTCCGACAAATGTACACAGACAATCAGGACGACTTTTTTTTTCTTGCCGTTATACACAGCAGCCATGTCCACTGTGCTCTGGCTCAGCTGACCGCTGTTCAGATGGCGGTTATAGATCTTCACACGTTGAACTATTTTAAACGAAGTGCAGCCAAACACCGACTGAAGAGAGAGCGAGGCTCCTCTGACAGCTGCAGGTTTGCTGCTTCAGCTGGCTGGAGAGTACCGTTCTTTTTTTTTCAGCAGCACCGTCCGGTACTGCAGGTGATGCACGCTGTCTGTCTGTGTATGTTTGTAGGTCTGATCTTCCACCATGAACTGTCATAGTCAGATAAGTTTATGTGAACTATCCGAGCAGTAAACTCAGTGAAACAGCTGATGGAAACGTGCACAGGCGTCTACAGGCGGCAGCGCGCAGCGATATGGAGGGAGAGAAAATAGCGCCAAGCGATTGCGAGGTCAGACTTTTTCCTGGACAACGGTTTTGTGATGCAAATGTATCACTCTTTTGAACGCATATTATTTTGAGAAGCAAAACGCTTTACTTTCGTGACCCCAGCCAACTAGCCGGACTACATTCGTCAGCACCGAAACCGGGCCAGAACTCCGCTCACGGGACGCGGTCCGGGAAAAGTCGCTGTCACAGCATGTAACTAGTGATGGGGAAGCCATATAGATTCATATCAAAAGACCCGAACTATCCCTTTAAGGTTAGGTTTAGGGTAAGGTTAAGGGTTAGGGCTACTTAAGTCGGAGAAATGGGAGGTAGGACTAATGGATGCAAAAATAAAGAAATATATGGTCAGACGTCGTGCGCCCAAGGCAAACACCGTCAGTTATTCGGTTTTCTCTGTTGCATGTAAACTGGGACAAGGACAGAGGTCCAATTAGATGCCAAAATCAAATTTTGAGCATAGCTCGATTAAGCTGTGCATGTGAATGTACTGACTGTATTGCCTGGTACACCCTATGGCCAATCTAGCCCTGCTCTATACAATATGAAATTCTTAACAAACTCTTCCCTCCTTTTCTTACATTAAAGTTGCTCTGTTTAAAAAGTAGCTCACCCATACACAGTAGTAGGCTAATGAACCCAAAATTAAGTAACATCAACACTTGTTTAAGTTTATTGATCCAAACTCATTTGTTTGTGCAGGGGAGGAGCTGTCTCTGGGCAAGACAGAGTCAAGGTCTCCTCCAACAGCAATAGCATTAGCAGAGCCGATGCTAACCAGGGACTTGAGGAGCTGCTCGTCTTCCTTAATCTGATAAAGGGTGGATGTTCTTTGTTCCAGTTCGCCGATTCCCTGGCTGAGACCAAGACAGCTTGCACACTCAGGCAGAGAGGCAAGTGGCAGCAATAACAGGCTGCAATGCAAACTCACCTGCCATGACAATGTGTCTGTCCTGACAGAAGAAAAGGTGTTCAAATGCTCAAGTTTTCCAACTCATTCTAAAATCAAATTCTTCAGTTTATACAGCTACCTTTGAGCCACTGCTGGACGCATTACACCATCGAGCACATCACTACTGGGCAGCCAAGTGCCCCCTTTGTCCTCCACAACCTGACATTAACCCTATGGTGCATGAATTATGTTAGCCTTAGTCAAGATTTTTTTCTCAAGTGTTTTTATCCTTCTTAGGGCATAAAAAAAAGTTTAAAAATTTTTTTTTACAGACATGTCCACTCCAGTGGACTACATGCGCCTAAGCACTCATATAAAACAATATGAATTTAATGTAAAAATTAATCAAAACTTTTATTTATGGTCAATTCAATAACTATAATTTCATTTTATGCTTTGCAAAACATTTCAACACATTTTTACATATTTTTTACCCATTTTAACGTTGTACACAACTTAAAATAGGCGTATAGGCCTGAATAATAGAACAAATGACTCTTACAACTCTATAAGCCAATTCTTTGTTTCAAAACATTCCCAACAAGAAGAACATTATTTGTATTAGTCACCATTTTCTTTAAGGCTGCAAGACTGGTATTACCATGTCATTACACTGTAATTACTATGTTTTCGGCAACAAGAACTGAAATATTAGTCTCTTCATCTCCAAACATGTCTTTAGAAATAATCCTCACCTCAGTAATATGCTCAGTTCATCAAACCTAGGCTTTATGAAAGGTGGCAAAGCATCCAGATCACACTGGCACACAGCATTGCATGAAGATGTATTTGGTCTTGAGTGTGGCCAGGTCAACAGTACACATCTTCCACAGCTCCCTCGTCCTACCTATGCTATCTGGCCCCACAAATTACAGCTAATCTGCACAAAAGTGTATATTTTTAAATAAGTAGCCTATAAATAGAGCAAAGGAATGTATTTTTATATTTATAATATAATTTACAACCAGAACAGTCACAAGATAAGGTAAAGCAATTACAAGATTTGTGTTGTACTTGATGCATGACGTCCACTTCAGTGGACGCATGGTTAATCCTAATTTACTACTTATTTGAAATATTTTTTTCAAAAATAAAAGAATAATAGTATTACTGAGATGTTACTGTATATCAGCATATTTTTTTCATATCTAGGGTCCTTCTGGAAAAGACGGTTTGACAGGATATGCCCGGAGCCGCCCAACTAAGTGGCTGTTGGGCTGCCACCTTGGATCCAGATAAAATTTACTTGCAGTTACAACGACTGACCACTGAATTAACCTCAATGGAGTGATGCAGCAGAGAGCCCTCTATGGGCTGATAGGCAATTCAACCATAGAAACCTTAGCATTTAGGATGGAATGACTTTTAAACAGCTGTCCACTGTAGTGACCATGATGCACCATATAATAATACAATTATATCAATATGACAACAATGAGCCAACATCAGTCTTTTCCTTCATGACTTTGTCCGTCTTTTTTTTTTTTTTTAATCAATCATGATGAATTCTGTCAACAAAAGTAATTTCTGATGTGGGAACACAGTGTCTTAGTGTTCTCACATTAGTAAGTATGTCAGAGGTGAAGGATAAGTGAGCCAACTCATGAATATGTTAATATGTTTGATGTGTTGGGTTAACATGGCAGCAGGCACACATGTAAAGCAGTGGCTTCAAAAAACAACTTTCCATATAACTCAGTTACAGCAGGCAGTATCTGTTGGAGATTGCCTCTAAATTGTATTATCTCTAAAGCCGGGTTTCCACCAAATCAATCCAACATAGGGTTCACATCTTGATAACTTCTGTATTTTGACAATTCAAACTTGGGAGGATTGCATGTCAGTGTGGTATTGACGCTACACACTGTGCCACTGTTGTGAGGTAATTTGTGTAGGCTATGCGCGCAACTTTTTTTCTCCGCCCTTTTAAATCAGGGACTGTCCCCGAAAATCGGAGACCAGTGAGACTGGTAAAAGGACCTGGACCTTAAAATTTGCTAGACCCGTTCTATTGTCCATTGTGTTATGTATTCTCACTGGACAGCAGGTTGGAGATGGAGAACTTCTATGCAGCAACATTTCAGCCTAGACTGGGGAGACTTAGCCAAGGTGACAGGGAATCATCACTGCCTGGTCAAACAGTTGGAAGACACTGTGTTAACACAGTAATATAGGGAGAATGAATGATATGGTTGTGTCCAAACCCTTCTTTACTCATGAAGTAGTACCAGTCATACTGTCTACAAATTGTCTACCTGTCCAATGCTGATGCAAGAGAGGCTTCAGCAAACCCAGATGAATTTGCCAATTTAAATCAGACAAATCTGAAGACTGTTGTGGCAGCATTCAAACTTGCAAAAGGGCTAAATAAAAAAAAGAAAGCAAAAAAGGCAAACAAAACAAAACAAAAAAAACAACAACTTTCCCTGTCTTGGCCATTCAGACCCTTCCTGAAACTTTCCAGACTGATTCAGAGACAGAGAAAGGTCTGGCCAGAGGGGGCTCTCTCAGCCCTGCAGGACTGCCTCAAAAGCATTGATTGGACTGTGTTCAAAGAGGCAACCTCTTGTGATGTGGGGTGGATTCACAGACACTGTGACAGCTTATGTCAGCACATGTATTGATGATGTCACAGTGACTAAAACTATCACCTCAAGGGCAAAGCAGAGGGCGTGACTGGTAGCAGAAGTCAGGACATAGAGGATGAGGAGAATGCAACCATCAAAATGAGATAAAATAACTCAATTAACAGACAACCCACAACCACTTGAAGGTCATGCAGGTCACCATGGAATACACAGCCCCATCCCAGATGTGACAGTGATACCTCCCCTCCAGATGTTCTGCACAGCTTCTGAGTTGACAGATGCGTGCAGGCAACGAGGACCCTCCCTCCACCATATGACCAGGCTGTAGATGTCCTCAACATCTTCCTGGTCCAAGCAGTCATCAACACATTACCATTAGGTGTCTGCCACACGCCATCTTGTACAATCATCATACCACCTAAACCTGTTATTAACTTACTTTGAGAAACTGGTTATACAGCACATTAAATCCACCCTCCCAATCACACGTGCCCCCCTACAGCGCTCTTGCAGCTCCAACTGTATCATTAGGTTTGCTGATGATGACACAGTGTGGCCCTCATCAGCAACAATGATGAAATAGTTAAGAAGGTGGACAGCAGAGTGGTGTAAGACTGTCAACTTTTCTGGAAACAAAGGGGAAGGTTGTTTGATTGAAAGGATACACACTCACTTCACACTGGTGTTAGGTTAGTTAGCTAGTTGATCTCACTAATGCTTCGGATTCAGTCCAAAACACTAGTCTACAAGTCTATGCACTGATCCAATACCACATAATTTATTAATAAACCATATGGTTTAAGATCCAGCCTTTCCAGAAATGTCTCTCAATGTCTCTGCTACCTAGCAAAATTTCAGAAATGTCCTAATATGCATGTATGCACCTTTTCAATGAGTGACATTAGTGAGATGATAATCAGTGCAGGAACTATGAAATTGGATTGAAAATAGATATCATTTGTGTATCTATTGATGGTTTACAAATGGTCTTAACCTGAGCCATGCCACACAACCTTGATACTTTCCATTTCACATCCACACAGGGTTAGTAGTAGTGTTTTTTTCTTCTTCTTCTTCTTCTTTTCCTGTGATTAGTATTGGAATAGGTACAGGAAAAAAATGACTTTGGAACACCTATCTATATTATAGCATCTCTGGGAGTCCAGTGAGGACTTTTCCTGGACCTCATTTGCGGGCAGCACTGTCTGAGCTTAGCAGCGTCTGAAATTCCTGCATCAGCTGATTAAGGTGAGCCTCTCTCCACCTGTTCCCATCTTGTTCTATTGAGGGACCATCAAGGGAGCCTAACCACCTAAACCAATGGGAACTGACAAGATCATCAGTACTGTACTCCAAATATGAGCCACATCAGCCCACAAGAAAAATTACTCACACTTGTACATTTGTATGTTTTAGACTTGATCAGTATGAATTAATTGTTAATTTTGAGATTAACAGGTACAACTAATTAACCAGACCCTGCTATAATACGATTAAGTATCCCATAGCATTTGTATTGGCATTGAAATAGACCATTTATTTACCTAAGGAAATAATAATGTAAATGAACAATTTCTCCACCCCCAGGGCCCTGTGGACCTATTCTATTTCTCATGGCTGTATGGAGCCACTAAACGCCACTTTGGAAATAATTAACAGTCCATCCTTCTTTTGGATTCCTTCTAACTGTATGCACCCCATTCAGGCCTGAGCGTGAGAGAGTTGTCTCAACTTTGTTTGTATGAAATCATTTCAGGGAAATTACTGCTTGGTTTCTTTCATTAGTTTCCACTAGTCTGGCTGCGTCCTCAGGGGTAGAAGCTGGCAGTGAGAGCCCATTCTAGATTCTGTTTGTGCTTTAAAATTGATAAGTGAATCAGAGGAGTATTACATATTAATTATTAATTTGACAGTGTGAGGCAGAAGCAAAAAAAAAGAAAAGAAAAAAATCTCTGGATCAAACTTGTTTAAATGAAGCAGAATGACTTTGTGTACAGCTAAAGGTGCAGCAGCGTAGCTCCTGAATACCAATAAGACCTCAGTAACTCCTTCCTGCACCCATTGTGCTGTCCTGTCTTCTGATGGCCCATTACATCAGTTAGAGATGACAGTAAGCATTGCTGAGGGACTGGTTATTCTCCAGACAGAACCCCACTGTTAGAGGAAAACTACACTCAATTACAACCTGGGTTACACCAATAATCATGACAGTCAACATGTTGATGTTATGACCTATAAGTATTAAGTAATTGTTAATACACCACGAGATGAGTCGCTATCACTATATAAACAAAGTCAGTACTTCCCCAGGTTATATAGAGTTTGAAAAAATCAAACACAAACAAAAGCTAAGTTCAGGGGGAAATGAATCAAATGCATAAAGGTTTGTTGTAAACATCCACCACAGCACATTTTCTAATTCACCTTCATCTTGTTGTACTTGCATGTTTGCGTCTTGTGAACTGTGCAACTGTTAGTGCGGTTTTTAAAAGAGGGTAACTTACTGTAGATCATACAACACAGTTGTGAACAAGGGTTAAATTCATCTGGTGTCATTCCCTACTGACAAAACAAACAAAAAGTGCTGGTAGTGGTTCAGGTCTGCTTTCACACAGATCATTTAGGATGAGCAGATGTTCATAGATTGTCTATCTAATGGATTGCGGGTTTCAATTATAATACTGGTGCTTTCACCTTCAAAATGAAAGACAAATGAAGCAAGAAATAAATAAATATAAATATGAGGGTGTAGAGGTGTAGAATTCCTTATTGAGAAGTTGGTTTGGCAGAGAAGAGAAAAAGCTCAGTGAGTGCCCTTTGTTTCACTGAGCTGCCTACTACCTTCCAATTCTTTGATGTAACTGTAACCCTTAACTCCCTTGAGTCACTTGGCGGATTGGATGATTGCACTCCCCCACTGTAATAATAAAAAAAGCAAAAACATATTGGCCATTTTTACACTTCATACATTTTACATTGTCAGGGACCTCGGTAGCGTGTAGAAGATCCATTGTTGCAGCCTCCATCATCAGGGGTTTGTAAGGTTTTCCAAAAACAGCAAGGAGTGCTAGATGAAGAAGGTGACAGACATACCTGCACTTGTGTCATGGCTGATTGTCTGACAGGATGACGTCACTTGCACACATTGGTAATAAAAGCCTTCCCTCTTTCTTCACAGCCATTAGATTGAGATTTAATAAAAATGTCAGTCTTGCACACCTGGTCACCCTATTGATATGCAATAATATGGATAAGGATTGTATAGCGCAGCGCTGCGTGCAACCCGGACATGCATTCATGTAACATGCAGTACCCTGTGAATGCACCACTGAGACGCCAGTAAACATTGGTTGCACTCTGACCCAACGTGCCCTCGGTGTGCCTATACCTTACATCATTCCTAAAATCTTTGCTATGACAAAGTCAAACAAGGTTAAATCTGCATCAAGCTCATCTGTGGGGATTAGGTAAAAGTATAGGTAGGTGGCATGAAGGGAGATTACGTCCCCATCACTTAATCCTCTCTTCAGAGCATTGTTTAATTTTTGCAACCTGAGAAATATATCCTCGAATGGCCACAACAGCACACATGTTTGAACTGCTGAACAAATCTGAGATGGTGACAGCCATTCATCTAACATCTGCAGTCGGGCTCTGAGGAGCCAAATCCCACAGTCTATTGTGTGGAGGCCATGTTATATCTTATTCCTCTGAGCCACAACACTCCATTCTTGTCCAAAATAACTATTAAACAAATATCAGTGGATGTTTGTGCATTTTTGCAAACCCCCACTTACTTTATTTGACTGAATACCCAATACACAAAATCCTCTATGGATAACCAAGTCTGGATTAATCAGCCTCTGAAAATAGATGCATTGTTACCATCTGCTGCAAACCGGAGTTTTACAGAATCACTCATCCTTTGAAGGAATAAATAAATGAATAATTATTAAAAATAAATAAAGCATACTTGAGAGATGGATCAATACATTGACTGCAATACACGATGCAAATAATGCAAAATACAAACACAGGACATTTTATTGTTCCATTTAACTCTAAAAGGAACATGGGACATATTTGGCACATACTAAAAAAATAAATGCAATTTGATATTGGCCCTTATATAGATCATGATTATGATCTGTTGATGTTTTATTTGTCTGGCTAGAGTCAAATGTCTCAGCAAACACAAGCCTCACAGGCTCCTATTCATAAATTGCTCTCACTGAGCGAGTGCATTTGTGTTTTTACAAATGAACATCATTATCTTGATATTGACAATGTGAATATTGTTAATATCGATCCAGTCCCAGTCAATGGAGAACAAAGAGGGAGACATGAAATGATGTACGGCTCTCGTGTTTTACTGCAGTAACACAAACTGTTGATGCTTTGCAGCCCCAGAAGGCAAACGCATTTCCTTATATCCATAACATTCATTTCTATATATTACATTTACTTTGACAAACAAGTGTCACATAAATACCCTCTTTTAAATGTAGAACTGAGATGTCAAAACTGATCTATTTAAACACACTGAGCTATATCCCTCTATCTCCCTCTCCACCCACTCAAGTGAGGGTGGATCTTCATCTACTTTTGTGTAGACTGAGCAGTTTTCTTTTTGGCAGGAAAATGATCCATCATCCTTGACTCATTCGGAGAGTTTGGGATGCAAGCAGTCAGAGCATATAGTTAGTGCCATGGGAGAGTAGGTGGAGAGAAAGGGAGCAAGGTCGACGGGAGGTTAGGGCTGCAGCTCAAGGAAACTTGCAGCACAGGCAGTGAGACTTTGCTGTACTGCAGAGCAGCATGAGGTGCAAGTGGTTCTGTGGGTTTCTAAGCATTCCTCCAGGGCTGGTATTGCCTGATGCAGCACCAGCTGAGACAGGAGATAGTGATGGTTACACAGTGAAACTGGAGTTCACTAATCCCAGACTCCACTCTTTAATAGTGCATCCAACCCAAGCCCTACCCAAACTCTGGACCCTCTCGACAGACTGCCTTTGAACTTTTTAGTCTCAAATCCAGTTAGTTGGACATTCGTCTCTGCCAATCTGCAGTGTGTTTGTTGTGACATTGTTAACTTGAGGGTATAGCAGCCTAAGTGACAGCTTGCAGATTATCAGATCAGAGAAGAGCTTTGATTGGGCCCAAAGAATTGGGGGTGGGCAGGCATACAGTAGAAAAAGGGTGAGGTCACCAAGTTACCCCATGAGATTTAGAGACAGACAATCTCACACACACATTCACACCTACAGTCACCAGTCAATCTATTGTGTGGGCCAGTAGAACCTGGAGAGAACCCACACAGGGATAGGGAGGACAGGAACCTCATTCAGAAAGGCAAGGCAGGGCAATTTCCCATGGAAACCTTTTTAACAGGGAAAAAATGGATAAACCTCAGGGTGAGCCACAGAGGATCCCTCACCCAAGACGGGCAGACATGCAATAGATGTTGTATACAAGAAAACAGTTTGTAACACACATTATGAAAATGGTTAATGAGAGCCGGCCCCAGGCCAAGGAATTGAACCCAGAACCACTTATTGGCAGTGCTAATCATGCTGCCTTCTGAAATTGTAGTTTGAAACTTTTGTTCTGAGTTGTTTGGATGACAATGATGTTCACATTACAGTACATCCTAATAAGCACAACACAGAGACATGATGTATTCACTGTGTTGAAGTTTCTAACTGGATTTTGTTGTAACGTTATTATGCATCAATCACAGCAGGCCAGTGTGTACTGTTAATACATACAACATTCCCGATTACACAATATCTTACAACCCAGTCCCTATGCCAATTTTTGGTGTCATTGCCAACCCTGGCCATGACTATAACCTGGCTCAGGCCAGTCTCAGGCACAAAATTAAACAGAACAGAGCCCAGGTGTGTAAGAGTCTCAGAGATGTTCTATCATTAGATGTAAACTGAACATTGTGGCTCTAAGAGCAGAAGTGCCTCCTCCTTCTTTTCCTCCTTCTCACATCCATCATTGATATGTGGCTGATTGTGTGTTTCTGAAATGGTACTTCTACATTTGATGAACCAGTGAAAGCTAATTTCAGCATTTAAAATTCAGAAACTAAAGGGTGAACCTGTGAGAAACAGTGCAATGTTTTTTGGCCACTTGTAGACAACTGAAAACATGCTGACCATATTTTCCCTCCCGTTAAGTTGTTAGGGGTGAATGCATTGGCAAACATTTGATTATTTACTCAGCAGAGACAAAGCAACATTAGCATTTATTTTGGAGTTGGATTTGAGCAATGAATATTCACCCTCTATATCAGTTGTTGTCCTTCCACATCATAACTACCTTTACTACACTGCTAGCACATCTAGCAATCAACCTCCCAACCTTGCTCCTCAATATGTCACGTAACTTGTCTTCTGTGATCCAATCACATGGTTTAGCTCTGAGCACAGCAGTTCACCTGCTTTGGAATGCTTCTCCACGTGCTCTATTGTCGATCAGATCTCACTTCCCCACTTTATATTCAAATAGGCATGCATATGTTCATGCTTTTAGCCAGACACACAGTTCCATTGCCAATGTCACCTCCAAATGTGGTCTGAATGGTCAGACCTTAGGCCTTACACGCACGGAAGTGGGGCTTTCACTATATGATATTTGTCTTTTTCGTTCCTAAAAAGTTTTCAGTAAACACCGTAGGCCACTGTTGCTAATATGTGACTTCTATTGGGTGGTCGAGGTGAGAAGATACAGTAGAGAGGTGGGGCTATAACATCATTGTTTCACATAAGTTGTGTATTGGTTGTATTCATGGAAACACATGGGTGGTGTTTTGAGATTTGTTCACTCTGGGACCCGTTCTCAAACAAATAGTATTTTAAGGCTTCCAAACGCCGGTTCCATGTGGATAAATCACAGATACAATAGAATACTTATGTGGATACTCCTAAGCTCGTCTCCATCTGGACAGGCCCTTAAATGTGTCTCAAATGTCTTGCATGTGTGTTCACACCTGAACTTAAACTGTTGTGACAGATGTTAATATCAGAGCTGATGAGGACTGAAGTGCTTTAGACAAGCACAGGAAGTATCTTAAGTATGTTCATCTTTACATTGCTTCACTTCCGACAGATGAAACTCCTGTGAGACACACTATCATGTAACCTTATTCAGTTCAAAGGCTTTGATAAAACACACAAAACAATTCATAGGTAAACTGTGACAACTAGAACTTAGTATGAGCAACACTTGCATCAGATATCACATTTATACAAAAAAAAGATCTACAAAATGAAAATTTGTGATTCAACAATAACATAGAAGAAAAAACAACTGTTATCTCATGGATCAAATCCTTTGTCTGGAGTTCTGTGTCTTTTGTCACAGAATTCCAAACCTGTATTTCACCTGTCATACATGTACGCCATGCTTGCATCATTCCTGTTGGATTCCAGCACCTCCCTGCAGTGCACCTTGATGGAGTTGTGCGCTCTGGAGAATCGACAATAGGGGACCAAGGTGAACTGCATGTGCTGAAGTATTACTCTAGCAGATGTAAAGATCAAAAGGCCACGGGTCTCCGAGGCCCTGGAGAGGAAGTCAACATGTCAGTTTGATTTTCTATGAACACGTCTCTTTTACTGCTCTAAGTAATTTACTGTATATCCAGCAAAGTAGAAATACATCTGAGCCCGGCACGGCTCCAGACACACAGATAAACATACTTGATGGCCTATTTCCGCATGTGTCACTGGTGAGAATTTAGAGCTTGAAACTTGCGACACTTTATTCAAAGGAGGGCATTTTATGCAAAACCCCTTTTTCCCATGTCTTTTTCAACATAAACATGTCATTGGCATGTTAACAGAAGCTGCAATTTGATGAATAGATCGTCATATCATCTCACTCAGTAAAAAGTGTATATAATTCAGCCTCAAAGCTGCACTGTAGTGATATACTGTATAGACAGCAAAGAAAAAAAAATCAGATGCAAGCCGACAGCCCTTATTTCAGTCATGGAACTGTGGTTAAGGCCATGTAGACTGTATTTTAATCCAGGTCTGTGCAGTTTCTCATCTATAGGTGACAGCGTAGGAGCTGGAAGTAAAAAATGCCTTGAAGCTGCCAAACAGAGGATCTCTGAACACATGACACACAGCACTGCATATGGCACAGTGATGCTGTGGTGGCTGATGTAACACCAGGTAATGGTGCAATACTTCTATTTAAAGAAAATTATTAAAGTAAATGGTTGATGCACTGTAAGTTTACCTTGCCAAGGAAAGGATTGAGGATTGCTCACTTAAATGTTTGCAGTTTACGGAACAAAACTCAAGATGTTGCTGAGATCCTTACTGGATTTAAATTACATATATTAGCAATCACAGAAACACATTTAGATGAAACAATTGATAGCTCTTTATTAAAAATAGATGGGTATGATATATATAGGCTGGATAGAGTTGGGAAAAAAGGAGGAGGAGTAGCCATATATTGTCAAAATCAGATACCAGTAATAAAGAGGGAAGATCTAAAATGCACAGAGATTGAGATTATGTGGCTGCAATTCCAACTGCCTTATTTGAAGCCAGTGTTAATTGGCTGTTGTTATAGACCACCCAATGCCACAGCAGCGTATTTAGATCAAATATGTGTAATGTTAGACCGAATATGTGATACCAATCATGAAGTTTTCTTTCTGGGAGATTTAAATATTGATTGGTTCTCAAAGGGTGATAATCTTAGAACGAGGCTGTCGTCTATGGCAGATATTTGCAATTTAGCACAAGTTGTAACAAAACCAACTAGAATAAGCTGCAAGGAGGATGGTGCTAAATCGTCAACTTGTATTGATTTAATATTTACAAATGTTGCTCATCTATGCTCAAAAGCAGTGTCTATTCCAGTAGGCTGCAGTGACCACAACTTAACAGCAATTGGAAGAAAGACCAAAGTTCCAAAAACAGGTCAGAAAATAATTTTTAAAAGAATATTTAAGCATTTTCATGTAGAAAATTACTGCGATGATGTAACAAATATTGATTGGTCAGAAGTCCTACGTGTAGCAGATCCAGACTTAGCCTTGGATTTATTTAATAACTTGCTAATGCCAATTGTTGATAAACATGCTCCTGTAAAAAAACTAACTGTGAGAAATGCTAGAGCGCCTTGGCTGGACCAGGAATTGAGAGAATATATGAAGCAAAGAGATAAAGCAAAGATAGAAGCGATCCAATCAGGAGACGAGTTACAATGGCGCAGGTATCGTGAATTAAGAAATCTAGTAACAAAACTGAATAAAAAGAAAAAACGTAATCATTACCAAGATAGGATTAAAAATGCTAAAGTTGACAGCAGGAAAGTATGGAATGTGCTTAATGAATTAATGGGAAGAGGAGGTCAATCCACACCTGCTTTTCTGGAGGCTGAGGGAAACTTCCTCACAAAGCCATTAGATATAGCAAATTATTTAGGCTCCTTTTTTAACAATAAAATTCATAAATTAAATAATGATATGGAGTATAGATACGAGTTTGATGATTTCTCATGTAGACTCATAAGAGACAGTATAATGGCTGATAAATCGTGCAAATTTAATTTTGAAAAGGTCAGTACTGCGACAGTAGGAAAACTATTAAGAACTGGCAAAGAAACATCCGCAGGTATTGACAACATGGAAATGCAGTTATTGAAGCCAGTAGCAGATTTTATTGCTTTACCAATCTCGCATATTATTAATTTGAGTTTAGAAAAATCTATTTTTCCATCAAACTGGAAGATAGCTAAGATTATTCCTTTACCAAAAAAAAGTAACGAGCCATTTTCTGGTAAAAATAGCAGGCCAATAAGTCTGTTGCCCACATTAAGCAAAATCATGGAAAAAATCATATATGAACAGATACAAATATATTTTTCTAGTAACAACTTGAATACTGTGTTTCAGCATGCATATAAAAAGGGACACTCAACAGCCACAGCATTAACCGAAATGACTGATGATTGGTTAGAAGAAATTGATGATGGAAAAATTGTTGGCTCTGTACTACTGGATTTTACAGCAGCTTTTGACATACTTGATCACAGGTTATTACTGAATAAGCTGAGTTGTTATGGCTTTGAGAAATCAGCCACAAAGCTGATTGAAAGCTATTTAACCAATAGGAAAAATTCTGTATATTTTAATGGTAGTTACTCGAGAATGTTTCATGTGAGCTGTGGAGTGCCACAAGGCAGCTGCCTGGGGCCATTGTTGTTTTCTATATTTACTAATGAGTTACCCTTAATACTTAACAATTCTAACATTGTGATGTACGCCGATGATTCCACAGTTTATACTGCTGCGAGAACACCAATACTATTAAACGAAATTCTAAATGAGGAACTAGAAATGATAAAAGAATGGGTTAACAAAAATAAACTAGTTCTTAATATTGAAAAGACAAAATGTATACTATTAGGTTCAAAAAATGCAATGAAAGAGGTACCAAAACTGAATTTAAAAATAGGAGATAAAGAAATCGAACAGATCACAGAGGTTAAGTTACTGGGGATAACTATAGATAGTAAAATGACTTGGAATAGGCAAATAAACCAGATGGTGGCGAAAATGGGAAAAGGAATGGCTGCTATTAGACATTGCAGAAAATGTGTACCCAGGCACTTAACTAAACAACTAATACAAGCTCTAGTGTTGTCACAAATGGACTATTGTCCTATGATTTGGTCCAACACGTCAGAAGGGAACATACAAAGGCTGCAGGTAGCTCAGAATAAAGCTGCTCGAATCGTTCTTCAATGCCCCTATAGAACAAGGGTAAATGAAATGAATAATCAGTTGGCCTGGTTGAATGTTAAAAGCAGATTGAATTGTTCACTAGCTTGTTTTGTAAAAAGGGTCACTATAATAAAAACCCCAGTAAATTTTTATAATAAGTTAGTGTTTTTTTCTGAAAGTCATAACTATGCTACAAGGCAGTCTTCAGAAGGTCGTTTTCTGTTGCCCCCATGTAGAACAAACGCAAAACAAAAAACTGTTTATTATAGAGCGATGGTTGCATGGAACTCTTTGCCAAGATTTCTGATGCGAGAAGGTAGTGCCGCCACCTTCAAACAGGGACTAAAGATGTATTTGTTTTTACAAGAAGGGGTGACTCTATGACCATCAGAGACGGTTGCATGTTACAAATTACACATGATTTTTGTTTCTTTGTATTACTAAGAATAGTTTGTAATTGAGATGTGAGCTTTTTATGTTTGGTGTTGTTGTTGTCCACTGTATGAATGATGCTGATCTATGTTGAATGTTTTGTAAATTTTGGAATTGAAATGTTTGGATGATGTTTTGACCCCAGGAAGAATAGCTGCTGTCTGTACAGCAGCTAATGGGGATCTAATAAAACAAACAAACAAACAAAGACTCCATTGGTATGCACTTTTGACCTTTTAAATTACAGTATTATTTTCCTCTTAGTTGACTTTGTATATTTTTAATGTAATACTCCCCATACTTTTACCTCTTAATTATTATTTTCCAGAGACAGTGTTGTTTTTTCTCCACATGATTTTTATCTGGCTAGTGAAGAGTCTCTGTTAAAATTAAGCATCTGTTATAAACAATTTTCCATTTTTAATCAAAATAGGTGTTTGAAAAACTCTCTTGACTCGCAGATTTGATATTTTAGGCCTTCAAGACACTGTGCTGGCTGAATGGAAAAATATGATTCCTAATTTGGAACGCGATACAACCTTTTATTTTATGTAGACAAACTGGGTTTGTAGAGATTACAGATCTTAATAAGCCTGCAAATGAAACAAGTTTTGGTCGGCTAATTTGTGATTGGTCTGTTGTTTCTCACCTGGCTACTGATGAATTCAGTCATTTACAGTCACACGGCTTATCATACCAGGCTGGTACAAAAAAATGTTTCAGTCTCTACAGCTAATTGCATCCTTCACACAACAGTAGATGGCATATAATCACATGGAATTTTGTTATTATTTTATTTAAGTGTTAATACTAATTAGTGTGTAACAGGAGGTGTCTGCGCTCACTATTCTTGGATTGCTTGTTAGCCATATAATATATGCCCACCACAGTTATTAAACCAGTATGCATTGATGTTGCAGCTCCACACACACACCACACCTCTCTGCCTATTTTTGAGATTATGAGGCAAAGCCAAGCACTGCCAAGATGGTGACAGTAGCACGACTCTCTCTATGTGCTTGAAAACCACTTTTCAGAAAGCCATGGCTGATGTCATAAGCTATACTTTCATCTTTATTTTCAGTCTATGATATCAGGCTCAGTCAAGAGTTCATGGAGACTGGGGAAGCCAGAATAGTAATTATTAAACCATAACAAGCAAATGCAGGAATAGTTACAGCGAGAATTAAAAATAGAGTAGCAGACATGTGGACCTCAAGCCAGATGGAGGGTTACATGACAGTCACAGCTCACTTTATGTCTAAAAAGTGGCAACTGCATTCGTTCCTGACAGAAACAAAAGTGTTGGGGGTGAAGCCACACAGCTGTCGACATCGCAGAGCGACTCGGTGAAGTGATGGAGGTGTTTGAGATTTGTGCAGAGAACAGGATAGCTGTCTGTCGTAGACAGTGCAGCTAATATTGTGTTGTGCGCTGAACTGCTATCTGACAGCCAGTCCTGGGGTAATGTGCAGCTTGTTCGCAGTGTGGGACACACATTGCAGCTGTGCATGAATGTGGCAATGAAACAAGATCTGATCTGTTGAAACATTGTTGCTGACAGGCGCCTTGTGGGGCATTTCAAGAAGAAGTGTCAAGGTTTACCACAGCTACTGAGAAACAAAACAAAACAAGAAACAGCAGAACAAGGCTGAAAACAAACTCATCCTAGATGTTGCTGCATGCTAAATACTGGGGAACCTACTGGAACAGATGTGGCCCGTTCACAGATGTGTTGTCAGGCCTGGTACTGTACCACCCAACAGGATCTCACACCTGCCCAGGGACAGACATCAGCTCTTCAACTGAGCTACTCTCACTGGCTATAAACGCATCTCTGTCTGCCATGTTCATAAGTAACAAGTTCATAAATATGAAGAGACACCACTTGCTGCTGTGTAGAAGATGACAGCATGAGACTAGAGACCAGCAAGGTCAAGTTGCTGTATGAGACCGATGTCTTAAGAGCGTGTCATACCTAGATAAAGAAAAGCAGGATGAGGCAAGATTGACAGCTGGATCTGGTTGAGAGTCTTTGTAGCAGAAGCAACACAGAGGATGGCGAAAGAAGACAGGAGACAGAGGGAGTGAAATTAAATCAAGATGTACTTGGACGACTGAACAAACTTGACTGGGGTGCATCCTTTCTCAAGGGCTACCTTCACAGTGAACAAAACACAGAGCTCAGTTCACCACAACAACAACACAGACACACTTGTGTTCCTTTCTCATTTGTTTTATAAAGTTATTGTTGATTTAAAGGGATAGTTCAACATTTTGGCAAAGTGGCCGATTGCCATGTCTTACGCGCTTGCTCAGAGCTACGCTATGGATGCTTGTGGGATTTCTTGGTTTCCCTCATCAAACTCATCAAAGACACAACTCCAAAACGCTTTTGTGGACAAGTTGTGACCTGCACATTCACCACGCTATGAGATAATAACGGAACATTACAAGACAGAGTTGTTTTTGAGGCAAATACAGAGACTGCTTGCCTAAAAACTGCCCCCCATCGGAACACTCATCAGCAGTATTTCATGAATTTACCTCGAAAACAACTCTGTAGCGTAACGTTAGGGATTTTGGCAATGGGCCAGTTTGCCAAAAATGTTGAACTATCCCTTTAAGAAAGATGTCTAACATGCCTTAATAAGTGCATTGAGTTGCTGTCATGTGACTGGCCTATTAGCAGTTAACAGGTACGACAGTATCTGTATCTGTTAATCTTTCAGAATCTGTATTTGGACTGTGCTGACAGTGGGCACTTATCATTTACGCCTTATCAGCCAAACTAAATTCAGAAGCTGCAGCACTCCAGGAGAAAGTGACTCTTTTACATGGGAATGTTCATTAAAACGTCCATTTAAAAAAAAGAAATCTCAAATCTCAAAGACAGCTGGCATTCAGTGTGTCAGATGAATATTTCATCAACATTTCACATGCTGCTCATCTTATTTTCAGGCTGTATATGTCTGCAGGTGGTGAAAATTATTTAGACAATCCCTCCACTCATGCACTTGAAACTATACTGTTTCTCTCTCCTTGGAATCATTATTACTTCTGCTGCTAGGCAACCCAATTTAATCATCATCACACCCTTTCATCAGGGCAGCGCGGTGAAGAGAGATCTAATTTTGGTAATGGGAAGTTATATACTACATGGACAGTGTGTGTGTAGGCTCAAGGGCAGAGGCCGTCACTTATAGATTTACTTCTCTGATACCGTTCTATTTGTCATCCAGTGTTGCACTTAGTCAGGCAGTTTGGTAAATTGGTGTCATCATGAGGAAGGGCCAGTGGGTCTTTCATCACTTGCTGTAGCACATCTGTCTGAGAAAGACACCGTATCTGTAGAGTGAGAGATGAGCTTCACCCGGAGTCAATGACTGCACATTATAGGTCTCACATATGACACTTTTCTTGTGTTTTATTAAAAGTGTTGGTCTATAAGAAGTTACATTTATGGTTTTAGGAATGAAACATCTCAGTGTAGTTTTACATTTCCCCTCAGTCTTCTCCCTAATAACAGTAGGTCTGAGCCTCTCTCTTATGTGTGATCAAATGAAAATGTACAAGATTTAAACATTATTGCTGACTATTAAACATCCAATATTGTGTAAAGTGAGACTTTCATTTATTTCTTTTACTATAAATCAGGTCTAGGCTTAATATTCATTCTGTGAAAGTATAAAAGCGTCAGTCTTCAGAGAAATACACACAGCCTGTACGCAAAAACTGAGCCTGAAAACCAGCTGTCAGGACCTCTGTAACAATGTGATGTCACAACTCAACCCCTCAGACAGGCCTAAAGCCGCCGCCCACCTGGACCCACAACCTAACCACCTAATCTGATATATTTTCTACACTGACCCGCATAGAACCTACAATTTGGAACTCTTTGGTCCAGAAGTTGACAAGTATTTATTTATTTACTTATTTATTTTAGTGTATTTTGTACATTCAGCCTGGAAAAAAACAAACACAGGATTATATGACGTACCAAACAAGATGAATGTGAATCTGGCTATTTTGGGAGCACATAACCTCAACATATTTGCTTTGTTTGACAGTGAACAACAAGTAAGTTCTTCGCCACGACTTTCAAGTTGTGCTGTGGAAGTCGTAGCTGAGTTTGCTGCTCCTGCAGGGTTTGTTCTGGCTCAGGTTGTCTGGCCCTGCTGTTCTACTTGTGACTGCCAAACACAGATTGTGACCGAGACAATTCAACCATGGCCAGCCGTATTGCCTTACAGCCTCTTTACAGGCTTCACCCCGTGATGTCAGACATTAATCTCCCCTGTCATATTGATTCCAACTTCATGCAATGGAAGACTTCGTGGCAGATCAGCCTCTTTTCTCATTAACTTCACATAAATAAATATCTCATCCAGAAATTGAATGTAGGTCTCCCTATATCAAAAGTGTAAGTGTCATCTACAGGATATACTGCATGTAACTTACTTATATATAGATAGATAGATTTAGTAATTTAGTAATTTAGTACGGACTCTAGGTCCAGTCCATACTCTTATATATAGTCACCAACTTTAAATAATCATTCCTGAAAACACAAGCTCTTCTGAGTGTTTCGACATAAAATGATGAGGTGAGTTGAGTTGACTTCCCAGCATGCATTGTTTGGGAGTTCTCCAAAGACCCTAAATTTTTCAGTTTGACAGAAATAGACATGATGGAAACTTTGCTACTTGTCAAATGAAATCATGGTTGTTTCTTTTCATAACAATGAGGGTTAGTAACAATCACAACTCATGCACCTAAAAAAAATACTGGCAGCAGCCAAACCTTGTGTTTTTTCTATTCTTTCTTTTTTTGTACTAATTATGTTACTGAGCTACAGTGAAAAAGTTAAATTAGCTTTAATGACTGACAGTGTAATTACACTTGACCGCATATCAACACCATCTTATCATAACATTTTCCTTATTTTCCTCATCAAGATGATTGGTCAATATTAATAATAATAATCCTATGTATAATAATGATTATAATCACAATAATAATATGAATGATGATAATGATACATTAAGTACTTGACATTAAACAAATGATGGCATCTGTCTTCCCATACAGCATGCACATATCAATTGCCAAGTGACATTTAGTGAAACTCCATACTTTGTGATGTTACTTGTTATTTAAAATCACTTTAGTTACAAAGCCTCATTGTCTTTCAGCTCAGTGTTTTGAATGTATCCAGCAACTTTCCTGTGTTGGCTGAGAAAGATAGCATTCCTATACTGTAGGCTATATCAGATAATCAAAATAAGCACAGTCCAGTGCTCTAAAACATGCTAATGCTAAACTACTTCCTGCGTGGTGTGTAAAAATGAAATAGCTTGCTTTTCAATTTTGAAGGCCTTGTAATGTCGCTGTGTGATTAATAATTTGTTGTGGAGCTCTGCCTCCAAGCGGCTGCAATAGAAATAAAAACATAAATAAAGAGAAATACGGTCTAATCCTCATCTTACGCAACTTTATTTGAGCTGATATGTGCACAGATCACAAAAAGAACATATTTATATGAAAGAAAAAGAGAAAAAGAAGAAAACAGTCATAATGAGACTGAGAGGAGATCAAGGCTCAAAGCCTATTTAAATGAGGCCATGAGGACAAGTGAGGTACTCAAGAGTAGCTTGCTATTTACCTAGCAAACGTGCTGGAGAGCAGTGTTTACAGTAATAAACTGATTGACACCGGTGCACAGCAGCTGTTTGGTCAAACATGAGAACAATCAATAAGGGCTCTTTGTTTTGCTTGGCAAACTGGATCCCACGGTGGCCCTGTAAAATTCGGTACAATATTTGACGTGCTAATATTGTTTTGAGTGATCGTCACAAGGAGCACATAAGTGGGTAAACAAATATGAATTATGTGTACGGTATAAACACTTTGGAGAGCTCTCCGGAGATTCCACTGACACTTTATGCATGTACATGCTGCTGCTTGGCTTCGGTCTCTGCAGTCACACTTCACATTCACCTCTGAGTGTCGGCTCTGAAGCATTTTTAAACAAAAGCTGGACATGTGACGAACTGTGATGTCCTTTGAACTTGTGTGTGTGTGTGAGAGAGAGAGAGTATACTCACAGCACTGCTGACTTCTTGAATCATTTATTATCCAAACCATTGCACAATTTGATTTATTTTCAGTGCATTTTATTTTGATATGGTTCTTTGGGAACGCAAAGTAAATTTAGTAGTAACTCATTCTGAGAGTTACAATGAGTGCTACACAGTTCAGCCAAGCCCGTTATGTGAAAGGCCAGTACCAAAATAGTTTTGGCAGCAGGAGTCCATATGTGGTGGTAATACATTTGATTCCAAGGCCAATACAGAATAAATGAGTAAATGAATTGTGTTTAAAGCTTCTCTAGTCTCACTGACCACTGAAAGTGCTTTGTAGTACAAATCACATTCCCCCAAACATTCATACGGACATTACTTGTGAGGGTCCTTCCCCAGAATTTTTTTTCCAAGTGCATTTGCGACAACTATGAATATTTGCTCATTTGAACATATAGTTTTAAGAATGGAATAAGGAATAGTCTGCCAAACTCCGCCACCAGCTACAGTAGCTACCTGCTGCAATTAAGCAAAAAAGATGACTGAGATATAAATACACAGCATATAAAGTGGAGACGGAAACTTAGTTCTGTATAAATTGCTTTGCTAATGTACGCACACTTACACATCATTGTTGCATGAATTTCCGGTTCAGTGTCTTGCCCAAGGACACTTCATCATTCACATAAGATTTGAACACCTGACCTTAAAGTTGGTTTTATTTTATTCTAGTCAACCTGGAGGAGACCTGTATGGGAAAGTGTAACAATTCCACAAAAAAAGAAAAAAAAAGATTTAAGTGTAACAATTCCACACAAAAAATAGAAAAAAAAAAAAAATTCTTGCAGTGTCTTGTTAAGATACATGCCAGACTAGAATATAGCTTAGTTTCCAGTGCAGTTGTGTGTAAAATGGGAACAATAGAGAAGTCAAAAAAACACAACAGTTTCCACTGTCATGTGAATAAAGCTGGATTTACACCTTCAGCAAAAGCCGTTTCAACGAATGTGACAATATATCTGATTGTGACAGCTGGAACTGGCTCCCTGGGGCCTGAAATGGCAGGCGCCATGACTTGATAAAGAAAAATTGTGTTTCCATTTCAGTTTTGTGAAATATAATTTTGTTGTATTGTCTGAAAAACCACCTCAGGTGTGCATACAAATTGTTGTGCCACATTTGCGTTTTTTATGAAATTTGCATGATTCCAATCATTGATTTTTACAGGATGCGCATACAAATGTAGGGAACATGTTGTCACGACACAATAGATTTTTTTTTCTTTTTTTTTTTGTTTACAGTAAGCTTTTGTTTTTATCAAATCACTAAAAATGGTGACCTGGTCTTTGAGGAAAGGTCTTGACAAATTAACACCAAGTACAAGAACTAACCTCCTGGGAACACGAACATCCAGGTCACATTCTGTTGCATTCTTGCCAGTAGCTGACATGATGTGTTGCTCTGAGCCAAAATAGTTACACAGTGGGACAAGGGGACTGACAGACATAGTTATAGTCAGGTCAAATGTGAAAAGCTCAAAGCAAACTAAACTACATTTCACATATGCTTTTCATATTGTTCTGTTTAGGGTGGATAAATCATTACATGAGAGGCCAGTATTGGCTATTGTGTATATAGCCTAGTTGGGAATGGACTGCAGTAGAGTCAAGAGTTACCAGAGGACCAGTGAACACATCAAACCCTGGCCAGGTGTCCGTGTGGATATCATATTGATGAAAGCTAAAGCATACTCATTCATGTAGAACTAATGGACAGGTGGGGCTGAAAGCAGGAATCTCTCCACGCCACCCCCTCCCCCCAAGAAAAACAGCATACACAGAGACACATCGACACATATAGACATAAAACCTCAGAAAAATATCATAGAGTAAGTGGTGAGGTAGTAATCAGAGAACACTTGAGCAACTTAATCAGCATCGCTTGTCTGATGAGGAAGAATACTGCTGGTTTTTGTGGGCAGGAGCCTTCATTAATCATCCTCAAACCAAACAGCACTCCATGACAGCTTGAGTTAAGGACCCACTTTTCCATTGCAGTCTGTGTGGAGCAGAACTGAAGGGAATTTCTTTTTTTGGGAGGGGGTGGTGGAAGAAAGCAAATCATGCTCTTTACCAATCAGTCCAATCAGCCTTGGTCAGTTTCAGTTGTCCAGAGGTTTAATGTTTCAAATGAACACCAGACATCTGCATCATGTGGTGGTTTGATTGTTTTATCCACATTCACATGCTACGTTTAAATGAACAGGAGGCGAAACACGCACTGCGGCGAGATATCTCTACCTGTCAGGCCAAACTCTCCAGGTTCTCTCATTTATTTACCTGTTTTTTCATGTGAATGCAATGTCAAAACAAATTATATCCTCTATGACATGACATGGCCTCAGGAGAGCAAACACATACTCAGACGACTGCGCAGGTGGAAGTTTTGGCAGTTCATCCATGACCCAGCAGTCTAAAGAGTGTTACATTTCCAGGGCACGTACGAGCGAGGAGATGCAATAATCTGATTCATCCAGGGAGATGGACATAATTAATATCACAGTGTTGTTTAATTAAAACCTGAGCATGAGTAAAGGCAAAGCTGATGATTATTGTTTGCAAATGATCTCTCATCTCATTTTCTGCGTAGCCCAGCTCTGAGATTGATTGTTGTTGTTTGGGTCTTTTTTTTTTTCTTTCTTCTTTTACTCTTTAGATTTTGCACCTGAGAAATACATCCTGTCAGTTACTTCCTCATTTATGTTTTTTTTATTATTATTTTAGTCATTTAGTTGACGTATTGTACATACTCATGAACCATTCAACTGGATGGTAGCTCTGAAGCTCTCTGCTGTGGTCCTGTGTGCCACGAAGGAAGATTCCAGTTGGTAAGGTTTGAAACAAATATCTTGGTGAGACAGTAACTTCAGTGTGAATGGGTTTTAATAAGCCTTTAGTGCACATACAGTACTAAGGCTCATAAGGCCTGAGTGCTGACACATCTTAGCAGCCTGGGATACATAAACAAGTTGTAGAGGGTCTCTGTGTGGTGATGCAAATGAAATGACCTTAAACTGCAGGTCAAAGTTTCTAAAAGGTCTTAAATTATAAATTTAATAAGAGAGGAAGCCCTAGAGGTACATTAAGTTTATTACTTTGTATTTTCCTTGATTAATTTCCTTTTTAAATCAAACATGAAAAAAACAACAAAAAAAACAAACAAATGAACAACAAAATCTTTAGTGACTTTTTTTTCTGTTGTTTTTTTTAATTATTATTATTTTTGCAATACTCAATAGAACTATAAGTATTCAATCTTTTTTCAATGAATATGTATGAAGCATTACTGTCATCTTTGTTTTGGCTAGAAATATATTTTCATTGTCTAGTCTTTTTCCCAGCAAGGCTTCAGGATGTCTGATGAGACTGTAAAGAGCAACAAAGCCCATCTGTATGGGTATTTATTCCAGTTTTACTGGAGCAAGATGGATCAGTTAAGATAAACTTTGGTCCTGATATGTAATATTTTGGATCCAGTCATTTTTTCACCGACGTCTGACTGACTGGTCCTTGATCCGTCAACAATAATAGATTTGTGATGCGTCCCCTGGTGATGTTCTGGCAGGCCTCACCTGTACAACTGACCTTCTACCTTTGGTCTGATAAGGTCAACAACAACGATCTATCTGCGTGCTAACTCTGTTCAAGATTATTGTCTAGTGTCCACAAATTGTCAGAATATGTCAATGAATACATAAAAAATTGATTTTGTTATTATTTAGCATCCCAGCATAACTACTGTAGCTAGGAAACAGCTAGCTCAAGTTATTGGGCATAAAAAGCTATTGAAATACCCTCATTGAAAAAGTCTTTAAAATTATATACACTAGATTTTTCTTTCTGTGCCACTCGATAAGTACATCTGGAGTCCCAGGGAGGTTGTTCTGCCTCCTATGACTCCTTTTTACATACAATTGTTTCATCTCCAAAGTGTGTCAAAGAAAAAACGAACAAAGTGTCGCCGCACAAATTTTAATGTACCACTTAATAGAAAGTAGCAGGAGAGCAGAGACAAAGTACAGACTGGCCTTGTGGAAACAGCTATCTTGTGTCTTTATATACTTACAATTATGTGAATGTGAAAGTTATCCAATCCATTTGCTTCATTTAGCTCATTCAGTTCAGGGGTGAGATATAAAATGAAAAATCTTGACAGCTGACTTTCAGATACTCCCATGCTGGAGCTTTACACTGCTGACCTGGCCTGTGATTTTCAGCCTACATATGAAAGGAGGCTGACAATCGGTTCTGATTGATACAAGTCAGTAGTCCTGAAATGCTTGTTTCTCTTCTATAATGGGCTTCAGCTCTTGGTATAATCTTCTTTTATGTGCCACTCTTTGCATGATAGATAGAGTCTGATCTGCCATGTTTACATTATCTGATATAGCATGTACCACTTACATAACATAATTATATATGAGAGCCATGTCCTGCTCTATTGATTGCAGCATGTCCTATGAGGACTAATGGTGAAAATGTTTATCATAATACTGATACTGATTCCCAAAATATCAGAATGTCCATTTATTCAGGCCCTGTGTTAACTTCAAAGACTAACATTCAGCACTGCAATGTACTGTAGTTTGTTTGTTATATACACACATTTTCCAGAAAGATTTTCAATGAGGGTGAAATTTAATTAAAAAACTCATTAAAACTGCACCTGAACTCAGTGCTGAATCTTATAAAGAGACAAGCAGCACAGCCATATTGACCATAACCCTCTCTCTCTGATGCCCAGTAAAAGAGTTTGCCCTCTCATGTCTGTGAAGTCACGTCGGAGGAACCTTCTGTGGCCAAGGTCGAATCATTCAGCTGCTCCTCACAATCCTCACAGGGAGTGAGGTGTCTGCAAGAGATCCTGTCCAATCAGAAAGGCCACAGCTGACATTGAGTTGAGCTATTACTACATCCTCATAGACCCATATAACTCCCATTTGTGGCTGTGGCTGCTTCATATTCATGGCACAGAGCAATCCTCAGCACATAAATAAGGCATTCCCATAAAACACTGCAATAATAACTGACTTCCATTTTGACCAAACCTCAACCCATGTGACCTCTCTGAAGGGCTCAGCTTGTTTGTTAGTGGTTTTCATGCATAAACAGGACTGGAGTTGTGGTGCCAAGCTACCGCCTCCTACAGCTTACATTTTTCATGACACTCATCAACAGGGGTTGGACTGGGACGGTGATTCAGGTTGGGAATTTGACTCAATCCTGGGCCACGCAAAGCAGAAGATTGCTCATTTTGTAGGCTAAACCATATCTGTCGATCTAGCAGCATCCAGACAAGTCATACATCTTTCCACAATGTGCATTTGAGAGAACAATTACCCACATTGCAAAATTCAAAACGTAGGCCTGACCAGCTAGTAGCCTATCTGAATAATGAGTTTTCATGTTATGCTGTGACCATGGGTGAACCCTCAGAAACACCGTTTGAAAGAGAATGAGATACAGAGTTTTTTTTAAAGTTTTTTTTTTTTTTTTTTTACTGCTTCACTGTTATTTGCCTCCACCAACCAGATAATGTGCAGCAAATATGGTCCCAACTTTTCCAACCTGAGTTACTGCAGTGAAATTACTGCAGTGTTAAAATTATGTATGGATTCATCATATTCGTCATATTCATGCCAGTTCCCTCAATTCAAATGTAGCTAATGTTTAACCTTCCTTTGTGGGGTCAGTGTGAGTGTTATCACCAAATCATTCTTGAATCCCAATTAATGTTTGTGCCACATTTAAAGATGTTCCTCCAAGGCTTCACTAATATTGAGTTTATGATTGGAAAACCCAAAGACAGAAGACAGATGTCAGTTGTATCCCTGTCCTCTCAAAAGTCCATTCAGCTGGACGACTCATCTAAAGCAGGTTGATGGTTGCACCCATCAAGCTACCTCCATGTTTGCTCCTGACAGACAACAGTCAGAGGTCTCTCTAATGTTTGCAGCAATTGCTGTGAGGCATTTGAACAAAGAGCTGAAGCTGTAATTTTTCACTATAGAGCTCAGTAATGACCGAGCCAGTCATTACAAATTCATGCTGTGCAGACAAACTCTTCTTTTCAAAGCCACAATTTCTCTTTCTTGAATCCCATGGAGATCAGAAAAGTTTCCAAAGATACAAAATATCCAGAATTTCAGAAACTGTCCCTGATATTTGACAAAAAAGAAAACAAAATATTACAAATTTGGTAATAAAGGCCCATTTTTTAACAGTTATTTACAGGTATAATACATCTTGATGGGAGCACAGTGGTCGACTCTTGGTCACACAGGGACCTCATGCATCTCAATTTGCGATCTTACTACCTGCTTTATATGCAGATAAACATGTTGTTCTAAGCAATTGACAGACAAGTGATCATGCTCCAGGATACAAATGGACCTTGGGTACATTCACACCTGAGCTTGTGATTGGATCACCCGAGACAGATGTTATCAGTGATTATACACCACAGTACTGGAAAGAAAAATCAGAAGCTTTTCTCTGCCTAAGAATATTTAAAGAGGAACAAAACTAGTACAGAGTGTTTAAATGATCTGTGTGATACATGAAGGAAAGATCTTTAGGAGATATGAGTGCTGACAAAGCTAATGTAAAGATGCAAACTGACTCACTGTAGGAGGCCTGGAGTGAGCACAGTATGAGCTTTATAGCATTTCCCTCTGTAAAACATCCAGTTAAAAGCTTTGAAGTCAGTGTCTGTCAGAGCATGTAGGATGGAAGGAAATGCCACGAGGCATCATTTTACGTTTTACATCAACATGACAATACCTTTGACTAGGGTGACATTGATTAAAGCAGTCTCTAGCAGAATATCCTGACGTTGCAGGATGATGAAATGCACTCTCAGCACAGTGAGCCGATCTGTCAGATGTGGGCAATACAGATAGGAAGCTTTATTGAGACGTGTCAATGTGCCTGTCACATTATGTGATATAAACATATGTTTGCGGTTTGAAAGTGAATTTCCTGCACAAATGGAAGGGGATGAAATATCATGCATAATAATTACCTGAAAGTGTAAAAAATCCATATAAGAATCTCTAATGTGTCAGATACAACTTGGTAGAAAGACATTATTTGTAACATACTTTTATTGATGTATTAGCTTTTACACTATTAAAACTGAAAAATCTACTTTGTATAGTCATGATAAAGCCACAACTAAAAGCAATTTTCGATGTCAAAATGCAACTCTTTGTTTACCTAGCCATCCACATGACCTCCCCCTCATAAAGTTACACTGTGCCGCAATACACATCACATTTCTTTCCAAGTTAGCTTCTGACAAACAAGTCATTATTTTTATGGCTCCAAGAGGAGAATAAAGCCACAGGTCTTCTCAGTATATGAACCAACAACTGACAATGTTGATTCTATAATGAGTTTTAATTTGTACTCCACAGCTAAATTGAACTGTTAACAGCTTTACTAACACCGAAGAAAGGTGTTTTGTAATTATGCTATCTTTATTCATATAAGTTCACTCTGAAAGGATGCACTAGATTCAATCAAACTTTGTGCTGTTCTTCTACTTCATCTTCTTGTTATTATTATTGTCATTATTATTATTATTATTGAGTGAGAGAAAGAGAGAGATTAAATTATATATTAGTAGATTGTTGCTTTTACACAAAATACATTTGTTATATTAAAGAATTGTAGTATATGCACAGAGGTATTTTTTAAATGACTTTTTTCACATAATATTTACATTTCATAACCTGAGCCCATCAGTACCTCACACAGTGTGCTAGTGTAGTGGATAAAATAATGTTTGATTCCAGTCTGTGATTAAAAATCAACACGTAAACACAACTTCTTTTGAGACTTCACTGAGAATGTCAAAAACACTTTAAATCAATTTTTGTTGAATAAATTATGGGCTAGGTAAGAACGATATGAGGTGAGTATTTATATTCTTAGTGTATCAGCACTATATAATTCCATGCATCTTGCACAGGATCAGACTTTTAATTCTATACAGCCTGGGGACCATCAGCAGCTGCAGCAGTCCCTCCTTCCCCAGCAACACCTCACCTAAAGCTTGACCCCTACCCCAGCCCCCCGTCACCTGTACATTAGTGATAATCCATTACTCTTAGATGAGTCTGGCAAAGCACTTAAGTGTTACGCATTTCAAAAGCATTACATGACTTTGATGGGCTGGCAGGGGAGATAATGTGGCAACTGCTGCCTTCCCACACTGGCACATGTTTAATACTTTGATAGTCTCATGGCAGATTTTGTTTATTCTTGACAACTGTCAGGTTCCCAAGTTCCTATATTTTAAATGTTTTCTTTTTTTCCTTTTTTAAGTGTTGAGCCATTACAAGTGTCACACTGACCTAGAGTGAGGGTAGTCGGGTGAAAGCCTGACTGGAAAAAGTTTATTTTAACCTCAAAGGTTAAAGTAAGGTAGCGAGACAAAATAAATTTGATGCAAAATGAAAATTTTTATTGTTCGTTTTTGAGACAATACAAAAGAAAGTTAAATGCAGCAGGAAAAAAAATTACAATGGCCTTAGGTCTGCACAGTACCACAGCCCTTCTCTAACTAACCCGGCAGTGCAGACCTCCCATCATTTTAAAACTAGGCCCCTCCCACTGGACCATACCATCTTTAATGGAATTAATTAAATAATCAATTTAACCCCACAGGCTATTTTCCATATCAGATACCCATACAAGTATATGTACATTTACTGAACACACATCAAAGGAATCATCAAAACATTCACATAATATACATCCACAATGAACACCCCCATCAGTTGGTTTGGTGCAGTGGGATGGACTGAACGTGCTTCCACTTTACGCAGGCACTACAAAAGCCAGTTGAAATGTTTGGAGGTAACTCAACTTGGAAACTTGCTAATATGTTAAAGGTGATACTTTATTTTGATTAAAAGGATTTCCCAAAGTATTCAAAGTCCCAGTGATTCCTTTGCTGAAGCACAGTAGGTAGGAAGCAATGGCTGCTATGTTGTGACATCACAAGGTTACAGAAATCCTGATGGCTCATTTAAAGGCTTGGTCTCTGAATACAGGCTGTGTGCATGGTTCCGTGAAGCCACAGTATTCAAGAAGCTATAACTATTTTATAATGAAACAGACATGGACATCTACACTTGTACTAGATGGAACCTTTAAATGTTTTACATTGTGTAAGTTTTGATTTTTTCCTACCACTCCATTAGTCTGCGTTCCATAAGATTTGTATATGCATTTCCTGAGCAGCAGAGTGAATCGTGTGGAGGGAGAAGTCATTGTGGTAGAGACGTTCATGAATAATAATGCACAGCAGGTC
Source organism: Decapterus maruadsi (assembly GCA_030347415.2). NCBI lineage: Eukaryota > Metazoa > Chordata > Actinopteri > Carangiformes > Carangidae > Decapterus > Decapterus maruadsi. Next base: position 9,388,597 of record CM064891.1, on the reverse strand, counting down.
CCTGAACACTGCCTAAGACATTTATTGGTGTGGGGTGAATCCATATTGTAAGCCTCTCCTGCTGAGAGACGATCCTCCCAAAGCCAGTGTCATCCCTCATAATTCATATAGGGAGGGAAACGTGCCACTGTCTGCCCCTCGTGTTTCTCACAATCAAAGTTAAAGACAACATGTAGCAACACACAAACTCTGCCTTTTTATTATTGTTGCTCGAAGCTTCATTCCAATCCCTGATGCAACACTAATGCCTCACTCCTGGCTTCGCTCACTGTTTGCTGCAGTGGAATAAAGATATGTTTTTACTCTGAAATTGACTGATAAACCTTTCATATCAAGGGCTGCCAGAGCATATCAGATAACCATGAGTCTTATGTCTACGTTCACCTTGTCAGGAGCCTGTTCGCACTCACATTTTTTGTTGACAGTGAAGCAAAACAGTTTCGCCCTTTGGATGTACTTTTTTTTTTTTTTTTTACATGATCAAAGAAAATCTTTGGGAATGGGGGTTAAAACTTCCCCGGACTGAAAATATATGAATAAAAAGCAGAGGAATGAAAGTATCCATGCTTCTAGAAAACAATCTGAAATTATCATTAGAATGTCGTTCACCTTCCCCAAAATGAATTGCTTCGCAGTTTAACGCTTGCTCACAATGCAATCAGAGCTGATTACAGCTTGAAAATTCTCACTAGAAGCAGGTGGAGGTTAAGTGCCTTGCTCAAGGGCGATTTCACTAAGCTGTCTGCAAGCAAGCGACAATACACTCGCACTCACACAGTTTGTTTTCAGTGAGTGCAGTCGTGTGACATAAATGGATTTTAGCGAACAACAGACGGAGATGCACGACTCCACAGGGCATTTTAAATAAAGGTAAACAGAAAGAGATAGAGGTCATTAGGGGAAGAGACAGCAGGGTCTGTTTTATGGCCCAAGTCATATACTATGGTACTAACTTAGCATCGCCCCATAACAATGAACCGTAATAAGGTATTCTAGTTTTAAATAAAAACTCTAGTAACACCCACACCCAAAAATTTCAGCAGGACGATCATAGAACTATTAATAAAGTGCAAGTTAATTGAAAAAAATTGTTTTGTTTTTAAACTCTGATTGCTCATCTGGTTTCTGTTCCTTGTGCGTTTCATCCGTTTTTTTAGTTTCCTGTGTGTTGATATTACCTTGCCCTGCACCTCCTCAGTTGTCAGCATGTCAGTGTGTTACCTGTCAACTTGATGTTTGACATCTCCTGGATTTTGTTGTTTGCTGCCATTCGAGCCTTCCCACCTTTATTTATAAATCAGTTAAACTTTCTTTGTAAAATGTAAAATCAGTCATTGAGACCATGCAGAGTTAATAGGGGCACCTGTTCTGGAGTGGCAACAAATGACTTTCTCACTGTTTGTTAGATGTATCTGTCATGGGAAAACCTCTGTCATGGGAAAATCTCTCAACATGTCTCACACAGATCTTCCTCTTTTGCACTGATTCTGTTTTTTTTTTCCAGACTTCAGCTTTTTATCAAACCATCCAAGAGTGCCACTGCTGCACTTGAAGTAAAATATCCCTCCAGATGTGGTCCACAATCCCTCATTTCAGATTTTATGCTCAAAAAGTCTGGTGTTTACATGATACTTTATTGTGGACATTATTTTTTGATTATTTACTTTTGTTTTTTATGTGGATATTTTATGTCTGTCCTGACTGGACGCATTGCAGGCAGCATGTGCAGCATGTGGGCCTTTACTCAAACAGCCATTCAAGCAGAGGGCCTGATGGATGCTGGAGGTGTTAATGATCTTCCCCACATTGTGTGTGACCGAGGCACAGCTGGGACACTGAGAGGGACTGCTGAGGCCGTTCTGTGGTCTGGCCAAGCACAGGTGACAGCTCCAGCCCGCATACATAACACACAACCACAGGTTTGCCCCTAAATTCAGGTACAGACCAGCACAAGCAGACTGGTTTTCAAAAGGGGCTCTTTTCAAAGACCATGCAGTCAAACAGAATTGGACATGTAATCATTTAAATTAGTTCCAGCATATAGAATAGCAACGACATGTTTGGGAAAGAAATGCTGGTCAGTTTTTAAAAATGAAATTCAGATTTTCTGGCGTGTATCACTGATATTCATAGCCGAGGAGAAAAACAAGTCATGACCTCTGCCAGGAAGTTCATCCAGAGTCATAGTGTGAGGTAAAAAGGGAGGAATTCTAATAGGACATCTTGCACAGACCTGCCTTCAAAAGCCAGTGAGTGACCCTCTTGACCTCCATGAGATCACCCACTGGCCCCTGTCAAAACCAGCCACAATGATTTATGCAGCATCAAAATAATGTGACGTGTGACGCCGCTGGGGGACCGGGGCTGAGCAGTGCTGCTGATGGGTGTAACAGATTCCTTCTTTGGAAGTTCCTCCAGATCTCAGAGAGGCCATTAGTGTTATTTTGAACTCAAAGTCCAAACATGCTAAATGGAGGGGGGCAGCTACAGTGAAGGTAGTGACATGATATCCCTTCCTCTCGAAGACCTGGCCTTCATGTCTGTGCTTGAATAATCTTCTTGACGGATTGTTAAAGGAAGAACTTCTGGCCTAGTGGACCAAATTTGTCTGCCTGAGGCTGTTGCTGGTGTTTGGGTATGTCAGAATCCCCCAAAACCGTTAGTTTGTGTTTATTATTATTTCACCCTGTTTCTGGGTCAAGAAAATCAAAGCACACTGCATCATGCTCCTTTTGGACAGCTGAGAAGACTTATGATATTTAACATCCAGGTTCGGAGAAACAACTTGTAAACTGTAGCTTCTTAATCAAGCACATTCACACCTATGGACAATTTAGGTTGACCTATATAGTGTCTATGTCATCAGACTGTGGAAGGAAGCTGTAATGCCTGGAGAGAACCCAAGTAGACATTGGAGGAACATGCAAACTCCAAACACAAAGGCCCCAGGCTTGCACCCAGAACCTTATTGCCTGGATATAAGCAATGAAAAACAATGCATGTAAAAGAGTCATGATAACATGGACATAACCTCCTGAATTGCAGGCTAAGAGGGGGCTGCTGTGCCATCACCATATTGGCAGAACCTTACTCTAGCTCCCCGCTAATCTAGCTAGCACAAACCGGTGGGGACAGGTGTGTGGAGCCTTGACTTTCTTGCATACACTCCAGTCAGCGTCATCCTTTAGCGCAGTGTGTGTACCGCGTGTTGCTTAAAGACTAACCCAAGGCCAAGTCATTTGCTGGCTAATTAGCTAATTAACGAGCATGGTATGAAACACACAGGCATTGTTATCTGCTAATTAGCGCTAACATGAATAAAATAACACTAGAATTTCACCCACTTCATCGAAACGGGAGCACAGACTTCGTCATAGTTTGTTCGTCAATAGCCATCAGCAAGCACTATTATCTCTGATTTCTGCTTGAAATCTTTTGCGGACGTCACAGCACCACAAATACAGCTGAGAGATCACGTGCAGGTATTTAAGCTTTGATGCACATACTGAAGGCAACTGTGATGACACCCACCTGTCACTCTTGGATGCCACACCCTCAATTTATGCATAACTTTAGTGATGCATTCAATTCAAGATACAGTAGACCTACTTGTGTACAGTATGTGTAGAGCACTTCATGGCCAAGCACCTGAGTACATCTGTAAAAAAAAAAAAAAAAGAACACTAACCACTTAACCCATTTTTTAGGCTCACTTATATTTAAACTCAACTGACACACAGTAACATAAGTAGCCTATTAGTTGTGTTTTCGTACTACAGTCTCTCGAGTGTCTGTGACTTTTTCTTGCTGGAAGTGCTGCTGTGTTCAGCAGCTAGTCAATTACTTTGTCTATGCACTGTTTGGTGCTGTACATGTAGTGGAGAGTGGGTTTATCAGAGCTCTCTTTGTACATATACAGCTGCTTCTGCTGGATACCAGGCTGAAAAGAGCTCCATTTAGGCTGGAATACAAAAAAAAAAATAATAATTAAAGAGGTGTATATAGCGTGTTACGGGCAGGGCCAGAGTGGAATAATCACTATGACCAAACCTTTAATCCACTGCCCATATGCTTGTGGAGCTTTTACATTCTTTGTGTCAAAATGTTTTATGACAAGACCACAATTCCTGTTGACCAAGGACAATAAGCACTATGAATCACACGCTTTTCCAGGACCTCTCCAGACCATGCAAAATTAATGAATAGCCAGGGAGAGATAACAGTGCTACATTTTTAATGCACCTTGTCACCAGTGGGGCTACTGCAGCGTTCTCCAGAGACATCGATTAGCAGGAGATGGAGTGACAGATGACACCTCCAGGGAGTGCAAGGGGGGGGGGAGTGCTGTTGCGGCTGTTGTCCTGAACACACTCATCGATATGTCATTAAACAATGACAGCGCCTCAGGCTGTTTAATGAAGTGTTTGCAATGTGATTTGGTTCTTAATGGCAGCAGCATTAAGGAGTATCAGGTCCTCACTATAGCTCCTGTATACTAAACAGCAACCTGTGCCCAGGCCTTATAATGCACAATTACTGTCAGAGTGGATGGGGGTGGATGAAGCTGGAGAAAGCAGTGAGTAGGTAAAAAAGAGAAGAAGTCACTCTGCATTACTGCTTCACCTTCAACTGCTATGATATTAATTACAGGCAGGCAGCAGGTTAATGCTTACCTGTTGGAAAGAGAATAAATAAGTATGGCAGTCCTCTGGAATTTATGCTGCTCGCACACAGCGGGACTTGACTTTGGGCCAAAATTTCAAGGTCCATAAAAGGGCACTATTAACAGTGGAATAGCAGATGTATCAAGATAATGTTTGTGTTACAGGAACTGAAAAGATTAGCTTCGCATGCAAAAGCTGATTCCGTGCACCAGGTGAGAATAATGGAAAAACAAAACCAAAAAAAAAGAAAGGAAAAAAAAAGAGGGGAGAGTAAGGTGTTTCTTTGGAGATAAGGAACTGTTTAGCTGAAACTGCGTGTGTGGATTCCTGTACCGATGAGTGATGTGTGATTTTTCATGGCACTTCATTAGTCTTTCCGTGTGGAGCATAGCAGTTGCATGAGCATTACATTAATTTGCTGCATGGGAAAATCGCAATGAAAAATGCCACGAGACTGAAGTAAGAACATGAGTCTATATTGGGCTGCTATGTGAATGAATATCAGATATCAGCCAGTTGTGTCTTCCTCTACTGCTGTAATAGAAGCGCCTCTGAACACAGCTGTCTGTGAAACTAATTTAATGCATCTCCAGTTTTTAATGTGTGGAGAGAAATGCCTCCATCTTGCCATATTAATATCAAGGACCCTGGTTCATATATTGCACGTTTGATCACTTCCTCAAATATTTGTGGTTCCTTTTTTTTCTCTCACTCTCATTATTTTAGTCATTAATAAACTATGGCATCTACTGAATATCTGTATTCATTATGCAGTGCGAGGCACACGGGCTGAAGATCATGAAGTAAGAGGAATCAGCATGGACAGCTTCTGCTCCTGTTTATTGTTCATTGGGTTGTTTTATGTCACCTCTATTTTAAAATTGGAGAATGCTGTGAATCAGGATAACGTTTGTTTTATTTGAAATGGAGGAATATTGATCCATAAGACTTTTTTTGTCCGTGTGGTTTTCAGAATCCACCCGTCAAAACCATCTCAGCGTTGTTTTAAATCTCTTCTCTCAGGATTCTCTCACGGAGAAAATCAAGAGAGTTGAGGATCTGAGCCACTGCGCAAAAAAAAGACAAAAAAAAAGACAACAACATCCACAGCAGCGGTTCTCAAACTTTTTCAAATCAAGGACCCTTAAACGACATTTTTTTTGTGGAACAATATGGTGGTCCTCTCAAAATTTATATTAAAATAAAAAAAAACAGACAGACTGCAGGTTTCAATTGCACTATCGTTATGCTTTCATCTTACAAATGCAACATTGGTTGCTTTGATTTTCCCAAAACCGTGAGGAGGGAGAGACAAAGAAAGTGACAGACTAACCGGTGCTTCAACTGTGTGCACTGATTGAATGACATGATGACGCACCTCTGTAATAAGAGCCTTCCATCTTTATTCACAGCCGTTAGAATGAGATTTTATAAAGATGTCAGTCTTGCAGCATTATCTTTTGATTACTAGAGCTCATTAAAAAATAAGAAGAAGAAGAAGAAGAAGAAGAAACCTAGAACTAATCAAAATGTGGGACATCGTCTCAGTATGCATTACGTGGGACAAATGATGACAATGCTGTGCAGGCCCCCCAAACCAGGACATCTGGTCACCCTATATGTACTCGATAAGGTTGTTGCTTTTAGAGCTTTTATTACAGTCAGCCCTCTGATAACGGGTGTTCAGGATGTTCCTCATTTTAACAACAGCTGGGATTAGTATATCTAAGTGATAAATATTTTATCACAAAGTAATAATACAGTATATTAGTATCAAATATATATCATTGTTTTGTTAGTGTAAAGTGAGTGGTAGAACCTTCAGTTAGGTAATTTCAGGTATTTTGGGCTTTGTTAGCTGCATTAAAAGAAATGTTAAAGCTGAGGAGGGAGAGGCTGACAGGCAGCAAAGCCTGGTGAACCCTAGGAAAACTGACTTTGAGAACCACTGCTGTAGAGCATCTTGCTTCCTATACAGTATCTTTCTTTGTGTCCTTAATTTTCCAATCTGCAAACCATCAATTTGTCAGTGACCTCCTTTGTCCTGTAGCACAGTCAGGTGAAAATCTGTCCTCTCACACAATAACTTTCTAATTAATTACCATGAACTTTACTGAGAACATTAATGGCCCTGTGATGATAAACCTTTTTCTCCTGCAACACCATCTGCATTCGGATCTGGACTGATGGATGTAGGAAATATTTCTGTAAACTAGTGTTGTCTTCCTTAATGCTTGTTTCTACAGTACACACATGAAGTGGAGTTTTTTTTTTTACACTGTACTTTGTGACTCCAGGTACCTGAACCATGGTTTTGGCTATGCAATGAAAAAGGAAAAAAAAAAAATAAATAAAATAAAAAATCTTCAAAGTTAGTTATTGATTTAGAATGAGTAGATGCTGGCCTGACATGTATGCTGTAACTTTAGAGAGGTGTAATATATGTTTAACCCTATTCCTGTCATCAGTGAATAAGGTATATCAGCATTTATAAATATTGCACCAGGAACTGTAATCTTTAGATAATTCATTTTTTTTAGGGAAGGCAGGTAAAGGTTACATATCCACAATAAAAGAGTGAGGAGAAACAATAGAAATAATGTGAGAGACAAAGGATTCCCTGCTGGTTTTAGCTTTCCTACAGTATGTTTGTTGGACCCACATCCCAATGGATGTGTCTTGAATCTTGAAGCCAAAACATCTTGATCACCCTCTGGTGTCTGGTTGCGTAAAGGTCATAAACTCTGCCCCCACATGGAAAACACCGGTTTATGAACAACACTTTTTTTAAGTGGTTTCAGTTAGTAATTTCATCCTGAAAAAAGGGTGTATGATTGAGTTATTATTGGGTCCAGCTATGCAGTTTCTAGCGCCAAAATATGTCACTAATGCAATGTTTGTGTTATTTCATGTTGGCTTAATCTTTGTCAAAATATAGTTTATTCAATGTCCGTATTTGTATTGATGTATGAGCCCTTCTACCTTCCTTTTGATGGAACAAAATTTTGAGGATTGGTTTAAGTGTCAGCCACCCCCTCCATTTGGTCACATTCAGTTAAAGCATGGATTTATCACACCAGTACAAAATCGTCTAAGACTACACTCCGGATACGTGGGAGGCAGGATCAGCAGCAAATGTCAAGACATACCTTCAGTTTTTGGCACCTTTACTGTCATTTGTGTGACGAACAAACAAGAGAGATGAAAATAACACAGCCCTGTGGCAGCAAGAGGATCAGAGGGTTTTTACCAGACAGGGAGCTTTTATTTGAACTCTCCTTGAACTGTGAGTTCAAAAAATAAATAAAAAAAATCAACCAGCCAGAAAATAGTGCTAAAAATGTGAATTAAAATATGATTTATAAAAAAGTCTTTGTTCCAGCATATGCGGCTGGATAGAAATCAACAAAAGCAGACGTACATGATTCTTGCTACCTTCTAAATGCCTTAAGCATATCTTTTTCTTTGAGATATTTATGTATAGTTTTCATTATTAAATCACGCCTTAAAACCCATCCCTTCAGACAAGCACATTCCCTTTAATCCTGGGACTGGAATGACCTCACTATTGCACGTTATTGTTGTTTTATTAGGTTCTAAACTGTATTGGTTGTTTTTATGTCTTTTGTACGGTGACCTTGAGAGTCCTGAAATGCGGCTATAAAAAAATGTATTACTACTATTGTCATTATTATTAGATAATCTTTGAGGGACATGGGGGAGGAGATGAGACTCCTTCATGGATGTTGGACATTCAGTTTTCCAACTAGAGAATAGCCCAATTTTAAAGTTATTTCCCTTAAAACAAACAAAAGGCATTGGCTACATAGCCCTGAAACTCAGGAAGTTCAAAGCGAGTATAGCATGAGTATCACACCCTTAAAAAAAAGTAATTAAGCTCATCTACTGTACCAGACCAAGATCAGATTTATTTGTGTTAGTCTTGAGTGTTTCCGTATAATCGCCTTATCCCCTCATTTGGAATGAGGATATTCACTCTCCACCTTGTTTTACGTCTTCATTAGGCAACTTAATCTCCATCTTTACAAGCTGCTGGGCCTGTCTTTTTTTCTGTGGCATCCCAAATCCAAGGTTTAATTTTTTTCATGGTAATTTTCATTCTTTCTGAGTGAAAAGCAGATTGTGACGGTAGTGAGTTCATCCAGGTCACAACAGTTTTTTCAGAAACCATATCCAGTCTGTGCTACAAAAACAGTCATCCATTTCTTGAAAGGAATGCTCCACCCACACCATTACATACAAGTCCAGCCTCGCCTCACTGTAGGGGAGATTGATAAATAGGGACCAGAGGAATACCACTAAGGTCAGATGAGACGATAGGGGCTCTGGCATTAGATTTATATGCTCCTTTAATGGAACCATGCACAGCTGTAGCATTTTCCCACATTATGTTGTGGAAGTAACATAATGGAGAAGGAACAATGGACAGTTATTGAATTCCACCCACAATAAAGTTGGATGCATCTGTTAAGATACTCTGTAGACCCATCAGCACATCTGACACTGTCCCTTCCTAACTTAAACACAACACATACATTCACACACTTCAACCTGCTTTTCTGGTTCTGGGTTCTGATTGAATCAGAGGGAGCTGCTTCCAGTCCCTCCAGCACAACTTTGGAGTTAAAATCATGTTCTTTGAGCCAGATTTCTGTGAGGTTATTGTATAAGGATTCTCACAGAAACTTGATAGACTTTATTCCTCAGTGACTTCATGTTGGTGAGGACGACTGAGCGGAAACAGATACTGCATACCCCTTGCTTGTGTCACCTTTGGCTCAGTTTTCCTCTCTTTCATTGTTTCCCTTAACATGGCTGAGGCCAAAGTTACTTTAAAGATGGCCCTGAGAATGAGAGGCCATAGCTTTAAAGTGTGTAGATTGTGTAGATACATAAGAAGATCCAAAAACCATGTCAGTGTAGATCTAAATTTCTCTTAAAGAGAAGAGGCTTTGTGGGTATTGTCTGATTGGCTGTCTGTTTTCTGAGCAATCAAATGTAAATACAGCAGATTTCAGGTAAACACTCTAGAAACAAAATCCACAAGGCTCAGGGTGGCTCCATTGACATGGCTAAAAGCAGTTATTGTTTATTTGTGACATCACAAAGTTACAGAAATCCTGACGGCTGCTTTTAAGGCTTAGTTTCTGAATACAGGCTCTGTACATTTCTCTGTGGGCTGAGCACATACTTTCAAAGTATTAATATAGAACAAAAGTCTACTTTAAAATCAAAGAGTACATAGAAGTCTGCCTTTTTACTATAGGGGACCTTTAATTTACTAACTTCCTATTTAGTCATGAGTATCTAATGTCTTAAAGACATGTTTTAGGGGCAATAGTGTAATAGACTGCATATTAGCTGTTAGTAATAAAAGTGAGTGTAGGCAGACTGACTGAACACGCCACTTGCTGTATGATTAACTGGGGTAGCATTTCTCAGCACTACATCAAGACACAGACGCACTTAATCAGTTTTCTGTAGGAAGAAGCTGACAGCATAATTAACCACTTCCTTTAGCACCACAAATAAACAATCATCACTCATCTGCACATACATGCAGTGGGCAGAAATAGAAATGAAGAAAAAAAAAGAAGTTGCACAGACTTTAATTTCGACTATTCACATGATATCACATCTGCCTCAATCCATTTAGTCAAGTTAGGAAGAAAAACAAAAAATACACTCACAGTCACACAACTGTGCTGCCGTTGCACAGTCTGCCAAGTTATACAAAGGCAAACACTAAATAAGCAGACAGAGTCTGGGAGGCCTGTATTCAATCTGTCCTGTGATAACTGGACATGTTATCATTTCCAATACCAGCTCACATTTCCTCGTAAATCTCTTGTCTCTGTTAGGAAACTCCAGCCTGGCTGCATTCTGATTGCAACTCTCTGGAAAATGGTTTCTCCTCATTGTCATAAATTACAATAAACAGGCAGGTGTGAAGAATGGAACACCTGCTGGGGATTTTTAACTTACATAGTATTTACTGTACAAGCACTGACCATATAGGCTACTTTAGACGTGCCTGCAAGTGTAACATTAAATTGCAAGCTGTCAGTCGATATTGCATGCATGGAATTTGTCATATTCACCTGTAAAATAGCAGGATGGCTTTCTTTCAAACTCGTCTCCAATGCAGTTGTTGGAGGACAAAACCCAAGTCTTGATCTGTGCAAAAGTGTATTTCAAAGTCCAGCTAAGGCTAATATCAGATTCCTGGAGTCTGATTGACTCAAATCAAGTGGAAATCTTCCAATGTTCGTATTTTATTCAGTCCAAGCTTCCACCCACATAGTATAGAGTTATTAGTTATTATTAGAGTTAGTATAGAGTAAACTGGGAAAAAAAAGAAAGAAACAAATAAACAAACAAAAAAATCACACAAAGAAGGTAAGAATAAATGTGTGTTCTATCTGCTATAGTTGGGTAGTGGTAAATTAATTGTCATGTCATTAAACAACAAGGTCAGATCAAACAAGTCAAAATGTAAAAATGTGAAAATATGGACAGTGCGTGCAGTAATGAATCTATAGGCACATTACAGTATCATTACTGGTTCACAGACAAGTGCTTCACTTCACTTCAATTATAGTGTGTGCATACATGTGTTCCATGTAGCTACAAATAGATCTACATACAGACAGACACAACAAATTGTATTTGGATGGAATCACATAGACACTCTAACAATAATAGCAAAAATGAACCCTTTTACCGTGTGGATGTGTGCAGTGACCGAAACATAGACTTCCGCTGTCAAGTGACCATATTCAGGTATTGACATGTTTGTGTGAAACAACTAAGCTGGACTGATATTATGGAGGGGGTGGGAATATGAATGTGTGTGTATGGTGTAGGGAGCAAATATGGAGGAAAATAATTGAATTTTCGGGCTTAATTAACTTCAGTGAATATTGATTATTACCCTGCATCACAGATGTATTGGTGCTTACCAAAGATTGAGGATGGTGCTGGAAAAAAGATGCTTAGGTCATTAGAATTAAAAGGTTTATCCTCTGGGGAAACTGAACATGAAGCTACTTTTCATAACAGTTGGCCAATTAGGAAATTAGGTTAGGTGAGGTCACCAATCAGTCAATCCACTGAGCAACATTACATTATATATGAAAATATGAACAATTTAACTCAAAATATGAAACATATTCAATAAACAGTAAAACATTCTCTCATTTTCAAATCAGATAATTACAGTTCTTGTTATTGAGTATCTTTTTTCTTTCAATAATTAAACTGACTATGCCATTGACTGACAAACACTTGGAAAATGGCTGTGAACACGGATGTAATCAACTGTGTAATTCATTATTTTTACGTTCACACTATTGTATATTGGGAGATACCATCCCAAAAAAGATAATATTTTTTACTGTCAGATCTTTCTTGTTCACTGCAGTAACACTTCAAAGCTAGGTGCGCACACTTAGCATCTGATGTCACCTCCAGTACTAATTAGCTGGAGCCCCCCTCAGATCCAGTCAGTGTCTTTTTTGGCTCCTTTCCCTCCCTCTGTCCCTCTGTCACCTGCCCCGCCAGGAAAACCCCACAGAAACACAGATGTCCACTTCTCTGACAGCTCACTTTTTTTCCCCATCTGCCCCCCCCCCCTCCACACACACACAAACACACCCTGTATGACTCCTTGGACTCTCATTTCCTGTTTTACTTTGAAATGACTTCTCATTGTGTCCTATGTTTTTCTCCACCTCAGTGATGGTCTGCCCCACCCTGACATGTTTCACCTGTTCCCAATTACCCCTGTCTTTGTTCGCCTGTGTTCCCTCATGTTTCCCCGTGCTACCAGACTCTGGCTTTTCTATTTTGTTCCTGAGTTTCTTCCCCAGTGTTTTTTGTGCCTGCAGCCTGCTTGGAGTTACTGTTTATGATCCCGCTCTGTTCATGTTCCACAATTTCTCCCAGTGCTTCTCCTGGCCTGTAACTTTTGGACATTTTTTCTTGTTATTAAAGTTTTTCACTGCTCCTATACCAGCCTTTGGGTATGACTGCATTTGGGTTCAGAACTCCTAAAACCATAACACTCTTCTCTGTATTTCTAACTGCTGTCTAGAAGGAGTCCAAGAATAAAAACATTTTCCATGAAGAGTCATAGAAAGGTTACGTTTGCATGTCTTTAACAACTATGACATAAACATACCTTTAAACCAATGTTCTTTGTAATAATTTCTGCTCTGTATACTGGGTTATACTGGGGAATATAGCTAATAATATTTATAATATTCATGTCATGACCTCATGCATTTTGTCTGAAATAAGCATCTTTCGAAAACAAGATGATTTATCTTAAGGGGCTATCCTGAATAAATAAATTCAAATTCAAATATTTTAGAGCACAATTGAGCTGGAAAAAAAAAATCTTTTCACTTTAAAACATATTTAACAATAGACATCTAACTTGACAGCAGCAGGGTGAGGGGGTTGACTCAGACTGTGGGAAGTGTGTGCATTTTATGGCCATTTTGTTTCATCCTTTTAACATCTGCATGAAACGTCCACTTGTTGCACTGCACTGTTTTCTAAGTGACATATGTCAGGTGGTGCTAAATGCTGCTGTCAGGCACTTGCAGTATTAAATTTAAGCCCCATCTACTTGACCTGCTCCTGGTTGGAACATAATTGTGTCACAAGATATCAGCTGCATATTTATATACTGTATTTAAGTATCTTAAAGCGTCCTCATTTTTGGAAATCACAATATAGTCATCCTAACTTACTGTATGTTGACTGTTAACAGGTAACTTATCTAACAAAGTCCTGCCTGTTTAAACTCAATCGGCAGCACTCTACCAGGTTACAATGGAAGCAGCAGAAATGAAGAGAGGCAGAGGGGAAGAGAGAGAGAGAAGCCCGGTGACATAGCATGGAGGAAGTCCATATAAGGAAGATTGTGGCTCCAACACAATTTTTGGTAACAGTTTAGTTTACTTTGGAAAAGTAACATAATTTGGGTTTAACAGATGTTAGAAAGCATTTCTGACACCTTCTTTTCTATGTGGCTTGTTGAGCTGGTCCAGGTCACCCTTAAAACTTGGAAATCTGTATGTAAATCACTACAATGGCCCTGCACATGAGGTGTAAATAAGATCTTCCTCTGTTAAAATATCTAAAATGTTAATGTCAGATCTGGATTTCAGCGACCTTCTCGGATCAGTGCTCAGCCTTCCTCTGAGTCACATGTGACAAAATACTCATCAGCCACATTCATCCCCTTCATGTCCTTTGACAAATAGCACTGATCACACTGCAGAAAGGTCTCATTAGGTAATTTGCAGCATCTGGGTGATTGATAATAATCATAGCTAAATTGCAAAGCAAAACATGTACCCCTTGGTTGTAGTCCTCCATATGTGTGAATTGTGATGTAACCTTTGTGCCTAATAATAACCTCCTTACAGGAGCTGCCCACAGGGAAAATGAAACACTCTCAGAAATGTGTTCCAAACCCACAAGCCTTTCAAAAAAAGAGAGGGATGGGAAGTGGATATAGCACAGAGTAAAGCAATAGCATTTGGTGGATGCATCTCAACTGCATTTTCTTCCATTAACAACTCCTAAGGAAAGAGAAGTTTTGGGGATTCAGTCCAGGTCACTGACTTTGCGTGCATTGTCTTCAGCATAACACTTTCTGATTGTTCAACTCCTGGGTTGTTTTCTGAGCCTGACCACTACCGCCTGCCTTCATTTTTTATAAGACTAATGGACTCCTACACCGCTTCTCCCCTTGTCAATATTACCTTCTGTGCTTCCTACCTTATTTATAGGCATGTGTTGCCGCCCGGTAATGTCCATTGTCTTTCCCGGAGAAGCACGCAAACAGTAGAACGTGAGCATCCGCTGCAGTGCGGATTCAACCTCTCCGGCCTCCCAGCTCTGATTCAGCTTTTCCACCACTGCTCCGAACCCCCCCTTGGTCAGAACCATACAGCTCTTGGCTCTTCCTGACTGAACACCCACAAGTGACCCAAAATGTCATGGCTCTGGCTTTCCATCATGGTTGACCATATGAAAACACATTTAAGTCTTGTAAACTGACCTCAGTGGGGCTTTCAGAACATATGGAAGCTAGATTGAGTGTTGTATTTTTACCCATATATCACTGCTGCTCTGAGCTCAGTGGTTTCACAGTTGTTTTTTGCACTCTTTCATAAAGGATTGGCTCCTGTCTATTTAAGCCCAGTTCATCTTTAGCACAAACTGTTTGCCTTTACCTTGAATTCACTTTCCTTTTCTGACTGTAGAAGTGTCAGCCAAAAAGTCTCACTTCCTCTTAAGCACTGTATAAAAGGTTCTGCCTGTTTTCCACAACAAACCTTGCAGAAATGTAAATGCAGATATGGTTTCGTTTATCCTCCCATGCCTTCTGTTGGCCTCCCACTTCCTTTCTCCCTTTTAAAAGATTTCATTGGACATTATCTGTTCTTCTGTTGTGGCCACCTTTCTCACGGACAGCTTGTCTCTTTCTTCTCCTCCCAGAACCTGCAGCAGAGGGTACACAGGCAGTCTTGCTGCCATCTCGGGCCCAGCCTTGTGTCCCGGCTCCATACCATGCTTCTCCTCTTCATCAAGCATTCTGTGTGCATCCACGCCTGCCCTTGCCCTCCCTCATTCTTTTAACCCTTCTTGCTCAGGTTCAGCAGCTATAAAGGAGGTGCACTTCAGCGGGGCCTGTTATCGATCTGTATCACGCAGGACGTAGCGCTCTCTGTGCTCAGCAGTGAGGGCTGCTACTATTTCTATTTAGCAGCAAGGTCATCAAAGCAAAACTGTCAAGGAGGGAGCCATGATACCTTCACTGTTGTCTGTTATTGTTGTTGCACAGTATCTCCGCTTGTGTCTTTGTCATGTACATTTCTCTATGTTTTGGATGCTGACAGGCCAACACCAGTGTCTCAAAATGGGGTGATATATTATATCTTAAGTATGCATAGCTGATAGCCTCTTGCAGTTATTTGATTACTTTTTCTCAGTTACAAGTAGTGTAATCAGTGACATAATTGTATATTCTGTTATTAGATTGCATTAAAGAACCCAGATAGAATAAAGATAGATGTCCAATATTCAGAATTATTACTGTGAAACCATCATAGCCTCAGTCCACATAGAAATATACTTCTTTAAATGAGCCATCAGGTCTTTTGTGACTTTGTGATGTCACAACAAAGTAGTGACTGTTTATAACCATTGCAGGGAAAGTCCAGTATCATTTCCATCAGCTTGTGTGGTACCAAGTGGTATGGATTTTGACTTCTATGGCAATTGACCTATGGCTAAGCCACGCCCCCAAACACGATGAGCCAATCACAGTGCGCATAGCTAGCCCATACACTCGGACATTCTCTGCTTCCACATCCATTGAAATGCATTGCAGTTAGTCAGTTTTCATTCGTTTTCCTACGCCACATCTCATCTGAGAGAAGTGTCTGCTCTAGACCACAACACCAACTAAACGTGAATAAACTTAACAAGGATGTCTACATCTGTTCTAAGTTATGTCAACAACGTATTTGAGGCAACATATTGTGAGAGATGTTTGGATGTTAGCCAGCATCACAACTAAGCATAAAGCCCACTAGCTTAATAACGTATAATGTCAATCTCCATAGACTGTCTAACAGAAATTAGCTCGTCGCTATCGGCGTTTCGCGGCAAACGGCAGCCATAGCAGTTAAGTTAAGTTTTGGTGACTTTGAGATGATATTTAATCTTTCTGTCTCCAAAAATCATCAATTGCCTCCTGTGAAATGTCTCCTACTGTGACAGCTGCCATAGCGCCTGTTACCGAATGTTGAAACTGTAGGTGCGTTCGACATGAGCCAGGCCTGCGCAGAATCGATCACCGGTGACCAGCGCACAATGCATGCCGGTTAGTTTTGTGTCCGACTTGCTCCCGACTTGCTCTGACGTCATGCACGCGCCGGTAACGATAACCTCACGATATCAAGGCGGCCGCAGTTTTTAGAGCCAGGCGCCGCAGTTGCTCTCCACCGACTGCAACCGCCTGCAAGCCTCCGGGCATGATGGGAAACGCACCGGATCATGAGCTGATTGGCTCTTAGGACTGCGAACACTACGTGTTGTTGTATAATGCTAGATTATATGAATCTCATGTTTTACTGGTAGAAAATATTCACACAGAGTCAAACTGAGAAATATATTGGTCATTTATTGGACACTTGCGGTACAACATAAAAAATATATATTTTGGTGACTTCCTGTTTGTATTGACGGCGGCTGGAAACCGTCCGACTTGACTGCAACTTTCTGTCACCACCCCCTGCTGCTGCCGCCTGCTCTCGCCAACCTTCCAGGCGAGGCGCAGTTCATGTCGAACGCACCTTGTTTGTCTGAGTGAGTGGAGGGGGCGGGGCTTAGCCATAGGTCAATTGAGATTTGAACACTTCTCCTGGTGTGTGATTAGGTCTATTGAATTATCCACTCTTCACTCTTGTTCTCACTTTTGTCTCTCTAACTTGGCCATTGCATTCCTCTTTTTCTAATCATCATTTGAGGAAGACTTCAGACACTATGCCTTCAGCTTCATCCCAAAGAGACTCCATGAGTGTGTTTACTTGGTATTCTGTCTGTTTGTCCAATCTTGACACTATTCTGGTGCCATAATGTCATTCTCTTGCTTTATTGAGGTCAATCAAACAGCTGCTCACTGCTAAATGGAGCTGATAGTGCTGCTACTGCTGGCTGGCTCATATCGTGTGGCTTTTCATTAACTGTTAGCTTGTTCATTTACTTTGTTCTGGACTCTTTACTGAGCTCCATCCTCTCCATCCTCAGTCTCTACAGCTTAAATTTCTTTTTCTCTGAAACTTTACTCAATAGCGCCTAAATGCTTGGCCAGCTCCAGCACCTTACACCACTTTCTAATGTTCTTCACTCCCGGGAAACTGCAGGCAACTTTTCCAGCTGTCCCACTAATGTGTATCCTCTGCGCCCTCTGGTTGAGCTCAGATACAACATCTACTGTAAAGATGAGGCAGAGAATGCCTTTGCATTATGCAGAACCTGAAACATTTACATAACAACATAATAGTCTGCTAACTTTTGACAGTAGTACATTAGTATCAATGTAAATTGTGAAATGTGCCTTTAAAGGGCCAACGAGGAGTTTCTATTCGGTTATAAAACAGTCTCACGTTATTGTGGATGAATCTACGCTACCCGCACTTGTTAATGGCTCCATTTTCGATCAATATATCGTTTTGTCTCTATCGTTATTTTGTTATTATTAGTGGTGGCGGAAATGCTGGTTGAGCCGACCAGCACTTGACTTTCGCCGACCAGCACTTATTGTTACTTTCGGTTTCGGGTCGAAATGAGAATAACGGCGATTCGGGCGGCGTTATGGTCGGAACTACTACGGTAACTGAACCTCTTTGAACCTCTGACTTTAATCCTTGATGAATGAAAACATGAGTCCGTCTTGCGCCGGTGGAGGACTTCTACGGTGCGCGCGGAGGCAGCGTGAAAACACTTCGCTTCTCCAAAACTCCTCGTTGTCCCTTTAAGACCTGCCTTGTTGTCCAGATACAAGATAATAAGGTTAATCAGACCAAACTCTTGTTTTCCTATGATAACAGCAAACCTTGATAAGACTAAATAAGAGTTAATGTACACTATGAGCTTCTTTTTCTTTTTCCACCTCAGATCAAGAGCAACATCTAGGTGACGTGTAGCTTCTGCTCTGTGTTATAAGACATAGCAGTTCAGCCACTTATAGTGATTGATCTGCATATTAATATGCACATCATTAATATGCATATGTGTTACGAATGTGCACATAGGTGAATGCTACTTCCATTGTATTTATAAGAGTATAAAAGTGCTGCAAAAGTGAAGCTCCTTTACTTTAAAATGCAGGATAAAGTTATAAGTACACTGGGACCGAAAGATAAATGAATGGCTGTCAAACAAGGAATAGAGTTCGCGTGATCATTTGAGAATTCTGGTGATGTTGTGCATCTTTGTTCAATGATGCGAACATACTGTACAGCAAGAGAGATGAATCCAGTCTTATTTCCTGTCCTCAGCTTTGTTAAAATAAAACTAGAGTGAACGACTCAGTTTAATTCCAAAGTCATACTCAGAACTTTTCTGCTGTAATTTCATAAGACTCCATATAGGCTCCTATTGTCACTTAATCCGCTCATAGCGGAGCACACTAATCTGCTCCTTAGAGTTTGTGCTCATTAGAACTGCATTTTACGAGACAGTGACAGTGATCACCTCAAGAGGTCCATGAACTCTACTTGACCTTTATGCTTTGTCAGTGCAGCTTTTGTGCCATAAAGACATGGTGATTGAAGGTTAAGTCACACAGCCCTCATTTACAAACTACATGGTAATGAAATGTATTGATGTGTTTTGTACAGAACTGTCCACATAATCACCTATCAACCTCAAACACCCCAGCGCCCGCAGCTATTGAGGATATACCAATGTTGCACTTCCTGTAACATGTGCTAAATAACACCTTCTCCCGAGTGTGGGTGAGGTAATGACAGGGTTCCACCCAAGGTGAAGGACATACTAATTCACTCTGCCACGGCATTGTTTTGATGTAGAGACAGCGACAGTCAAGGGATGACTGATGGAGCTGTCCGACGAGGGATGAGAGGAGGCTGGGCCCCTCTGTCACAGCAGGACAGACAGATGGGGCATCATAAGAAACATGCCTGAGATCATAAAGGACTCTACAGGACATAATGAGAGACTTTGGGGTGGGGGATTGGGGGGACTCCCAGGAAGTCATCATTTAACAGCTGTTAAAAAAAAGAGTTCCTGATGAGTGAGTGATTTTCATTTCACCCGGTGATCTCTCTATCTGTGGTTCCTGACAAACGTGCACTTGTGAAGACTTTGGGACTGCCAGTAAGTAAAGCAGGCTGCTTTTTGTCTTTGATTTGGTTAGATGACATCTTTATGGGGTTGAATCACAGATGGATGGTCCACCACGGAACATCCATCAGCACTAAAGCTAAGAGGGTTTGAGTTTCCAGACTCTCCCTGCGTGTCTTGTTCTCTGTCTGTAACACCCCCTTATGAGTCACCTTGTCAAAGCCTCTGAAGCCAGACAACCGTATTTTACTGTATGGACATGTCTTTGTTTTCAATACTCACTGGAGGGGAAGATTTTCAAGGTCTAAGGTGGAAAGAAAAGATAACACCTCTGAAAGAAAAGCTTCTCAGGCATTATAAATCAGCAGAAGAGAAGGGAAAACAAGAATGTGTTTATACACCACAAAGAGTCAGAATCTGAGGCATACAATGTGGCTCGCGTGGCCTCTTATCTCGAATACACTTTTGGCATTTTCATATAGACATCCAGCATTTATCAAGATTAACTCCCGCTTTGCGTAGAGTCCTGTGGAGGAGCTTAACTTCACTCACTTCCGATTACCATCTAACTGGCCGGCTCTGAACGAAAGACCTTTTCAAAGCACGGCTGAAGAATTCGGCGGCACACTGGATTTCACCGACAGGGACTCACTGTCACATATTGATGCAATCATTATCAGATTAAGCACATCTCTTGATATATTAAAAAGCCATTGGAGATTCATAGCACCCTAACAGGAGCAGGAGCCACAGGGCACTGCTCACCCCCTTCCTGAACCCCTATCACTCTCCCTTCCATCTGCCTTTCACATTACTGCCGTTCATGCTGAAGACTGGAAAGGTCATCCATGAAATGTTTGGTGCAAGGATTATTCAGTCCGCTGTTCCCTGTCATCTGAAATTGGAATTTACATTACTCACTCACTGGTTCCCCCCCTGGTGCATCAGAACAGAATCTGGTGTCTGGTGAATGTTACACCCCAAAATAAAAAGTCAGCATTTCTTTTTCCTGCCACAATCCAGCAACAGACTTTCAATCCTTCACACGGATACCTTGTGAGTTTTTTGGTATTAACACTTATTTCAGCTACTGTACACTATATCTACACCAGCTCTCCTCCATCTATATCTTCAGTCAGCTGTGTTACAGTTCAATGTTCTGTCATGTAGTTGTTATAGAAAGTATGTAGGTTCAGATGCCTAACACGCATCTCTGACGTCCCTGAGTTCACTTAAAGGTTTGAGACCACTGTACTGAACCCACAGGTCATCTGTAGCAAGTTATTATGATCCAGAGTTAGATTTTATTATTAGCCTACATCAATTGGTTGTAGTGATTATGACAGTAGTAAAGGGAAAAGGTCAGGTGACGTCATATAATGAGAGACAATCAAGAAGTGGCTGTGGTTGAAGGAAAGTTTGACCATGTAGTTTTATCCATGATCATCTTAACTTAACCACACTGTTAATTTTACAACTATGACAACAGAGATAGCCTACATTTAAAGAAATGCATATTTATTTTCATGAACCAAAACCAGTAATTTTTGTGTCTGCTGTTGTAGGTTTTATGGGTTTTGTTATTGTAACCATGACAACCTCGGTCTAGTACACCCGTCTTATTTCAGAATACAACCATCAGTTAGTGGGGGGGGGTGGTTGCTTACAAAAGCAGTGCTAGATGATTGAGATCAGAGACATAGAGAGAATTGGTGATTCTGACAGAAATCAAAGAAAGCCAAGTGCTACTGCATGTTATGATTAAGTGAAATTATTCACTGTTAAACAGCATCAGCATCCTACTGCACTGCTCAACGTCTGGTGGTCAAACATGTCTTTGCCACCTCAATAGAGTGACTGATGAGAAAGGAAGAAGGATTTATGTCTCATGAATGGCAGCTGTGGTGGCATTTTCAAATGTGGATGGAAAACTTCATCAAAATGAAAGTGGATTGTTGATCCTTTGGACGCTCAGGAAACCACTGAAAGTTAACCACACAAACATGGCGGCACCCTTTCAGCATCCATCTCCATGAAAGAGATTATTTTCATGTTAAATGCGACCTCTCTAACCATGTTTCCATCCACTTGTCGATCTAATTATCAGAAGATTGATGAAAGTATTTATGTGAATAATGCTGGTTCTAGTGTGTTTCCATTGAAGACCTTCAAATCAAACAAAAAGCTGTGTGTAATGACATGTGCTGTTTTGCGATCATATTGGTGTATTGAATTCTTTTCTTGCAACTTTAGGTGTTCCCATGTATTTTTGTACGAAATTGCAAAATAGAAAGACATCAATCCTTTATCGGCCTCCAGAAAGGCCAAGTGTGACGAGCTGCTGGAGTTGTTGCCTGGAAACAAATGAACCATATGCACACCTGCCAGGTGAAGTTGGTGAATAGGCTATTGTACAAGTTATAGGCTATAGGCAGGTTGGTACTGCGTGTTAAATACTACAGACACCGGAGGGACCTGTGACTGGTGGTTTGTGAACATCAGCATTTCAAACTGTTCAGGGAAATTGTGACGCTTCACACGAAGTCTGACTCACCACAATTTCCTCACAAAAACTTCCATGAAACTTCTGCAGATTTCTTCTTTTCTTCTCAAGTGAATTTGAATCAACATGGAGACACCAGACACCTCCAGACTCAAAGATAATTAAAGCAGACAGGAAGTACCTGATCACAGATTGAAGTTCTAAAGAAAAGGATATGAAAACTTTTTTTGCAAATGAGATTCCACATTTTGATTTTTTTTTTAACTTTTAATATTTCACTTTTTAACACTAAACTCATTATGGGTTATTGAATGTGGATTGATTGGAGAAATGATACTTTTATTCATTCAAAATTAAACCCACAAGTAGTTTCAAAAATGTAATTGGTCTGAATCTTTTCTCCGTTGACAGTATATTTCCATATGTGCATTATCTCTTTTTATCTCTTTTCATCACCATAACAAATTCCTAGTATGGGTAAACTTTTGGCCAAAAAGTTCTTCTGATTCTGAATTATTTAAACTTTAAAACAGTAATTTATTTAATTTGATGTGGTTTGTAATAGTACACTACACATTTGCAGTTGTTGGATACACGACACACTGTCCTACTCCCACTTTATTGATGAGGGGTTCTCAACCTGGGGTCCAGGGACCTCCGGGGCTCTTTGATGGGGTTCATTTCCAAAAAGGAAGGGGTTTTATTTTCACTACATATCCACTAAGTAGCACAATCACAGAATGTTTGGCTGTTATGGTCATGATTTTCAAGAACAGATGGCCACAGTCTGGTTTCTGTGGTTTGAATAGACTAGGAACATGCATACTGTTAAAAACGGAAACATAAAAACAATATTTGCATTGTCCATGCACCATGGAAGAGCTTTGCAGAATCAAGCATTAAAGCTTAACAGCATAATGGTGCATGGAGGACTGTGGGTACCACCAGGCATGCTCATATTTTTAAGTAAACTGAATTTTGGCCTTGCTTTTTTCCCCCTCCACTTGATGATGTACTGTAGTTACCCTGCATAGGTGTGTGACGTGTATGTGTAGTCTCTGTTCAATGTGTGTTTCTCAGGTTTTGAACAATCTCGGAGAAACGCATGACCTGCACTTCTGTGTTATTTACTTTTTTTTTCTTTTTTTTCTTTTTTTACATTTGATTAAATCCCCAGCCTGGGCAAATCTTTCACTCAAGTTGAGGTGTTCTGAAATCCATTGTGCCTACCGACTTTATCCTGCCAGGTTCAGTCAAAAAACAACCTCATCATTTTCAAATTTTGAATCATTTTCACTCATTGATCACAGGGATTACAATGAAATATGAATGACGCCAGCACCCCGTGGCTCAGTAATGGAACAGCATCATCTCTCTAAGCTTCATTAAAATAACCCCAGTGATGTGACAGTTGCTACTTTTGAGAGTTGGGAAATTAATTAACCTTTGATTAAATATCCTCATCAGGCCAATCATTGTCACTTTAAAGTGTACAGTATCTCACTTTTCACATCGGGACATATGTTACAGTTGTACAAGAGTTTAATACAGTAGTTTGATTTGGTTGATTAAATCACTCCCATTTACCAGTTTTTATCCCTGTCTCCTGTCATTTTCTATAGTAAATATTATGAGAGTATAGAGTACTGTACTGTAGAGGGATAGTAAATATTAGATAACAGATGTATAAACCCATACTAGATGAGTACATTGACAGATGGAACTTTATTTGGTCTCCATATATCCAAAGCTTTGCTTCATTTGATCATGAAATTGACCAATACTAGACATAACCCTCTTTAAGTTTGAGGAAGTGCAAACCCTGGTGACAAACTTTAAAAAAAAAAAAAAAAAGCACCCACTGTAAAACCCAACAACATTGATGCAACTCTAGAGTGAAAGGTCATAGAGAAGAGATAATAGAAATGTGAGTGCAGAGGTGAGGATCTAGTTAAGAGCCTATTGGATTAAGCAGGAGGGAGGTGAGGGAGAGGTGATATGAGAGAACAATGAAAACCACTGGAGCAGTTTGGGGATTCTGGGCCTCACTGAGGTGCACACTCGGAAATTGTTGTTGTGACAGCAATGATCAGGAAGTGTTGTGATATCTCGTCTCAGCAATCACAGTGAACTCTTCAGCTGCACATCAGTGAGTGGTTGTGGTGTTTTCTCCACAGAGAAGCCAGGAGACATTTCATTAAAAATCCTGCAGTGTTGCCACTGTTACAGCTCATCTGTGAAGCTCTGTGCAGGAACTCTCTGCAGCTACATGGACTGTGACAAATGCAATCCGTCTTAGTTTCCTAAGAGTAGATTTACCTTTTTTCATAGGCCAGATGATGTTCCAATCCAGCTACACATTTCCATTGGAAAAGTTGAACTGTTGCAAACAACAAAAACAAAGAAGGAAAGATTAAATACACAGGTGTCTCAACTGTTTTTGACTATGTTGGCAGCTCAAAAACCGGGACAACAAAATACAGCTTCTTGTCCTCTGGCCTGCTACACCCAGTTCTATGACCAAAATCTGGTCCATTTACAGCTTGATTTTAAGAGTCTCATATTTTACACTTAAGGAAGTTCCCCTCTGATTGGCTCACAGTTTTATTGGTGACTAAATGAAAATATATCAGATTTCAAGTAGAGACAGGGTGGATAGTGGGTGCAGAACATTGACATTTTTGTCTTTAGACAATATGGGAACAGCTGGCCCAGATGTGGGAGATATGTGCCAGAAGTTTGAGTTTGCTACTGTATCTGGGAAATATCTGACTTTAAAAGTTAAATAATAAATGTAAATTGTGCCATCAGAGTGAGATATAGTAAGAGTAAGGTAGAGTGCAGTTCTTGCCAGAACTTCAATAGCCTGACTCTGTTGAATAACAAGACAATGTTCTACAGTACTATATGAGACAATACTTCAGGAATATTTATGGATGTTTTAATTGAGTACACTCAAGCAGAAAGAGAAAGAAAAAGAAAGAGACTTCTATATGAAACCATGGAGTATCTCGTGCCAGAGTAATTATGGCCAAAGTGGGCACTCTTCCTGCAAGTGCAATCCATTAGCTTCCCAATAAAGAATTTATAAATATGCAACCCACTCGCCCCAGTGATTACAGTACAATGAAGAAAAAAGGAAAAGTGGAGATAGAGAAGAACACCTCTTGAGCTCTCTCCTCTGTTTTTTTTCTTTTTTTTTTCTTGCCAAATGGAGGAAGATGGACATGTTTAGCTCTCTGTCTTGACAGGTGGGATACAGGCCTGAACTCAGGGCTGTAAATGTACAAGGGAAAGATGTACTGCAGGGATTGCTGCGATGATGGAGTAAGTGGCTTCTCTTGGTGGTAAAGCATACAGATCAGCTGACCCTTAGACAATACTTCTATTTTTCCCTCTTTTTTTGCTGCACTACCATCACCCTCTCCAGATAAAACTTGATAAAAATAGCTCTATTCATTCTGACTTGAGGGTTTTTTTTCTCTAACAACAAGGCTATTTTCTGCTGGGAGAATAATGCACTTCCTCTGTGAATTCTGGAGTATCTAAATGGACATAAATGTCTTTAACAAAGCACATTGTTGTTTAAAATCATCTATTCAGGTTTCCTGCATAATGCATGGCTACAAATTTAATACAGCACCTTTCTCAATGAGGGGAACTTGTGGGAAAAAGTGAATTTTTTTTATTGTTCATTTATGTGCCTGCATATTCTGTAATTCACTGAACACAGTGGCAGAATATTTTATTATAACAGCCCCCACTTCTCAGAGAAACCCATCTTTATGATGAAATTACTCAAAGGACATGGTTTGAAAAAAAACAATGTTTTATGGGGAACAATTGACATGGCTCTTAACAGTGAATTTAATGTTTAATATTTTGAAGAGAGTAGATCTCATATAGAGGAGATCTATCTATCTATCTATCTATCTATCTATCTATCTATCTATCTATCTATCTATCTATCTATCTATCTATCTATCTATCTATCTATCTATCTATCTATTGAAAGATACATTAATGCATGCAAATATTTGAATGAGATGGATGGTTCTATATGAAAATGTTTCTAATAGGATTCATCTACATTTTATGTTGTTTTTGAATACATTCATCACATTCGCACATGGAATACTGTAATAGAACACATAGCCTACTGTACTGATACAAGTCAAATGAAAAGTGAGATCTATGGGATAGAACTAACAATATAACATTAAAAGAAAATGAATCAGCTAAAACAAAAGCAGCTGGATGTGACATAAGATAAACATTTACAGTAAATTACCCCGAGGATCAGAATGGCTTTAGATCATGCTGCATGCTATTCCATGTTTCAGGTGCACAGTTTAAAAGCAAAATGATATGCTATCTTACACTATGAATGGATATGAATACATACAGTATGTGCTCCTTGTGTCTTTAAGATGATTCAGTCTATTTGAATATGAATACGTATATGGATCAGGTGCCAGTAAGGTTTTGCAGAAGGAGATTAAAATACATTTACTGAGAACGTTTGTGCTCCCTGGATCTTATTTGAACTTGTAGTTTTTAGTGAATATTACATCATCAACACGTCCAGGAACAGTTCAGTGTGATTTGTGTAGTGCAGCATATAGTGCCCGTCATGTCTGCAGGTGATGGAACACCTAAGAAAACTGTGTTTTCAATCATTTTGGTTGACAATTCTTGTCACAATCTTAATAAATAAATAAAAATAAGGGGTTGAATAAATTTAAACACTTCTTCGTCACTAGAATTTGAGGAGTTAGGTTCAATAGCAATTAAAAAGTCTGAGGGAGATAAGTAGGTGCTTTTAGTTTTCATCTGTCTTCCAAAAACTGTTGATATACAGCTCAGTTGCAGCGGCAGATCCGTTTTGAAGGAAATCTAAAGCTGCCAGGATTATGTTTTCTACTGACATAATGAGACAAACGTTAATTAACCGCTAACTTATATAAAAAAAGTTTTACTATCTCAGTAAAAGTGTTTTTGAAAATTGTTTTGCAGCAAAATATCCAATCATCTCATAGTTACAGCATTATTACAACTATTTGTGGTTATGGCAGCAGTTGGTTAAAGTTTAGGTGAGATCAAGGAGTGATTTAGGTATAAAAACTCCACAGTGGCTTTAGGGCACTGTGTTTTTCTTTCGTCTTTTTTTACAGCCTGGAATCAATATAAACAAAGTGTGACTAGTGATGCAAATCTATTTACCATGTTTTAAGAGATGGACATTTTATGAAAGAAATCTGGGTTATCAGACTGTATTGTGTGGTGAGACCTCGACATAATAAACTAAGCCAGAGGAAGTGTGAAAACCATCACACAGTGAGCAGTGTGTCAGTGAACTAAATGGGGCACCATCATGTAACACAGTTTTTTTTTTAACACATCAATACTTCAGAGCAATGAGAAAAAGAAAAAAAAAATCAGCCTCTTCATTCATGAGGCCACTGTGCTGGCAAACCAGGGGTCCAGATGGAGAGCTCTCTGGGAAAGAAAGGGAAAAAAAATCAGGAAGGGTCAGCTGGCAACAAAGGTTGAACAGGAGATCAACTTTTGCTCTGTAACCATGTACTTCAGCCAAATAATTGCTTCTGTGCCAGAGTAAAACCCTCCTGTTTGATGTGTAATTTAAATCAGACTTCCTGGGTCATATTTCATCTAGTACAGTAGGTGCCTGTAACAAGAAGCCCACCCATTCAGTCTGAAAATGCAGCCTTTTAATTTACAGTAAACAAGAGGTTTTTCTTTTTTTTTTTTTAATTTCTATTTTCTTTTCAAGACTCCACACTGCACATAACAGACAGAGGATCATGCCATGTACATGTAGAGTCTGACCTTATCTCATCTCTTTCATACTTAAGTAATTATGACATTATATTGAATTGATCACTGGGATTTTTTCACATAGCACTTACATGGTCAAATGCATCATTAGTATCCTTATTGATTTATGACCTGACTCGCTTTTTTTTCACTTAATAGTTAATAGAATTTCTTATGAACTCTATTAACCACTGCTGCCTGATCACCACTGCAGCTAAGTGCACCATTCAAACTTGAATTAGTCCAGACATTTACTGCCACGATCGAGGACTTCTTGCACAGTTACCAGGAAGTCATGTCTCTAACAAGGTTAATTATAAAACTTTCATACCAGAACAATGCAGCACTGGGTTTCAAGTTAAGCTAATAAAGATGCTAGAATACTTGAAGAAAATAAAAAATAATAATAAGCTGTTCACCAGTAGCTGTCGGTTGGCTAACATGTTTTGGTTGTATGAACCCAACCTCTTATTTGTTATTGTCAAAAACCCAGCAATAAACAAACACACATTTGAAAACTGCAAGCAAAAAACTCAACAACTCGTACCCATTATTTGGCATCTGATGTGACTTCACAGCACAGCCAAGCAAAACTGGTTGCGATACTGATAGCGACAAATAATGAATTGAAAATGTTCTGAACATTAGAAGTAAGAAAACATTTACAGGACAATGCCATATTTATTTATTTTTCTTATTTGCCATGACTGAAAAACTGTAGCACAGGAACCCTTGATTCTGCATTTGGCCACATATTCATTAGGAAAATAATTCTGTCCCGTGCCAAGCTAATAATTATATGATTAATCCTCCTTTAATTTGTCCTCATGATACAGTAACTCCGTGGAACAGACAGTGAGATCCTACTTTGAGGACATGTTTTAAAACCAGAGAGCAGTGGATCAGTTTCACAAGCTTGCTCTGCTCGTGTCGACCTCATGTAAACTGTCCTTCAGCACTCAGCACTCTCCCATCATGCTCATAAGAAAAGAACCTAGCTGAACTATCAGAGGCCACCAGATCTTTATTGAGCTTTCATTGAACTGTTGGAGCAGAGCTACTGTGTGTGTGCGTCACCCTGAGGAAAAACCCGTGTGTCCTTGTTTCACAGCGCACGGGCCTGACCTTGATACAGCTGGGTTAAGGTGAGGAATGAAGACATGCAGGATCTCCCTCGCCGTCCGAGCACTCAGGTGTGGCCGAACGATTTGTTTTAACTTTCATGGTCATTGTCTGCTCATGTGTGAAACCTGGCTGCAGCTGTAAAGTCTTCAAAGGAAAAAAAAACAAGCCCCAGACCCCTGCAGCATGGTCTATCGTCCGGGGCCCCTTTCCAGTCACTTCCCTGCACAGTCCATTAAAAGAAAAGCAGCATCATGAGTGTGAGGTATCTGCACTTGCACACTTCTGCTCAAAGTGGAGGATTAAACTATACCTTGCAATTAAAACTAATACTTATACCTTCAGTGTCAAGTCAGGAGGTGGTGGTGTGTCTTTATGTAGTGAGGTGGGGGGGTTCACAATCAGCCTGGAGTTTGCATTCTGTGACAGACCTGCAATTACTGTACCGTTTGCCTTTTCATTACCTGTAAACACAATCTGTACCCACTCATAAAAGTTTATTATGATGTTTAACACTCATTTTACCACAATGTTTTTACCTGTCTAATGACTCACTCCATCCCTACAGCACAGCTCTTTTGGATCATTTGGATTCATGTTGGCCATGTTAGTGTTTAGATAACACATAGTTGATACAATACAGCAGTACATCAACAGTCTTCAGAGAGCTCTTCTCAATCTTCCAACAAGTTATGAAACAGCTTGAGTTTCACATAATCTAAAGCATCTTTTTTTTTTTTTTACCAGCAGATTGTGAAAGTCATGGCAGTGAGTCCAACTTTCACTGTGATTCAAAGCCAAACTTGTTTGACAGGATTCAGCTGCTTAGAGAGGCTTCAACAGATGAAGCAAAGATGACAGACGATGACAGAACATGGATGTGAGCGCTTGGGACAAATTTGTTTCTTACCACCGCTCCAGACTGATCAACACTGTAGAGATGCTGACTGGCAGTAGAAGTAGTGGTCACATGCTCTAAGGTTGGAATGCGCCAAATCAAATCAAATCAAACATTTAATTTAATAATTTCTGCAAGGAAAGCTCTGCTTCCTTTATAAGACCAAAAAATAAATGGTCAAATATGAACTGTTGTGATTACATTTCATCGACTAAAAATGTGTTAGCACATTCGTTCAAAGCCAGCTACTTATCACAGGTCGACTGGCATGATTTTCTTCTCATACATTCCTGAACTGTCTCAGTGCATCTGTTGAAACTCAGCGTCCATGGACTTTAATGGGGCAGCAGAGAAATGTGTTTTTCACTGCAGCAAAATTAGACGGTCATTGGATAAATGCTGTGATTTTGTCTATGCTGTCTAAAAGCATCCCAGAATCCCATTTTGATGAAACATACACCAGCACCAGATTATTTTCAAGTGTCCCACTGCTAAATTTTGCAAGTTAAGTCACAGTGCAGCTCATTTCTTAGTATATGCTTTGCAATTTAACTCATTTCCATTGCACACCATACACTTATGGTTTAATATGGTTCTCACATATCCTGGTTTAAAATAGTTGTCACATATCCTTGTTCAAAGTAAATATAGTTTTGTAATTATTAATTCATATTGTCGGATCAGTTGCGTATACATTTTGATGGACAAATTGATGATGATGATGTAGGCCAAAAATGAGTTTCCCCTCTTTGAAAGACCAGCCGCCGTTAGTGCTGTAGACATTCCTATACAAGGCAGTTAGATACACAGCATGTTCTTATTTCCACCATCCAACACGAGGCTGGCCAACACAAGGAGGATAAACTCAGATTTCTGGACAGTCAGGGGAACCAAAGCCAAAATGACAGCAGAGACCCCTTTTTTACCTCCTGCAGAGTGAGCTGTATTGATTGGCAGCACTGCTCATGATACCGCATTTGGAGAAGCTTTTCCATCACAGCGCAGATGGGGGCAAAAGAAGAAGAAAAAAAGAAGATAATCCTAACAGCAGCCTCACAAGCTGTGCTGAACACATCCTTCTTAAACCTGCAGGAGCTGCCCCATTTAGTTCCAGTGGCAGCTCCAGGAGAATGGTAAAGTTCACCACAGTGTGACAGCCACTCACAAACAGACACGCTTAAGAAACAGTTGCATCGCTGGCAACAAGGTTATCAGCGTCTCATGCAGATCGCCCCCAGTGCATCGCATCCCTGAATGGCTGCAGCGCTGACCTTGCACTGACCACAATCAGTGGGTGTATGTGGGGGGGTTAGGTGATCAGAAAGGAGGAAGCAGGCTAATGGGAGCAGCACAGTGGTGAGATGTCTCCCTGTCACACTTCATCTAGACTGATGCATCAGAATTGTTTCGCCGCTCAGGCCGGGCAATTACTGTCCAATTCCAATCTACTCCTCGGCGTCACTGTAATGAAAAATAATTAAGAGACTGAAAATGAGTTTTCTCATGAAATGGTTTCAGTCGTTGAACACAATTGTACTTGGCAGATGGCTACGCAAGTGTGTTTTAATACAGAAAAGATAGTTAATCATGTATCAGGTGCATGTGGCGATGAACTTTTAATACCATTCCTGTCGGCGCGGGAGGTGGAAAACATTATATATCTTGTTATCCTCAGTGTTCAGTCAGCGTCACGCATCCATCTTGAGGAAGAAAAAAAAGTCAAGATCCTGTCAAGTCAAGATTATTTATAGGAACCATTTTTACAACCAGGTGTCTTATTAAGTGCTCTGAGAAAAAGATGAGGACAGAATCTGAATGTGTTTTCATATTAACACATCCAACCTCCAGTTTCTGGACAGGCCAGGTGAGAGTCAGGGGGGGAGGGGTTATGAATTTAGTCAGTGTGAAGTGTAGTGTTTAGTTAGTAGAGGAAGAAGATATTTGGGAGAACGGAATTAAATGAATTCCAATGGGGATTTGAATACTGTTATGTTATTAGAAGAAAAAAAAACATATTTGTTTGAATTTAAAGATAAATACATCACAGACATCAGTCTTTTTATATTAACAACTTAAAGGAGACATATTATGCCCTCTTTCCACAAATTAAAATAGTTCCTGGGTGTCTTAAAAACATATCTGTGACATGCTTTGGTCAAAATAAATGTGGTCAGTGTCTGTCCTGTTAAATGCAAATGAACCACTGCTTGGGCCACCCCACCCTTACTACTGGCCCCAGGTAGGGGTGGTATTATGCAAATTCTAAACCTTGTTACATCACTGTTAGGGAACAGCTCATAAAACCACAAGGATTTCAACCTAGAGAGCCAGCACATTACAGATGTTTCTGTCAGTTCTCACATTTTTGGTGCTTGAAGGCAAACAAACACCCAAGAGCTTTCAGCGAGTGATATTTCCAATGGCCCTACAGTACTATCACATCCTACACATTACACAAAGTCACAGGAAGTCCCAGCAGCTCATTTTGGGGCTCAGTTTCTGAATATAGGATGTGTGTATTTCTCTCTGACTAAGGCTTTGATACTTCTGAAGTATTAATATTGTTTGGAGCTAGACCTTTTTATAATAAAAAAGAGAGAATTTGTGAATTTCTTTTATATTAATTTATGGAATGATAAATGGGTATGCATGGATTGCCTGTGAAATATGGATTAGGTTACAAAACAACAAACAAAACAAAATTAAATAGCCTGTCACCCTGTGCTTAAACAACAATTACAGTAACTTACCTTGTTTACACGGTGGTTCAGATTTGTGACTTAATTCCTGATCATTTGACAGATTTGTAAATTACATTAGTGTGTGGGCTCACACAGCCTCCTCCAGTGACTTCATAGTGACCATTACACTGGAGGTCCACGGATTATGTCCTAGAGAATGGAAATAAATTGTTCTGTTTTCACATCTGTGAACCCCCATCTCTTCAAACAATGTGTTTATACACAACTACAAACATTTTTTGAAGGAAACATGAAGCAGTACGGTAATCGTTTTACACTTGGAGTGATGTAATCGCAAATACATGTACATTTGTCATACAGACAAATTTATTTATTTTCCTCTAAAATGTCCAATCTTGAAATAGAATGTCCATCTTTGTTTAACTTATGTATGACGTAAGTCGCTCATTGCGGTAAAGTAAAGATTTGAATTTGATTGTACATAGAATATGTCGCTTTGATGAAAAACCATTACTATCCACCTCCACCAAGTTCTGTAACCACAACATAACTTGTACTCTAATTTAGTCATGTAAAAGTAATTTCATTTTGATTTCATTGGTTGGATTGTGATGCTTTAGGCAAAGAACCCAACACACACACACATGCAGACGGGCTGATGCAGTGAAGTAGCTTTTAATAAGAATAAACAAGCTCACAGTCAGTCAGGTGGACATAATGGCAGGCAGGAATCCAGATACAGACACTAGGGAAATAAGCACAGGTAGGAAACACCAAGGAACAAAACAGGGCTGTGAGCAGATGGTCCGACCAGGAACAAAAGAAGGGAACTGGTAGATTCAGTCCATGGCTGATTATAGAATGAGGTCTGATGATGAGTGGAAACTGGTGCGCAGATAGGCGTGGCAGTCAAGAGAGCGGGAACAGGGAGGGAAGACTGTGAATCTGTTTCTGGGGAGATGGGGGAAGCAGCGTAGTTTGGAAATTGTGAGCACAGGCTGTAGACCAGGACTTCTGGTGTGGTGGAACAGTGAGTGTGTAAATGCTGTACTTGACTGACACTTTTTCTGTCCTTTTTTATTAATGTTGTTGCCATGCCGTTGCTGAATTTCCCCAGCCAATATATTTTTTTAATCAAGTTCAAACAGTGTAATCTAATCAAAACATCTATGCAGATTTTCCAGGTTTGTGTGTTTTCTGCCAAAGTGAGTTTTTTGATGAAGTGTGAAAAATGTGGATATGAGGTATGAAGATACATTATGCACCTTAGAGGGTAAAACTGGCAACAGCTTGTCCAACTGATTAGTTTTCCCATGCATCATCTTTTGTGGGGAGCGTCCTGTCAACTCTGATTTCATAGCCATAAATTCAGATGATTGATGAATAAATACATCTGGACGTTCCTGAGGTGATTCACAACAGGTTTCTGTTTGCATGTTGTTGTGTCTCTGTCATGTAGAATCATTTTATCATCGTAACTTTGAGTGGTGTTGTTAAACCACAATCTGAAAGAGAGCTTGAAATTGTTTACAGACAATTGGTTCAAACAGAATATACCATCTTCTTGGTTATTATCTGTTCAGTTTCTTCAAGCATTTATTGTGATAATCTCTCACATGCATGCGTTTATTGCTAGTTTTAGCATCACACTCCCAGCCATGAAATACAAATCAAAGGAATATGAAAGAAGTCATATTAATCAATCAAACAAACCAACTTTATTTGTATAGCGCTCTTCACGCAGGTTATTGCAGCTGAAATTGCTTCAAGGATGACTGATGAACTAACTATAATACAATTAAGAAAGCTGATGCTGAGATACTGTAAATGCTGTAATAAAAAAAAAAAGCAAATAAAGTAAACTTGAAAAGACTGAATAAATGAATGAATGCAAGTTTCAGTCCAAACATGTCAAATTGTCATGTCAGTAACTCACGATGCAAGGTGAAAACATTGAAACATTGAACTCATGATCTGAATGACCGACCTGGAGTCCAAATCCAGTAGAAGTTATCTGGTAACCAGAGAGTGAGGAGGACAGGTTGGGTGAAGAAACAGTGAGGTGTCGATCAGTAAGACTACTGATCAACAGATATTATAAGATCCATCATCAAGCAGTTTATCTCTGGCAATGCAAAAGATCTAAAAACAGGCCACAGGACAACTTAATCCAAGATGCAAAGAAGCCAAATAAGAGATCCACCACTTAGAGCGGAAGAACTATACAGGAAATACGGTGTGAAGAAGTACAGAGAGAGAGAGAGAGAAAACATGTTCATAAAAGACGTCAACCACGAGCTGGATCTTGAAAAAACTGAAAAATAGAACATATCTTCCCAGAGAATGATGAATAACTATATACACAATTCCTACAGTCATTCAATAAATAACTTTTTGCACGAGATCTACCCTTCATTCAAAGGCTACAAATGTGATTATCAGTGGAAATATCACCAGAGGAAAGAGAGAAGACCATCAAACAAGTCCCCAGGCAGCAACGGCTTCCCTACAGAACACAGTAAAATTTTCAGTATCAACTGAACTTGTTCTGTGAGCCTCTAACTAGAACCAAGGAAAAAAAAAACTGTCATGGAAAAGCTGCAAACAGAATCCCCAAAAAGGAGGTATAGTATCAGTGGGTTGAAATATTGTACTGTACGTAGGCCAACAAACACAAGACAGGAAAGGACACATATAACCTTGATAAGCATTAATATAGAATAGGCCTTGGGTCTGGGTTGACTGGAGAATTTGCACTGGTATGGTTCTGTCTCCAAGAGACATTTTACCTGTAGTGTTATCCTTCTTACAGATGATACTGGATGATGACATATCTTATGATCTCAAGTGATGTATCACATGTCTTACAGTACAAGGAGCAACCCAAGGAAAGATATAGCATACTAATCTACACACCCAAGATTAATATATATGTGGTGAAAACTAACATTTTACCACTTGCACATAGTTCAGTCTTTGGCAACCACTGAAACAATTTGCAGATTGGGATAGTTTCTGATTTATTTATGGAGGGAAAGAGGCCAGAGTGGAGGGAAATAGGCCAGAGTCCACTTTAGTTGCCAAAGGACTTAAGGTGGAATGGCATTTGCAAATTTTAAGAAATATTTCAGTGCAGTCCAACTAATTCATTGGTCTGGTGATAGCTTTATGGGTAGATGGGGAATAGGATATATACAGTATCCCTAGTTACTACGTCCAAACGTTCTTAGCAAGGGTCAAAATGTAAGGAGTTGGATGATGAATTCAAAGATTCAAGATTGAAGAATTTAAAGGTGCATTTACACTTGCAGGAATCAAGACTTGCTTATGTGACAGTTGAGGTTCCTGTCACTATGCCTCCAATTGATCATGTACCCTGGCTAACAGTAGTTGACCAAAGGGATGTCCCTTTGGGAGACTGGCAAGCGCGCATGACTCTTACCCGGGAGGTGTGGGTTCAATCCCTGCCCGGGCCCTCTTCACCTTGCCACACTTAGATCAATCAATCAACGGTGCTTCCTGAACATGAGATACAGGGCATTGAGGCCCATAGGCGCTGAGTCTGTGGGTGCTCCGGTGCTCGAGCACCCACTGACCAGGTTGAGAACCTACTTGGGGGCATGCTACCAGATGCACATTTTCTCTCGGCCCTTCAGCTGTGTGTCTGTGGATATAGCCTGTATGTGTGTGTTAATCTCTCTCGCACTCTTGAATAAACACAAATCGCTGCAGAGCGCGAGCCTGGCACATCTGACACAATCGGTTAACGGCGGCAAAAGGAAACTGGCTCCTCTTCGCGGCTATTTTGTGTCCGAAGACTATGTAAAGCACACGTTTTTATTGATATTGTCGCATCTGACCCCAAGTAACTACAACAGCATAACACAAACTTATCTGACAGCTTTCACTTCTTCCTCTGCTCCTCCTCACTCACCCACCTACACACACACACACAGGACTCTGTCTTCCTCACATTCACCCCAACCCTCAGTTTCTCATCCAACCATTCCCTACCTTCCCGTACCATACACAATCAGTCAGAAATCACAGAACTTAAACATCATCACAAGAACATTACTGCAGGGTCACTACAATATTTTCAGTTGTGCAGTAGGCTATTATTAATAATGAGTGATGAGTTCCAATGCTACTTTGCATGATACGCGCACCAGTGTTTGTAGAGCTCGGTTCAGGGGTGCAACCTCCCGCATGAGCGTGCACACTCATGGGCAAAAACATAAATCAGAGCCCATGAGTCTGGCCACCAATGAGGAAAACATAAAAATAAAAAAATCAACACAAAGAATAAAACTTCCATCATTCACTGAGTTGAAAAATAAAGGGTCATTATAGGCCAGGCAGCCATGTCACACACACAGGACTCTACACATGAAAGGTGCTATACAAATAAATGTATTATTAATTATTCAAATGTCAAATGTTTGACTGTTCAGTTTTCATTGTCAGTCTATTATATTGCTGCATTAAAATGTACAGGTGGCCGTATATTATACCCACTTTGTGGAAAAGCCACAGTAATTTGACAGATTGACAGTTTAATATTGGAGTGTTAATCAGGTTATGTGCATTCAGTTCAGTCTTTATAATTATGGCTAATATAACCCGGTTAAGGTGTTTACGTAACACCTGCTATAATGGGAACATAGCTTTAGTCTGGATTCAATCAAATCATCAGCATGAGAGTAGCATATTCTGCACTAATTTCCTGTCCTTTGTGATTTGATGCTGTTTTAACTTGTCTAGACAAGCCATGACAAAGTTTTGATGGTTGCTGAGGGTATTAAGGATTATAGACAAACCAACAATCCCACCAGAGACACTCAGTCTTTGCTTTCCATTTTGTTTTATTTATTTTTTTGTGTGTATCGGCACAAAGTAGCAGCTGTCACAATCTTTAAAATATTAATGTCAGCACTATTTCTCAGTGCCTGCCCTTCGACACATTATTACAGCATAATATAGAGAATTATGTTTGATATACTGCTAAACTGTTTTTCAACCATTTCATTGCAAAGTGTCTTGTAACTGTAAGGTTAGAACATTGCGGTCGATACCATTTGTCTCGACTTGTGAAGTGAAGGCCACAGTATGCTTCATGCAGACTATACAGGGTCATACAAGTGAGAAGCCTGAGAGTGGAGATGTACTCCATTTGGTCCTTAAAACCACATATTATATATATTTTTTTCAGATCAGCACCTCAACTAAAACAGCAGAAAAGTGTCAAAGACCTTTTTTAGCAAAGATACTGATTTTAAAAGTTTAATTAATAAACTTAATAAATTAATAAGCACTTTCCTCTTTAATCTTACATTTTGACACAGAAACAACAAACAAGTTCCTGTCTGAGGATCTCAGACTACAGTACATGCTGAAGGACAGGGCCCAATTAATTCATAATTATAGTCAGGGGCTGGATTGGTGTTGTCTTCTTTTATCTTGAGACCATAAATCCTTCAAATAAGGACAGTCCATGAAAGCCAGTTTATGAATCTTACAAGGCACACATGTCTGAATATGTGCATAAGGAAGATTGCATGTAAATGCAAGATATGCAAAATGCATGGATAAACCATTGTGGTCAGATGATTGTAACTGGAATGCTAGCTCTTCGTGCATGTAGAAGCAGTAGTATTCCAGTTTTGTGGTGTTGCTTTCTTCAAATATAGAGATTCCCTTGGTGCTAACAAGTCAAAGCCAGCACTATCTAACTAGATTTTGATATGGAGATCCGATCACAGCTGCGAAAGAAATGAGATAACATGAACAACAGGCCTGCGCACTTCAGATGCCATGCTCCAGATTATGTATTCAGATACAGATCACATGTAAAAACCAGGTAGAAATGGGGCCAAGAAGTCCCCACTTCTTTACTACGAACCAGCTGCTGCAAGATGTTTAACATCAGATAACATGACCACAATATCAGCCTGAGTGAATAAAGTGAAAAAATGTGTTAGTTATTATCAGCCTGAGCAGTGGCCAGTGCGCCGGTGGTCAAATCTACAAAGGAATCTCTCATGACTTCAAATGTTCATGTAATGATCAGTGTCAGTGAGACAAAGGGGACTGATGGAAACATGGATCTGTTATGAAGAAAAAAATAGGTATAGTATATCTGTCTTACATGATGCAGAGTGATGGCACACTATAGATAAAATGCATTTGGAAGCATATGCCCTCACAGACCTGTTTCTCACATATAAAATAAATATGAAATAAATGGGATGAGGAGCATATTTATGCTTATTTTCTCATTATGAAGTTCTATACCAATGCAGGACTACTTGCTCCAGGTTGACCAGATAGTCTCACTCATGATGGTTAGAGGAGGAGACAGATTCAGCCACAAATTCAGGAGTTTGTTGTGCATTAAAATCAGAGACCACCATGGTCAGCACATATCTTGTTGTAGGAGCAAGTCTAGGTTCAGTGTCTACAGCACAGACACAATGCAGTGTTCGAACACTTGAATTAAAGCCCAACTCTCTCACACACTTGAGCTATACAGTTTCCCCTGTATTTCTCTAATGTGTTGGGATACTTCACTGCTTACTATGAATCTTGTCCCTATTACCATGAGGTTTCCACTTTGTTGTCAAATTGAGAGAAACTTCCTGGTTACAACTTTGTAAAATCACCTCAGCCCAAACACACACCATTAGTTTTGATCGGTGTGAGGCAAGGGGATCTAAATTAGAGAGGAGGTACAGGTTCATTCTGGTCTTCAGTGAGTTGTGTTCTTGATTCATCTTCTGATTTAGGACATTGCCCATACTGTATGTGGCTAGGGAGGATATCTTGGAGACTTGTATTCTGTGTCAGGCGAATCCTCCAGGCAGTCTCATTTGGGAAAAAAGAAACATCTTGTCATCCAGCACCGAGCAGATTAAGCACAAAGAGCTGTATATGGGATAAAATTTTGAAAATGAAGTTTTTATTGCAGCAGAACTCAGCAGAAGTCTAAGATACAGGACCTGACATTTCTGGCACCAGACCAGATGCTGAGTCACTGCTATCGATCAGCAACAACTTCAAAAAAAAAAAAAAAAAAAAAAAAAATACTGTGCATTCACTTGTGAGTTTTGTGTTTTGGGGAACAGACTCTCAGCAACCCTACTGGTATTTACTCAGTACATTACTTTTTTCAGGAAGAAAATAAAAGTGCACAGTGAAACCATCTGAATTGTTTGTTTTTTTTGTGGCTGAGGAAAGTTCAGAGATAATAGATATGTGAACTTTGGCCTGAGGTAAGATCGCCTTCTCAAGGAACGAACCTTTGAACATTGATTCTGAAGTTCACCGGATCATGTTTAAAACATCTACATTGCATAACTTTTACTTTGCAGAGTTATGCCCACTCACATGGATCTTTGCCAACCTGTTCTCTGTTTGCACTCATTGTTACTTACCAGAATACATTCTGTGTAATTAATGTACTCGCTCATTAAAAGTTTACTGAATATTTAAATTGTTCTGAGTTTACAGCTACTCCTCATCTTCTGTGTTTTGGTTGTTGTTTTTTGTCTATTTTCACCATGACCTGTGAATCCTTCTACTCTGCTTACTTGTGCAGCACGAAGAGGGTTGCACATGAGTTGTGTATAATTCAAACAAAATGGGCACTCACTCTTGAGTCGCTCCTCGTAGTACATTTTACAGTAATGTGCACAAATCAGTATCAGCATCAATGTGGAAAGCTTCAGTCTTTTGTTACAAGCTCTCCCAGACCAACTCCATGGATCATCTGAGTCTTTCGCTGGTCTGCTTTGTGTTGAAGTGGCTGATGAACTGTTTTTAGATTAAAGCTCATCAGCCTGAAAACCATTGTTTGCAGCAGTACAGAATATCTCAGGAATCAAGTCTTTTGAATTTCCAGCAGCATCAAACATCAGACAGAAAAGTATGTGACTGGCTCAAAGCAACCAGAATTTATACCTCAGTGCTGGTGTAGGGCAAATTAGAGGTTAAAGACAGTATGCATGTGTTCTTTCATTATATAGCAGCTTAAGGTTCTGCATTAACACATTATAGTATAATATATCATAGTATAATAAAAATATTAATAAAAAGCCTCAGTCAAATGAAGAATGGACACAGCCTGTATTCAGGAACTGAGCCTTTGGGACAGAGCAGAACAGAGAAGTCTAGCTGCATGTCTGTTGAATGTAAAATATTTGATAACATGCCAGCTTTAGTGGTGTTATAAGGTTAAAATATATCAAACTTCTGCACTTTTTTATGTGATTCTGTCTCAAGGTCTACCAACAAACCCTTCTAAATGCAGCTTTCAAGTAAATGATTCAGCTGCTTAGTATTTCTGGTCTTATGTACATCATGGGACAGTTTTGGAAAGTGTTTATTTCTGTTCCCCATTGCTGCAACAAGAGAAAGGATTTGTCCTTTAATCTGTTAGAATGTGTCATATCAAAGGATTGCAGGATAGTAAATACATCAGTAAAGACAGTTAACACGACTGAGACGGTCCCAATAAAAAAGCACTATGGGGATAAGGTTTGTTTTGCATGTTTTATAGAAGAATCATTCTGCTGTTCATGTCAGTGGAGCAGGGCAAAGCTGTGCATTGGTTCTGTTTGAAATTGCAGATTAGTCTTGGCTTTGATAAGTGCTATTTTTTGAGTCATTCTGAAATCTCAAATGTAATGGTATATGTGTTGTGTTTACTGATGCATATGGAATGTGGATACAGTACAAACACATGTACCCTTGTTTGGTATCTAGAGCACATGTTGCAAAAACACATTTTCTTCAATGATGTTTAGAGGGTGTAGAGTTAAGTCCATTTGCAGATTATACATCACAAATTAAGTTACATCTCCTTCTGGTGGAAAATAAAGTTCTACTCCCTTCACTACATTTTCCATGTCAATAAACCATAATAATATTATTGGTTAGTGCTCATGCATTTCCTTTGGACTCCTCTGTACTATAATATTATGGTTGACATTAGATGATGTCATACCCTAAATTGAACCAGACCTTCAACCTGAAAGTAAAAACAGTGCTTCCTCAACATAACACAATTTGCACTGTAATAGTTTTCATAACAACAACAAAACGTTCCTACAAAAACTGCTTGCCGTCATATTTGACCATCCACCAAAACCATCCCCTGATGTGAACTTTGTCTCTTTATATTTTACACCTTCTTCATCTCCTGCCATAATCAATACGATAATAATCTTCTCAAACATCAAGTTATAAACCAATGACACTAATGCATCTTTACATGAGGAACCATGTCCCTGAAAGATGTACTACTATTTCAGTTATCCCATGCTAACAAACATGCTGGAGGTTAATATGGAAGTAATCCGACATTTTGGTTCTAGTTAACAGTTAAAGCTAAATACATGTGAGTTAATTACATCTGAAATGTAATCGCCTCACAAAGTTGTTGAGGTGAATGTGACATACTAAAATAGACACAAAGCAACATCACTCTCAGAGTGTGAGAGTGTGTCAGAATGATAAATGTAAGGAAAGCATGGATTCAGATAACTAGGCTATTATAATATACAGCAAACTATTAGGCAGTATTATTCTTATTTAGCTTTCATCATGACTAGTAATATAACCAGTGAAAATGTTACATTTACATTATGTTATGAATGTGATGCATTATGCAAGAATGGGAAACGTCATGTTGCAGCAAAAGTTAAGCTGTCTGCAAGGCTTGTTTTGCCACATTTACTACACTGCTGGAGTGAGTGTCCTCATTCAACTGAATGAGAGAGCTGCTGCTTTTTCAGATTGGGATAAAACCTGTCTGTATGTGTTTCTCTTCTAAGATGTGGTTTGGTCTGCACTATATCTCCTGAAAATATCTCTGGCTCTTAGCTGCCAAATCTACTAAATATAAATGTGCAGGAATGCAGTGTGGTGCTGAGTTGGAAGTCAAGAGGTATTGGGTGACTGATTGACCAAAATTGTTAATTAAACTAAATGTGATTATTGACACATGTATGCAAAATTAATCTTGATAATTCATCTTTAAATTTCATGTTTCATTTTGAGAATAATGTTTGAAGTTACATGATGGAAGCTGTGCATCAGATTCCTGCACATGCAATGATGTGGTTATTAAAACCATACAGTATATCTTATTAGGGACAGTATAGAGTGATTGCTTATGCCTTATCCCCGAATCATCATATCCATCCAACACCTTAAAATCACACACACACTTGAGAGTCCCGAGCAAGCCCAGACACATAACGTTCCGATAACTTCTAATTCTAATAAGCAGATGCTTGTAACTTTTTTTGGAGTAATTTTTAGGATGTTCTCCTAAGGTTCCCGTTTGCCTGAGTTTTGGGTTTAATGAAACATTCATAAAATGTTCTACCAATCAGATGCCTGCAATGTTTTTTTGGTTACGTACAGTAAGAAAAAAATGTTGTTTCACAGAGAACTTAACCTATACCAATATTGTGTTGAAATGTTAAAAACACGTTTCTAAAACTTATACCTTTAGTTATTGGTTGAATAGACGTTATAGCAAAAGACCAGTTAACATCCTCAATCCTCCATGGCCTCATTTGAATGTCATCACGCTGACCAATCACCAGTTTGTTGTGTAAACGAGGGTGATTCTTGTGGGTCATCCCTGGAGAACTCTATGTGGTTTACATAGAACCTCTGTGTGCAGGAACAGTCTGAGAGGTTTGAGACAATATTGAATCAGGATTATATGGGGAGGAGGGGGGGGGGGGGGTGGGGGGGGGGGGGGGGGGGGGGGGGGGGCTGGACTGTGTCTGCTGTGAATGAATATTCCACTAAAGGTTTTTTTTTCTGACTTCAAGAACTACAAAACATTTTTGTGTATCATTTACTAGCGCCTTGAGCATGAGCAACTGCAACAATAAAATGGAGCTAGAAAAGTGGTCCTGTTATACCTTATACAGTACAACATAACACATTAGGACATTCACCTCCTTAAAGTACAATAACACCAGTCTTACTTCCCTACGACAGCAGAAAAAATTTACAAAATAAATATGCAAAATATGTAATCTATTTTTGGCAGTTTTCACATTGATTTTCATATTTCTGATGTCTTTATTTGATTTGAGGTGGAAATTATCATACAATAGCCTAGTGTGCAAGTGTTTTGTGTCTGTTCAAAGGAATCATTGTAATACTTTTTCA
Organism: Decapterus maruadsi; assembly: GCA_030347415.2. Taxonomy (NCBI): domain Eukaryota; kingdom Metazoa; phylum Chordata; class Actinopteri; order Carangiformes; family Carangidae; genus Decapterus; species Decapterus maruadsi. The sequence continues at coordinate 9,344,761 of CM064891.1, read as the reverse complement.
GTCAGCAAGGTCAGATGTGAAGATATCCTGAAAAAGAGCAACAAGATGCAGGAGTGAGTGAGTTTGAGGCCCTGAATTTGAGAGGGATTGATACTGACTTTTTCTTTTTCTTTTTTTGGTCCATTAAGATTGTTGGTGCAGCCAACCACTGAATCGCATGTTAAGATGGTTGTTGTGAGTGTGGTTGGTTCTTCAGCTCTGCTGACCCACCTGTTAAAGTCATTCAGTACTGTCAATGACACTCTAAAAGACCATAAAACTAAAAGGTGGAGGATGTGAACAGAGCAGTTGGTGTGTGTGTTGTCTGACTGGGCACCAGCTAAAGGAAATATTAGGTCCTCTTTTCATCTGTCACACCTTTGACATCTCTCCTTGAGATAAATGGACACCACAGCTTGGGAGAGAGTAAATCGTACACTGTTCTCAGTGGATGGCGAGCGTGAGACAAACAGGGAGCGGTCTGCCAACTGTGCCGACAGCCACATCACTCCTCATCTCCTGCTCTTCCCCCACGGTCCACAGGTGAAGATGTAATAGCCTCTTTCTTTAAAGTGGCTCACAATGAGAAGCCATCGAGGCAGCCGGCCCCATCCGCCGGAGCCACAGGACAGAAGCTGCTTGAAGTGCTTTGTCATTTCGCTGACTCCTGGGCGGCTTCGGCCCTCCAGACATAAATACTGTATCGGTGGAGAATTCAAGATAATGCTGTCTCCAAAATAGTTAGCCAGCGAAGAATGCATGCCTTTATAGGACATAAATCCACACCACATGTGTTTACGTTCGGGGGAGAGGTTGGTCTGCTTTACTTCACTCCGCAGTAATCAGTCAGGAAACTGAAGCTCAGCACCGAGACAAAAATCCATCCCAGAGCTGCCGGGTCAGTGTTTCTTCCACTTCCTTGGCAAATCAGCCAAAAAAGGCTGCTCTCCCTGACCTCATTCTGGACATAATGCTCAGAGGTCAAAGGTCAAACAAACCTGTTTGTGGCCACCAAGCTGCTATCTGACTTATAAGACGTTAACCCTGTTTGACTCTAACATAGAAAATCTGCTCCTGTCAGACATTGACATGGTGCTGCACAGCTGGGAGGGACAGAGGGGGAAAAAACAACACAAAAAAAAGTGAACATAGCATCTTGATGTTGTATTTGTATTTTTCGCAGTGTAAATCCAGGAGATACTTAATCTAGAGTAAGATAATAGTAAAATATGGAGCGACACAAATACAGAGGAATGATTACACATAAGGATCACAGTTTCCTAAATAAATCAATACGAAACTGACAATTATTGGCAATCTCACAGAACAGGACTATCCTGGTGCTTGTGACTGTTATAGTGAAAATGGAGACTGACAAAATTGTTACCTGAGCAGTTCCTGGAAGCAATCAAACAGTCAGAGCTGAACAGATAAGCTGCACATGGAAAAAATGTACAATTTGTCTACACAGAAACATACACACATTAAATATGTCTCCAATAACAAATATTTACTTTAAGATTTTAATGGCTCTTTCTGTAATCTCCCTCTGGTTTTCAACAAATACCAGGAGGCTCTGCATATTCATATTCATAACTGTGCCTCACTTGTATTATAGATACAATTTCAAATGTGCAGATGGTGTTAAAACTAAATCTGACCTCAGGTTGAAGTGATTGTCTGTATTTCTTTTCAGACTAAATTATAATTAAATCTGCCACCAGAAATGTTCCAAGTTCTCACAAAGCTACAAAATAATACATCTCTGCCTTGTACATATTAATAAACACCAAGATGAAGAAATTACAGTTTGGACAATTAATAACGCACAGAAAAGCACACATTCTTTGCACAGAAAATATACTATAACCACATACAGTACTGTTAAAGTCTTATACATGAAAAGCGAAGTAAGGTTGCTTTCAAAACTATCTGCAATAACCTGCTGAAACTGTGTACTGTATGACTTGGTCTTTGTAATGTTTGAGATTTTATCATTTTGAGACAATAATTCAGATCATTTGTTTTGTATCCTGGGAAATTTCACTGGGTTGGAATTTTCAGTCACAAGTGTTCCACAGTTTTTCTCTCATTAATCTGTCTGACTTAGTTTGATGGATTCATTACATAATGTAACTGTAAGTAAAGCCACCTGGGATGTTGGACCTAAAGCGGATGCATATGTGTGGCAACATATCAGGCTTCATTTGCATCATGTTAATTGAAAACACTCATTTCTGTTTCATCCTGCAGTTGAACACAGGTTGGGCAACAGCATGTGTTTTATTTTTTAATTTCACACGTGAAGTCTAACGTTGGGTCGTCAGTTCCACAAAAGTGACAGATGCGGTATTTCCACTCATGTCACAAGTGCTGTAAATCAAAGAAGGGAAAGCTCTAATATTAGGGTAGTATTTTAATTTATTGCAGTTTTTTTTTACCAAAAGAGAGAACTTCCAATCTGATTTCAGTGCTAAATATAAAACATTTCATCAGCTGTTTTCTGCCACAGCCTAGCAGGAGCAATGAGAAAATCAGAACTGTAGTTCAGATTATTAATGGCACCAATGGTGAGTTTTAATTGATCACTGCGGGTGGAGATCTTAGCAAAGCTTTTTTTGTGTGGGTGTGTGTTTGTGTGTGTGTCATGTATTGCACAGTAACTGAGCTTGTCGGGTGTCTATAGGCCCGATCATTTGCAGTAATGGACGGGGATCTCACATAGCAGGTGGAAATATGTCCTTAAACTTTGGTGGTATTTCATCATAAGTGAAGTGCATTTTCTGACAGCCAGTCTACCCCCTCCTCCCACTCTGCAGGGAGCAGGGCTCCGCTTCATTAATTATTAAGCCAAATTCCGTGCAGCTACGAGTCAAGCCTCTATTTCTGCCTGGCTGAAGCCCACCTGCCCTGTAATTATAAAGACCTGCCATTTAGTACAGCTCTCCATCTTGATCTTTGATTTCCCTGTCAGAAACTATTAAAGCAGCCCCTGGTCTTTGCCATGGGCTCGGCATGGGGCTCGTGTTTGAATTACATCAACCAGATTTCATTGGCATATTAAAAAGAAGCCCAACACGATGCTTGGAACAATGGATCAGGCTGTTGGAGTTTTGAAGGCTGGGACAACCACATGCAGGGCTTTGTTTCTTAAACATCACTATAACACCCCTCCCCTGCCCGTTGGATAGATATATTATATGTCTACATGTATTTCATCCTGCTCAGTTCAGCCACTTTGTTTCATTATTTGGCTGTCTTCAGGTCCCAGAGAAAAAACACCTACAATTACTCCCCATTAATAAATCCTGGTTATAAATTGATTTGCTTTCATAATGAAATAAAGTGCTGAACACAGAGATTCTGGATCCTCTATTGAAAGTCATTATTTCTCCTGGTAACTGTAATTCATTTATGTTGTGATGAAAAGGAGGGGTCCAGGCTATTGGCATTGTAAGTGCATGTAATGAAAAAGCAACATGTAATACTTTTCTATATTGTATATCATTTGCAATTGATCAGGCCCTCTATATACAGTAGACCTACGGGGGGGAAACAACAGCCTTGGCAACAGCCTTGGCAGTATGTATGTGTATCTTAGAGTTTACCTAAGTCAGCTGCCTCACTGTAAAGAGTGAGATTAAAGTAACACACTTTTTCAGAATACAAACAGGAACTGCACTCAGGTTTATGTCAGCTTGTATTTGCTGCACGTCTCAGTCTCAAAATGTCTCACAGGTTTGTGGAGCTGCAGCCCGGAGTCGCAATAAAACCACAGCAGATGTAGTTATCAAACTTTAAGGCAACTGAGGATTTAGGCAGAATTTCTATTAACATCTCTGAATGGACAGTGTAACTGGACACCTGATGCGCTTGTTTGTTTGTCACCGTAAAATATGAAAGCAATAAAAACCTGAGCCCCTTCAGTGGCCTAATTAGAAAACCAAACAAGAAAATTTGATTTCAAAGCTGAGCAGATGATCTTTGTATAATCCTTTCTTAAGACACCAGAGTTCAAAATCTGAGCTCAGCAGATGTTTGATCAGATGTTTAATGTTTAACCAGGCTGCATATTGTATAACCAGGTATAAGCCAGTGACTGGTGACCTGTTCCAGGTGTACCCCGCTTCTCACCCAATAGCAGCTGAGATTCAAATGACTCTTGTAAACCTCAATTTTTAACGAGCTGTACCCAGGAGAAGTTAGCCAAGGAAAACTAAGTTTGTCACAGGATGCACTGTGTTACAAGTGGATAATGGATCACTGTTATTTTTGTTTCATCAACACTTTGATGTTGTTGATGATGTTTCAAAGCATGACGAGGATCACTCCCTTCTCATAAGCATTCATTATCGTAAACTCCTTTGACTAGATTAGCCACATCATTATTGCATGATGGAACTTTTTTGTCTGTTTAAGCTTCTAAATGTAATCGCAATAACATCTCATTTGACAGTTATTCAAAACAACATGACATATTTTCATGGTTATGGAGAATAACTGCATTATAGGGTTTGGTTATTGCAGTTATGGTAAAATAATGAACTGCCTTGTTCCACTAGGGTGCAAATCAAGCATACAATGTACAGAGATCAGACTTGACCGTTTGTCACTGAACTTGAATACAGTTCATAAGATCAGTGGCAGACGTTTGGCGTTAAGTTCCATCCATTTTCTATACCGCTTATCCTCATGGGTCACGGGTGAGCTGGAGCCTTTCTCAGCTGACTTCGGGCGAGAGCCGCCAGTCTATCGCAGGGCTAACATATATGGACAAACAACCATTCACACTCATGGGCAATTTAGAGTCGCCAATTAACCTAACCTGCATGTTTTTGGACTGTGGGAGGAAGCCGGAGTACCCGGAGAAAACCCACGCATGCACGGGGAGAACATGCAAACTCCACATAGAAGGGCCCCAGCTTCGAACCCAGAACCCTCTTGCTGTGAGGTGACAGTGGTAACCACTGCACCACCGTGCCACCCGCGTTAAGTTGCCATGATAATTCTGTGACCTGCTGGAGTGTACAGTGCGGGCATGAGTGGGTCAGGTTTAAGAAAAGATTTTCTTGTGGTTTAAATAAATACTTCCTTAAGGTTGGAGGCCCTCTGACATCTTCCCATGCTCCCACCAACAACAACCGTTGCTTGTAGTTACCAAATTATAAAAGGTAACTATTAGTGGTAATTGTTGGTCTGTAACAGCTGGTTCCTTTTTAAATTGACCAGACACAAAATAACTAATAACTTCAAGAAAAGTTTCACATGAGCATAGGCTCAAAAGAAGAAGTAATAAAACATATGAAGACAATGGCTTATTACCCTAAAGAGAGGTTTGAAAGTAAGGTGTCAGATCCACTTTTTAAATTAGGAAATGCCATCTGCCACATTTATTCCAAGTTCATAAATACAAATGCATTCAGAGCACATTTGCAGGCTGTTGGTCACAAATAAGTTCCTCTGATAAAAGATATTTATATACCCACTCCTCCTTCCCGCCACCATTGCATCCATCAAATATACCTGCTGATTTTGCACTAAAAGCTCCTTTTGAGTTCTTTGTAGTTGACTTTAGCGTGCATTTCAAAGAGGGCTCTCACACATCTATACTCTGCATCGTATATTTTAATCCTCAGCGTGTGCTTGTTAGGCTGTATGACATCATTGCAGCGGGCTGTCAGCACAGAGGCCTGCGTGTTTACCTTCATATCTTCACACCACGTCCATCAGCTTCCTCTTGCCTGTGATCCGATCGCCAAGAGCCCTCTCTTTGTTGTCGCTTGAGTCTTTTCATTTTCATTTTTTTTCTCAGAGCAGTTACCAGGTATTTGGTTGACCATTTTTGATATGTTTATTTACTGTGTGGATGGCTTTGATCGAAGCCGGAGCAGGGAGAGCGCTGTCGGGGTATGTGTGTGACTGTGTGTTTGTGTGTGGGGTAAATGTCCCTGTGGAGGAAAATGCTTGTGAGCAGACTGCCATGTCCACTAAGGCTGAAGAAAGACAGCTGAGGGGGGTTGGGACTGATGCATAGCAGGTTGTGTATCTCTCCAGGGCTTAACAGTGTACCGCTGCAACGTACTCTCAAACCTACATGAGTCACACAAGCACACACACATACACACACACACACTGACTGACCAGCTCTGAAGCAGCTGAGGTCTAGGCTGCAGTGTTTACCATGAACATACAGACTTTACACAAAGCTTCTGCCTGTAAAGACAACTACAAGAACAATCAACATGCTGCAGGTTATATAGCCTGTGATTCAGACTGATATATTGTTTGTCAATATTCTACTTTTATTAAGATCTGCTCTTTACTAGTAAATGTCAAGTGATGGAGATTCTGCTCTGGACACCGCTACATAAAAACAGCTTGTAAAAACTGTTGTGACAATGTAGATTGTGTGTATTTAACTGTGTAAAATGATCTCATGTCTTCATCTCAACACCGCCTCTTGTATAAAGCCTTTGCTTTAAAGTTGTTGAGGATACAGCTTACCCTCTCCTTTAGGATAGGAGTAAGATGAGCCACTTATCATATTCAGGATCAGTCCATCAAGACAATTATAGTTTTGTTGCTAATTAACATATCTGCCTACTGTACTGTATATTACAGGATGTTGTGCATCCCCAAACAAACACAATATAACTGTCCCACCATCTCACCTCCTAGTTTTCACCTGTCAAGGTTACAGGGCAACACAAACTGCTGGGACCTGTTGCTGAGACACTAACTCAACTTTTGCAATTACGTTGCATCTTGGGAAGAATCCCTCATGTTTCAAGTTAAGCTTGACTAACCATAAACAACTTTTCCTGTTTTCAAGACCATACTTCCTGTAATCATAAATCTTGATTTAATAAGTAAGACATTAACAGCCAAAATACATCAACTTACCCCTGGCCAAATGGCTCGACTTACCCCACAGCTTGCTATCGACTTTATTACTCCACCAAAGCGAGAATGGTGCACTTTAATGCAAGGTTTACTACCTCATAATGTAACTCATAGATACTACAACCCATGTATAAAACACATGTAAAATTATCTCTTAACACAATTCTCATTAAACGTATGATCGACTAAATTCACATTCAAGAGTGAAACATGTTTGGGGTTTCTTTTGGACATAAATGTTAAACCACTTTATCTGTGTGACTCTTACCTTCACAGACTCCATGAAATGATGCCTTCCTCCTAATTATTTGGTCAATTTTTCTTATGGTTTCCTAGAAACAAGGGGTGTGTCAACTAACCCTGCGTCTCATCTTACCCTGTTCTCACCCTTACCCTGTTTTCTTTTCAAATACATCAGCAGTTTCTTTCATGCTTGGTGTAATGTAAACTTTGGCTTATGTACAGTTCATGCTAACAACTCGGTCCTCTGTTTGTCCACCCTAAATCAACGATCCAGGTCTTTATACAAATAGAAACTGTCACTGTCTTGAACAAGAGCTCCTGTTTCAGTTGTCATTTAACTGTAATATGTCTGAACATCCAACTTCACATGTCCCCATTCTCAGCAACATTTTGAAGCACAGCTCAAACTAAATGGTTCTTTTGGACAGATTGGCTTGTCAAGTACTGTCTCAGAGGTCAAGAGTGGAACTTTCAATCTCTGGTGGAAGCCGACATGGATTAGAAGGCCTCCAAGTGCTAAAGGAAAACTTGCAATTTTTACACTTCCATGACAACAGGAAACTGTTTCTGCAGATGAAGATTTAACTGAAAGTTCTAGTCGACAATTGGGAAGTTTCCTGCAGCCAATGCCAGCAGGTTTTGAGCCTTGTGATGATTAATATCTCCCTGCATTTTAAAACTGCCTTAAAACGGGTATTGTGCTACATAAAGAATAGCAGCTCTGGTCTATGATTGTATGATCTGGAGCTGGCCAGTTAACTAAAGTATCAAAATTGACCTGCCACTGACTTGTCCTTCACTGTCTTATTTCTTTCTTTTCCCTTAAATGAAGTTTTCTGTTTTTGATTTTAATGTATTTCTATGCCTCTGTAAAGCACTTTGAATTGCCTGGTGTATGAGTTGTGCTATACAAATACATTTGCCTTGCCTTGCTCATATTGGTTAAGGTGTTAAATATTTTACCCAGTGTCTGAGTTTATTCACTGTTCTGTATTAGAAAGCATGTTCAATCACTTGACTCCACCCCACCCAGGAACAACATTATGCTGCATTCACTGAAGGCAAAACACGGAGACTGATCCTCAAACTCTGGGGGTCTGGATGAGCAGCCATAATACCATAATTTTGTCCCAGTCACTTGGACACAGTATTGCTAAATACCAAGAAAGAAACTGATGAGCCCCAAATTAATCATGCATAGTCACAATCAGGACGAGAGAAAATAATGGTGATACCCATTCACGCAGTCTTCAACAGTTTTGAAAATGAAAGGCACTCGATGGAAGAAAGAAACCTGAACTCTGGAACATAAGGTTCTGCAAAGAAGAAATGTTGGATTGATTTTATTTATATCTTTTTGCTGTTTGTTTGTATTGTGTTTGTATTGCTACTTTTTTGTCTTCTGTAGTCATTAAAAATGTTTAATTTATGTTGATGACATTGCAATGTAATGTTCTTTTCAGTGTTCGCAAATCTACTTCATGATTAGATTTTTTTTGTTCCTTACGGAAACAACACATTTAAAAGATGAAAATTCAGAAGGTAGGTAATGTATTCAAGTCATCAAATGCTTAGTGTTTGTTTGAAATGTCGAAAATGAAACCAATTTTAGTTAAATCCAAGGCTGTAGCTAGAGCTGGAAAAAAAAAAGAAAAGAGGTGTATGGTGTTAAGCTTTCAAAAACCAGTTACTGGTTGTGAAACAATTGTGTATCAATCTTGAAGCATAGCCTGGACTTGTATTGATAAAACCAAACTACCCTGTAATTTCACTGTAATTCCCTTTGATTGATCCAGCTGTACAGATTCACTGCTGTTTCTGCCCCTCTGGCTGTATGTGTATGTGTGCGTGTGTGTCATCACTCTCACTAATGGACTAATCTGCTTTATTTCAACAAATGAGCTCCTGCACACTTGTAGCATAACATCAAGGCGCTGTCTGTTCTGCCTTTTTAGTAAACATGTGTACTGAAGAGGTGTTTGAATGAATTTTTCATCCACTGCTGATGCTAATGTGCGCTGCTCTGTTGAACTGCTGAGACAAGCTCCACCTCTGTCACCGATCCCAGCCACCCCCCACCCCCAAACACCCACCCAGCTCTCCAGCTCCGGACTGAACAAACCGTGGTGGTGTGTTGACCCGAGGAGAAACATGATGCACATCGACACACGCTCTGTTAGTGAGTTCAGCAATCAGCCATGTGACTGGGTAATTGCTATTGATTGAAGAGCTGCATCCAGCCACACAAACACACACACACACACACAGTGCCTGGCCTGTCTGCCATGACCAATTACATGATGTTATAGTGTAGCAGTTACTTTTATCAGTCAGTTGACATTCCTGCTCGGATAGGAGGACCCTCATATCATATCTACAGCTCATGTCTGGGAATCCCTTCCAGATTTCTGGGAACTGTTTGATCCAAGTCTCCAGAAGTCATCTGATTTTTTTTTTTCTAATCCAGGAAAAAACAAAACAAACAAAAAGCTTGAACAAAAAGGCTGATTAATTTCAAAAGATCAGGGAGGCAGCTTGTTAAATGTCAAGCACTTCACCCAACCACCAGACTCATTAGTCCAGCTGAGATATAAATATGCTCTTAAATGACACGTCCTTTAAAAAAAAAAGGTTGTTTCCTATCTATAGAGGCTTTAGAGATGGAATGTAGAGAGATTTTCAATTGAAATTAAATTAGGTATTGAGTGATTGGACTGTGAGAATAAGAATCAAATAAAAACACAAGAATATAAATTCAAAATGTATAAATTCACAATACAACTACATGGCACAGACAATTAATATATTCCAATTATGTTACAAAATGCAATAATAGCTGTCAATATCAATAATGCCAGTACCTGGCCTACCTCAAACCACAGGATGCTGAAGAATAATGTTCCCTGTCCAAAAAGTTGTTTTTCCTCCTTTCTGTGTTCAAAAACTGTTGGCAGTTAATGCAAAAACCACTTGAACAATGATTCCTGTGGCTGCAGAATGGAACACAGCAGTTACCACAAATAACATGAAAGCTTGTGTCTTATTAAAGAAGTGGCCTTGGCAACGTGGGTGTGCACTTTGTTGCAAGTTAGTTAGACCGCCACAGCCCAGATCAAAGGCATCTCCTATCATGAATAATAACAGTCAAACACCGGCCCTGCTGCCTGGCTCGGTGATAAGCATGTATACAAACTGAGCTGTGTTGTTAAAGCAGATTGCTGTTGAATGTTCCACACAGGCCTTATGTCTCCACCTGAGCAGACATAAAGATCTACACTGAAAGATAACACCACTGAACAACATGTCTCTCTCTCTCTGTGTGTCTGTCTGTGCAGAACACCGCACTGTGCTTAGACAGTTGGCCACAGGTAAGTCTGGGCCCCCTCATGCTCTTTACATTCATCATGCATGACTAATAATATCTGCAACACAGTTGATGCCATAAAGCGTGGTGCTTTTTTTCTTTTTTCTTGAGGATGTCGTTTTTTTATTTTATTTACACCACTCCACAGCCAATCAGCTGCACGCTCCCCCTCTCTCTCAGTAAATTGAAATTACGAAGCTACGGTGGCACGTGCATCCTTTGACATTTATGCAACAATTTACAGGATTCTTGTTATGCATTTATTCATCAATTCACTCATTTAACTGCTCATGAATACAAATTTGATAGGTGACCTGTCATATAAGAGCTTAGTCCTCTATTGTTTTTTTTTTTCCCTTTTTGCCACTGAGGTTGAAGCATCACATCCTCATGCATATACATCAGTGGAAAAAGAAAAAAACAAGACATGGGAATACCAGGAGGCAACTGGAGCTGTGGAATTAAAGAGACAGCTTCCTGCATGTTAGGATTCACATGCAAAGTGTGGCGCTTTAAACAGCAGTTTAGGAGGTGGGTGGACTGCTGAGGGAGGGTGGGTGCTCTGTGACACCATCTTCCTGTAGTTCAGAGATAATTTGACCGGAATCACACAGAGCCTAGCACGGCCATCCACTGTGTTTATCTTTATTAAATGACACCAGGCTGCACAATTAACCACTACATTTCAGATCGGCTGGTGCAGGGACTAAGGATTCTGACTTGTCACGCAGGATTAACACATCAGATTACCACAGTTGACTGATCTTTTGCGCCACAAGCCCTTTTCTCAACTTGTGTCATTCTTGCTCACCATCTCCCATCAGCTGATTCTTGCTCACCATCTCCCATCAGCTGATATTTTTTCAGGTCACCAAAATATATCAACATGTATTTGATGGATTAATAAAATAGTTGTTGGAGAGCTGCATGGTACCTACAGGATGAATCTCACTCATCCCTGTAAGATTCATAGTTTGACATTTGGTGCACCAATTCACGTCCCAGACGGGAAGTGAATTGTTGTACCGTTGGTGGTAAGATCCCATAGTTTCATTCTGTCCTATACTCGCAATGTCTGTTATGTTGAAGATGTTGATGAAGATGTAAGATGTTCTGTGGGTGCAAGAAATTAGTCCAGATGTGACATTCAATTCAATTCATCTTGCCATTTGTAATGCTGTTTTAAATGCAGTGGGCAGAGCCTCAGATGATAACATACCTATTTTGCAAATTGATGCTAATAGCCTACTAGCCTTTAGATAACAGCTCTACTGTCAGCTTTGCATATCCACCAGAGTAGCATGGCTGTAGACTCCTCTTCTGACAGTCTTAAGTGTGCAGCCACTGGAGCTTCTTCAAGTAAATATAGAACAAGTGATGCTACAGTTCAGCAGTAAGCAGTGAAATAACCAAACCAATGACCACTTAGCAGAAACAGCAGCGATGTTGTCTAAGCAAGAGGATGCATGAGTGAGTCTGTGGGCCTTAATTATTCTCAGTGTTTTCTGTTGGACTTGGTATAAATGAAGCCATCCTGCCATTAGCAGAGGAGCTGATTGCATCTCTCCTCATCATCGCCCCTGCACTTCTTTTGCAACATTAGTTTGCACAATGTTTGTTTTAGCAAGAGAGGAAGCTAAACATAACCCACTTGAGGCCTTTAGACAGATGCAAAGCATAAAGAATTCATTCTTTGTTTTATTTTTATTTAGTTTTTGCTCAGCTGAGACAAATATGCTTGGAATGCAAGGGTTTGAGGGGGGAACTCATTTCATGGTTGTTGTTTACCTAATCATAAATTCTAATTGGGACTAATTAACTTATGAAAAAGTAACAGGAGTGCTGTGTACTCCCCCCCATGTCATGCTGTTTGTATATGCCTATGAAATATTTATACCATGACAAGGCAGTTTGGGATCTACTACTTTGCTGTGATGTGATTTTGTTTGGTCTGAAGTCTCTTGATGCTGTCACCATCAATTACTCTGGCAGAGAACATGAAGCGGCGTCAAAGGCGTCGACAACGGCAAAACAACAGAGACTTTGTGAATGAGAGGAGAGACGGAGACGGAGTGTCCACCAGCTCAGCAAGACTCTGTGCCAATGTGGTAAATTATGAGGTTCTAAGAGTAGAATTGATCTGTTAATTTCTGTGCAGAGAAATGACTGGAGCAAATGGAAAAGTATAAGTTATCATCATTTACATGAGGTAGACTATTAATCTGTATTTCACTTCTTTATAACACATCTCAAGGTCAACCTAACCCAACACTTTGTACTGTATGTCTCTGAGGACTTTCCAACTCTGTCTATGGCTTCCACTATTCCACTATATGTCCCATGTTTGACTTAGATGCTTCTTCTCCCGTGTTTCATTTTAAGTGTTGATCAGTGAGAAGATCGTTGTTGTTATATGTCCTCTCTGAACCAGGAAGGTTGTTGGTTTGAATCTACTGATCTGTGTTGAGTTCTGTCCAGGTGCTTCAGCCTCCTCCAACAGTTCAAAGCCATCTGCATCAGGTTAACCAGTAATTAAAAAATTGTCCATTGTGAGTTTATTCGTCTTCCACATTACTGTAAGTCCACTGACACAGAACAGATCGGAGGACATCACTCACTCAGTGTGAAGGACATCTGAGTAAAAGGGACGGGTGATAATCAAATACATGTAAATACAGTTGAACAGTGTTCACATGTAGGTAGGACGCAATCATGATTGGGATCAAAGAAAGTAATTAGAAAAGCATTTGAATTTCCAGATCTTACTGTGAAACACCCAAGGTTACCAGTGGCAGAAGCAATGATTAAAGTATTCACTATTTTGACATTTATATGATGCTCTCTACTATTTCCGCATGAGTAAAGGGTGCACTTTCACCAGACAGAACAACAGAATGAACATTTCCAATACTCGCTAATCATAAAAAGACAACAAGCGCCAGTGCTGGTCCCCACAAAGAAATAAAGAAAGAATACACTTCCATTTTTGCTTACATTTCTATTTTCCCACAGGTGTTTGGATCAGGATGGACACTGCTGGATGTCACACAGCTCCAGATGTGACCTCTCCAGATCTCCTGGCATCCCCCAATCTAGCAGTCTCCCAGCAGGTGTGTCTTTCACTCTGATGCTTTCGTCCGACCACCCTCCACTACAAATTACAGTCCAGGTACCTCAGACCAAAAAAGTGCCATGGTAACCAGAGCATGTGATCACGATTTTGTTATTTCCTCTTACCCTGTTCCAGGGCTATACAGCGAGGCACAGCTGAGGACGCAACGCGAGTGGTCTTCATTAATATGAAAATTTAATCTGTGATGACATTGCGCGTGACTTTAAATCCAACTCACAGTGCCGAGAGGAAGGACAGTGTTCTGCAGACTCATGGAGATGAACATTTTAGAGAAAGGAGGTCATACAAATACACAGTGAAATAGGTATTATGCAAAACTGTCATGATTCACAGGACACACAGGTGCAGGAACACGGAGGCCTCGCAGTTACCTTTTTGTTTTCAACTCCTGATAAGACTAAACACCCTCCGAGCCAACTTAAAACATCCATGCATTTGCTCTTGGGGTGTTTACTCACTTCCCTATTTGAAGCCCATCCCTCATTGTTGGGAGACAAATGTCACCTCCCTCCCTCCTCGCCCGCAACGCTGTCTAGTAGCTGACAGATGTTTCGTATTCATGAATATTCTGTGCACCGCCAGGCCCCGACGCTGCCGACACAGCTTTGATCTTCAATTTCAAAAGAAAGTTCTGTCTGCCAGAGACTTTGTGTGACTCACATTGCGTTTGCAGCTATAACCAGTTTGTTTTAGAGCAGTAATAGGACGGCGACTGTGAGCTTGTCGGGAGTTTGACAGTCCAAGGCGTGAGGTCCGCTCTTTAAACCAGGATAAAGGGGAGAGATCTAATCTGGCAATTATGATCCACTGAATCCCTCCAGTTAAGCACTTTGTCTTGTTTGAGTTGTAAACCCAGACACAGTGAACACTGGGGAGCTCTCAGCTGCCAGTTATGTTTCTCAGGAGTTAGTCAGCACCAAACCAGAGTTAAAAAGAAAATGAATATTGGATTTACATTCATCAAGTTGGTAGTAACTCCCAATTAATGCCGATGCTGCTCTAATGAACATTTTCTTTGCGTATTCTGTGCTTCCTCCAGAACTGTACACTTGACAGAATGGAAACACTGTTTAAAGCAGTTTCGCTGGATGAGCTTGTCTCCTCCCTAACTCAGTAATAACAAATATGCCAATTTATAGGATCTGTTCACAACCCTGCAGCCACTAGATTTTGGAGTACAAATCTCATACCAAAACCAGTGTGTTCATCTAACTGCATTAAAGACACTGACAGAGCCACTACAAACTTTATTAATGTTTAGTAGTCTCCATGACCAGTCAGCCTGTGCTTAAAGACCCCATGAAATGAATTGAATATTGAACATAAATATTTCCAGCTATAATCCTATATCCACATGTTAATTGTTCCTTTATCTCTCTATATCAACCAAATTCTGTCCATTTTTTTCAGTGTTTTTTTTTTTGTACATCAAAATCAATGTATTTTCACTTCCTGTAGACCAAAATTACATGCTTGATGACTCATCCTGTACTTGTGGTCGGGCCTAATTTTGCATTCAATTAAAATACATTTCTCGAATGTATACATTCTTCCTCAAACTAGTTCTGCAAGTCGCCATGGACCTGAGAAAATGGGGCGACAGTATTTTTGGTTGCCTTAACTCATTCATTCATCAAAATTTACAAAAACACGGCCCATTCATTGTTCACCGTTGACAAACACCACCGCGAAGCAGCAGCTACTTCAGCAACTGGATCAAACCTATTAGGGACTCACTGCAGAAGCGTTTTCAACAACATCATCATCTTCCTCCACATCATCTCCACCCAACTCATCAGGTCAGCAGGTGGAGGTGAGATGAAAGTGGCACAGGCTGTTCTCATTGTTTTCCATGTGATTTTGGTGACTGAAAGTCCCTCAGGTGGTGCTTGACGTATATTCTACAATATTGGCTACTGTAAATGGCATAGTATTATATTAACTCAGAAGATATTTGTTAAATTATGCTAAGTTATTGGTCAAAATCTTGTTTACAGTGCTTTGTTTTGTAAGCCAAAAACATTTACAGCTACAGTGTGTTGATCTCATTCACTGTTGCCACTAATTTTGTTACAATTGTGTTGTTATTCTTGTAAATTATCATGTTGCTACAAGTACGCATATATTGGTTATTCATCGTCCCCTCGCTGCATAGTTAACGGGCTTCCAAAGTCATGTTACAGCTGATGTGGGAACATAAGGACTGTAAGTAGACAGCTTTCAAACAAGCCCATTCTCAGACACATATTCATGTAGGCAAACAGCTTTGAAGAAAGGAGAGTGCTCAACCACACAATGTTATGAGAGTCTGGCTAAAACAAAGAGACGCCACCATCTGCAGTCTGCCAGCGAAGTTACAGCGCTGCCCCTCTTGACCTCAGTGAAAACCCATCGGGCTCCATTCACCGGCTGGCCCTTTCAGCGCACATACTTTTGCATCGCCAGTAATGATATTGGTTTCTCTCAACACGCCTTTTGAGTAGTGAACGGGTCTCAGGACTCTTTTGTTGCACGGCCTGGATGGAGGAGGATCTCTTTCCCAGTCTCCAGCTACATGCACAGGCAGAGCACAGAGAGTGCAGAGCATCCTGTAGAATACAGCGTTCTCTTTATAGCCCTCTACAGCTCCACCTCCTCAAGAGACAGGTGCAGTGGGCCTGCTCTTTCCAGCACATGATTAATCTTCTCATTATCTGACATCACACTTAAAGCAGCACTCTACTTCCAAATAGGATGGTGCTTGTGCTAAAAAAAAACACACCCCCCCTCAAAAAAAAAAAAAGTGCATCGTGCATACATGAAAGGAGCACCTGGGAATTTGAATTTTATTCATTTTATTTTATTTTTTACTTTTAATTCAAATCATGGCAAAGATGTAGACATACAGGCATGCAGTGGGCTATACTCTTGAATAGGAAAATGAACCCCACAGTGGAGATTTGGTGATTCAGCATGAAAAGTAACATTGTTTGTTTTTTGGAAACAGGTCTTAATTGGCTCAGGTGTCATCACATGACCTGTTGGAGCATTAGTCATGTGATATACTGTTTTGGTAGGGTATCCCTACATAATACAAAGAACATAGACTTCAACCTTTCGTCCTTGTAAACCCAGACTTGGCAGATCAGACTCCGGAATCCAGGCTGTCTGGAGCACAGGATGCTGTACGCTCAATTTGCAATTGGGATGACAGCATTTTTACTTCAATCACCAGCTCAGCTGAGCTCTGGTGATTTGACTTCAGTTTAACTTCCTCTGTGTCTCATTCACAAAGATGTCATACAAGAGGAGAAAAAAAAGAAGTACGTAGGATTTTGCAACATGGAGCTTCAGAGTCTACACAAAAAACAGAAGTCATACAGGAAATTATCAGAAAATAATAGTACAGAGCAGTGCTGTACAGTGACAGGAAAAAGAATAGGAAGGCTTAAGCTGTGTGAAGCCTTATACTAAAAAAATGTCTTTCAAACACAAAACCATTGAATGAACCAACCTTTGAATGAATCAGAGGTGTGATGGTGTGTGTTTGTTTGAGTAGTTTGGAACCTTTCGTGACAATGCTTTTACCAGAAAGGCAATTTGTACTGAATGCACGGAACATTGTTAACCATACTCCTTCCTCTGTCTTTAACGATGACCCTTTCATAGCATTGGATAGCGAAACGACTGGAGTCCCAAACGTGCAGCCGTCAATACCACAGAAATGTATTGATTTGTTTTGGTCTGTGGTGGTGGCCTGATAAATCTTACTGAAGCTCCTACATTTTTATCAACACATGCCCATTATAATGATCTTACTCATTATCTCATAATGGTGGAGATAAAGTAGAAAAAGTGAACACTTGTATAAAAAAAGGGTTCAACCAGAAGTTTCTCCATCCTGGCCAAGCTGCACTCAGTGAACAAACAGTGAAAATTAAAAATGTATAATTTGCTAAAGGTGCAGCAAACACAAGCACCTGCAAATAGGACTGGAGTTGGGAGTGAAGCTCTTCCTGTTTCCAAATGCAGATTATGTTTATTTCCTCCCACTTCACTACCCAGAACAAGCTTATGTAATGAACACAAGGTGAGCACATCTTAAAGCCATTATAAAATGCACACTCATCAATATTACTGTTGATATGTAAGTGCTGGTGTTTATTTACAGCTATACGGCCACTTTGAAACGCTGAGACCAATAAAAAACAATCACTGGGCTCCACTTCAGTCAATGGCTTCAAAGAAAACACATTACCGAGTCAGTATGTGGATCTCACTTTGACAGTTATTTTTATTATCATTTTCCATGGGTCCTGAGTCATGGTTTTCCAGGGGCACTCCCACCTAGGTTACAGTACATACAACTTTCTTGGGATTCTCACAGAGTTTAATAATTACATCTGCTGAAGCTTCCCCAGGCCACATCAGCCCAAATGTGATTGAATTTAATCTTGTTAGATTTCTGAAATTTAGGCAAACACAGTGAAGAAGCTGAAGGCAGAGGCACACACTGGTATTTTACATGAGAAAATTTGCACATTGATAATTGAGATCTCAGATCGTGTACTGTACTTACATCTTTTTCATTCATACCACTGATATGCAAGTTCCCATTTGTAAGGGGGCTTTTCACACAGGCAGTGATTAGGTTGACCCTGTTGAACTTTGGGCCTAAGCACTGCACTCGGATGCACAAACAGCCACACCGAGACTGAACACCGTGGTCAACACCAACTGCTACTGGTCAGCAGTACGCCACAATTTTGAGCTAATAAGGCTTCTGTAGTTCGCTCCCTCATGCAGCTGTGCTTCATGCTCAAAATCTATTATTTGCAAAGGTGAAAAATACAAACAATATAAAATGATATGACCTGGCACGCCCCTTCGTGTGGCTTGTGCATGTTTGTGCATGTGAGTCCATTCTGTCAAATCGTCAGTGGGTAACTGATTTACCAGTGGTGTCATTTCTGCTACTGTGTCCCCTGTGGCCCGGTCCACTAGTGAATTTCTTCACCCGTCCAACCATGGAGCCAACACTGGTCTGGATTGACTGGAGAGATTTACCAGCAGAGACTGTGTCAAGCCTAGCTGATGAATAGCTTTTCTTCTCATCTAAATGAATGGTTCATAATGTTACATGCCTGTTTTATTAGACTAGCTACAGTAAACAGACAACTCATGATTGGAATGTTTATAGCAGCTTCAGTATGCAGTTTGGTGTCAAGGCTTTGACCTCATCACTCCCTATGAAATCCTAATCTCAGGGAGTGATGAGGAAATATCTTAACCCCCAGAACCTACAGGTGATGCTGGGGCTTCAGGCTGTTTGCAAGGCTGTAGTGTCATTGACAGGCAGGCAGAGGATAATAGGTAAATTTCCCGGCCTAAATAGAGCTCCAAATAGGGCGGGTGTGTATGGTTGAGTGAGGCATGTCATGTAAATGAAGCAACGCAGCAAGTTGGCTGCCTGAGCTCGCCCGCAGGCTTTGCTTCATCGAACCTCTTATCCATAATGTGACTGTGTTTAGAAAATGTAACAAACACTGGTTGACTAACTGTCAGGATTGCAGTGGAGCATATCATGGCAATGGTTAGATTTCGTAGCCGTCATAGACACAAAAGCAATATTCAGTTGTGCTCCTTGTGTTTAGTGATTGCTCTTACTGACCTTTGCAACATATTTGCCTTCGTCAGATTTCTCGTGGTCTATGGAAGCATAGTGGCTCTGAAACATGATGGATTTTTTTTCTCTTTATTTTTTTTCCAAAACAAAGTTGGAGGCAGGTTTGGATCCTGATGAGACTGGAGCCCCCCAGAGGTGAATCTTCACAGGGCCATAGTTCAGTGTTTTTGTGTAGGTTTATACCTTTAAATTCATTTTCTTGTCACACAGTATTTAAAGGTCTTTCATAGAGGGGCATGTGGGAACCTTATAAAGAACTTATTGAATGTTAGATATCAGAGACTATGTGATTTACACAGAATAATATCAGAACACAGCAGCAGAACAATCCCAGTACAGTACCAATACTGTATAAAGTTTGAGTTCACAAGTTTTAAATGAAGCCCAAAAGTGTCATTATGTAAAAATGATTATTACTATTATTAGACCCACAAAGTGACCAGCCCTTTTTAGTCATTTCCAGTGTGCTACATATACTGTACTCTTGGAGTGGGTGGATCTCTGAGTGGATCTCTGCTGAGAGCTCCATTAAAGCTCTTTCTGTTGGATCCATTCGCCACCTGAAGAGGATGCAGATATTATTAATGTTTTATGAGTGAAACCATGTATTGCAAAGTGTTGTTTTTCTGTTGACTCATTCTATACTGTTGAAGGTGGAGGTGCGGTGTAAGGTGGAGTTTAAAAAAGTTAGTTCTTTATTATAAACTGGAGAAGAGGCCATTTTTTTGTGTGGCTTCTCTTTTCTCCTTTTTGTTTTGGAAGGCTTGGTAATTGAATCTAATTGTTCAGTTACATAGTTCTGTGACTTCCATCAGTTCCATTAGTTGTTTTAGCCATAAATCAGTCGTCAGTCGATAGTTGAAAATGAATAGTGGAAAAAAAGAGAAACATAACTCACTTCATTACCACAAATACAAGCAACAAAGCATTTGAAAACAGCATCTTGCTTCAAATGATTACTTTTTCACATTAATAATGCTTTTGTTATTCATCACTTCTACAGTATATAAAACATTTTATAAGTTTGTTTAAAGTATTACATAAGTGTACCGTTATTATACAAAACCTGTCCCATTATAAACCCTGACAATGCAGATAAAAGCTTAAGCAACTTTTTTTTTTCTTCTTTTTACCACAAAACTGCATGGGGCTTTCTCCATCTCTCATGTTTTTGGGCCATTTTATGTCTTTATTGTCATGTTTTTGGACCATTTCATGTCTTTATTGTCAGATGCAGTCAAGGTAGACACATGTCTAGACTGTCAGTGCTTGGCCCTGCTGCAGATGGTGTGAGTGATTAGGCTGGAGTTCCCATCAATTCCTTCATTCATCACAAAATGCCACATGTAAAACAATTATATACAGACATGCATATAATATGATATTGGATTATTGCATTATATGTCAACCCTAATAATATATTATCCATTACAATTGCACCAACAGATTCATAACTAATATATTTTGGAAATGAAACAGATTAGCTGAAAAGAGATGAGATTAAAATCATGGAAGAAGAGGATTATGAAAGGTTGTTCAAAACTGGATTTGGAAAATGTCACAGTAGGTTACCAAAAAAGCAGGTATATCCAAGTCACTCTGATATTTTGCTTCAGTTCCATTTATTTTCTTGTACTAAAGTTAGTATATGCCAACCACCCAGCTAGGTTCGGTCCAGTTGGACCGATCCAGTCTGCCTTGAAGAGGTCACACTGCTCAGATGATGACAGAATTTTTTAAGACTTTGTATGCTGGAATGACTATATTTTGATTTCCCAAAAAGAGGACATTTGGCTGTGCCACGAGATACTTGAATGATACTTGAAGTTGAACACAAAGATGCCTCATAACTTTAATATGTTTAATACCTTTAAAATATGACTAACAAAGGCATTCTCATCTAAAATGCACTACCCATTTTACTGAGCTTGTACTGCATTTGAATAGCAGACATATTCTCATTTGCCAAAACCCCTTACCCAACATGAAATAAACATAAAGATAAAAACAAAAACAAAAAAACATTGAGACAACATCACTATCCCACAGCCTTTTGACCTATAACCACAAAAAATGTACATTAGAAAATCTCAATTTGTTTCACAAAGTGCAAAAAACACTTCAAGTCTGGGAGATTTCTAGGGGAGGGAAATAAACCTTGTGTTTTTCAATTTTCCCATTTCTTATTCAATAAGCACCAGACTTAGTATTTCATTTTCCAAACTTCTGGCAGAAACAATCTATAGTTATTTGACCCTGTTCGTCCATGGACACCACGTCTCCCATGAGATCTGTTGCAGCTCAGCAGCCTGCTTATCAATTTCACTGTTAAGGACTAGCAACGGCTCTCTCTCTCTATCCCTCTGCTTGTCTCCTCAGTGTGGTTGATTTTCTTATCAGTGTTGCCAAACTGGTCCCTGCAGGACCCGCTGCTTGTACTGCAAAGTTGTCTGCATCCTTTCGGAGACTCTCGCATATCTTTTATAGATTTCCCCCTGTTCTTTAGCCCATCAAAGTGTCCTCTCTCCTCAGCTTTTGCTCATACTTTTCTCTGTTTCTTTTTTCACTTGGTGAGCTAACATTGGTGCATAATAGTTCAGATTTTTTTTTAAGAGGTATTTTGTTCAGCACCCCACTCTGACATGTTCAAATGTTGTTCTCTGTCCATTCACTTCTGTTTGGCCATGGGGCAACTTCTTGCATATAGTGCAAAGTTCAAGGTTAAGGAATGTTGATGTGAAAAACACATCAACTGCAACTATGCAAATATTCACAACATGTACAGGGAAATAACAATTTAAAAACATGTGTTCAGGGAAAAATGAAAACCCCAGTATTTCGTTAATCTAGTCAGCCAATTGTGTTTTAGCAGATATCCATTCTCTAACCTAAGAAACTTAACATTCAACTCTATTTTTATCACCAGAGTTAACCATGAAATGTTCTGCTGTCCAGCTGATTAGTCATGCACGCGCTTCTGGATGACACTCTACTTCTCTACAGGCACTCAGTTGGCTCAGAGTGCACTGGATTTGGATCCAAATAAAAACTGTTTTGCATAGTGGAATATTTCAGTGACCATTTTGGAGTGGACTGCAGAGAACAATCTCACTGTGTGTCTTAACTGCAAAAAAATAAAAAATGAGTATTAATGATATATTGGTGTGTTTTACAGTATTATACTGATTCTTTTTCTTACCAAAGTGTGTGGTGGTAATTCACAGGGTGATCAGTGTCACACTCCATTTATAGGGAGAGGCAAGTATTTCCACAAGTACTTCAGCAAGCCATTGGGACACCGCAAAATGTTTTACAGTATCACCAGCTGAAGCTGTTACAGTACATATTTGTTCTCATTGCTTGAGCAGTGAGAGCAGACTCATCCACATCTATCATTACTCACAGCGCAGTGGAAAGTGAGAAGACAACTGTTGCAGAACTGCTGCACAACTGTTCAGACCTGGCAACGCGCAAGCAGCTACAGGCCAAACTGGCAGACAGCAGTGGTAGTCTATGTGATGTCATATTCAGCAATACTTACAGTATGCAACCGGAGCTTCCAATCAAGGAAAATGTGAGAACAACATACCGCACATAAATACTGTACATACTGTAGCACAACATGACAACTACGGGTTGTTGGCAGGGTCAAAATACATGATGATACCGTCAACAAAACTTTTACCCTTTCTCTGAGGTCGATCAATACCCTTGTCAAACATCACACAAAGCAACAGTTACATGAGCAACGACATAATTAGCTGGTCTGCAGTCAGCTGATTGATGTGCCTGAATCAAATGTAGTTCCAAGATGTCAATTCTGTGACACATTTCCTAACTAACTTACACCATTTCAACACACACTCTCGTACGCACATCTGTATGCAACTGTATCAACTGTCATTTCTTTGTTGTGTGCTCTACCACAAAGACGTGCAGAAATTATTATATTATAGACTGAAGAAAGGAGTCTTCAGTCTATAATATGATGATCAGTTATAAATTATTATGGGTCATTGTTTCCTTTCTCTTACCATTTTCAGGTAGAATTATAAGGTTCTATCTCAATTTTTCCCAAAATTGATATTTGCATAATATCATCAATTAGTTGTCTGTTAATGCCTGTGTGGTGTTATTTTTAAAATTTCCACATTTATTAAATGAAAAGGTTCTATCAACCAAAACACAAGCCAAGTTGGAACTTTGATGCTCAATATCTTGGAACTACCCAAAACTGAGATAGAACCCTATAATTCTAAGTTCACGCAGTGTCAAATATGTAAAAAATAAAAAAAAATAAAACCCCTCCTAAACCCAGTTATATAAGTGATCCATAAGATGTCTGCAGGAGGAGCTACTTGAATTTGAGCTGATGCTCTTATTCAGTATTACTTCGAATTAATTCAGATGCAAATCAAAGTGGAAACACACCAACATGCATACAGTATGCTACATGTTTCCTAAACAGCAGAAACACACCACAAAATAAATCAATGCAATGTTTTGTTGTTGTCGTCTTTATGTTTCTCTAGGAATACTTGAATATTCTCAAGGCATCCTCCCAGAGAGCATGATGAAATTGTTCTCTGAGCAAAGTGCAAAAGAAATGACAAGCTCTTTGACATAAGCCTTAAAAATGAAGCTTATATAATTAGGCTTGGCAGTGCCCCAGCCATCAAAGCGAAGGATGGTGCTGACTAATTGAGCAGACAGATTAGCGGTGTCTGACACGGCCGAAGAGTGCTAAAGGAGGAATGAGGTAACTCTGGTTGGAGGACAACTGTCTGCCTGAGACCGTGTGTGAAAAAAAATCCATCTACACATATTGTTAAAATCATCAAGTTGTGCTGTGTCATATATTTTAGTTACTTTGTAGTGAAAATATTACACACTAACATAATACATTTCTTATTGTTTATAAATTTTAGATGAGCTGTGATGAAGTAAAAATGTAAATAAGTAATGTTCATTTATGTACCACCTTTCATAGATAAAAAATCACAAAGTGCATCACAATAAATAAATAAATAATAAAAGGCATAGGAACAAGAACAGTAATAAAATCGGACAGCCATAAAAATCCTCATCTAACTAAAAGCCTGTTTGAATAACACAGTCTTCAACTACTTTTCTTTTAAGAATGGAGAACTTGAGCAGTGTTAAGAGGATGGTAGTGTCCACATTCTGGGTGCCACATTTCAGTCTTGACATGTCACCTCATTGTACAATAGAAATTACATCCCACATAAATCCATACAGGTCGTAAGGTTTTATTAGAGATTGGTACATAATTTATATTGAGTATATTGTTAAAATACAGTATGTTCACATTTATATTGAATTGCCATTGTTTTTGATATTTTATTCTTTATGCTGATATAAGTTAATGGTTTGACTATAAATGATAATAATCAAAATAATGGCAAGTTGTGGCCAACATTTATTAAATAATCACTGAATCCATTTACAATGCCCTTGAGTGTACCTACAATTTGGACTATGAGACTTATTTTTGCTTGTGTTAATTGTGTTATTTAGTCCATTGTGTATTATTGTGTTTTATGTATTTATATATTCATTTTTTTTGTACTTTTTTATTTTTGCTTCATATTTTCTACATTTTAAAATCTGTTTATACAATTCCTTTTTCTTTTGCAGGTATTAGCTAAACCGTTAATAATCTAGAGTTTCACAGTTTATCTGTCATAGACAGTATTTGTTATATAATAGCATGAAGGTGGTGATAAATTCATCAAGGAAAAACAAGTAAACAAAAAAACATCTACATCTCAAGTCAGAGATGTAGGACGGTGATTGTGTGTGTCGGACTCTGGAAGGGTTTCATTGTTTAAAATAATTACTAAAATGAAATGGCCAAAAGCAAAACGAAGTGTGATGTGATTGTTGGCTTCTGCAAGTTAAAAGTCTTGCAGCAGAGTTTTGAGAATCCTGGAGACACTCAAGATCTTTCTAATTCAGACAAGTAAAAAGACTATTGAAATTTTCCAAATGAGATGAACTGAAAGCATGAATGATCATCTCAGATCTGGCCTTCGATACCAGTTGTTGTAGTTGAAATATGTTCCTCAGTTGGACGAAAAAGTTTCTAATTAACTGTTTGGAGTGATGCTGGAAGGACAAAAACAACTCCTAAGTCCCTGAGGCTTGGCTGGATAGGTGTGTTGCATAATCTGAGGAACATGACTTTCAAGGGTGATAAGTCTTTCTGTTTTATCTGAATTCAGCTGCAAGTTGCTGTCACTCAACCCGAAGTAAAT
This sequence comes from Decapterus maruadsi, assembly GCA_030347415.2. Classification (NCBI taxonomy): domain Eukaryota; kingdom Metazoa; phylum Chordata; class Actinopteri; order Carangiformes; family Carangidae; genus Decapterus; species Decapterus maruadsi. Next base: position 9,319,196 of record CM064891.1, on the reverse strand, counting down.
TAACTCAAGCAGTAAATTAAGGAAGATACTTTGTAGAAATCAGTAGCCTTGAATGAGCAGTAAAGCTAGATATCATCAGCATAGAGATGTTGTACTGATTGTCATCAGTCCTGGAGGAGCAGAATAGGTCCCAAGACAAAGCCATGGGTACCCCACATGACAGCCCCATAGATTCAGGCATGCTCTGATCCGTAAACAAATCAAAACATCTGCCAGAAAGGCAAGATAAAAAATATTTTAAAGCCAAACCAGACATCCCAACCACATGATCTTGTTAGCAAAGAAATGATTTATAAAATATTTGGCTTTTTCTATACTGGGATTTGGTTAACTTCAACTGAGGCTGCCAAATTATTTTCATCTCCTGTGAAACATTCATCAAGTCTCCATTACGTTTCAGTCACTACATTAAAACAAGAAAATGTCTTATTTCGTAACTGTTGTATCTGCATAGTCAGGTGGTTTATATGGTTATATTATAGGTTTATGTCATACAGATCTGTCAGGCTCATCTTAATGGTTAATTGTATTCCAACACCATACAATCCATACAAATATCAAAACAATTTCTGCACTGACAGAAGCACAGCTGTGCAATCTTATTGCACAATATCTGCTTATCACCAAATAACACAATGGTCTTGCGTCTTACGTGGATATGAATTTTCACACAAGGATTAACACTGATGTTTTAACATCCTTCTTGTATTATGATACCACCATCTGGTCAAAATCCTCCCATGACTAAACCTAATGGAGATTCATGGACCAAAGAGAACAGATAGTATCTGCGGTATTTTAGTGACCAAATTTCACTGCTAGTTCAGGACTGTGGTCAATGGTCAGGACTGGACTCACAAGAGCTGATCATAAACACAATTAGACTTCAATACAATGCACTAGGGGTGTACAGCCAGTACACTATTTGTATATGGGTTTGGATTTGGTCTTTAAATGTGTACAGAAAAGAAAATTGAATCTGAGCCCACTCTGGGTCACACCGAGCTCGGTCTCGCCTCAAGCTTTGAATATCCCACCCGCTCGATCAAATTAATTTTCCTTACTCGGGTAAACTTGTGTTGCAGCTCATGACAATTCAGCGCAACAAACAGGACAAACAGCCATTTCTGTGCACCTTTAAAAAAAACTACTTTGGATTTGTTATTCGTATCCTGGAAGAAAGTGGAAGTGTGATTGGCTCAAAACACGCACCAACATGTTTTTTTCTTCTGTTTTGTTTTAATCTCTTGTAGTTGGCTCAAAATCATGCTCAAAACAGACCTATAAACGTTTATTTTTCTTTTGAAAAAATCTCCGCAATAATTAGGAGAAACCTCGGACAGAAAAACTTTTTGGTATCAAAGTGATATTTGTGTACTTCTGAATAACATATTCGCGTTCGGGTACATCCCTACAGTGTACAGTACCTCTGTGTGCACCATAACAAAAACAGAATGTCAAGTTGCAAGTGCTCTTGACTTTTAAAGAGAATGAGAGATGGTGTTTTGATTGGTTTATTGGATATTATGGCCAAAACACTCCCATGAATAATTAAGAGATTAACTTGAACCTCTTTGAACTATGCCACCTTTTACTCTTGTAAAACTTAATCTGCCTCTCTTCAAAGCCTTGCAATCCCCCATGTTTTATTGAATAACATAGCACACATTGCTTTATAGACACACACACACACACACACACACACACTCACATTGAAGCATGTATTGGCACTTGCACACTGTGTAGACTACAGTCTATTCTTAAGGGAGCCATTGATTCCTGTTCCTTCCCCGTATAGGCAAGATTTCCTCCAGCACTGCCGATTCTGAAGATGGCTACTTTACATATCACAAGAACAGCTTTAGTTCTTTGAATATATTCCTTGTTTTCAATCCATTTTTCCCCATGAAAACCTCTGTACATGAAACAATCCAATGTTTCCCCTAGAAGTGGGGGAATATTTTATTCAGCGAGTTACCTGCACAGGACACATCCATTCCTTCAAAACAATTTAAAAAGGGCAATTTCTGAACTGGGTGTTGCATGAATAATAGAGGATATGCTAATATGATGCTAGGGAACGAGGGGTTATCTTGTTTAATCCACACTGTTGAAGTGCCTCCGCTAGTGCTGCTGGCTGTTTGTGCTTTGCCAGAGGGGCCCGCCTTTGAAACTCTTAATGAAGATCTTCTACTGACAGGAGGACTGAAAGAGTGACATCTGTTGCACTGCAAACATGAGCACATTCACAGATGTGTTAAATTGAATACATTATACATTATGTGTGTCGAGGTTAGCCGCCCCCACCTCCTCTGCTTTTCACGAAATCTGCCATGTCTCCCACTCACTGTCTCCTGTTCCCACTCATTAATCTAATGGATAGCAAGCAGCTACAATCAATGATGTAGTCGTTAGGGATGAGCGGAACAGGCAAACTCTGAGACTTTAACACTAAGGCCTGATTGACAGCGGCACAGGCGTCAATATCATGGCTAATAATGATGATAAGCCTTTAATGAAGCTGTCCTGAGCAGGTACGGTGCTTAATGCAGTGCACTAGGGAGTCTTTTCACACCAAATTACTAGTATGGAACAACAGGAGGATTTATGATCTTTGTTCCTGGATAAATAATTTGTCATGTAGGCCCATACTGTACGCGCTGGTAATTCTCAAAATCATATCGGTCACGCTCTGGGCATTTTCCATTTTCGCCATCTATTATTAACCGTTTCTTTGAATTGCTTTTTCGAGTGTTGATTTACAGGCAGACAGTGTGAAAATAAAATATCTGCAGCAATAAGTACTTTAAGCATATCTCTGTTTCTTCATTGTCATTCATGCAAATGCTGCCATAATGGTTTCAGTTCAATGCACTGAGGTAGTGAAAGGTACATCAACCCACTTAGGAGCCACATCATATTTTGAATCATTTATAGTTGAGCTGCTTGTCTCATCGCAGAGAATATACTGATTCAGTTTGCCAGAGAACTGCAGGGAGGCTTGTTGGAATATCCAAACACTGCTCGAAAAAGGTTTTGTAAGAGATGGAGTTTTAAGCCAAAGATGCTCAGTAAAATACATTATGATATAGATAGTCACATAATTATATTTAACAAACTGCATTTTCATACTAAATTCAAATTTGTTGTCGGAGCTTTGCTTTGTTCTTTGTGACAAATCCTCTGAAGTCCTATCAGACAGGTAAGAATGTGTTGGATCTGTGGACTCAGGCTGTATGCTCTCTTAAGCAGATTTTTTGGGATGGTCGATCTTTGGTTCCCCCCATCTCTAAAGAGAATGGTTCCCCCCTGTGACCCTGGCCTTTTTTTTGCCCGCTTACTCAGCCAAACATTTTCTTCCATTTCACAATTACTGAGACCACCATGCTCCTGGGGACATTCAAAGTTTTAGAAATGGTCTCATACCCCGGCTTTGATCTATGCCTCACCACAATTTCATCAGAGGTCTACGGAGAGAGACCTTTGGGCGTAATGGCTTGTTTTTGCCTTGACTTGCAGCGTGAGTTGGGAGATTTCATATACACAGGTGTGTGCTTTTCCAAACTATGTCCAATCAATTCAGTTTGCCACGAGTGGCACCGAACAATCCAGACACATCTCAAGGATAATTAGAGCAAACTGGAAACACCTGATGACAATTTGGAGTCCTGCTGAACATTTTATAAAATAGATATTTTCAGTATTTTATTATTAATTTAGAAATCATTTCTAAAACCACGCTTTCATTTTGTCATTGTGGGCTGTGTGACTATAATTGAAAACATTCCTTTATCTTTTAACCAGTATTTTTCCTGCATTTCTTCACAGTTCTTTACTTCAACTGTGATGATTGCCACAGCTTGTACAACTCTACACTTAGAGGTGGACTGTAATAAATATTGGTTTTGTGTGTTGAAAATATATATTAAGTGTAATTTTTGGGGAAATTTAAAAACTTTTCTGCACTACAGTTAAAACAAATATTGGACATTGGCAGAACTTTCCTTGTCATTCCCCTCTCTCTGCCTCCCCCTTTCCTGTCTATCTCTAGGATAAAACGCCAAAAAAATATACTTTAAAAAAAAAACCATTGGCAGAACTTTAGTCATTGCAGTGCATTTAAAAAAAAAGATCTATTTGACATGTGCTATGTTCATCACAGGAGGAAAGAAAAACCCTGTCAACAAACTCCTCCACTGACAGTCATGTTTTGCTGCTGCTGTTCGTCAGTGTCTTAACGATGTTGCATCAGATAAAGATGAGACGGAAAAATCTTCACCAGACACCATGGTCTGATCCAAAGTCTATGTTTGAAATATTTAGAAATAAAGAAATATTTGCAGTGTTTACCAAACAACTTGCCATTTAACTTGAAAAAACATGCTGAGGTTTATACAGACTTGCCTCCAGATCTTGGTGAGGTGAGGGAGAGGTCACGGCCCCTTAGCAGCTGATCCCAAAAATTGGTGCAGTTTAACCACATATGACAGCGTAATTGTGAAGTGTGAGACTTCCTCTCTTCTCTCTCTCTCTCTCAGCATGTTCCACTACAAAAAAGCGTTGAGATAGTGTAGTTATCCACAATCTGGTTTCCGGTGTTGTCAGTGGGACAGGAGGTAGAAAGACAGGAGCAAGCTCTTCTCATGTACTCCTCTGGAGTCGGGGCTACCAGTGAGGCTTAATAATATCCCAGAGGCACACATGAAACACTTTCTCCACAGTGGTTGTTTACTGAAGAGTGTGTTTGAAGTTGCGCTCAAGATGTCTTCATTTTCTGTTCCAGAGGAATGTTCCATCGGGGGGGAAATTGTAATTCAGATAGAGGAAAGGAGCGGAAAGAGAAGAAAAAAAACGTGAAGGGGGCCATGGTTGGTCTATGTGCTGCATTTTGCTTCTGCACTACAGATAATTCAAGACAGGATATTGAGAGTAGACTCATCTGCCACTTTCATATTTCCATGGTGTGATACCATCAAAATCTACTTAACTGCACCGAACAGTGAGCTTAAAAACCCCTTCAAATTAAGAAATGCCTGCTGTTGGCGCCAGCAGGGCCATTATTTATTCATATCACTCAGCCTGCTCAGCACACTGCTCTACACAAGCCTTGCAGTTTGGAAGTGGAGCTGTTAATGTCCAGTTCCTCTTTCTACCAGGCTCTCTAGATGTTTGGCTGTTGATGGTTGGATTATTGATCTGTCTTTGCACAGAGAGATAACATGTCAGTTTTCTAGTTTGGAGAAGAAATGAACAAAAAGTGACACGTGTCTACTAATCCCCTGGATCACCTCCTGAAAATACACACCAACTGGAATGTTTCCATTTTGGAAAGGAGTGATTTTGCCCAGGACTTTTTTCTTTTTTAAATAAAATCTGACATTTTAGTTTGATCAATGCAGAATGACTTATATCCAATCTGATATCTGTCAATAAAACCCAAATGAAGCTGTTATTTGAAATGTGTAATCCAGCAAGTTCAAACCTCCTCTCCTGTTTTCACTCTATACCATAAACATTACTCCAAAACAGATTTTAAATGCATAAATGTTTTCAGTGGGGCAGTGGTTACCGTCACAGACAAAAGGCCCTCAGTTGAGACCAGCTCGTTGTTCTCTGTGTTTAGTTTGCATGTTCACCTTGTCAGTGTGAATATCCTCACATCCTCCCACAGTCCAGAGACATGCAGGTTAGCTTAATTAGTGACTCTAAAACTGGTCATAGATGTGAATGTGTGTTAATGGTTGTTTGCCTCTGTAGGCCAGCCCTGCAGGGCGAAACCTGCTCTAGCCCAGTGTCACCTGGAATTGGCTCCAGGCCACCTACGACCTTCTGTGGATAAAGGAGCATAGATTATTTCCCACATGAAAAAACTATTAAATAGAATAAAGCAAAAAGTTTATTAGCTTGTAACTGGCTGTATCTGATTTATTGTCAGTGTTTGTGCAAAAGCTGCCCCTTGCTTTCACTTTTGTTTTGGGTGTATTTAGCACCACTCCTATAGCTCATGTATAATTTATGAAATCCTGGCTCTCTGTTATCAATTCACTGTAGTTCAAGATGGAAATAATCCTACTAATCATGGTGTTTCCTACTTATTTTGTTCCTGATATGTCTAAATATCATTATGTAAAATAAAACACCATATGGACATGTTAACATGATCTTTAAACAAGACCTGGGGTGGATTTGGACTCAGTATATGTAAAGTTTTGGAGCCATAAAATTAGCTTGTAATGTCATGATCTCATTGCACAGTGAACAATGTGTACAAAACAAGTCAAGTAAGAACAATGGGTCAAAGTTGAACCAGAAACTGGGTCTGCACAGTGTTCTTTCCTCATAATAAATTGCAAATGTTATTACAGTGAGAAATAGGCCTGTTTCTAGTTCCGTATTGAATTTATTCCCTAATTAATTTGCAATTGAGTGGGGAAAAATGCTACAGGAGGCTGTTTTGTGCATTTATTCTCCAAATTGTTGATTTTTTGTGGCTGACATAAAGGCAAATGCTGCTTCACAAAAGGCCTGTGATCAGGATGAGCACTGCAGTCTTTACTGGTCGTTGAGTGACAGAAAATTCAGCTTTGATGCACGACAGGCGTGATGAAAGGGGAGCTGGCAAACTGAATGCAGTCAGGAGGAGCACTCCAGTAGCCGCTTGTTGAAAAATTGTTGATCTGACACTAAATGAACTCAAAATAATTACTCACAGGCACATAATACAATGAGCCGTGGTAGATGAAAAATAGCATGCACGACACGTACACATCAGTCATTACAGCATTAGGGATGTTAATAGTTGTCTATCATTCTTACCCCCACAAACTAGAATTCTCAGGTCTCTCTGGAGGAGGCTTTGGCTCCTTTGAAGTTTTGAGCAATGGGCCTGTAAACTGATGATGTTTTACCATGAGGCGTATGGGTTATACACTTTGTTCCCTCTCTTAAATAAAGTTTAACTAACGTTTAAAGAATGTCTGATTATCTGTGTGTCTGTGATCATTATTGGCAACACTGTGTTTCAAGATCTCAGGCATAAAACTGAGTGTTACTTAAACTCTAACACTTAAAGGCACACTATAAAGTTGACTCCGAGCTCACTCTCTTTCCCTTTGCACAATCATTATCAGACTTTAGTCTTTTTGAGCTCATCGTGTGTGAGAGCTAACTCTTGGCCATTTGACAGCTTCACTTTGGTTTATTTCTGCTGTAAAACCGTTGAGAAGCTCTTGTGATCTATGATCTTATGACTTGATTCCAGTCGTAATGAGTTTTTCCGAAACTGCTGCAGTTCAAAACTTAACTAGTAAAAACCTCACAGAGAATAATTACAGATAGTTTTTTGGAGTGGCACTGCCAAAAACGCTCCCCGATTTCCTTCGTGCATTGCATTGTGGAAGAACAGCGTTTATTAATAGCATGCCTGTAATGTTTGAACACAAACAGGGACTGGTGGGGTGGAAGCTGGAGGCCTGAGCTTGTTTTTGAACTAACAGAGCAGGGCAGGCACATGATCCAATCAAAACCACAACCAAAGACTGAGCTGGACACGGTAAACAACTGGAGGGATGATGAACCTGCACAGGCACAAGCGGTCAACAGATCTGCTTGGTTCAGGTAGTAGAAAGGTAAGGACCGGAAAGATCAAGGAAGCACATGAATGGCTGTTTGTTTGTTTTTTGGTGGATTAACGGTACATTTACCACAACACTTATAAACTCCTCAACAGTCAGGAGGAATAAACCAAATGAGTACATATAACGGGAAAGATAGGAAACAGCAGGGAAACAGGTAATGAGGGATGGTTGGTGTTTGGTTTGGTTCGTTCATCTGAAATGATTGCACAGCACAGTCATTGTTAATGGCTGAGCATAAGAGGTAAAGACAGACTCATGAGATGTAATAAACTTGTGACCCCCCACACATGCATACCTCTATGAAGCCAGCTGGCCAGCCCACTGCAAACAGCATGGGACTCTGTTTTTATCTCATTGGTGCTGCTGGACTCATCGCTGGCCTACAGGTCGACCGGCCCACTGGGAAAACTCCCACTACTCCAGATGGCCAGTTTGCCACCGGGCCTGACTAATTACAGCATCTACTGTGTGCATATAGTTTTAAAAAAAAGGACATTGATCTGGCATAGTAATCTGCTGGATCAAAATGAGATGATTAGCATAGCAATACAGGCAGGATCACATGTCTAATGTGAGCAATGAATTTTTAAAAGATGAAAATGAAAATTGTCCAGAGGATTAATTAAAGGGTTGGTTCACCTCAAACTACACATTTCACTGTCCTCTAATATTCTCTCTATATATAGCCACTCTAAAGTTCTGTGTTTTGCAAGTAAGCCTGAAGTGTGACCATGCAATCCCAGTGGTGCCAAGTGAAGTTTTTCAAACTTCAAGTTCAGACTATATCATGTCCTACAGATACTACATCAAACTTAGAGTCCCACATCTTCGTCGATCCTAAAAAGTCCAAAGTCAAGTCATTTTCGAGATAAATACAGAGTCTGCTTGCTGAAAAACTGTCCCTGAACGCAACGCGCATCAGCAGTTTTGCATGAATTTACCTCTAAAACAGCTCAGTTTCGTAACGTTCCATTATTATCTCATAGCGTGGTGGTTGTGCAGCTCACAACGTGTCCACGACAGCGCTTTTGAGTTGTTGGGTTGTGTATTTGATGAGTTTGATGAGGGAAACCAAGAAATTCCATTAGCCTCCATAGCATAGGCCTGAGCAGCCTGCTGCTCCGCTCCGCCGTACTAAAAATAGCTTACACTGACAATTAAAGGTACTGCTATGACTATAGCGATTATGGCAATGGGCCAATTTGCCAAAATGTTGAACTATCCCTTTAACAGAGTGAGATGAATACACATGGTAATACAACTACTAAATAGTGAAAATGACTTTGCATTTCATTGTTAGCAACATGTGTCATTGCACTTTCTTTAAATAATAAAATAGCATAAGATTGAGTTTGCTTTGGCAGTGCCACTCCAGAAACAGCCCCGTTTTTGCTCATATAAGAACTAATTAAGATGGCCATCAAAGCAATAATAAAATGTAAAAAAAAAAAAGAAGAAGAAGAAGAAGCTCAGAGCAATTGCTATCTCTGGAGGTATTTAATGTGATCAGCATTGTATGTCAGAGAAGGGTGTTTTGTCGCTGCGTTGTGCGTTGTTGGTCATGTGGCACTAACAGACAGCAGGTCTTCGGAGAGCGGACTGAAAGGCTGCAGTTTTTTTATATGGAGGGGATAAGATAGAGGTCATTGCCAAGAGTGGCCTCCGTGGTGCTGCTCTGAGCATGAGGCGTCCTGGCAGTCTCTCCAACAGGACTGGGGGCCACTGATTAAAGACAACAAGAAAGGCTGGATTTAGAGGGGATGAGAGAAGCAGTCAAACTGTCAACGTGGTCATAAAATAACTACTGCAGAGGCAAAAGGACACCACTCACTCACTGACAGCTCTCTCCGTCTTTCTCGCCTCGAGGTGAGCTGAAGGAGAGCAGCGACCTCCATGCATCGCTTTGTTGTTGGTACTGACACATTGAATATTCTCAGTTTGCAGCCATTTCATCTGATAGCCAGAAAAGCCCCCACTCCACCCCTCCCTGCCACTTAACCATCCTGAAACAAAGCAGGAACCTCCTCTCTCATTCAGAGCATTACTTCTGTTTCTATATTCAGTCACAAAGTTCAGTGATGGAGTAACGCTGCTCTCCTCCTGCTTGGAGAGACTTTAATGTGTGTGCGTGGAGGAGGGAGGTGGGGTGGAACATCAAAGATTAAACGGTAAAATCAAAGTTGATGAAATAATAACTGAACTGAAAAATGTGTGCTAAAATTTTAACTTTGTTCCAAATAATCTTTTTTTTAATTATTTTTTTTACTCTAAGTACACATGGTTTTTTTGATATTGTGAAATAAGAATTCAGTTTAGCCTATATCGTAATATTGTTTATAGATCTGGTACACTAAAACTTTTTGTTCCAAGTCAACTCAGAGTCACTGTACAGTTTCAATATTGTGTAAACTGAGATTACTTTGGTTCTAAATAAAAGGTTAGGTTACAGTATATGATATATATTAATACTTAAATATATCAAGCCCTCAGTCCACAGAGAAGCCTTTAAATGAGCTGTCAGGACTTCAGTGACAACAAAACAATAATCTCTCTCTTAGCCATGCCCCAAGCCACATGTTTATAATGCGGAGGCCTTTAATGTTTTGAAACTTTATCTCCCACTCTAATTCTGCCATTCTGATGTATAATAAAATATCAATAAAGTTGTATATTGAGCTGACATATTACTGTATTATTTTAAGATTTAGACTACTGGTAAAAAAATAAAAAAAATGCAGATAAGTACAGACAAGTGTCTCCAAGTAAAAAATAAATCCCAGTGTTAAAATCCCAGCATGGCTTCTTTCTTGGGTGCAACTGTGATTATGGCAAATATATTGAGCATACATTCATTCAGTGTTGATTAAATGTAAATACATGATTTACATATCAAAGGTCAAAAGGCACAGCAAGTTAACGTAAAAATGTACCGCCATGCCTGAGCTCTGCAATGGCTAAATGAAAGCTTAAAATGTTCGATATTGCCACAGGCAAGGTTTACATACAGCGAGTTCAGTGGTTGTTCAGAGCAGTTGCCGAGGGCAAGTGGGTTAACGTTGGAGTAAAATACTAAAGGCTAAGTATCATGTACTATGAATGAAACACAGCAGGTTTGACTAAATGTTTCCTGTTATTGACATTAGCGGATGCCCAACTTCCAGGTGTGGCTCAACCCCCAGTATGGCAGAAGTGGGGCGACAGCCCAACGTCAATCAAAAAGGCCCAGGTTCACTCTTGTGTTTTGATAAAATGTCAGTATAGGAAATTTGCATAACTGAGGTCCAAAATCTCAGTAATAATGTGTCCAATGTGGCCTAAGGAAACTGCACCACATGTGACCACTTCAATGTGGCTTGGCTGTGTTGACCTGTATTTAAAGTTGACCACTTGTGATTGGATCAGCTGAGATGGATGTTAGTATCAGGTCTGAACTGGGGCCTAAGTGTGACAGTTGAGGTTCCTGTCACTATGCCTCCAATTGATCATGCGCCCTGGCCGCTTGGCCAAGGTGATGTCCCTTTGGCCAAGTGGTTAGCATGCATGACTCTTACCCGTGAGTCCGGGGTTCGAAGCCCGCCTGGGCCCTCTTCACCTTGCCACATAAGGTAGGCGCAGTCTAACAGTTCAGTTGGTCTTGTATTTTCATTTCCATTGTTCACATTTGATGTATATTCTCAATTAAGCTGTGTTGTATAAAATAACACCAACTAAGATAATGAAGTATTATTCCATCATAGAAGAACTGCAGTGTGTACAGTGGCTTTAATGGGCACCGTGGTCACATTCAGGATGTACTTAAGTGTTTAGGAGTGGTCTCTGTTGACCTTTGTTTTATTTATGTTACACAATATATGCACACCCACATACTGTACAGTCTACAATAAAAGATACATAATAAAGATGGTAAACCACACATCTTTCTTTTTGAACATGGCTGTGCAGCCTGGCTCCAGTTGAGGCTCTAATGTTTCAAATGTGATATCCCTCTGCAGTAATGAGAGCCTGTCATGTTGCTGGAGTGCACACTGGTCTTGAAAGCATTCCATCAAATTCATCATTCTTTTCACACCCTCCTCCATCAGCTCCCTCCAACTACCATGCAGTGAAATATCAACACGGCCTGCCTCTGCCATTGCACAATATATCTTCATTTTTAATTCTGTCCAAGTTGAGGCAGAAGTTTTCAAAGTGCCCCTGTTGCCAGATCTATTTCCCTCCAACAGGTTAATGTCATTCAATCTTAGGAGATTTATCAGCGTTCCTCACTCTTTTGTTCTAAGTCACGTTCCTTCAGTACATACAGAGGGACTCCAGAAAGAGAATAGTTGCTTTTGAGCCTTAGCGAGTGTTAGATGAGATGATTGATGGATGCTGGTCTGTGCTGGGAATACCAATGGCAGGCTTTGATTCCTTCTCCCATTGGGAAATATGAGGACTTTAGCTTTCATGACAGAGGACATGCAGAGGGAGCTCCAGGACAGGGACATGGAGTTAGAGGGATGAAGGAATTCCCCTAGTGCAGCTCAGGGATGGACACAGATGTCGGGTGTTGGGGGGGACTAATGTCTGACCTGAGGACACATTGTACAGACAGTGTTGTACATTAACATTTCTTATTTCTGCATGTCAGTCATTAGAAATAGTTTATGAAAAACTTATTTAGCTTTTTTTCAATTGTGTAAACATCAGTTTTAATGTTATGTCATCTATGTGTCTGTGCTCCTCCATAGCTTTAGTGCAATATCTCTCATCCTTATGGCCTTATGGTTGTAAAAATTTAATGAGCTTTAATCAAAATGTTGAGGAACAGCTACCTTTTATTTTGGGTAGCCCATAGTATTTTCAACAGCATCTCTGCACTCATTGCAATGCTGAGTACGCAATGACTCCTAATGTACAGATATAAATAGTGCTGTGGAAATGTACATGTACATTGTACTGAATTAATGAAGAAAACAGTTAGACATTAGAAGTCGAAGCCTGTCTGTTCCAAATACAGGCTGGCTTCTTTTTTTGTGCTGTTGAAGTAAATAACAATTGCCTTTTTGTCCTTGCTGGCTATGGATCCAGTCCCCAACAAGCATCGCACACACTTGAGGAAATATTGAGGGGTGGACAGACATTATCACACCGGTTCAACGGCTTGATAATTGACTCACGCAAGGTGACAGCAGTGTGTTCAAACCTGTGCGCTTCATCGCTGTGAAGTCACTGCTGGTGTCAAACTAGGAGACAGAACCCCATTTTATTTTCATCGCAGCCTCCTCCGGCTTTTGTAATCACCCCTCCACTCACCTGCTGTGCCCTCACTCCACCCTGTGAAGCAGGCGGGAGAAAGATTTTGATAGGTTGCTTCCCACCGTACCCAGCATGGCCAGTGGAGGGACTTGTGGGGCCAGTCAATACTGTGTAAAGGCTCCATTTAGCAGTGACATGCCTATGAGATAAAGCCTCTGGAGTGAGTGGAGCGGGAGGTGGAGGGGGTTCCTGAGATACTTGCCTCTGACAGAGATGGATGGTGTGAGGCTCCACAGCCAGCAAGGACAAAGGGACACCCAGCCTCGTTGGCCTCCTCCGTCCGCCTGCCCAGAACCAACACTTTCCCTCATGGGATCCTCAGTGGAGGTGAAAATGAAATTACTGCAGAGCCAGGGAGCTGGTGAAGAAGGAAGAGAAGAAGAAGAAGGAGGAGGAGGAGAAGGAGGAGGGGCGTGAGGAGCCCGAGCATTTTGCTGATGAAGTCGCGTCTGATTTTCTGACACTGTGCTTTTTGTCACCACGGCGGAGCAACTGAATAATTCATCACAGGAGATCCAGCAGAGCAAGTCTAGAGCTGTCCGTTACACACATTTCTCCCAATGGCTGATGGGAGAGTAACTGCTGAGCGACTCTACCCGCCTTCTTTGATCTTTAATCTAGCCGCACAGGAGGGAGGCTTCACTATCAAGAAGGAGCTGCATTGACAATTACACAACTCATCCTATTTTCATGCAGCAGTCCTTTTACATAATATATTTATATATATATACATCTCTCAAAATCTTTGAAGTATTATAGTTATCATTTAATGAAATAATGAATTGCATGATTCCTGTTTTTTTTTGTTGTTTTTTTTTGGCATCTTCCTTTAGCAGAACTTCTTTCAGACACACCGGCCCCTGCCATGTGCGCTGAACTTTTATTTTACCGCTCTGGATTGTTAAGGATATTGTTATGCTGGCTGTGGCCAATAGTCACCATCACCTCCCACTGAAAAAAAAAACAAAAAAAAAACACACAAACAAGTATCTTTTGACAGGGTACAAACAACAGTTTACCACATTTTTGTCACAGCATCCTACTAGTGTTAGGTGGAATAAATGTCATCAGACTTTTTGCAAAGAAGAATTGCCAAGGAACTCCTCCTCTCCTCTTTCTGTCATTATTATCTGCTTATTACAATAAAACCTCTTTAGAAACATGACACATATGGTGTGTGGGGCTTAGTGTTGTGGTTAACAGTTTGCTAAGGCTTTTTAAGGCAAACCACAAGTGTAATTTAGTTTGATACCCACATTCATGCACTTTAATAAAGATAACCTAATGTGTTTTCATCTTTGTTTAAAATGTGACTTCTAATGAGGGAATCATAATTGATTTCTTCTTTCACTCAAGCAGCAACACACTCCATTTCTGAAACTACTGTTCATTTAACAACGTGAATTTTAAGTAATGGTGTAGAGAAAAGCAGAAGGACAGGAGAAACTGTGAATTCTCAGCTATTCTGTGCTGCCATCGCTACCGCGCTAAATAATAGTATTTGCAGCTGTTTACTTACAACCTTTAGAGTTCAGCAGGAAACATATTATTCCCCAAAACTCCAGCAGTGGGAAGCCACAATTTTAACTCTTGTTTTGCTTCCATGTCTATTGCTTATTTTCTTCCACTGAAGCAAGCATGCTAATCAGCTAGCCATTCTCCGTCTCCTCACTTTCCAATAGGCTACTGACTCACTGAAGCCCCTAATCTGCCCTGAAGATGTAGCTGATGTATACTGTAGCTGCTCAGGGGGCGTAGTACAACCTCTTGTCTTGGCTGAAGCTAGCGAAGAGAAAATGACCACCATCCATTCCCAGAAAGATATCTGGTTGACAGAGAGAAATTTGACCCTTTGAAGTTTTCATGATGACCAGGTAAACATAACAGGGAGTGATGGATTACAACGCCCCCTCAATGTTTGTTAAATAGATAATTCTGGAAGAGATCACACACTATCTGAAAATGCAAATACTGTGTTGTAGGAGTTTTGCAAGAAAATTGCTACTAAACTAGACTTCAGACAACAAATCGTCCAGGTAGCGTGTGAATCTGTGGATTAAACAAGACATCACAGATCAATGTGCATTTTTGTACATTATGGTTGATTTAAAGGTAAAGACCACAAAACATTGTGAATTCACTGAGTCGGAATCTAACAAGTAAATAAGACTAGTTAGCCTACTTTTTTTTTAGCACTGCTTAAGCTTTTCCTTCTTCTAATTCCCTACTTCATTGTGATTTATCTATTAGCATAATTGAACCTAACGGCCACATATTGGTTCCATTTAGTTAGGCGATAAAGTCAGTGTTTTCCGCACGTGTTCATGTTCTCAACTGTATTGACATTGACCGACATAAGGATTTTCTATTTTGTTTACAATTTCAAATAGATGAAATAGTATTTCATTGATTCAACAAGACCCTCTGTGCGCCTTTCTCTGTCTCTCTCACACAAACACATTGACAACAGGCTGTTTATCAAAGGAGTGTGGGTGTGCATGTGTTGGGGATGGGCTCACTGGCCATTCACAATAAGCAACCCCCACCAATCCAAGTCTGACACTGTGGAATCATATATATTTTTACTTGTCATATGTTGAATACTGAATAAAAGACAGAAATAAATTGTACATTTATATGCTATAATAAATGTTTATAAGGTAAAAAGAACATCTAACTTGACACAACCCTGACCAAATATGACTCTGCAACAAGTGTTGCCAAAGCATTGCCACATCCCTCCTATGTTCTGTGGCTGCTTATCTTCTATGACAGTTGAGGGTCCTGTCATTATACCTCCAATTGATCATGCGCCCTGGCTACTTGGCCAAGGGGATGTCCCTTTGACCAAGTGGCTAGCGCGCATGACTCTTACCCGGGAGTCTGGGGTTCGAAGCCCGCCCGGGCCCTCTTCACCTTGCCACATTGCCAGGATCCATGTAGAACTAGGGGTGGGTCTATGGATTCCTAATGTGTGGCAGCCTGTGCGGAGCATGAGGACGTGCTTGTGAAAGGAGGGGGAGAGATGTGACAGTTGAGGGTCCTGTCACTATACCTCCAATTGATCGTTTGCCCTGGCTACTCGGCCAAGTGGTTAGCGCACATGACTCTTACCCGGGAGTCTGGGGTCCAAAGCTTGCCCGGGCCCTCTTCCCCTTGCCACACTTCTTTGAAACTCTGTCTTATCTTCTAACAATCTCCTAACCTGTTCTTCACAAAAACAGTCTGTGCTGTTGCTAAATAAAACAAAGCTAATGTCACCCTGAGAACGAGCCTTCAGAAAATAATGACACTAATCATCCAGAGACACAAAGTAACAAGCTTGTGACTCCTCTAAATGCCAACTCATTGTCAGAGAAATTCTGCCTTGTGGATAATTAGCCATTTGCCTTTAGAAAATATTAAGTCGGGTCTCCACCCAGATCTTCCAGTTGTCTTCTAGTCTTCTATAATTTGGTAAAAGATTGCATGTGAGACGACAAAAGCAGTGAAGTAATGCTAAAGGCTACTTTTGATTTAGTGTGTTCACCTTTGAGGATGTGTAATTTAGCAGATCTGCTGTCTCAATTAGGTAGAAATAGTCCCATATTTGCCAATGAGCTCCACATAATAAATCTGACCATGTCTGGTATGTAATGGCTGTGAAAGAATGAAAGTGAAGATACGAACTGGAAAGTGAAGCGGGAATGGAGTTTTAAATCACCCTCCCATAATTTGGGAACAAGCACGCCCATAAAATTATGAATAATGTGAGATGTGATTTTCCTCGCTATTTGACGTTTCACACTGCACGGCCTGTTAAAGCCAATGGCTTGTGGAGGAGTAAATGTACTGTACTCCACCATGTGTCATCCATCTCCTCCAGGCTTTGCAAGTTTGTATGCCAGCTGTCCACAAATCTTCCCCTATCACACTCCATCATTTGTCACTTCTCCCCAGTAAAAAAGAAGTTGAATGGCATCACGCAGCCCACAGTGTCAGCCGAGATCACACTCTATGTGTATGAGCAGTGCCAGCACTCACAACAGGTCACCCACCAGAGACATCTCATTTCCCAGCGGTGAGTCTCAGAGTTAGGCGCTTGGTTCCCTGCCATCGTGGGCCATTTCAGAGAGGGCAGACTGAGTGACCTCACGGTGGACTGCCTGGCGTTTTGATAAGGCCTGCAGGAGGATGAGCAGCACCCCTCCTCCTCTCCTTCACCGTGGATACAGACTTGCCTCTTACATGTTTTCCTACTCCCCGAGGCAAACACACGTCTGCTGCGGGTCACATGAGTGATCAAAGACACAGCGGGGTGGCCCGGAGCCACCGGTGTCTCCTGACTGCAGGCTGGGTGATGGAAAGCAGAACCAACAGGTGGGCACCAGACAGAGCAGGGATAAAAAGAGCTTTGTCTGAAAAACAAGATGGAGGCACGCAAAGGGGCTCAAGGAAGAGTAGAGAGAGGTAGCAGCAAATCAACAATGTAAAAATGCTCCAAAAATAGACTTCAAAAACAGCGGTGAAGGAGACGTGAAGTGTGCATCTGTAAAAACCACAAGGAGGAAATGGCTAAATGAGCCAGTCCAAACGAACCAGTCAGAAACAAAAAAAAGGGTATTCATTCTTCAAATGGATATGTAGGAAAACAAGTTCAAATGGTTGATGTTTTGATCCAACTGATAATGGGGGGTATTTACCTTTCATACAGACACATGAGTGAAAGAGAGGCTATGCACAACTCCCTGCACTTTCACTCACACCAGAGGGGCAGGCTTCCAGGGTGAGATGCTCTCTCTGTAGCCTTTTGTCCTTTTAAGAGCTGATCAATCTGTTTCGCCTGAGAGTTCACTGAGCAGAGGGTGAGGAGAGACAGGAGGCCACAGGAGGACGACTTTTTAAATACTTAGCTGCGGGTTAGTGTTTGTGTTGTGTCTGTGCTCTGTTACAGTATTTATCCAAATTCATCAGAGCCATTCACTTCATAGATGAGAATTTGTATTTTCTGTATGACATTCACTTCAATTTAAAGTTCAACTTGTGATATTAGCAGTTGAATGTGGACACAGTAGAGAGTTGATGTCAATATCACTAATAATTGACACAACAGTTCTTTATTTAGCTATTGAGCTTATCAGCACGCTGCCTCCAATAATGTTACTATTACAAAACAAGCTGAGTTTCTATGTTAATACTGTGAAACTATCAAAGCCTTTGTGATGTCAAACCTGAAACTGTCAGTGCTCTCACCTGCTATAAGCCCCGCCCACCTGAACCCACGATGCAGAACTTTGCAGGATCTGGTTAATTTTTCTCTGTTTACATGAAATCAGTTTTTTCGTTGTTGTTGTTGGTCAATCACTCAGAAGAAAGTCAGCCAATCAGGAGAGAGCATCAGAACCTCTCGGGTAGCTAAATATATAGACTGAAATTTCACTGTTAAAAAAACAAAACTGTAACAGATGTTTAGCATCTATAATGGCAGCCTGATTTTAAGCTAGAAAATGGCATCAGTAACATATTTTGAGTCAGTTTGCTCATAGGACGTGGCAAAGAATAAAAATAGATGTTTCTAAATCTGAATATAAAAGTATTTAGATTTCCATGTACAGAGCAATACAATCTGCACAAGTACACTAAAATATAGAATGCATGTGGGTTCCATTTCATGTAATATAATGGTAATGTTTATTGTTTGAACATTAAGTAACCTGAACTTGGAGGGCCTGCTGAAAAAAATCTGTATAACCTGAGGGACATATGAGTACATGCCACTGACTTGGCATACAGATCATATGAAGCCTGATGAATGTTGGCACCTCATCTGATCCTTTGGATGATGAAACCAGAATAAATTAATCTGGATCAGATGTGGTCCAGCATGTTTGGTGTGGACCCAGCCAGGACCACCAAAGTGGCTGCTCAGTGCCGACCGTGAAAACTGGAGGTGGGAGTACTGTATATTTGATGGGAGTGTGTTTGATGGGGCTGCATGAGTGTTAAAGCTGTAGGGGAGATGACATTTATGAATGGCACTATGGCTGCAGGTTTGTAAACCCAAATACTGAATGAAAGGAAGATCCCCACTCACAAGGAACCAAACAACATGACTGATCCCAAACAAATGGCAAAAAAAACATACATTAGTAGGAAACTGGTGAAAACTGTGACCTGGCAATTTAGATCATGACTGGAATGCACAGGTTATTATGCAGCCAAAACAATATTTATGAAGATATGTGAGAAATGTTTAGACATGGTAAACACTTGTTTTTCTTGTTTATCCTCCTGTCTGTTAAGTTACATGACCCAAGACAAGAGGAAAATAACAATGTGAAATATTTGCCTCTGTAATCAAAATGTTATACAGGCCGGCAGCATGTGATGAACATTCCTTCATGTCAGTAGATCTGCCAATGGAATCAAGTCTGAGTTATGAGCTTTTCTCACATTCAGTAAAATAATGTGTGTCACAGGTCAAACCTGTTAGTGCTTCACTGCATTGTTCCTCAGCTCAGCGTTGGAAATCAACACCTGGCTCCAGCCTTCAATGTGATTAATGACTTATATCACAGAAATCAATACATGGAAATCAAATGTGTAAAACTCTGATTTTTCTCCACTGTGGTTGTGTATGTATACCATTAGATTGGACCTGTACTCACTGCCACTCCTAAAATAGATGTTTTTATTTAGACAAAACTGCTTAGAAAAAACTGCTGGTGGGCAGGAAGGGGGAGGAAAAAGCTTCTTTGAATAAAACACTGAAGCTGAGACTGCCTGGACTCGGCTGTGATGGAAAACAAAGCACAGACTCACTACTGTTGGGCCACAATGAAAAAAAAATCATAACTGTTCAGAGAAATAAATAATTGTACTGCAGGACAGATTGGTTTGCACAATTTTGTTCCAAATCATTATCTCGCTGGAAGTTGTGAAAATCTTTAAAATCTGCAAATTGGTTTGCTTTTGCGCCAGCTGGACCTACACAGCTCCAACAGACTGAGAGGAACAATAGCTACAAATAGACTAATGAACATCTCTGCTGCATGAAACTGGCCTTCAGTCCAGAGACCCAGGAAGTACAACATTGCTATAAAAATATCACTGGAAGTATGATAAACTAAACTGCAGGAGCTCAAGTGCACCAAGACTCATGCCTGTGCTTTGCATTGAGAAAGTTTTATACTTAACATTTAATTCCATTTTAAACACGATTATTTTCAAATCAATACTGTGCCCATGCAGACTTTCTTATTTGTTGAATTCTGGTTCTCTACATGACTGAGACATAAGCGTATAGGTGTTTCTTTAACACCCATTTCAAATGTGCTTGAGTTGTACAGTATATACATACTGACAATCAATTAAGCCATTAAGTGAAATTCAACATATTAATTGACACCTAAAACATGGAGCCTGTGTGGTGCCCCTGCGGGTTTGTGAGTTCTTTGATTTATGCAGAACAAGCACTTCGAGCAATAATGAGAAACATAAGAATATTTATAGATTTGGAATTATTTCAATCGAACTATAATTGTGGAATGAGAATGGCACTTGAATAAAATCAGTTTTCACTTGGATGCTTCTACCTGCCTAATAAACTTCACATATAGAATGCATTATGTGAATGTTTGTTGCAGTGAAAGTCTAGTAGTCTCTCAAGTAAGAGACTGTGGGAAATGTAGTATGTGGTGTTTTAACCCAATAACTTTTACAAGACAATAATGACTACTGGAATTGAACTGGCATTGGAGATCCAACTCCTTTACATAAGCAGCCACAGTGTGCACCCTTATCTTTTCATTATTACAGCC
Source organism: Decapterus maruadsi (assembly GCA_030347415.2). Lineage (NCBI taxonomy): Eukaryota > Metazoa > Chordata > Actinopteri > Carangiformes > Carangidae > Decapterus > Decapterus maruadsi. The sequence goes on along the minus strand of CM064891.1, from coordinate 9,298,462 downwards.
ACTGTACAAATAACAATATCAAGAGTAAACAAATTCATCTGTAGTTATTACAGGCCATGAAATATGAGTCTGCACAATCTTAAATCCCAGCAAGACCACAGTCATATGTTTGAAAAGCTCTCAATGTGAGATTTTACAAAATTATTTCTGTCACAGTTTCTCGATCTTCATTAGACCCCAAGCATAGGAGAAAGGTGCAAAGCCATCTTCCTCCGGCTCCCACACTGAGCGGGGATTATTATATTACTGTATTTCATAATAAGAGCAAATCAAATAAGAAAAGACCGCACTGGAATCATGTTTTATTGGAATTAAAGTGAATTAGTTTCCAACAAGTGCTAGTCCAGTCTATTGCAACATAAAAAATGAATAATAAAAGTCCAGACATCCTGAGTATTATACTATTAAAACAAAACACATGATTAAAAATATGCCATCGCTCTTAAACAGCCAGAGTTTAATAACCGTTGTGGAAGGTTTCAGTCCATCAGTAAGAATGGGGATTACATAATAATTATAACACATGACTTGAAGATCAATCTGCAACATGACAAACCTGTCTTCACTGGAGCTGGATACGATTTGCCATATATAAATAAATAAAAATAAGAAGCCACTCAGAGGGAGACTTCCAGACGTGTTATCTGCAGGCGACAAATGGATCACACTGCTGTTGCGAGGCTGCATGCTGCTGGAACGGCAGCGACTGATGGATGGAGAGTCAGGTCTGTAAGACACCAGCGCTGCCGGGGACCTCGAGTTCAGGGCATCTGCTGAACACATAAAGGGAAAGCCGGCATGCGAGCCCCCCACCACATCACACCTCCCACCCCCCACACCTACCACCCCCAGGCTCTCCAGAGGAGCGCGCCAGAGCCAGATACCGGCTCGTAATGAATGTGAACCACGACTGAGAGGAGAAGTCAAACTGCATCTGCCCCTGAGCCGTGCTCTCCTTGCACCATCACAATAATACACCCACCTCCTCCTCACGCCAGTCCTTCAGGGACTATACAGTGAAGAGCACAGAGCTCGGCGCAACTGTCCAAATGTGTAGAAAGCAGAAACACCACAGAACTGCCCCCTCCCTTCAACCTTTCCTCCACGAATGAATATCCTTTAACCTATCAGAAAATGTATTTCCAATAAGAACAGATTTGAAACACCACAATCAGCAACAACCATAACATATTACAACAACAGCAATACGCAGTTTGAAAAGAAGGTTGAGATTGAGGCCTTGTCCACATGGCAATGATCTTTTTCTTGTTACTTCCTGTTTGCACGGCATCATTTCAAGAAATATCTGCGTACATGCACATCCCCTGAAAATTACTCAAATGCTGTAAGACATACAGTATGCCAGGCCTATGTGGAGCTTATGTGGCACTGTAACGCTGCTACACGACTAGATGTTCACTGGGAGTCGTGTCAGTGCAAATATGACAATCAGTGACGATTTAACGGACACATTTCAGCCGCAGTGTCCGAGGGACTCGAAAGTAGTCGGCTTGTTGTGTTGATGTTAGGTTACGTCCATAGTCTGTATACGTCTAGCGGTGTGGCTCAGGTTACAGGTTAGAAGGGTGCGACTGTGACATCTTCGTTTCACAAAAGATCAGTCTTGGGTGTCTACACAAAAATGCTGGGGCGACATTTTGAGATTTTTCCACTCTGGGAGTCATTTCCGAAAAACAGTTCTTTCTGGACAAAATACAGAAAAGAAAAGAAAAAAAAAACTTTTGCGGAGTCATTTAAATCTGTATCCATGTAGATGGGCTCTCACAACTCAACACGGAGGCGCTTAGAGAGTTTAACCTCTGAGATCAGAGGAGGACTACCTCACTGTCAACCAGCAGAGTCACATCAGCACAGCTTGGTACGGCGTCCTCCTGCTGAGATGCTGCGGCGGACACACGTCATGTCATCACTTCACAGCTACAGTGGACCAAACCAGAGTGAAAAGACATTTTACCAGGGGCTGGTATTGTTTTCACCTTGTGAGCCTGCATGTGTGTGTCATCATGGCAGTATGTGGTCCTGGACACACCTGCTGCAACAAGAACCACCACTGAGGTAGTTTTGAATCCTGTGGCAGGTGTTATAGCTGCCTCTCTCTGTGACGGCTACAGCTGTGTAAGATACAGTCGTGAAACACAACAGGTGGATAGTTCATCTTTAGCCACCTGTGTTTCCTGTCTCTCTTTAATGTTTATAGTTAAGTCTAGTGCACTGTGCGGACTTCAGTGACCAATGACCATCAACTAGAATGTTTTGTCTATTCTCAGTTTTCCTCTAAAATTAAATAATAAATAAACACCACCTACTGTATATTACACATCTCTAGCCTTAGCAATCACTCAAAACACATTACAGTACATGCCACACACATACAGTACACCAAATCACTTGCACTAACAAACACTTGAGGTTCAGTATTTTAGTTAGCCAACACACATTCTGCAGTAATATGTACATGAATCAAATCAAATCACCAACCATACTGCTATTGATGATGCAATCATCCTATATGTTCCATACGATAGCATTGGGAGATGAGAGAGTATATGTTAAAAAAAAGAGGTCTGATGGAAACTTGTCCTCAATGCTTTTTTATGACACTGGAAGATATTATATGGGATGCCTGCAGTATGAGCAGCTGTCAGCAGTAAAATCACATATCATTGGAAAGTTGTCCTCAATCCAATTGTGAGCTCAATATCTAACCATTTACATTGTGGGAAATATTCAGCGTCAGTGCTGGGAATAGCATACATAGAATGTGGTGATGATGACGATGACCATAATCATCATCATCATTTAGGATTAATGTTAATATTTTTTCGCCACACTGAAAGTGTAAAAGGGGTTTAGCTTTGCCTTATACATAGGGTGCCTTCCATTTGAGGTATTCTGGGTGAGTTCAACTGAGATTGCAGGGCAGACCCAGAAGATGATGGTGAGACTGCTTTTATGATATGGATGGATGGATGGATGGATGGATGGATGGATGGATGGATGGATGGATGGATGGATGGATGGATGGATGGGCTTCAGCCAAACAGTCAGAATGTCTGTGTTGATGCCAACTTTGGTTTGTCAGCAAGTCCACTTTTTTTGTTAAAGACTGAATTGTAAACAACAACAAGGATCGCAGTCGATAAACGTCCATGGTGAAGACATTCAGGTTGATTTCAACCATCAGTGCTGACCCACAGTGTTACTCTGAGATTTTGGAAGCACTGTGAAATGTCACCATGACATTTGGTAATTTGTGCCTTTGTTGATTCCATCTAGTAACTGTCAGATCAAAAGTGTTCAGATACAGATGTTATTTGGCACACTATGATTCTAAAAGGAAGTTTTGAAACAAATTACACAACCCCAGATCTAGAGATTAGAGTGAGCATCATCTCTGCACTGTGCTGGTGGTTGTTTTCTATTTCCATTCCAGGGTTATACTCACCGCTTCAGATCTTATTTCACTGTTCATCATTAAGGTCATTGGATATACACAACCTCCTCCTTTGCCCATACAAATGTGCGGGAACACCTTTCTGAAACAACTAATGAGTGCCTCTTGAGCTTTAATGACAGACCAATCTATAATTGATGCTTCACAGCAAGAAAAAGTTTCCAGGTGGAATAAATCCACATTTTGGCTGCTAAAGATGTTTTTGCTGTCTACTCCCATTTCTATTTCTCAAGAGGGAGAGGTAGTGAGAGGTATGAAGCCTTGAATAAGACCCACAAGGAGCATGGCAGGTCAGTTGATTTGTTTCCCCGCTGCTTCAAAAAAGGTGCTGCTATAGATTCACCTCGCATGCACTGTGTTCCCCCTGAGAAACAGCTGTGTGGGAGTCGGCCACGTCCTATTTGCATTGTTGTTTCACTGCTCCTACAAACTCCAGCCTCCATGATGTTGTCTCCTTAGCAACAATGCAAAGTGCACAAACAAAAATCTATTGAATTCCCTCCAATGTAAGATGGATGGGTAGGAAAGGGTGGGGGGTTGGCGTCCAAAGTGCATGGAACATGAAATCAATATTCCACTTGGCAGACAAGTTTAGACGCTATGTTTTTTGTTTTTTTTTGCCTGTTGGCTCATCGGTCATGAGGTCAACTGTTTTAGCATCCATCACTGGCATCTGCATCCAGCCGCGAGCAAAGCCGAGCTCAAGACAAGCTCTAGCCTGAGGAGGAATAAGAACAGGATGGAGGGGAAGGGGGTGGCTCGGATGAAGAAGTGTAAGGGAGCGAAATGAGCTCACCAGAGAGACAGGTCACCTGTGCTAAATAATCACTCTTCTTCCTCTCAGCCCGGTGTGGGTGGGAAGAGCCGTTTGAATGCTGCCTTCAAAGCCTCGATTTCCATTGCCGTTGAAAAAGGCACGCTTGATTTCTTTATCCTCCCTCCTCGGGCCTCCTCTCTGAGCTCTAATTGCCTGCTCCTAAACATACACCTTTTGTTGTTGTGCTGATAAAAAAACACCGTTCTCCATACAAATTGCTTGTCGGGGGCAGAAACGCACAGTCAATCCCCCCAAAAAAGGAAAAAAAAAGCATCCGATTAATTGCCTCGTTCTTTAATGGACGTAATTGTCGTCTTTAACACAACAAACCCGTGGACATACATTAGATAATGAATTGTGTTATAATTCATCAATGGAGAAGTGGATTGGGGGTGGAAGTATAATTTCATTAAACACTGTACTAAATAGTGCAATAAATAATTTGCTAAATTGGTTTCATTATGTATATCTAATTGTATCTTTCTCATAAACACAGCAGCAGAGAGGCAGTGCAGTGACATCAGTGGCAGCATCCTCTAAGCCGTTTGCATTGTGCTTAATTATGATGTCGTGCGCCTTTTTGTGCTCTCTCCTTTTGATGCTCAGTTTTGTTTTCTTCAAAATAGCATGGCATTGTTCAGCAATGTCAGAAGTGAGTGGGCTGAGAGTTAATCATTTAGAGATTGTGTGGAGATTGCTCCAAGGCTAATTTCTTTCTTCGCAGTTGGTGATTAATGTCTGGTCCGCGAGGTCACTGGAGATAAGGCCCCGGCCACTCCGTTAGCTCCCAGTGAAGATAATGCAGAGCAGGCTTTATCAAGGGCACGGGAGGCGAAGGGAGCATAGAATACTGGGGGGACTCTCCATGCATATGGCCATAACGAGATATTATCGCCCATCAAGCAGCACAATCAATTACCCCATCCCTGCAGGACTCCTCGTGGTTGGAGAGGGAAGACAGAGGGCGCGTTATGTGATAGGAAATCTTTACGAATTCTCTCATGCTGCTGACCTGCCTTTCCTTAGGGGTGTTTTGAACAAAGCCAGGGGAAAAAAAACAAACCAAAAAAAAGCGGTAGCAGAAACTCTCCCTTAGTAAAGACCCGAGGGTTGATGCATGTTGTGTCGTCAGCATGAAAATCTGGATTTAGGCAAAAAAAAAAACATGATTATGGATTCGGCTGGTTAACTCTTGACCCTTAATAGTTAATGTAATTTATGTTATGTCAATACTGAACAAAATGTGAGCTGATCTAAGGTTTTGTCATGTATAGAAAAAAAAACTACTTGATTGAAGAATGTGGAACAAAAGAACGGACATTACTATTCATTAGAGAGAAGAAACCAAGAACTATGCAGGCTTCTACCATATTGTTCCATGCTTGGATAGCATGGAAATTGTCTTGAGCTTGAGAGTTTAAAATCAAAAATGTCACATAGTTCAGATTATTTAACCATGGAAGAGAAACCAATTGTTGTCTACATGTAGGAAAATCTCTGTTCCCATGGTTCATATTGTGTGGTTAGGATTGAACTTGCCATAATATTAAACACGTCAGACTGTATTGGAGCATCAAGATGGAAAAATAAAGACAGTGACAATGACTAAAGACAGAACGATCATCTAAGGCCAAACAATACAGACACAACAGTGGCTTTAGTAAAGGTCTCAGCAGGCTTAAGATGCACCTCCACGTCAGGGTGTCTGTGTGCAGTTTCTTTTCCTTTGGCTTTTCCAACAAAAATGTTGTTGTCAATGTAAAGGGAAAGACTGCATTCACGGTTAATCCAATGTGAACAACAGTCTGACATGCTACTTCACAACGGTCATGCATTTAACGGTTTTGCAGAGAGATGGAAAAACACACGCACAATATCCATTCTCAAACGAGACAATGCAGCAGTCATGCCCGCTATAGCATGGTATGGATGTGTAAATATAAGGCAAGGTTAGGACTTGCAAAGTGGAACACCATGAATGCCTTTATGGAGAGAGTGTTGAAATGAATTCCCCCACTGGCGGGATTCACCGAGCCAAGACAACAACACACAATAGACACGATTGTTGGACAGAGAAGTCAGGGGGAGGCTACAACAGCAGCATATTACAGTGTGGACTATTGTAGAAGCTGTAAACACACACACACAGACACACACAGGCCTTTCTTCTCCCTGTGCAGCCTGCCAGCTAGTTGCTGACATCTGATGGTTAAATGAGGTAAATTAATTTACCAGTGGCTCTCCTCAGACGCTGTGGACTGGTGCAGGGCCTCTCATTGCAGGGAGAAGAGGGGGCAATCAGTCCCCATGCTACATTCTTTCAGGGTGAGCGATTGCATGCATGCACGCCCTCCTCGACCCAAAAAACCAGTCTGAGGTTATCCGCTGAGGCTGAGGCAGCATCGAGCTGGAGCACAGTTTGAGACAAGGCTTCCAGTGGTGAAAACAAAACACTGACTCTTTGGCAAATTCTTTCATGTTTCGTATGAAAAAATAAATCTCCAGGCAGTGGCAGTGGTTTTGCTTGAGATCATGAGGAAAATATGCTTTTATGAGACCTTATGAGACCAATGCACATAATGTAAAACACACGTTCTCATTTATTTAAATTATGCATAATTATAATAAAAAAATCAAGCTGTGAACTTTTAATGAAGCATAAGTCTGATGATTTTGTAGATTTGTTTTTCTTATTGTCAACAAGTCAAGTCCTACTTTCACCACCAGCAGCAAATGAATTTCTCTAACAACAAGGTCTTTCAACATCCTGATATATCTTATTGTTTTCTCCATTGAACAAACACATACTGTGGTTTATTTTTATTTATTATTTTTAACTCAACCCCGCACAAGTCATATTACTGTCAGAAACAGAACAACTCCCTATGTAGTTCCTGACAAACCCACAGTTTCCTTTCAAAGTTACATTTACTCTTCAAAACCCCCAGAATTGTACTTTTCTTTTTTTAACAACACTCTGGTACGTCCGATAGTGCCTCTATGGCAACCGGAACACCACACAATGGTTGGCAGTGTTACAGACATGACTTAGCTACCTTTAGGAAAGAATCATAATAAGAAATTCCTCAACATTCGACAAACATTGCTGTCATGATTACAGTAATTTGGAAAGCTTTGTCAAATGGTCATGGATAATAAAACCATCGTAATCACTTCACCTTTCCTTTTGCTTCTGTCATAATTACTATGGCCACTAAATGTCTGCTGACAATTTAATGTGACTATGGACTGCTAACCTGAAGCCGCCTACACACAGACACTTGCAAAGTAACCTTGATCAGATTATCTAATTTCTGTTATTCAACTATAGGCAGGTCTTCTGAAACTCAAATAATTGACTCCATTAACAGGCAACTGCACCTTCATTGCATTCATTCTGAGAGCATACTGTACAAACACACAATGCAGGAAAAAATGTCATTCCTTATAATTACAGAACATGGAGGCAACGACTGAGCTGCTAGCTGCCGTAGAGACTGGTTAAATTATTCCATTGCATTGCATCTCATCCCCGAGTTGGTGTTGCTGAAAGAGTTGGAGTTTCCATTTGGGACGCTTCAGTCGGTGTTTGTGTGTTTTCAAAATGGGTTGCAGCTCACTCGTGCAGCCCTGAGCACAGTGCAACTGTGATGTTTCTGGTTCAGCCGCACTGTGCTAAGCAGGTGAAAGGTCTGTTTTGTCACATAGTACAGAAAAGGCAGAGTTATCATCTTTGCCTAGACATAATCTAAGCTTGGACTGATACTCAGTAATGTCAAATAATTTATTTAAATGTAAAAATCATATATGAATGTGTATGCTGTATATAGGGCAGTTGCCTAAATAAGCAATAGATGCAGGCACTCAGATCCCAGTTTTGGTGGGTGATGTTGACCACTGTGGGACACCGTAGTTTCGAGCTTTATTTCATATCAGATGACATGTCTTGATGTAATTTCTTCTCACAAAGCAATATGCGTTAGCCTAGAACATGGTCTTAAAATATGTTCAATAAAACTTCAGATGTTAGCATTTTTCTTTTCAGTGAAAAAAAGGCTTTAGTCTGCATTGAAATATAATTTCTTCCAGTCTAGCAGTGCTTAACACTATACATTATAGTTGAAAACTGGTGAAAACAAGTGGTCACAGACCTCCACAGTGTGACTTTTTCTTCTGGTTCTAAAAGTGTAATATTGGAGTGGAGGATCTTTCTTGCTGCAGGGAAATAATGAGGATATTTGCAGCCTGTTTTTAAAGGTTTAAATCCTTAGGGAAAGTGAACAGATCTGTGTTTGAACACTGCAATAAAGGCAGAAAATCAGGAAGTACTAAGAGACCGACTAAACACATCGTTGGCTTTGGTCTTTTAATGGGATTTGTTGTCAATAAGGAAATATCTCCTTTTAATCTCCTGTTTTCTGTGTTAAGGAGACACATTTGTGCCTCATGTGAAAACATAGGAAATAATGAAGAAACATTTGGAAATTAGAATTGCCTCCGCTCAAAAAAAACAAATAAAAAAAACAAAAACAAGAGCTCCTGAGTGTTCCTCCTCCTCCTGGTGTTTGTGTGATTTCAAACATATTTCACCAAAGCAATAGAGATGTTCCAGCACATCATGCAAATTAGTTTTGATTGCGGCTGTAAAAAAAAAAAAAAAAAAAAACGCCATAGGGATGTCTCTCACAAGTGGATATGATTGGAATCAAACTGATGCTTCATATTTGTTCGAAACCGGCAGGAAATAAAGTCACACCATATGAAGCTATTTTAATTACTTTACCCAAACACGGGGGGCGACGGGACTCCTGCATCCGCTCTGAATGGCGGCGCGGGGTGGAGATTATTCTGAGCCCACAGCACATCAAATGAATGACAGTTATGAGGGATCTTGTGGTCAGAGCTTACACATCACATCAGTGTCTGCTGGCACTCTGAGTGGCCACTGCGTGCGTGCGTCTAGTGTGTGTGCGTGTGTGTTTGCTTATGTGCATGGGGCCAGAATGCGCAGTGAATCCCTTCAAGTGTCTGCTAATTAGACCCAGCGTGAACTTCCTGCTCTCACGCAGTGTACTGTTTCACTCCACACCCAATTATTTTAATCCTCTGATTGCACAGAGAGCACCCAGCCCGAGCATCCACAGAGACAGACGCTGCTGTGGGAAACGATGTGCGTGTGGAAAATGTGGACACGTCTGCCGCCACTGGGGCCTCATCACCAGGCCCTCTGCCCCCCCAGGGCTCTTCAGCTCTGGCCTGCCCGGGGCTCCGGTGGGGGTTACTCCACCTAAAATAAGATGTCAAGGGATTTTCTGTGCTCTTGTCAGCATTCCTACCTCTCTCCTGCCAGACTGCTCACTCGGACTCCTCGGTGGATTAGAGGAAGGTATCATCTATTTACCGAGACAGCCCACTTAAAATGTGGCAGACTTGAGTTTAAAAATAAACCCTGATGTCACCGCTCCAAGCAAATAAAAGAAGGAATTATAATTTCCATACACTGTGCAGCTGTTACATCATACATTCATCAGGACCTGTCTGTATGTATAAGAGACAATTCCCTCCTGGTCAATTATGATGACCATGCTGTATAAAGTATCAGGTGGAGTTGCTTTAAAGGCCGAGGGTTGGGAATCTGATCCGTGCTTGAAGCTGCAGATAAAGACGTCTCACTTCTTCACTGCCACTCAAACACCACCGGCGTCTTTGTCACCGCCTCACATGGAAACCGTTTCATGCCGTCGCAGAACAAAGGGCACTGTGTCATTTTTCAGCACCTTGAGTCAAAAAGTGGGGTAATGCAGTTTATGGCAGTGTTTACATTGAGGGCAGTGGTGTGGTGGCCATGATAGCCCTATACGGAGCGTCGCCACCCTTCAGCTTGTGTGCGTTCTCTGCAGTCTGTGCTGGAGAACAGAGGGAACACTGTTTTCACAAAGCTCCACCTGGATTTCTGCAGTTGGAGTTTAGTTTTCCTGTTTGCACCTTCACGTATCAGCCTTGTTAGCAACTGCGACAGTGCTGCTGGTGTTGTTTTCACCCTGTTAGCCTCTCTCTCTCTGTGTGTGTGTGTGTGTGTGTGAGTGACTTCTTGGCAAACTGTGATGCGGTCCTGGAGACACCTACTGTAGGGAGAACTACCACAGAGCTGGTGGTGAGCACTGTGGCAGGTGTTTATATTTCTGTTCATGGGCAGATTTTGTCAGGAGACATCAGACCTGGCAATTGTCTAAATTGAATAAACTAATCTGTTAAAATGGCACGAATTATGAATTATGAATTATGATGTGCAGACTTTCTGCGTTATCATACTGCCACCGTGCACTCTTCACAAAGCAAAGCAAATGTGCTGCCTGAACTATTATCAAGTGCAACATGACTGGCTGTCATTTTGGCTATGGGGGGGGCTGTCAAGTCTTTTCAACTCATAAGGATCAGAGAGAGACAGGAAATGGGTTGTAGGGGGTATGACATGAAGCTAAAGCGAAAGTTCAGACAGGAAGACCAGACAGGAAGACCATCTCTTATCTAAGCTCAACAGTATTTTCTGGAAAAATCACGCTGCAAAATCAGTCTGCAAAATTCAAATTGTGGTCATCCCTCTGTCATCCAGCAAAACTCTGACCCACCTCCACCCCTTTTCACCTGATGGAATCTTCATCAGGATCTCCGAACTACCACCACCAGTGTCTCCATCTCCTTCAGATGCAAGCTCTCACCCATAGATCAGCCCTGATCAGTCCACTGTAATTCATCACTTTTCAGATGGGGAACTCTTTCCATAAAATTCAAATGATTTTCTGCATTTGTTCAACCCACTGCTCCATAATGAACACACTGATGATAACTGTTCAGCATAGTGACATTGATGCACTTACTTTGGATTTGAGATGCAACAAGTTCCGAGCTCTTTTCCTTCCACTCACACAATAGAAATGATGAAATATTCCCAGTTAATAGAAACACGGAGCTCATTGTGAACGTAATTCCGAGGAGCACATCATTGGTACAAATGGTTTCAGTAAAAATATAATATTCAGTCCGCATGGGTAGTCACTACTCCTGGTAAGAAACTGAAAAAAATAAAGAAAATCAGTGTATCCAGCAGAGTGCTCTGGGAGGATCTGTACCCTCGGATAAAAAGTAGAACAAGTGCAGTAAATGAGACAGGCGTTGTACGGTCTGTTGCACCCATTTAATACACATAATGATTGATTGCTACCACCCTGCTGCGCTATTGTAGAACCACATTTGTGTCTTTCTAGCACTTCTTCATGTCAGTCCTCAGCAGATCGGGCCTCACGGTACACAGACAGTGACTTTAATGGCAGCTTTAAGTGCTGTCAATAAGAAAAGCTGTGGAAAATTGATCAGCGACTGCAGCAGTTTGAGGAGAAACGTGGGATAATTCAAAGGCAGCCTGAACCTCCGAGACAGGTTGAACAATGAGAGGTGAGGATGGAGGAGCTGAGAGGGTGACACGATGTGCCTCTGCTGCTCGCACAGGGAACAGAGGCTCCTCTCCTCCTCAAATATTATTACCCTCCTCTGTGACTAAAAGCCATCAGCAACAAATGCGCTGAAAATTATGCAACCATAAACAGCATGTTGACGGCGGCAAACAGCATTATCCACGGTGCTCCCTCTCTCGCAGGGATATTCACATTAATCTTAAAGTTTCTGCATTATGTGTGAATTCATTTAAGATTCCATTTTGCCATGGGAGATTGAACACAGAAAAAAAAGAAAAGAAAACAGCGCATCTGAGTCAACTGGTCTCCTTTGTCTAACCTTATGTCGGATGATGGGGAAAACATTATCCTGCTGTGCTGATTACATCTCAGTTGCCCCCCCTCACTCCTATCTGATAACATGCTTCTATGATTATCAGAGACATCTTGACTGAGAAATAAGGTGACCCTGAACAATATGTGTCCTATAGAAACATCCAGAGGTCACAATTGTCCTCCACTGCCACTGCTGGGACCAAGAACAACCATGGTTGTATCTCAAAATGTCATCCAGCCACATCTCAACAACGAACGCTGTGATATTTGTGTAGACAAACAAAAATGTTGTGTACCTCTGCTGTGTGCACCACTTATTTAAGATCTTTTAACTATTTCCTCTGTTGTTTTCCTACCTCTACAATAAAGTTACAGTAAGTCCTCAAGATAACAAGTTCAGTCCCTTCACCTCGCAACTTATGAATTAAGAGTTCTGTCTACAGTTTGACTTATAGAGTGAACCCCATATAACCTCTATAAAGCAATTTTCATTTTCAAATTGAGGCAGTTGTGGATTGAGAAGGCAATTCATGCAGCTTCTGTATCTGGTTCCAGCCATTTGTTTTACAAATTAAAACATTCTAATCCCTTAAGCTATTTGCCACCTCTCACAGATTGAATTTGTTTAGAATTATATTAATTTCAAAGCTTTCAAAGCACTCAGCAAATTCATTCCACTAGCCTTGAGTGGGAGTTGAAGAAAGTTGTCAGCATGACGTGTCTCTGTCTTTGTCTCCTCGCTCTTCGCTTACCTGTCAATCCTAAGATAAGTGCAGTGCAGGGCTGGGGGCCACCTGCACTGTTCTCTGCCACTGTGATGCCACCTCGCTTTGACTGCAGGGGCCCTGCTACTGTCGACTGATAAGCACCAAAAGCAGTGCCTGACCTTGAGGGGCCAAAGTTGTGGAGAGTCAAGTAGGTGGGAATGCATAAAAAGAAAGAGATATAACACCTACAGTATTTTGTCTTTACAAGGCTAAATAAGGCAGCAGTGACTGGGCATACCTGTATCTTATTTAACCTCAGTGTCATGAACCTTACCATTACTGTGCTGCTTATCTGAACTCAAACTTATAAAGGTGTATTAGAGAGGGAGAGCCCTTTAGTGATAATGTGAGCTGGTGTGAGTTTTTATGAATGCATAAAATATGTGAAAGGCATCAGGCTGCAGAACTGATTTGATGTAAACTCAACACAAATCTGTATAAATTAGGAATAAGAATGACTGACGTCCTAAGAGTGGCGATAGGATTTCCTTTCAACAAAATCCATTAGCTCGCATAGCAAAAATAATCAGCTTATACATGAAGAGTGAAGAGATACTGGGTTCAAAATTTATAATATGACAGTCAAGCGTCGGCTTGAGTTAAGTGCTGGAGTAGATATATGGAATCTGGCGTATATATGTACAGTCCTGTATACGTGATCAAAGTATGTATGCATGGGAAATCATACCGTGGTTACTGGTGAAGTCTGTGCATTGATGTTGGATGATAAGATATAACAGTTGGTGTTCCACTTAAGTCGAGACTGAGGTCATCTGTGTGTGGGTTTTTTGCATGAAGGCGTCATCATGTTGAAATGGACAAACACACAACCTGTTGATCCAAAATTACAACATTTAAACACTTTCTGTTTGCAATAGCATTAATGTAGTTATTTGTAATATGATTATACAGAGATTAATCGCCCAACTCCATTATACTCACTGGAGACTTTTTTTTCCTGCTTTTAGCATTGTCTACTGCTGTGGTCAGAGAGCTCTCGCAAAACCAGTGCCAAACAGCTGGATGAGCTGCAGTTAGCAAGAGGCTCCTCAGTAAAGTGAAACATTTAGCAGGCAAAGAGAGGTGCCTGTTGAAGTTGAAGACCAAAATATAGATAACAGATTGAATATTTATTCATTGTTGTAATGTTGGTATGCCAGCTGAATGAGGACATTGTTTGCTGCAACTGTTTGCTAACACATGGGCAATAAAATCCCTTATAGGAGATATCTTGATGTGCATGATACCAAGGTCCCCCAATTGGGGGAACCTGGGGTTTACAGAACCCCAGGGGCGTCAATTGGGTATGGCAAGGTATGGCAGCTGCCACACCTTGGCTCCAGGGGGAAATGTAAATGGTCATTTTTTTAAATAAATTTATGGAATTACTCTGTGTCAATTTACATTGATTATTCTATTAATTAATACATATAAATTAACTACAAATGAAAATCAGAACGACATAATCGATTTCTCTAGGTATTATCTTTCCCAACACTTGTATCCCCCCACCATATCTTGTAATGTGGTATCTCCCAGCCCCCCTGACGAGACGACGGTGGTCAGAGCTGGGTCTGTTATTAGCGCGATTTGTTTTGCTGAGCTCATTAACATAAAATGAAAAGGAAGCAGAGAATTTTGGAATCATTTTTCATTAAAAAAAAAAAGAAAGGCAGGTGATGGGTCCAATGTGCTACCTCGTATAAATCAGTTTAATGGGAATATGATTTGTCTCTCTCTTACTCTATTCTTCTCCCTCCCTCTCCTCTTTGCATTTGGACTTTGGACAGTTTTGGACAGTTTTGAGTTTACCTGGTATATTCACATGATATTGTCGCAATTACATAGTGAATGAAGTGAACAGAATGACTGAAATAGCGTTTGTCAGAAAGGCTATGCTCTCTAACCTCTCTAACCCTGCCGCTTGTTATCCATGGTGCTGAAAACGGATGCGTAAAGGCGCATTTGGCTGAATTAATCTACACGTAGCCTATAGTTCAGTTTAGTGTCCATAGTCCTATACTGCATTTGAAAAAGTTCAAATTTTCCTAACCACATCACAGCAGACTTTTGATGACTATTTAGCCCACTGGGCATGTGTATTGATTGATACCTTGGTTAAGTCATGAAAAAACAAACAAAAGAAACCCCCCTCCCGTCGGACGTTTAATCATCTCCGCATTGGCACATTGACACATTACACACACGCGCGTAGGCCTGACAATGGTGCGCGAACGACCTGCCTTGCCATACCTTAGCTTTGGCTGAATTGACGCCACTGCAGAACCCTCCCTGACCCCCCCATGCACTGATTATGAAAGAGTATAGTCATATTTTATATCAAATTGAACAGCAGAAGCTGGGCTAAAACATGAAAAAAACAAATTTATCTAACACAAACACAGCCCAAACACCACTAAAACAAACAATTAAACATCAAACAAAATGGCGCACCTCGGTGTGGACCCAGTCGCCACATTTCTGGCTCGTATAATGCTGTACATTATGCCAAACACTTCAGCTACCACTCATTTGAACCAGCAGGCTACTAAAATTGGAATGGTACACAGCAACAGTGGCTCCACAGCAGCAGCTACACAGCAGCTCCACAACAGCAGCAGAGAAATAAGCCAACAACCAGCAAACACAAACAGTGCTCGGGCAAAGCATGGCCCTACACTTCCTCTTACCTTTGCTGTTTTGCAGTGAAAACCTTGTTTTGAGGGTAAATCCACATATTTCCAACTTAGCTTTGACCAGTGTTTACATGGGACCGCGACCGGCGGTCTTTAGGACCATGTAAACCGGATATAACGTCATGGAGCCGGCAGGAACTCATGCAGCCTCCATGTGCCCAGATCATGCCGTAAGTCCGGGGACTCCGCGCATTCTGATTGGCTCGTGGCTGCCAGTGCTGTCGATCTTACCAGAGAAATTAGATTCATTCCCTGTGCTCTACTGGTTAGAATGAGCCGTCAATCACGCGAATCGGCCAATCCGCTGCAGAGATAGAGGTAGAAACGTCTCTGCAGCACATGGTGCAGTTTTACGCAGCAGTACGCAGACCCAGAAGGCCTGGATTGGAGTTCGCATTTAGTTCCAATTGATTCATTTTCAGTTAGTTCATGCAAATAGTGTGAAACTAAAGAATAAACATTGGTTTATAGTGGCAAGTGGTTCCAAGCTGTGCCAAAAATTCATATTTATATTATATTCATATTTCTCGCCTGGATATTATGTAGTAATATCTCAATTATTGTCCTGCTTCACTTTATCAGAATCAACCTCTGCAGAGACAATGTTTATATGTTGTACAATGATTTCATGGAGTGTTAGAGGTTCATCTCCATTATTCTAAAGCACACTCATCAAAAATATGATTTTTTTTTTAGGCGAATATGAATTTTTATTTAATTTTTAGTGTGTGCCATATTCATTTGCTCTTCACCAGTAACAGATATACTGATAATTACACATCTAGCAAATCCCCAAAGTGGACCATGTTCAATAAAAAAAAAGAATTATTCAAATAGACCTTGTGGTTGCAGAGATGTTCTCCTTTTATTATGGATATGCATTTTTTTTTTGTCTAGAAATTGTCTAAAAATATGCTAATAACACTATTAATATAGTTTATTTGTTATCGCAAGTGAAGGTTTTAGCTTCGGGTGTTGCAAGACTGTGGAAGGCCCCTTTTTTTATGAACCAGGAAGAGGCCACTTCTCTGCTGCTTCCACATCTGTTTCTTTAAAAATCATTATTAACTAGTGTGGATCTGGGACACACATATGAACTGGAAAAATGTCTATTTTTTGACAATGAACAAGCCAACAGACTTGTATTCAAATTCCATAAATAAATAATTGATACCCCACTCCAGACAATCATTAGGGTGTAAACTCTCCAATTGCAGTTTTTATTAATCTTATTCTATTAGCTGTGTGTATTCGTCAGCTGTCAGACTGAACATCCCGATTGAGGAAACCTTATATGAATTCCATCGCAGATGTACAAACGTCAAAACATGGAAAATAAAGTTCTTGAATCTTGAAACTGGCTTAAAGTTGTTTTTGGTGGGGTATTCTGTCAGTTAGTTACAGGAACTCTCTTAACATAATCCCGCCGTTCTCTCTCTCAAGACGTGAGTGCGTAAAAACATGATAGGCACCTTGGGTGAAATAAACACGCTGACCTGAGGATTTAAGATGACCCATGTCGGGGCAGATGATCCCCCACACACAACCCCACAGTCCCTCAGGCTCAGCTCTTTCGGCGGTCATAAACCAGACAACGTAAGTTCAAATCTCAACAGGGACATAAAGGCAGATATGGTCAGTTTCCACTGCAAAAGAAGAAGAAGAAAAAAACACTCTTAGATGCATATAGGCGCAGTGTTTCTGGATGAATATTGTTGTTCCACTTTTTTTTCATTTGGTTTGGTTTTTATCCAAGCAGGAGAAGAACTCCTGTGGGAAAAACACTGTTTGTTTCTCTGGCCAAAGGGAGACAATGCGGCATCATGTGAAGAATTAGTGCTCGGGCACCAGATGGGGTCTGAACTTACAGTGTGCTCGGTTAGAGGGAGTGGGAGGAGGTGGTTCTGGGGAGTGTTCGGCACACAGATAATCTGCTAGCGAAAGTGAATGTTGATGGCTTATTTCCTCTCCATCGAGCTCGCCCAGCAGGCTCCTGAATCCAATGGTCTACGCTCCACCTCGCCCCCATCAACATCTGTCTTCAGGGCTGAGAAGAGGAGAGAAATCATCTCTGGACGCCTCTGGCATTAGACTGTTTCCACCTCACATGCTAGTGATTTTTCTCTCAACTAGTTCTGTCAAAAGCAGGAAAATAATGGTCTTCTAGGGGGCAAGGATTAATCCGTGTTAAAATGAATAGAGCCATGAACACTGTTGTATCGGTGAGTGCACCTGGCGGACACATGTAGCCACATTCCATGAGTTTATTTTATCAATTTCCCTCTGTATAAACTGCAGGCAGCAGGCAGCAGTCAGATTCCACCTCAGAGCCCTGAAGACTAGGTTGAACCTGTGAACCTTAAACTGATATCAAGCCAATTTTTGCAATAATTATTCACTGGTCCTCGGGGAGAGCTTAAATATACTTCAACACGAGCCCATGGGAAGACCAGGTTTTTATGGACCTGGCATGAGGGCAGTTATCATGTTGAAACATGAAAAGGAGAAAGGCAGGGCAAGAAAAAGTGAGAGAACCATTTGAAGTTTACTCCCTTTATGTATACATATGTGGATATATGGACAGATCTGAACACAAACATGCATCAACATCACAGTATAGGCTGGAGAAAGTATATGAGCCCCTCAGCTATTAGTTGTCAATAGTTATCTACCGTCAGTTGCTATCAAATCTGGAGTCAAGTATGAATTAGTTTCAATCAGGAGGACTGTCTTCATTCACGATTACCTCTCCCTCCCTCCCTCACTACGGACTTTTTATCATCAACTGACTGCAGGTGTTCTTGGAGTATGATGTTCATGTCAGGATTCAACACTCCATTACACTGTTCTCCAAATGAAAACATCATTGTTTATCTGAAGTTTGTCAAGGAGCAGCTTGACTCTCCGTAATATTTTGTGGACAACATCATCTTGGATTGTTTGTTCTCAGCACTATAAGAACATAAACTCTGCACAGTGGAGGCAGCATCATGATTTGGGGCTTTGCTGCCTGGCCAGCTCAACATCAGCCAGGGTTTTAAATAAGAGTTTCAGGACAATATCTACTGTAGGTACCTGTCAGTCAACCTGCTGAAGCTCTGTAGAAGATGCAGCAGGACAATGACCCAAACATCAAACTGTGAATTACTTTTAGACAATAAATCCAGTGGAGTCAGAGCCCAGACCTCAATATAGCAAACATGATGTTGAGTGAACTGAAGAAAAACACTGGAAATCCTGTGAATATGTCTAAACTAAAGGAAGAAGTAAGGTACAAAGTTCCTCCAGAAATGTATTCAGAACTATATTTAAAGAACTCGGTTGAAGTTGTTGCTGCCAAGAATAGACTTAACCAGGTATTAAATCCAAGAGGTCACTTAGTTTTGTTTTTTGTTTTTTTCCACCATAGCTGTGAATGTTTAATGGGTGTGATCAGCGGCTATGCAAAAATTATAATTGTTTGTGAGTTATTAACTCAAACCACATTGTTTGTCGATAATTAGATGGAGGTCAGATCACATTTTATGAGCTATTTAATGCACAAACACCAGCAAACTCCTAATGGTTTACATCCTTTTCTTCTAATCACTGTAGTAAGCTTACGGCTGCAGTAGTGATTTGTCTGGTGTCCGTGAGGTAATTCCTCTATTCATAGAGGGTCATTAAGCTGTGAAAATCTTTCCTCACAGCAGACCTATGTGCGCTATGTCACATCTTGCTGTAAAATTAAAGCAGAGGTCCAGTTCAGTCTGAATGCTCAGACCACTTAAAAGTCCATTATATTCTCCTGGTGTCATTACTTTTAGTGAGCTGGCTCTGAAATAGGAGATAGTACTTCATAAACGCTTATATTTTCCTCTCTCAAATCTGAAGAAGCGTATTTATTCAAATTATTAGGCTTTAACATATTGTAGATGATATAGATTTCTTGTATTCCATAACTCATCAAACATTTGTATTCGTCAGGCTAACTGGATTTCATAGGGAGGTGGTTATAACTTGAAATGTCAGCAGCACCAGGTATTTCACAGGTTTTCTTCATTACCTATTGACAGCTCCAATGGGACGACTCATTTGCATTGGAAATCAAGACCATTAGAGTTACATACTGGAGAAACATGGGATATACCCACCAGGTTTTGAGTCATCAGGAATAATTTCTATAAGGAAGATTCAAGTATATTAAATTCAGTGCCCTGACATGAAGTGATCCTCATTCTCAGTAACTTTTTATCAGTTCATTATGTCAGCTGTACATTGTTGAATTTAAATTGACTGAAGATCCACAGGTGTAACTTTATATTAAATCATCATGAGTGACTTGACAAAAGTGGACAAATTACAGAGTTACTTTCAAAAGCGCATGCCTTCATAAAGAGCTTTTCAAATTCCAAATATATGTAGATGGTTCGTTTTTGTCAGCAGCCTTTTCTCTTTTTTTTCAATCATACACTCTTCAGATCAACATCACATTCATCCCACTCACACTTATTCATTTTTTACATTGCATTATCATCATTTATTTATTCATTGATTTTGACAGACCTAAAGATGCACAGCTTTCAGCAGATGAAAATATGAAATATAATTATGCTTGTGCATTAAAGAAACAGAAAACAGAAAGAAATAAAAATAACACTTCTTAAAGATGTGAAAGTATTGCCTCAAGAAGTTAAAACTTTGACCTGGCAGGGTTGCAGGGAATGTAACATTTAAACAGTTTGATAGTGATGCGCACCATATGAGACATGCAGAGTGTGTATTAAGTTTAAACTTAAGGTTAGGTATATGATGTTATTTAATTTGTTTAAAGTTCAACAGCCACCGTCTCTGCTCATAACTTTTATGGGATTTCGGATTAGATTTTTATGGCTCAATGAGATGCTATCAGAACTTACCAATAAACAATCACATGAATGAATGCACCAAATATCACTTCACCTGTGTGGGTTTACTACAACAAAAAATCCTCAGTCATTTGCAATCCTCAGGAATCTCTACACTGTGAAAATACCTGCTCCAGACAAAACTTTTAATGTTGTTGAAAATGCCATTTGATTACATTTCATATCAGTGTATGTATTTGTTATGCCTCCCCTCCGGTACATCTTACTTTGCATTGAATTAAAGATGCAAAATGCAAATGAGCACAAACAGTGTTAAAGTCAGTGAACCATAAACAATAGCATCACATAATCTGCATGACAAATATTCAAGGCAAAAGGGGCCTTATAGTCTTTTTGCTGCACACAAGCACCACCTCATTTTCATTGTCCTCTGAGATGTTACTTTCCAGTATCTGCATTTCCTTGGGAACATTTTCAGCCCTTTAGTAAACCAGCTTTTAACTATACTTGGTGGTGTTTACTAGGCAGAAACCTTGGACCCTTCATTAATAATTTATTGACATTTACACTGCATAGTTGGTTTATCCACCTTTATGAATGACCCAATGACATTTCACAGAAAGTGAGGAACCTTCGGTTTTTAATTAGGCCAGATACTTTTTACTATCCGGCTTTAGCTAGGACTCCAAGCAGCTCAACACATGGGTAAATATTTCATTAACCATTAATAAAGCCATCTTTTACAGAGCTGCTGTGGTGAAATAAATGCGGAATCAGAGTATTAATGTAATCCATGATGAATCAGGATAGAAAACAGCACAATAACATTAGTAAAAGACTATGATAATTAGCTGTAGCATGAGGGCACACTGCTCTTTATTCTTTCTACACAGGGAGGGTGAGATTAAAATCATGGATCACCGGCTGTGTTTCACAATGGGCAATGGGATACAAACAGCTGTTTTGGGCAATTGATATTTTCTCTGCACAAAAATAACTCACTTCTTATGCAGAGATACAACATCCCAACCAGATGCATGCATGCAGAATGTGATTTATGCTTGGGGGTGGGGGTCAACTGAATGCA
Organism: Decapterus maruadsi; assembly: GCA_030347415.2. Lineage (NCBI taxonomy): Eukaryota > Metazoa > Chordata > Actinopteri > Carangiformes > Carangidae > Decapterus > Decapterus maruadsi. The sequence goes on along the minus strand of CM064891.1, from coordinate 9,276,986 downwards.
GCATTACGTCAGTGAGGTGTTACAGGATGTACTGTATCTTGCTGGTATAGATGATAACTGTGAAATATGATAGAGTAGCAAGTATATCTCCCTGGACTGAAAGGATAAAGTAGCAAAGAATGGAGGCAACCCAGTAAAGTACAAGTACCACAAAAGATGTAATTAAGTAGGTGCTTACTTAACTGTTTTCCACCACTGCTAATGTCACAGAGCCTTCAGCACACATTGATTTTATTGTCGTAGAATTAAAAGCAACTGAGACCAAAGGGGGTGTTTTTTTTTTTACAAGTCATCAACAAGGTAAAAGATAATTTAAAAAGCTCTACACCCACTCAACACTGCTCTTTAAAGGGGACCTATTATGATCAGTTTTTCAGACTTAGCCTATACTTTAAAATGTTGCATACTTCCTTTAGAGGACGTGGAAGTTCCATACCATGAGGTAGGTGTGTGTTGAAGTAATCCCCGGTGACAGTTTCAGGTGGCTCTGAACCACTGAGTTTGGAGATTTTTTTTTCTAAAGCCTCTTTTTGATATGTCACAACTTCAGCGGAAGTCCCTATTTGGCAACTCGCCTGGCTCTGGCCTCAGTGCCCAGTGGTAATGTGAGAGGGGGTGTGTCACAATGCAGCAGCCCTTCAATACGTTGACCAATCAGAGTTGGCATGGTGTAGTAGCTGGGGGAGAGAGCGCTAAATCTGAGCATTTCAGAGCGAAGCAGGAAAGAGCCAGAATGGAGGAGTATACAGTGAGCTTGTATCCAATAACTATGGAGTTTTTTTTATATATACATATCGAATTGATTGCGTGTCCAATATAATAAAAGCCTCTGAAATGAGCATAATAGGTCCCCCTTAAGTCCCCCTTTTTTAAATTGTTTGTTTTCATGCTATTCTTTTTAAATATTTTGTCTTTATGTAAAGCACATTTCATTGATTTGCCTTGGTATGACATGTGCTATATGAATAAAGATGCCTTGCCTATATTGATGTAAATGCATGTGCGTGTGTGCATGGAGGGCATTCAAATGTAACCTCTTTTGTGCGCCCAAACCCAATGCTTTCAACGTAGACGCATGTCATGCGTGCTCAAAACCCAACACAACACGGTGTTACATCAGATCCTTGGGCTGTGTCTCTCCTCCTGTTTCCCATGGAGCTAACGATAGTTATCTACATTGTAACTGATGATAATGTCAAAAACTAGCTACTCAAGAAGAAAGGAAAATGAGCTATATTAAAAAGGTTAGCTGGTTACATTTCCTTAAAGGCGCCATATGTATAAATGTGGCCAAAAACGGTTACTGCAGTCAAATTCAAAACACAAGCTGTAGTGGCAGCTCAGTGGATGCAGACTAGAGGCTGAAATGCCACTGACGCCGCCGTGACTGGGAGAGAGGGCTAGGTGGCGCAACATGCCAACACGTAAATTCAAAACATAAACATGATTTGCAGTCTGCAAAAAAAGATTTTTAATGAGAATACTCTGGCTGTACTATTGTTGTTGGTGAGTTCATCACGTTATATGAACATTATTCCTGAGTCTCTGTGACATATTAGGAGGATTTTACAGCCAGTTGCTTTAGATTTCTTACATATTGTACCTTTAAGTGCGACACAAGAGCAGAGACTTGAGGCCCTGCAGTCCTCCCACATCAGCTACATGCAGCACAGCTGAGTTTAAGTCTGTGTAAGCATTTGCAAAAGCAGGTGCACTGATGAGGCTCCAGCATCTTCAAGAAGTCCTCATACATGCCAGAGAAAGGATTTATCACCGCACATGTTCCCCTAAACGGATGGGGCTTTCTTCAGTGAGGAGAAGAAATGAGAAGAGAAAAAGGTGAGGGGCCACAGAGAGGCTGAATAAATTAGCCTCGGCTTCTAAATGAATCGGAGAGGCAAAGAGGAAGGAAACATGATTTAGTGTCTTCTCCCCTCACCTCTTCAGGGTGGAGAAGCTGGTTGGAGCTATTACGCTCTCTATCACAGAGAGTCCCTTTGGACGATGTGGGATGAGCCGTGCGGAGCTGTGCCGCTACTCTAACTGATCATCAAGGTGTCGCATTAGGGTAGCTCATGTTTCAGAACTGAACAGCAACAATACAATCAGTTATCATTATTGTACTACAAGCTTCAATGATCCTCTTCAATTATATTCTGCCAGGTAGGGAGCCGGAGAAACACATACAGTCGTGGCTCTGCTATTTGTTTACACGCCACTACAAATTAAACCCAACTTCTGTATAATCACATAATTATGTCATGGAATCTGGATCATTTGTAAGGGGTTTTCTTCTCTGCAGTGGTACATTGTAGAGTGTGTCTCTTTATTGTTTCCAGCTGTCAAAATACAGGGCCTTGTTGCCATTGCATGGTTCTTTATTGTCAATCTCAGGCTGTGTATTCACACAGTCCAAAAAAATGTATGTAAAATGCCCTTTTTTTATTTTCTTTTTTTCTGACGGGTCCCTCACAATTCATTAAACTCATTGCAAAACATTAGTAGCATTCTGCACATCACATTTATTAATGGTTAGGCTGTCTTCGGCAAAATGAACATGTGTTATCTTAAAATATAGAAGGATAATGGAATAATATATAATGACATCTGAGTTTGATTGCAGCAGGCTTAGTGTGAAGTGCAAAAAAAAAGAATGAAAGAAGTACAGAGGACATAGTAGGCATCATCTTTGATAGTGGTGAAACCTCTCCTGGCAGCCATGGCACAGGATCTGAAATTCTCCAATTGCTTAGACAACTATGATGTGGTTTGTGTGAGAAGGGATTTTTTTTTTTTGTGGTCTGAGCTGTGGGTGTATGCAGTCCACTCTCATATAAACACAATGCTTTTGTACATCAAAGGCTGAAATGTGTAGACGGATATTAGCCTACTGATGACAGAGAGGACTGATAGTGGCCAACAACACATACATATAGATCGTTCGTCAAACGGATTTGTTTTGTCAGAAATCCACAAATTCAAATCAGTTTATAAAAAGCTTAAAGAGATGCTGTTTTACTTTTAACTACAATCACTGATCTCTCTGATCTCAAAGAAATGATGGCATAAAGTAAGTGATGCAGCCAAACCAGCATTAATAAGAGGCAAGATGTCACAGTCCAGTACCATTTCACCATTGTGTAGTACCGTGATAACATTAAATTATACGATTAATAAAATAGATGTGAAATATCATTATTGTATAGGTGAAATGTTTAATTCAAACGTAGCGGCTCTAGGCCACAATCACAAGATTACATGCACCCTAGCCAATAACTGCTTTGTATGTATATTATTATTTTATGTTCACCATATTACATGGCTAAAAAAATAATGATAAGATGATGGCTCTTGTGTGCTACTGTTTGTGAATGGCAGCAGCAACATTATGTAAAAAGTGTTATGTAAAACCTTCAGGACCTGCGGCTCACTGCTCTAATGTCAGCATCAAGGTTACTTTTGTTGTCTCTGGGAGTAAATTGTCTCGGGTTAAGGGAACTGCAACATAAAGCCAAACATCACTGTAAAACACATTAAATACAAACATACTGTACAGACACCAGCCTGTGATAAACTAACCAAATCACAACAGCATTCGCTTTACACAAAGGTTATGGACGCATCTCCACATACACACACACACAACTCTCTGTTTACATATATACACAAGATCAGTAAGAACCTGCAGATCATCTCCCTGAGTGCCTAACAGATGGATCCAGTTGAGATAGTTGTTTTTAGTTAGCCTCAAATTTAAACAACAGACAAACAAATTCATTTTCAGTTTTGTCACACAACACCGTCATAGAATATCAAAAGTTTGAATCAATTCTTTCTCAAAGCTGCACTGTGACCTGCTTTATTCCCCCCCCCGTCGGACAGTATAAGCACACATATACAGATGTTAATTCAGCTCTGAATTGAGCTGTCAGAATCCACTTTCTCTCTGACGGTAAACTTGATGAAGAAGACTCCTGGAGATAAAGTAAAGCCGCAGTGACATATTTTCCTCAGATAAATGGTGCGACCTTTCAGCTGTCAGCAACATGACAAACAGTACAGTGATATCACTGCTCTGAGCTGTCAGTCAGAGGGAACCTGCATCAGAGCATCACTGCTGACTGTACTGTGCTCATGCTGTTCCTCAGACTGGACTCAGTTTGGCTTAAAGCTGACACAAGTGGTGTGGCCAGCAACATCAATTCATCAAAGCCATCAGCCAGCTATAGGGCCATATTTTATTTTGTGACTACTTCTACCTATTGTGTGTGTTATTACAGTATATTGCTCATGTGAAAGTTTGTGATTCAGGTATGTTTTTTAACTTGATGCCAAGATTGCAAAAGTGAGATGTATTTGTATAATTTTGTATACTCTGAAAAAGAACGACTGCTATCACTAGCTGTTGTTGGCAGGCTTATTATAATATCATATTCATATATTCACATGCTGAAGTTTGAAGATTGAATATGATGTAAAATCATGAGATCACCCACCCCTTTGTCCGAAAAGTTACTGACCTCCTCTTGAATGGAAGAGAATTTGTTTTCACAGTAGTCAGCAATAGAGATCAGAGGTTGAGAGGTCAGAACCTCAAGAGGTGACGAGTAATAATTTTACTTAAAAGCTAAATAACTTTCAACCAATTATGTTAAGCTCACAAACATTCATTTCTTGTTTTCACTAACAACTCTGCAGCCAAACCCCAAGCTTTTTTATTATTATTCTGGTTGTGGAATGTTCGGAACCCAATTAACGCAAGTGTGCTTGTCGAAGGGTCAAGTTGTCTTAGACTCTCCTCAGACTTTCCAGATATTTTTGTGTCAATCACTGAGCTCTCAAAATCTCCTCATTGTAATTCAAGCAGTGATCTCATGTATTTGGATTTTCAGACCCTTCTTACCAAGATGAAACATTTTTTCTTCTTTTTATCAACAAGTATTTTTCTGAATGTGAATCCTCAACAAACAGCAGCACCAGTTTACACTGATGGGTCCTATTTCTGGGGCCACCACAGAGACATTCCTATTACAAGACCTTTTATGCTCCTCCAATACATTGCATTTTAATCACATAACTTCTGTTCGCTTTGCAAGTCTTCAGTATCCACATATCCATCCTGTTCAATTCATTCATATTTGGCATCAGTAAAAGTATGCATGGTTGTCATATAAGATACATAATTTGTTGGTCTATAGCCATTCATTTTTGATGTGCTTTGCCTATATAGTGTAGTAGATTATGTGCTTCTGTGCACTTTATGATTAACACCTGAAAGCTCTGAAGCACTAATCACTGTAGCACTCAGGAAGCAGAGGGCCATTGGGGCTTTTTTGGAAGCAGATCTGTAATTGTAAAACAGTGCAGGCATTTACTTTTCAGCAGAGGGAAAGAGGGGGCATGTGTTTGTGCTTGTTTGTAAATATGTATCCTTCCCTAAGTCTGTCAGGATATGTTGATATATAAAAAGTCAGACAAGACACAAGACTTTTTTTATCCCACACATGGAGAATTTTCAGTTTGAACACAAAAATGGGAGTGTTGGACACTCATAAAAATACTGTAAACTGTATAAAGCCTAAATAGTAATAGAGTGTATGTGTGAACAGTGCAAAAATGGCAGATCAATTTGTGCAAGTTGATAGGGTCCAAAAATGTGATGCATTGTTGCATATTAGTTAGTTAATGAATTTGATTATCAATCACACTATGTAACTGTCAATTACACAGGGGATCAAAATTGCGTTTGCACAAACTCCAAACGTGCAATTAACATTCAACATACATTTACCACACACTTAACATGAAAATGAGCACAGACATTAACAATAACAAAATTAGCACAGATATACAGACTGTCGCATATTAGAATTAAGGAGGCATTAGTAAGAAAATTAACTTTGTAGATGTATGTTGTTTATACATTGTTCTTCATATAAATAAACACAAACAACTTTATTAAATGTATTGCATATTATGTTATAATAATATCAGTAAACATAATAATAACCAATATAAATAGACACATTTGCTCGGGTACATTGTGGTGGAGTCAACAGGAGAAATGAGTCAGCAGTGCTACCAGACAGACTGGTGCACAGACAGAGGACAGGGGAGGGGGTGACTGACACAACACAGCTTGGCACAAACACCATGAAGCCAAGTTAAGGAGCAGGGAGTGTGGGCTTGTGACCCCAGCTGGCCAGTCAACCAACAAGGCTGGACAGACATGCCAGACAGAGACTTTATCATCCTCAGTGGAAAGGAGGCCATGTTGAAAGTAAACCATAGAGGACTGGTTACTGACAGGTTCCCCCCTCTCTCACCTCTCCCACTGGGTAACAAAATAAAACTCCACTGCATTTTTTTCTCAAGTATTTCTCTCAGATGTAAAGTGTCTGACAACTTGACAATAAGGTGGAGGAAAAATCATGCCAGTAAAAGGAAAAGTCAACTCAAAATATCAAAGTACAGACCCAGCAGCAGTGGGCCACTTTCTTACATATTTAAAATCTGAATCGGTTCAACGCTTTGAATTAATAGAGATGATTTTTATTGCAGGTAACATGAAGCCAGGGAAATGTAGCTGGCAGCCTGCCTTGAAAGTGAATGTAACTGATATTGATATTGATTTCATAATGGCAGTGGCTGTCATAACTGTATTAATGTGGATTCATACCTGATCTGCTTAATGCTAGTGGGTATATACAGTGTATATATAAATTCCACAGATATACAGTAAGAGCTGCAGACCTAATAACTCATTATCCAGGATCTGCTGATTACCTTGCCAGAATCCCACCCTGCACCGGACTTTTTTCCCTCCTCATTTGAATACATTTAAATACAGCAAGTAGAGGATGAGGAAGGCAAAGTGCTAATTTCATAGCCGAAGAGGCGGGTTAAAGATGTCCCTGCAAATCCTGGTGCTTTTTGACATTGGGATCTCGCTTATTTCCAGATTCAATAAAAATGGATGAGGTGACCTATCACATATAGCCCGAGCACCATCCACCAATGCTGATGTTTTAATCAGCAATGTCACCTCTCCAATCAGCTGTCACACTGACTCCTTCCCTCTTCCCCTGATGTCTGCAAATTATTCCAGCAAATATTTCCCCTATGGCACGGCTTTGGTCGTGCAGAAGGAAAACTGATTACTGATTACAAGCTGACCCGTTTTGTGGATGTAAGTCTTTTTTTGTGTATCATTTTGCCTGTGATCTGATGTTTCCTCTGTTTACATTGGCAGTGAAAAAAGATAAGCAACATGGCACAGATGGTGCTTTATGCAGGATGATTCCTCAGCAGACATTATTTGAATGGTTATTCAACGTTAAATGTGATAAGTGCTTTGGGGGGGAGGCGAGCGAGAGTTTGTTTCTGATACATGTGCTTTGCATAATAATCAAGGCACAGTTGGATGGATGTATATACTCACACCACCATATATTCCATCACACCCCCAGCTTCATGCATACAGAAATGAAATGGTCAAGGGTGCGGTGATTGGGTTAGTGTCTGCTTTTGCTCTTGAAATCGTGAGGGATCAGAGCTTTTCTTCTCTGGCTGAGCGAGCATCAACATTTAGCTTTATTAAATCTGCCAGTTTCCCCTGAGAACGGCTAAATTAGATTGTATATGTTAATACAACATATGATGCAGTTGGCCACTGCAGGAGGAGCAATGTTATGTGTTGTCATAATCCAGGCTGCTCTTGTTTGACACAAGATGTAGCAGTGAGGCGCTGTGGAAATGGTCTCTCAGTTACTTTGACCTTGGAGAAAACGAAATTTGTTTTTCACATGAAATAATATCAGAGAGTGTTAATAATATTATGTAGGCCTATGGCTCCATGTCTGATACTGAATATATGATATGGACACTATTCTGGATGAATGTTTTGTATCTTCATAACATTTCTGTACCTTTAATAGAGGGCTATGGTCCAAAAGAAATAATCTTGATTTCTATAAGAAAATAACGTCTATACTGAAAATGTTCATTATGACTTTTGGATTATCAAATGTTCTTGTCCATTTATCACAGACAAAGTAAGGATTTCTTAGACAGCTGTCATTAGTCTTTGTCAGAAGCGTCACCAGGTGTCACATGGTGACATGCCATTATCAGCTGGCATACTAAAAGCAAGATTGCCAACTAACAACATCAGCAAAGAAGAAGCAGAAACCACCCAGACTTTTTCCTTCTCCTAACCCTTAGTCTCCCAGATAAGAGTAATGTGCACTTTAAACACAGGGATATTCCTGTGGCCAAGTAGCCAGGGCATGATCAATTGACCCTTCGCGGACTCCGCCCTAAAACCGCTATTGACCAATCATACGTTAGCAACCGTCACCTGACCCGTAACCATAGGCCTGGCAAGCTTCATTACATTTCCTGGGACGAAAAACAAAACGTTTGTAGAGAAGGATATTGTTGTTGACCAAAAAATTGCTGCCACTGCTGCTTAGCGAAGATCTAAAGCAGCAATATAGAGATGTTCAGATACGATCTGACTTTTTTTCCGACTTGAACAAGTGTAAATATGGGGATAACCATACGTTCACCTCCGACATGACAGCTGTACCAAAGACGTACTTTTGGGGCTTTTACCTGGGCTTTCAGGCGAGGGATCCTCCAGGCAGGGGCTGCTTTCACTGACTGATACTAGTGGGAGAAAAAAAACTGCAGCGGAAGCCAATTGCTATGTGGTTCACATCGCCATAAAACTTGCAGTTTGACAACCAGTGAGATGACGTAAATCTTCGTGGTGGGTTGATAGACGGTAAAGTTACAAGCCCTACTTCTGCTCTGTAATCAAGTTGTCCAGTCGTGTCGTTGAACATATGTTTTATCCTCCTGGGGTACATTGTTTTTCTTGAAATTTGCTGATATTTCCTTTGAAATCGATATCAAACATTGCCAGGAGCATGGCTCGGAGTGAAAGCTTGCCCGCCATAGCAACAATAACCAAGGGGGGCGGGGCTTACGCGAAGGGCGAATTGGAGGCATAGTGACAGGACACGTCAACTTTCACAATACTATCACAATCCTGCCAGGCCAGCTGACAAAGGGCAAAAAATGGGCATGGACACTGAACAGTATGAAAAACAGATTAATGAAATGCTAATGGAAGACAACACATGGAAAAATCCACCCCGCTCAGAGTGTGTGCGGGGGTAGAAACTATCGATTGAGACCAAAAAATGTGCTGACCCCAGGCTTTGATCATGTTTATTGAAGATCTAAAGTCGGCGATTTTAACATGGGGGTCTATGGAGAATGCTGCTTTCTGACACCAGCCCCCAGAGGAAGCCGAGGGGATTGCAGTTTTTTGAATGTGGAAGTGAGCTTCACTTCTCAGACCGACAACTGCCCCCTTGGTACAGATGGTATATCATTGCAAAAATATCAAAACAATTGGCAGGAACTAAAAATACATCAAGGTGAAAAAAGACGAGATCTTCATTAAGGCTTCCTTGTTCACAACAGCATTATGCAACATTACATATAGAAAACTGGGAAAAGACAGAACACACAACACAGGACATATCACAATTGCTACATTATATTGCAACATCCACATATTTAAAGTTCTGTGAAAAAAATATACAAACAAAAGCAATGCTATTGCACACCTGGAACACCGTCCTGGGGGAGCGTCCTGGAGGGGCGTCCTGGAGGGGCAACTTGATAGCAATGAAGAAACCCCTTAAACAGATCATCCAGATAATCAAGACATCTTAAAGAGTCAGTGACAATGATTTTACACTAGAACCTGGGTGATTATTATGCATGTCTGGGGTACATTGTTTTTCTTGACCTAGTGATGTATTTTAAGTGATAGCCAAGGGTTTGTTAGATATAAGAGATGTATGGAAAATGTGTTGCGTGTAAAGTGCATAAAGAGTGTGTTACATACAATATAAACATAAATTATTGGGGCTTCACACACACACATACACTCACACAACTGCTGGTGGTTTTGCTCCTAATTTGCAGAACCTTTTATCGTCTCACATTAACAATGACAAATAAATGGGACCTTTTTCTGAGCTCATTAACAAAAGTTAAGGCTATTAAATGGTCAAATGCTCTGAGCCAACCAACAAACAGAAATGCATTATGCAAACACAGAGTTCTGTCTTCCTCCTAAATGAACTCAGAATGACTCGTGTTGCTTTTATCTCTTAACTGGATTAAAGATGTGGCACGTTCATATCATCACCAATATAAACCCTATATCTTTACATCATAATCCAGAAGTTACAGATGGTTAGAAGGGGGTAGGAAGGAAGGAATCAAACAAATCAGTGGAGGCAGAGTGGATGTGAACAGCTCTGGTGACACAACAACAGAAAACAGATCAAGCCCTATAATATTTCATGGCTTGAAGGTAGAATTTCACTTTCACTTCACAAAAATCTTTGCTGGTATGGCTGCGTCAGGACAGAATTAATGGACTGGAATAAGTGAAACATTTTATTAATGTGACGGTTTCATTAACATCATAGAGGGAGAGGGGATTGTAACCTGATGTGCCGATAAATACTCATTCTGCCTCTTGACTGTTAGCTCAGGTTGGGAAATCAGTTTTTGTTTTTTGTTTTTAAATGTATTAATAGAAAAGAGTGGGGACAATGCCGTCTGAGGCATATTGCACTATATGATTTTAAGATTTTACTGTGTATTCTTAGCTCATCAGCTGTTTTTGTACTGTTTTGTCTTGTTGTGTCACAGCACTGTCCTTTGTCCAAGACAAATCTCTCCAATACCAATAAAATGACTTTGACTTTGACATTGAAACAAACATCCCAACCAAACATTCACCCGACAGTGAAATGGCAACCAACAACATGGCAGAAATTTTGGAATGGCATCTGGGTTGGCCAAACAGATTGAAGGGCACATGGTACTGTCATCCCATTGGCATTTATGGTTAAAATTAAGACCATTTACTTACTTGGTAAGGAGAATTGTGTTGTATGTTACTACTGATAGAAATCAATCAATTAATTCAATGAACTGTAATTAGCCTGTAGGATTTGGTACTATCTTGTCATGGTCTCAGCAATGGTGCTGACAGAGACTTGTTTTATACATTGTCACCCTCACAAAATACTGTTAAAACTGATCAAATTAAAGGTATTGCAGCCCTTCTAACATTTGTTTGTTCAAAGAAGACATTATAGAGGAACTAAGATTTCCCACTTATCAATGCTGTAGTAATTGTGATGGTTATCGACTTATTATGAGGATAATGGAGGCTCTTTACCTTCCACCTGGTTCTTGGCTAAAAAAAAAGCCTTCCGAGATCTGTTCCAGAACTCAGAAAAGACTGTTTTACGGCACTACAACACAAACACCTAATCCATAGAATGTTGTTGACATTACTCCAGCTCGGTAGACTCCACGGATTGCCTTCTCATCGGCTTAGTTGAGAACAAATGCACATGGCCAGGGTGGGAGAGAGAAGGCTTAGCGGTGAGTTTTTGCAATATGCCCTATACAAAACTGTAGGGGGAGCTCCATAGGGAAAAGGAGCACCCAAGCAAAACAGTGAAAAAAGTGACAGGACCTGGATAGTTACCCTTTAAGACTACAGATAGGGGTTTGTGGACAATGGTTGACAATTTGATCCAGATATTTGTACTTCCAACATTATAAAGCTTAAACCAAACTTGAGGCTTCAGGTCATGATATTAAGGAGTGAGTGATGCTACATCCACTTGGTGGAAGGCAAGTAAGGTTTAATAACAGTGAAATTTGGTAATTACATTAAGTTGGGTTTGTTTGTAGTACTCCAATACGATGTACCGCAGTCATTAAATCAGGCCCTTGCAGAGGCTCACCTCATCCCAGTGGTTTACACAATTTGCATATGGATGAGTGTTTGCATGCCTATCATTACCCATTAACCCCAAACCAAACAAACGCAAATAGCTTAGTTTATAATGAAAGGCCATTGAATCCCTTATAGATAAAATAAACCATTAAAAAACAAAACAAAACCTGGTTGTCAACAGTTATAGTTACAGGATTTAGTATAAATGATCTCCATAATCTTGACTGACTGAGCTGTATTTGGTAAAGAGTTCATGTGAAGGAGCTGACCTCGACAAAACTCTTGTACCTTACTGCATAATGATCAAAATTATACAAAAAATACATATGTATCCAAACTGTGGTTTTAGAAAAAATCTGTACTTTGATTTTCTTGTCTTGTTTATGCACTTTTATTAGTGAAAGAAAATGATGGAAAATCATGGTGAGCTCAAAGATGTTGCATCCCATCACAGATGTTAAAACGCCGGGGAATCGCAACAGGAGTCGCTAGCATGATCATAGTTGTCACTCATACTTGCTGTGTCCCAGAAGACTCCATGTCATATCGGCAGGATGCTCCTCTCTCCCCTCTTACATGATCGGAATGATGGAAGGACGTTGTTATGTTAATCTTCTCATACGTGTCCGATGTGTATGATTACGTTGAAACCTCAGCCAAATAGGAATACGAACGGCTGGATTGAAAATGGATTGCATGTCCAAAGGTATAATTGGCTCAATAAGACTTGTAGTCTTGTCTTTGAACTCTCAGAAGACTTGAAACCAGTACTGTAGACAGCACTCGGACCAACAAGATGTACGTGACTGACCACTGAGACTAATGGGATATCAATCTTGGTGTATGCTGAAACACTTGACTTACAAACAACTGTTCCATGGGAATGCTCTGTGCGTTCATGATAATCACAGACAGAAATGCTGTGCTGATTTGATTTAAAACTCCAATAATTGATTTTTGACCACTTGGGGCCGGAAACACAGATGATGTATAGTTACATGACGGAGATGATAGATGAATATAGTTACATCTGTGAGCCAACGCTAACATACAGTATCAGCATGAAGCAACATTCATTTTGGCCAACAGCAGAAAAAAATACATTTACCTTTGCTTTAGCTTTTATTCAGTCACTACAACCTCTCTAACAAGCATAATCTCCCACATTCCTCTTTGTTGTTGCTCAACAAAATGTTTATTATCCATCGGATCACATTTCATTCTGTCTTTGCAGCCATCCAGCTCTCTGTCAAAACTCTCCATGGCGGAAATGATTTTAATACAAAGAAAACCCCTGTTTCAATACTGTCGTTTGCACGTGTTGTCATTTAGGCAGTTACTCTTACTGTAGTAGATCGCTTGTTTTGCACACGCTTACCAAACACTAAATTCCAAGTGCCAAAAATTGAATTTCCTATGACCACCGGTGTCTGTGGCTACCAGTCAATTCCCACAGACTCCTGTATGTTAAAATACCCACATTTACAGCAGAAATCTACAATTTTTATAGCCTGGTATTAAAAACTGTTTTGGTCTCTATAACAACTATTCTTTTCATATACAGTAAGTAACTCAAATGTCAATTAAAGAAGCTCTGAAATGGCTCTCTATGCCATTGAGTTATGATTACATGTCTCCGGTAAAAACACGCTATTTTTTTGAAAATTAAATTTGTTTTTAAAAGGCACACATACAAGAGTTGACATATCACACTGTGTAACACTGTGTAGGTATGTTGCTTTTCTATGGAATTTAAGTGGTGTCGACATTAGAGATGTTTTCTAGAAAATAGTAAAATGGTAAGATAGTTGCTGATTGTCTGTAAATCATTGTGTTTACTCATTGAATTTGTGAAGCTTAAACAAATCAATTCCACACCTGTCAGTTATATTCTAAATACTGATCCTCAGTCTGAGTAAGAAGACATTGAGATTGTGTTATGATAAGAATGGTGCCATGTCTTCATCTCCACAGGCATGTGATGGTAAAACCGCACAGTGTGCTCATCATTCACACATTGCAACAATCTTGTTATAAATATTGGTTTGTTGAGCAGTCAAAATCAGTCAAGTGTTTACAGTTAATATTTACACTCTAATCAAATAAGCAGGAGGTTGTCACATCTTCACCTTCCTCTAAGTCTCCTCCAGAGAGGAAGGTTCAAAGTGTTTCTGTACAGAGAACAAGGAGCCTCACACATTCAAACAGCTAAACATCTTCTGAATCCTAATGTGCAGTCCAGTCTGTCAATACTCTGCTGTATATGATAAAATATTGCTCCTCCTGACCAGTTCAGATTTTACAGATAACTTTATTTAGTGTAGTTTGAGAACTTCTGCCTTCAGGTGTTTACATTAATAATGTAGTGATGGCTAGACCTGTGAATTTGAGCACTGTTTTCAGGAGTGATAAAAGAAGTGAATCTTCCTCTGTTAAGGGAACTTATCGCTGCTGATGGTGCTGGTCCTTCCCTTTCGTCTCTAATTATCTCCAATCATTTTAACGTATTAATTCTACTCATGCGTTGAACTGAGCCACGTCCTCCTCTGTGAATATTTATAGCGCAATGCAAAGCAGTCGACTGCCTTCTCCCTCCAGGCCAGACAATTTGGACTTCATCAATATGTATTTCCAAGGACTTCTGTAAAAGGCACTTCAAAAGGACTTCATCAGGGATTCCTTTTGTCTTTACAGCCAGTCTCTTAACCGAGCCCACATCACCTCTCTTCTTTTTTGGTTTTGACGTGTGTCAGTAAATTATTCCTCTCAGGGTCGTTGTGATCTCTCACTCAAAGAATCTGCACTGTGGGGTTAAGAATGGCAGTGATATCCATCCAGACAGTTTTTTGCTGGTATAAATGCACAAAGTAAAGAAATAATGATGTCTGGAAGAAAAAATAATGTGTTTTAAAATCTCAACAGCAGTGCAAGATTTTAGAAAATATTTTTTTTAGATTTAAGATTAGCTGTTTCTTCTAGCTGCCTCTGCTGTGTGAACAAATAATCTGCTCTTCAGTGAAACATTGTGTATTACACAATTTTCTTTTAGTTTAGAGCATAGAGGTTTTATTTTAGCCAAACTGAGCACCTTCACAGTAATAATAAATGTTTCCCTGTCTCATACTGTAGATAATGGTCTGAATTTACTCACCACAGAAAAAAAAAACAAAAAAAAAATGTAACCCGTATTACTGACCTTTACTGTTAAGGCAACATTATATCAAAGACAACGAGGGTTAACTTACTCTAGGTCCGATGAGGAGACTGCTGATCGATAGCAGGCTGATTGCTAGGTTCAGACCTGTAACACCTACCCCAAGAACTACACAAAACACAGACTGCAGGTTTAAAGAAGTTATATTGGACTCACTGAGTATCTTTTGCAGCAATGATCTCAACAGGTAAGTGACACAAAATGAATGTACAGAATCCACAATGTAACCATTACAACCTTGTTCACAGTTATTCAAATGTCTCTTTGATTTTTTTCCTTTACCCAAAATAAAATGAAAATAATAAAAGAAAACCTCTGAGATCTCAGGTAATGTAAATTGTAAAAGTAAAGTGTCCCAAAAGTAAAGTGTCCCAAAAGTTCAAATTAATGAGAAAAATAAATAAATAAAATGAGTGCACTCAGTCCTACCGCCCTCTTATTAACGAGTGTCCAGGGGGGAGTATTGCAGGGGGGGTGAAGATGGGGATGGAGGTGTGAATGACCGGGGGGGGGGGGGGCCAGGATGGAGCTGGAGATGAAGGCGAGGATGGATGGCAGCAGGCGAACCGAGGACCCAGGTGAAGGACTCTACGAAAAACCAGCCTACACAACCATGCAGAAAATTACTCATTTTGTCTATAATAATAACCATAAGTCCATTTGAATGCATTTAAATAAAGTTACTGCTTTTCAGTGTCCATTTTACTTTGTTGCAACTCATTTTAAATGAATTTTCCAATATAAGCTTTCCCCATGAACTTGTAATACTCATCATAGCTTAATAAACAGACATGAATTCACATTTAGCATTTCAAAAAAATAATTAAACTCTGCTTTTTAGCATAACGATCATGTTATTCATACATAAATCACATAAATTTTACAGTTCACACAATGAAAAAACATTCTTTTTAATTCAACACTCTCGTCAGCTTAGCTGCATGAATTTCTCCTACTGAGGCCTACTGGTTTAGCGCCGCATTAGCCTGCACCAAGCGGCTATGAAAAAAATTAACACACACAACCACCAACGAGCAGCACGATATTCACAACCAATGAACACATATTTCAACCTTAATGAATCATTCAGGCCGATTCAAAACCTGTCCCGACTGGTTTTAAAGACTTTTTTTCCAAAGCTAATCGTCCAGCATTTAGCACTCAGATAGCATGCTAATGGAGCAGCGAGGGTGACTCACCGGGACTTCTATTATTTACATTCTTCCACGTCGTCCAACTCGAACTCAACGGCACTCCGGTGGTCTCCTCTGTCTCCGTCTTTAGGTTTCTGACTTCTAACTTTCGTTTTATATCAGTTCTCCTTCTTCTTTTCCTCTTTCAGCTACTCGGACAGCACACCAGGCATCGTCGAGAGGGACTCCCAAAGATCGGTGCGGAGGTGAGATGCTCACTGCACAGCTTTTCGCTCACTGAACCTTGCACACAAAACTGCCACCTGACTTAAAGAGACAGTACCACCTGTACGGCTTTGTCCACAGGGGAGGCTATGGTGCCCTCTCATGGAAAACACCAATGAGCTATATTAGAAAATACTTTAACATCAATACATATACAATACAAATAATTAACTATTAACAACCGGGTGTTTTATTAACCATGGTTACATCCTCCCCCTCTTACTGCATGAGTCCCTGCATGCACATTAAACCTTACAAGACACTTGATAAGGGCTGCTAGACACTGGGGCAACAATAATATCTTGCAGGCTTTCAAAAAATGAGGTTATGGCAAGGATCAAGGGTTTTCCCAACTCATCGTAGGTGAACTTATGTGGAACTCGCCTCTCTCGGTGAGAACGTCTGGGTTCTGAGTGGTATTCTTGGACAACATTTATATCCTCTTCAGGCCCTTGAGGGGCGGGTTCATGCTGCTGTCCAGAGGGGACCATCTCATTTTCCTCGTGAACTAGTGAATTGTTTCCACTCCCATCCTCTTCAAGTGTATCACACTCTGGAATGTCTAAAACGACATGATCCGTAGATTGAGCAAAAGGTGGATCTACAGATTTGCTTGACTGGTCAGGACTTGATTGTTTGGATCTGAGTGAGTGCTGTGAGTGAAAGTCAGGAGCGTTTGGATTGAGTGAATGCTGTGAGTGAAAGTCAGGAGGGTTTGGACTGAGTGAATGCTGTGAGTGAATGTTAGGAGGGTTTGGACTGAGTGAGATCAGGGGTTGTCTTGTGGCTACACAGTCCATTTCCTGAACAAACGGTCCCCACAAAGTGATTTGTGGTGATCTCTCAAAAACATCATCATTCTCCTCTTCATCTGTCAAATCCCCCTCCACATCACATTCCGCCTGCTGATTCCTCACTTTACTGCTCCTCAAAGCCATTTTTCTTCCTTTGTTCAGCTGTGGTCCCTGCTCTGGAAGCTCCTCAACAGGCAGAAACCCACAGGGCAAAAGCAGGTCTCTATGAAGGGTACGGTGCGGCCCACTGCCCTTCTCAGGTTTGACAACGTACACAGGTCCACCATCAACTTGTTTCACGACAACATGAACAGGTCGCTCCCACCTGTCAGCCAACTTATGTTTCCCGCGCACGCTGACGTTCTTCACCAGGACACGGTCACCTTCAACCAGTTCAGCAGCTCTGACTTTGGCATCAAACCGCAGCTTGTTCCTCTCTCCTGCTTTCCTGGAACTTTCAGCTGCCAGGGCGTAGCTTTCATGGAGGCGTTGACGCAGGTTCTGCACATACTCTGAATGTGTCTTATGAGTCTCAGTGAGAGGTTTGGTGCCCAGGATGAGATCAACTGGGAGGGTCGGCTGCCGGCCAAACATCAACTCATATGGGGAATACCCCGTTGTGTCATTCCGCGTACAATTGTACGCATGTACAAGGGGTTTAACAAAATCTCTCCAGTGTTGTTTGTCCTTCTCCTCCAAGGTTCCGAGCATGCTTAACAGGGTCCTATTAAAGCGCTCAACAGGATTCCCTTGGGGATGATAGGGTGTTGTGCGGACCTTATCCGCTCCAATCAACGAACACAACTCTTTGATCGTATGGGATTCAAAGTCCCTCCCCTGATCACTGTGAAGGCGGCTAGGGAACCCGTAATGGACAAGGAAGTTCTCCCAAAGGGCCCTAGCGACCGTCCTGGCCTTTTGATCCTTTGTTGGCACTGCCACTGCGAACTTCGTGAAATGGTCAGTGATGACCAAGATGTTCCGGGTGTCACGGCTATCAGGTTCGAGGGACAGATAGTCCATGCAGACCAACTGTAATGGGTAAGTCGTTTTGATGTTTACCATAGGTGCTGCTCTCTGCGGTTGAGCTTTCCTCCTGGTACATCTTCCACAGGTTTGACATTTCTTATCGATGGATTCTTTCATCCTTGGCCAATAAAATCTAGCTCTAGCCAGACTTAGCACACGCTCAGGTCCCAGGTGACCGACTTCATCATGTAACCCATGAAGAGCTCTGTCTCTATACTGTGCAGGCAGTACAAGCTGATAGATGATGTCTCCTCGATCAAAGCACCTTCTGTGGAGGATGCCATCTCTGATTTCAAGCTTGTTCCATTCTCTGAGGAGCAATTTGACCTCAGGCTCTTCGGCGCTTACAGTTTTGAAACTGGGCTTCCGTGCGCCATCCAAAAAGGCGATGATTTTCCTTATTGAAGGGTCCTTCCTTTGTGCCTTATGCCAACATTCCTTTGTCATGCCAGGCAGAGTGGTTTGGCCTTGGCTAACAAACAAATCAGGCACTGATGAAGCGTCCGTGGCGAGGGACTCTGCGAGAACAGGAAGTTGTGGGGAGGTGACAGTATGACGATGACAGAGTGCAGAGATGGCATCTGTGGGAATCTCCTTTTCCTCCCCCTCTAGAATGCGCTTTGCCATCGCCTCGATCCTCTCTTTCTCCTGTATGAAGTCCTCGTCTTCCTGAGGTGGAGCCTGCGGCCGTCGAGACAGACCGTCCGCATCCCTGTTGGTATGTCCTGCTCGATACTTGATGTTGAATCTGAAAGTTGACAGGGCAGCCAACCAGCGATGTCCTGCTGCATCAAGCTTGGCGGAGGTAAGGACATAGGTGAGCGGATTATTGTCTGTCAGAACAGTAAAATCTGTACCGTAGAGGTAGTCATTGAATTTTTCGCAGATCGCCCACTTTAAGGCTAGATACTCCAGCTTGTGAGTTGGGTAATTTTTCTCACTCTTTGATAAGCCTCTACTGGCGTAGGCTATCACGCGGAGCTTCCCGCCTTGCTCCTGATAAAGAGCAGCGCCCAGACCTTCACAGCAAGCATCCGTGTGTAACACGTACGGGAGCCTGGGATCCGCAAAAGCGAGGACAGGAGCTGACGTTAACTTGTCAATGAGTGTTCTGAAAGCAGTCCCGCACTCAGACGTCCACTCTTCGTCAAAAGGAGCTTTCGGATGGACACAGTTCTTTGGACGATCTCTTTTGTAGGCCTTACCTCTCTTCTTGGCCGGATAGTATCCAACAGTGAGAGCGTTGAGGGGCTTGGCGATTTTAGAATAGCCTTCCACGAAACGCCTATAATATCCGGCGAAGCCCAAAAAACGCTTCAGCTCCTCTCTATTCCCAGGACAAGGCCAGTCTTTAAGAGCGGAGACTTTATCTGGATCGGTGTGGACTCCTTGGGCATCCACCACATGACCAAGGTATTTCACAGATGACCTAAAAAAATGGCATTTCTCAGGCGACAGTCTTAAGCCATAGTCCTTGAGACGGTGTAATATCTTCATGAGCCTCGTCTCATGCTCTTCGAGTGTCTCTGAAAAGACTATGAGATCATCTAAAAATACGAGAACCTCACTCAGATGCAGGTCTCCAACACACCTTTCCATGAGGCGCTGGAAAGTGCTAGGAGCGTTGGTCACGCCTTGTGGCATACGGTTAAATTCGTAGAAGCCCAAGGGACACGTGAACGCTGTCTTTGGCTTATCCTCCTCTGCCATCTCCACCTGATAATAGCCAGACCTGAGATCCATCACGGAGAACCACCTTGCTCCACTCAGGGCTGAGAATGTCTCCTCAATATTGGGGAGGGCGTATGCATCTTTTATAGTGCGGGTGTTCAGCTTCCTATAATCGATACACAGCCTAATCTTCCCATTCTTCTTCCTAACCAACACCACTGGTGAGGCGAAGGGGCTCTCAGACTCTCTTATTATTCCAGCATCAAGGAGCTCCCTGAGGTGCTGTTTCACAGCCTCCCTATCGCTGGGGTGTATTGGCCTTGGGCGCTCTTTAAAGGGCGTCGGGTCCTGCAAGCGGATATGGTGTTTCACAGCGGTGGTGTGGCCCAAGGAGAGCTCGTCAACAGCGAAGACTTCTGGGATGGAATTCAGCTGGTCTGAAATTCGCTGCTTCCAGTCCTCAGGCATAGGTGAGTCATCAAGATTGAATGAGAGCTTCTCACTTGGCATCTGAGGATCAGTGGTCACGGATTGCATGGCACTCAGGGGCATTGCACTCTGAACAGCAAGCACTTCGCCAATGACACACCTTGGAGGCAGAGTAACACTGTGGTCTGCTGTATTTCTGAGAGTGACAGGAATCTTTGTGGAGGCCTTACAGGTGATATTCATAAGTGCACATTCAAGGAACAGTCCACCAGGTAAGGAGGGAGATTCGGGGGGTTCAAGGACAAAAGATGTGCTGGGATTTTCCTTCCCAACCCTGACATCTCCAACCACGCACAGCTTGTGCCCTGCTGGAACAGTGACAGGGTTCCTCCCATGCAACTTCACAAGACAAGGTTTGTTTTCATTTTTGTGTACTTTGGCAACGTACTGGAGAAGCAATGCAAACTTATCTGACCTCCTCTGGAACGTCAGCCTGTCATGGTCCATCCCGCGCTGGTGGAGTTGCAGCAGAACATTTGTACCGACCAACACTGGAATCCGGCTATTAAACTGGCACTCTGGGACAACGAGTGCTAGGGCAGTTAGCTGCTCCTCCGCACCAGTCACACTGTCAGGGAAGGTTAGAGGGACCTCAACATAGCCAAGGTAAGGTACAGACTGACCTCCAGCCCCTTCAACCTCGAGCAAATGATGGATGGACTGAATGGGGAAGGATGCCAGGTAGTTGGAACGGAAAGTCTCTGAAACGGTGGTAACTTGAGATCCAGTATCGAGGATAGATTGACATCTTGTGTCCCCTACGAAGACTGTAGAGACACAGCGAGGGCCCACCAGCCCAGGAGGTAAGGTGTGGGGAGGCCCACCATCCGGGGTTTTAACTCCCGTTTCCTCTTCCACACTGTGGGTCATTGCTGTGGGACTTGTCTGATTGACGTCCTCAGCTCCTGGTCGTCCCGTTACAGGAGCCTCTACAAGTTTAAAGATGCTTCAGGGGATCCCTGTCGTGCCCA
Organism: Decapterus maruadsi; assembly: GCA_030347415.2. Taxonomy (NCBI): domain Eukaryota; kingdom Metazoa; phylum Chordata; class Actinopteri; order Carangiformes; family Carangidae; genus Decapterus; species Decapterus maruadsi. The sequence continues at coordinate 9,255,552 of CM064891.1, read as the reverse complement.
GAATCTGTCACGCTTTTCTCTGAGTTCTGCATTCTTTTTCCGTACAAGGCCAGGGTTAGGTTCATTAGTGCAATTTGCAGCAATGTGGCCGTCTTCTCCACACTTAAAGCAGAACCATGGTCTTGGTTGAGTGGGAGTTTGGGGCGTCGAAGGATTGGTGACACGGACTACTAAGCTTTCTCTTTGCAAGGGCGCCTCCTTCCTTGTTGAACTGCTGGGGGGCCCTTCACGTTTGAATTCATTTCTCTCTTTGTGTAACAGCTGTGCCACTTGTTTCCGAAGTTCTGCGACTTCCCTTTCAAGCCTGGAACTTGCATCAGGTTTTTTGGGAGCTGTGACACTAGGTTCCTCATCAAATGCTGGAAGGCTCATGACTGAATGAACATGTGCTGCAGCCTTTGTGCTTCCTAGATGTTTTTTCATTCTGTCCATCTTAGCAGCCCGCCGGTCCTCTTCTGTTCTCAATAGGAGCAGAAATTCTGGGAAAGAGGGGGGACTAGTTTTCCTGTGTTCAAGCTGGAGGCCAATGATCAAACTCTGGTCCCAGCATCCTCGACAAAATTGCCTGAGTAAGTACTTATCTGATTCTGCAGGCGAAACTCCCCCTCTGGAGATGGCTTTAGTGAGAAGGGTTTGGAGGCGGTTAAGGTAGACAGAGGGCTTCTCCCCAGAATTCTGGTTTGAACCCAAGAACGTCGCAAATAGCTCTTCTCCATCCTCTACTACTCCAAATGCGGATTCAAGCTGAGTGAGGTAAGCTGCAGGTGGTGCATTTGTTCCAAGAGGCTTGACAATGTCAGCAGCTGGGCTTAGCAGACTCTCCAAGATCCTTCTTACCTTTTGGGAGTCAGATAATGAAACATCATTAAGGAGAAGGTCCACCTGAGTGCGCCAGGCATCATAATCAACTTCGCCGTTTGGCTTTGGAAGTCGTCCTGAGAAGGTCCGGACTCTGCTCTGGCTGAAGCTAGATGGTGTTGCATCACTGCGAATGAAATGTTCAACGATAACCTTCTGGACTTGAGGTGGATTAATCGCGCTCGCACTCAGAATTGGAGGACTTGTGGGGGAGCTGAGGTGGGGAGAATCAGAAGCTGGATCAGCTGGGCTTGGCTCAGGGCTGTCAGCTGGACCTGCATCAGTTGTTCTGCTACCACTACTTGCTGTAGGAACAGGCTGATCTGACAACTGGAGTTGAGTATCGGGGCTCGGTGGGGGAACGGACTCTGATGGGACACGTTCTAACTCCCGCTGAAGCACATTCCAAAAACCGGCTTTACTGCTCCCAGCAAGAGTGCTCAGGTCAGCTAAGCATCTTTGGGCTAACTCTCTCCCAAGCTCCTCTTGACACATCTCACGAATAGTTCTCACATGCCAAGTAATGTTGGGATCACGGGGGCTAGGCACATGTCCAAGGTTTGCAGGATCAAGCCTTGAAATTGTCTGCTCTGAGGAGTACTCTACAAGGGTTCTGGCTTTTGGCTTACCTGCCACATCAGGAACCCTGACCATTTTCTTTATGTCCCCGATAACCTTAAAGAAGTCGGTTATTTCTTCGTCAGTATACTGTTCATCTATGCCCGTGACATAAAGGCAACTAGGTCCATGTACATCAAACCGGTTGCAGAGATCCATTTTATAATGCACTTAAGTTTACTGAGTCTTAATGTTTATCTCAATGATAATTTGCACAACAAATCAACTTAACTCTAAAGTCTGTGTGAGACTACTTATTTTAGACTACTTGGGGTAGGATCTAACTTAATTTACAGCAGTCTCCTGGCTAGCTCGCCACTTTGTAACCCGTATTACTGACCTTTACTGTTAAGGCAACATTATATCAAAGACAACGAGGGTTAACTTACTCTAGGTCCGATGAGGAGACTGCTGATCGATAGCAGGCTGATTGCTAGGTTCAGACCTGTAACACCTACCCCAAGAACTACACAAAACACAGACTGCAGGTTTAAAGAAGTTATATTGGACTCACTGAGTATCTTTTGCAGCAATGATCTCAACAGGTAAGTGACACAAAATGAATGTACAGAATCCACAATGTAACCATTACAACCTTGTTCACAGTTATTCAAATGTCTCTTTGATTTTTTTCCTTTACCCAAAATAAAATGAAAATAATAAAAGAAAACCTCTGAGATCTCAGGTAATGTAAATTGTAAAAGTAAAGTGTCCCAAAAGTAAAGTGTCCCAAAAGTTCAAATTAATGAGAAAAATAAATAAATAAAATGAGTGCACTCAGTCCTACCGCCCTCTTATTAACGAGTGTCCAGGGGGGAGTATTGCAGGGGGGGTGAAGATGGGGATGGAGGTGTGAATGACCGGGGGGGGGGGGGGCAGGATGGAGCTGGAGATGAAGGCGAGGATGGATGGCAGCAGGCGAACCGAGGACCCAGGTGAAGGACTCTACGAAAAACCAGCCTACACAACCATGCAGAAAATTACTCATTTTGTCTATAATAATAACCATAAGTCCATTTGAATGCATTTAAATAAAGTTACTGCTTTTCAGTGTCCATTTTACTTTGTTGCAACTCATTTTAAATGAATTTTCCAATATAAGCTTTCCCCATGAACTTGTAATACTCATCATAGCTTAATAAACAGACATGAATTCACATTTAGCATTTCAAAAAAATAATTAAACTCTGCTTTTTAGCATAACGATCATGTTATTCATACATAAATCACATAAATTTTACAGTTCACACAATGAAAAAACATTCTTTTTAATTCAACACTCTCGTCAGCTTAGCTGCATGAATTTCTCCTACTGAGGCCTACTGGTTTAGCGCCGCATTAGCCTGCACCAAGCGGCTATGAAAAAAATTAACACACACAACCACCAACGAGCAGCACGATATTCACAACCAATGAACACATATTTCAACCTTAATGAATCATTCAGGCCGATTCAAAACCTGTCCCGACTGGTTTTAAAGACTTTTTTTCCAAAGCTAATCGTCCAGCATTTAGCACTCAGATAGCATGCTAATGGAGCAGCGAGGGTGACTCACCGGGACTTCTATTATTTACATTCTTCCACGTCGTCCAACTCGAACTCAACGGCACTCCGGTGGTCTCCTCTGTCTCCGTCTTTAGGTTTCTGACTTCTAACTTTCGTTTTATATCAGTTCTCCTTCTTCTTTTCCTCTTTCAGCTACTCGGACAGCACACCAGGCATCGTCGAGAGGGACTCCCAAAGATCGGTGCGGAGGTGAGATGCTCACTGCACAGCTTTTCGCTCACTGAACCTTGCACACAAAACTGCCACCTGACTTAAAGAGACAGTACCACCTGTACGGCTTTGTCCACAGGGGAGGCTATGGTGCCCTCTCATGGAAAACACCAATGAGCTATATTAGAAAATACTTTAACATCAATACATATACAATACAAATAATTAACTATTAACAACCGGGTGTTTTATTAACCATGGTTACAAAAACAAAACAAAAAAACTCTGAATTAATGTTGTCTTTACTAGAAGATATTTGTCTGGTCATTTTAAAGAGCTTGTCTGTATACTTGGAGCACTGATATACTAATGTGGCAAGGTGAAGAGGGCCCAGGTGGGCTTCGAAACCCAGACTCCCAGGTAAGAGTCATGTGCGCTAACCACTTGGCCAAAGGGACGTCCCCTTGGCCAAGTAGCCAGGGCGCATGATCAATTGGAGGCATAGTGACAGGACCCTCAACTGTCACACTAACATCCTCATTGCCTTTGAGGCTTAGAAAGTGCTCAATGAGATGAAGTGGTGGTTGCTCAAAGGCTATTCTCTGACCCACACAATGCAAATTACAGTTAAAGTTGCATGTGAATGTGGCAAGGTGAAGAGCGCCCGGGCGGGGATTGAACCCACACCTTCCGGGTAAGAGTCATGCGCGCCTGCCAGTCACCCAAAGGGACAACCCCTTGGACAAGTAGCCAGGGCACATGATCAATTGGAGGCATAGTGACAGGAACCTTAACTATCACATAAAGAAATGTATCCACTGCATAACACCATGGACCTTCATCTTCAGCTATGTTGGCTGCAGATAAACCGGAGGCGACGATGCTAACAGCTTCGCCAAGAGGTTGACAACCGCTTGGCAGGTTGGTTAGCACATCTTTTGTAGGTGGGTGAGTTTACTTCCGGTACCGCTACCGCCACAACCCGTCATTTCACCTTACTGGTCCCTCATGACTGTGGCACACCCACGGACCTCCGTTACATCTTTTGTAGGTGAGTGAGTTTACCTCCGGTACCGACTACAAAATAAAACAGGAAATCAACACAGACACAGGCTTTAATTGCACAACATTGAACTGATATAGGTTTAAGGCAATGATATACTGAGGTGATATAGATCAAAGCCTAATGTTTGCTATGAGATTCAACATTACAGACAAGTGACACTGCATACTCAACAAAACTTGAACAACTTATTGAAAGTACATATGAGGCTGAAACCAAGCGGTCTAATGCCGACCTTGTCACTTCTGGCAACAATGGAAAACTGGCATGCTTGGCTGGTCAGATGGACAATCCATAGCTTTGGTTGAAGTGTCTGCAGATGGGTCCTCAGGGATCTTTCATCGCTCTTACAAGAGTTCAAGCTTTAACCTTAAACATTCCAACTAGTGAATGTGCTCTGGAAAGAGTGACTCACAGTAGAGTCATTTAATAGAGTGTCTGACAGTGTGATATATAAAGGTGGGGTCTATTTATGGTGTATATGGGTTGTTTCTTGACTACCCTTCTATCGGCTGGATGTTATGATGGGAAACCCTCAATTTGAAGAGGTTGAAAAGAAGCAGACTTCTCTGTAACAGAGCTCTCGTTGCACATCAAGTTGTTGTGGACCTGAGTGGGGTCCAAAGAAACAACACCAAACAGCTTTAAAAAAAAGAGAACTAGAGCAATCAACAACAAAAATGTACAGTAGAAAATTCAGTCACATAAGTCAGTCGTAGGTGTAATTAGAGGGGTGGTCCACTGGATGCAAGACACACTAGCAAACCCCATGTCCTTTTTGGACGAAGAGCTTTCTGGTTGATGCAAGTCAAAAGAAAAGGATGACTTTATTATGCATGTCCGGCTCAGCCCAGGGCAGAAGGGCAGGTGCTGTTAGGAAGCATCCCTCTGGCTTAATGCCAAGGAGAAACATGGTGAGAGAGCTTCCCAGTTTGCTAAACAATCAATCAGATGTTTTGCTGGCTGATGCATTATTAAGTTTCCAGGGTACTATGAAGTTAGACAACCTACTGTGCACCCTGCCCAATGAGTCTCTTTCAACTAAAGTATAACACAGAAGATTGTCCTATTTTTCATTACCCGCTAACCCAAAAGGCAGTAACTAAATCAATGATAAATAGCTCAGAACTTAACAGGTATAACAAATTGACAAATATACACCTCAGATTATTTGATGCCATGAAAATGTAATAGACCAACTTCATATTCTAATCTAATCCGATTTTTTTTTGTTTTTGCATCTCATTTGTTATTCACTGTGATGGTGACATATCACATCTAGATGTTACAAAGTAGTAAAATAAATTACTGTGGCTGAGTGGTATTATTGCCACCTTGATTGTGGGAGACCCTCTGTTTCCCCTGCCCCCAGTTGAGCAACCCCGTGGAGGTGGGTGGGCGCAAGTCATGATGCATTTGCATTATGAAAATTCATATAGCCTGTATTTTTCAATGAGGGAGAAATAGTAGATGTGTTTTTTTGTGGGAAAGCAATTTTAAAAACATGCATGAGGTTGTTTGTCTCACCCTTGTAATAGGGCCATGTCTATGTGGCTGGATGGATGATGTGACCGGATCACATCAACCATAACACCAGTCAACATGCTGAGGTTCAGCGATGGTCAGCATTTGACTGGAACCATCTCTGAAATCAGTTTTTATTTTTATTTTTGAAAGTCCTGTGACCATGTTGCACAGATGTGATGCAATCAGTCTGACAATGATCTGACTGACTCAAACAACTGCCCAAGGACTGTTGCAGTCATTGTCTCAAGGACCATATCTTGCAATGATGAGATAGACATGAGGGTGAAAACAATACCAGCCATGCTGATGCCACTGGTAAGAATATAACACAGTAAGTGTCAACCGAGCAGCTAAGACAGTCAAAAGTAATGTTAAAGACCACTGCTGATGTTTACAGTTCCTGAACAGCTTCTCATAACTGTCATAGAGATGCAAGGGAAGTCCCTTCAAGGCGGCAGTCTGTTGATGCTCTTTGATGTCTGAAACACAAAGGGGTGAGAGAAACATTACACCCAGATATAATTAGCATGTAGGACGCTGAGAGCAAACATGGTAACGGGCACACAATGTTCAGACACTTTCCGTTAAAGCTGCATCAATCTGAGGTGATAGATTGTTAAAACCAGGGTTGGGGAGTAACGTATTACAAGTAATGGTGTTACGGAGTTAAAATATAAAATAATGAGACATAAATGCGCCATATTCTTTTGTTCATGATGGTTAAAACTACACAAACACATGCGCCTTTTAAGTAAGATTCACACGTATCCATTGATTTCCATCGATATCACTGGGACCAACTACATGCTGAGTTAGTCTAACCCAACATGATATGTTACTCATTTCACCCAGCTGGAGAATGAAATCATAGTTGTGGCCAATTCATAAACACTCAGAGTTCAATCTTTGTAAGAATGTTGGAAATTGCTTTCCCAACAAAGCATACTGCTATAGAGTCAGTTTGGGCGACTGATTTAGAGATTTTCAGGTTGGCCCTGAGTTAGAACTATGTTTATGGGGCGGTGTTCAGCTCAGTTGGTAGAGCACCCGCCCCATGTTTAGAGGCTATGGTCCTCGCTGCAGGCGGCCCCGGATCGCGTCCCATGTCGGACGGCCCTATTCTGCATGTCATTCCCCCCCATCCCTGCCTCCCATTTCCTGTCACACTCTCTGTCCTATCAAATAAAGGCATGAAAAGCCATTATGAAATAACTCACATTCACCATCCCATGTTTGTTTTTTTAGTTTTTAGTTCAGGTAAGTGTTCCAAACACTACTTGTAACTTGTTCAATTATTTGTTGTGTTTGTATATTTTTTTTGTTTGTTTGTTTTTTCAGTTCAGAATTTACCAGTACTGGTTATCTAGTGCCTTCCAATATCCCTTAGGGTTGATTTTTCCTCTGCCTCTTGACATTTTCACCAGTTGTCACATTGTCTGCTCCATTTTCTGCATGTGTGTCATTGTGTTTTCCTTGTGTCCCTGCTATGAGTGTGTATTTTTCCCATTACCTCTGTCTGCCTGCGTTCCTGCCAACTTGTCATCTCTGGTACCTGTAATCCTATTTGGAGTATCCTCCCTGAATCTTCCTGGCTCGGAGTCCTACCAGTGGCAACACTGGCAGAGCTTTGGTCTGATTGTTGCATTGTGAAGGCTATAGGTGAGGTTCAGTATGAAAGCAACAGAGTCCATTTGACTAATGACATCTGATGACAGGCGCCTCAGGCAGCTAACCAACATCTGTCTGATGATGACAGATGATAAGTGTGAAGATTTTTTTTTCTCCAGCACTTTATATTAAACATGAAACAGTTTTGCTTTCATCACCACATTATGTTAAGACAAGCAAACCAGCACAAGACAGATGTTGTGCTGGGTGGCAGCATAATTAACAGAGCAGTGAAAAACACTGTGAAATTGAATTTGTTACATCTGGCATCAGTTGTATTTGCTGTAACAATAATAACAGTTTGGCTTGCTTTGTTTTTGGCAAGCTGAAATCTTAAAATGCTCAATATTCCATCTGTGTGGATGAATTATATGTATCAGATGTTATGACAGGGTAGATTTTAAAGGTCCCATATTTAACATGTTTCCTGTTTTATTTGAAGAGTTGTCCCAGAGGTGTTATGAAGTGAAGACAACAGACTTCATTGAAAATCTCAGAAAAACAAAACAAAACGAACTGACAGACCAGTTGTTGTTTTTTTTTCTCTCTCTTCAGGATCATACTCAAAGAGTGAGAGTCAATGGTGAATTCATTCAGGAACACTCTCGTCATGATTAAAACCATTTATAGCCACAAATGGAATACAGTTCGGCTTGGCGCTGAAGCTCCACGCTGGGAGCTCCCTGGATGGACAAGCGCATGCTATGTCGCTCCAGGGAGACAATTTAAACCCCCCAGAGTGGAAGAAAGCACTGAGACACTGAGAAGGTGGAGGCTGGGGTGGAGGAGGCAAGCTTTTCCAGCGCAGCAATGCGCAGCGATCAGAGCGGTGTCGAGGGGGAAATCAGTGTGACAGCCTACATTTAAATAGACCGCCTATGGTAGGAGCATGAATGTGATTGGACAGAGACTAATGGGCTGGCTGTCAGCTGACTACAGCTGGGGCTGGCGACTTCCGTGTCCAGCATGAATTTACGCAGGCTTCATTTCATTCAGGAACACTCTCGTCATGATTAAAACCATTTATAGCCACAAATGGAATACAGTTCGGCTTGGCGCTGAAGCTCCACGCTGGGAGCTCCCTGGATGGACAAGCGCATGCTATGTCGCTCCAGGGAGACAATTTAAACCCCCCAAAAACAATGGAGCCCAACGCCAGCCTATAAGCCCATGCGGAGCATCAGCCACTGCTATGTGTAGCGGCAGCTTGCCGCAGACCTCGGAAATTATGTTTTAAACGGGTGCAGCATGCAACCCAGAGGAGGTCATACTACCTTATGTGCCTACATATGTGTCACAGAGGCTCTCTGCAGACCTTAAATTATATGTTTTCATTGGGCGCAAGCATGCATCCCGCGAAAGGTCATCCTACCTGAGTGTGCCTAAATATGTGTTGCAGAGGCTCTCTGCGGACCTTGAATTATGTTTTAATTGGGCGCAAGCATGCATCCCGCAAAAAGGTCATTCTATCTGGGTGTGCCTATATATGTGTGGCAGCCGCTGGCTGCTGACCTCTGACCGTCTCACCTCTGAATTGCTAAATGAGAGCAGCATGCTACTCAGAAGAGGTCATACTACCTTAGTGAGCCTGTGAGATGCAGCGCCTGCTGCAGAAGCAGACCTCTGAATGCGCAACAAACGAGGTCATGACTTTAACAAATGCAACTATCCCAGCCATCTCCTCAGAACAGCGTTATTTTATAAGCAGCATGTTAGAGTTTGCAGACTCTAATTAATTTGCTCATTGCTCATAACAAAATAGACAAAGAACCCCCCAAACCCACGAATGAAAGCTGCAACTGTGATAATTCAATGCCAAATATGATTCTGCATTATTGCTATGGAGGTTGAAACCCAGCGCGAATAAGAATAAAGCAAACCGTTCCTTGTGTGATGCTCCGACCGCGTGGCAGCATGGCTGGCAACAGAACCTCCCCAGCCCGGAACCGGACCGGCCGCCGTCAATCAATGGAACAGCTGAGACGCCGCCGCACCTGCCAGGTGCCCCGCTGGAGAGAAGCAGCCCCCCCGTCGTCGCAGATGGCGTCCTCCGTTCGAGAGCTTCGCAGCGGCCCCATGACACGCCAGCCGCCGCCGGTCCGCATCGACACAAGCAGCAGCGGGGCGAGCACGAACACGAGCGGTAATCCTTCCCTCACGCAGACCCCGTCTCGCAAAACCGGCGGCGGAAGCAGCAGCAAGAGCCATGTACACTAACCATGATACTTAAAGCTATAGTGCGTAACTTCAACGTGTCTAACGTGTCCAAGCTTTTCCAGCGCAGCAATGCGCAGCGATCAGAGCGGTGTCGAGGGGGAAATCAGTGTGACAGCCTACATTTAAATAGACCGCCTATGGTAGGAGCATGAATGTGATTGGACAGAGACTAATGGGCTGGCTGTCAGCTGACTACAGCTGGGGCTGGCGACTTCCGTGTCCAGCATGAATTTACGCAGGCTTCATTTATTTGACTCATCTGTGACATCCAATGGCTCTCCTCAGGGATGTGTTCTGCCTCCCTTGCTGTAAAGTATATTGCAGAAGTGCATATAAGAACTGTTATTGTACATTTTGAGGAACTTAAGATGGTGCGTCCAAGTGGACGGGGCTGGGGCAAAGCTGATTTTAAGGCTCAGCAACTAAGTACAAGCTGTGTGCATTTCTCTGCGGACTGAGGCTTTGATACTTCCACAGTATTAATACAGAACATAGACTGTTTTATAATCAAGGAAGACATGGATATTTACATTTATATAATATTTAACATTTAAAGATTGTTTTTTTTTTTTTTTTACATTTTAGAAACCTCTGTTGTAAAAACAAGTTAATGAATGGCTCGAAAGGAAAGCTGCAGCCCTTTGAAAATACTCTATTTATTTTCCTTTATCATTCAAGGTGATGAAAAGCGTACAGTTGGCCATCATAGTTTTTGCACTAACTTGAAGAAAGATTACGCTGCTGCTTTGATCAGTTCTGAAAGCCAAAGTATTCTTGATTTCAGAGCAAGTTTGACAAATGAGTGCATGGCACCGTCTTACATCCTGTTTGTCATCACGCCTGTGACAAGGACAGCACCAATCTGAAGAAAGGAAATCTGCTTTCCCGTTTGCCTCTGCCTGTGATAGGAAATGCTTGTCTGCAAGGCACGTTCACACAATGAAATACAGGGTCTGGGGAAAACAGACAGCGTGTTACATCCCCTAAACACTTAGTTAGGTTAGTTGGTTTGGTACAGCATCATCACACATCTGCAAATTTTCACAGTTTTCATTCAACATTCAGCAATCATGTGAACACATGGGCGGAAAAAAAAGAAAGAAGAAGAAATACAATACATGCAACACAAGAAACTTTTCTGCTGCACACTTGCATGCATCAGAGCTACTGAGGGAAAAGTGAAGCTTTGCTTGACAGAGAGCTGAGTTTGTGTGGAAACCCAACCGCCAGTACAGCCACGCAGAGCCTCTGATCCCTGAGAGCCTCCTGTAATGGCGCTGTGGCCCTGAAGTGCTGAAGTGGGTCATTGAAAATACCATGCACAGATGTTCATGTAACTCTGTCACAGGCAGACAATATAATAGGCTTCCGTCAATGAAGCTGTCGCAAACCACAGATTCCTCACCTATTTCTCCCAGCCAGACGATGCTGGACTGCGCCCACCCCTCCACCCTCCGGTGAACACAAAGGGCTCCCAGAAGCTCTATTACTCTTTCAGCTTCTCTCAAGAAGACTCAAGAGGATTGAGCAAGAAACATGTTTGCCATCTCGCTGGCAGAGCGTCTCTTTATGGATGCTCCTGTCAGCCTGGGTAATAAAAGTCCAAGCCGTTAGAGGGCCGAGGGGAGAAGGGGGACGCCTACATGAGGTAAAGGGTGGAGGACAGCAAAGGGTTTAAAGATAGGCTACTCAGAATTAATGAAAATACCACACTTCTACTGTATTTGCTTCCTATTTGATGGAGGGGTCTGTTTGAGGGACGAGTAGAAATCAAGGGCCGACACAGGAGGCTGCACAGCAGTCCCTCATGTTGCCATCTGAGCTGCTCAAACTCTGTTTTAGTTGATGTTAGTGTAACTCATTATTTCAGTCATATTGCAGATGTCTGTCTTTTATCATGTAGGGTGACAATTTGAACTAAAATTTCCCTTTGAAGTGAATGTGCCCCATAGAAGATAATGGGCTCTAATTCCCAGAAAAGAAACCAACAGTAATGGTGACTGGCCAGTGCATGGTAAGCCCAACAGAGAACTGAATTTACAGGGGCAACATTTGTTTTGTGGGGGAGACTTCTGTTAGGGGCTTCAGAGGATCTAAAAGAATAGATAAATAACCAACAACATGTATATTGCTACAATAATTCAAGTCTCACACTTCATCTGCTATCATTTGGATTCCTGTAAGTGAGTTAAGCTTAACAGCCTGTCTCTCATCTCATCTCATTAGCACTGTCGCAGTGCCCCTTCCCCCTCTCTCCCTCCCCTGCATTTTCAGCAAATCTAGGAACTCGTCATATACGTATATCTCTCTCTTTCTGAAACAGTCGACAGGTTGTTGTGACAGATGTATCATCTCCAAACCTGGAGCTCTGATGGAATAATCTCGAATAAAATTCTACTCAAACATATCATTCTTTTTGTTAAGCTTTTATTGAAGAAGAAAAGTTACCAACTAAATAAAAAACTACAGTCTGAGTTGGAAACAAATGGTTCAACTAATTTGACTGCATGAGTTTTTTGACCTTTGGGACATCATTGTCCAACAATGTATAAAATTGCTTAGAGAACCCATACCAAACTGGGCCACATTGCTATTCCCTTGCGTCAAAACCACTTTCTTTCCCTTATCTTAAGACCCTAAAAAAAGAGGCTCCATCTGTTTGACTTTAGCCACTGACCCACAGTTCCTACTTATAACTTCTGTGAAAGGCTGTAGTCAAACCTCTAATGTCCAAAGATATGTCCACGTCTGAGCAGTTTCAAGACGACATGGCCAAATGGAAGAAGAGGCCAAGTCACGACCAAGACAAAAATAACATTTCCTAAAATTGTGAGTTCTACTGTGAGAAGAAAAAAATGTTCTTTGAACTACACAAATGGGTTTTCACAAACTGAATTCACACTTGATGGAATTCAAGGCCGAAAAATCCACTGTGGCCAAAAAAAAATATTTGACCCAAGATTCAGACAGAAAACATGATAAAAGTGTTAAAAAATACCTAGCCTCAAAATGTCTTGGAGAAAAGATACTACATTCCTGGTTCTGCCCCTGTGAACAGATACATCAAAAACTGATATTCATTCCTTACTGGTGCATGCCCTGTGTTTGAGGAAAACATGTAATGACTGATAATAATAATAATAATAATAATAATAATAATAATAATAATAATAAGAAGAAGAAGAAGAAGAAGAAGAAGAAGAAGAAGAAGAAGAAGAAGAAGAAGAAGAAGAACAGTGAGATATCTATTTATCTCTAGATATTAAGAACTGAACACTACCTGTCAGAGGATCAATCTGTTTCTAGATGCATGTTAAACTGTTTTTGCATTTTTATATTTTTATTGTAAATATTTTATTGGGAAAAAATATCAATTCATTTTTCTGTTTTATGTTATGTTATTTTGTGCTGCACCAAAACAAATTCCTTATATGAGAAAACCACCTTGGCAATGAACCTGATCCAGAGTTTTCAAAGGATAAGAAAATATCTTAAGATCAAAGTAAAGATGAAGGCCCTGGTCCTGCATCACAAAAAGACTGATTAATAGTTGAGCATGGTATATGAGGTTACTGATAGAACAGCTACAAAGCCTGCATGCAAGGCACTATACATAGATATGATATGAGGATTTGCAAGTTCCAGTCTCTCCGTCTCTATCATTGTGGATACTGTAAATAATGGGGCTAGGGTTATTGCCACTTATAGCTAGACAATGAAGACCAAGATGACACAGCTAGGTAACCAGGCCAATTATAGTAATATATAAGATTGTGAGATTGCATAGATCTGAGTGTGCAGAGATCTCTTTATTCAGTTTGGACACTTTCGATGCCTCCAGCAACTTAGCAAAGAACCAGTCAGGTGAAGTGGCAGCCCCTTTTTTGTATACAGTAGTATATTTTACAAAATTATGGTTAAAAATCTACCGGGTTGTCACATTAGGCAGCAACTGCTTTTTCTCTTCTCTTTTAAGTTTTTAGTTATTATTTTAAGAATAAAAATAATGGAAGATAAACATACTGTGAAAAAAATACTCAATAAAATGACTCTTTATATAAAAATAATGTTAGATAAGCTATAATGCTGAATGAACTTGGCATCGTCATAGATACAGTCAACATTTAAACAGCTGCTGTAAATCAGATTTTGCATTTTGCTGCACGCTGTCATCATTAAATTAATGTACACTGATGTTATACCTGCTGAAAACCTTTCATAGAGTCCACTTCAAAGCTCTGATGGTGATTTAAGAATACAGTAGAGTGAGAGTGTCTGCACTTGACACTAATGGGCTGAAATTGCTGTTTCATAACAAAGACAGGCTCTTGTGTATCTTGGCAACAGCTTATTTAGAGGAGAACTTATAGTTGCCCAGAGCAGCTAAGTTCCCACCTTTGTTAGTTTTTTATTCTTGTGGAAGAGGCATCTCATTTTCTTACATTACACAATGGCTGCTGTCTGGAATTAAGTGATTCCCTGAACAAGTCCATACCCTGACAGGCGCCACAACTACTTAAAGGCAATTGAAAAGGCGTAAGAGATAGGTTGAATCAATAGCCTGTTTTTTTTTTCTTCTTTTCTTTTTTTCCCCCCTTTTCCACGTGCCTGTCTTTTTCCATTGTTGATATCTCCAGAAGGCACACAAAAGGCTGGCAGGCTGCAGCTTGAAAATAGCTGTATGGCTAGTGGAGCACCCTGGGAATAATTGAGAGAAGTGGCAGTGGAAGTGACGCAAAGATTAAGCGATTAACGTCCTATAGTAGGAAGCCCAGAGCTCTGGCTTAAATAGGATAGATGCCTGCTGGATACAGTGAATTATACACTCAGATGTTTTTTTTTTTCCTTTTGGTTTCCAGCGCAACTGTTTAAACTCAAGTTCTTTTCTTTAACAGCAATGTGTCCATCAAGGTTGAGACACACAGACAGAGAGAAAGAGACTGAGCAGATGATGCAATCCCTTTCTTGTTTGTAACCTGAATACCTCACAGTCACTTTGACTTGAATCAATGGAATTCTAAAATTCCCTGGTCTGTGTGTGTCTGAGAGAGCAAGAGTGTTTTGTGTGTAATTATGTGGAAATGGTGGTCATTGCTACGATGGAACAAAATGTATAGCCTACTTTGTAAAATCTTCTCGGGCAGAGTTTAGTTTGTACTTTTACTGAGTTAAAAATTGTGTTGTGTTGATTGACTGGATTTGCCACAGATCTGTGCCAAGATAATGTGCTCATCCATCCATCAGGTTTGGTACAAATCAGTTTAATACTTTTTGTGTAATTGCACCAACTAATAGACCATCAAGACATGGGAGAAAAATGATTCTCCTGTGTGAAGGTAATGACTAAAAATATGAATGTGTAATCTTATCTGCTATCGGATTTAAGAATCATATCTAAGGATAGACAACCTGGTATTAACAGACATCTAAATTCTCCAGGGTGAAATCATATTTTAGACAATGTGTCACTTTTCCCACAGTAGATAGATTTGTCACAGAAGAAGAGCACAGGTGTTGATCAATGAATGATGAGTCACTTCAATTCAAGTGCACCATGTGTGACAGCGATCCAGCATGCATTGCGCCAGAACCCTGCGACTGACATAGCTCAATGGAAATAAGCCATCATTCATTATATTATCTACACCTGGGCTTTTCATACCGTCACATGCCAAAATTTTTCCTTTGAGGCCAGCTCCTCTTTTCATAAAACCATCACCAGAAAGAAATAATTTTCCCAGTATGGTGAGGAAAAGGTTGGTTGACCTCAACCATAACCACCACCTTAAGAGCCAGAGACATCATTGGCACAGTAATGATGCTGTAGCTAGCATACTTTGCAGCTTTGGGCATATGTGAGGGAAATCATAATGTTGTTCAACAAATGCAAAGTCCATCTCAATATTTAATTTTGTTGCTGTTACTCACAAGTCTTAGGTTTGACCACCCTGTATAGTTTCATACTAGAGCAAATCACATTTTGATACACCTCTTGAACCATGGTCAGTAATCCACCTTAAACCACCAAGCAAACTTGTATAATAACCAGACCAAAACGGATGCGTTTATATTCATTTTTCAATGGAGAGACTGAGATGGAGGCTGTAGAGACTTACTTTGACCTTGCTATGGCCCTTGCTATGCTGCTTAAACAGCTTCACATGCATCAATACAGCATCTGAGAGTGTGCTAATGCTCTCAGTTCAAGCCTTTCATTTTGGTATTGATTTTATTGGTTGGAGTTTGGTTGGTCGACTTGGCCTATATGATACCTTGATAATTAACTATAACATTTTCCAGTTTTCATGTGACACAGTAAGCTAAATGTGTGCAAAGCCAAAGATGCTACCTATTTTTTATTTAATTAATTATTAATTTTCTGTTAACACCGGTGGAGCTGTTAATTTAATAATTTTAAAGACTGATGTCAGTGTTGGACTTGCCTTAACTTTCAGGTGTTTCTATACTACAGGATCAGGATCACTACTACACCTCTCCCACTGTCCTCAGCATGGTTTGTGCAGTTCACCAGGGCCTTCAAGACTATAGCCTACTGTAAAAGTTGGCCCATGTGCCAGTCAAGGAGTTGCATTCTCCCTGTTGGTCTTTTATTCTTAGTATCAAAATATGTTTAAACTTAACATTTTTGAATCAATAACTGGATCAAGACATTTGCATTGTCGTCATTTCTAAACCAATTGTCATACTGATTGGCTGGTAGAACATTGTGGTACAGTCTGAGTATTGCAGGTGGTTAGCTTGGGCCGATATTCAATACTATTGATTAATGATATATGCCCTGCCATGTGATGTTTTTCTTGTCAAACACATTTGCACTGCCATGCAGTCAAACCCTTATTTCACTGTTTTGCTTATTGTACCTACACATGTCACAAATAAAGCTTTGAAGTGTTGTTTAGTGGTAGCATCACTTATACTTGAAACATACACCAGTCCATAACATAACAGTTTATCTAATATTACAGTATGTAGTTTCCCCTTTAGCTGCTTTGACCATCAAAAGCATCACTCCCTTAAGCTCTTCTGTTGTGTCTGGCACCAAGATATTAGCAGCAGACACTTGAACTTGTTTTGTTCCTCAAACCATTCTTGAACTTTTTTTTTTTTTTTTTGCCAGGTGGCAGGTAGCAATATCATGCGGAAAGAGGTCACTGCCATCAGGAAGGACCATTTCCATGGAGAAGTGCACTTGGTCTGCAACAATGTTTAGGTAAGTGGTACGTGTCAAAGTGATGTCCTCATGAATAGCAGGAGCAAAGATTTCCCAGCAGAACATTGCTCAAGTATCACACTGCCTCGGTCAGCTTTATTTTTCTTTCCATGGTAGCATCCTGGAGACATCATGTGCACCCAGCCATCCACATGATGTAAAATAAAAAATAATTCACCAGACAGCAGCAGCTCACATGTGCATAGGAGTTTTATATACCAGTAAAATGTTCTACCACTATACCTTGTTAGCTCAGTTAAATTCTCCAAAATTCAAACATGTATGTAATTTTTCATTAATTGCAAGCAGAAACAAATAATGCATTATTCACTAGTATCTTTAGGTGAGTAATATTTCAAATTAATCCTAAAAAAAAATAACATGGTAATTGTAAAAACACTATAGGACAAGTTAAAGCTGGGCTGGGGGGAGGGGCACATGATCGGACCGTAACCCAATTTGAGTTATCAATAGGCTGCACTCAACTGGGCGAGCTGGTCCGGGCCACGTTTGGGCCAAAAATATATACAGATGACTCGGGTCGAACCGTGAACTAATGCTATTGAGTCTGACCGCATCGAGCCCAGGCTTCAACGGCATCCGCACACAAGTGTGGATACGCTAACTCTCCAAGCCCATGTCTCCTCTTTCTTTTTTAGTGCTAAAATCACTTGCACACAGCCAGTTCTCCAGTGAACCTTCTTGATGGTCCCATGTTTACTAGAAGATTTGTGCCTCATTTGTAAATGTGTGGTGTTGTCTGCTCCTTTATGTGGAATGGGAAATCTTTGTGCGGGTGAGTAGTGGGCCAGAGAGGAACAGATGGCCAGATCAGTGGGGCTTCTCACAGCTGTCCTGTTTAAAAAAATAAAAAAATACCCATAGCAGCTTCGTCTTGTAGCACTCAAAGCATAGAGAAGGCAGCTTTCTGTAGGATCATCACTGTAACTCTCTGTAAACTGGCTTCGAACAGTCTATGACCAATTCATTTCTGAACAAGTACTCTGGAAAATCTGTTACTTGCCTGACATGTCTGCTCACTCTGTTATCACCAACCTGCTCTTCAGGTTATGGCTGCTGCTCTGCTAGTATACTGTGTGTGCTCATATGTTGACTATGAAATATTATCTACTTGTGTGATGCCATTCAAAAGGGGAGCAATAAAAGGTTCATTTGAAAATCAGGAAATAATTGCATATACTGTACTTACACATCTGCAGATGCACATTCACATAGGGACAGAGAACAGGATAAAGAGGCAAAGTAGAAGCAGTTCCACCAAAGAGAGAAAATAAGCCAATTGTTACAAATTCAGGACATCAAAACATGAATTAGTCTCATCTACAAAAGATGCAGTTGCTATATATATGTATGCGTTTGAGTTTAGGCAGGGCATTGGACACATTGTTAAAAGCTTATCAGGTACTGAATCTGTTTGTATTATTATTACATTATGGACCAGGGATCTACTGTATGTGGCATTTGCATCACATCATTTGCTGCTGTGTGATGAATACAGATGTTTAATCAACAGACAAAATCCTATAACTGGTTGTGGGCCGTCCACTCATCACATACAGTAGAGCAGCAGCAGTTATGTTTCTGCAAGACTTACTGTAGGGTCACAACATCACATTCCTGTTGATGTTGTTGATGGTGATATTGATGCATGTAGCAATACGTAAAGCAAATGGAAAGAGGCCACCTTTCTTTTTCTTTTTTTGAGCAGCTCTGTTGAGTAAAGCTATGAAAATGATGTTTGTGTTAAAAGGTTGTCTGAGCAAGTGTAAGGCAACGTGCGCCACATCTGCACAGCACCTACAGTAATCAGCATAAACACAGCCTAAGCCTCCCACAATGGTACATGTACTTTCCTTTGGTGCCAGGAAATTGGCAAAAAAAAGTAAAGCCTGAAAAAACTGGAGTCAATTCTGTGGAAAATATATACAAAATGCTTAAAAAAGGGAATTGCTTTATTTCCCTTCACTTTCAGGTGCAAACCTATATTTTAGGTAAGTAAATGTCCTGTTATCTAACCACATAATGCTCTATGTTCCAAAATGTAAACATGTCATTCAAAACTGTGCACTGTTCACTTAACTTCTCAAAAGCACAACACATAATGATCCTGCCAAACGATGTTCCCACCCACCACACTTTATGAAGTCAGTTTGCACTGACTGTTTGTCTTGATGTAATAATTGTTCAGGAAAAAGTGTGTGTAAATTATCAGGCATTACTATACGCCAGGCGAGTAGCAAATTGAAGGCAGCACATGCTAATAAGAGACAGACATTATGGGGAACATTATGTCTTTTCATCATAAAGAGAGAAGGGGAAAATAAGTGTGGAGTCGCAGCTGGAAAATCTAACAGCCACATTATAACTGATCAGAGCCTCCCCGCGCCATCAGTGAGACGAAACACCTGAGCTTTTAAGATGCAGTCCTCACTCTCAGCTGCTCCTTCTACTCATAACCGCCGGACTGAGTGTTTGAAGGTGCTTCACAGGGAGCGATTCTCCAGCCCTGAGAGACGAGCACAAAGTGTTTCTGATCTCTTGTTACACTTCATTTGAGTCTTTAAATGCACTTGCCGGATGTAATTGTTCTGACGCTGAAGGATAATTGGATCACTTAGAAACAGAACACAATACTTAATTTAATATACTTTTGTGTGCGTATGTGTGTAAGCATTCTGTCGTTTCATCTTTCAAAGATCGTCCAGTTTCTCCAGGCTCTGTGTTGATTCATAACTTCATCCTCTGCCCTCAAATTTACACTTTGATGTACATGTTGTTTGTCAATCACTGTATTTAGATCATGTTTTTGAGATGGTTGTGAATATTGGACAATCTGTCTTTCTTCGGTACATTTCCTTGGACTACATCCACATACTTAAAAATGGGAATGACAGTTCCTAGTACAATGGACAATTGTCCAGAAACAGTAAAATCTTTGTCACAGCCTTTTTTTAGTGCTACATTGAAATGGTCTGATTTTTACATTTTGAGTATGTGTACACTATAGTGATGATAGTGTCAAATTGGTTGACAAGCAAACTAACAAACTGAGTTAGTCATAAAATAAAATGAAAACAACACCTGACCCAAGCCATTTGTATATATTTTTGGCCCATTGAGAGCTCTAGTCCACATACAGGTCATTTATGATGTAAAGAATGAAAAGGAAAGGGGGGACCTGGTTCAACGCAAAGTGAGGGCTGGGGTCGAGGAACAGTGTACGGTGGGGTTGAGACAACAGGGCACATGGACCAGATGGGAAGATGCTCTCTACACAGTTACATATTCCATATAACGGGACTGGAGAGATAGTCTCTCACTCAGAGAACCAAGGTTACAACATAACCATACGATCTTGTGGCCTGAGTTGTGGAAGGCAGAACCCTACCGCATCAAATTCATCCTTCAGTCTGTCTATGATGTCCTGCCCAGCCCGTCGAACCTCTTCTGTTGGGGCAAGGTTGATAATCCAGGGTGTCCCTTGTGCCAAGGAAGAGGAACTCTGGGGAATATCTTCAGCAGCTGTCTTAAAGCACTTGGAGATGGTCGCTATCGCTGGTGCCATGGCCAGGTGCTGAAGGTAGTTGCTGAGTCTATCAACACTGTCATCGACCAGAATAAGCGCTTGCAACCAGCAAGGCATGAAATTTCATTTGTGCAAGCTGGAGAACAACAACTACCCTCCCGACCGAAAGCCCGAACGGGTCTCCTGGGAGCAGCAAAGGACTGGCAGCTAAGGGTGGAAGTGGGAAAACAGCTTTGATTCCTTGAAAACATCATGGAAACCAGCCTTAAACCAGATACCATCCTGCTCTCAGAGGCATCCAAGCAGGTCATTTTGTTGGAGCTAACCGTGCCCTGGGAGGAGAGGATGGAGGAAGCCAGTGAGATTCTCTCCTGGGCATCACCGGAGCACGCAAGAGAAAAGCCATCAGTGCATCATCCGAGGCTGCAGAGAGAGCCTCACGATGGCTGTGGATCAGGAGGGACAAGCAGTGGGTGACAGCTTCTTGGACACAGGCCGGGAATTGATCACTCCCGGTTGAGTCGCTCGGGTGACGGGGTCTGAGACTATAGCCCTCCTTCGTCCTTCCACACAACCAAATTAGCCATGTTGTGAGATATGAGTTGCATCAACTGTAGACTACAGACTACATATAATGTGTATTACAGGCAGCAGATATGCATGCTCAGGGCCAGGTAACTGAACTTCTGCAAGACAGTCAGCATGATACATTCCCTTTGATGTAGAACCCCAAGAGAAGTGATCATTATGCAGTTTAGCATGCTGCATGTACAGTAATGCTGTGACACAGGAGGTGCAGCCATTGACACAGACTGAAATATGGTTTCATATATGTCTTTCATAAAATACTGAATTCCACTGAATACAAAATGTCGACTTTTGCATGGTGATATTGTCAGAGCTGGTTCGGCATGTGGTGATGGAGCTGGGAGAGCATCTTTTCATGAGTCCCAAAATCCCCGGCTGCGCCCCTGATGACACATAATACCAATCCACCACTGAATTGTCTGGCTCGAAATGAACAAAAACTCCAGAGCCAAAGTGGTATTTGTGTGGAGTCGATCAAGTGGAACTCAGTATGAGTATACCATTTACTGCCATCATCCCATCGTGTTTTCAGTCTGGCCGGATGGACCGAAGCTCCTCAAGAGCATGGACACCCACAAATACACACACACACACACACACACAGGAACATTGGAAGAATGACGCCACTCTTTTTCACACTAATTTACTGAAACTAAAAACACACTGGAAACCTAATGCTTTCTCAAATAAATAAAATGTCCTTATTTCTTCTCTCTGTAAATGAATTGAGCAGGATACTACATGACAAAAATCGGGAGAAAAGCATATTGTCCCAGCCCTTCATACGAAAATAATTGCCGACCAAAATCTTTCATAATTGCTTGGTTTCAAACCTGGGATGACTGCATAGAAGTCATACCTGGGTTTGCTCTGGAGTTGACTCAGAGTTTGTTGAACTTGCCTTCTGAAACAGGGCCTGGTAGCAGGTGGTGAGGTTACTTCAGCTACTTCAGCCAGTTGCTCATCCCCTCTTGCTGCTTCTCCACAGGCACACTACGTGTTGGTTTGGTTCTCCTTTTTCTTCTGTTTCACACGATCAACACCTGCACGCACTCTTCACTCATGCACACCTTATATGACTGATTTCACTGACCCCTCTACACTCATAATGTAAATGTACTTGTAATGTAAATATTTAATTTGGTCTAATTTGCTTAAATTTGGTTCAATAAAGCACTTACTTGAATGTTTGCATGTTTTCTTGTTGTGACCCTTTGAGCCAGGTCATGACAAGGTGTAATAGCTGCTGCTGAAATGAAGCACATTAGAATTGCAAAGTGTTTCGAAAGGAAATTAAACTTCAAAAAGTACTTCAAAGTAATGATGATAAACATGCAGCATTGACATAGCTTGTTTGTCTGGTCACTACCAGCACCATCTATCACATCACAGTTTGATTCGATCATCCTTGATTTGACGTGATAGACTGATCCCACCACACTGGTGTGTTTCCTCACTTTTTTTTATGAAAAAGATACATATCCCAAGACTGAACATCAGCATACAGTATGGCTCTCATTACACATGACATTATTTTATTTATTTATTTATTTTTCAAAGAGATCCTCTCACACTGATGCAACTCATGTCTGTGTTTAGAGAGTGTCGGATTATTGTGCATCCTATGCGTATATATCCTACAGCAAAGCCGATTGTATCACAGCTAAGCTGACTTTTTCAACTTTCTGGCAACTCTGCGATAGATAGAAGAAATTTGCATTAATTAGATAGGCTCTTTGAGTAGCAAGAATAGGCTGCAGGATGAATATATTAAGAGGAATTCTGCGATATGCTATAAATACTAAGCAACATTGTTTTCTCAGAAACTAAGATAGATACTATAAGGAAGAGGGAACATGATGAAATAAACATCTCAAAAACAATATGTCACTTTTGAAGACATCAACAAACTCCTTTAAATTATACCTCACACACTCTTTAGGGCTTAATTGCCCTCAGCAGAATTTGTTCTCAGGTAGTTTAAAGGATTTTAATTGTGTATGAGCCTCCTGGCTGGAAGAGAACACACAGAGAAGTGCCTCGCAGCTAAGAGCCGTCCAAAGAGTCAACCAGCTGAAGCAAGTACTTTTAGCATCTTCCAACGCTCATTATATTCCTGCATTAGATGGATATCCAAAATTCACACTCAGTGGTCCATTCGAGTACACCAGGCTGTGAAATACTGTGGTTCTAAGAGCTTTGTTGTTGGGACAAACAAGTAATTTCATTGTTGTATGAAGGTGGATTTAGCCATATGTTCTGTATTAATAGCATGAAAGTGTCAAAGTCTCAGTCCACATAGAAATGCACAGCCTGGATTCAGAAACTGAGCCTTTAAACCTTCTATAATTTTGTGATGTCACAACAAAGTAGTGACCACTCACAACCCAATCTCCACCAATCTTCTAAATTATTTGGTCAATCCAAGCTCTTGTTCCTAGAGCTTCAGAGAGAGACATAAGGACATGTAAAATTACATCAAGATGTTTTTTATACTTAAACCACAAATGTCTCTTATGGATCAACACTTATTGAGGGTTGTACTGTAGGTGTACTGATCCAATCTAATCTAAACAACCAGTTGTGGTCATTTCCTTCACAGCAGCATAACTCATTTTTCCACTCTCACATAATTGTTTCCTGAATTATTGCACCTGTTTTCACACAAACGCTATTATATTATTTTTAGGGCACTAAAAGTTGACTTTGTTTGGGTTGGAAAAAGAACATGATTTTAGATAATCCTCATGCATAAACATATTTCACTTGAAAACTTAACCCCACTCCCCTGCGTTAAAGTTCTGGGTCTGATTAACCAACCTCAGCACCAACCTCTACCCGATGTGGACATAGCATTATTTTTACCACACCCCTGTTAAAATCACTATGACCCCGATTGCCTTGAAACAAAACATAATTATGGGTCACAATAAGTAGCTGAACAAATTACATTCAACCTTGTTTTATTTATTATTTATTCATTTATTTTTACTGGAGAACAGTTTTATAGATTCACAGCAAAAACTCTGTTTACTCTCCCACATTGATAAAGCCATAAATGGATGCAGACACAGATGTTTGTATGTTGATGCTTGTGCTCATTAGAACTGACATTGTGAAAAACAAGTTCAATTCTATGATATTCATCATCCACACAGTTTTCTGACAGCTGTCATTACACATGGCTGTGACTTATGGTGTCTGTACCTTTAATTTATTTTAATTAACATTATTAGAAAAATGATCAGTGATTAATTTTTGGCGATGATATTGAAGCACATGTTAAAGTGGGCTTGAGGTTATAAATCATTAACCAAATTGAAGGCTTGAATTTGAAAAAACCTAATCAAACAGTGGTTTACTGTATGGCTGAGTCTCATTTTATGTTTAATCTCCTTCTAATTCCACCCACAGTTGGCTTTAGAAATCCACATGTACACTGGATTTAAGTGAGATGCGCATGTTTGTCTTTTGTAAATCCAAGTTTGTGTGCAGAAAATGGTGCATGCATAATTTCTTTTTACATAATGTTTATGTTTTTTGGCCCCCAGGAGTGAGCAACCCACAGATCTCCACCATACAACACGACCTCCCACCCACATACTGTATAGAATCTCTGTCTTTCTGCATAGTCTATCTAAAGAGAATGTGAATGTATGGACAATAAAACACATGTTTTTCCATGACCTGGTGGCAAGAGGAAAGTACAGAGGCCATTGATGTGAGGGTTATGGGATAATAATGATATAAGTGAGATGATTATGACAGTTCTTATAATCCTATTGCTGCACTTCACCAGAATAGCTTGTGAGACTCCACTGTATCTGGACTACATCTCCTTGTAGGTCAGGAAACAGAGGTCATGGTGACATGTCATTAGTGAAATGACAGAATCATAACCATTTGTCAATTTGGATCATCAGTAAGTGCTTGCAGTGTGGCGCACCAGTCTGATGTATTGCTGCTGAATTATTGTGCAGCATCCTTTCCTCAGATTTTATGACCTAGCATTTTTTTCCCACGGCCAGGATCAGCAAAATAAAAAGCATCTGCAATGTGTCTCAACACGATTTCCTTGCCGACATCAATATTTCAACATCAGTTTCCTCAGGCATGTCATGCAGTGTTTGCAGCTTTATGATTATTGTACAGCCACATGTCATAAAAAAGAGCAAATTCTACCCCCTACGGTGATAAAAACCTTTTTAATTAAATATGGTACTTTCAATAGAGCAATGGTGGAGTGTTTTGAGATGCAGGCAGTAATTTTGCAGCACTCTTCTTCTCAGATGTCTTGACACGGGAACTGTCTGAGGCACATTAACATCACACTACTATGTGAACAGAGGCAGCTATTCTGAGCTTTTGATGAGTCAGTGAGGTCACTCCACGGAAACTATCCACCTGAGACAGACAGCTGTGCCGGCGGGGCTTCCCACAGCCCCCCCTCCCCACCCCCATCCATTACAACAAACTGCAGCATCTCAAAAGAAATGCCTTGTTTCAAATATGCATGTGTTCAAATTAAGGGCTTGCCTGTGCTGAATACCGTGCTTGCAGAAGTGCATAACTTTCTTTGAAGAACTCACCGGTGACATCTTCCCTTCATGTCACGTCATGATGGGGAACATCTTCCGGCTGGAGGCTGTTTTGGTTTAATATGAAGAGTGGTGCACAGCACAGTATAAACTGTATGGATAGCAAACTAGTCCCTGGGTGTTCCCACAAAATATGAAATATATACATAGAAGAAGATCAAAGAAGAAGAAGAAGAAGGAGGAAGAAAAGAAGAAGAGGTTTGGTGCTTCTTTCTTCACTTCATTGTGGTCACGAGAAGTGTTGTCAAAGGACAATCATTGCTGTTGGGAATCAGTGTGCTCTCTTTAAGTTTATTTACATACTGAGAAACCACAGGACTCAAGCCTGCATGGTGGCAGAGGAGGTGTGGCTTCTTGTTGGGGAGTCAATTTACTGTGGTCTTCCCTTTAGTGTTGCATGTTGGTGCAAAAAAAGAGGAGAAGAAAAAATAAGGAACCAACAGATACAATTGGGTGAACATCACTTATTGAGATTTTATCAAACACACAGTTCTTGTTACAGATCAAAACTGACCTTGTGGTCTACTTGACCCTATTGGCCACAGGATGGAAGTCATTTTCCACCCTATGAAGCTTCAAGATCTTTATTTTAGTAAATTGGAAAAAAGATTAGAAAAGATTAAACACTTTGCAAATGGGTTTGTCATTATTTAAATATATTTAAACCTCTCAATATATTTCAGTAAATTTAGCTGTCTTTCATTTTGGAGAAAAAATATTACTTTTTCTCTCAATCTTGATTATTTGATTGCACAGTTTTTATTTTGTCGCAAAATCAGGTTGCAATTTGCAATGAAGACTGTGTTGTGCATTCTTTTGTGCTGTGTGATTACATACAACAACAATCCACTGTGTTTACCCCAATCAAATCACATTAAAATGTGGGAGACGTGATTATTGGTGTTCATTACTGCGTTGTTGCAATGCAATGCATCATTGTTCAACTGTTTTCTCAATTGTTCATTTCATTTTAAATGTGTCACATTGTAAAACATATAGAAACAATTTCAAGATTACAGTAGAATAAAGATTGAAAAATCATGCCACCATAAAAACAGCTTCAGTATCACTACACAACATGTTGTTGTGTTGTGTTTTCCTCTTCACCACTCAGACAATAATATAATTCTCTGGAGATTCACATTTTTTTCATTTGTTGAACTGTCAAATTCCTGCAACTGATGAAGTCATTCCAAATCACCGAGACTGCAGAGATTCTGGGCATTTAAGTTTGTCAGGAAGCTTGGTGTGGATGTATGCAACTTATTCTAAAAGTGCCTAAGGTGGAAAATCCTGAGAAAATCATCCTCTGTCATGGTCCATCCCCAGAGGTCATGTCTTCTGTAAACACACCCACCGCATCCTCCACTTCTTTTATTTGACGATTGCCAGACATTTAATGTTAAAGTCACTCATGCTTGCAGATGTGGTCTACGACTATGAAGTGAGAGTGTTGTGACAGGCTCATAATATATCTCTCTGTAGTGTTTGGCAGTGCTGATCAACAATAAACATGCTTGGATGCCTGCTGTAAGCTATTTTACAGCTCTTGATTTTGCTAATACATTTTGGAGGGAAAGACACAGCCTGCATGACGTTCAACACTCAGAGGTGTCAGGACATGAGATGGAGAGAAATGGGGAATGACACAGACCAAACCCTAATCAAGGTCATTGTGGCTCAGACAGCATCTTAGGGCCCCCAGAGGCTAGAAACCCCCTAGAGACAGATTAAACAGTGAAAGTCAAGTCGGGTCAATTTTATTTATACTGTATAACGGCAGTTCACAGCAGAAGTTATGTCAGAGAACTTTAGGAAGGTCTAGAGTTCTCTTTATTGTACCTTCAGACCCAACAGTTCCCGCCAGATCATAACAGTGGCAACAAACTTCCTTTAAGAGGCTGAACCTCAAGCATTGCCTGCCTAATTTTTAATCCCTAGTTCCTATAATGCATCTCCATAGCATCTTTCATTGGCTGCATCCAGCCAACTCATGCAGAGATAACCCCAATGACATCACTCAGACATGATAAACTTGCACTTTCCCAGACTTTTAACCTATTGAAAGTTCCACCATAGCCTGTGTTGAAATTATAGTCATCTGTTTTTTTTTCAGGCCAAATGGTACTTCTGACTTTCTGTCTCTTAAAAACCTGAAAATGCTTGACCAGTGCATATAGAAAGATTAAAATTAACATGGGTTTTCACTTTAAAAATATATAATCATTACAGTTTAAACATAAAGTCTGTTCATGACACATAATGACTGGATTTTATTTGAAGTTGCTGTAAAACTAGTGCGTGTCACTAGATTTCTGCAACTGAGAATACACACGTATTGTCTTCATAATTAAATAATTGTGTTGTAATCCGCTTTTCATGCAATTCACAGTGAGCCACATTTAGAGCTAACATGTACAACCATGTGGGCACGAATCCAGGCTTTATTTCTGCCATGAGACACTGTTATAGCCACGTGTTTACCCCATTTTCACATGCAAACCTTAACTAGTTTTCCATGCATATGGTGTGTGTGTGTGTGTGCTGTGTATGTCACTGTTAAGCTTTTCCTTCCAATAAAACATCTGACGTTGCCTGTAACTTTCAACCGTTGTGGATTTACACAGCTCCAGGTGAGCGTGAGGATGTGGGAGAACAAAGACCTGACATTATGACGCCATAAATCTGCTGCCTTTTCTTTCCCAGGCAATGAGAGGCTTGATTTATGCTGACATAACTCCCAGCAGTATATACTACCTGAAGAACCTCAAGAACACAAAATCTTGTATGGAAATGTCAGCTTTCATGCCTCCGCTCTCTCTCTGCTTTTCAGTAACAGTGACACGGAGCTGCTTCCTGTTATTATCTTTCAGCCCACGGGATTGGCGGTTGAAGGTCGACCTTGGGAGACGGCTCAAATTCTCACAGTGACCACACTCGGGGCCTGACATGGTCCCGGTGTCGGAAACTACAAGACAAGTGCTCCTGATGGAGTTGACTGTCCTCGGGGAAGAGCAGAAGCAGAGCAGGAGGAAGCCTTTGAGAGGAAGACAGAGCCAAGCCGTGAGGGGCTGCAAGGTGCATGTTGAGGCGACCCACGGAGGACTCCATGTGACCCCATCGGGGTCGGGTGCAGAGGATCTGCAGGTAGCGACGTCTCTTTTCAGGGCAATTAGGCAGCTGGGGATTGGGGAACCTCACAGCAGGAGAGCCATGGAGGAAATGACACATGCTGCAGAGAAGGCATCAAGGCAGCTGTAGATCAAGGCAGTGTCTGATCACCAGCTGGGTCACCTGGGTGAGGAGACGAAACACCTGATGACCCCAGGAGACATCACTGAGGATCTGCCTATAAGCTGCACAGAAAGAGAGTAGTGCACAAAACAATCCAACACAGTTACTGAAATATCTACAAATTGGAGATCTCAGACTTTTTTATTTTATTTCACTTTTTTTTCTAACCACACTAACATCATCCCTCTTTCTCTGATTTCCTTCTGTGGCAAGGTGAAGAGGGACCCGGGCGGGCTTCGAACCCCAGACTCCCGGGTCGGAGTCATGCGCGCTAACCAGTCGGCCAAAGGGACATCCCCTTGGCCAAGTAGCCAGGGCCCATGATCAACTGGAGGCATAGTGACAGGACCACCACTGTCACATCTCTCCCCCTCTTTTCACAAGCACGTTTTCCGCACAGGCTGCCACACATTCGGAATCCATGGACCTGCCACATGGATCCTGCCAACAACGCCAGAATGTGGCAAGGTGAAGAGGGACCCGGGCGGGCTTCGAACCCCAGACTCCCGGGTCGGAGTCATGCGCGCTAACCAGTCGGCCAAAGGGACATCCCCTTGGCCAAGTAGCCAGGGCCCATGATCAACTGGAGGCATAGTGACAGGACCACCACTGTCACACTTCATACACATGTCCACATGAGTCTTTCACCATCATTCAAATGTTTTTAAAAATAGCCATAATCTGATACTCAGTTCACTTGTTCCAGGTCAGGTTAAACTAAACACTAAACACTAAATCAGGTGGTTTAAGTAAAATGCTAACATTCTAACCAAATCCACACACTTAAAGAAGCTCTGCCAAACTCTTTCAGAAACTGCACACCCATGTGTTTTCCAGCAACACTGCTCCTTGGAATATAAATGTTAAAATGTTAGGAGGCATTAATAAGACTTTTCTAACAGGTATTCACAATACCAGTCAAACATTAAGATTCATTTCAAGGGTCTGTCTGTTTTTCATTCAGCAGTAGCAGGCTCAACAACTTAAAATGCAACAGACAAGTGGAGACCTTGACATTTTGATATTTACTCTGATATGTTTCTTTTTGTGTGAATGCCTCTAAGCTACGCTAAAAGCACATTGTTAACATCATTTGTCTTCCTCACTCACAGACACTTGCTAATGTTTTCCCCATGAAGCCCATTGAGGAACAAGAAGAGTAAATCCAAAATGTCACAGTATCACTTTCACAGAGGGGACCTGCTTCCGGATGCACCTAAAGCAGGCCAGCATGTCTGCCTGTGTGATTCATCCCCGTGCAGGAAGACCTATTTACAGGGAGGCCATATTGGACGACAGCTCCCAGCTCCCTAAATGTGGATCAGCGAGCTTAATATTTCGCTGATTGCTTTTATTTGGGGAAATAGGCCTGAAAACAAAGTGGTGTGCTTTTTTTGCTTGCAGCACTTTACCACCTACTTGAATCACACCCATCCATACCCATCAGTGAGCCCCATATTATAGGACAAACCTGTGTGTGACTGCTCCACATGGGTATTTATATACACCAGAGAGAACTGATGGATGAATTTCTGATGTGCCTCCCGAGAGTCTGGGGGGATGTTTCCATTTCTAGACTAGAGGGGGGAGAAAATGCTCCATGCGGGCCCCTGGGGAACGGGGACTCTGAGGTGCTCGTGCTGCTGTTTCCATATGATTACCTCACCTCAAACTGCTGCTGTTATGTCTCATGTCACATTTTTTTGCATGAAACAGAGCAAACGCATTAACATTATGCATAATATATACATGCCCGTTTAAAAACACACTCGTGACTGACAAAGGCTGCACACATTTTCACATTGTACCGTGAGGCCGTAAAGTGCAACACACGGGTCCAGAGAGGAGGAGGCAATACGAGCATGCGATGTTGCTCCCACTTTGTCCTCATTCTCCTTCATTCATCCCTGCGACAAACACTGATTTATTTCAGCATCCTGTAGCAGAAAAAAAGGTGAAAAGGTGGATCTGAGCAGCATTCTGAGGGCACCATTTTTCGGTTGTAGTAATTTCCCAAAAGGTCTCATTCTTAACTATGAATTTCCAAAAATACATCATACATTTTTAAATAACACACTCCCAGGCAGAGGGAAATCACACAGCAAGGCCATTTCTTCCTTTTATTGCCTGGAAACCCAAGAGAAACCAAATCTATAAAATGCTCTTCATCTACAAATGCAGTATTTGTTTCCTGAAATTCTTGTGTTTGTGGCCTTGGGGCGTTCTAAATTCATGCACCCAGCACTCCAGGAATGATACTCCAGCAATACCTGACTGTTTCATCTCGATTTGATAATACCATATAAAACGTACAGAAGTTTAATGCTGCAGAAAAGTACACCTGGTGAGCCAATTAGCTGTGACCTTAATTTTTGCTCTGTGTTTGAAAATGTTTGATGTTTTTGCAGTGTAAGTAATAAAAATATATAGTAATTGTTCCCCTGGGAACATTTTGTTATTCTAATGTATCTTAGTCAGTCCACACCTGGACCAAAATTCACTATGCATGAATATATCAGCGTTTTAGGCAAAGATAGAATTTGCTTTAGATATGGATACTTTATTATATGAAAAACAAAACAATCAGGTTTTTAATAGAAATATGATTGTTTTATGCAAACATGCTTTTTATTATTAGTATGTTATATTATTGAATTTATTCAGTGTGTGAGCATCTCAAATGATAGAGTAGAAACCTAAATCTCACAAAAAAAACCCAAAGCCGCTGAAGGATAGATAAATGTTTCTAGAAGTTGGTAACGTTAATTTATATGCTCCTCTCTTCTTTCTGCCTTCATAATTTAGGCAAAAATATGAAGTTCCAGTGTCAGTTTAAAGAGCATGCAACCAATTTTGCTCGTGTAGACTGTTTCATTCCTCGTGGTCAGTGCAACTCCTCTGTTTAAACAGCTCTATAATAAATACATATATAGCTGGAGCAGTGGAATGAGCTGAAAACATATCATCACCTCATTAGGCGCATTCAGCAGACTCTGAATCACCACAAGCACTTTTTAAAATCAAATACCTTTCCTCAGAAAAAAAGCAAATGGAATCTATAAATGCAACAATATTGTAATATGTGTGTCTGGAGCAAGATGACATCATCCAGCTAGCATGCAACTAATCTCTTACTTGGTTCATTCACAACAAATAACAACCAAGTAGTTGTTCAGGTCCACTCATATACATGTCTGTGAGCCTTCACTGATAACTCACTAATCTGGAGCACACATGTTTTTATAACCTCTGTCACAGATTAGAACCACTGCATTTTTTATGAGGTCTGGGAGTTCATGGTGTTGACACCAAATTTATGTTGATATTTTATTGGGCAGCCCTAGGGACCCTGATCAAGTACAGCCTCACAGTCCGATTTGGAATCTTTTATGTGCAGGTTCACAAAACATCCTTTTCTAAGAAGAATCAATACAAAATGATACAATAAATAAAGTAAGGACTTTCCAACACCAATGATTTCCATGCTGTATGAATGAAAGAGAACATTTATGACCAGGCTACCTTGGGCAAGGCATTGAACCCATACATGCCTTCCAATGATGTGTCATCATGTGTGTTAATGGTTAAGTATTATAACTTCAAAAGCTCTGTAGTAATGTGTGTCAATGGATGAATCAGTGAGAGTAAGGCACTTTGACTAAAAGAGTGCTATATAAGTACAGTGTATAGTCAATTTACCATTTTACCATTTACCTTGCGTCAGGCCAATACTGTATGATCTCTAGCAACCTTTTATCTGTATACAGAGTACGAGCTTCTACCCTTTGGTAGGAGGTTCAGAGTCCCTCACTGTCAGTTAAACAGATTAAAAAATGTATTCATCCCTGCATATATCAGGCTTACACACGCTAACTGTGAGCAGGTGATAATAACCACATGAAGCCGGTCCTGATGATTTTTGCACTTTTGCTTGGTGTGAGTGTGTTTACTTTTTATTCATCTATAAGAGCAGGTATCTAGCACTGCGTATTTATTAATATGTGTTCATTACCTTTTGTATTGCTCCATTTGTATATTGTCTGATGGCTTTTGATGATTGTTTGTATTTATTTCTAATGGTTGCACTACGGGTGACTAGCCTAAGACAATTCCCCTAGGACAAGAAAGATCATTGTATATTAACCAAGCCATTACAATTTGTAATGGAATCCCAATGAAGAGCAGTGGCACTCTCACTGTTGCAAAAACTACCAACAGTGTCACTGCTCTTCATTGGGGTTGCATTACAAATTGTAATGGCATGGCTTCTATGTTATTATTTGTAAGTTACGAGTAATAACATTTAACATTGAAACAAAATTTTGTTCTCTACAAATTTGGGTGAACCTTTGATTCTAAAACATTTAAAAAACATGTATTTATATGAATACATATTGTTGATTGGACAATTAATTTCAAACCAGTTTTGGAAGTCTAGAAAATATGGATAACAACAGACAAAAAAAGAGTAACACATGAAAAGGTATAAAATGTACACAAAGGAAACTACAGACACTGAAGATGGAATAATAAAATACCAAAATACCAGAAAATACCAGAAAGAATAGAGAAGATCAGAAGAAAAGTCAAAAGGGATTTTATCAAATCAGTGTGGAATGTAAATAAATTCAAGTTTTATTTTTGATTTAAAAAAAAACTATTACTATACTTATACAGTACACACACATTTAGTTATTTATATCATGAATCTTATGTGAATATGACTTTTTAATTCACAAAACCTTCTTTAACGACTAAATGTTCGTCATTCGTCCTTGTGAGACAATACTGCTGTCATTGGTAAGAGTGCCTTCTGCTGACTCTAGCACAATGCTGCTACACAGCATGTGTGTATGTGTGTAATAGACGTCTGTGTTACTATAATGTAAATCCCCTTTGTACTTTCACCTGGTTGCGCGATCAGAGAGCTTAGGAGCATCACTTTTGCTGTCTGCAGGTGATTACCTGTGCAGGCTGACCAGCAGCAGCAGCAGCCTGGGAGTGACAGGCCCAGACTCTGCGCTCAGGGGAGGAAGGGATCAGGGCTTAGAGGGAGGCTGCAGTGCCCACAGCCTACAGTAATCTTGGATCACAGGGTTAGCTGCGTTAGCCTCTCCCTCTCACTGTGGGGATTAGAGACACTGAGCTGACCACTCTGATGAAACACTTGCAATATCTGGGGACTGACAGAGACCTGACAGGAGGATGGGTTACTCCTGCCTTTTTCTCCTGATGACAGCTCTGATGGAGACATCTACTGTCATCCTCTAATGAAACCAAAGATCAGGAAGCCTAATTAATGTTACAGTACTTCCATGTGGGTGTGAGCTAATTATCCATATACTATATATCCTGACAATTTCACCATGTGCTTAATGTCTATGCAATTGTACATATTTTTACCATAAAATGAAACAAAAACACACTATAGAATGTTGTTTTATTCAATTATGGGTATCTGTTCAAATTATTCAGTGGTTTTGGTAATAATCAAATGTATTCCTACAATTACTCTTGAGGCCTTATGGCCTCGGTGTGGGCTCCTGTAACTGCTTGTATCAGGGTGGACTACTGGATGGGCGGGCTGTGATCAGCTCCATGTGATGTGTAAAAATCTGAGTCTTGCACTGCCACAATTAGACTGGTATGTTTATGCCCTCTAACATCAGTATGTTAGAACTGGCATTGGAAGGTCGCCATGCTTAAGCCCATCACAGAGAGTTACATGTCTATGCTCAATCAGTCAACTCTCACATTTGTGATGAAAAATGTTCAAGGTTACATTCACTGATTTCTTAAATTATTACCTAACTGGAACAGGTTCTGTGATCTAGAGAGCAATGAAACAAATATACAGAATATCACACAGACAATGCAAGCTTCAGGTCAGAGACGAACATTGTGAAAGAGCATGTTAAGTGTTTGCAGAGTTAATTAGATCGGTTTCAAGTATTCAGGCAACAAATAAAACCATGTGTGCGTCTGCTAAGTGTCTCGTTTGTCAGGTTGACCTGCAGCTATAAAACAATATCATATTTGCCCTCTTTTCGACTGAATCTGTGTAAGAGATTAAAAAGGGGAATGGTCATATTTTTCTTTTTTTGGGATAAATAACTGGATGTCTTTTGTATGTATCCAGGTTCTGACCTCACAGTGTTATCTTGGTGTATTTACTGGAGCTGCTGCTGAGCACCTGGCAGGCTCCGCTTACTCTGGGTTAAAATCTGGTCAAGGTTTGTGCATTTTATTCAAAAACACTTTTTTCATCCCGACTCACTGAGTTTTCATGTCAGGCATTTTGTTTTCAAGAATGAACTCAGTTTATACCACAAAATGTGGCCTGCAATAAAAGCAGGCACATCACCACTCCTGTGGTCAATGTATTGTAACAATATTAAGTGCTTTAATGCTTTTATCTGAGAAAAAAAAGACACTGATCTTTTCTTTTACTACCTGATCTTTCATTCATTCTTTTTTTTTTCTTTAATAATAATAATTCACAATCACAGACATGGGCATTGCTTGGGACAGGTCTGGTCAGGGACATGCTACCAAAAAATGGTCAGTGTGCACACCTGAAAAAACAGGGATGTCTGTCTGGCCATTGTAAAACTCGTGAAAAAATGCAGATGTAGCTTTTCCACACCAGTGGGAAATAGAGAAATCAAATTCTTCTTCAGAAGTGTTTAGCTGTAATTTGTGATTGAAGCAAATTTTCTGTCTGTATTTGGTTTTGAGCAAAATCCTGTCTGGAAAGTCAGTCAGTCAGCTTTGAGATGTGGGAAAGCATAATTTTCAGTAGCACCCTATAGATCTTTTAGTAGTAGATTATACTTGGTTGTTCATGCCAGAGGCCAGATGTAATTCCTATTTTCTTAATCACATATCTTCATAAGACTCTCATTGATTTGTAATGCAGAGGCTTTTTATGTGTTTATGGAGTCTTGTGAGTTGGGACCTTTCTCTCTGTCTCTCTCGGCTATAGCTTCCAAGATTTGGGGCAGCGGTGTCTCGGGCACACGTTCGGAATAGTGGTGTTTTGGAGTGGGGGGGGTTTCGAAATGTTTCGAAATGGAGAGCCGCCCCCATGATGGAAGACATTGAGAGAGATTGTTTGGCTGATTAAAGCTATGGTTGACATTGAGAAAGATTGATCATTATTATTAACATCACTTAGATGGTGGTTATGACCGTATACGACCCTCAAGAGCAAAAGGAACAAAACTTTTTTTTTTCCGAATCTTTCTCCTCGTCTTTCAGAACGTCGACCACAGTGTGTGTGTGTGTGGGTGTGTGTGTGATCCCTTCTGTATCTGTCAGTGTACTTTAACAAAACCTGCATCTCCACACACTGTCTGCCTGCTCATCAAAGCTTTGCACTGCACTGCACACTGATGTGCAGATGTGGTAGCCATGCGTGACCTCGGCTTTTCTCCCCACTGAGACATCTTTACACACCAGATCTATTTTTACCAGCTTTAATTATGCATTTAATTTCTCACTGACTTTGTCTTAACAGAAATACAGCAAGACAAGTTGTGTGTTTGTGTTTAATTACAGACAAATATTAGCAGGGGGGTAAGGGGAACCTCTGTCCATTTAATTTCTCCCTTGTCAGAATTCAGAATCAGTGAGAAATTTGATTAGAGCTTGTAAATACCACCTTCAACAGCTCCAGATAAAATTTTCCACTGTCTGACAAAATCAACAAAGAGGTAAATGACAAGTTGTGCTGAGGGATCAATATTAACATTGAATGAAGCTCTACCACCCCCGTCATCACATTCTGACTGACATGGTGTTTGAAAGTCTTTGAAAGTCTTTCAACTTGTGCAGCTTTATAATATTATGTCATAAGTATTAAGAACTCATACAAAGATGATCCAGAGGCCAGAGGCTTAAAACCTCCATTGAGTGTTTAGAGTTAAGTAATGATCTGAACATCTGTCAGAGGTTGGTCATTTGCCTCTTCCCATAGGGCAAGGTGCCCTAGGGGTTTCTATTTGTTCAGAAGTTCACAGAAATGTTATGCTAATTGAAAATCTGATACTGTTCCAAAAAGGACTTTCATGTTTCTACTTAATGTTTCAGGTTGATTTTTTTATTTGATTTAGGAGTTTTGAAATAGGAATGCCTTGCATGGAATCATTCACCCCCATATTTTTGAGGAAATCCAGGTCCTAACTCCTGGGACACTGTGACTGTAAAACATTAACTGTAAAGAGTTCCTAACTGTCTGAATTAAATCATCAATGATGCATCAACATACTGATTTTTAACATAACGTAACATTTCTCATAACATTTCTTATGTAAAATTTGTTTCATAATAAACTTAATGTTTATGATCATCTCCTGGCTAAAGCATGACTTGTGCTAATGTAACACGTGTAAATCCAATGTATGTTGATGTTTTATAAATGCTATTTTAATGCTCATGAATATCTTAGGACAGAGCATTATGGTGAAAAGTCAGATTCAATTTAAGCATTTGTTGTATATGTACAGTAGAGACGTTGCCTTTTGCTCACTTAGAGCTCGTGCAGCACTGCAACCGTGTGAAGAAGGGGGAAGTTTCTGTGCAGCTGCTGCATGACAATTTCATCCCTCTAGGCACATACTCCTATATGTTAACATGTCACTGGGAGGCACTGCTGAGATGACACAGTTGGAGAGGTATACATATTTGATGACCACCGAGTGGGAGTTCAATGTATGATCAAAGCAAAGAGAAAAGAACTGCAGCCCATTAGAAGAAGAAATATTAGAAATACAGATGGGGTAATATGTCTAGTACTGTATGAATATTCAAGTTACACTGGATTAGATTTTTTACTGACCAACAAAAGAGCATAAAAAAAATATGATAGTGTAGTATCCCAAGCCTCTGGGCCATCAGGGTGTTATGACTGTTGCAAATACATTTGACATTTCCACCAGTGTAATGAAAGTGTGCGAAGGATGAAGAGAACTACTGACATTTGTGGTAATAAAAAAAGAGCAGGGGCAACACTCTGTATGTGTTTGACCCCATCTCAGGAAGGAAGTTGACTATGCATTGCCATTTGAAGTGGGCAGGTAAATGAAAGGCAACCGCTAAAATAATAAGGTAGAGAGGGTGCTGTCAGGACTGGGATGTGCCGTGTTTGAGGTTGAGAGAGGGGAACAAAAGAATGACATTCTGCAAGTCGCAAACAAAAAACAAAAGACATTTGTAATCCCTGCCATCACCATCAGGATGAAAAAGTATATCAGGGTGCACGCATGACCTGCCTCACAAGGTAGAGGGCTTACAGCATGTCCTTCAAGACTTCAAGGCACAACATGGCAAAAAGCTAATTCCAGTTCCACTCTTACATCCACAGTGAGGAGACCCTGCATCCTGATTCTGACACAGCTACTGAGCCTCCTTAAAATATTGTATTTTGTAGAATCATTCTTTATCATAAATAGCAGCATTACGAATGATTTTATAAATTAATAATTTTGTAAAAAATAATAATAAATCAGTACGATCATTTGATGACTGAGAACTCCAGATTATGTTAAATGAAAATGTACTATAAGAGGAGTCTCAGCTGGTTCCAGCCCACATATCTGATGGTAATCTTTCTGAACCTTTTCAATCATCATTCGGGGCCGGTCCATCCACAGAAACCAGACCTTCTTATGTGGTCAATCACTTTCTACAGCTCCCACCTCTGCACTTTAAAGCTTTTGACAGATCATTGTATACTCTAGCATTGATTGGAAGAACAACTGGTTAAGTCCACAGTCATGCTGATGATACCTTGTTTTATTGTTCAGCAGATGCTGATCATTCCCTTCCTGAAATATCTGATGTCCATGCTAGAGCCATTAACAATACTGACTTTTGTTAATGATATATTGTCTTTTATGTCCAGTGGTAATCCTGAACAACCATGACAGCTGTTTTGTCAACTCTGTGTGACCTGTGTTTCCTGAAATATACCCTTATAGACTAAATAGTAACTATAACAATGGTTATGGTTTGGTTAGCTTTTAGCACAAAAGCTATTAGCTTAAACTGTCATGGAGAAGAGAAACAAAAGCTTCATGTAGAAAGTGAACACGCCCCCAGCTCTTATTTCTGATTTTACCACAATATGGGTCATAAATCTTGCTGCACACGTGACCTATGGGGTTGTTCTTAAGACGAGGACAGTCTCTTTTCCATCTCTGGCAGTCTGGCAGATGCTGAAACTCTAATTCAAAACTTTACTGTATCATTTTGCTTTTGGTCCACCACATGCCGGAAGTTTTCGTTCAAAATAATCAGTTGGAATTTTGACTAAATTCAGATATTGGACCAAATCACACCAGTTTACACTCCCCTTCATCAGTGCCCTGTCCATGCTGCCCCCAATGACAAAGACTGTAATAAATGGGCATTCTCCTTTGTACCGGTCTGACCTTCTCAAGCTGCATATTCCAACCAGGGCTCCTGTCTGTCCCCAGAGGTAAAAAAAGAAGTCAGCAAGCTGCAGGACGTTTTTTTCCTATCACGGCCCTTCATACCTGTCTGATCTCCTTAAACCTTATTTTCCATCCCATGCTCTTCGCACTCCGTCTGCCCCCAGAGTTTAAAAAGATGTCTAGTGGCTGTAGGGGTTTTTCCTATCAGGCCCTCTTCCTCTGGAACAACCTCCCTGCTGACTTCAGACTGTCTGACTCTGCTCAGGCCTTTAAACCAAACTTAAAACTTCTCTCTATACCTGCACTTTCAGATACTAGCTTAGTCTTTGATTATTTCAGCGTTTGTACCTATTACCTCCCTCACTCTCCCACAGGTGGGTCGGACTCTGTCTCAGTGAATCCATTTTGTTCAGTACATAGCCTACAGTACAGCCCATGTTGTCCTGCTGACAAGGTTACTGTGCACTATCTGGTAACTCTCTCACATTTTCAGCCGTCCCTGAACCTCTGTGTGTCTGTTTATTTCATGTAGATGCGTGGATGGTGCACTTTTCTTTTTGCTTGTGCAGTCTGTCCTTTTTTCAGCATCATCAAAGCATATTTCTTGTGCAACGTGGGATAATAAAAAACGTTTTATTAGTTCATCTTGATGGTTTTATGTTGTTGATCTCAGAAGTTACTTGGTTATCATACATCTTGATCAGTATTTGATCAGTACAGTATTGATCAGGTCAGAGAGTAATCGTTTCGGCAAATAGACATATAACATTTCAGGTAAGGGAACAACTGTGATTCCAATTAATGGAAAAGAGCAGCAATTGCAGCTCAAACTGGTTTCCTGCATGATTGCCAGGAACTACCACCATGCCATTTAAAGACAGCATGTTAATGAACGTAGATGTAATGTGTGTATTGAATCATCCAGCATGGAAGTACTGCAAGTTTGTAAGTTCTGTAAAACCTGAACTCACTTTTACTGTACCTAAGATAGGAAGACATACTGTAACTGAGTTTCTCCAGTATTTTTCATCTAATCCCAGTCAGACACATAATTGAATTCAATTTTTTACCTATTGTCATAGAAGTGACTTAATGATTCGGAGCCTAGGCTAAATCTGTTCCTGAAATATTCCATGAATGAGTCTCTGAGATCTGCAGTAGCTGGTCAGTTACTGCAGTTGGAAATAAAATGATCAAATGCCTTTCAGCAACTACTCTGCCCACTGCTGGAACCAGCTCCCACCGGATATAAAACTTGCATAAACTCTAGTTTGCTTTAAAAGAAACTCAAAACTGCTTCATTACCTTCATTTGATTATTAGTTATTGCACTTTAATTAGAAATTACCTGTTTTATAATGTGTGCTTTCACACCCTTTTACACCGTTTTCTTAGTATGCCATTCACTTCTATTTTTATGGCTCTTTTATTTCTGTAAAATGCATTGACTGGCCTCTGTGTATGATAACGTGCTATAAAGATAAATCCACCTTGCCTTACAAATGCATTGTATCAAAAGTAAAAGTAGATGTGCAGAGAAGTGATGCCTGTCAGGGTTTTATTGTTATTTATTATGTCTTTGGATGAATATTACTGCTGCATTAATATGTTGCATTTTACAGCTGCTAATGTGTAATGTTGAGCTAAGTTTTACTACTTCATATACTGGTGGGTGGATTAATGTACAGTAATGCATCATATTCCTAAAGATTATCCTGTTTGTAGCATGGTTGTCCTGTAAAAACCACATACAGTATGTCTTAAACATCAGCTTGTTATGAGATCAGAGAATCTGCCTATTTTCACCTAAAAGAAAAGCTGATATTCGCCCTTTTGTGGTGGTTCTGAATGTTAATGATGAACTGAATAATTTATATTTGAGCTCAAAAATTAAGGTACAGTTCTAATCTAAAAAGTAACTTACAAATGTAATGGAGTAAACAGTACAATATTTGCCACTGAGATGTGATTGAGTAAAGCTGCATGAAGTGAAGTGTGGGCACCTCAAACCATATGATAAACTATTTAGATTTCATTGAATGCTTGAGTGATTTTTCTATCTCACCTCAGAAGCTAAACTTTTGCAAGTCTGCCTCTGAATAGATGATGAATACAAGCTGTTTACACTTTTCTGTAGGCTACACTGTCAGTCACTGATATTAAATTCATGTCTTACGAGTGGACTGAAGGAAAGTAATTGATTTGTGGGGCTGCACATTCCTTACTTGAGGACACAGATGATGCGTGCCAACAGGGAATGTATAGCTGTTTCAGTAAGGCGTTGAAATACATTTCTTTCCCCTTCAGTGTGTAATTCAAATGTCTATGCAAGAGAACAAAGGGAGATTATAGGGAACTATACACAGAAATTGCCAGAATCAAGTCTGGTTCAGCTTCATGGGAAAGCTGGTGCTGGAGCTGGAGCTCTGGGGTATAATATTTTCCTCTTGGCAGACTCTTAACTGCACTTATACTAAAAAGATATACTCAGAGTTGTGTTAGTGCATCAGGACACCACTGAAGGTCCTCAAGGAGATATTGTTATTGCTATACGTGCTATAGAATCATCTGATAGACTAGATAAAGAGTGATTTATCCTCAGGCCCTCCCTCTTTTCCTCTGACTCCAGCAGAACAATCACAGTAATTCTTCTGGATGTCCAGACTGTCACTTCTGTAATCAGGGCCTGCCACACTGCAGAGTGAGGAGCCCGCTCTTTTGGAACATTCCACATTCAAGGTCCATTAGCTCAGAGCGGCCGCAGTGCTTTACTCTACTATAACATGTCCTTGAAAGAAAACGGCCAGAGAACCATGAAATGTTGGTCACATACTGTGGGAGCTGCAGATTGGGGCCTTCTTGTGACAGAGGTAGATATAACCACATTATGACCGATGCCATTAATCTCACAAAGCCCTGAAATGTGACGCAAGGCCCTCATGAACACTGAAGTGAAACATTAATTTGCTGTTTGAGTGGTAACTAGGTTAAATGGGAATGGTGGTGTTAATGGAGCCATCACTGCAGCAGTGAGGCATAACTGGGAACTCTTGCAGGAATT
The DNA here is from genome assembly GCA_030347415.2 of Decapterus maruadsi. Classification (NCBI taxonomy): domain Eukaryota; kingdom Metazoa; phylum Chordata; class Actinopteri; order Carangiformes; family Carangidae; genus Decapterus; species Decapterus maruadsi. Next base: position 9,213,130 of record CM064891.1, on the reverse strand, counting down.
ATCTACAAACCCTTGAAAATGAAATGTGGTCTCAGTAGAATGTGGTTTATATCAACTTGTTAAAAAAAAAAGTTGGACCCAGGTAAATGCCATGCATTACTAACTCGGGGTGAGGGGGAAAATCCACCTGCGGATACTCTTACACTGTTAGATATCATCAATTTGTGATGTTGAGTGTGTCCCAGGAGTAATGAAGTGTTTTTTCTCGTGTCTTTTTTCCATGGAGCCATGTTCCCTCATCTACCACTTCTTCAAGTCGTTATTTCCTGTATTCGCTTGATGATCCCCAGAGAAGAGGCCTGTTCACCACTCTATCTATTTAGGCATGGAGAGATGGTGCAGTGTTTTTTTTTTTCTCCAGCTGAGGGAAAGGCTGCAGTCACTGAGTCTGATATCAAAAGTTAAACACCCAAACCTGCCATTCATAATTGATGTGTGAGAGCTATCAAACTCTGCTGTAGCTGCACTCAAGGTCGTATCTGATTGTCTACTCATCTGTAAAAGGGGAAAAATACTGACAAATAACACAACGGGCACCAAACTGTTATGTTGCAATGCAAAGTGATATGGTGAATGTTTTAAATATTATTACTGGGTATTTTTTTGTTTTCGTGATTAAATAAGTTATGGGCAGGTTTTGCTACATAGCTCAATTCACAGCTGCTCAATTCAGCAATCACACATCATCCTTATCATAAAGCAGCATGTCTATACCAGCCTCAGTTCAGCCACAGTGTCTGTAATACCTGTTCAATACAGTCACCATGCTCATAGCTCTTTGAAATTCAACTATTTTAAAAGCTCTAGTCAAGAATGGTAAATAGACAGCTGTTAATGCTAAAATGAGACCACACCGCAACGGCAAAACTTATCAGTCAAGACATTTTTTTTTTTTTTTATTGATTTATTTTATTCTTTTTCATTTATGTATGGGATGGCCAAAACAGTTGGAATTATGAAACATCTGAAAATACTTACCGTATGATTCAAGCAATTGCACTGCAGGTGCATTTTACTTCAAATGACACATTTCTATTAAGTTCTGAAGTTTGAAGTTCTATTAAAGAATATAAAAAATTCTGCATTGTTGCTATCACTGTTTCTCTTTGAGAACATGTTCCAGACAGTAACGTAGTAATGTGAATCCATGTCAGTGCAGGGAAAACCGTTCAGCAAATGCACTAGAAGCCCTGAAGCACAGTGAGGCCTGTTTGGCTGGACTGGCCTGCTACCCTGCTCACTGTCTGCTGCTGGGTCGAGCTGGTAAAGCGGGGATTGTTCCCAGGTCATGGATGAAGGGATGTTTGAGCCCAGAAGCCCTGCATGGTTTTCATGATCCCATGACTGCAGAGATTGTATATGTGAACCAGTGAGTGAAATTTGCCCTAGGCCTCCCCACATAAAAAAGCTGCGGCAATTGGTGTCTAACACAGTAAGATCAATATAAAAGGATCACAAGGGACAGTATGACCTATAATATTACCCAGGGACTCGCTCACATTTTCTCAGAAAGCTCTTATCCATGGGCATCACCAAACATGTGGAAAATAGGTGGATTTGTCTGGCCAGTTCTACCGGTAGAGATGAGTACTAATATCCAACCTACAGATTCCAACAGGAATTAAACTCACACTGAAATTGCATCCAACTGTGAGAAGAGCACTAAAATATTGTAATGTCTGGTTCAAATAGTGGCACAACCATCTGCCACACTGCTGTTTGTAGCAACTTCCAGTGGGATGCAATATTTGCAGCAGCCTTGTGAGAAAAGTTTTTTAAAGTTACTAGCTGAGTGAATGACATGAATCTGACACTTATGATGGCACCAGCAGCTTAGCAGTCACTGTTCCTGGCCAGTTGTTTTTCTTTATAAATCAACATGGGTCATAAACCAGTTGTAAGACATCTGGTGGACTCATAAAGAGATGTCAGCACAGCTGCTGGGGAAAGTTGTGGGCAAAGTTTAAATTTGATGGATGTCCTGTTTTCAATGGTGGGTAAGGGTATGACAATTTTTGATTTAACCCAGTGGTCTTAGTGTATGTCTCTACAGAATAGCTCACAAAACACCTATGAGGTCTTACACTAACAAATAATTTATTACTTTACTATTAAGCATCATATAAGACATCATAAGACAAAGCTACGAACATAACTGTAATATGACATAGGGTCAAAAAGTCACACTTGTATTAGCTTCTGACTATCAATAAACATTGTTGACAGTCCTTACTGTATAGCCTGTATGGATTACCTGTGGTGTTGCTATGGTTTGTAAGCCCTGTACTGCTCCTGCTGTTGGCATGCTGCATGAGCGAGAATGGTGACAGACCTACAGTACTTGGTAAAGTAGCTACAAACACAATTAGTGCCCCAGGATGTAGACTTGCCATGGCATAAGTTTGACTTTTCTTGATTTATTGTTATTATTGTGTAACCAATATTCCCATATATGTATTGTATGTATATAAGGAGAAGCAAACATAGACAACAGGGATAATAAACACATCATGTTAACCAATGTATTAGTGTTCCATTGCAGTGTATTTCTTAAGCTGCCACTAGGACTCAGAGTCTTACATTTTCTGATTCTCTATGTAGGGCTGTTATCAGTCTAATTTGGGGTTTTGTGAAGTTAGCTAGCAACATACATTTGGCAAATAACAGTCTGACACTCATTAAATAGATAACAATAGGAGTCTTACAATAAAAACTGTCAATAAAGGAATCAAATAAAATTGCTGTCACACAGTGGACACTGCTGTTTTTCCTGTTATCTCTCTCTCTGAACAGGATGGTGTCACACCTTACTGTTTTGTATGCTGATAAACTACAACAATAATCTCTAGTAGTTGCATTGACAGCCAACACTGTACACGGTTTTCCTCTGGACTGAAGCCTCCTCCTCAGCAAAGAAATTCAGAAATAAGTACAGGGCTCCCTTCCATCTCTGTGAGTAACAGGGTCTGACCAGTGGCTGTGTGCTTGGCTTTCATGACAGGTGGACCTGGGCTACATTGAGGAAAAATATCTCATTCTACACCTGCACTTTCCGATTGCATTGTCACTCCTAATGGATTCTCACCTACCCCACCACCCCCCCAAAAAAGGCATGTAAGCTCTGCAGAGTTTGCACAGGTTCAATCTGTGCGACAGCGCCCTCAGAAATCTCTGTTTGTCAGGTACAGCCTGCTCCTCTGCTGCCGTCTTATGTTTAGTTGGAAACCTCACAGTAAACTTGGCTCCAGCGAAATTTGGTGAGAAATGACTCGGTGCAATCAAATCTCCCGCTGAACAGCGAGCGCGCAGTGAACACCCTGTCAGTCTTGTTGTTGCTGGGCCTGTTGTAGTAATGCTCAGGAGCTCCTCACTGTGAGTTTGTTCCACAGTCTGATCCAACTCCCTGAAAGAAGATGCCTCTCCTGTGGCACCATGTGGCCAGACAGAACAAACTCGTCCTCTCTGACATTCTTGTGTGCCCGTAGCCTGGGGAGAAAGCTTTTCATGCTCCACTGATTCCACAGAAAGCACTGCCACTTCAACTTCCCAGCCACTGGGAAACTGGGACCTGTTCTGTTCAGTGTTCCACTGTACTGTGAGTCAGAGGATACACACCACTTTAACACTAACCTGTCTTTTGACCTCTCTCGCTTCTTATCAACTCTGTTTGAATTTTCCAGATCATCTTATGCGGAAAAAAAGAGAGCAGCTAGAACCGAAGGTGTTTTGACCTGTTTCACTCTAATGCAAAAATGGTAAATGGACAAGAAATTGTTTATTGTTTATGATTCATTTTTCTACTGTTCGACATCAATAATTGATTAAAATCATTTAGTCACTCAGTTTGCAGGTTATTTAACAATTTAGCTTTTGACTGAGTTGCCTAGTTCAAACAGTTAAAACAGGTCAAACAGATAAAAAACTAATATTACTCATAAACATTGAACATAACAATGACTCCATCATCCAACCATTATTCCTAGCAACCACTTTTGGGGAATTAGCCATAAAGTAACTGTGTGTCTGGCTGGGTTTATAATATATATGATCTCTGTAGGCCTAATAATTATGCATCATTAAATCCAGCCTGAAGAAACACCAGACAAATTCATCTTACATCAGATTAAAATCAGGCAGGTTATTTAACAAAGCTCTGAGTTGCCAGTGCCAGCAATTTAAGTAATGCCATTCTGTTACATCTAAAGACACAGTTTGTAGTAATAGTAATGCCAGTGTTCTGAGAGCTCACAAGTGCTGCGTACAAATACTTAATAATACTTAATAATTATAAAATTGGTTATATTTTTGCCACCCTGTAGCATAATGGGGTTTGGCTAATAGCCCTAAACACAATGTACACCACAAGGGGTTTAGGTTCTCAAATGAGTATGTTGACCACACATGAAGACAGAAGAACCACTCCATGATTTAATTTATTTAAATGGATACTCAAGGTCAAGTCAAGTCCATTTCTTTCATATTGCATCGATTCACAACAAAGTTATCTCAATTTGCGGGTCCAAATAAAGTTACCTTGAACTTGACCAGGGCATTTTAAAAAGAAGACTTTCTGTTCAGAAGAATTTATTTAAATGGATACTCAAGGTCAAGTCAAGTCCATTTCTTTCATATTGCATTGATTCACAATAAAGTTATCTAAGATAGGTTGAGTCAGGTATTGCTAGGATGGCACCGGAAAAGCAGCACCACAGAGACATCACAGAGGATATGTCCATTTGTTTTTACAGTCTTCAATGCTTACAAGAGTCTCAAAATTATGTCAGAAATACATTCAGTCGGAACACAGTGATGTCAAAAATCTGTTATATTTACCTATGAACCGTATGTCTGCTGAATTAAAGCTTCAAAACAGATGAGACTTGCATGACTTCTCTTTCCTAATCAAAGCTCTTAGCTGACAGCCACTACGGAACACAATAACTTAATTCCCCATGCTTTAATAAAGCAATCACAGAAAACAAGTTAAAGAATAGGCTACAAACTGGAAAAATAAAAAGATTTAGAAGAAAAGCCATGAAATGAGGAGATTCAATTCAAAATGAACTAACCCCTTTTTTCATAAATGTGTCATCCATTCTGATGAAACGATTGCTGACATTTCATTTAAACTCCTAATGGAATAGAAGATCACTTATTTAACGGTTTCAAGATGTGGAAAAAAAACACTTGAGTTTAAATAATCACCTTTGGTTTTACTTAGTGTCCATATACTGTAATGCTCATATGGAATGGAAGGCATTAAATACATAGATTATAGGCACAGTAAATGATAAATGTAATGCATAGGGATTTTGCTGTGGTCTTAAGTATGGTACTAAATCCATCAATTTGCATTAATCAGCTTTGAAGTGGCTGAAGAGGACATTAAAAGCTTAGTTTCAGTAAAATCTTTTCTGTATATGCTGCAGTGGTGCTTCTACAGTATAGTCTTGACTTGAATCCTTCAAGGAGGGAAGGGTGTGTGATTAACAAAGTACTGTTCCATATATATTTATTTATTTGTTTATTAGCCTAATTATTTTCCAGTCATTTGACTATTATCTTAATTTATGTGAATTAATTGAGGAATCACAGCTTCATGGATGGTTAGGGAGCCCAGGCAACATGTTATCTTCCAGCTTCTGTCGACCCCTCCCTTCTCCACCATCATCACACAGAATACTGTACCATGCATGTCTTCTAGTGTACACTGCAAGCAGGTTTACAGATGTCCTGTAAACGTCTCACAGGCTGCCACTTTATGGAAGGTTTATAGTCGTCAAAATGTGCTAGTTTTAGAGACTTTCAGCAGCCCCTTTGCCTTTCGGGGGCGCCAAACATTTTCCTGCTCCCTTGATGTTTCGTAGCTTTCAATGCAAAAACCAAAGCTAAAGGTACAGGTACTACAGGGTCAAGAGGTCACTAATGTAGGTTATGGTTACATGAATAGATTTATAAGTTTCTAATACAATTTTAAAATTTAATTCTAAGAATAGCTGGGAGCCAATGAAGGGCAGATGAAACAAAAGTGATGTGTTCATGTGGTTGAAAGCTTCAAGGCTTCAAGGCATTAACTGCTTTTGTGAGGTCAGCCTTGTGAACAACCTTTATTTTGAGATATTCTTTAGTTGGAGGAAGGGGAATTTCACAAACCATTTCCCTCACCCACTGAATGTCAGCTCCAAGTCAAAGTACAAGCCCACATTTTAGCTGCTGGCTTCACATAATCTGATGTCTTCCAAGTTTTGACTTGAGTTTACAGTATCTGGCAAGATTTTAAAAAAAAATATTTCCACCTTTTTTTTTTCCAATTTAAGCCTGAAAAATCTGAGACATCCAATGTACAGTAACAGCATCAGAAAAGCAGTAGCAAAAAGGTTAATTATATATTTTACTGAATTTGATTTTATTTTCCCTCTCATTCATTCAATTCAAAAGATTTTTTTTCTTCTCCCAATCTAGTCTTTGTCTGTATACTCTGTCCAATCAGCACTGTCGCGGAGAGCATTATTTGAGGACACATTGCATTTAATCGTATTTTAGCTCCAACACGTTTGACAGGCACCAGATAAAGACTTGTCAGCAGGTACAGCCATATTGTTTTCCCACCTTGCTCATCAGAAACCGGTTCCCTCCAAGACAAAACAGTTTTGTGTGTTTTTTTCTCTTTTTTTGCAAAATGAAGAAATAAGCCCTTTGTCTTAAATGCCACTTGTCAAACGGATTTGACTGACACAGATTGCAGAGGATAAGGTTTCAGACCACAAATTTCCATCTTGACGTACTTGGCAAATCTGGCTTACCAGTGAGGCATAAAGAACTGTCGTGTTCCCTCAGAGAGGTTTACTTTGGAGAAAACTTTGTCTTTCAGGCCTTTTGACAGCATCTCAGGCTCCACTCTCCCATAAATTGTGACCTTTGTCTGCTGTTCCTTATTTTTCTTCATTTTTTTTTCTTAAATATTATTTTAACATGTATCAAATATGATACATTTAATGCCACTGTTTTGTATCCATCTGCAGTTCTGTAGAGGTATTCACCTTTTATAGCTTATGACAAGGATTCAAGAAACAAGAAAATGTGAGTGCACTGGCTTAGTTATAGAATCAGCAGTTTTTTATTCATTGTCTAGCTCATTGTGATGAGATATATTATACTATTTGAGGCTGAATGAATTACATTTTTTACTGCATTAATGTATCTATGGGTTCAATGAAGTAACCTGAACCTCAGTGCCTTGGGAAATGACATTGATGATGTGCATTTAGTTTGTGCCAGAGAGTCTAAACATGTGTAAGACCATGTAGTGATCTGAAAACTGAATCACGGATAGAAACTCTAAGCTGCTATCATCACTATTTCTTAGAATCTGCTTGAGCCAGTCTTAAACAATCCCTATAAGATTTAGCAATATGCACAAGTGATTATATGGATCACCAGTGAGTACATTTTGATGCTAGGCCTACAGTATATTCCCTTCCACTACATTGCTAATTCAGCCCATGCATTAAAACATGTTAGGTTTCATGTCTTTATAAAGTCACAGCTATCACATATCCTTCAGAAAATACCTCTTTAGTTTGTAAAATATTTCCAAGCAAAAATGAACAAACACGGTTCTGCAGCCACATCAGAAATTGCAATGGAGTAAACAGAAAACGTATCAGTTTGAAACAACAACAACAACAAAGCCACTATAAGGCCAGTGATTGCTTTGATGCTGCAAGTTTGCGGTAAAATTGCTGCTCTCAAAAAATAAAAATAAAAACACAAGGGCCGGAGTACATGTGTATTTTCAGACTGACTCCTGGTCATATTCAGCGGCTGCTCTATGAGTCCATCTGAGGGCCTTTATTTTGCAGACTGTCACTGTAGCGCTGTGGGTAATTGTGCAATATATCTCTGCCAGATGGTGACTCTGAGCCAGTGATGCAGTAATGGGGGACTGGACTCGTGCTGGTAATTTTTCCCTGGCTTGGTGAGAAATTTTCCAGGAGTCCCCTTTTGCGCATTGATACTGTTTAAGATCCACACCCTCAAGCCTTGGCTCTGAGCGACATCACACACACACACACACACACACCACTCAGTCTAACCAATTTCCTGTCTTGAAGGTGCACCCATTGAAATGATGACAGTCATTACAAGCAGACCCCACAACTCTTTACTACCTTGTGTATATTCTGCAGCGTCATGTCCTCCATTTATTTACAGCTTATGGCCTCACTTCCTCTTCCACCGTACCCACGCTGTTGTTATCAACATCATCATCACCATTCATCATCATCATCACAAGAGGAAAAAAAAGCTACTGTTGACTTGAATATTACAAGCAGGATATCTTCAACATATGACTGCTGAGTTAAATATTTCACCAATGATGAGCCCAGTGCCATGACAGGTCCAGAGAGCAACATTCCCCTGCTGGAGGAGTTACTAAACATCTGTGTGGCCTCCTGGTCAAGGCGATGGTTAGTGCTGACAGGAATTCAGTGACGCGCTATTATAACTTATCACTTATAAATGGAAGCAGATTGTGAGAGGTGAGTTCACAATCTACTGTCAGTGAGATTATTAGACCATCTGCTGCACAGAGCAGTTCAGGCCAAAAGTTTACGTCTTCCAAACCTCAGAGGCCACTAGTGAGGAAAACAAAAGTTGGTTTCACTTGCTGTTTGTCATAGTAGATCAAGTTTTTTATCAATCAGTTTTTTTTTCTTTCTGTCATCCTATAACGAGGGTAAAAATAGAAACTGTCACAGTTACTTTTTGTCTTCTTTGTTTCACCCATTATTAATCTGTTATGGACCTTTCTGGTTCCTGCCATTCACCACCTCACCACTAGATGGCCTCAAATTTTCCCCTGTCCCTATCATCTGACCTCCATTGCCCACATACCTGTTCCCATTTGCCCATCAAGCCTAATCAGCCCACTTACACATTATTATGTCCTTTACTGGAGTCACACCATCTCTATGGTTTTGTTCCTGCAATTGGTGCGTCCCTGCCAGCCAGCCAAACGGTCTGTCTGTTTGGAGGCTTTTGTCATTATCATCATCATTTTCTTCATTGGACTCAGTGAACTTACACCTGCCTTAACCATCTGTATCAAGCACTCTGTACACCTAATTAGCTGTCTTACGCACTGCATATATTCTCTTAAGCCAAATGAAGTGGCTCATAAATGGACTCATTGAATTATAATGGTTATATTTATTATTAAGCAGCCACTTGCCCTCACATCTGGACCCAACATACAAAATTGTAGAATTAACCTGTAATTCAGAAAACAAGTCAGCCAATCAGGACAGTAGGTCAGGGAATCAGGAGAGTATCTTAGGGCCTCTACTCATCCAATTGGCTCACTGACCTGACCAGACAGAAGACTGGGATAGATGTAAAACTAAACTGAAATGGCCTTCAGTTCTTAAAACCACAAATATATATTCTAATTGATCAACACCTCGAGGAAATGATCCAATGCTCAAACCTAACAACTTCATCAGTGACAATGATGGTTCAGGACCCTCAGTTGACCTTTCTGTAAGGTTTGTCTGTTCAGGAACACCTGCTTTACATCTATGCAGAATAAGAATGTGTGCAATGAAATTTATGATGGAACCTTTTAAAATTAATCCAGGGAGGACAATACACACATACTGGTGATCACGTCTGTCACTCCTGTGATATCATGCTATGGACAAAACTGTTGATAATGGGGAACTTTGACCCTGGAGGCACCATGGGAAAGTTCAGGTGGTGACTGACATGGCTAGGAATAATCATCTGTAGAGTCTGCATGTCCACACTGAATTCCACAGCAATCTGGCGACTGCGGAAAGTCTTTCTCTTAATAAAAAAAATATCCTTGTCCAGACCAGCCAGCTGAACTACCCCAACAAAACCCACACATGCTCTATTAATGAGACTGAATGAGGCTGTCTGAGCATACAGTGTGCCTTTAGAGTTCCCACATGCCACGGCTGCCGAGCCGAGGTTCCCTGACAATGCAATCAGTCGCTGGCTTGGACTCAAATAATCAGCCCAGAGTGAGCTGTATTAATAAAGCAGGAGATATGTTCAAGGTTATTACTGCTTATATAGACGGCACGCTCCTTGCTGTGACTGAGAGCAAAAGTCAGTGTAAATTATTGAGGGACAGAAAGATGAGATTCACATAAACTGGTCTCACCACCATGAAATCTAATGAACTGCATCTCTGACTTTGAGCAATTCCAATATAGTCTGACTTTGAGCAATTCCAATATAGTTATTTATTTTGATTATAAAAGGATTTTTTTATCCATTCTTTCACTCTGCATGTTAAACAACATATATGGTGAAGTTAAGGTACGTAAACCTCACATTGTAATATACAAATCTAAATACTACAACTTAACATATCTTACACCCCTGGCCACAAAAAAGACTCTCCTTGAAACTCTAAGAAGTGAATCTATTGCCAGTTTACAGTTGTTGAGCTCTCTCCCAGTGGATGGGGTTAGAAAGAAAACTGAAGGTCTTTAGCTTTCATGGTTCAAGAATAAACATAAAGTGTTATCACTCTTTGGTGTAGCATACAAAAATGAGTTGGTGTGTTGCCATGGCATTAATATGTAGAGGATAGCTACAGTATATGATTTGATTTATGAGGTGAATGCTTCATATAGGAGCAATGCACCATTAAGAGTTGTCCTGGCATCACCCCTGATGATGCTTGCATCGATACAACAAAGACTCATCTTACATTTGGACCAACTTGTGTTGCTTTTCAAGGCAAGTGTAATCAGACACATTAATGGATTATCTGCATTGCTATTGCACTGAAAGGACAGTGCTGTCACATGTGACCGTAGAACATGTTTACCTTCATTAAGTAGTGTCGTTTTCAACACTAGGCAACACCCTCATAATTGGCATTGTGTGGTTCAGGTTTTGTTTTTGTTTGTTTTTTCACCAAGGCCAGTTTATATACTGTAGTTGCTTACAGTATGTGCTCAGAATTTGCAAACCTTCCTTTGGCAGATAACAGCAATCTGTTGTGGGGATGGGGGATGGCAATGTGACTGTTTTTTGCATGGTATAGCCAAAACGCACACAATAATTAAGAAACTAAGTAGAATCCTTGCAAACCATATGTCTGGAGTAGGGATGATTTCTTCAACAACTGAACTGGCAAAACAATATAAAGATATGCCTTAAATACAAATGTGCCTTATGGCTGCCTTATTGATCCAATGAGCCCTAATGAGAATCTTAATTTTGACAAACAAAGTTTATGAATTTGTGTCTGGGGCAGTCATGTGCAAAGGTAGCTCAATTGTGAAAGTCTCATAAACAGTTTGTTGGGGAAAAACTTAACTCTTTTCCAAACTTGACAAAACAAACTTGTATTGTCTTTCACATGCACAGCTGTGCATAGAACATAATCTTGTTTACCTTAATTTCTCCCATGGCTGTTTTGAGGTAGATGAGAATAAGAATAGATCAAATAGAATTTAAAAAGTAGGAGTGTAAATACTGTATAGTGAAATATAAAAAGTACAAAGTGACACCACCCAGTAGCCGACTGCTGGACCTCAGTGACGTTTTTGTGGCCACAGTGTTTAATTTTGTGTCCTCAGGAGTATTGCTGAGAGGATCTTGATTTACCTGGAGGAAATCCATAAAGTAACATTATCTAGAAGCAATTTGATTGTCTTTAGAACATCAGGTACTATAGTCAAAAAAAGCTATTCATTCAGTTTTCCTTTGATTCCTCATAATTATGTTGCAGCACATCAGCGAAGGGACCAAACGCACAACCTCACTTAAACTAGATTCACTGGCTACTGGCTATAATTGACCTGGGTGGCTTTGCATGTCAGAAGATGTACATGAATTAGGAGATAGTTAATTGCATCATTCAGAACATACTGTGGCCCTGGGCTTTTCTGGCTCTCTGTTTCAGCCTTATCAAGCCTTTTCTAAAGCTCTGCACACACCTGCATGAAAAAAAGAAAAAAAAGAACAGCTTGTTTTCACGTACTAATCAACTTTGAAAGTTTATTTCACAGCAAATATGCAATGTCATCACTACACAGGGCAGAATAGCAGCATACTTGCATCCATTAAATCCTCATACATTTTTTAACAAGCACTGTTCCCAAACAGTGTTGCAAATACAAACAGAAAACACCTTTCACCACGATGTTGAGTGACTCCTGATTTTAAGACTTTAATTAGGAGCCAGCTTCCTGAGAGCTTAGAAACACTGAGCTGTGATGTGTTAAGCAGTATCATAACTTTAATTCTCCAGGTCACTAACTGTATGTTATAAAGAATATTTGCAAAGCCCCAAGTGGTGGAGATTGGGTTCTGTTTCAAGTTATTTTCTTTTCTTTTTTTCTTGTATCAGTGATTCCTCATCTAAAGCCCACTGAACTAGGCCGCTGTGAAACAGGGAACGCATGGATGTGCAGAGGTTTCTGCTGGTGCTTCTGCGGATTAGCCTTAAGAGACAGTCGCTGCCTCCCTAAACAATGCTGCCCAGTAGAGCCCTGTGTGGATTATAATGAAGACACAATATCCACACGGCTATTGGACCTACCCATGCCCCTTCTCTCATCATGCCTGCTGAGTGATGTTCCAGCCACACAAAACACAGCCAGACCGGAGGCTGGCCTTAATCACCTTCTCCAGAGGCACGACATGAAGGTGAGGGTGAGTATCAAGATTTGTGTTTTTCACCACGGTGCTGTGACACAGGCTGCAGCAGCCGTTATCCTCAAGTGTCTCATAGCTCACTCTTTTCACAAGTCAGCAGAGGAGGACCATGTTTGTAGTAAGGGGTTTCTTGTGGCTCAACAGATGATGGGGCAGTAAAAATAGCTCCAGTGGGGCAATAAGCATGAGAGGTCTGACAATCAAGACAGGCTTTCACTATGCCAACTAATCAGTCAAACTCATTTGGAAGAGAAAAGTGAGGCAACTGGTTAAACTATCATCGAAACTGGCCATTTTTGCCAGATGACATCACAGATTAATGAATGACTTCCTTATTCATGGCTATACTTTGGGGAAACAAAAACATTTTACTGACATCTGAAGATAAACATAATGGTGTATTTGCTACTGGCAGTGTGAACATAAGCGTCAACAAGCCTCAGCTTCATATTCAACTGACACATTAGGATACATACATTGTATTTTGAGCAGCCAAATTTGAGGTGAAAGTTCAGCTTTGATCTTCACCAACTCCTGTCTCCAACAGTGGAAATCAGTCATTTTGTTTTGCCTCCAGTTCTGTGGCTTGCTCTGTTTTCTTCAAGCTAACCAACTAGCCCCAGACTGTCACTTTCCAATAGAACTTTTGTTCATGATGTTGTTCAGAAGAGAAAATTATAACCTCTAGTCTGGTAACACCATGATATTTGAAGCTTTTATCAAGTGAGCATCACCAGAAGAAAATAAAAACAACAAATACAAAATAAAAAACATACAATTATTGCTTAAAAGGAGTTCTGTGAAACTTTATACTACTTTGTACTGCACCATGGTGTTTCTCTTGTTTCCTTTTTTTTGTGACAGTTGAGGTTCCTGTCACTATGCCTCAAATTGATCATGTCCCTGGCTACTTGGCCAAAGGGATTTCCCTTTGCCTGACTGGCAAGCACACGTGACTGTTACCCGGGAGGTGTAGGTTCAATCCCCGCCCAGCCGGGCCCTCTTCACCTTGCCACATTCTATTCATCACTAACTGCTACATGCACCACTTTCACAATGTAATTACACATTAGAGACAAAGAGGAACCTGGCCAAGCCAAACATCCCATATATCAAGATACAGTATTAACAAAACTTGAGCTTGTCAATAAAAAATAAACATGTCTCATTCTTGTACAACCTGACACAGCAGCCCTAGTTGCTGGTATGTGCCGTGTGTGTGAATTGAGGAGCCACGCTTTTTTGCATGACCCCTGGGGGCCAGAACGATGCATCACCTTTGAATAAGAGAGAGTGAGCCAGACAAACACGGAGACATCCACAGACAGAAGCGATGTCCCTCCCCACTGATCATCGTGAGGGTGGCTTTAACTCATTTCAACCACGGAGGGAACAATGCCTCCTCCAGGAACACATGAATAACTCTACAGTACATACACGTACCGGTGTGAACCATGAGCATTCAGGCTGCTTCTTGTGCCAGATCTAACACCTGTTATACTGATCACACTTTATGAGAGAGCGCTGCGGCTTGTGTGACATGCCTTTGTCATGACATACACCATTAAACCTCCGTAAAGCTTAAATTCAATGGGCTTTGCAAGTATTAACGGCTTGGTATGGAACATGGATTACTTCTTAAAGACTATGTCTCATTTCAAAAGTCAAAGCAAATATCACAAATGACATTTCCCTCAGTACAACATTATGGCATGTAAAGACACCTGAATGGCCCCTGTGCTGCAGGAGCCTGGTCACCTTGGTCTGTCCATATGTGATGCAGGGATTTTTTTCAATGACTTTACTACAAGAGAACTTAACAAGAAAATTAATACACAGGATGAAGAAAGGGATCGCTGCTAGGGATTTTATGCAGGCGCCGCAGCTGAGACAGTCAGCAGCGATTTCGACAAAGATTTTCCTGTTATTATTCCCCGGCATACATATTCATCGAGTGAACACACAGGGGGCAGGTGCATGGATCTACCAGCGATGAGGTCATAGTATTATAATAAAAAGACAGAGGACAGCAGGAGAGGGGGCTGGGGCGGGGGTGTTGGTTAGGAAGTTGGGAAATCACAGCCTTCTGACTGCGACCCTCTCCTCGGGTGATGACGGCTCAATCGAGAGGGAGAAGGTCCTCAACACAGTTAATTTAAAAAGCAAGATTGATGAACTGTGATTATTCATTGCCGCTTAATATCAGACACTTCGGGGTTGAAGATGGAAAAACAAATAATTTCCGACAATTAGTAAAATTCATGAAGAAATTATGGGAAGAAAAATGTACAGTGCATGCACCTGAGATACCACAGTCTATCATCATCGTACCAAATGCTAATAATGGATTCAAATGGGTAAATTATGCCTGTGAGTATTAAAATGTAGCAGCATTGCTGATTAATGCATTCTCTGAAGTGTGATATTCTTATAGTGTAAAGGGGAAAAAAAAACACCATGGCTCTTTATCACTGCTTTAGCTAATTGTGCTACCCTTGTAACATGATTTCCTACAAATGAGAGTGTGAGGAAGAGTGGGGTTTTGTGCCAGAAGATGCATTGTCTTCCTTTTAATGCCCCATTAAGCTTGAGCTAAAGTATTATGAGAGTCCTCATTAGTTAGCCTATTCCTCACCCTGACATGCCATCTTTTATGGGTATCCCTGCCGTCAGGGCTCTCTGAACTGTGTTTAAACAAGGCGAGGGGCCTTGTAGGAGCGGGGGAAAAAATTATGAGCAATGTCTGGAAACTGCTCGGTGCTGTATGATTTTTTTTTTTTCTACAAGATGTCAAATACAAGCTGCAAGCATTACCTGAGTCGTTCTTTACCCATTAATCCCAAACAGTTTCATCATGATTTGTAATGTAATTCCGTTTCCAAAGCAAGGCTCTGTCGAAGAAGCTGACAAGAGGAGATGGGGTGGGGGACGGTGGGGGCATTTAAAGGAGAGTGAGTAATGTGTTCCCTGTAAAATAGATGTGCCTGCCTCTATTTTTACCCCTTTAATTGGAAACTGATCTGCACAATGGCAGTTTTCATGAAGATGTTGCAAAAGAGGATTAGCTTTCAAACGGTATCAAAGGTCGCCAGGCTTAGCGGGATTCCACGAGTCATCCAGAGTACGAGTGCATCGTCATCAAGAGTCGGTCAAGTTGGTGGCTTTAAGAAAGGGGAAGAGAGGAAAACATCAGGGTAACACTTTACACTAAGGTACACAAAATTACAGTAGTTAATGAGGAACTAATGAAGGACTAATGAGGAACTAATGAGTAGTTACTGAGGAACTGAGGGACACAAACTTAGAGTAGTTACTGAGGAACTAAGGTACACAAAATTACAGTAGTTACTGAGGAACTAATGAAGGACTAATGAGGAACTAATGAGTAGTTACTGAGGAACTGAGGGACACAAACTTATACTGAGGAACTAAGGTACACAAAATTACAGTAGTTACTGAGGAACTAATGAAGGACTAATGAGGAACTAATGAGTAGTTACTGAGGGACACAAACTTAGAGTTGTTACTGAGGAACTAAGGTACACAAAATTACAATAGTTACTGAGGAACTAATAATTAACTAACTATTAGTTATTGGTGAGTTCTTCAGTAACCCCTGATCAAAAATCAGAGAGGTAGTTAAGGGACTAATGAGTAGTTACTGAGGAACTGTGGTAAACCCAATTAAAGTAGTTACTGAGGAGCTATTGATGAACTAACTATTAGTTAATGGTCAGTTCTTCAGGAACTCCTGACCAAATTTTAGAGTAGTTGCTGAGGAACTAATGATGAACTATTAATGGTCAGTTCTTCATTAACTCATGATCAAATTTAATATATGATTAATAGATAGTAGTGAAATAGTTAATTCATCAGTATAGAATCATTACTCAATAACCTGTCCATTAACCTTTTTATTTTCCAAAGAAAAGTGACGCCTAATGAGAGGCCATTTCATCATCATCTTTATTCCTTTAAGAAAAAAACACAGACAGCAGGATTCTTGAGATGAGTTAATTCATTTATTCCAGACCACATACACATTGATATGACCATCCATGTTATTCTGTAGGCTATATTAATCAAAACATTGTTCACAGTATAGTTGTTTGAGGTGCACACAATTACCTTCTGAGTAGCTATGAAATAAATTTGGAATGAATGAGGAACTCACTATTAGTTAATGTTCAGTTCTTCGGTAACTCCTAATCAAATTACTGAGGAACTAACTATTACTTAATCATTAGTTACCCTTTTTGTGTACCTTAGAGTAAAGTGAGACATAAAAATGAGTAGGTAATGAGTACTGAATCATTACTTAATCATTAGTTACCCTTTTTGTGTACCTTAGAGTAAAGTGAGACATTGTGTAGGTAATTACTGAATCATTACTTAATCATTAGTTACCCTTTTTGTGTACCTTATGATAAAGTGAGAAACCAAAATGAGTAGGTAATGAGTACTAGATCATTACTGAATCATTAGTTACCATTTTTGTGTACCTTATGGTAAAGTGAGAAACCAAAATGAGTAGGTAATGAGTACTGAATCATTACTTAGCCTTTTGTGTACCTTATGGTAAAGTGAGACATCAATATGAGTAGGTAATAAGTTATGAATCATTACCTACTCATTAGTTACTATTTTTATGTAAGGTACACAAACATTACAGTAGTTACTGATGAACTAATGAGGAACCAAAATAATCATTTGCCTCCATGTGCACCATAATAACTTTTGTCTTCACGGGAACCAAAATAAGATTTTACCTGGTACACCAAAAAAAAAAAAAAAAAGCACACACAGGAAAATGAAATAATAGCCTAATAAAACATAACAAGTTTGTAGCATCCCCAGCTCAATGGAGGTCAATTGATGATTCACATTCTTTAATTCCGTAGACCGTATTCAGCTACAGGGCTATGAGAGGAAGAAAATAAAATACAGTTAGGCTACCTTTCCTTTTGAAATTACATTCAACTGCTTTTATCACATAAACAATCATGTAAGTTGTCTCTCTTTTTATCTATTTTAATCAAAAGACAGTATCCAACTGGAGTGCTGGATTACCATGAAATAAATATTTTTAACCATTTGTTTTTAATCCAATTAACTGTTTTAACCTCACCAGACCTCATATCAAACAGACAAAATAGCTACGTCCTGTTGCATTAATAAAACAACCAACGAGTTAGCTTAGCACCATCTCACTTCAATGTGAGATGGAGCTAAGCCAAGCTAACTAAGCTAGCTGAGCTAAGCTAACTAAGCCGAGCTGCTGTGTCAGTCTAGCAGCTCAGTCAATGCTAATAATAGCTACCGCTTACACATCTTCATCTTACACATCTTCAAATAAAAAAGACACACCATTAATACTTATCACTGTACCATCAATCACACCCTCGTCCTTGAGATATCATCGACATTTTCTGTCTTTTGCTTCTCCCTGCATGGTCCATTGCTTCTCTTGTGCCAAGTCAATTCACTGCTCCTCACACAGGAAATGATGATCTCGTTTCCAAAATAAAAGACAAATGACACTTTGTAAGTTACCTTTAATATGACAAGAACGTTATTTCATTTGTTACCTTTATGTTTATTTGTTTAGTTTCTGAACATTAGTCAAGGTCAAGGCTTTATTTCTCATATATTAGGCCGACGTTACATTCACTGCTTTTATTTTGAAAGTGTCTCGCCGAGATCTCATACACTTCCGGTGCTTCGGATTTTACTTGCAGTAGGAAAAGTGTGTCTGTAAGGCCGTTGAGTGTCTTCAATGCCAAAAGTGTGCCTAAACGTACATGAAACGCCCTAGCACCTGGCTAATAAGGAGCACAAGGTTTGTTTTTGTTACTTTTTCATGCTATATTCATTTCCGGTTCAAGTTTGGTTGCTGTTGATAGTCTCATGTATGGAAAGTGTTGTGGTTAGCGGTAGCTATTATTAGCATTGACTGAGCTGCTTAGACTGACACAGCAGCTCGGCTTAGTTAGCTTAGCTCAGCTAGCTCAGTTAGCTTAGCTAACTCGTTGGTTGTTTTATTAATGCAACACGATGTAGCTATTTTGTCTGTTTGATGTGAGGTCTGGTAAGGTTAAAACAGTTAATTGGATTAAAAACAAATGGTTAAAAATATTTATTTCATGGTAATTCGGCACTCCAGTTTGATGTTGTCTTTTGATTAAAATAGATAAAAAGGGAGACAACTTACATGATTGTTTATGTGATAAAAGCAGTTGAATGTAATTTCAAAAGGAAAGGTAGCCTAACTGTATTTTATTTTCTTCCTCTCATAGCTCTTACGGTGTGACTGCAGCTGAATACGGTCAACGGAATTAAAGAATGCAAATCATCAATTGACCTCAATTGAGCAGGGGATGCTACACACTTGTTATGTTTTATTAGGCTATTATTTCATTTTCCTGTGTGTGCTTTTTTTTTTTTTTTGGTGTACCAGGTAAAATCTTATTTTGGTTCCCGTGAAGACAAAAGTTATTATGGTGCACATGGAGGCAAATGATTATTTTGGTTCCTCATTAGTTCATCAGTAACTACTGTAATGTTTGTGTACCTTACATAAAAATAGTAACTAATGAGTAGGTAATGATTCATAACTTATTACCTACTCATATTGATGTCTCACTTTACCATAAGGTACACAAAAGGCTAAGTAATGATTCAGTACTCATTACCTACTCATTTTGGTTTCTCACTTTACCATAAGGTACACAAAAATGGTAACTAATGATTCAGTAATGATCTAGTACTCATTACCTACTCATTTTGGTTTCTCACTTTATCATAAGGTACACAAAAAGGGTAACTAATGATTAAGTAATGATTCAGTACTCATTACCTACTCATTTTTATGTCTCACTTTACTCTAAGGTACACAAAAAGGGTAACTAATGATTAAGTAATGATTCAGTACTCATTACCTACTCATTTTTATGTCTCACTTTACTCTAAGGTACACAAAAAGGGTAACTAATGATTAAGTAATGATTCAGTACTCATTACCTACTCATTTTTATATCTCACTTTACTCTAAGGTACACAAAAAGGGTAACTAATAATTAAGTAATAGTTAGTTCCTCAGTAATTTGATTAGGAGTTACTGAAGAACTGAACATTAACTAATAGTGAGTTCCTCATTCATTCCAAATTTATTTCATAGCTACTCAGAAGGTAATTGTGTGCACCTCAAACAACTATACTGTGAACAATGTTTTGATTAATATAGCCTACAGAATAACATGGATGGTCATATCAATGTGTATGTGGTCTGGAATAAATGAATTAACTCATCTCAAGAATCCTGCTGTCTGTGTTTTTTTCTTAAAGGAACTAATTGTAAAGATGATGATGAAATGGCCTCTCATTAGGTGTCACTTTTCTTTGGAAAATAAAAAGGTTAATGGACAGGTTATTGAGTAATGATTCTATACTGATGAATTAACTATTTCACTACTATCTATTAATCATATATTAAATTTGATCATGAGTTAATGAAGAACTGACCATTAATAGTTCATCATTAGTTCCTCAGCAACTATTCTAAAATTTGGTCAGGAGTTCCTGAAGAACTGACCATTAACTAATAGTTAGTTCATCAATAGTTCCTCAGTAACTACTTTATTTGGGTTTACCTCAGTTCCTCAGTAACTACTCATTAGTCCCTTAACTACCTCTCTGATTTTTGATCAGGGGTTACTGAAGAACTCACCAATAACTAATAGTTAGTTAATTATTAGTTCCTCAGTAACTACTGTAATTTTGTGTACCTTAGTTCCTCAGTAACTACTCTAAGTTTGTGTCCCTCAGTAACTACTCATTAGTCCTTCATTAGTTCCTCAGTAACTACTGTAATTTTGTGTACCTTAGTTCCTCAGTAACTACTCTAAGTTTGTGTCCCTCAGTTCCTCAGTAACTACTCATTAGTTCCTCATTAGTCCTTCATTAGTTCCTCAGTAACTACTGTAATTTTGTGTACCTTAGTTCCTCAGTAACTACTCTAAGTTTGTGTCCCTCAGTTCCTCAGTAACTACTCATTAGTTCCTCATTAGTCCTTCATTAGTTCCTCATTAACTACTGTAATTTTGTGTACCTTAGTGTAAAGTGTTACCAACATCAGTGTATGTTACTTTCTATTAGTTCCAAGTTTGAAAAGTGGCCTTTTAAAGTTCATCTACATTGATGTAGCTTGTATTATTTCAAAACACCTCAATAGTTTTAGAAATTTTCATTTGGGGTGGTGGTATTTAAATCAATCAAGTTTGTCAATATTAGAAGTTGGGATGTATTGCACTATTTGTTTTCTGTGTTTTGTTGTGTTTGTATGCCTAACTTTTTTTCAACTTTTTCATCCAGGATTTTATTGTGAGACAATCTGCTGAGGTCTTGTCTGCTGTAGGACATGACAAAACTACAAGTTTTTTGTTTGTTTGTTTGCTTGTCCCAAAGGCCTCAAAAGCATAATAACAACATCCTCTGTCCTTATTTTCTCACATCGAAGGAGAAAAGACACTCAAGTTAACCCTTAACAGAGGAAAAAATGGTAGAGACCTGAGGGTGAGTGACAGAGGATGGATCCCTCACCCAGGACAGGAATTCGGAAAAATATGGAAAATGGGATAGTTCAGTCGGGATGAGCTGTTACAGGCAGCTTCTAGGCAGGCTGGTTTATAAGCAGGGTGGACAGGTTGGGTTAGGAGCAGAGGAAAGGTTGTACAGAGGGATGGAGCTCTGGAATTTGCGAGAGGAGAAGATGCTCCATGTAACCTGATGTGTCCCCCAGGATTCTGTGCCTGTTTCAGCATGGTTATAAAAAGGGTTCAGGGTTGCCTGAACTAACCAAAATCTCTGCCATACAGGATTTTAACTCGATATGTGACCAAATACCACACAAATCTTTCAAAATTGTATTCTGGTGTTTTGTCCAAGATGATGATGATGTGTCACTTTTCTTTTGTATGACTCTTGCAAAAGAAACAAAAATCATTACAAAGTCTTCAATCTGGTTCTCAAACACTTCATACATTTGAAACTATCCTTGTTGAATATTGTATGACCTTTCATACCAGGTTGGTGCAATATGTTAAAGATAAAGCAGGAAACAAGAGACATTGTCTCAACACTCATCCTCCTGTGCTCTGAGAGCTCCATGGTGTTGTACTCTGTATTTCCTGCTGTCGGTATTATATTCATATTTTAAATACTTACATCCTCATTGCCAGCAGCGTTGTGGGGTTGTGAGTAATACCCAACTGTGTAGAAAGTAATTATAACTGGATGGTTTTAGACTGATGATGATGGTGACTCATTGCTCTCTGCTGAATGTTGATTGTGAATGGTTCTTTTATGGCCATTGAACAACACCATTATCTGCATCACAAGCAGGTGTTTGATTAAAACCGCCATAATATTATCAATACATCACAACAGTTCAAGCACTGCAGTAATTTAAGTATGTTGCTGCAGGTAAACAATACTTTTCACTATGCAACTGGTCAATTTGCAGGTAAAACCATCCTTACCATGACTATTAATTTATTTTAGAAATGGACGAGGGTTTGAACACTAACAAAATGGCGATGAATACAATAACGCACTTTGAGATGTTCCACTGTACAGCAACACTGCACACAACTCAACCTGCTTTATTCATTTATTCAATACTGCACCACAGCCTTTTTTTTTTTTTTTTTTTTTTAACATGAATTCATTTACACCTATGGCACATACTTCAGTATCATAAATAGATTGCAATGAAATGAGAAAGGAAAAGGTTATTTGTTAAGTAGCTTTCAATTTCAGAGGCAAATTATAGAGACAATTGTAAGTGCTTCACATAAAGCAGACATGGATGTCAACAATATTGGAAAGAGCAATGAAATTAATTCAATTTAACTGTCAGACACTATGCTGAAATAAAAAAAGAGTAAAAACTAGTAGTAGCCTATAATAAGCAAGCAGGTAAGTTTTTTAGGTACGGCCAATATTATAAGAGTGTCATCCAATAAAAATCGACATTAAATGACCATGTACACATCACTGAATTCCTTATTTTGAGCCACCTAGAAGAAAATAGCTTTTGTGACTTCATCAGTTGATGTATCTGTGCTCCGTGTGAGAAAACAGAAGAGGGAGAGAGGACCCTATCTCTTCATTTATCTCTCTCTCTCACACACATACACACTTTCGTCACTTCAGAGGACTAATCCTAACCCTGCCCTAATCCTAACTTTAACTACATGCCCTAGATATCAGCGAGCCCTCCCAATTAACAGTTTTTTTTAAGTTAGAAGTTCCCCAAGAAGCAACCCAAGTCTGACCAACACAAACACACACTTACACACGAACACAAACAAAGCCGAAGGAGAAACATCTTGTTATACACTGAGTTTTACAGTGTACCCTCTCATCCAACACTTGTGTACATGAAATACAACGCTTGCCATGAACCCCGAGCACTAATTATAACATAGCAAGAAGTGTATTTATTTGTTGTGCTCACTGTGCTACAGCACCGTGCTTTCTGGCTGGCATATTGCTTCATTATCCCAACACTTATAGAGTGGTTTTGGGAAGTGGGTTAGTTGTCAGGCAGCACTGAAAATCCCCAGCTTTTGGCTGCTCTTGACACTCCGGTTGAACCCGTCCTATTAACACTGGATTACTGTGGTGAGGCCATGTTTCCTTGACAAGGGAATAGAGCAGAACATTTGAGCAGGGATGATTTCATCTTGCAGTTTTTAATTGCTCTAGCATCTTTTCATGCACTTTCAAGATGTGCCAAAGCAGCTTTGCAGATTCCCAGGGAGAAAAAAAGTCAAGGTACAGCAGAAATGGCTGATACCAAATACTGAGGGTTTACAGCTGCAGCATCAAAGTTTTATGGTCCCGGGATGAACAGATTTCTCTCCAGCTATGATATATTTTCTACAAACATCTGCCAAATCTTGCCATTTCAAGGGAGCTTTTGTTGCCTTTGTACTGACAAATAGTCAGAACGAGTATTACAGAGGATAAATCTGTTACTAAATGAGTTTTTTTTTCTTTTTTTTTTCTGAAATACAGTGATGTGTATGATTACTGGCCAGACAGAATAAAGGCAACATTTATTTCTGTTGATGGCAATATTGTGACCTTGAAGTGTCAATGACTCAGAGATGTACTGTAGAAGATTCACAATAGCTGTTGCTTGTAGATATGCATGTGTGTGTGTCTGTGTGTAGGGTGAGGGGATTGCAACAATTACTGTACAGTATGTAACCTGTCCACATTAAATGACTTAAAATGTCTTGGAATGACTACAATATGTCATGTTGTCTTTGGAGATTTCCAATTCACAATTTCAATCAAGGTTGTCTGTCAATGTCACAATTTGATTTTAGATTTTTTTATCTCAGTGAATTTTTCAACTCACACTATGTTTTATTTTGAAATCACTTTTTTCAGTGTCCATTTTTATTGTCTGTCCCACCATGATGTGTTTCCCCTCTGTTCTACGTTCCATCCCTTGTGCCTTTAAGTCTGTGGGCAAAGCCCAATGCCCTGACTAAATCCTAAACCGTGATCCTCAGGAGGTGGACTGGATTGTCCACTAATCACAAGTTCAGGGGTTCGATCCCTGGCTCCTCCAGTCCACTTGAAGCATCCATGGCAAGATATTGAAGCCTGAATTGCCTCCGGTGTATCATCAGCGTGTGTGTGTGTGTAATAGAGAAAAGTACTATATTTGAAACAAAGCACTGTGTGAATTTGAGTGGTTGTTAAGACGTCATCGACTAGAAAAGTGCTAAATAAATGCAGTTAATTCACTTGATTGACATCACTTAAAGTGCTTAAGCGCAAGAGGCTTGAACACTTGATAAATGGTGATATATGGAGCAACACTATTTCTTTTCTTCTTTGACAATAAGCATGCGACACTAAAACATGCTGTATAGCCTAGAGCAGGGGTCTGGGACTTTTGACTGTAAAGTCCTACGAATTTCCTTAAAGGGCCAACAAGGAGTTTCTAATTGGTTATAAAAAAAAGTCTCACATTAATGTGGATGAATCTGTGCTATCCACACTTGTTAATGGGCCCATTTTCGATAAACATAACGTTTTGTCTCTATCGTTATTTTGTTATTATTAGTGGTGGCGGGAATGCTGGGCGAGCTGACCAGCATTTCCTTACTTTCGGTTTCGCGGGCGTGAATGAGAATAACGCTGCTGAATCGCCGTTTGTGTTCGGGACTACGACAGTAACTGAACCTCTTTGAACTTCTGACTTTAATTCTAGACGAATGAAAACATGAGTCTATCTGCGCCGGTCGAAGAATACTACGGTGCGCATGGAGGTTCATAAATGTAGTGTGAAATACTTCACTTTTCCAAAACTCCTCGTTTTCCCTTTAATATCCTGAAAACAAAACAATAATGTTCACTCTCATTAAAAGTTTTCCTTGAATTTGAATCTAACACTATCTAACATCTAACAGTATCTTCCTGCCATGCTTCTTTGTAAACTGTTGTTCTATTTTGTGCTTTCCTACATTTAACTTGTTAGTTTTTATGTTTCTGGGCATCCTCAGGTTACCAAGGTAATTTATTTAATGTCACAGTGCTTTGGACAATGGGTATTTAGGTACCTCAAGAACAATCTGCAGAAATGTGCACATATGGAAAGTGGTTACACCCCGCCTTTCGGAAAATAGACTTCCACTCTTCGTAATAGCGGAGTTTCCTTTTTCTAAAGACCCCACTTTTCCAAACAGGCTATTGGGGAAATTGTCTAAACCCAACCAAAGCATCAGAGCAAATAAGTGTTCTTTTTTTTTCTTCCCCGGTCTGTTGTCAGCAGGAGCGGCGGCTGCAGCAGGCTCATGCCCGTGTGGGCTCAAGCCGGGTTCAGACACGGTCGAGCAGAGCGGGGGAGAGAAAAATCTCCCACAACGGAGTGGAGGAAGAAAGCAAGAAAGATCTGCCCAGTGCCCAGTCCCTGAGCAGCGCACGTTTCAGCCACAACACAGTGTAAACAACGTCACCCAGTTCAGCACCATGGACAGCTGCAGGGGGGGACATTCGGAACAGCGGTGTTTCGAAGTGGAGAGCTGCCCCCATGGAAAATAAAGGGCGCAAAATATCTGCTAGCCAGCCATCACAACCTTGGTTTGGTGATATTATATTGTCTTTCATGATGAACAGCAACAACAAACAAACAGAGAGTGAATCATGAACTGAAATGACACATTGAATTGCCAATGGACATGCTTACGTTCCAAACTAAGTTATATTTCCGATCAGCAAGAGACTCAAATAAAATACCCAGTTCAATTTTGCACAGACTATAAGGATATAAATATGATTTATTAATGTCTAGTATTTTGCACCAATATAATCAATGGAGCGGTGATGACTACTTGAGGAGGTCTAGAGGCTGTCCGTCCATGTCTCTATTATTTATATTCTTTAGTTCAAAGATCACAAAAAGCAAAGGATCTTTGTCATAAAAGTATTCCAGGTCATGAAAAATCAATGCCAACTGATCATTGTTCTGCAAACTTCTTTCCACATCTATTTCTTTAACTTCAGATGTATTAGCAGCTGAGCCAGTGGGTATGATTGTTGGTGTTAATGTTCTGGCTACAAAATGGGGGTTTCATTGAAAACTTTTTAAACCATTCAAAACAAAGCTGTGATATCTAAGCTGTCCTTCTACAGGTCTGTTGGAGTGAAATTTGAACACATCTTTGCAAAAGCATCAAAAGGATGGCTGTCGATGTGTTAGAGATGCAACACAGATGGTGATTACTCATGTGCAGCCAGGACATATATGCTTCATATAAACACTGCATCCCAGATGCCATCCAGAAAATCATTCTGGATACTGCTAAATTGAATAGGACGTGTTATAAAGAGAATTGGAAGGACAAGGACCAAACTCATTTACTTGCATACTTTGATTATTCTTGCTGGAGTTTTCAGATACACAGGTGAACCTGTGGGATGCAGAAACTGTATGTCCTCATACTGTATGCATGGAACTTGCAAGTAGAAACAGGGAATCCAGAGCAGGGAGTTGTCCTGGACATGACATAGACCACATGCTATCATTTTTTTTTTTTTACTTTGCAAAGGCTGAGACATGAACTCCTAAAGAAGAACCTGGCAATCATTGGAATGACATAGAAATATTACACCAGAGTTCCCACCTGAGATGAACAGGGTAATCAACTCTCCCCGGTATAATATAAGGAAAATATGTGGCTACTAGCATCATCAAAAACCAAAAGGAGGGGTGGACAACACTTTGGATAACTATTGCTGCAAAAGAAGAAACCTATATGCAAGCCACTTATTTTCAACATCTTGGACGTTACTGTGCACAACTCTCTTGTCATCTGGATGGTGTTGAATTCAGAGTAAAGCAGAGGGAATCTCCAGATGGGATAGCTGCAACCATCGCAAGGAGGATGCAGGTGTCCCATCTATCTGACCCACAAAACCGGAAACTGAGATCAAGATTACTTAATGTATTCCTGTGATATCAAAGCCTTCTTTTTCAACATACAGTACTATGCAGTTACTGTATACAACTGAACACAATAGATTTATAATCTCAATGGTGCTAAAACACTGGGTGCTAAATCAACAGCAGCACAGAATTCCTTCCCTCCCTTTAGGTCGAGAGGGAGAAATCCTGTTAGCATGAACTGCCCCGGCCTGTGGTCAGGTATCTGCCTTTGGTTCTGTCTATATCTGTTTAGTGAAACATTCGTGTCAGAAGCACTGATGATTGTCATGGACTGAAACATTTGGTGCTGTTTTTAATTCACCTTTTAGCACTTGTTTCACTAGAACGAAGGACTGTTTTGCATTTATCTCAGCCTGTGATTTTTCTCTACTTTCACTAATGTGAGTAAAATACAAGCCAAGCAGAAAAAACCCTCCTGTGTCCTTTTGACCTGCCACGCTGGCCCTGAAAGAAATACCCTTCTCTTTGAGGGGTTATTAGAAGATGGGCTTGTTATTGAACAAATATGTCTACCCTGGTACAGTAATGCTGACAATTCAATGTGCCACACAGTGTGTACCACATCTGAATTATTAATGCTTTCTGTGAACTGCATTTGAACCACACTTTATGACTTGCTGTATGTTTCAGCCTTGGAAGTTTGAAATACAGGCCATACTGAAAGTCTTTGGGCAGTTCAGTTTGAAATAAAATAATAGATACTACGTTAAAGTGCTGAGTCTCAGCTTTCATTTGTGCTCTTACATTTGTTCTTGACACTTCACCTTTCCATTTTTTGATCAGTCATAAAACTTGGTTCTAGTCCTTTCTTTCTTCTTTCTAAGGCTTACTGAGTGAAAGGAAGTATGGCCACCTCTATCCGATAGAACATTCTTGACTGGACCTGCAACCATTAAAAGGTTTTTCTTCTTTATTTAAATCATGTTTTGCACATTCACATGATCTGCTTCTTGGTCTAACAAGTCTTATGTCATTTTCCAGTTTACCCATGTGCACACTTGTGCAATGCAGCCATACGATTGAATGAAGCAACTATGTTTGATATCTCTGTGAGATGCCTGGTTTTCTTTTGGTGAGCATCATTAAACATCTTCACTTGCATGGTCTCATCTTTACTCCTTGTCCTGTCTAAAGGAGTCCTGGCTAAATACATAGTCACAATCAGGTAACACAAAGGAAGACACAACTACATTAATCTTTGATGTTGCAGCTGCAACAGACGAACACTGCACAATCAGCTCCACTTACGAGACTTGGATATCTATTTGGCAACGTTTTGGCCAGACAAGGCCTTTGTCAAGTCAAGTGTAGGGTGGCAAGGGGAGTGTTTCTTCTGTGAGCAGGTGCACACCTGCCATTAATCACCACATGCAACCCTGTATTGAAAAAAAGAGAAAGAAAACAGAAAAACTGCTTCACATAAAAGGAATATCCTAAATACAAGACAAAGTGTCCTAAATCCAAGAAAAAGAAAAACAAGAAATAACAGTTTTTTTGAATGCTAATGAAATAATGATACTTTTTTGTCTATATCTGCTAAATTTATTTTCACATGTAACTTTTTTATTTTTCAAGACTCTAGTTCCTTCAGAAGAGAGGTGTGGCCATGTCACCCTCTTCCTCTAAAAAACTGTCTTCCTTACAGTCAGTTTTGCAGGGTTAAGATAATTTGCAGCAGAAATTCAGATTTTGACAAAAACATGGCAAAGATGAAAAACAAATTTAGTGTTAGAGGGTACACATCAAATCAAATAAATGGAGCTGTTGATCAGATCATCGCTAGACCGACACCAGATTTGTTTCAGAGAAAATTAATACAAAAAAAAACCCCTTATTTTTTCCACAAAATATTCAAAGCAATCTGAAAAGATTGGTGGTACAGTATTATCAAACACATTCTCCAATCAGACCCTAATCTTAAACAAAGCTGTACACAAATCATTTTGTGGAGACCACTTAGTAAAATCTGACTTGGCCCCCGAAGTCTATCTAAAGACTGCTTGTACCTAACCCAGATGGTAACAGACGCGGTGGAGCCTGTGCCCAGTGTAATTTTACTTATCGCTGTAGCACCTTTAGACATCCACACTCTGGCAAGTCTGTCCCGATCAGTGGGGTCATTTCTTGCCATACCAAATTGGTGATTTATATTTTAAAAACCTGGATTGCAGAGCACCGTAGTAGCCCACTATTAGATGTAAGAACATGAATTACCCTGTAGCTGCTCACTTTACCGAGGCAAATTATCCTATGTCCTCACTGAAATATATAGGTATTGAGAAGGTTTCTCTCCCCCGAAGAGGTGGGAATTTAGAAAATCTCTTATTGAGGAACGAACACTTCTACATACATTATCTAAACACTATCACTCAACAGTCTTAATATTGATTATGATCTGGAGTGCTTTCTGTGATTTGGTTACTTTATACTCCAAAAAGCAGGTTTAAAATACAGATCAAATTCAGTTTTTTGCTAATGATGCCTCTATTGGCTGATGTGCAACTGATCTGATCTTAATTTTGTACATTGCTTATTATGTGTCTTTCTTTAAAATCTTTAAAAATATCTGATGTGTTTATTAAAAACAAAAATGCATTTGGATGTGATCTGTTCAGAATGCCCCAATATGTATTGTTTCTTTAAATGGGACATATTTACCTTTATTCTTTTTATATAGATTTTTTCTTTCCCCAAATTCTCTAGATTGTATTGTTATTTCACTAGCACTTGTGACAGTGGTGGTCCTGTCACTATGCCTCCAGTTGATCATGGGCCCTGGCTACTTGGCCAAGGGTATGTCCCTTTGTGGTTGTTATTTCTGGGGTTTAAAGCCCGCCCGGGTCCCTCTTCACCTTGCCACAAACTCAAAAAATGTCTCTCCAAAAATGTTATTTCTTGTTTTTTCCTTGTTTTTATTTTTTCCTGGATTTAGGATACTTATTTCTTGTATTTAGTATATTCTTTTCATGTGAAGCAGTTTTTCCCTTTTCTTTCTCTTTTTTCCAGTACAGGTTTGACAAAGCCCTTGTCTGGCTGAAACATTGTCAAATAAATAGTCTCGTAACTGGAGCTGAGTGTGTGGCGTTATCTTTTTCTCAACTTTATCCGTTGCCAGCAACTCTACAATTACGGTGTGCATTGTTCCTCATCATAATGTTGCAGCTGCAACAACCACAACTTATCGTGTGGAACAAGGACTAGCTTTAAAACACAAAGGCTGACAGAAATCTGCAACTGGTGTACTAAATAGCTACAGTATGTACTGTAGGGAACATTTACCAGGGAACCTGTGCATACTCCTCAGAGAGTTACCAAGATATCTGGCCTAATTGAATCATAGCTGTTTCCATTACATGGTACAAGTTCCACTCCACTCTACTTACCCCTAACCTTTTGGCTTTCCATCAGGTAAAAGTAGTGGGACACAAAAAAAAATCAGCCCATGGTCAGATGAAGAGGTGAAGATGTTGAATATCCCTTTGCGGTCCTCCATTGTGTTTCGTATTGAAGATGATGCCACACTAGGTGTTTCCAATGCCAAGTACAGTCAAGGGGAGTTGAGAGTACAATGTGGTGAAACAATGATTTTATTACTCAGGTAGTGCTAGTACCTGGTAGTATTACAGGCTCACTAACTCTATGGTGGCTATGGCTAGTACGAGTGGTCTTCAGCTATGGCAGGACCAGAAGACAGCATGACCAGATGCAATGGACATGAACATTGAGATAGCTTTCTTTTAGTTCCAATCATTCACAGCCATAGGCGCCGATTCCGTGGGTTCTCCGGGGCACGAGCACCCACTGAGCAGGTTGAGCACCCACGGGGGGCACGCCACCAGATGCGCATTTCTCCGTGCCGCGCCTCGGCCCCTCAGCTGTGTCTGTGGGTATGTGTATCGTGTGTAGTCTGCGTGAATGTGTGTATTAATCTCTCGCGTGCTCTGTTAAGATGAAAAACACAAATCGCCGCAGAGCGCGAGCCTGGCACAGAGGTGCGCGCTCTGGCGCATCTGGCGACAATCGGTTAATGGGGCCAAAAGGAAACTGGCTCCGCTCCGCGGCTATTTCGCGTCTGACGTCTATGTTAAACTCACGTTTTTATTGTAGGGTCCGACCCGACGTAACTACAACAACATAACACAAACTTTTCTGACAGCTCTCACTTCCTCCTCTGATCCTCCTCACTCACTCACCTACACAAAGACACAGACACACCCTACCTGCTCATACCGCTCAACTTCATAACTTCATAACAAGAACATTACTGCGGGGTTGCTACAATATTTTCAGTTGTGCAGTATAGGCTATTATTTATTAATAATGAGCGATAAGTCCCATTACGTGGCATGATATACGCACCTTTGTAGAGCCCGGTTTGGGGGGATGCACACCATGGCACCCCCCCCCCCCCCCTCGACACGCGTGCGCACCCACGGGCAAAAACATAAATTGGCGCCCATCACAGCCATAGTGTAGAAGCCTGAACTTAACAACAACAAAAGCTTTTTAGAGGCGTCAGTATGCTGGGACCCTGGAAACTACTGTTCCCACACTGTGGCTGCCCTGGTATGATTGTTCTCCATCATCTTTCCCACACTTGTGTCTAAAAATAAGTACTCTGTGGCCTTTTTTTCCCCTCAATTTTCCCCTTAAACTCAGTCTAACAAGTGCTGTGGGGCTGCAGGTTGATTATCACGCATCGCCAATAACGGTAATGACACCAAGTACGAGAGATTCAATTATACCCCTCATGATTTATTTGTGGTTTAATGATAAAAAACAAAACAACCTGGTTAAAAAACATTAAATCTCATACCACTAGCAATTATGAGGCGGCTGCAATTTACCCCTGACAATTGGCCAAACTATCATATCTGTTCTGCTGAACCTCACGCCAGCAATAAATGATATGAGTCTTGTTGACTCTGGCATCCTCAGAGCAGCAATGATTATCTGATGTTTGTTTGCCTGGTCACGTTGTGCAATTGTGTATTCAATAATTTACTTTTTTATATCCCTGGGTGGGCGCTGCCTTGCCTTGTTAGACCACCAAACAAAGACATAGATCTTTTATTGTCTGTGTCACTGTGTTGCTTTGACATTGCAAGTTGCAGCAGTTGTTCGTTTTTTGTTTTGTTTTGTTTTGTTTTTCTTTTCTTAATCATTGCCCTAGTGTAAGTAGTTCTGGTGACAGCATGCACCCCCAGTGCTTTGTCCATATTCTGTAAACGTCATAATTTAAAGCAGTAACCAGTTTACGTTGAGATAAACTGGTTTCTGCACTGAGAGCATCTCGGCTAGACTAGAGATACAGCGCAACCTTGGCAAAGTGCAACACACAAGATACAACGGAGACTTTCATGACTCAAGTGCTCAGCTACAAATAAAGTATTTTTTCCTTAACTGAATCTGGTGTTGTAGACAAGCACTTTGAGCTTTGAGGTGTGCAGTGAAGTGGAATGATTAGACACTTAGGTCAAATGAGTGTTTCATGTCCTGACGCCTTGTAAACAGCAGCTAGGTAAAAGAATATTTGATAGCGGTGTGGATCAGGGGTGTCAGTGGCCTCCCAGAGCTGAGGCTTTTCACAGCATTATATCTGATTTTGCTTCCGTGAGGCCTCTAACGTTGACTGCACCATTACAATGTTAAAGCTATCATTCTGTTTTAAAATAGCCTTTTTTTCTCTCTTTTATTTTCTCTGACTCCCCTTCCTTTTCCCTCAGTTTATAAAAATCCCAGTTACCCCATGTGTTCGAGAGAAAAGGACTGGTTAGATTTATTTCTAAGAACTAATTTGCTGGAAGGATTTGTTTCTCTCTAATGCTAATGAAGGGATGCCTTCAGTCAGTAACACAAATCCACAGATTTAGCTCAAGGCAATGGCAAACTGTGTAGCACCATTCATCAACAAGTCAATGCCATACTGTATCCGCACATGTATAACAAATCTCACAGGGATATATGTATGTAATGTATATGATATAAGTACATGCAAAAAATGTGGATAGACACAAATCTTCATTTCATTTTTTTCATTTATTGTTTATTTGTGACGGGACTTTGCATATTAATGAACATTATAAATGTAAATACACCAGATTTAGCTCTAGGCTAATTTCCATCTGTAGTCCCGCGGTACACATATCAACAATTGTACAAAACACATTAATAGACAACATTAGAGTATAGTACAAATACCATATCACAATACCACAATACAATATCACAATATCACATTACAGATTTATACCGTAGCTGTAGTGGGAAGAACAATGGGTACTAATAGCTTCGAGATCGCAGAAGCTGCTGTTAAGACCCATTAAAGTGCTACAGAATATAAAGTGCTATCTTTGCTTACATAAAGTGCATCTGTAATAAAGTGCTAAATTTTAAAGTGTCAGAGGTAAAGTGCCTATAATTTTGGTAAAAAGAGAAGAATATATTAAAAAACAGAATAACCAAAAATGCAAGGCACACACGCACGCACACATGCACGCACACATGCACGCACACACGCCCACACATACACACACACTAAAATGAGCATGCCCTTAATGTTGGCAGACTTGGTTGTTAATAAGCCACGCTTTCAGCTGTTTTTTGAATGTTACATATGTTGATATTTCCCTTATGGCCAGTGGTAGCGTGTTCCATGTTGAGCAACCATGGATTGATAAAGCCTTCTGTGCAAATGCTGTTTTCCTAAACTGAACCTCACAATCACCCCTGGTGGTAGCTCTCGTTATTGTCGCACTATTTTTCTTTTTAATAAAATCTCCTAGTGGCGGAGGTGCCAGCCCATTTAATGACCTGTAGATAAGACAGGAACTTTTAAGTAGTTGGAAGTTCTCGAATGTCAAAAGCTGATATTTTTTCAAAATTGGGCAGAGATGGAAGGATTGAGGCTTTTGATCAAATACCTTGATTGCTTTTTCATTAGCTGTTTAATGGGTTTAAGAGTTGTGACTCCAGCAAACATCCAGGTTGTGAAGCAATATTCAATGTGTGACAGGATCAAGCAGTGTAGGTAGGCTTTTGCCGCCTCCGTTGTGATAAAAGGCCTGATTTGTTTAAAATTTTGTATATTAAATTTCAAAGTGTTGGTTGTTTTTTTGGAGTGCTTCTTAAAAGTGAGGTTGGAGTCCAGTATTACCCCAAGGTACTTAAAATGGGTTACTGTCTCCAACTTTACTCCATTCAAGACAACACCATTGTCAGACATTGGTGGCTCAGTGTATTTTGTACCATTTTTGGTGAACAGCATGTGCACAGTTTTTTTTGTATTTAACATTAAACAAGAATTAAATAACCAGTCTTGAACCCTAGTTAAAGCATCAGTTAAGTTTTTTGCCGTTGTCATTGCATCCTTTCCCTGAGTATAGATCACAGTGTCGTCAGCATACATCAAGACTCTAACGTCTGGACAAATATCAGGAAGATCATTGATGTACATAGAAAATAGCAAAGGTCCCAAGATGGATCCCTGTGGGACTCCAACATGACAAGGCTGGTGGTGAGACATGACATTGTCAACCTTGACTTGCTGTGATCTATCTGACAGATAGGATTTAAACCATGAGATAGCATCATCAGAAAGATTGAAATGAGTGAGTTTGTTTAAAAGAACTTGATGGTTGACAGTGTCAAATGCTTTCTTGAGATCTAAAAACACTGCTCCTACACAGGGGTTCTTATCCAATAACCCTTTGACATTCTCAATAAAAAAACAGTTAGCCGTCTCTGTGGAGTGATTGGCCCGGAAACCAAATTGCATGCTGTGAAGTGGGGTAAATCCTTTATCTAGGTGTTCAATGAGTTGTGCTGCTACCCATTTCTCAGCAACTTTGGAGATGGTTAGCAGGATGCTAATAGGCCGATAGTTGGCTACCTGAGTTTTTGACCCAGATTTAAAAACAGGTATCACCGATGCCTTCTTCCAAGAGGACGGAACTGCTTTCTGATTGAGTGACTGATTAACCATGATCAGTCATGGTTAATCAGCTAAATATAATTTAGCCAATATGATTTATGTAGGACATGTGGTGATGTCTCGCATCACATTGTTTCTTCTGAGGTTAGCATGCTAACCAGCTAGCCCAACCATTGCAGCTTTGATCTGCCCTGAAGAACTAATGCTGCTCAGAGGGTGAATCATAATGTCTTGTCTTTGTGACAGCTGAGGTTCCTGTCACTATACCTCCAACCGATCATGTGCCCTGGCTACTTGGCCAAGGGGATGTCCCTTTGGCTGACTGGCAAGCACGCATGACTACCCGGGAGGTGTGGGTTCTCCGCCCGGGCCCTCTTTACATTGCCACATTCTGGCGTTGTCGGCAGGACAACAAATTGTTAGAGATTTTGAGACAATACTGCCACTGCAGACATCGCAAACACAGTTAAGATCAGTGACACCGGAAAGTATGATCATGCTTCCAGAATTTTTAGAAAGATTAGCATGAAGAGATTTCCGCCTTGCTCTTCTCCAGGGAGGGGGGTTGCAGTTTCATTTGTTCCTTTATTTATTGTTGCACTGTTTCCGCCACAGCAGGTTGTCCCTGGCAGTGAGCACAGACACAGGGTGAGTGTGAAGATATTCTTTATTTCGTACAGTTTCTGTGCTTCCTACGGTCACTTTGTACAGAACTCTATCAACAGCACCAACTTAAAACTAACTCAAAAGTCCTTTGGCTTCACTGCTCACTGTCTCTATGCCCATCCTCCTCCAAACACCACTACTGCTGTAGAGCGAGAGAGAGACTGATTAGCTCTGATTAGCTGTGTTAATCAGCTCACCTGGTGCTGCTCCTGCTGAGCGGCTTCTCTCCTGCAGCCTGAACCATGCTGCTCAGGCTCTACATTTATATACACTACTCACAAAAAGATAGGGATATCTGGCTTTCAGATGAAGTTAGAGAATGTAGCCAAGAGGTGAACTTAATTTGACCTTCTCTAAATCTTTGAATGCACTTTGAATGCACATGTTCAGTGTTGTAGTACTCATAACATACTGTACAATATCTGTTCACATTCTGACGTCAAGACCAAGACAACAACTCACAATCCATCAATGTTACCTGGACATTGTGATGTTGGTTGATGTTGATGGGATGTTGTCAGAGAGAAGTTGCCACTGAACCAACTGGAATAGAGAGAGACTCGAAGAGTCACAGAAGGCAGAGAAGTGGGCCTCCTGCCACATGTTAAGTTATTGAGAGACACATTGACATGTTTTTTGTTGGGGTATATACCACCACTGTTAGCTGTTAGCCATTCCATTGATGCCCTATTTTCATGATATAATATCACTGTATATGAACATTTTACATTTCTCATAAATTTCAGCCAAAAGTGGAATATCTGTAAGTTTGTGTGAGTAATGCATTTGGCTGTTTATACTGAGATTTGACAGTTTGGTCATTTGCTATCACCACATCTGAACACCCTTCTCAAGTGGTGAATCAGTCGCTCTTTTTGCACTTGCTGAAAACAGGAAAAAATACCTCTGTGAATGTGTGACAGTCTTCAGTCAGTGGCAAGTTGGCAGCAGATCTGTTCTCAGACGTCACTCAGCTGATGATGTGGAAAATATCCACTCAAAGGGTTTAGACAGTTTCTACAAGCACATGAAAAACAAAAAAAAAATACATAGGCTACTAAATCTAAAATAGCTGACACACATGCCAAAATTTGTTTGTTTGTTTTTTTGTATCAACCATTGTTAACAGCTTTTAGTGTTAACAGAACTGCTTAACCAATAGTGAGAAGAATCATCGCAATGTTTCAAAAGACCAAAGACATCCAACACTATCAGAACTTACTTTCATCTTCTGCATCTTTGTATCTAATAATATTGCAAGTGAAATAATAGATCAAAAATAATTAGTATTTGTGTTTCACTTAGTCATTAACTCTCTGGAGAACCGTTGTCCTTATTGTGCAATTGTTCAAAATTATTACTAAGACTGATGTATTGCCTATTTGCTAGTGAGCATCACATTAGTGCAGCTTTGTTGAATGTATCATCTGCTGGCTGTGCATGATCACACAGTGTAGCCAGAGCCATGGAGTGAAACAGTGCTGTTGAAACATCACAGTCCTCCTCCAGCATCTCCATCAAGGTCATCTCCTTTATCTGGCAAAGAGATGTGTAGTGTGTGCAGCCACACACAAACCTCTGTGACGCATACTCTATAGCCTACTGTACATCAGAGCTGTCTACAAAAATTCACATGAATACAAATGCAAGTAAAAAATGGTCAGAGCAAAGGAGATGAAGAATAACAAAGATTTCAGAAGGTGAAGAATGTTTAAAAGGTAGCCTAACAGGTGCATAGATAAAGTGAGGAAGTACATTTTTACATGAAATTCACCCAAAACATAAGATGATTGGGTGGTGTTATGTTCAACTGGTTCTGCTTAAGCCGGTCATACACTGTGCAATTGTTGGCTCATTTTGAGCTGATTTTCCTGTCGTGCGACTATTTTTTGGATCGGGCTGGATTTCGACCTGGTTGTGCTTCGTGCTTCGTGCAGTATATGTGGGGCAACGACGAGAGATTAACACCTCATGACGAGCTCCCAATCACAAATCGTGTGCTCTCAAGAAAATCAAACTTGTTTGAAATCCTGGTCGCTCCTCGTGAAGGTATCACATGGTATGTGCCACGACCCGATTTGCCTCATCCTCTCGCAGAGAGCATGCATCTCTGATGTCACGTCAAAACACGGAGGAACCTGGTGGAACATCATCTTGACCCAGGCAATGGAGGCACAGCTAGTGTAACTCTGGCAGGCTCACCCAAGCCTGTTTGACGTGGCCTCAGACCTACTGTACCACGACCGAAACAGCCGGGAAAAAAGTTGGAGTGAGATTGCCGCACAATTGCAGCTGGCTTAGACCTGCCATTTGTTTTAACTGAGGATCTTCGGTGTCTCCCACTTCCGGGTTCCTCCTCTTCTTCTACTTCTTTTTGATGTTGCAGTTCCGGTATACAGTCCGACGTGAGTATTATGACCGTATAGTGTGAGCAGTCAGGTCGCATCAGAGCATCGGGTCGTACAGTGTGAGATCATTATTCATGGGCTGTGAACTTTTGAAGTCAGCGATCTAGTAGTCGTGCAGTTTGAATCAACCGATTTAAAATATTGTTGCCGGTAGCTTGTCAGTGTGGAGCTCGAGTGTGCATGCCGCGGGTGGGGGGGCGTTAACAGCCAGATAATTAATGATGGTGTCTGGCCATTCTACCTCAGGCCTTCTTATGAAGAGTTCACCTGATTAACCACACCCACTCACACCTGTCTCCATTTACCCCATCAGCTCCCTTGCAGCCCGGTCTCACCCACCTGTCGTGGTATTCATGCCTCCATGCGTACATTGTTTCTGGGTCTGCAGCCTGTGTGGATGGTGGAGAAGAAGATGATCTCCCCAAAACATGCTGCTCCCTTTTCTTGTTGAATTGCAGTCTGTGTTTTGTGTGTCCTATACGCAGCTTGTGCACCCCATCTTCCACTTGGCTAATTGAACTGCATGTCACCACTGGCAGAACAGCCAGCCATTACCACCCGTGTGTGTTTTCCACCATTTACCCAGATGGCTGTATTTGTAGGCCCTCTTTCTTAAGAAGGCCTGTAGGTATGGTTCAGTTCATTCTGCTCATTCACATCTTTCCCATTCTTCATTATTGGGGTTATAGACCTGGACTTTTTTGTTGAAAATATAGTTGAACAGGACTAATTGATGATCAAAATCAATTAAATATGCCTGAATCCAAAAGATAGTCTGTGCAAATCAATGTAGGCTCCCTAATGGTTCACATGGAGGAAATCTCAAATATGATCTGGCCCATTACTTTCTACTGGCTTTGTTTTGGAAGCAGAACACTGAATTCATTGAGGAGGTGGCCTTTTATGTCAATTTGTCTCAATAGCTTGTTTTTTCCTGAACCTGCCCCAATAACCACCTGTCTGCTCCCCGCTGCATGCATCTCAGAGATGTACGTCCTCGCATCCTGTCTTTTAGTTGAATAGTTAGTCTTCTTCATTTATTTGCCTCCAGTCAGCAAACTGCCAGGGCTAGTGTTGGGTGTACCACTGTCCAGCCAGCTTCTCCGGTGGCTAACCACCAGTCTGCACCCCTGTTGGCTCCTAATCAGCTAGCTATTAGCAAGCCTACTTTCATGCTGGCTAGAATCAGTCTGGCTAGCCTCCAGCCACTTTGCTGTTTGATCAGTATGAGACCAACAAGCTTCCAGCCTTCACTTCAGTGACCTGCCTGATCCTGTACTGTATCTGGGACCAACATCTTCCTATGGGAACCCAGGCTGTTCTTATATGAGTCCACAAAAGGACATGTGGCTCCTGAAAGTTGCCATTCAAGTTGCTCAGAGACCAGAGCCTATAGCCCCATAAACAACAATTATACAAGCCAATATCTTTCCAGATCCTGAGTCCATGAACCCCCTAGCCTGATCTGAAGCTAGGCTTCACAGCTGCTCAGAGTAAATTCATTTTTACTTTAACTCTAATTCAGATGCTTCAAAGCAAAAGGCCAGTAAATTTCATTAGATCATTATTACACCCATTATCTTTGGCATTTTATTTATCTACTGTATATAGTTCTTAAATACAGGGCATTGTTTTAACTGCATGGCAAATTGTGTTTTATCTGAATGTGCCTTTATGCAGTGGGAAGCTTGGTGAAGCACTGTAAACATACAGTAGGTCTTGTTCAGGATCCTAGATCTCCTCATCTCCTGCCACCTTCCAATATATTTTGCATTATGCTAATGTTCGGATCTAATTGTTCTCACAAGGTTTAGTGGACGAGACCTTGACTCTGAGCTGACCCTTCAGCCAGCCAATAAGCCATTTTGCTCTGCCATATTAATGTATGAGATTTATATGCTCATAATAGAGGGTCTCCATAGCAGCATTACTCACCGTGATTAGTGACTAATGAATGACTGCCAACCTGTGTTGTGGTAATGCATTCCTCTGATTGATTGTGGTCAACCCTGTTTGGGAAGTTGGCCAAAGAGAAAAAGTTTATTAGTAAAGCCATATTAATTAACAAGTTACAGGAAATTAATCTAGGGATGGAGGTTAGCTAATCTCCACAGCATGATCTCGTTTTTATTACCCTCTATGACAAAAAACGTGATATTGCAGCAGGCTTGTTGCTGAATGTTTTACAAGGGATTTTAAGATAGCCTAAATAGTTATTGCTCTGAAATGTCATTGGTGAACTATTGTTGGCTTATACAGCAGAATAAAAGAAGGAAGGAGTGGTTATAACCGTTTCCCGAACATGTTTGGACCGGCACATTATTTCTTTTCTTTTCTAGGTGGATGTGGTGCATGTAGGAGCTCCCAGGATGACGAAATTGTCCAATTTTGAAAAATAATTGCATGTCTAGCTCGGTCTGAAGGCACTTAGACACTAGACACTTGATAGAAAGAACCCAAGTTGAGGGCAATTGAAGATTATCTGTGAAGTCACTTGAGGCTATCATTTACCTAGAAGTGAATCAGCAGTCAGCCTAGTCTAGTTATTTCAAACAGACTGAGGGAGAACTGCAGGGTTTATGAGTTGCTTTCTGCAGCCACATGGAATTATACTACTTCTACTTTAATAATAATAAGAAAAAAACATCCCTGCAGAAAAACAACAACAAGTATCATGTCCACAGATACTTTCCTCTTGTCTCTGATATCTCACACAGATCTATTTGTGACTGACAGTCCTGGCTTTATAAATCTACACAGCCTTATGCAAAAGGCACAAGCAGAGTGGAAAAACAGCGATTTTTGGAACACTTACAGTGCTGAAGTGATAACTTCTGTCAACTTGATGGCTCACTCACTTAAGCCAACAATATGAGACAATTTGCTCTGTCACTCAGTTCAAAATTGCCTCAATCATGACTTCTAACACTTAAAAGAGCAATAAGAGGGAATTTTATTACTCAATAACAGAAAATGGCTGCAATATATCTGCAGGGGTTTGATGGAGTTTCAGATTAACTGCAATAACGCAGTAATTACTGGGCTAGATACTGACATTTCTGGGTTGTGTGTTCTGATTTATTCCTCTTCTCCTTTTTTGAAAGTATTTCTGTTTGTGTTATTATGTATCACATGTTCATTTATGTTTGATCTCTGCACTTACAGTTTAACCCCTTGTATTTCAAAAATATGAACGGATCAACCATTGCAATAGCTCTATTAAAGGGGCAATAAGCCTTTTGAAATTAATCAAGGGAGTCTATTTCTGACTTTTTTAAGCTGAATTAAAAAGGTTAAATTTTAGCATAGTATGACAGCTTTCTACCATGACCAACAGTCACAACTGACTTTGCAAGACTGGAAAACAACCCAATTATTTTTGCCTATATTTCTACGTAGGAAAAGTTCCTCTACTTAAGTTAGCATGTTTACCTGCTGTATGTATGAACAGTCTGTAAAACATCATATTGGTCATCATTGTAGTCGCATATATGCCTGTCACCAGCTGGACATTGAGCCTCATATTTTCTTATCTTTCCCTTTGTATCTCTGAAATTTGGAGCAGCTGGTGTTGGTGATTGAAAAAAAATTGCTCCTGTGTTGCTTAAGTGTAAAGCCACAGCATCTATGCCAAAGAGCTCTCCAGAATGACACAGGCATTTTTCGATCCGCTTGCCCATTGTAGCAGGCCCTAAATTAAGTTATTTTATACTGGCAGCCATAAAATAAAAAAAGACTCTAATTTAATGATAAATCATATAAACACACAAGGTTTTGGATTTTACTTATCATCATAAAACCTAATGTTCTTCGGGCTCATCAAGTGCAGTTTAATCGTATTTTACTGTGGCCTATGGCTCTCAACAAACCAGGGCTGGGAAGCTGGAAAACATTTTTAACTATGTACTTGGCAAGCAATGTTTACTCAAGTGTCTGTGCACCATCTTTGGATTTGGTACCCAGTTGTCTCCATTAGAGTATCAGAGTACTTTGTCTATTTGCTTTTGTTCGTGAAAAATAATCATCCAAAGAAGCAATGGCCAGAGAAATATCATATCAGCCCTCCAGGTTTAGGTCAAATTTACTGAGATCATTTCAGACGAACAGTCCAGTAGGATCCCACGTGTGTCTGTGCAGGTTATTATGACCCATATTTGCACTTTGTTGCCAAGTCCACATCAGAAGGAGGTTGTGGTGTGGATGGGTGAACAAAATACTGGGGAGCTTTTGTGTCTTTTATCCCAAACTATTCAACTAAGGCTGTTATGATTGTAACCATGACAAATGGTTATCTAATGTTGAGGAAGTTCTTATTTTGACCAACACTAAATTTCCTTAACCCTACCAACGCATGACAGTTTGTTAATTATTACTGTACTGTACAGCCTAATTGGTTATCACTGGAACTACTGTATGACAACCATGATCCAGTCTCCCTGCCACCATGGGTCACTATTTCAGGACACACATCATTATCAAGATTTCAGGTGTGCTCACTAAGTAATTTAGATAATCTGGATGTTGTCTTATAAACGGAACAACTTCTTTCTCTGCATTTTTGCTGTCTGCTTGCTTCCCTGTATCGGAAACACATCTCAGATTATGAAAAACAGCACTTTGGCGACACAGAGGCATTTTGAGTAACCTTCTCAACGGTTCTCCAGTACATTCGTTGGCATTGTGCCACTTCAGGAAACAGGCAGACTTGTCAACTCACTGACAGCTAATTTAACAAAGTGAGACAATAAAGACCTGGGCAGACAGTGCATCAGCCTGAGACGTCCTACCCAAATGCGCGAATGCCGTCCTCCCGGGGACAGAGGTGCTGCCTGTCAAGATAGCCAAAGCGCTGTCAAAGTCTGCAAACTTTGAAAAAACATCGGCAGCCTTCAGAGTCTGTCAAGGATGAGACACGGGTCCATTAGCACCTCAGGCTGCCACAGACAAAAACACCAGAATCAGGGAGCTTTGGTGTCCAAATGTTTTAGTCATGGACATTTAAAGTGATGGGTCTGAATCATATTGATGAAGGAAGTCTGACAGACACTGTTATGATTATTAAACTGTAGAATAAATCCTCATGTTTCAGAAGTCTGCAGTGGAAAATCCCTCTCATACCGAGAATGGTTTTATTGCTGTCTATTCTCTAGTGATTAATACTGTAGAGGTTTTTGTACCCTCAAAAATGTTGGCTGCACTACGCCCTTGTCAGTGTCAGTTTGTGGTGATTTGTTTGTTCATGGATCTCATACATCATCCTCGCCAACAGCCACAACAGTTTTCTGTTTGTGAGGGTGTCTTGCAGACTGGGATT
Source organism: Decapterus maruadsi (assembly GCA_030347415.2). Classification (NCBI taxonomy): domain Eukaryota; kingdom Metazoa; phylum Chordata; class Actinopteri; order Carangiformes; family Carangidae; genus Decapterus; species Decapterus maruadsi. Next base: position 9,169,577 of record CM064891.1, on the reverse strand, counting down.
TTAGTTACACAACATTTGTTGGACACAGAGCTTGTCTGCCTCTGGGGGCAGAAATAATCTCATTGGAGTTCAACCTCAGTGGCTGAGGCCAAAGAACCACAAGTTCCCAGTGCGAAAGAAGATCCTAACTATCATGACTGAATGGCAAACAAACCTTAAACAAACGGAAATACTGTAATCAAAACAGGTAAAGATGGTGATCACCCAAGAAAAGGCATTAGCAGCAGCACTAACCCTATCATGTTTTATGCTGAGTTACCAATTATTATGTCCCCAAAGCCAGTAAACAAAAAGAGCACAATGGAGTCACAAGAGTGCCATACAAAAGATTAAATCTGCAAAAGACTAAGTAGACCATTAATAACATTTGGGATGCTTTTGCGATTTTTTTGTTTGTTTTACCCATTACTTTCGCTATTCTCTTTATTTATTGATCCTTCTGCACCTTTTATTAATATTATGGCACTCCTAGGACACCACACAGCACAGTTAGTGCTACACACCTGTTTTCTTCTATTATTGTGGTGTTGAACAGGCACAGTTTACAAATGCCCTGGACTATACAGAAAGTCCTAACAATTGACCAACAAGCATTCATGTGGTATAGGATTAATCAGAATAGTGTAAAACGAACCAGAAATTAAGCAAAAAGTTGGTTCCTGAGTTGTTGACATCATAAGGTGGATATAAGTGATTGTTTCGTTTGGTTATTGATCAGGGCAAATTTGTGTATTAATTCAAATATAGTATAGGGTTGGGACGGTGTTTAGCTCAGTTGGTAGAGCACCTGCACCATGTGTTGAGGCTATTCCTCTGCAGGCGACCCCGATTCGACTCCTGCACCAAATGGCCCTATCCTGCGTGTCATTCCCGCCGTCACTGCCCATTTCCTGTCTCTCTCTATCCTGTACATTAAAGGCAAAACAGCCCCTAAAAAATATAAAAATAAAAATATATATATACTGTGTATTGGGTTATAAGTGCCCATTTCAAGTGAGATTTTATTTTCTCGAAAACAACCTTGAAAACAACACAAATACTCAAAACAACTTTAACACACACATAATCTTTATCTTTGTAGCATCCATATTGTTTTCAGTGCACTTGTGTTAATGGATTCAAGAAATAACCTTTTTAGGACAAAGTCGGTCCACCTGAGAATCTGTCAATCCAACACACTGATGAAAGATCGACTGTATAGTGTGTGTGTGTGCGTGTGAGGTTACAATTTGTATTATTTTTGTGCACTGTGAACCCAGAAGAGGGCAGCCACCTTTGTTAGTACATAGCTTATCAGAAATAGCTCCATGTCTATATATGTAGCATACAAACTATGTCGTTGGTGTGCTGACTCCATCATGCATCAGAGAAACAGCCCATCTGAGAGGCCATGTCTATTTCCTATCTTTTCCCCTGAGCTGCCTTTAATTTGCTCTGTGGCGCTGCACCCACATCGAGGGCCAGGGGCCAGGACCTGCTCATTTACTGGAGTGTGAAATGTCAATATGTACTCACAACAAAAGGTATGCCACTGCACGTCCAGCTCTGCAGGCACTCTTATTTGAACCAAAGCTCTGCACACTCTGCGCACACACAGCCAGTCTACGGACCCCAAGTTTCTCATTACTGCTATCAAATGGGCACTTTGAAGTTAAAAAAAAATGTCTGCAGACCCAGAAGGTCCATTATCAGGTGTTCATGAATGATCCTGGTTATTCTTGAGGGATAACTCTGTGATAATATGTGTATAGATCCAGTTTGTTAGGATGAAAATGAATAGTCTAGAGCATTTTTTTTCTTTCCCGCCCTCTGCCAAATGTTAATCTATTACAGAAATGAACAATGATTTTTGCTCAGGGGTCACATTGTATGCCTTTGGAGTCACAAAAGGCGCCAATTAGCCATCACAGGAGCAGACAAAACCACCTATGATTGCTTCTTTTGAATCCTTTATTGTTGAAGTATTGTGTAAGAGGTTTTATGGTATTTAAATGGGGAGAAGTAACACGGAATCAGACAATGTTCAAAGCCACGCTGGCGGCAAAGGTTATAGGCATTAAGTGAACCGACTCGTGACGGCAATTGAATGAAAAATGAAAGTCAAAATAAAGGGCAGCACTTGAGAGCTGCTTTTATCTGTACACAGAGTGAACCATCATCCTGTTTATTCATGCACAAAGAGCAATGTTAACTTCCCTTTATCTGCTTTGATGCTACTGGGGTGGCGAGGTGCTATCCCTCTTTTGTGATTACCGCAGTGGATCTGATTTGGCTGATCTCTTGTGGGGATTCTCCAGCGAACCTCTCCAAACTAATGGGTTTTGCATGTTTAATGATACAGGAAATTTTCCTCAATAGAAGTTATTTATCTTTATCAGCATTCCTCTGAAGTGGTCTGTCAGTTGGAAAAGTGTTAAGTCGTGTCAGAGGCTCTGGGTGAAGGCAACACAAAAGCCAGTCCTCACTGCAGAGAGATTTCAGCATGGTGAATTTTAAATCACAATACCACGTTGTCATGTTATCACCGCTTTATGTGTCCATTCATTCATTAGCTATACCGCTTATCCATTTAGGGTCACAGGGCAGGGTGGAGCCAGTCCACTCCCAGTCATCACAAGGCTAGCGTATTGAGACAAACAAGGACTCATATTCCCATTCACGTCTATGGGTAATTTAGATGCACAAATTAATCTAACTTGCATGTGGGACAAACCCAGAGTACCATGAGGAAACCCATGCAAGCACAAAGAGAATATGCCAACCCCATGCAAAGAGTAATTATGAGGCTAAATGGTACATGATTTTCAAACTGAAAATACCAAGAGCTGCTTTGGCTTTAGGCAGGAAGTAGTGGGACTATTGAGTTGATGAGGGACAGACATAAACTAATAAATAAACTAAAGATTGATGCACCACTGGTTTCAGAGGACTGTCTTGAAGGCCACAGTGAGCTAGTCCACTGTTGCTTTTATTTGCAAACTGACTCCGCCAAGCTACCAGCTAAGCATGTGAGGAACCAAGACTATTCCAATTTGTGTCAACCACAAATGAACTACCTGTCACTCCAATCAACCACGCCCAAACATATCTTTTAGCTCTAGTGAAATTTAAATGATGGTATCATGCAATAATTTATTCCCTCCATAGAGTCAATTTGTCAAAGCCAGGCTCAAGAGGACATTACTGCAGTTTTTGGCACTAATGATAGTTTCATTTTTCAGCCTCAGTGGTTACTGCTGGAGGAGACCAAACTGGAGATAAAAGAGTGGATATAGGATGCCGTACATGTGGAAAGGAAGTTGATATTTCCAATGAAGATCAATGTAGATAATCAATGTAGAGGAAGATGGTATGTCCTCCCACTAACCTTTGGCTAAGCTCAACTCTGCATCCATGATACAACTTCTTAACCTCAGCCAGCAGGATGTTTGGAGCCATATCTGGTATGACTTAAAGAATGTGCATTATTATCTCCATCAACAATGTAGGATAAAGACATTTAATTATGTGCTGCCAACAATTGGCATTTAGTACTTACTAAAAGTACCACACACTTTTGGGTACTTTTCTTGTTAATATAGCCTAAATTTGAACATTGGCTTGGAAAAAACCTGATTTACACAGAAGGAAAATTAAATGTACGACAGCGTTGCTCTGTTCTGTACACATATAAAAAGTCTCTTGGCGGGGTATTTCAATTTGGTAACTTTTTGAATTCTCTAGTAAACTGTCTTTCAACACTGCACTGGTTTGGTTTTTCACTCTGTCAAAGAAAAGATTTGAAGACTGAACATCACACTGAGGTTTTTTGGCACAAAAAGAGGAAAAGTTGGAGGAAAATTGCTGCAAGACAGACCACACAGTGAGATGAGACACTGAAGTAGCAGTTGTCCATTCTTACAAACCACAGTGGTATGAATAGCCACATCATACCAAATAAGCTCAACTTTGAAACCCTAAAAATAACATTTCCTTGAGGCTGCGTGGATACCAATATTCATGTTTAGGAAGTGTAAATGTGGTGGGTTCATAGCAGACATTGTTCCAGGTTTTGGATTTGAACTTTGAACCTCAGTTTGAAGCCAGCAGTGAATCCCCTGCAGCATCAGGGTGTTTTGGATTATCTTCAAGAGCAACACAGACAAAGACACAACAGTAGCTCACAGTGGGAATAAATACTGTTCAGAGCTGTCTTCACTAAACAGCAGCACAGACATGGCAGACAGGAGGGGTAATAATCTGTTTCTATTCTATTCACAGACAGGAGCCTCCACCAACACAAGTATGAGTTTTGAATGAGTATTTCATTACAGTATGATGAAGTTTCCTCCAGCTCTGTCTCTTTTTCTACAAAAGCAAACTATGTGCACACTACTGTTATGCACAACAAAGATAAACTACACTTTACACCACCATGATTACATGATAGTCTTATACAATTACATAATAAAGCAAAAAGACACATTTCCAGTTGTCTTACGTTTGGGATGCTTTTATAATGGAGATAACTGGAGAATAGGGGTTGGGGATATCTAACTGTGTTCTGCTGAAGCTCTTAACGTTCAGCACCAGACTGACAACATTCTGTGCCCTGCTACATGTCCTACCTTCAAATAAACACATTATTAGAACTGGTGTTAATGGGATACCTACCACATTAATGAGTCTGTCCTGACCGTGTCTGCAAGTGATGTGTGCAGAGTGAGAACATGTTGGATCTGTGAGGAAAGGGTGAGATCTGGTCTAATTTTCCACAAATGTGTCATCTCCTTGTTTCTCCAACACCAACATGTTGCCTGCCTTTCTGCCCTTCTGTGCCATGTCTTTGATTGCGTGAAGAAACATGGATAGCATGTTGTGTGCAAGTGGAAATCTCTGGTTCGTCCTGACGCCTGCTTCTAACAAGATGCTGGAGATGTGCTGTTGTCGCACTTGACACGAGCGAACGTACTGAACCAATGAATTCCTCCGGCTTCAGCTGCACGTGAAACAACCCACTTTCTGCCTGTAGACATCATGCTCTGGATGAAATTGTATTCTTAGACATATCTGTTACACGGCGCGACATGATGAGTGGTGGCTAAATATTCATTGTTCCTCTTTCAAAATTCACGTCTGTCTCCAAATGGAAACCTAGATACGCCGTGAAGTTCTCATTTGTCACGCAAAAGAAGTCATCTGTTGGCGGGAGCTGAGTCTACAAGAGAAGACAGCTGTGTGATTAAAATTCTCACACACTCTCGCAGTCTAAAATACTTTGGGGCTGACAGCTTATTATGGCATTCCCTTTCATGTCTTTGGAATAAACTTATCACAGTAATGCTCTTTCCCAGATCTCACATTGATTCACATCCCCTTCGGCGTGTCAGGAAACTTCAGATGGAGATGAAACGAGAAGGGGAATAAATAGTCTTTCAGATATGCAAGGCTCTCTAATCAGCTGTGAGACAAACAGTGAGAGTTCAAAGAAAGGTCATCCATCAGTGCGGCTATTCTAGACTAATCTGGACCAGCGGTTCCCAACCTTTTTTCACACGTACCCCCCACAGCCCTGCCAGATGAGGGACCTCTTCATCGTCACCACCCATCATGTTTTGTATGTTCATCTCGGCAGATTTAAAACTTAATGATGATGGTAATGAACACAATGTAATATCATTATCATGTTTACAAACGCCTGTATGGCTTTTACATTAAAATAGACTATAGAATATTTTCCACAAATCAAAATAGTTCCCAGGTGTCTTAAAGACATATGTGACATGCTTTGGTCAAAATACCCCAAGGATCAAACATCACAGTTATCTGATCTAACTCTATTCATACTCTCAAAACAGCCCTGTTCAGTTTAGTTTTACCTTTCAAAAATAAATTCCATGACTTAATTAACATAATATTTATACTGCTTATTCATCAAATTCACGATTTAATTTCATTTTTCATATGTAAATGTAACAAACCATTGAATTTCAGTAATATCTACATACAATATTTAGTGGTTAGAGGTCAAAGTTCAGTGTCATATTGACCTCATGGGGTAGAGTCAGATTGATAAGAGATATTTTCCAAATTTAGTTTTGTCTAGTAAATTTAATTTTGTTTAGTAAAACTAAAACCATACCAAATTTATTAACATTAATATTATCATTCAATTACCATAATTAAAACTGAACAAAATGTCACTGTTGGCAACAGGCCTGTCTCCTGTGTGAAAAAGTGTAAAAGTGAAAGATCCTTGTATGTCCAAATGTTGGTGATGCTGCCCAACAGGATCCGAATCAGGACAGCCACTATTTCCCCAGCAGAATCCAGCGCACGCAAAATGAGGAGCTGACAACAGGAAACTCTGATCTAAAACAGCGAGTGGCCTCCAAAGAAGAAGGTCAAAGTCCACTGGGAGAATGAATGTGAAGAGCTCAACATGCTGTGGTCAGAGGTGAATGGCAGATCACAGATGTCTGCCCTCCAAGGCCTTCAAAGTCTTGTTAGAGACACCTATGATGGCCCTTGCCTCTCCCCTCCAGAGTGGGAGACCTAGACAGGAGGAGGTGACCACAGACATGAGCTGAGATGGACAGGCAGGTCATCCTGGAAAAGAATGATGTGGGATATCAGAGGCAGCAAGAACCCAGAGAGAATGGGACAGGAGAGAGAGAAGGAGGGCTAAAAGATGGAGGAGGTGTGGCTTAACAAAGCGAGTCAAATAGAGGAGAGGATTCAGCTGCTGACACATACAACACAGTCTTCACCTCAACTTTTTATATGGGATAATGACCTGTTTAACAGAGAAGTGTCAACATGAGAAAGGAAGGCCAAGAGGAGAGCAGACAGAGCAGCAGGAAAGTGAGAGGGAGGGAAAAGGACTATCTTTACACTTTTCCTCCTCCTTCTTTCCCTTGGCATGGTTGTGTTTGCTTGTTCATGTCAAACATAATAATATAATAAAATGTGTTACACTGTATGTTCATGTATTGAATTTCCATATATGAACTAAATGTATATAAAATAGGGTGCATTTTTAAATAACTAGAATGGTTTGATGCCTCGGCCACTGAAACTATAAAACAACATTCCTAAATGGGGTACACACGATAATCAGGCTCATTTTTGTCCTGATCTCCGCGTTCCGATCAAAGCCAAAGGCCAATTGTCTGATGTTCGCAAATGACATTGTGTCTGGTTATCCTGTGGTGTGGGGTGTGTTAAAGGAATAGTTCACACAAAATTCAAATGTCTGTGTAACCCTTGAAGCGGGCTTCCTCCAGTATGGACCGGCCTATGCTCTCAGTCTACCTATAGAGTCTCTGCGTTGTGTTTTTGTATTCTTTCATGCGGTGGAAGACGAAGAGAAGGACCAGGCAAGGAAGCGTAGGATCTGGTTTTGGCAGTCTTTATCTCTGAACTTCACCTTTAGAAAAGGACATCAGGCTGTCACTTACAATACAAAATATGTCACACTGCAATAGTAACCAGTAACCAGCATTAACATAACCCACAGTTAACAGGTGAGTGGTTAGGAGAGATTGCAAGAGTATGTGTGTGTGTGAATGAGAGAGTAAGTGGGACTGCGTGCGTGTGTGCCTGCATGTGAGTGAGAGAGAGTGAGCGTCTCCCTAGCAACGGAGTTGTAACATGCTACCAGCTAGCACACTTCAGTAATAAACTTCACAGAACTCCCCAGTCATCTTACATACACAGAAAACTACATCCACACATTACTGTAGCTCTTAGCATTCATATTTGTTGAACAAATCAACTGTATTACCACACACAATAGCTTTTTTTTAAACTTTAAAGTGGAGAGACACAAGCTCTCACTGTTTACCTTTAGAAAAGGACATCAGGCTGTGACCAAAGATGGCCACAGCCATAGAAGAAGAACTATTACCGAACACCAAACAAAACAACCAGGTATCGCCCCCTGGAGGCTCCCAGGATAGTTCACCTCCTTACACCTACCCCCTCTTTCAGTGATGGCGTCCCAGTCATTTCATATAAACCTCCCCCCCTTCAAAAAAAACATTGACAACCAGACACAAAGACCTAGTGTTTCTGATATGAGGCGTGAAGTGCAACATATGTGCAATGTGTCATGTTCAGTCTTTATTAGCCCCCATCTTCTTTTCTTTGGCCTCCTGCCACAGTCTGCGTCCAATTTCTATCCTTTGTTGATCCGAGACCGGTTTCACCAGTACTGAGTGGTAGGACAACTTCTTGGGAGGGCGTCTCACTCTGGGCGGGTTTCTCCTGCCTAGCACAGGCTCTTTGGGAGCCATCTTCCGGCTTCCGGTCCCTCTTGGCTCAGTTCCAATCCCTGAAGTCTGTCCCTGACAGTCGTCCTCCCTGTTGTCCTCCAGTTCACTTTGATTCCCTTCCGTATACCTCTCCTTCGGTGGAGTTTCACTTGCGGTGTTTCCATGGTCCACCAACGGAACATCTTCCATAACGTCCGTGTCACTGCAATCAGCGTCGGCCTCAATGCCTGGCTTCCTTGTCAAACACTCTTCCTGCGGTGGCTCCTGGGGGAGGAACATGCACTGGGTGAGCAGATTTTGGTGGACTACTCTCTCCCTATCTCCATCTTCCGTCCGGACCACGTACACGGGTATGTCAGGCTGTTTCTTTATGACGATGTACGGCTGGCGTTCCCACCTATCTCCAAGCTTCTGTCTGCCTTCCACATGACAGATCTTAATAAGCACTCTGTCCCCAGGCTTGAAATCTCGAGGCTTCGCCTTGCGGTCATATTGTTTCTTCTGCTGTTCTTTTGCATGCCTGGACATCTGGTTGGCCTTTTCATAAGCATTACTCAGGCATTGCTGTAGGGCTTGACCATATTCACTGTACTCACATGGTTCTGCACTCTCTGGCCGCCCTAAGACTAGGTCAATGGGCAGCCTGGGATGCCTACCATACATTAAAAAGTATGGTGTATATCCCGTTGAGTCATGGCGCGTACAGTTATAAGCATGCGTCATGGCGTCCACATGCTCGTGCCAGCGGGACTTCTCTTGTGGATCCAGTGTGCCCAACATATCCATCAGGGTCCTATTAAACCTCTCTGTGGTTCCATTCCCCTGAGGATGATATGGGCTTGTGTGGGACTTGGTGATTCCAGTGATCTTGCACAACTCCTTCACTACAGTGCTCTCAAAGTTGCGACCTTGATCTGCGTGAAGCTTGGCCGGAAATCCAAAACGGCAGAGGAAGTTCCTCCACAACACCTTCGCCACTGTGCGAGCCTTCTGATCCCTGGTCGGGTAAGCTTGTGCAAAACGAGAAAAGTGATCGGTGACAACCAGCACATTCTCAATCCCGCCTCTGGACCTCTCCAATGTCAGAAAATCTATACAAACCAGTTCCATTGGTGCGCTTGTGTGGATACTGACCAGGGGGGCTCTCAGACCTGCTGTGGGGGTCTTCCGGAGACAGCACCGCTCACATTGTTCGCACCATGCTTTGATATCATGGAACATCCTGGGCCAGTAAAAGCGCTCCCTCATCAGTGTGAATGTGCGGTCTAGGCCTAGATGCCCTGAATCATCATGGAGTGCAGTTTTGGCGAAGCTACGTAGCTTCTCGGGCAGCACCAACTGTTCAACTGACCCTCTTTGCTCATCTTTAATTTTGCGGTAGAGGATGCCATCCTTGACCACCAACCTTTTCCATTCCTTCAGGAGAACGTGCACCTGTGCCTCGCCCTCCACACCATCTCCTCTCTTTGGTTTGGTGTTAAGGGACCGATGGTGCAAAGCCGGTCCAACCACAGGGTCATCTCTTTGGTCAATCCTTACCTGCTGCTTCGTCATTGCAGGCAGCGAGTCTGTCCCAATGCCATCGTAGGACTCAGTTTGCGGATCAGGATGGCATGGTTGTCGAGGCGATTCTGTCTCGACCCCTGCAGCGATTTCCTCTGCCTCCTCCCGCCTTGGAGACCTCCTCCCGGACTTTACTCGCTGTGGGCAAGTCTGAAGGGCTTGTGCGACTTCCTGACTGGATAGTCTGGACAAAGCGTCGGCGTTGGCATTGCATTTCCCTTGACGGTATTGGATGTCAAAGTCAAGCATGGACAGGTGGGACACCCAACGTTGACCGGTTGCGTCCAGTTTTGCCGTCGTCATCACATATTTCAGCGGATTGTTATCTGTCACGACAGAGAATTTGTGCCCATATAGGTGATCATAAAACTTCTCTGTTGCCGCCCACTTGAGAGCTAAAAACTCCATCTTGTGCGCAGGGTAGCGTGTTTCCGATGGATGCAACCCTCTGCTGGCATACGCGATAACGCGTTCCTTCCCATCTTGGATTTGCGCGAGAACTGCCCCAAGTCCTTCTCCGGACGCATCAGTCTGCAACAGGAAGGGCAGATTGTAGTCTGGATAGGCCAGGACGGGGGCTGTGGTAAGTTTCTGCTTCAAACCTTGGAATGCAGCCTCACACTCTTCCGTCCAAAGAAACTGGGGCGGTGGGACCCAGTGCGCCTTGACCCCCCTTTTCTTCTTTCTCGGGTCGCCTGAGGTGAGACGATATAGAGGCGCAACAAGCTTGGCATAGCCCCCCACAAACCGCCGGTAGTATCCTGTGAAGCCCAGGAACTGCTGTACTTCTTTGCGGTTAGTGGGGTGTTTCCAGTCCCTCACCGTACTTATCTTTTCCGGGTCCGTCCTGATACCCTCAGCTGACACAAGGTGCCCGAGGTACTGAACCTCTTCCTTCATCAAATGGCACTTGGAGGGCTTCAGCTTCAGCCCGTGTTCCCGTAGCCGATTGAACACCACTTGAAGCCTCTCCAGGTGTTCCTCAAAGGTCTTCGAGAAGACGATGATGTCGTCAAGGTAGATAAGGAGATTGATATAGTTTAAGTCACCAAAACAGCAGGTCATCAATCTCTGAAAGGTTGATGGGGCGTTTTGCAACCCAAACGGCATCCTGTTAGCCTCATAGAGCCCCATGGGCGTGCTGAACGCTGTTTTGTGCCTATCCTGCTCTGCTACTTCTACCTGCCAATACCCAGAGGTGAGGTCGAGGGTAGAGAAGTACTTGGACTGCCCCAATGCTTCCAGTGCATCCTCTATCCTTGGTAATGGAAAGGCATCCCTTGTGCTGCACAGGTTCAGCTTCCTGTAGTCCACGCATATTCTCAGAGACCCATCTTTCTTCCTTACCACCACCATCTGGGAAGCATAAGGGCTCTTGCTTGGGCGAATTACACCAGCCTCTTCCATCTCTGTGAGGGTCTTCTTGACCCCCTCCCACTGGGCAGGTGGTATTTTGCGGTAGGGGAGTCGGAATGGCTTTGGATCTACCAGTGGTATTTCATGCTGGACGGTAGTTGTGTGTCCGTAGTCCAAGGAATGCTTGGAGAAGACATCATTGTTCTTCTCCACCAGCTCTTTGAGCCTAGAGCGCTGCCCTTCATCATCCACGGCCGCTCCACTCAAATCCACACAACATGCTGTGGGGCCTTTGCTCCCACTCACCCCTTGTTCCTGCATTTGACACACACCCGGCGCTCCCATCTCACTGTTGTTACTCTTTTCCTGGCCGCCCTTCCCAGGTTGCAGTACCTCCTGAACCAAAAAAGCATCTGCCAGGTGAGTGTGGGTTCTAATAACAACAGCTTTTTCTGACAGGTTCATCACTCGGACAGGAACATTCTGCTTTGTAACATTAGCCAGGACTCTGCCGACTACTAGACCCACTGGAAGCTTCAGAGAGGGCTTGGCTTCAACAAGGGCCGTGTATGACTTTTTCTTAGGTCCCTTCACTACCTTGCACATCACCACAGTCTCTCTGCCCGCAGGGACCAATCTTTCGCCTCCATAATACAGGACAGGGCTTACTCTGCCTTCTGGACCACCCGGGGCTGTCTTATCCATATCAAGTAGGGCAGCATGCCATTCTGGATGACTATCTTTGATGCGTTGGAGGAACTGGAGACCGTAAGTGTCTTGGAGGTGTTGTCTGGAGGCTCGTATTACATTTGTCCCCACCAGCAAAGGCACCATGGACCTGTACTCTGTTTCCGGGACGACAAAGGCTGGTACACTGGCATATTCTTTGCCCAGAACCTTCAGTCTGATGAGTAGTACACCCTGGTGAGGGACATCCTGGCCACCTGCCCCTTCGACTGGAATACTGGATGGCTGAAGCTTCTGCTGGCACAATTCAGGGTGCTTATGCCAAAACTCATAGGTAACGCTAGTTATTTGTGAGCCAGAGTCAATTAAAGCCTTACACATTTTCCCGTTGACCTCAACATCCCCCTCATTCCTGGGGCCCACGAGGGGTGTTCCCTCAGCTCCTTGCTCTTCTGCTTGGGGACCTAATAGCCTGCCCATGGTTGCCCCCTCTACCATAGGCTTTAAGCATTTAAAGAATGTCCAGTCTGTGCTGCACTCGCCTCCTGAGAGGCAGCACGGGGTTGCTGGGGGTTGGTGTTCACTTGGTCGGGCAGTACCGCTCTACATACTCTGGCCACATGACCGGCCCGCCCACATCGATAGCACACAAATGTGGCAGGTTCACTGTCTTTCCTTGCTACCGACGGCAGCCTAGTTGATGCAGAGGTTTGTAAGGAAGCTAATGTCGACTCCATCTGTGCGAGCCTTTTGACCTGTTCCTCTTGATTCAGAGCTAACTTCTGTACCAGCGTGGTCAATACAGACAGTTCCGAGGCGGGCTTCGCTGCATCCATCGTCTCCCTTGGCGTTCCTTGCTGCTCCCTGTTAGCTACGTGAACCTGGGTGAATGGTTTCTTTGATCTCTGTTGAGGCTGGAACCTCTTCCCTTCCCTTGCTAGGTTTCGTAGTTCCTCTTGAAGTTCCCGAAAACTCATGAGCCTAGGTTTCAAGGGAGCAATCCTAAGGTACACCCCTTCATCATTTAACCCTCTGAGGAACTGGCGAATCAGTTTGGCATCACGGTCTGGGAATGGTCGGGCCCCCCCTTGGGACTCCTCGACCGAACGGAGGGTGGCCTCGAGTGCGATGGCGTAGGAACAAACTGTTTCATCAGGCCGCTGGCTCCTCTCATAAAAGTCAGCCAGAGGATCCAGTGACCTTTGCAAGTCTCCATATTCAGCTCTCAGTTCATCAAATGCTCTCTCAGGTTGCTGTTCCTGGAGGGGGAGATTTAGAACCAGCCTCCTGGCCTCACCACTCAGATGACGCACGATCGTTGCAAAGCAGAGATGCGCAGGCAGCCCTCCAGCATCCAGAAGATACTGCATATCACGTATCCAGTCTTCAATGAGGATTCTACAGTCAGGGCCTCCACTGAAGATTTGTACATTCCTCACTTGATGCGTTTGTGTGAACCCGACAGGTGCAGGCTGGATAGGGCTGTATCTTGCATGTCCTATGGTGGGAACCACAGCGGGGGGCACGTTCGGGTAAGTGGGCATAGCTGTTGACATTGCTGGAACCGGGGCTGGCAACAGGGGATTTTGTGACTTATACATGGCTGATTGGAAGGTGTACCAGTCAGTGGGCCTGACAGTATTATCCATTCCCATCGTAGGTATCTGCGTGGTGTCTTGAAACTTTGGCACTGGCGTCTGCAAATTCTCATGGGGGTGTGACAGAATGGGTGGGTAGAGACTGTTTGCTTGGGGCGCATACATATTGCGAGCTTGAGCCACATACACACTGTCAGGGGGTAGGTGTGGGTGGGGTAGTGGGGCATGCTTGACGTCCCGTCCCAGGGGGTGGCTACTCGGGACGGGCAAGCTGGCAGCAGCAGCATGTACTATGGCTGTGGGGTCGGGCATTATGATTGGAGCAGTGTCATAATTTATGCCAGTTACAGGGGTATATGTGGAGACTGGTGGGGTCGGCACAGCGGTAGGGGTTGGCACAGCAGGAGGGGTTTGCACAGCATGAGGTTCCTGCTGAATCACTTGGGCATGCCCTGTTGGTGTGAGGAACTCCGAAGCATGCATTCCATCGGGGGGGCGATGAGTCAGGTGTGGTGGAACATACCTGGCGGTCTGTGATGGCGGCATGGGTGTTGGTGCATGAGTAATGGCCATACGATCCGGTGGTATAGTTGTGGGGGCTTGGATGGGAGGTGGGTGACCTTGCTCCATTTCCGTTGTAGCCTTAATTGGACCTGGGACATCATATCTGCTAAACATTGGGCTGAGTATGGGGGGTGCAGGGGTTGGGGGAGACTGGACGCTGAATGCAGGGGCACGTCCAGCAGGGGGAAACACTGGAGGCCCAAAACTGGGGGTGGTAGATGCAGGTTGCATGGTGGAGGGGGCACGTCCAGCAGGGGGGAGCACTGTAGGGTCGAAACTGGGGGTGGTAGACGCAGGTTGCATGGTGGCCTGGCTTGGTGATTTGTAGGGCGTTTTGGGCTTGACAACCTGTTGAGGGTCCATGTGAACTACACACCGAGGTGGCAACCCACCTGAGGCTTGGACATTCTGATCTAGATCCACAGTGCCAAAAGTCTGTCTCACAGCGGAGTTCATTTCAGTTGGTGCTCGACGAGGGGTATCTTCCTGAGGGCTTTGCATAATGTGTGTATGTGTGATGAAGTAGAGGTGAATGTTTGATGGTGATAAATGCAGCAAATATGGGCAGTGATTTTTTTTTCCTTTCTTTCTTTTTTTTTTTTTTTTTTTTTTTTTTCACTGTTCAACAATAATTTGCCCCAATATGTTAATAAACAACATCCAATAATTTCAATACAACAAAACTCAAAGGATATATTTATAGACCCAGTAATGTTTTCTTTCCTTCACTTGTGGAATCCGCAGATCCGGGTCACGGCACCAGTTGTAACCCTTGAAGCGGGCTTCCTCCAGTATGGACCGGCCTATGCTCTCAGTCTACCTATAGAGTCTCTGCGTTGTGTTTTTGTATTCTTTCATGCGGTGGAAGACGAAGAGAAGGACCAGGCAAGGAAGCGTAGGATCTGGTTTTGGCAGTCTTTATCTCTGAACTTCACCTTTAGAAAAGGACATCAGGCTGTGACTTACAATACAAAATATGTCACACTGCAATAGTAACCAGTAACCAGCATTAACATAACCCACAGTTAACAGGTGAGTGGTTAGGAGAGATTGAAAGAGTATGTGTGTGTGTAAATGAGAGAGTAAGTGGGACTGCGTGCGTGTGTGCCTGCATATGAGTGAGAGAGAGTGAGCGTCTCCCTAGCAACGGAGTTGTAACATGCTACCAGCTAGCACACTTCAGTAATAAACTTCACAGAACTCCCCAGTCCTCTTACATACACAGAAAACTACATCCACACATTACTGTAGCTCTTAGCATTCATATTTGTTGAACAAATCAACTGTATTACCACAAACAATAACTTTTTTTTAACTTTAAAGTGGAGAGACACAAGCTCTCACTGTTTACCTTTAGAAAAGGACATCAGGCTGTGACCAAAGATGGCCACAACCATAGAAGAAGAACTGTTACAGAACACCAAACAAAACAACCAGGTCTCGCCCCCTGGAGGCTCCCAGGATAGTTCACCCCCTTACATCTGCATGTCCATATGACGGTTGCGAACGGGGCTCCCTTTTCTTCGTCCAAAAAGATACACCAAAAAAAGATTAAAATACCTCCATAGCGCTCATCTGTAATGTCCCTCTTGTATTGAAACCCCGACATGAGAATTTATTTTTTTTTAACTTATTTGTAGCGGAAGCTCCCAGTACTGCTCTCCATCCAAATCTTGCACGATTTGCGCCTGTATCAGTGCAAATCGTGGTACAAGCAGTGTATCCTGAAAGTAGTCACACTGACCCTTGACCATCAAAATCTGATCACTTCATCCTTGAGTCCATTTCTGCCTAATTGGGAGGGATTCCTTTGCAAAATATTTGAGATATGTGTTTATTGTGTTTACAGTATATTGTGTGAGGTCACTGTGATCTCGACCTTTGACCTTTAGCTGTTGAAATGATCAGTCCAGGTGACCATTGGGCCAAATTAGTGCAGCTTCTTTCAAGAATCTCACAACTGGTCTGTTTCATAACCTTGACCCAAGAGAAGCTCCTCTCAGCCAGAGACAATATTGTAGGTCTACATTAAGAAATACAGGTGAAAGATGATGAAAAAGAATATCATTTGCTTTGTCAAAGTATATTTCAATCACTAGTGTCCATTTACTTGTGAACACAGTTGGTTTCATGGTAAGAGCAGGTTTCTGTGGAGTCAAGTCCTGAACGTAAGAAGCAGCGTCACGCTTTGATCTCTTTACCTGCTGTGTATATTTGATCTTATCCTTGCTTTAATGAAGTCTGACTGCTGTCTGGCTCACAATGTGCCAAACAATGGGCTTCATGCTGAAATGAACATGGTGGATGATTGACATGGAAAACAGGATTACTGCCATTTCCAGGGTTTTCCACTCAGGCAGTGTAATGTCATAGAGATTCCCAGCATTAAGGTGATTTTGTGGGGTGTCATGCCCCTCTGATAGTTCCCATTCTGACATCAATGCCTTCTACTCGCCAGCTCTTTGCTAAGCACTTGTGCCTATGCTAATTTCAGGTGAGAAAAAACGACACGCTTGCCATTAATCCTCAAAGTGGTCCTCTACCGATCAGGCCCCGATGCTGCATCAAGTTGTCTCCACAGGCACAGCAGTGTTCTGGTTACCTTCACACTGGGAATTAACAAAAATGTGTATCCAGGGACAAACAGGCCCAATTACTAAGTTGAACCACTTCACTGGTTCAACATTGACTCCAGGTACTGTTGAAAAAGGTACAATATAAGAATCAAGGACAGCACCCCAGCCCTATATTTGGGGTGGGTTATTACTCAGTACTATATCTGCTTGTCAGTGGAAATACCACTGAGGTCAACGTGCACCTACTGACCCTCAGCAGAAATAAATAAATCATTCCAGCCGTGTTGGGATGATTGAAGGAAAATTGAATGGAAAAGTTTCCCAAGATTTCCCAAGCTCTTGGCTTCCTGACATGCAGTTATATGATGGCGAGTCAAATAAGGTTGCAGCTGATAGCTGACATCATCCATGCATCCAACTCACTTGTTTATCTGAAAATCTAATCAGGACAGTTATTCAGTATTTCCTGAAACAGCAGACTTTTATTACATTACAAAATGATGTTTACAATGAAACTACATACTTTATGATTGAAAGTGAACAGAATAAATCCCATGTCATTTGATATATCATTAACATCAGGACCATTCTTAATTTCTTAATGTAATGACAATATCACCCACTAGGTTGTAATATTTATCTTCTGACTTTCACATTGAATGCAGGGTAAATCACTACTATTACTTTTACTACTATTATTATTAAATTGCACAGTCATATAAAAGCAGAGCACCATCTGCGTTATAAAATAATTTATAAGCTGAAATGTCCTCTTTTTGATAAGTACAGCAGTTGTGCTAAATGGTTTCTCTTTGTAATATGGCTTCTTCACCTGCTAAGCAGACCAGCCAGAGGCAAATCAATATTCACAGTTTATATACTCAGGTGGAAATGAGGTGCTCACTGCTTCCTGAAATGTATTTGTTGTTGTCAAATTGGCAGCCAGTTTTGTCAGAAAAGCAATATTTACCTGCAAAGAAATGACTGTTTTCTATAATAGTCATCAATTTTAAGGGGTTAGGTTCAGGTTTTTAGACACATTTGTTTTTGCAATATTATTAATTTGCAGCTCTGGGCGAAGTCATGTCTAGAAAGTCAATACAGTGCACAAAGGTTACAATTAGGTGGAAATTAATCAGAGCCACAGGCTTGTTCACCCTGTAAATAATCAAGGGACAAATCCTGCTCCCTCCTGGAAACCAAACAGAGCTATAACACCTGAGTCTGGTGCAATGTGAGGATCAATCAAAAGGCTTTTAAGGAAATAGTTGGAAAAGAGAAAGATTCTGAAATCGAGCCATGATGAATACGCCAGTGAAGGGGAGTGTGCAGAAATCAATAGCAGATGATTCATTTCTGGCAGAGTAATAGCAGCAAGCCGAGTCCCCCAGGAAGTCTGAGCCATTTCCAACACTGTGTGTGTGTCTGTGTGTTCATGAATGTGTGGGAAGGTGTGTGCTTGGAGAGGTCTATGCATGCCTCTTTTTTTTTTTTTTGCTTACAGTTTGTACTCGTGTATTTTGTGGTTACTTGTATGTTTGGATTTAGGCGTTGCTGCGTGTGCCTCCACTGAACAGATGCTACCACCAAGAAGTGGAGGAAAATCTGGTACAAAGAAGCACTCTTTGTCTGAGTTGAATGCACATGCATGGTCTGTGACGAATAAACTAAACTTAAAAACGTGTAGGTATGAAAGATTGGATTTAAATCTTACATTTTCGCCAGGTTAGCTCTGTGTACAGTACCTCATCTGATTATACAGGATATACTACATTACAGTTTGAGTGAAATCTACACTGTTTTAATATTGAGAAAGGAAACTGGCTGAATGGTAACACAATTCTGCTGCAGATAAACATCAGGAAATAAGGAGAATTTAGAACGACACTACCAGCGCAGGCAATGAAGATGATTACGAATTGATTGCAAAAAATACTCAATCAATACTCACCTTTCAGTTACTGACATGTTAGCCTACAGTACAGTGCATCTCTGATGTGACTACACACTACATACTGTTTAAATGGCTGGAAAATCATGTGTATTTTTGTTCTGTGACCTTTGCAATGACCAGTGACGACAGCCGACAGTTGAAAATGTTCAAAAGGCCATTTTCACGTTGATAGTGGGCTCCACGTAGAAACTGTGGTTGATGAGCTGTGGCAATCGAAGCACAAGGGTCATTTCAGACACGTGTCTCACACAGGCTCTGACCTGTTGACACAAGCTGACAGGAAAACCAAGAGTTTCCACGACCGCCATGCATAGGTGAGAACTTCTGACTTGTTAGTAGGCTACTGGAATGAACTCTGAATTGGCTAACTAAAAATATACACTCCCTTCTGTTCCATCCATTCTCCCAGAAACAGCTCCACCAGAAGGCATCACATCGTCCTAACAGCAAAACAACACAATTCTTACTATAACTACCTAGGCTACCTAAATTTGTTACGTTCAAAAAGAGAAGCTGCACGGTGAAGATGTTTTATCAGCCCATTGAAACTGGTGTATTGTAGCTGATGTGAGTGTTGAGAGGTGATGATTATGAGGCCAGGGGGGGCTGCACAGGGCCAAAGACAAATGGAGAGTGGAGCAGAAGCTCTGTTCATTCTGTGGAGATTCATGGCTGCTGCCATGTCATAATTATCTCACTCTGGGACTTGTCGGCCAACCACTCTGCAAAGCATTCATTTTGCACAGTATATTGCTGTTTTTCATGTTCCCTCTCACTTGTTCCTGCCTTTTGTTTAACCCTTTTTAAATCCTTCCTCTTTTTCTTCTTATAGCTTCCGTCTCTGGGGGAAGCCAGCTCCCACTAAATGAGCATTCTATCGTACGTTTTTAAATAAATTCCACCCCGTTGACATTTTTTACCTGTGTAAAAGTTACAAAAGGACAGCAATGTGGATGAAACACGTTAGCCAAGTGGTTGCAAAGTGAAAATTAGTCACATCCCCTCTGTGTTGGCATCTAAATTTATCTTTTATTTGTTTTGAATGGCGACCCATGTGTGGTGGTTCCTGTTTCTTCTCATCAGTGATGCATGACAAGGCATAATGTGAGTCAACTTTCTATATGTGTTTGGAAACTGTTGTCCACACTAGCTCGCTAACTGAGCATGTCACTGCAACACTAGCCTGTGCAAATGGTTTGATTGTATTGTTTTTTGCAGGATGTGGTGATGAGATGAGAGCAGTGAGATGAAACCCAAACTGTAAAGTAGGTTGTAAAACCAACCTGAGTAAAGTTCCACAGTCAAGCACCAAGGTCCCCCAATTGGGGGTTTACAGAACCCCCCCTGACCCCCCCATGCACTGATTATGAAAGAGTATAGTCATATTTTATATCAAATTGAACAGCAGAAGCTGGGCTAAAACGTGAAAAAACCCAAATTTATCTAACACAAACACAGCCCAAACACCACTAAAACAAACAATTAAACATCAAACAAAATGGCGCACCTCGGTGTGGACCCAGTCGCCACATTTCTGGCTAGTATAATGCTGTACATTATGCCAAACACTTCAGCTACCACTCATTTGAACCAGCAGGCTACTAAAAGTGGGATGTTACACAGCAACAGTGGCTCCACAGCAGCAGCTACACAGCAGCTCCACAACAGCAGCAGAGAAATAAGCCAACAACCAGCAAACACAAACAGTGCTCGGGCAAAGCATGGCCCTACACTTCCTCTTACCTTTGCTGTTTTGCAGTGAAAACCTTGTTTTGAGGGTAAATCCACATATTTCCAACTTAGCTTTGACCAGTGTTTACATGGGACCGCGACCGGTGGTCTTTAGGACCATGTAAACCGGAAATAACGTCATGGAGCCGGCAGGAACTCATGCAGCCTCCATGTGCCCAGATCATGCGTATGTCCGAGGACTCCGCGCATTCTGATTGGCTCATGGCTGCCAGTGCTGTCGATCTTACCCACGTGGGTCTAGATTCATTCCCTGTGCTCTACTGGTTAGAATGAGCCGTCAATCACGCGAATCGGCCAATCCGCTGCAGAGATAGAGGTAGAAACGTCTCTGCAGCACATGGTGCAGTTTTACGCAGCAGTACGCAGACCCAGTTAGAAGGCCTGGATTGGAGTTCGCATTTAGTTCCAATTGATTCATTTTCAGTTAGTTCATGCAAATAGTGTGAAACTAAAGAATAAACATTGGTTTATAGTGGCAAGTGGTTCCAAGCTGTGCCAAAAATTCATATTTATATTTATATTCATATTTCTCGCCTGGATATTATGTAGTAATATCTCAATTATATTGTCCTGCTTCACTTTATCAGAATCAACCTCTGCAGAGACAATGTTTATGTTGTACAATGATTTTATAGAGTGTTAGAGGTTCATCTCCATTATTCTAAAGCACACTCATCAAAAATATGATTTTTTTTTTAGGCGAATATGAATTTTTATTTATTTTTTTGTGTGTGCCATATTCATTTGCTCTTCACCAGTAACAGATATACTGATAATTACACATCTAGCAAATCCCCAAAGTGGACCATGTTCAATAAAAAAAAAAAATTATTCAAATAGACCTTGTGGTTGCAGAGATGTTCTCCTTTTATTATGGATATGCATTTTTCGAGAAAAGGCCTTCAAAAAAGGTCTGGTTTTATCAACAGTTCCTGTTAAACTACTTTAACAACTACTTTAACATTTAATGGTGAATTGAATTAACAAATAGGCTACAGTTGTCTTGTTGTCATATCCTCTGTGTGCTCTCCTTTTTGCGTTGTTTGAGTTTTCCTGTTGTTTTGAAAATCTCTTATTTGTTTCGTCTTCTTGTCTCCAGCTTTGTCTGCATCTCTCACACCTGTGTCTCGTTTTGTAATTACTCCAGGTCTATTTAGTGTGTGTGTTCCCGATTGCCGGTTTTTCTCTTCAACCAGTTCTTCTCTTCAACCATGTCATTTTACATGTGTTCCCTCCAGTGTATTTCTCCTCTGCGTAGCCTTCTTTTAGTCCTTTTTTGTTTTGTTTTTTTTTCCTTTCTTTGATAAAGGCCTTTATTAGGGATCAGCCTTTATTTGTTATTTCCACCTATATGTAAATGTAAATAAGATTTTTTTTAAATCTCATCACACAAAAGGTTTGAGTCGTAGTAAATCTCAATTTCATTCAACGTGGCAGATGTCCTTGTTTGTGACGACTGAAATTGAAGGTTTTAAATGGCTTTCTGTGCCAAAGGAGGTCCAATGGAATCCTGTATCCTGACAAAACATTTTTTCTTTCTCCTCTCCTGTGATAGAGCTGATCTGACAGGCTTTACTGTAGCTCTCTGAAAACCCAAGCATGGCCTTGTGAATACAGATACATCGCTACACCTCGTCTGTTTCACCCCATCTTAGCCTGCCTGCGAGCCTTGCTATCTGCCTAATCTGGGAAGCCTGAAGTCGTAAATTCAATCAAGTAACCTCTAAATGTCTACTGCTTTCTGCTTTTATTATGACATTTGTGCTTTGAGAAAGTGGCACCTCCTGCAACTTTTTTTCTGTTGGAATTAGTAAGCGAGGTTGTTGCCCTGATCACTGTTTCTGCAAAGCAAAAAGCACAGTTTGATTTTGAATTATGTTGTCAATTCAGTTTGTACCTCTTTTTTTTTTTTTTTTTTACTCCTTTATATACAGAAGACTGTTTCACAGTTGTTTTCTGCCAGAGTATCACTCAACCTTTGTTGAAGAAATTATTGATGCAGAAACTCCAAGATTGTAGCAAAAGTTATTTAAGTCGTTATATCAAATCCCATTCAATGTCCTTGCACCTGAATATGCCCCTGTTTATCCTCAGCAGGATCAGTGCCTATTTCTGAAGTTATTTTGAGTCAATCAAACTACATAATGACTGTTACCCATTACCAATAAACTAAAACTGGCACTGTAGGTAAAGATGGTTTGTCAAAGAGAAGACCATTGGTTTCATCAGACCAGACAGTCTTGTTTCTCACAGTCTGAGAATCCTTTGTGTTGTTCTTTGTCTATGTGTTTTAATGGAGTACTGCCGTGACCCGTGATGATTTATCAATTCTCATATTTTGAAGCTCCTAAAATATGTTGTTCCTCGCCTGACTTTGGTGACATGATGACCACTTACAAAACATTTTAAAGACCGTGTGACCCCCTTGTACTTAACCCTGACAAATACTGATGTGACTATTGCTACCATTGTCTATGTCTTTTGCTGGAGGTGATACCACTCTGCTCTAGAGACGTACCATTAGCTCCAGATGCTCTGAATGGGAGCTAGCTCCCCCAGGTCACAGTCCAGCAGCAGGAGGGAGACTTCCCCCGCTGAGGACGCACATTTCCGCAAGCGACAGCTGGTGCCACAGAGGTGCAGTGCCGCCAGCTTGTCAGGCTGCTACTGTACATCACAGCCCCTTGATGTTTGGTTTGATTGGTGCGGTGCTCTGAATGAACAAAGAGCAAACGGACATCATAACATTTTGGAAACAAAGCATCTGTGCTTTCGACAAGAGGTGTTTACTACAAGCTCGGGCTGGAAGGGGTCTATTCAAAGTGCAGGCAGACTGATTGTGGAGATAGCACTCATAACTGTGATAATTGCAATGGTGAAATATAATAACTAGGATTTGTGCCCCAGTATTTCCATTGCCATGCCCAGTGTGGCTGTGGCCGGCCGCTGTGCAGTAGCATCACAACAATGAACTTAATAAAGAAGCATTAAACAAATTACCTGTGGAAATGGACAGTCATTTTCGTGCCCCAGGCAGCCATTTTTTTCACTTGATTAGACCACTGCAGTTATTAATCTGAGAGGAGGCCATTCTTCAGCAGCCACACAGTCTGTGCTGCTCTTCAGAAATCACATTGTTTATTCATAATGTCATATTACAAAGTGACAGGGCTGTGAGCCCAGGCTGGACATAGATGTATATCATTTCTACCTGGAGTGGCTGAGCTCCCCCCTGCACACACACACACACGAACGCACACACGCACACACAGTTTACAACATTTGAGGACCCTCACAACTGAACACATATCTCCAACCCATACCCAAACACATACCCTCAAGTTTTTTAAACTTGTGGTAGTGTGTAGTCTATTAACTTATCTACAGTTAACCTCATAAATAATGACCAACCACCTCTCAATGAACTTCAAGGTGCTTGCTCGTAGTACAACAGATCAAAGTTCTAACAGGTTGAAAAAAGTGCTGCTGTTACAGCCACGAAGTTGGTAAATGGAGGCTCAACTACCTGCCCCTGCACTCAGTCAATCATGATATTATGTCCAAGGTACTTTTTACTTTTGATTAATTTTTAAAGTTGCTTCTCCTTCTTCTGAAATTCTTTCACTAACTTTTTTTGGAGGTGTGAAAACCAGGCTGACACACAGTTAACCTGGACTTGAATTGCATTTCAATTTTGTTATTATTACACTAAAAGAGCAAAAGTCCTCAGTACAAACCAAATGGCGTTTTAACAAGACAGAATATCTGAAAAAGAGGCATCAACACCCCCAGCCCTTTTCTTGGACAAGGTGCAACATGGAAATAAAGAACTGGGTCATGAAGCTCCATCAGTTCATTGCTACCAGACAGTCATTGTGTCTCAAGTACCAAGATTTGTGTGTAAACAATTGATAAAAACTGCAATGAATTTACTATTGAACTCATGACATGTGCTAAAATGATCAGTATCTACCGCTCAAAAAAATCTTTAAGTTGAAAAGACAGACAATTTGGAGGGTGACTAATTAACACTGACAGCCTAAGCAAAGATGCCCAGTGTAAGTAGACTGTATACATAGCAGTAAAGACATCAAAAGCTGATTAAATATTCATTTGCACATGAATAGACTACTGACTCTGGCACAATTAATTCTCACATAGATGCTTGCTTCAAATATTGAAAGTCCCGATTCAGAAATAAAAGTTGATTTATCCCCATGTTGTGAATAACATTTTAACTTGAGGACTGAACATGGGGTCAAAGATCCAGGTACAGGAGACACAGGGTTAAGTGGGAGGCACGAGGAGATTGAGACTGAGCCAGTGAAAGAATATCTACCTCTGAGTAGACTGGGCAAACTGAAACATATGTTCCTGTGGTGTGAACTGAAAGACTGTAGACAGTGTGTGTGTGAGAGAGAGTGGAGCCAGGAGCCAGGTGAGTGAAACCACACCCTCATACACACACACACACACACACACCCACGCAGAGAGACAAAACAGTAGGGGAGGAGACGCAGAGGGATAACAGGGAGACACAAGGGGAACAGCTGGAGACGCAGCAGGATCTGAGACAGATGTGACTCACTTGGCTGATGAGTTTAGTTTTGGTTCCTGTGCTGCATTGTGAGGACAGTTTAACCTCTGTGAGGCACAAGTGGAATAAAACATCTGGTGGTGTGTTGACAGGTTCAACATTTATATTTAGAACAGATACAGTACACAGAAAAACATGCAAGAACGTGCACATACAGTACAACTTTATAGAGGCATGCAGACTTCACATTCACCTGCACAAACACATACACAGCCTGAAATACCCATACAGCATGTTTTTGCCCCAAGTGGCCAAAATTGTGTGGACACATGAGGTTGCATTTCTGTTAAAATTGCCATCATGATATCCAAAAGTATGTACAGTAATACTTCCATAGTTTGCTCAGTTAACAACACATGTGCACATGCTTTCTTTTTTTATTATACAGTAATATATTCGATAATAGAAATATTTTAACTATTACAATGTATACAGTAATATTGTCATAAAATAAATAATCAGTTACCCTATTTTTACACTGAAAGGGGTTTTGCCTGCAGTAATTGTTCCTGCTGTTCATACCGGCCGTTAAAAGGTTCCATTTAAATGCTTTTTCAAAATAAGCGATGGAGCATAAAATCCATTTTCCTCTTTTTGTACAAAAACACCTACTGAAAAGCTAATGTCAATATTAGATACATTTATTCCATTGTTTTCTGTTGGATCAGATTTATTCTTTAGGTTTGTTTCTTGTTGTTGGATTTAATGGTCAGCATAAGAAGGAAAGAACGATGGAATTATTATAATGCTTGTATTTATATTCATATGGGAACCTGATCATAAGAAGACTATCCTTTCACAGTTAACACAACATTAGAAATTGAGAGGATAACCCATACTGTAGAATTATGGCTCACTAATCTGGAGACACGAGTTGATACTTTGAAATGAAACGTACTGTTGAATCATATAGAAGAGCATGTCAAACTTTGGGAGGTACAGAAGAAAAGTAACGGGTATAATGGACTCAATGAATTCAATTAACGTGAAATCTCATCTTAGCGCTCCCTACTCTCACCAACATTATCTCAAAGGGAGCCTCTGTTTCTCTATGTAAGATGGTATAATACAGGCAAATGCAGTGTAAGCTAATAACCTACTGCATTTCAGTCTCCTGAATAAAAAAAAGACTGTGGAGATGTTCTCTGATAGTCCCTGTTCATCCAACAGCTCCTGTTGGTCTGAGGTCAGGAATGTGAGGGCCAGTCATGCTTTGCCACATTAAACTGGGAAAACCTTGTCTTGATGCAGCTTACTGCACTTACACAAACTATTAACTGTACATACAGTATAGTTCACAACAATATAAAGGTAACAACAGAAACACAACAGCATCGTTAGCAGCCACCACTGACACTGACAGATCATGCAAGAGAAGGTGTCCTGCTCCTTGACTCACTGTCCTCACTGTGAGACTGCGAGAGAGAGGTGAGTGAACACACGTCACTGAGGTACAGTTACTTTCCACACATTGTCGTCCTCTTTTTATCTCCCAGCTCTGTTGTTTACCCTCTTCTCATTTTTGCTTGTTCACACTGTGCCCCCCATAGGGAAGCAGCTGAACTGCCATTGTGCAGCAGCTAAAGTCATCATTAGTAGGCTACACTAGGAGGAAAACACATGGCTCATATTGAGAATGAAAAAGAAAAACATTTTAGTTTGGGGAAATGTTTTCTAATTGCAGATAACTCTTTGTTCTGAAATGTCTCAGATTGGTGACTAACCTTACTGTGTATCATCTGACAACAAGCCCCAACCCATGCTATCAATTATTTTATGAAAGCATGGAGACACATCGATCTCAGGAAGTAGAGATTACTGGAGGTTGTGAATTTCAAAATGACGGTGATGGGATCATCATCTGTTTTCTATGGCAAATTAGGAAGTTTTGTGAGAAGCAGAGCAGTGATTTCATCAGTTCACAGAGCTACAGGCTTAAGAAGCAACTGAAAACAATGCTGTAACTGAATAATAGGGTCACCATTTCCTCTCTGCCCAGTAACTGCAGAGAGAATTTCTGCTTATCCAGCAAGGACCCGAAACAGTTGACAATATAATTTCTTTATTCATTATTTATTTATTTCCATTTTTTCCTCTTGCTGTAGTGGAAATAACGAGACATGCCCTGAGAGAACCATCCCAGCTTTCCCTAGTGTAATTGGTGCTGCCTTCATTCTGATGTGTCAGTCACCCACTGTATTAGATTTACAACTTCATCTGGTGCAGGAGAAACCTCGTAAGAGCACTTTCCCCTGACAGCCTGTGTTTCACTGTGTTGCACTGGTTCCTTCATCGGCAGTGGGGGAGCTGCTGTTCATTGTTCATATGCAGCAAAATGTGTGTTGAGGTCATCTGAGCCTTTATGTGATGGAAACAAGGGTCAATAATGTTTAAAACGGCAATATATGAAGTCTATAGGAGAGAGAAGAATTTATTTACTGTATTTTAAAAAATTCAAAGTAAGTTAGGAAATTTAATTGGATTATGTCCACTGTTTATGGGCATTTTACAGGGTTAAACTTACAGTAAGAGCCCTTCATTTTTCAATTAAAATTTAAATTAAATTATGGTTTTCATGCTATTTGGTCAATTTTCAGGCATTTAACCCTGTAAAACCCCTTAATAAATGAAGATAATCCATTAAAAGTCCCTTAATATACCATAACCCATTTGAGTTAGGCCCATATTTGAGTGAAACGGCATTGGCATTTTAAAAACGTGTTGGACCCTTATACTATAATAATTAAAATGTTTGGTTTGAAAATATTTCAGAACCTTAAGTTAAAATTCAGATTTCAGTGGCTATGTCCTACCTCTTGGCTCTTATCACTGAGTGTGGAAAATCAGGGCCCTTTTCCTCCTTTGGCATCAACATTAAAGTCTAATAAGAAGAAATTTATGAGCTCTATAGCAGATTTTTTAAAGTGGTGATTTGGGATGTAGTGGTATAATGCATCATTACGTTTTTACCTCTCACTCAAGTTCTGAGAATAGCAGAGCTCAAGTGGTTGATTCCAACACTTTGCGGATATAATGAGTGCAGATATAACAGATTTTTACAGCTTATTTTCACGGTTCCAGTCATCAGTTTAATGCGTAACGCTCATCACGGTAATGATGCTGTGATTCCGGGAAATGACGACAATGCTAAAAATAAACCTACTGTAAAACATGTGCAAACACATGATATGTGCTGTACCAGCCAGATGTTTTGATCATTTAAACATTTTTATTTCAAAGAAAATAATAAGTGAATCTATCAAAATGTTAAATTCCATCAAAAGATTTTGAGCTTTTCCTACCTACTATTTAGCAGCACAGTACTTCATGCTTTGTTCTTCCACAGACTCCACTGTGACACTTGAGTTGAGATTTGCTTTGAGGCATGTTCACTTTCCCACTCAGGTTTCCTGAACAGAACAGATTTTAATCTGCAACTTTCCATCCACAAATCTGCATCTCTGAATTTTAGGCCACTGCTGCCTGATTGGCTCCTCATGGGAATTTGTCTCTGGTCATTGGATAAGAGTTTTGGCCGGGGACTCTGGAGACTGGCCTCCTGACTAAGACTTGGACTCCTCCCCCAAAAAACAACAATTTGGGGTTGGATGAGACATTTATTTATCTTACTTACCTTTAATTGCAGATATTACAATATGTCTGATAGTTTTCACCCTTAAATTGGACCATACCATTTGTATCACACAAATTGAGACAATGCATGTATACTTCAGCAGTAGTCATTCATAACTTTGGTTTAGCGCTTCATTACCAGTTGTCAAGTATTATTTTAGTAATTCTGGTGCTCAGACAGTGGGGGATTATTTGATGTATGGATATGCTTTGATATCAATACAGTGTTTAGCTACATTATAATAGTCTTTTGTGGCGGTTTTGTTAATCCTTTTCTCTTTTGATATAAGCAAAGCACCCTCTTTGTTCACTAGTTTTTCCTTTTTGGGTCACTGAACAATGTTAAAATCCACTTGGTCTGAAGGATAAGTACATTTATCAGCAGTGGCGCAAAGTGATTAAGTACATTTACTCATACTACTGTCCTTGAGTATAATTTGGAGCTACGGTACTTTTACATGAGACACCCGCCCTCCCTCCTAGTGTTTCTCTAAGCTTTAGAAGTGCTATCTGCAGAGCAAGTCTTCCGAAGCTATCTCCAGTCAAAGACCCTGTCTTCTCAAACACCAGATCAATCATTTAGCCTATTTAAACACACATTAGTCGCACAGTGTGTACTGGCATGCAAAGTAAAACGTGTGGAGAGTATTGAGCATAGAACATCAAATATTATACAATATAATGTATTTGGGTGTTCATGAGGAGATGTAGATTAAAGTGAGCTCAGCAGCTCAAGGATTCTTGGCTTTTGGCCCTTGTTAAGTTGGAATATGTAATATACATAAGAGAAAATATGCCCTTACATGAGATTCTCTGTCTTCATAATCGCTTTTGTCAATTCCACTTTCTTGGCAGCTAGTGTGCCCATGCAGCTGAGATTTGCCTTTTAATTATTTCCAGTACAGAGACACTATGGTACAAATAACCCGAACTGTGCAGATCAGCCACAGCAGGCTCTCCGGTCTCCTGTCTTTTAAATGAGAACAACTCATCAAGGTCACTCTGCAAACTGTTATTAATTTGTCCCCCGAAAATAACCTCCCGGGGTCTTCTCCACCATCTTTTACTGGAACAGCTCCATTGCCATTCGTGTTTATAGAGACCAGTAGCTGTGGTCGCCTGCAGACAGCCAATTGAATACTTTGCCCCCTACATCTTTTCAAATGACCACATCATGCCGCCACTGTTTAGCTCTGATCAGGAAGATTTGCTCAGTGATCACTAATGGGGACCAACGATGAGATTGTCACATAATTTTAGCTCCAGTATGTGATATTTGTATTAAAGGCTAGGGAGGCAGCTTGTTTTTGACAGTATTAGGCTTTAACTGTAATGTAAATGAATTGTGAAAAAAGATAATGAGCCTGCAAAGAATCTACCCGTGAAGATTTTGACCAATCACAGAGCAGCAGCCCTTATTCGTATTATTTGGAAAAAGTGTTTTTTCTCTACTCGCTGCTCTGGCTGAGGAGATGAGAACCATGTGGACTCAACTCAAAGCTTTTTTCTAGATTTCTGCCTCCCTTGCCTTTAATAGGCCACAAAAGCTTTACTGTCATTGAATTGTATGTAATGAGAGAGCATGAACAGTGTGGGAAAATGTTTCAGGTAGTTCCTTATATCACATAAAACAGTCAAACTACAACCTCTATAGGTTTGTGTCCCCACACAAGAGTTTATGGTGATAGTTGCCTATATGTCAAAGCTCCCATCGTGTATTAAGTTAAGTCTTTTGTATGTACTGTCTTGATGACAGATAGTAGGTCTGAGTTCAATATTTTGTACTATGAAGATTTCAAAGCCTCTATTCTGACAGGTGTTGTGCTCTGTTGTTTTTCCTATGTATTTTGGGAGCTTTTATATTCTTATTACAATAGGAACACAAGGGAGAGAATAAAAGGGGGATAACATGCAACAAAGAGCTGCAGGATGGAATCAAACCAAGGCCACTAAAGTTTGATGGCCTGGCTAATGCCAGACTGCATCTCAGAGCGACAGGAAATATAATGCTTATGCTATTTTTTGGTTGCTTTTTTGTGCAAAAGCAATATGATAGACTTTCGAAACTGAAGTGAGAGCACATAGGGTGGCCAGTCAAATTGCAGGGGGGGGTGCCTCCCTGTGCCACCATGGAAACCTCACCTACCTACATCTTTATAACTTTCTGAGATGGACAAATCAACAAGCGTTACCTTCCCACAACAACTGGCCAGGTGTGTGGGAGTGAGAGAGCCGTCAGGGTCTGAACTTCTCTCAAGGTCATCTGAGCCCTTGAGCACTGTAGAAATGAAAAAGAAACAGTTCTCACTGGAAAGCAAAGGCGAAGTGTAGGCTAAGTTTACATTGCCGACATGTGCTATGGGATTGTCAAGGTCAAGAGTTCAGTTGCAGGTTCGATCCCTGGTCTGGTGAAGGAGGGCAGAGAAACTGTAGCCTTTGCCCTCCCCTTATTACCACCACTGAGGCGGTATTGAGCAATGTCGATAACCTCAACTGCTGCACTGGCCAACAGGTCAGCTTTCATTTTAATATTGAATGAGTGTAACATAGGGAGTGTGGTCAGGATGTTCCTGGACAGGATAACTCAATTATACACTAAATGAATAATGTTTATAACTAATACACGTGGAAAAAAAATTCAGTGCTTAAATTCAAATGACTAAAAGTTAGGGTTTGACTAAGGCTTTGTGAAAAGGGAACCTTGGTCTCTTCTCTTGTGAAGGAAACTGATTTGAGGTGCATTAAAAATTGAGAAATTGCTGTCAAGCAGGACTTATTAAGTGTGTATGTTCTCGTAGATCACCATTACGCTGTAAACACTGACTTAGTGATTAGCTGCTCAAACAAAATCAAAACCGAAGGTTAAATATTGTTTATGTTTTGGGTGAAAATTGATTTTTAGATGTCTGGGCTATACTCCACAGATAATTGAAAATGTAGTTAACCTTGGACCTGTTGAAATATTTCTGTATTGATGTCAAAACACCAGTTATTTGTAATCCAGACAGGAAGAGGTAATTTGACATTTTGAATCGTCTCCTTCCTCCTCCGCAGATTTCCTGGGAATCCAGCCATCAGCTTCAGGTCAAGTGTCTTGAGCCAAATTGGTGGTTAATTTGACATTTTGACCACTAAAGGTCATGGGTCAACAGAATCATTAGGAAGCATCCACGGGGGCTACCGTATCTAAATTTTTGGTAATTTGACCAATGGTTTGTCAAGCTGGCGGTGAATGGTCCAGGCTCACAACATCAGCAGCCATGCACAGCCCCTGCACATTCTGCATTAATGAGTGACTTAATGATTTTGTCCTCTACTTTGTGCACTCGCTTACAGTCAATGTAGGAATTCCTGCTGACTGTCACAAGCAATACAGACACTTTGCACATTTCTCTGGCCTGACACTCTGGCAAACCTCACCATGAAATACTAGGGGTCCAGTACTGGCTGCTTGAGTACAGCCAGAGGCAAAGAAGTGAGGGAATATGGAGGGATGAGGGAGAGAAATAGAGAGGGATTGTAAGTTGTTCAGCGTGTGTAGCCAACGTGTGGGTTTCTGCACAAAATGACTGAGCTCTGTAACTTCAGAGGAGGCACAGGAAGCTAATTTTGGGTGAAGACATAAGTTGATATGATGTATGCAGTATGAAATATTCACCCCGGTCAAGCAAAGGTCACAGCAACCCAAAGCAGACAGTCCAGTATGATGTATAAGTTATATAACACAATATTTATGATTTTCTTTTTTTTTTGGAGAATCTCAACATCATACTCTTACAGTGTTGTTTTCCACTCTGCTGTTCCTCCGTTGCTGTGTGCTGAATCTTCTGGAGTTGGTCTGGTGGCCTTGTGCAGGGCCTGAGGGAGGAGCAGGGAGAAGTGATTGATATTGAGTTAAAGACTTCCCCTGACTCTGATTGGCTATTTTCAATCAGGCTTGATGGATTTTTGTAAATTGGATTACAGCACCAGGAGAAGGCAGACATGACTCATAGATCAGTGTCAGGACAGCACATTCAAAGCCTCACTGAATATGAAATTGATTTGAATCCTCTCATCTCAGTCTCAACAAAGAAAAATGTATAAGTTCATATGCTGAAATACAAACATCAAATATATGTTAAGATTACACTTACAATGTGTTGTTACAATGGCTGTTTTAAAAACCACTTAAAGGACCCAGCATTTACACTATATTTATCCTGTGTTTTATTTGAACTGTTGATCCATAAGAAGATATATTTGTGGTTTTAAGAACCAAAAACCATCTCAGTCTCAGTCTTCTCTCTTCTCTCTGGAGCTCTAGTAACAACAGGTCAGTTAGTTTTCTGAATGATACTGTAATACAAATATAGCAGATGTAAGGTAAACACCAACAGAAACCAAATCCTGCTAGGTTGGATGGTGAACTGGGGCTGTGGGCATGGTATATTTCCTTATATCTTTGATTTTATTTTACTCTACCCTATTGTGTCTATTGTTTTTTATTACTGTGCTTCTGTTGTGTTACTTGTATTTTTATCTTGCTGTGAAGCACTTTGGAAACCTTGTGTTTATTTAAATGTGCTATATAAATAAAATTGGGTTGGACTGGATTGGATTTTAATATGAATCCTCTACCTAATGTGGTGTGTGGTTCCATAAAAAAAAATAATAATAAAAAGCATCTGCACTGTAAACATGTGTTACATCCAAATGTTTGCACATTTTGAGAACTGAGTCAGACGGTTTACAATGCGGTGCAAATGCACATATGGGGAGATAAAACAACATAGAGACTAAAAACGTGTTGATCCATAAGAAAATTTGTTGTTTTAAGAACCAAAAACCATCTCAGTTTAGTTTTACTCTCAGGCTTCCTGACATCCTGACAGCTTGTTTTAAGGCTCAGTCTCTGAATACAGACTGTGTGCATTCCTACTTCGACTGAGGGTTTGATAGCTTCTTCACAGCATCAATACTGAACCTAGAGCTGCTTTATGATCAAAGCAGACATGGACATCTATATTTATGGGACCTTTAAATGCTGAATTGGTACTGAGGCTGAACTCAGAGTCAAGTCCTGCAGCCCTAGTTGTTACACAGTTAATGAGCAGATGACTAAGACTTCAGTCACAGCTCTATTAGTTAATTACCTCACAATCTCATACTATAATTTGGCCTTTGTCTGAAAGTAACAGACAGTTCCCAATAAAGGGACAAAAAAAAAAAAGAGTTTTAACTTTGAGAACTGCTCAGGCAGTTAATTAATCTAAATGAATTGATTGGTGTTTCTGAAGTGAACTATTGAGAGATTCACCCAGATGAGAGAGCAGTGTGTACACTATTCTTTTTTTTCTCATTGATTACCATTCGGGCCCTCCAGCTAGAACCAAACCTGATACAAATCTGTCACTATGTTTATCTTCACTGTGAGCCGCTGCTACAGTGACTGTAAAAGCCAGTGAAATATCTGGGTCTGTCTGCGGCTATGTCACTCTTCATCACACATTTTAATGAGATCCAAATGTGACCATATTATACAGTCCTGGCGTCAGGCTTTTGGAGTGTGACTTACTACAGTTGGTGTAATTGATCAAACATTATTATCCCCAACACAATCACTACACAAGTCAAGTGATGAATGATCCCCATCCTCAGTACCAGTTGTTTTCTGATGATTTCATCGCCTGTGTTTAGTAATTAGCTCAAGTGTGATGCACTAAAGACTCTCGGGGGAATATTAACTGATGAGTGCAACAAACAGATAACACACTTCCTCCCGCTACCTGGGGACCAGCCCTGGAATATGTTTAAACTGAGAGCTCAGCAAAACGGTAACTTAAGAATGTCTTTCAGTTCATTTAGTATCAAAACCTATTTTCTTTGACAGTGTGACACAATGGGGGCAGGTAACGTTCTGCTCCACTGGAACATGCAGTTTGACTGCGGCAGATTAAAGGAGAGATAAAGGGAACAGATAATAGCATGAAAGATACAGAACAGCTGGAGATGAAATGTGGATATGACAAAAGACAAATACAGGAAGAACAAAAGTGGCACAAGGAAACCATAAAGATATGATGCGTTGTGTTTTCTAGGCTCTGATCTGACATCAGCTATTGTATGAAAGGTGAATCTAAGAAAACATGACAGTGAATCAGTCTCATCATTCAACAACCCTCACATCACAAGCTTTGTGTAGAAATGTAGGCTAATTTTATTACACATAAACATGCTGGAAAAACACCTTAAATATCATTAAGGAGACCACTATGCCATCATGACCAATATTAAAGGCATAGTTCAACATTTTAGCACTGGTTGGGGCTTAGGCAATGATGAAAGTAGTTGTTTAGTAAAATAAGACCAGGTAGGAGGAGGAGGTTAGACAGGCCAGATAGATAGAGAGTCCAGAAGAAGAGAGTCCTAAATAAGTAGGAGGGAGTGACCTCTTGAGTAATGCACGTTTCCTTATATTGAAAGCCTTGTCGGAATGGTGGGATGGTGGCACGTTGGAATAGCGGTATGTTGGAATGGTGGGATGTCGGAATGACAGCAACCTGCTGAATCCAGCAGCCTGGTCTGCTGCTCGGCCACTTCATTCTCTCCAGTACAGGTGTCTTGCTTGTGATATTTGATCACGGTGATATACAGGATGTCCCCTGGTATTTCATGTACTGTATATGGCTCTGCTGTGTACATCATTCTGGTGAAATAGTTGTCAACTCAGGTTCTCTCCAATTTTTTGTGTTGTCTGTGGTGGACTAGGGCAGGCATCCTGTCTCTCCATCCAGACTGATCTGTATGACACAGTCTCTGGAATCTACAGTAGAGGCCTATCAGATTGTATAAAGCTGGTCTAAAGAAACCTATTAGGCTTCCTGAATCGGGCATTGATGTACCTTTTCCTCATCTTGTTCACAATCTGTGAACATGAATCGCATAGAATCGAACTGAAATGGATTTTAGACTGTGAATTGAAAACAAATTAAATTGGATTCGTGTCGATATCCAACCTCGGGTTGCCTCAAGGTGAGCATCAACAACAGTCCACAGAGCAAGCTGTATCAATACACTGTAAACTCAAAGAACAACAGCCTTTGCAGAAATTACACCACCTGGCCCTGGGTATCCCGCGAGTCAATCTCTTTGTGACAAGTTGATGAACTGAATGCAAATTTAGTTGGAAAATACACCATTTAATAAAACCCACAGACCCACCAGTGGGCCCAGCATGCTCTGGAAGCAATGTAATCCACAGGCACTTATGGATGCTTCACCTTTACCTACTGTACGGACCTAATTTTATTCTGCTCTGGATGTTGGGTGTTGTTTGGAGTCACCTGATATATTGACAAGGTCAGGGGAGGTTTGTAGAACTGATGCAGTGACATTTGTTCGATATTCCTTATTTATATCCATTAATTCACTGGCTATACCACTTATCTGCACAGGGTCCCAGCTGACAGAGGGTGAGGGTGAAGTACAACCTGGACGGGCCAGTCTGTCTATCACAGGAGTGACATATACGGAGACAAACACCTTCACACGCTCACATTCACACCTACAGGTAATTTAGAGTTGCCAATATACCGTGTGTCTTTGGACTGTAGGAGGAACCCCTAAAGAACCAACATAGGCACAGGGAGAATATGCAAACCCCACTGTTGTCAAACCATTATGTGATCTATCTCCACTCTCTCAAGGCTAGAATACAAACTATACACAGCTAAAAAGGTCAGACTGCTCCTGTAACTCAAACATACAGTAGCTGATAACAGTGTGATAAGCGTCAGTTCAACACATCTGAAAATATATGTAACAGAGCAGAGAGGCCTGTGGTGTGAGCACAGCCTCCTCTTCACTCTACTAATCAACATGTTTCCTATTTGCTGCTACAACAGTTCAACAAGTCCTTTTAAACATATGGCGTGTCTCCGCAGGTCCCAGCAGGCGGTGAATCCTGCAGTGAAAATACATCCACACAACACAGCAGCTGTGGACAGATGACTTTTTTTTTACATTTCACTGCAATGCTTTTTATACGCCTTTGACATCTCCTTTTTACAAAACGTGACTGTTGGCTAATCACTCCATCATCGACAACACTATCCCTGTCCTCTCCTGTCATCTGACAACAGGCGCACTGACTGGTGACTCTTAAAACTTCCCTGTCATCACTTAAGTTTTTTTTTTTTTTTTTTTTGCAGAAGCTGGGCTCGCCGACTTGACAAGTAAACAAACTAGACTGAGATGGCAACAGATTGCCATTTTGAAAAGTTTGACTGGCGGCTCTTTTCAAGCGTTTCATCAGCAGCACGTAACCTGTGCATCTGCGGAGGAGAATGCCAAATCAGGCCGCCACTGCCGTCTCCGTCGCCCAATACATCACTAATGTACAAAAAAAACATTATCATGAAAGAGCAGTTAGTTTGTTTGTGATCCCTGACACCTCCTCTGTGATAATCTCACATTTTTACAGAGCACATTATATACAGTATATATATATTTTGTTTTTTTGTTTTTTTTAAATCCTGACAGTGGTGAAAGTGCCTTCCAGAGAGAGAGAGAGAGAGAGAGAAATGCCCTGCGGAGGTTCATGGCTCATTCTCTGCAAACAGCAACTTCTTTACTGGAGGTGAAGCTGAATGGCAGCCTGTCTTTTTTCACACGAATCTGAAAACTCAGTCTCCCTGTCAGCAGCCGCGACGGGCTCTGCCTACCCCGCGATGCATTAGACCTCCGCTGAATTAATAAGCTCCATGGCTGGGCAAATCCATGTCCTATGCGGATGTAGTGAAGTGATAAAGCATAGAATCCAGATGATGACAACACTACAGTATATACAAAAGATAAGAGATTTTTTTAAAAAGAGGAGAAACAAATACATTTATGCAGCTGTGATAAAGTACCAGAGGCACTTTTAAATAACATCTAAGAACAAACCAAGAAGCAGCACTTCACTATCTATTATCTAATACTACACTGTGCAGGGGTGAAATGCAGCACAGCGGAATCTGGGTCACACTTGATTTGAATAGTTCAATGCTGATACTTAAATTCAAATTAAAATTTAATCATTACCAAATGATATTCGAAAAGTTTCACACGAGATGGAAGTGTGAAAAGTAGAGCTAGAAGATAATAGGTGGTTCATCTTCAGGTCAGAGCAGAGAGTTTCTGACACTTGATATAATGGGATGGACTGTAATAGCAGTGTTTTGTCCAAAATCCAGGAGCATGTCTGTTTTTGATCAGCCCTAAAAGGGCACGTGATACTCTGCTGCTCATCAACCTACACTGGCCACTCATGACCGGGCAATTCAAACCCAACTATCTAATGTTTGACTTCAGGGTGGCCTTGTGTCTGCTCCAGTCTAGATGAACTCAATGATACAGTCTCCTTCTCAGCTGCTGTCTTCCTCCAACGAATGAGGTCTGGCCCTTCATCCCTGTGCACAAGACAGTCTCAGTCTAGACTGTTCTCATCTTTGGTTCCCTGTTATTGGAGCAGTGGCATTCCTCTCTATCTTCTCAAGTGTTTCTTAAAGACTCATTTCTTCAGAGATGATTCACCACCTCTCCTGACACCCAACACCCAAATGGCCATGAGAGCTCAGAGGACTACAGCTTGAGAAAACACAATACATATGCATGATACATAATGACCCTGGATACAGTTGCACTTGTACTCAGTAGCTTTTAAATTCAGCAGACACAAGCACTGAACAACATCCAGCCTTCCATCACTTTTGTCCCCTTGAAACACATTGATCGTCAACAGTACTGTATGAGATGTGTGCTTGTGTTGTGGGAATTAACATGTATTTTCAGCCATGTGGGCATGGTGCTCTCAGGGCCACCATTCTAACATGACTTTCTCCACAATTTTGTATACCTTTCTCACAACATACATGGTACTCAGTAGTTAGGCAACTGCATGTTTTCCCACTGGACTGCAGCTTTGGTGTCCCTCGCTCAACTGTAAGTCAGCCATATGTTTTGATTCTGAAGGAACAATAGGCTACAGGGAATACTTTGAGGAAATATGCTTATTATTTTTCTTATAAGACAGCCACTACTACTGTATTGTATCTCATATGTTAGGTGCACATGTAGTCAGGATGTGGTTAGCTTGACTTAGCATAAAGACCAGAGCCAGACTGAAACGGGGGGCAGTCAGCCAAAAGTCCAACGGCTCATTTCTCCGACTACCCACAGTGTTAAGGTTAGGTTTAGGATAAGATTAAGGGTTAGTGCTACTTAAGTCGGAGAAAAGGGAGGTCGGTTTAATGGACGCAAAAATAAAGAAATGTATGGTCGGAGACATGGGTAGTCGGACAGACATCATGTGCCCAACTGAAACAGCCAGGCATTAGGCTTTTAAAGGCCAAGGTGGTCTTGACTCTACAAACCATCTTTAAAAAGTCAGTGAAGTATCCGGCAGTTACACAGAACACTATCATTCATTTGGAGCAGTGTGTTTCTATCCACTTAATGAATCTAAGCCTAATGCACACATTTTGTTTAGCCTTGTTTTTCTTCAACAACTCCTTGGAGAAATGTCTGGCTGTTTAGCTGCTAAATACTCCATATGTTCGCCGGCTCCTCTCTGACTATGGCTGTCTTGACAAGCAATACTGTTGGTTTTTAAGGCTTTTTTTTAAGGCTAAGGTTGTTTTTTTCTATGAAACCAGCTGCCTGGTATGGGTGAATATGACACAGTAAGAGCAGTGAAAGTGAACCAAGACAGTGAAGGTGGTCAGGAACCCAGGGTTCATGGGATGATTCCCTCTGGCTTTGTCACTACACAATGACACATTGTCATTATGAATTATTAAAGAAATATGAACTGTAGCTGCTTTTATCACCTCTATTATTAACACCATTGTTGCTCAGTGTGTTCGTACTAGTTTTCATCTAATTTAGCACAATACCAAAATGAACTTGCCAACACTTGATAACCTTGGTTATCATTTCTAGGGATGGTCCTGTTTTGTCTTTAACATTGAACGTTTGGACTGATTTGAGAAGACGACAGCTGAGCCGGGGTGGGATTATGTTATGAAAGAGACAGTGTTAATCAAACCAAGAGGACACATTTAGCAAACATGGACACAGTGAAAAGGAGAGCCTGAATGTGACAGCTGCGTGCATTGAAATGGTGCTGCTAGGAAGCCAGCTGTACAGTATTATATTGTGGGTATACCAAATTATCATTATAGGCAATTCTGAACAATAACTTGATTAATTATTTACTGAACAATCATTCTATGTGCCAAATAAAACCACACCGATCTATGCTTTTATCTGAAGACAAAAACTACACATTTTTATATTCCAACAAATACAATACAGTGATTCAACCCTCCGTACTGGAGGTCTGACTGACATGTCTGCAAACACGTTTTAAAATCTATAAAAAATACTCTGCTATGATTAATACTTTGCTTGACATTTTCTCACATAAAACATAGTTATGGAAGCTCTACTCCACCTACTCGTCCTTACTGAAGAATTTTGGAGAAGGCTTTGAGCCTGCTCTACTGCCTCTGCTGTGTCCAGGTTGACAGGTGAAAGAGCAGAGAGCATCAAGATGGTCAGAGAAGGGAACATCACAGAGACTCAGCCTCATGTCTGAGCTTCTGTGAAGAGTCTGTTGAGACCAGAATCAGAGACTAGCAGACAGTGAGCATAGTTAGCATCTTCTATTTCCTTGTGTTATTTGTTAGCTTGTATACAGGTAACTCAAAGTGGCTGACAGTGGTTGTGCTAATGCAAACTCCCACTCTCTGTACTGACAAGGTCTGAGGTTTATTTTTCCCCATCCCCACATGTTGACAGGATTGGTTTTCTTAGTGATAGGATGTATGAAAACCTGGCTGTCTGAAACCATTGTTAAGAGGTTGTATTTCCATCATGGACTTAGACAGAACAGAAGAGAAAGAGTGTAGAGTCAGGGGAGGTGGATGTGAAATATTATTGTTTATGCATGACTGTACTGTGCCAGACTTAATTTAAACTTTACATATAACTTTTGTCATTATATCCAGGTGACAAATGATGCTAATATGTGTCTATAAGTAACATACTGTACAATATGTGGCAACATCATTTTTGATTTAATTTCTTAAACTTAACATATAACATTTATGTGTTGCTATGGTTCAAGATACCACCCAATATCTAATTAGACTGAATATATATTTCAACATGGGCTCCGATCCTGGATCAGGTCTAAAGGTGTTTTCACACATACAACCAAGGGTGCGCATCAGAAGCTGATGTTACATTTCTTCCTTTTTCAGCTCGTGTTTATTTTCACCCTGGTCAAGTTTCCATGACAACTGACCGGAAAAAGACGTGTACCAAGGTGCAGCCTGGTTCACATATTAACCACAAAACGGCTGCACTGAGCATCCCCATCAGTACAGTCTTGTGCTTGGTACACGTCCCACCTGCACTGCACTTGGGCCCAAAGTTCAATTGGGTTGACCTAAACACTGCTAGTGGAGCTCTGTGCTTTAAATGATGTCTACAAGCCTACAAACTGTCACTGTCTTGTGTTACTTGGTACTAACCTCAGAGTCAACTCTGCTCATTCCAATAAGTGCACAGCCTCCTGCACACAGCATGATGTAAATTGAAGTAGTTAATCCTGATAAGGAATCCATGTAAAAGCCAGTGTGGAATTGGCAGGATGATGACTGAGGTCATCTTCCTCATCTGCCTGCTTCAAAAATAGTCTGAACATCTGAAGCTCATGGGAGTGTGTGCACTTCCATTTTTTTCCACACGCTGCAGCTGCTGACATCTCAATTTGCTTCTGCCAGGCAGGTTTACTCTGCTGCAATCCTTTCGGAGAGGATTACACATCACGCCTATTTTATTCACCAATTCCAATAGAAATAGTTTTGCTGGTGGCAATTTTGATTCAGTTTACTTAAGGCTCATCAAGGAAACTAGAGCACTAACATCCATTTTCTTCTTCTGTATTTACACACAGGCCACATGAAAGGGGGGAAAAGGCTCCACAATTGAAGTTATTACACAGGGGTCACAGCCACTGACTTCCAACCATGACAGGAACTCTGTGTCATCATTCCTTTTATACAGCGGCACGCCGTTCAAGGTTTCTGCAGACGCATTCAGGCGACAAGTCAAGTGACTGCTGCTGTGCATTCATAAGGTGAAGTGCCTGACTGTTCTCCCAGCAATGGCCCATGATTGAGCCTTTTTTTCCCACAAGTACAGAAACAA
The DNA here is from genome assembly GCA_030347415.2 of Decapterus maruadsi. Lineage (NCBI taxonomy): Eukaryota > Metazoa > Chordata > Actinopteri > Carangiformes > Carangidae > Decapterus > Decapterus maruadsi. The sequence continues at coordinate 9,127,800 of CM064891.1, read as the reverse complement.
CACCAGTTGGGGGAGTGAGGAGCATGGATGGGCCAGACTCCTTTCTACTGTCTAATCACAAAGAGATGCTGCACGCAAAGTGATGAGTAAGCATTCCTGGTTCATTATTTTTTCAGCTAGACACAGCTTGTCACTTTGGCTCTGCAGAGTCAAAAATAAAATTCCACACTTTTTCCTCTATAAGCTCATAGTTTGAGCTCTCAGTAGATGTCTTTATAACCCTGCCAGTAGAGGCTTTGAGGCACAGAGAGTTCCTGTTTTGACAGCAGAATGGCTTGGATGTTTGTGTTTTTGGAAAATCACAAAAAGAAAAAAAGATGTGACTATTAATTGCATCCATTTTTAAAGATTTCAAATCAAAAATTCATGAGGTTGTGTATTTTACTTACAGCTGGAAATGCTCTATAATTTGGATCTGTGAGTTCAACCATCCGTCTAAATATCTGGTTCTTTGATTTAAAAGAAATTTGAAGGTACAAGCTTGAAAATATTCTGGGTAGGAGTGCACTACTAACACAATAAATCATTAAGCTAAAAATGATGGGAATAAGGCAGAGGCTCAGAGTGAGCTGGTGCACTGTTGCCATCTTGGCAGTGCCTGACTCCACCCCAGTAGTCTATTGTACTGTACCTGCTAATCACAATACTGTACAATACTATACAATTTATATTTATAGCACCTTCAATTATGCAGAATCCTTGAGAAAACAGAGAATTAGTTCAACAGACCAAAATCAATTTTTGTATCAGGCACATTCATCATATATTTCTTTACATGCCAGTCAATGGGGGTTGGCTCATCAGCCTTGAGTGGCCATTAGAGGAATTTTAGTTGTCGGCAGATAGCGTAGGCTAGGCTTCATTTTTGGATGCAGAGGTTATTTCAGAAAATCTCACTTTTTGTGCCCTAGGGCTTGGGAGCTTCATCTGTCAGGATTTCTAGTGGGGGGGGTTTCCCTACTTTCCTCTGTGTTGGTCTTTGGAGGTTGGTCTAGAGCTGGGCAGAGCTGGAGTTAACGACCTGCACACCTGCAATTAATCAAGCCTCATCAGCCACCTCCTGCACCTAGTCAATAAAGGCTGGTTCATTCACCCACTAGTCTCTAGATCGTCAGTGATCATCGTCTCCTGCTCCCACTCACACACCTGCTCTGTCATCAGCTCCATTGGTTTCCAGACCCATCTCTGTCGGTCCACCATCCCCCCTTCCCAGTCTCTCCCTGGTACTGGTTCAGCGCGATAGCCCCCTTTGGACTCAGCTAAACACCTGTCTTTCCCTTCTCACCAGCCTGACCTGTTTTGGACAATAAACCAGTTCTGATTCCACCACTTCTGATTTCTCTGTATAGTGAGTCCAGTCTAAAATGGTGGTATATTATGGCACCATCCTTTCAACAGTGTGGAAACAATCAGAGGCCGCCACGCCAAACCACAATCAAACTGGTCTATGGAAAACTTCCAATCACTGCTGTGATGCAATCAGTCATCAAGTGCACATGGATGCAGTGTCTGTCAGTTTTGATAGAATTCTTGGCTCCATGTTTTGTCTACATCTGTGTTTCATATTGCCAACCATTGTGAGTCTTTCAGATACGCACCTCTGTTTGACTTTCACTCCACAGCAAGGACACCAGAGGCTGAAGCATTTACAGTAGACCCATCATCAGCCAAAGTGAGAGCTGTTAGTTTTCCTGGGACTGTCCTGGTTCCTGTGTTCAGGAACACTGCTGTTATAGCCATGAAGGAAGCAAAATGTGAATAACGAATGGGGGAAAACTAGAACCACTATTCTGTTGAGAATCAACTTTATTAGCCAAGTATTTACATGTACAAGCAATTTGACTCAGGTTTCCAGTGGCTTTCGCTATGTTTACACACAGTAGTGACTGTAACAATATCCAGGGAGATACACATGGACAGACTGAAAAAACATGGAAAACAAAGCTGGGCAAAGACAAATAAACATGCATGTAAACACCTGACTAGGATGTATAAGCCTGCAGGGAAAGATAGCATCATATCATACAGTGTACATAAAGTCAACTGGTATATCAGGGGAAGTGCAAATAGAACTGAAATAACGTATTAAAGCATATGTGCTGCTTGTAAATATAACGACTATTTAAGATGTGATATATTGCACAATTTAAGTTCAAACTAATGCAAAATTAATCTGAAGTTAAATTGTCCAGGGTTGACAGATGAAATGCACAGTGTAAACCTCCAGAAGATACACTCTGTGTTTAAAGCCGATGTAATCAATATTTTTGCAATAACCATGTATCATCTGACAACATGAAAACAACTGTGACAAGGTGAGGGAGGTCACTTGCAGTATGAACACACAGGTTTATCACCTTTTATTCTGATTGTCAGCTCTGTGACTACTGCATCTTTGCTGAAGTGTTTAACACGCACCACTCCAATAGGCAGCAGGCAGCTGTTCTTTAAAGAAAGAAAGAAAGAAAGAAAGAAAGAAAAAACCTGATTTAACCCTAACCACCACTGGTCACCATCTCCAAGCACTAACCAGCAGGCAGACACACTAAAAGGTTTAAGTGGTGAAGAAAATGTAGCACTGACGAGCAAAAGGGTAATTTCCCCCAGTAGGTGGAGATTAAAATCTACTTGAAAATGATGACATGTCTTGTGTTCAACAAAACCACCTCCACACATGGCCAAATAAAACCAGCAAGTTCAGAGTTAACATTATCTATTGACTAAATAAATCAGTCTATGATTGTAAAAGCCTTAGTAAGAGCTTTCTGAAATGATTACACATTATAATAACATACAGCTGTTTGGCCAGTGTAGAAATGACCTTGTTCTCCATCTTAGATTGACTCATTAGGATACTAACATTTTCTAATTAACAGCTAAATGTTAAGTACAGCTGAGACTGATGGGAATGTGTTTAGTTTGTCAGGTATTTGATAGAGATGTTCCAATTTTCTCTTTCCACATATTGAGACCTGAGGCCGTATTGGCCAATACACCTCCGGTTACCCCCGGTGAGTGGCTATTATTACTCAATTTACTAGAAAATGATTTTTCCTTGCTGCTCTTCAACAGTAGTTACCAGTGGCTGCTCATCATACCTCCTTGTGTTTGCTGCTGTTTTCAAACAGCATTGAAAAATTCATATCTATATACGGCGGTTTCATCCAAATGAGGAACAAAAAAGTTTATTAATAAATCATGTAGTATCAGAACAGTGAAGATTTGCATATCAGCAATGAGTGATAGCGTGGCTACTCGAATAAATATTCTTCCTGATGTTGGAACTAGAAATGAAATTAAAATAATCCAGAGAAAAACAGTGTCCCAGAAATCAAGATATATCTGTCACAAGTTTTCACTAATTTTGAAAATGTAAACCTAAAGTTAACGTCATGGCAAAGGTGAGGGAGTCACCGAAGTCATCAGGATGGATGGATGGATGGACGGACAGACAGACTATCCAATTTTTTTGGAGACATTTTACTAGATTAGGTTGTGGACTGGTTAAATAGTATCCACTGAAAAAGAAATGTCTCTAATTTAACAATGGTAAACCTCTCGCACCATCACTTCTGGGCGAGGAGGGCTATTGATTCGAAACACTCACAAGAGGTGTTGAGTCTCATAAACAAAGGAGAGCGCACAGAAAAACAACAAATGAGTAGAAGATTGGAATTAATTAGTGAGTGAAAGGAGTATTTCTTTTAAAAAGACACACTTAGCAGAAGAGTGGTGTGAAGACTGTTATACTGGTGGAATTGGTGTAAATACTGAATTTAGAGCAGCTAATCTACCACTTCAATTTATGTGAGAATTTACGGTGTTTCCCTTTCATGTATAACAGAAGAAAAAAAATCCCAATCATCAGCACAAAGTGTCTAAAGCTCTCTTCTTCTAAATACCTTCTAAATGGGACTCTTGAATGTTTATCTCCTGGAATTAATGGATTTTGCAGGTGAGTAAGCTGAAGGAGGATCTGCAGTAGGTCCCCTGACAGAAGAGAAATTTTAATTAGCATTGCTTGCAGTTTGGGTCACCAACATAGACATCCATCTGAGACTGTTCAATATTTAATTAAATGGCTCTTGCTTTAAACCTTTGTTCACCTCTGAACACAATTCCCTCCAACACCTTTAATTCAGCATCCCAATTAATCAGTGCAAAACACTTAATGAGAAACAGCTGTCAAAGCAAATACTCAATGGGTCCCAAACGTATCAGTCCACTGTCATTGTTACATCAGGTGTTTAAAGTGATACGCAGACGCTTAAGAGCAACAGATTGTTATCATATGTTAGAGGTGAAAGTTGTCTAAAGGTATGTTTTTATCCTTCCTGTCCTCACAAGTTGAATTAAGAGAAATGAAATGGACATTTTTAAAATTAAATGAACATGTTTTGCTGTTTTTCAGCATCCTCATTTGGTCTGGTAGGTATGAGCAAAGTCATTATTGTTTAACAGACAAAATGGGTCTTGTTTCCAATGGTTTTTATCACAAAACTAAGAGACTCAATAGAGTCCAGGGAAATGAAGGGAAACTCATTGTGCTATTATCCTCTAAGTGCCACTTGTGGACACAGTGGCTGCTCTTGAGCAGATGTTACATGAGCTGTGTCCCACACAGCACTAAGTTGTGACTAAAATGTGTTGACAAAATCAGGTATTCTGTAAACAGCCAGTGCAAAGACAAAAAAGGAACACTTTTGCATGTGCTCTCCTGATGGATTCTGTTATAACATGATGCAACACAGAAAGAGAAAAGCGGCTGCTCATAGCTGGAAGAGAAATCTGACAAACTGTGCAGTGTATGTGTGTGTGCAACAGTTTACGGTGGAACTTAGAAAACAAAACAAAACATTTCTGTCAGACTCCAGTAGAGCTGGAGGCGTTTATTTCTGACAGTCCCCTTCATACATATCTCAGCAACGCCTTGGTGGAATTTCTTGAAATTTGGCACCAACATTCATTTTGGCTGCAAGATGAACTTATTAGATATTTGGGTTCAAGTCAAGGTCACAGTGATCCTACAAAAGCAATATATCAGGAAAACCGAGAGTGGATTTTAATTGCACCCTCCAAGAATTTGGCAGTTAGAGGTCAAAGCTCAAGGTCACTGTGCCCTTTTTCAATTTCTAATATAAATCTATTTCTTTAAAAAAAAAATACAGTAAAAACATAATTTAGGTTGAGTTTTGTCGGTGCATTTCATTTCATTTGATTATGTTGATTTTTTTTGTATACAATCAAAATTGTTGCACGGTGTCCTATTACATGTGATTAGCATACTGTATTTGATGGGTGTATAGTATGAGATAGATAGATGGATGTTACTCAGCAAAACGACAATCACAGTCATAGCAATGAAGTGTGTTACACAGCCACACAGGGGCTGTCTGAGTGGGTGGGGCTTTAGACTTTTTGTCTGGGTATTTCAACAGGACACACAGCTGTTGCTACATCAAACTGAATCATGTTTGAGGCGTATTTCACTCTGTGTCAAAACCTTCTGAAGACATCTCCACTCTTTTTTGGGGGGGGAAGTGTGTGCGTGTCTGTCCTTTCCCATGTTTGATCACAGGGATTGTTTTGAGGTCTGGTCTTTTAAGTCCTGTTTTATTTTACCCATCTAGCTTGTTAGCATTTAAATGACTTTTTGTAATTGCCTGGGCGAATCTCGAAATAACACGAAGCAAATAGCTTTTCTCACTCCTCCTCTGCACTCCATCTTTGTTGTTAACCTCCCCATTCAGTCTCAATAACAAACAAGCAGAAAATCCTCCAGATCCTGTCAAGAATCTGGTTCACTTCAAATGGTTCATGTTGCTGCTGCCGGTCTGGCTTTGATGCATGTCTTTGCAACACAAAACACTTTGAGTTTTGCCAGCAACCTACATGATGGAAAATATTCACCAATTATTCACACAAACCGCTCAGAATGAGGTGTGAGAGACACTCAAGTGTGAGCATACTTGTCACGAGCCACATATCAGGTTTGTGTGTGTGTGTGCGTGACTGCGCGTGTCTGGGTTTGTATATAATACAGTATGTACTTGTATGGCTGTCTTTGTGAGGACAACAGCGAGCTTTACATCTTAGGAGTGTGGACAGAACCGATCAGGAGGAGGTTGTGGTGGGTGGATGAATATGGCAGAGGAGAGCTGTGTTCAGTTTCCCTTGTTTCTTTTATCCATGACGATTCAACAGTGTAAAACAGGTTGCTATTGTTGTAACCATGACAACAAAGATATTAGTACTTTAACTAACCATCTTTTCCATAAACAAACCAAGTAGACTTTGTCCTGCAACTGTTTTGTATACAATTAAAAGGGGAAATTGAATAAAATTACAGAAAAAATGAATTTTAATTTTAAATTTTTCTTCTGGATAAGACTTTCCTGAATAATGTATGTTATTCCTTCATGTTTTTTAATATGTTGAATGTCAATAAACTAAGCAAAAAAAATGTTCATTGTTACAAACGTGTGCATGTGTTCTTGTACTTACTACGTTGTGAGGACCGGCAAGAGATTTTAACCAACAGACGAGAACATTTTTGGGAAGTGTGGACATTTTGGCTGGTCCTCACTTTTTCCAAGGGCTGTTTGAGGGTTAAGACTTTAGGTTATATAATAGTAGGTTAACAGTGCGTTCACACTTACTCGCGGCATTCGTAAATATTCGCCTATTTGTGAATATTTACCTGTTCGCTTCATTCGCTTCTTTCGCGCCGCACCATTCGCATCATTCGCGGCGCTGGCACAAATTTTCGTCCATTCGCGTCTGTACATTGACTTTGAATGTAATCTTATCGCACAAAAAAATTGCCTCACGCCCGGTATGAATACGCCATAAGAGTAATGGTTAGGCATTTGTTTTGGATGGTTAGGAAGGGGCTATGGAATATTATGTCAATGAGTGTCCTCACAAAGACAGCATTGCAAGGGTGTGTGTGTGTGTGTTTGTGTGTACTGTATTTGTGGTGGCTATTTGATGATGTAATATTAAGAAAAATTGAAATAGAAACACCTTCTTCATGTGACAGTGGTGGTCCTGTCACTGTGTGCCTCCAGTTGATCATGGGCCCTGGCTACTTGGCCAAGGGGATGTCCCTTTGGCCGACTGGTTAGCGCGCATGACTCCGACCCGGGAGTCTAGGGTTCGAAACCCGCCCGGGTCCCTCTTCACCTTGCCACATTCTGGCGTTGTTGGCAGGATCCATGTGGCAGGTCCATGGATTCAAAGCCTGCGCGGAAGCACGAGGAGAAAAGAGGGGGAGAGATGTGACAGTGGTGGACCTGTTTGTGCACAGTTGATCATGGGCCCTTACTTGGCCAAGGGGATGTCCCTTTGGCCGACTGATCATGCTTTCTAGGGTTCACAGCTTTCACCTTGCCACATTCACATTGATGTTACCTTCCATGTCATGCTGCTGGAAATCTATTGGCATGCTTAATAGAAACAAAAGGCTACTGTAGGACAAAACTTTATTCAAATCAGTCAGTATACACACAGACCATTCTTCAACTTTTCTGCACAAGCCCAGTTCTTGTAATCACAGCGATGAAGGTCCAGTGTGTTTCTGTCACACCGGTCCATTAACCGTGGAAACCAGTCTCTGTTATGCCTTCTGCCATATGGGGCACTTACTGTAGGTTTCATCAGAGGGGTTGAAATAAAAGACCTGCAGGTTGTAGGAGTTCTTGTTCATTTTATCATCACAACAAAACAACAGCATCTTTGTTTGTGAGTGAGGTGATACCGTGTCTTTCCAATGTCTGACCTTTTTATTGTGAGAGGTGACAAGGGTTTCTGATTCATAACTAACAGTTTACCTCTAAGTAGGATTCAACATTCAACAAGTGGTGTCATCACTACACTATGCATGCAGCTATGTTCAGTTACCCTAAATGATAGTGCTCCATATGGTTTCTGCCTGCACACTCTCTCCATTCAGCCGTGTTATAATGAACAATTTTGCTCCATGAAATTTGGAAATGTAAATTTGTGAAGGTTCAGACAGAGATGAAAGGATCTTTGTTCATTATCAGTGTTATCATCTTCACTGTGAGACTTCATAAAACCACGGCCCTCGGTGGATTTCATTAATCCTGTGCCTACATCTTTCACAACTATGACCATCAAATTACTGTCTTCATTTGCTGATTCCCCCAACTGATTGACTGTGGCTTCACTATGCTGTTGGCTGTCTGTGGTATTGTCTGTATCTCCAACATCCTCTCTTGTTCTCCAGGGGGTTCACACACCTCTCTGTGAATTAAGTAGTTTCAAATGAAAAGCTGCCAGCAGCTATTCACCGGGCGCTTCCTCCTCCACCTCCCTGTTCAACATCTCTCACAAAACATGAAAGTGACCATGGAGACTGATGTGTACCTCAAATCAAAGAGAGCAGAGCTGCAAGAGACAAAAAACTTCTTTCAAATACCCCGGGTTTGGCTAAAAACAAGCTCTTATACTCTCTGTTTTGGCATCAGTTCACTGTACAGTGCATTTAAAGCAAAGTAGTAACCATGCAATGGTAGTTTAATACAGTTTTTATCTTGCTGCTATTGACTGCGACTATTGACCATGATTCCTGTCACAAATGAGATATGGTCTGAGTGAGGCACAGCTGTGGAGTAAAGATCAGGGCCCGTATTCCTAAAGATTCTTAGTGCAAAGAGTTGCTCCTAGTGGCCAAATTCTAAGAAAATTCTTAGAATCATGATGTTTTCTTAGAATTTCCTCCAAAAGTTAAGAGTAGCTCCTAGTAAAGATAAAAGCTATTCCTAAAGCATCCTAGCTATTAAGAGAGCTCCTAAGGTGGGATCTGTTAAGAGCGGCGAAGAGGACTTTTAGTGGCTTAGGAGTTCCCTAAGCAGAGGACAACATGGTGGACAGGAGAGGCAGGAGAGATATTCTCCAAACACTGGACGACAGTGAATTAATGAAAGGCTACAGGATTGTTCCTGTTCCTCTGTCCACTTGGGTTTCCTTGTTCTTTTCTTTTCCATTGCTGGTTTGTGGTAGATTTCAAAGCCAACCAACAATGCTTCTTAACGGCCGGTCAGCGATCACAGACATTGATGAAAGCTGAACCATTTTTTTCGTTAAATTGAGTTGAAATGTTGAAAGTTCAAAAATTACTAGCATGGCAATAAATATAAGCAAATAAATATAAGTTTCACTGTGTGAATACTATGCAAGTTTTCACACATTTTGGATAATTTCAAATAGTTACTAATTTAAAAGATATTTTCATGTTTTTTTTTTTTTTTTTTTTTTTTACAATTACATAGTCTGATAACATTAGAATATGATTATCGATTTGAGGGTCCATCCTTTGTAGTAGTATGACTGCTTTTTTTTAAGTATATTTTTTGGGCTTTTTGGCCTTAAATTGACAGATCAATTGAGAGAGAGAGACAGGAAACTGGAGGCAGAAAGAGGGGGACTGCCATACAGGATAGGACTGATTAAACACCGCCTCTTTATCTAACTTTTCAGGATCAACCAATCACAGTGTTTGAAATGATGACTCATCCCTAGCAACGGGGGTCAACCACACCTCCTCACTAAGAAAGGAGTTTCTGTCCACTCCTTGCTCAGAGTTCTCTGAGAGTGTCCTGGAATCACTCCTAAGCTAAGATTCCTTGCTAGGAATTTTTAGGTTAAGATAGGAGCTATTTGAGAGGATTCTTAGAACCTTTAGGAATATGGGCCCTGGTTAGAGAGGAAGCTGCTGTGCAAATACTGAAGGTCTGTGTCAAAGATGTTGTGTGTAACCCTAACCCTGGAAAGGAAGTTAAAACTACAATTCACAATAAACAGTGGGTTAAAAGTTGACATTGATCTATTTGTTTTATTTTCTTTACCGATTAATGACAATTCCTTGGATTTAGGGAAAAAATTGAATAACTTTAATTATGATTATTGCTGATAACAGAATCATAACAATTGGGCTTGGCAAGGACTACTAGATGGCAGCTAGTTGCGAAAAACAAAACAAAAAAAAGTGGATGAATTTTACAGTTAGCCAACCCTGGCATTGTGCTAGATTCCACCATTCTTAATTATCAAGCATAGACAGTGAACATGCTCTTGGACCAGTGAATAAAAACTAAAACACCAATGAAACTTGGATGACTTGAGTTGAGACTTGCATTTGATGACATCCAGCCTGTGTTCATCTGTGTGTAATAATTATAATGTTACATAAATAGCACCACTTGTTGCCATGTAGAATGTGAGTCACATCTCTGGTGATAATTAAAACTGTCCCAGGTGACATCCCTCTGCCACAATAAAGCAGTGAGTCTTGTGGGTCTTGGAGATGTTTGGGGAGTGAGGCGGTCCATGTGTTTTATTTTTTTTCATTAAGTGGTCCTGCGTCTGAATAAGAGCTGCATAGTTAGGCTTAAGTTAATGAGCCCCAGAAGCTGAGTTTAATTAACTCAATAGCTATGCATATGAAAAGTTCCCTTTGGGTGCAGCACATTTGTTGTTTCCCACAATGTGTTTCACAGTAGATGGTCAAATCTAAGGATTCAAATTCAAGATGAGGAGCTCAGCATAATGGATTGTAACCTTAAATGACCTTGGTAACAGAGGTTATTCAGACAAAAATGAGCTGTATTTTAACAAGTACAATGTTACATCCAAACACTCTGGTACTATAATGAGTGAGTGACACAGCTGGTCATACATAAGGACTGGGCAATAACGTCCTTCAACATTTCTAATGGAAACCTCCCTGACTAAGGTGAATTGTGCGAGATAGGGCATTAACACTAGAACCGCCAACTGCCGTCCATTGGACGACTTTGATTTTCATTTGTGCATAACTTTATTTAAAAAATAAAAAAAAGTCCACCAGTCCGTGACTTTTCCTAAAATGATGTTGGGCAGCACCCCCTTTTGTTAAATACAATAAATATTATTCACAGAAAAAAATATCGATCATGTTTTCTCATTTTTACCTATAACCGCCGCCGTTCGTTCATTGGACGACCTGAGAATTCACTGATTTGCGCCGGCATTATTGGGCTTATGCGCTCGCTCTCTCTCTCTCTCTCCCTCTCTGTGTTTGTGTGTGTGTGCGTATGTGCGCGTGTTTGTGTGCGTGTGTGTCTTTGTGTAGCCTACACGTGCGCAGGCTGCGATGCACACTGGCGTCCAGTCTGGCTACTTCACACGCGCACGGCGCAGTCCAGACTAGACAGACTGGATGTAGAGGAGTTGTAGCCTCCAGTCAGGGGGGGGGGGGGGGGGGGGGGGGGGGGGGGGTGTCCTGCGTCGGTATTATGGACAGCTCCACCTGACAAACACAGAAAACTATGGACTAGGCCTATGGATGTTGCCGTAAAAAGAGAGAGAGAGATCGTTTATACGGTGGAAACCCGCTTTGGCGGGGGCGGGGCTCCTACGGTATGTCGCCGTCGTTGCCCCCCCCCCCACCGCCCACCCCCCCTCGCGGAGGCTGCGGGGTGCAGCCTACTTCACCGCCCAGAGTAGCTGTTAAAAGACTATGACAAATGTTAACACCTATACAGCACTAATTAATGCTTTATTACAGGTCGTCCAATGGACGACTCATGGCGGTTATAGGTATATTGTGTCCAACGGCGGTTCTAGTGTTAAGGAGTGACACTGACAAGGAGAGGAGTGCTGCCGCCTCATCCTCAATCACTGTGAATTCATTTGGGGGAGATGGAGGAAGTCTAATCAGTCTTGCACGATCACCCGTGGATCCTGTTCACTTCTCAACAGTGGCATCTGCTCCAGCTGCATGAAGAACAGCACTCTCCACAGCTCCGCTCCCCCGCTCTCACTGCGGATCTGTGCTATCTGTGCCCGCTTTCCCTCCTGTCAAAACACTATGTAATTATGTTGAAAGTTCTAATTTCAGAGAAGTGGCCCCATGTTTTTTTTTCCTTTCTTTCTGCCTTTCAAGTCCCAGCTGCTCGGCTAATGTCTTGTAAAACTCGTGAATTACCACAATAATTAATCCTTCAAATGATGTTTAAAGTACACAAGACTAAACCTCTGAAAATAGTCAGATGTTACGGAGTTGAGTCCAAGTTTTGATCTTGCATGCGGACCCACACTTTGTCAGATTTGCAGATAATTTATCTCTGTCTTTTCTATTCTTTTTTCTTTTTATTTTCTTCATTTCCATCAAGTGAAGTAATCAAACAAATGATTTAGATCCTTGACCTTAAAATACAATGTCATTTTTTTGTAATCACAGAGTTGCATTCCTTTAATTATTAGCTTTTGTAGTGGATGGCCATATTAGCTTTTGTAAAAAAAACTTTACACACCAGTTTGGAAACAGTCTCTCCTATCTTAATTCATCATGATCAGATAATATTAGCAGCCTTTTCTAACATAATTAACCTTACACAGCAGAGCCAAACTAAAACAATTGCATCAATTGATGTGGAGAAAAGAATTCAATATAGTTAATTGGACCCTTGTATTCAACAATTTTGTTTTGGAGAGTTGTTCATTCACTGGATAATGGCACTGCACACTCCACCAAAAGCAATGTTATCATGTTACACTACACTACACAGGGCTGGGGAGTCAGACAAGGATGCCAACCCTTCCACTGAACCATGCAGGGGCAATTAGACAACAGTAAAATAAAATGAGTTCATAGAACATTCTACTGTACCTACATGATCCCCACAACCCATAAATCTCATTGAAACTTTCTCATAAATTATTATTAGAATAGATTGATTGTTCTTCCACTGTTTGATTATACATTCAGCAGCACAAGATTCTCACTCTGGACCAGAAATGTCAAATACTATTTGTTCCTTTGGGAGAAATGAACTTAATCATACATTATAACTGATTCTTTCATAAATATTGGATTCACTATTCACTATTTTTCAGACCAAGTATTCTGGACAAAAAATAACTATATTGTCTCAGCAACTTTAAAGGGGCACCTACATTACTTCATGATGTCATTGCCAATGTAAAAGGCACGGCAAAAAAAAACATACTGGACTATTAGACTGATATGACCTTGTGTGACTGGATGTTCAGCTAGAAGATAAAACAAGTGGCAAAATCAGGCATACTGTATCTAGTGTTGTGTATTATTACTGTATGTTTTGATATGAATGAGCAATCACGGCCATGCCCATTTAGCACAAAGTGTATAAATGTATATAATTTCACACCTTGTTGCTGGTGATATGTCATTCACCATTTTGGATAAACCCAAACAGTGTTGACCTATATTTTCATAATGATAAACATGTCTATATGAATGTAGCATAACATAGCTCCTTGAAGGATCATCTTCAGTTGCCTTTTGCTCAGAAGTTGACAACAAGTCTAAATTCCCAACTGCTTGACACGATACAGTCCTAAATAAAAAAGATGATGCATCACATTATGAACCTACTGCTGGGCAACATTAGCATTCATTTGTCACATTAGTGTCCTCCTGAAGGGTCTAAGTCCATTATACTTGCTCTCCCTCCCTCTCTCTATCTCTCTCTCTGAGATCCTCACACAGCACTCAAGTGTTCCCTTTGAGCATTTCATCTAAAACAAGTTCTCTCCAGTTGTTTACCAGAAAATGGATGGAAGGAGAAACTTTGTCAGAGTCTGCCACTACCACCTAAGTTTCCAGCAGGAAAAAAGAGGGCAATCATCCGGCGTGTGCCCATGTTATTTTTCACAGAGATAGTGTTTTGATTGCCTGGAGGGAGGAAATGGTATTATTTACTCCAAAATTGCCTTGCTTGATCCCCATTGGGTGAACTAGCAAGCTGAGACTAAATATTTCCTCTCTCCTCTTGCGTCTCATATCCTCGACACGAGGCTCTCTCTTTTCTGCAGTGCTGTGTGTGTGAGGCAGCGTTAGAAGTGTGAGCATACCAGTTCTCAGCGAGACATCTGTGTCAAAGGGCTTAGTGGGGAACACTTAAACACAGCGGGGCCCGAACAACATGTCTCCTCAAATGAGTTTCTTGGTTTCACAATGAGCCGGATTTCAGCGGTTTTTGAGGCCTCTCATGAGTCTATCATGAGTGACCAACGATGAGGGGAACAAAAAAACACAAATCTGTCTACTCAGGTGTCTTTTTTTTCTCGAGTGTGTTATCTTCTTCCTACAAAAAGACAAGTGAAGTTTCTATGCTCGAACTTCCGTGGTGGTTTGCGATGAAGTGTCTGCGCTTCTACGCCCGGCGCTGTCAAGTGTGGGCAAAAAGTGTGAAAATGAAAGAGTGGGATAGCAGGTGCAGGGTGATCAGGCAGCCTCGTTAAGGCACCAAGCCGGAGATAAAATTAACGCATCACACGTTTCCTGGAATACGCACTTGGACATATGCGGCAGAAAAGGCCTCGAGGCGTCTTCTGGCATGTGCACAGCACTGCTCAAGATGTCAGCAGCCATTGCAAATACAGTTTGTACCTAAAAATGGATCTGACGAGCAGATTGCATTCGGATTTCGAGTGAAGTTCACTTGAAATATCATCTCGTATCAGAGCAGTCCAGAGCTGGGAGGCCAAATGGCAAACCTGCTCTATAAAAAGCCATAAGAGACGGAAGGTTGAGCCATCTCCATCAGCTAAATCACTGTGGTAATCAATGCCAATAAGCTGGAAGGCATCACGGGAACAACCCTCCTCCTTAACACCGTACCCTTACATATCAAATGGTAATTAAATCCTAATATGTATTAGAAATGGCCTAATTACCGCATATGCCTGCTACTCTCCGTCGCCATTCGGTTTAAACTGGGAATGAGTGGGTCGTTAACGAAGCACATTTCACTGCAACACAGTGCCACAGTCTGGCACAAGCGAGACACTGTTCCTTAATTACAAGCCTGCATACTGTACAAACATTATCATCACTGCTGGGATGATGAGGACTCGTCTCATCGAACTGCAGCTACCGTCAGCACTGTTTTGTCCTGTTGGGATAGTGTAGAGAAGAGAAACAGAAGTCTTCACTTAATGCTACTTCAAGTCTGTCAATATTAAGTGGATAAATATGTGGTTATGTGTTTATCTAATATCTATCTAACCACATAAAGTGATTTAGTCATCTGATGTTCACCATGAGGCATCCCCCGCCCATCAAAGAGTGCCTATCAATCAAAGTGCCAGTGTTTTATTTGTTGTTTTCATACCATGGCCCATTTGTTGTGGAGACGAAATCTCAGATATTGACTCAACCAAAAACTATGAGAAGCTGACGGCAACTCCCATGATCCCATATTGTAACATGATTAGCTACAGTACACTGCTTCCATGCAGTATAACATCCATGGTCGGAGGTGGGCTGGAGCCACTCCTATAGCTGATACTGAGGTGAGGGCAAGGTTCACCCTGGACAGGTCGCCAGACCATGCAATATGACATTTACTATTACCTTTTGTTGGTAACACACTATTGTTAACAACCAATAGGGTGTAAGTACACACTATTAAGCATTAGGTAAGCATACTGAATTCTTCATTTATAAAGCATGAATACTCATTAATATGTAGTTAGAATGAGTGCTTAACCCTAACCCTATGAGTAAAACATTTTTACTGTGTTTATAAACTACATACTAATGAGTATTCATGTGTTTTAAATTATGAATTCAATATTTAATGCTTAACTAAAGCTTAATAGTGTGTACTTATTATAAAGTGTTTGTTTTTTTGTACTACTGAATGTCAGCTACTATGAGTATCATTGATAACAGTAGCTAATAGGACTGAATATGATATTATTCACAAAAAATGCTGTCTGTAATTTATAATTTGTTGCTTATCATTACTGAGTACAAAGAGATCCCTGACTGAACTCTACACCAAAGCCCAAAGAATCATGGACGTGTCCTCAGAGCTGTCGCCCATGGGTTTTTTTTTCTTTCAATAAAATGGGATTTTGGAAAGTGGATTTGGGGTATGACATTGCATGCAGGTGAGATCTTAGTGCTGTTTCAGGTGAAACTGAGTTCATGTGTTGATACCAGCACAGTGAATTGGACATTTTCCATCTCCAGCTCTCTATACCTGCATAATGAAAAGTCTCTTCACACTGAAAAAAAGTTAAGTTTCAATAAACTTTTTTTTCTTTTTTTTTTAACGATGCTACTCAGTTCAGTGGACGTGTGTTTTAGCTACTTATCAGAAATAATTTCCGTCTTCCGACCAGGAAATGAATATCACATAACCGTTCATGGAGTGTCTACTCTCCAGCAAGAAACAACCAGACAGTTGTAGCATCAAAATGCGGAATTTTACCTGCACAACATCTGCGAGCAAACACAACAAGGTCAGAGACGATTGTAATTCATTATTCATGTTTCATTCACCACGATAGTCAAGACTGATAAGACCCAGTCAGGGAATGAATGTGGGTGTTAAGGGACTGTAAACCTCAGTAGTGCTGTGGACGGCAGGCATAAATGCAGCAAAATGTTATACATATTAAAATGAACAGGTATTATCGTGAAAGTAGTCTGGGGTTGCCACACTGTATTTCAACAGAAAAGCATCCTTATTGTACCCATCATTTCATTCATAAAAGTGCTGTGAATAACATAATGTCAACTGCAACTAAACCTGTAATAGCACTACAAGTGGACTGGAGAATGTATTTTAATTGCTGAGCTGTTGATCTACAAGGTGTGTGTGTTGCTGTAATATAACAAAATATATAACAGAAGTTGCCCTCTATAGGTCAAGATAGCAATAGCCTTGGTCGCTGCAGTTATTGATGTATGAAGGTCTGAAAAATGATATATTACCCATTCCCTTAAATTTGGGGCTCAAAGTTATTTATTTCCTAATTCAGAAATATGATTGATAGCCTACATTATTAATGTGACACCGCACAGTTTCAAATGTCCCTTCTTTCTTCACATTGAAGGTGGTGACACTAATGTAGCCTCAGTTATTTTATCCATCTGCACTGGACTCTCCCTCTTGGCCACAAGATAGCTTTGATTTTATCTCACCTCCTGGCTCATCTCACCTCCCACTGATGCACAATTCCTCTCCTGAAGCAGGTCAGAGTTTACGGCAGCTTTTCGTCAAACGTCAGAAATGGTTAAAATCGCAATAACCGAACACTTCAATCAATGAGTCATCGCCTAAATGTTGAGTGACAGCGCCTATGACAATCAGTTCCCTGTGAATACGTTTGTATTTGTTCCACGTTCTGCGATTTATCCATGTGGGACCTTATAGTTAAACACAATCTGATGACATGGGAAATCACAAGGAGAGCCGGAGTTTAGTTTAACCTGCGAGTGTAATGCAGTCACAGTGTGAGGCAGTGAGATAAATGAAGTGAATCCAGGGTTCAAAGTCTTCGCTCAAGCTCTGCCAGCGTGCAGTGGCACCAGCGGGAGAGCTCTGCTATTGTCTATCAGCGAAGGAATCACTATTCTTTTGCAGCGATATGGGATTTATTACAGTCATACACAGCTGAGATACGGCTGTCTCTGCGTATGGCATGTTTCACATAGAGATAAGCGCTCGCTGGCCATACATCTGCAGTCGTGATCTTGTTATCAAGTAAATGCACATGCTGATATGATATGGTAACTTACATACGCAGCCCTGGTGACATAAAACCCACAGAGACTCTGTCTTTTTAAAAGACAAATGGAGGCCACTCAGGCAGCAAGGCGGCTGCATGTTAGTTTACATATATGTGGCATTCAGGAAATTGCCCAGCACTGATTTATGTGCTCCCTGTTCTTTGACATAAGCCCAGGAATAATTAGAGGAAATATTTCCTGTGTACGCCCACACTCTTAGCTCTGTTGTGTGTCTCAGGCTGAATGACAGGCAGGGAGTCTGTGGGTGCTGACCAACTCACCCTGGACCCTGCAACTGTGTGCTCATGTGCTGAATTTTGAGCGGCCGGTGATTGATATATATAAATACTACGGGCTCTGGGCCCTGGCATATATTCTATAGAGTGTGTCAGGCTCCAGCAGCTTTGGTTCATGACAATATATTTAGATGCTGCAGTGGTAGTTTGCAGCTGCTTGTGTGCTGATCTACTCTCAGGAAACCACCTCTGTTGAAACCTCAGTTTATATTTGTGTGTATGTATTAGTTCAACATTTTGAAGGATAATATCATTTGCTTTGTTTTTGAAGATGAAAAGATCAATATCCGTATCACTGTCTGTGTGCTAATTTTAGAGGTGAGGCTGAGGAGTGGTCAGTGTAGATGCAGAGGGAAATGGCTTCTAGATAAACTGAAATAGTTCCAGCAAGTAACTCTCTACAAGCTAAGTAGGCTACCAGTTTTAGCTGCACTTCACTGTCTGACTATGACATTCAGAACTGATCTTAAGGTTTTATAGCGCTCCATCTGTCTGAGCTCCTGTCTCCATACGCACCATCTTGCAACCTACAGTAGCAAATACAGTTTGTACAGGTCTGAAGACAAGGCCCTTTGGTTGTGTCAGGGTCTCTAGACTGATAAAGAGGAGGCCACCAGGGCCCCCAGACTCTGGAACAGCATACCTGTGGACCTCAGGTTTGCCTATTAACAATGTTAAATATCTTCATGATGTATAATTGTGTTAAGTTGCAATATCCACTGTCCTGTATGTAAAACTTTTTGTAGATTTTTTTTGTGTGTATTTGTTTGTTTTGTTTTGGGTTTTGTTGTTGATACATATAAAAGGCCCCTTTTATTTTTGTCTTTGTTGCGCTTCCATACTGATGTTTGATACCATTGTCTCACATGGTTTCACCTTTGTTTTATTTTTCTTTGGTTGTTTGTTTGTCAGTCACTGTTTCTCTTTTGTTTTATTGCACCAGGTAACTATGTAAAACAAAAAAAGAAAAAGTTGTTATCTAATAAAGTTTGTTACAAGTATTACTTGTTATTACTTATTCTCCCTGGTTCCAGTCCTAACCTCACATATTAGGTTATCAGTAGTGGTATTAAGAATTCATATTTAATACCAGACATGATTAACCACAACGTTTTTTCTTTTTTTAACTCTCTGCTACAACCTATGCAAGTTTCTCCTGAAATAGCACAGTGGGCGTACTGGACCTTGGTTGTCACGGTTACAATGATGAATGGTTATGACTCGGTTTAGGCACATTAACTGCTTAATTAGGTTTGAGAAAAGATCATTGCTAAGCTTAGAATAAGTAGGCCTATTTCCTAAGATTACATGACCTTTGTTTTCATGGTTACAACAATAATAACTTGGTTGACTTTACTGGACAGTCACGGTCCGGATAATAGAAACATAAATAACTAGATTGACGCCTTATCTTATAGTCTTTTAATGAAAATAAAATGGTTTTGTCACATTTTACCTTTTTATGTTGTTAAAAAGAAAGTTTAGTCTCCCAATTGTGATTTCAAAGGTTTGATTTCCACATTTTCTTTGATTCTATATTAATACACTGAAGGTTTCAAAGCCTCACATTGGGATGGTATTTGGCTCCTCAAACCACACATTTATCTTCATACTGTATGAATCAACACTTCAAATGAAACACAATGTGTTACAATCAATCACTCATTAAAATACTGTTCACTGAGGCAGTGGATGACGTCAAAGCAAAAAATATTCCTTTAGGAATCATCCAGCAGCCATGTTGTGATGATAAAATGAGTCTATAGACCAATTATTTTATGTCTTTCCAAGAATAATTAATGTTAGCTGTGGTTACAGGCAGATAGTTGTTTACTATTGCAGCACTAAATCAATTTCTGAAATTATCTGGTCAACTGTGTCTTCTGTTTTGCTGACTTTACATTAGGAAAGTAATTTGTTTACCCATTTGTCCCACTTTATTCTGTAGGTTTCATTTAATTATTTTCTCCTTTTGTGTGTGTTTTCATCTTGATAAAGTCATCAGACAGACAAACTTTTCATTTTACCACTCTGCTCTACTTTCAAAGAAGGAAGTTTGTGTAATGTGTAAGAATACCCCAGAAGTCAGATGATGTTAACCGTTCACTAACTTGATGGTGTTCCATCACCTTGACAATGACTTAACTATCATTTCAGCCGTGTTAACTTCAGCTCAGACGACATGTTCAGTATTTTGCAAGGACAAATTAAATGTGTGAGAGCTGCTTAATGATCTCTTTATGCCACATTGCTCTATTTCACTGCACTTCACTGACAGTTAAGTCTCAGTTGTCACATAAAGTTGTTTTTTTACGGTAAGACTGGAGCCAGATGTGGAAAGAGAACATCTGTTTGAGCAAAGATCAGCATTACAGTACAGTATAATGTGCACAGTACAAACCAGGCTGTTTCTCTATCTCCCTTTGTTGCTGAGTAGATTCATTGTTTAAATAATATGGTTTGTATGATGTAATCAACTTATGAAAACAAGTAAGAGAATGGTTGATATATGCGGTGGGCCATGTCCTTCGGATCAATTTCAAGTTGCCTCCCAGACTCGGTTATGTGATTGAATCTGATGAAATGAAAAATTCAATTAAAGCTCTGCTGAATTCAGGAAAAGTAAGGCAAAAGTTTTCATTTCATTTTTCATACTGCACCGAGACACGCAGGAAATGAAAATAGTGGAATGAAAACGCTGACTCTGACATTGGAGGGAAAATACATAAGAAAACCATGATTTCCTTTGTTATTCCTGTGGTGTATAAAATATACATTGACTCAGGATGGAGGAATTTTGCATATGATCTGCGTAATCTGGGTGGGAGGGTGGGGGTGGTCTTGCTGCAGCACCAGAGAAGAAACAATAATGGTTGTGCCCAATGACCCAAGAGGAGGCCACTCTTAAAGAGGGAATTAAGCCTCTGTCATCTCATGGGTGGATTTCTGCTGTTGTTGAAAGGCCTTCAAAATGTATAATTTACCAAATAACTAACAACTTCAGGGAGAAAAGGAATCAAATTATTCTGTTCCAGCTCTCAGTGTGGTGGCGGTTGTCAACAGAATGCTGCTTTGAAAAGCTTATTCACCTGCAACCTAAAGTGTCAGTGATGGTAAAGCTTTATTCTAATGACCTGGGCACTGATGGAGTGCTGCTGTCTACTGAACACAATGACTACAAGCCTGTCGGGTGTACTGTATTTGGCCTGGAGGAGAATGTTTAAAGGACCCTAGAGTAAGTTTTTGCTAATTTTGCTATACAGCCAATGTTACCATTGACAACTGTTATTTTACCAGTGTAGAGTAGACACTGCAAGTTTAGCAACTTTGCCTCTTTTCTCACAAAGTGCTGTCCCTAGTTGTAGAAACCATACATTTTCTATCACATCTATTATCAAAATTAGCATGCAGCTAACCTCAAACTATTACATCACTTTCTGATACCAAGTCACCATGGCATCCAGAGTGTCCCGAAGAATTACTGCCACTTAGATGATATACTGTACAGTAATTACTTCTTGTCGTGTAAATGCTGTAAGGGTTGAAGCTCTCAGAGAGACAAGTAAGTAAAAAAAAAAAAACTGCCTGCTATATAGTAGCCAATGGCTTCTTTAAATTATTTTGAGATATGCATTATCATGAAAGTGGGCTATTATAAAAAATAAATAATACTAATGAAATGGATTGGACATGTATAATGGGAAGACACAACTGAGCTAGACCACAAAGTAACAGGCCTGTGTGAGACATGGTGACCATTCAATATCTAAACTGATCCACTATTTCAAATGTAAATATGATCACAACTTTTCTCTGAACTCAAGTAGTGGCTGTCAGGACATAACTGGATCTTAACCATGATATAGTCATAACTAGTCATTTTGGTTATGAAAAATATTGAAGGGAGCATATTTTGCAACATCCTAAGTATCAAATTTTAATGTGAAAGTCATTTGTTATAAGCACTGATCTATTGCTTTTACATAGGAGTCGATGTGTGCTGCTGGCCACAGAGAGGACTGCAGCCTGTTGGAGCTGGAAAATAAGCAATTTTCTACTTGGCATCGGGCCTCCTCCATACAAAGCACGGATATATGTGACCTCTGCTTGACAGTTTTGCTGATGTGCCTGCTGAGGCCGGCATGTATAAATGAATCTCAATTTCCTTTATTAATTTCAAATGTCACTATAACTTTGCCTCTAAGTGGACCTGACCCAACATTTCAGCTCACTGCCACACAAGAAGAGGAGACTCCCATCACATTCTCTCACACATACACATGCACGCACACACAAACACAAACACAACTTTTTAGACATGAAATTGAGAGTGTGGACATTGCCTTTGACTCCTTACAGTGGAAGAAAAGGTGGTTTCAAAACACATGCCTTGACTGTACAGAATAGAGGGGTTAGTAGGTCTACATAGCTTATTTTAAACCACATTTTATATACTGTGAAAATACTCTATGATTTATGTGAAATGTAAAAAAGGAACGAAACCCAGAGTCCCAGCTGTGGTTAGGCTTAGGCAGCAAAGTATTTTGGTTAAGGTTATGGGAAAATCATGTTAAGCAAAGATATTGTGCTGGAGCCACTGTGAAGTCATTGGTTTTGTGCATTACATCATTCTTCGACATTAACAAAGCACTGTCAGAGTCTTAACATAATGACAGCAAAGTTTGATCAGTCAAAAGTGGGTATCACACTGCAAGATCAAATAGTTTGGCAGGAACATGTGTGAATATATAAGAAAATAGGATATTATATAGAAAGAGAGCGAGCGTAAGAAAGTAATCCATTAGGCAGTTGAATTTTCTATAAGATACATTTCCTGTAGCAGTTAGGTTTTCTTGTTTTTCAACAAGCAACAGCTCTGTACATCCTAAGAGGGTGCTGTATGGTCTGATGTACTTTCTTTTCTATGGCAGAGCCTTGGGGTTACTTCTGGGCAGGGATGAAAGAATGGCTCACATCCTTTATTTAAGCAAATATGCCAACACAACAACGTCAAAACACTACATTTCAAGCTCTGCATTTCAAGGTTTACTCATGTACATAAGTGTTAGATACTTACAGTAAATTAAAAGTAGTTCACTGATGAATTATTTAACATGCATTATAATGCAATATTAGATATTAATGCACCTACGCACAAACAGCATTTTAGTGTTGCAGCTGCCGGAGGGGGAGCCAGATGTTACACAGTCATAGATTTTAGACTTGTGGTTCTCGGCTACAGAAACTAACACAAAATACATGAAATATTATAAGATTATAAGATTTATTTCACTGTATTATGTTATATTTCATATTTCATATATTGCACCCTCATTGATCAAATTTGGTAGATTTGATTGAACAGGCATATTTTAGCATTCAATACTGTTCAAAACTGTATGACTGGTAAATTGAAGTTAAAGACCTCTCTTGGAAATATGATTCTGCTACACAACACATTAGCTGAACTTACTAAGCAACATGCCATCAGAGTATTAAAGCTCACCCCATGCACAACATAGAGTAGATTGTAGCCACCTTGTCCTCCAGTATTCCCTAATCTATATTTGCTCATTGGAGAAACATAACTTAAGGTTGTGCACATCTGTTGTTTGGCTGTTGCAAAATATATTAAGATAACCATTTTATGAGGTGTTCTACTTAATTATTGAACCATCACAGCATAACACAAAACAAGTAACCTTGGCTTGATTACTACAGATCCAAACACAGCGTTAGAGTTTTAAAACCACTGCTGACAGTTGTTTTACTCTCTGCATACCCATTTGTAACTATGTAATAACAATCTGTTGTGGGTAATATTTTGTTAAACACAGTCTCCCATTTATAAAAGCTCTGAAAAGGGGCTTGAAGTACATCTACCATTACTTCCTCACTGAAACATGGGGTCTCGTAGGGCCACCTGCACTGCCTGTGCCAGGCTGACAGGTGAAAGTGCATGACGATGGTTAGAAGAGGAAACTAGTTGGTATCTTTTATGTGCATGTGTTGTTTGCTATAACTTGTACAGCAATTTGCAGTGGCTGACACAGATTTGCACTCTTTGCTAACTCTTCTTCTCTATACTGACAAGAACCCTCTCTGAGGATAAGGTTGATCAGACGGGATCTTTACTGTGTCTCTCATAAGTTCTGCAACTTCATGAAAGTTGCAATACCAAACATTGATATTTAACCGTCTTGAACTGTAACTTTCTATATGTCCTGCCATCCTCACCAGCGAGAGGTCTGTTCTGCAGAAGCCCTCTGTTTGTTTGAATTGGCCTCTGAAAACTTGGAAGACATTTAACTGGCTGTGATGCTGCTGGGCTTAAATTTCTATGCATGAAAATACAAACTTGGCCTGAGAACAGAGAAATTCTCCACTAACAGAAAAGTTGCTTATTAGTGGGTTTTATACAGTTGGCTATATTAATGATGTACTAATTAGACATATTAGTCATGCTAGCTTTACCATAGCTGAGTCATCTTAAAAGCAAGAATTTTGCTTTTCAATTAGGATTCCAAGCAGTTTCACATATTCCTATTGTCGTGTAAAAAAAAAACAAAAAGCTCTGTCTGGCTTTGAATCTCGCTCTGGCCTGTTTCATCCATGCGGCTGGCAAGCAAAGTGAGAGCGAAGGCCAGTTTTTGCATTTTCAATGAAACTATATGTGCTGAGCCACATTTTCACACATCCCCCCCACCACCAAAAAACACGTACACACACAGAGAAATCAAACAGAAAGTGCTCTCAGAATAACCCACCATGTGACGGCAGCCACCGGCACCCTGAGCCTGCCAGAACTGGTACGGCCTCGACAGAGCTGTGGAATAACTTTATCTGAAATATGATGGCATCTGTCTCTCAAGCAGCAGACTCCTCATTACAGGCAGTTTCTTTGACTGGTTGTTCAGACATCAGCTGTCACAGTTCATCAGCCATGCCAAGGTAGGGGCAAAATAAGCAGCTGCCACAAGTCTCCTCAGCTGAAAGGGGAGTCATGTGGAGATAAATGCTGGGCCACAGAGCTCTGGAAACACTCCAAACCCTCAGTCACTCTGACGCGAGGTGGTGTAATACCACATTTCATTTGAAATCACATCAGCTAATTACATGGTAATTGTTATTTTGGACGTTGAGAGAAATGATGCACATTAAGTGTTTAATGTTAATATGATGTATAAATGGACTATTAATAACTAAGGTTGATTCTTAGTCAAGATTCTTAATTAAGTTTTGTTGGTATTTTTAGTGCATCAAAGCTGACTTCAATGGAATGGAATTTTACAAACTAGAATTTTCAACATTTTCTACGTAGCTGTGTAAATAGTGAAATATAGGTGAAGTGATCTCATTTTCTTCAGTACAGTTTGAAATAGCCAAATTCACCTCTATCGTGTTGAGCTCCATCTATAAATCTACATAAAACTGTTTTGAATAGCATGATACAGACAGTCTTACCTGTATTTCTCCATGCTTCAAAATTGTGTCATATTATATCAGTGGTCAAATTCCCCCTGGATAATGTTGGTTATGGTAATCTGTTTTATTATTTAGGCTACATCCTTTGCCTCAGTTTGGTACTGTAAGACAGGTGTGTCTAAATACAATGGAAACTGCTCTTTTAAGCAGATGATTATTATGGGTTTTTTTTCCCCCTTTACAGTATTTATCATACAGATCATCATCTGATTGACAGTTACATATTTTTTACTTGAGTAGTATAATTGTCCCCTGACAGCTAGGTCATAGTACACCATAGACGGTTATGTCACTGTGTCATTAATATTCTAACAGCGAACGTGTTTCTTTATGAAGCACTAATTGTCAGTAATTTTACGTTGTCAGTTGTATAATTGTCTGAAGAACCCTGGATGCCAGAATAAAAGGTGTCAGTGTTTCGTCTGCATGGTGAATTTATTCTCCTTGTCTCATGAAAGGCGCTCCATACTGCTGTATGAAGCACTGTACAGATACTAGAATAAAAGTCAATGGTCAGGGAGAGTGATGGTGCTAAGGGGGTGGCCATAATCCGCCTAAATCCCCGAGAAGTTGTACATCTGACCCAATGGCACTGAAAAGAAATTAGTTCCTTGCACTGTAACGATTTTTTATGGGGCTTTTGAGTTGAGAGGGAGCAGCTCTAAATTTCTGTCCACTTTTTTCTCACTGGTTCTTATCACCTCCAAAAGCAAGTCCTGCAGATACCAGAAGAAATAATCACAAATAACAAGAACGCCCTTGATCCCTGTCTGACCCCCCCTCTGGAGACCGCCACACACTGTTCTCACCATGATACTGCCCGCCTGCTAAAGGGTACGGACATTACCTTATCCCACTCCTGAAGGCGGTTTGATGCACAGCACTGATGTTCCTCTGCACTGGCCAATTCCTTTCACAAGGGACTTTGCGTTTATCACAGACATGGACACTTGACTGGGTGAGTACCAAAGGACAAGATGCCCGGAATAAGTAATTATAAGTTGTTTCTGATTTGGAAAGCAGCTGTATGAGAAAAGTCTGGAAAGCAGTCTCATATTTCAACATGGCGTCTTGAACGCAGCCAGGTTAAACAGGTTTGATGAATGTGTCTTTATCAGGAACTCTGTGAGTGCACTCATTATTTCATTTCAAGACTTGGCATCTTTGAGATGATGTCACAGGCCCTGTGATAACCTCTTGTGTTCCCCACTAAAAACTCAGAGCTTTTTAAAATGAGTGTGAAACCACTTTAGCTTTG
Source organism: Decapterus maruadsi (assembly GCA_030347415.2). Taxonomy (NCBI): domain Eukaryota; kingdom Metazoa; phylum Chordata; class Actinopteri; order Carangiformes; family Carangidae; genus Decapterus; species Decapterus maruadsi. The sequence continues at coordinate 9,101,186 of CM064891.1, read as the reverse complement.
AACCCCTGGATACTAGTGATTTGTTTCCATAATCATATACTCCAAAGCCAAAACAAATCCGCAGACAGGCCTGTCAGGCTGGTGGCTCCGAATGAAATGTAGTGTTTACCGAGATGGATCCCATGGGAGCTCTTTGAGAGAACTAATCTATGACTCTTAATACTATCCAACAGTTTGCCAATTTGTTTAAATATGATTGATTCCCTTGGAAAACATATACTGTTGCAAAGGGCTGAATGCAAACAAAAAATACCATAAGGGAGGAAAACAAAATAGCTTTTCAAGAAAGACTTGGTGGATGCTGGCTATTCTCAAAGAGTTCACATTTTTCTCTGACAGCTTCACCCATTCCAGCCCAGATGCACTAACCTTGTGCTGGGTGATCAGATATATGTTTTATGAAGGGAATAAAATGTTAGCAAACAGCTGTTTATTTACTCATCCTCCAGAAGCTTAGTAGTCAATTATTAGCATTCATTTGCAAGGCCAAGTAGCAAAATGAAACTTCTAGCCATACATATTCTTGAATACTCAGCCCAGGTATGGCTTGTCATCACATCTGGGCAAAGTCCAGCTGTTATCCTCCAGCACCTGTCAGAATAGGTCTAGATGAAGTACCTTCTTGTCATCATTTTTGCATGGGCCAGATTTGTGCCATGGAATGTGTTTACACTGAGCTCAAGTGGGTTAGATTTATTTTATTATTTAGAGTTTTTAGTATTGGCTCTCGTTTGATCCTGGCCAACTCTTGAGGGAAAGCGTTCTTTATCTCCTATGATTTTTGATTTATATGCTTTGGATTTGATTTGATTTTTAATTTGGAAGTGATGCAGATCTGGTGGATAGAAATGCTTGCACTGTTTTGTATACGCATGGATAAATGGAGTTTAGAGTATGTCAACAGCCACATTTGGCAGGTGGGAGCTCCTGTGGCAAATCCATCACCCCACTGGACACAGTTTCCCATTCTAACAGTGTTTCCAGACATTTCTGAAATCATCCTTCGGTGGCCTGGGGTTAGGTCATGGGTTAAATTATGATTAGGTGCCTGTGAGATAAGAGGTAGGGATTAGGATAAAGCTGGATTCAGGTTAAGGTAAGGAGGAAAAATATAATTTCATGGGGAAACTTCAACACAACAGTGGGACTGTAGCCCCTCCAGACAAGCACGAGTGTTGGCGACTTGTTCTGGTCTCAGCTCATCACTTATTCCTCCAGGTTCTCAATAGTGCAGTTACGCACAGAAAAACAATTTCAAAAAGGTCACAATGTAAGCTTACTGTCCTCAAAGAAATATTATGCATGTGATGTTATACATTTTAAGTTTGGTTTACATAGAGTGAATTTTCTCCTTTAAATGCAGTCAGGTCTTATTATTAGTTTTAGCATTATGTCATCCTTGACAATTGTAGGTGTGTGACATAATGTCTCTCTGCTAATTATGTTAACTAAACTCCCTTCAACTAAGCCTTTAATGCTACAACACAAACTCACTCATAAAATGACTGTATAATCTCTGAGGGGGATAAACCTGTCAAAGTGCTTTAGTGCAGTGTACCTTTCTGGAAAAAAAGAAAAAAAAATTACTCCAACACCTGTGAAATCAAAAATGAGTATAATTTGCCTCAAGACATTTGGCTTTTTTTAATAAAAGTAAATTCCATCGTTGAAAGTAATGAAAGTGGAAGGCAGCTGAGAGCAATATTTTTACCTTGTTAAAATACGACGAAAATATATTAAACACCCGACTTGTCAGGGGCTAATCCACTGGGCAGGTGTCTTGTCGCCTGGCCCCCTCCCTCTACAACTTATGCTCTAAATAATAATCAGATTCAAATCAGCTACTCAAGTGAGAACAGGAAAAGGTAAATAATACATTCATTCCTACCTGGGCTTTGAACATGCCTTGGCTGTAATAGTCCCATTGCTGCAGTCTTTACAGAGCCTTCTAAAGGATTTAAGCCTTGCTTTCAGGTGTAGCTCTTTGATTCACACAGTGACTCTACTGGAACGGTTACCCAGACTAATACTAATTAGCCTGCAGGATTTTTTTTCAGGTGATGTATTTAATATGTCAAATAAATTGAGTATAAGTGAACTCAGCATTTAGATAAAGTTTAAGTGATGTTACAAAATGACTTTGCCGTGCATGGTCCCCAGTGTCTACAGTGTTTACTCACTGGGGGGAGTGGGAGTGGTGTAGCGGAGGGAGTTGCTCCACTTATAGAAAACGACTTGGGTGAATATTTGTGAACAGTGCTCCCCACCCCACCCAGCTCTAATTAAACAATGTAAGTCCTACTGGGGACAGCGATATCCATAATGCCAACCTGGAGAGCTTGTGGCACTTAAAAGCCATAAAAACAAGACAAATGTTCATCAGCTGCACGAGCGAACCACAATCAATCATGCAACTTAACAGAGGAAATGTATTATTTCCCGCCGAGTGGAGGAGGAGAGTGCTGATGCTGACATAAGAATATAAATGAATGCATTCTAATTGTGAGAAATTTCTGTGTATAGAAGCACACAAACAAAAGTACACCGGCTTATTGTACAGTGGAGGGAAAGGGGGGAACTGTGACCGATCACTATCAGGCTCATCTGAGGCTGAGGTCAGCTGGTAGGAAGAACAACAGCAGCACCCAGTGGTGAGGAGAAGCTACGGCAGACTGTGTATGAGGAGCAACATCTACAGCAGATGCTGCAAAGCAACAGAATAAAACACAGACATGAGGAGAGTGACAAATAGAAATTAATCCACAAATCAGTGGTTTAACATTTGTAATCTTGGACAAGACTGGTGTATTATTAGTGTCAAGGAAAAATACGTAAGAATTTAACGAGGATGAAATAACCATCCTCAAGAGAAAACAAGAAGGTACAATGAAAACTTCACATCTTCATTAGAGTCACTTCATCGTTATCATCTTCTTTGTCGTCGTTGTCATCGTCACCATCAGTGACAGGATGTGTAAAGTTTTGTTTTTTTTCACCAAAGAAGAAAGTGAACTGGAATTGTTGATAACCTTGGGGATAAGGACAGGTGGACCAGAGGTGTATTAGCATCAAACTGTAGGACATTATCTGTCATGGGTACAGTGATTTGATTTGATTTGATTTGATTTGATTTGATTTAATTTAGTTTTTTATTTCCATAGAACCAAATCACAATATCTATTATTAACAATTCACAGGAGGAAACCTTATTATCGAGAGAAACCCACCAGTTCCCACCATGAGCAGCACTTAGCAACTGTGGGGAGGACAAACAGGGTGTAACCTCCAAGAGAACTGTGCACCATGGGAGTGCAGCTCCCACTGCAGCCTCAGCTGTAATGTACTGTAGAGAGGAGGCCTGACTGGACCCAGACTGGGAGCTGGTAGAAGAGTCTGAAGGCTCTGTATCCCATTCAACATAGGAAGTACACCTGCATTTAGAGAAGGTAGTGGTCTGTTGGGACAATATGAATCTTGCCCCTCTTTGTACATAAGGAGAAGAATTTAGAATTTTTTGGAGACAAAACAGCAATGCAATCATAGAGATGATTGTGACATACAGTAGTCAAGTCCAGACAACATGATTATCAGCGTCCTTTTGAGACAGACTTCCAACAGAAAATTACCCCGAAACTTACTTAGGCTACATTAAGTATAGGCCTAATATTTGTTATAGCCTAGATGTTTCACTTTTGTATTTCTTTGTGGACTTGTCCAAAATTTTAAATCAAGCACATCTGTGTCAATCTGACCAAATGGATAGTTCCATCAGTCTTCACGGATAAATACAGCTTGGTGTTCTCTGCATTGCAATGGAAACCCAGCTTGTGCTTCCTAATATTGCCTTAGGGAAGTATATGGGTGAAAAAGCAATGTGGCCTATACCAGTCTAGCAAGGTTCCTTTAGTCTCAATGACATGTGCCAATCCCTGAACTCAAATTTTAGCAAGAGTCAAATGCAGCACAAAAATCTACAGACACAAACCTATGAGAAGAATATTGGTAACTTTCTGCTGCAATGTAGCCTACTGTAGGCTATACCCTAAATCCTCATTGAAAAATGTCATACATGCCCGTAGCCCATAAGTATATCAGCTGCACAGAACTGATATGACTTATATGAAATACTTATAATCTGTCCATGGGGCATATAAGGCAAACTGAATTATGGCCTAGGGCAGAACCCTGGGGCACAACACAAGACAGCATTTCCGAAACTCACGATCTGATGTCTCTACTGCATTTCACACTGCCAAAATCCAAGTGCACTTACCAGAAAGTGGGTATTATCATCCCAGGTTCAGGATTCACTCAAGGATAGCTGGACCTGAATGCACCATGTCACCTGGATGACAGCTCTATTTTGTCCTCTCAAAGTTCACATTAAATTCCATTCCCAGCTGGCAAATTTCACTTTGGTATTGCAGGATATTACTCAGCTTCATCACTCTCATCACATTGCAGCATAATGATGCCACATGCTGCAAGAGTGCCTCCTTTTGCGAGCAGTCAGCCGCATCACCTGTCCAGAAGGAGAGTGGTTCATCAGGCTCGACTCTTCCAGGTTTGGAGGCAGCTGAGAGAATAAACAAACACACAACTTCCTTTTGACCACGGATCCCAAACCATATGTCGGTGTGGGTCGTCCCAGAAAAACCGCCAGGTGAGAACATTTTAATCACCTTTGAAATGAGCGATTAGAATGATTATTTCAGGGGAGAGAGATGGTTCCTGCTATTAACAACCCTCTGTTCAATATCACAACAAATTAGTTCATGCTCATTAGTATGAGTTGTGCTTGCCTAGTGGTTTGGAAAGTCTCCATTGGGAACTTGCTTATTACTCCCTGTGTGTGTGGATGCATGTAATTAGCATTCATGAAGTGATTGTGTTTATATAACATCCCTACTTACAAATGTAATTTTAACATTACATAAGTGTTGCTCACCTGCACAAGGAGGGGTCTGATTGTGAGGCTGAGCTGCAGCAAGTTCAGCAGAACTTCCTCACAATTTAGAAGAGCAAGACTTTTAAAAGCATAATCTCAAAATTCATGTTTGCCACCAGTCATGCATGCCATTCATACTGTAGGCCCACTATGACATGCAACAGTTCTTTCTGGAGCCAGACTGATCACTTGAGGTACCTTCTTGGTATATGCAAAAATGAATGGAAAGGTTCAGCAGAGGCTACTTTTATCACAAAAGTTTAGTGTAGGTCCTGCATTCAAAATAGGGCCTAGGCCTAATTATCAACTACTGTATTTACAGGATTATGGTCAGGTCAGGTAGGCTATGTCTTTGTACTACTGGAGACAATGGTCCAGTTCTCTCTTTTGAACTTTCTATAGGGTTTCAATTTTCGATATCAATGCAGTGTAGTTGTTGTTGTTTTTTGGCTTTATTCTCTTTTATTGTAGCCTATGTGTTGTGTGTCTGTTGTTGTGTTGTTCCTCTTGCCTATGGACCTTGAGTCTGAAATGAAGATTCATTTTAGCCTATCAGTAGACCAGCAACTTGTGAAAACTGCATAACTTTTTGTTTATCAGTGTGTGCTGGTTATAAGCTATATGGGAAATAAAAATTGGTTTTAAAAAATTACATTAACATAAATAAAGTATTAATAATATCAATTATAGAATCTTTTTTTTCTTCTTCTTTTTTTTCTCTTTTTTTTCCAGCTTGAGTCGACAGTTTGCAGGGGACACAATTGCAGTGCGCACACACTTCCTGATGGAGCTGGTGCCTCGGAGAATAAAAATACACTCCTAGCAAGCCAGCTAGTCGAGTTATGAAAAAGTTATGTTTTGCTATCAAGAGGGTCGAGAACGAATATTTTTAGAAATGGACGTCATTCTTCGGCTTTTCGTTCATGAATAGTAGGAAACATCCCCCATGTCCAGAGAGCCGGCATTGGTGACAAGTCAACTGCGAAGGGTTGGGATTGTTGAAGCTAGTCCCGGTAGCTAGCGTTAGCATCCAGCTAAAATAAGCTAAGCTAGCTAAAACAGCAGAGGCCGGAGCTACTTTGTTTTTACTTGCCACTGCGGTATGATAATATTAAACTAAGATAAGCACCGGTCTGAAGTGATGTTGTAGGCCTGTAGCTTAGCTTTACGTGTGCCAAAAGCTAGTTTTTTCTCTCTGTTGACTTTCAGTGAGTGTTTCTAGGGCAGCTACAGTTAGCTGTGCCAGTTATGCTACGCGGTTAGCCAGTTGGCTGACTGCACCACACCACCTGACAGAGGGCTAACAGCTTTGACAGCTTGGGGCAGAATGTGTACCTGACCTGCTGCCACTTTTCCAAACAGCCTGTTTAGCAATGTTTATGATGTCGCCTAGCTATGTCCCTGTGTAGCGACATGTTAGTTACTGCGTTTTAGACTTATAATAAATGTCTTAAAGCGTGTCTGTGATGTGATGACACTTATAACTCGGTCCTTTTCTTTTTTTTCAATGTTGTCTTTTCTTTAGTGAGTTACTAGCTAACGTTAGCTAGTAATGTCTCTATCGTTACCAGCCGCCGATATGCTTGAAACACCCCCTGGATACCCATTTGAAGAAATAAACTATGAAGACATTGAAGTTGAGGAGGTAGGTTGTGTTTATGTTTGAGGTTAGTCCAAGTACTGACTACATTCACTTTCCCTTGATGTGGTGCTGAAGCTAATACGCAGAAATAAATCTGTCTTGTGTCAACGGTCCCATTTGCAGGTGGTGGGCAGAGGAGCCTTTGGTGTTGTTTGCAAAGCCAAATGGAAAGGCAAAGATGTTGCAATCAAGACCATTGAGAGTGAATCAGAAAGGAAAGCATTTATTGTCGAGGTAATCTTTCATTATCTCAAGGAGGATCTAGTAAGAGGCTGCTGAGCCTACAAATCTGCACACAACAATGTACTCAATCGTTCAAGAGCTAATCTCAAACTCAAATGTATGTCACTTCACATCATCAGTGGTAGCAGAACAGGGATGGTTTTAGGTTGGAAGGCCATCTGGGAAGAAGGCCTGAAATTTGAGTAACTTGCATAGCCATATTAACAGTGACAGAGAAGCATCTGGCTGCACCTATTATTATTTTGTTATAGGTGCTTGATTGTTGGTCTGTAAACCAATCACAGCTGTCTTACATTAGTGTGATGGTGGCATTTGGCACGCATCTTAGTTTAACATAGGAAGACTAGCACAGCACTGCCATTAAAATGACCAATTTCTACTTAAAGAAATCACAGCCCCTCTTCAACGTACCCTGTAGCCTTTTATGTAAAACAAAGCAATAAAACACAACACACATTTGCCACAGATCCTTAGTTTTTGATTATGATATTCAGTTTTTGTGACACCAGTTTTGTGGTTTTGTGACAAGACATGTTCACTAAATGTGTATTGTTTAGGTTTTAGCCTACGTGTAGCTGGACTGAAAAAATAAAATAAACAGCTGTTAGTTTAATATGTAAACATTATTATCTTTGTTAAGGTAAAATGTATATCTGAGCTGTGTTGCAAGTTCTAACATTAGAATTAGTGTTGTTTTTGCTGTTTTATGTTTGCTACCAGTCTGCACACTACACTACTGTACACATTGCTACTACACACACACATACATAAAATGTATGTGAACAAACAACACAAATGTGCAGGAAGGCGCAAAATACTTGTTATACCACACTGTGTGTGACATAGTTTTATACTGGGTGGTTCAGAGCATGCATTTAGATGGAACTGTGCATAACGTTCCTCTCCTGTGTCTCCAGCTCCGGCAGCTTTCACGAGTGAACCACCCCAACATCGTGAAGTTGTATGGTTCTTGCAATAATCCAGTAAGTAAAAATGAACACTGTTGAGTTACGCTCTTTTCAGTGATGATAGTGTTGTATGATTATTTCTTTTTTGTGTTTTTGTTTGATTGTACCCCACTCAGGTCTGTCTAGTGATGGAATATGCTGAAGGCGGGTCACTGTATAATGGTGAGTCTACATGTTGTGCTGGAGAACAGTACTGTTATATTGCCACTGATGACATCTGTTCCACGTTGCTAGTGGTGAAATGAACACAGCCTTGCACAGACATGAGAAGCAGCCCTGTTCGGTTGACCCTCCCACTGTTTGCATGTTCAGTCACTTGTCCTATTCCAGTGACGTCCTGTATAGCTTTGTTTGTTCCTATATTAAACCTCCAAATGGACCTGTGAAACCATTAGATGAAGCAAACAGCACTATGCAGTGGTACTGTGATGTTTAGGGCTGTACCAAAGGCAAAACTACTATTTATAGTGGTCTGTTGCTTGTTATGCTTTGATTCTAGATTTGTATTAGTTTTATTATTCATTTTATATGAAAAAACAAAACAATGCAATGTTACTGACAGTAAAGTTCAACATTATGACAATAATACAGTACAATACAACTGACGTCTATTCTTCAACCCACCACATCTGCAAACAAAAGAAACATTAGTTCACATCGTAATGTCTTTGTTTGTCGTCGTGCTCAAGATGGGAACACATTAGATTTCCACAGAGTGAGAAAAAAGTAAAAGTTGGCATCTTGCTCATAGCTCAGTTATGAAATCCTATCGCACTGTGGAGTGTCTCTTATGCCGGCCTCCTGCCAACGCTGTCAGCCAGACAGTTGGAGCTCAGGGTGCTCGAGCAGCCAACAGGAACGAGCTACACTGTCCTGCCTTGTGCTGCCCCCCATTTCTCTACTTCCACCGCAGTCACTTTTGTTGTTCAGCTTTTTTAACAAGACTTGGACCCTCTGCATTGCGCTGTCTACCGTCAGGCTTAAACAAAAAATGCAGGTACTTCTCAACTTGTACACTGACGCATCAGCCTTTACGGGACAGCCCTAATAATGTCATTCTAAACATAAATACTGTATATGCCAGTGTCTGGGCTGAACCTAGTCTCATGAAATGGTAAGACTGTTGCCTTGTGCTCAGTAAAAAGGGAATGTGCTGATGAATGGTTAGCCTGTCTTAAAGAATAAGGCTCTCCAGCTTAACAACCACAGTTATGACAGGCTGGTCTCATTTATTACCCACGTTTTTTAAAATATAGGTCCTGTTTTACCGTTCCCAGTTAGGCTAATAGATAATTGTATCCATTGCAAGTTGTGTCTTGTTTACATAGTTCTGGACTTAATTGGTCTATCGTAATTAGACTACACTTCAAATGTCAGGAGCTGAGAGTGACGGCGAATGTGGCAACATCTGTAAAAAGAAGTCCAGCTGGTTTAAGAAACACGAGCAGTCAGACAGGTGGCAGGTTGTAAACATTGTGTATCAGCCAGAATTATCAGAGGACCAACTGTCTAATCATTCGTCAAACCGTCCACACAAACCTCGGGCATCATCTGTACTGGACTGCATTGTGTTTTAATGGCAATCGAATATTATCCTGTTTTTGAATTGGGAAGACAAAACATCAGAAGCAGCTCGCTCAGTATAACAAAGGCTAGTACAACGACCCTCCAAAAAATATGCATGATTAACAAATGTCTACAGTTGACAGACAGATTTTAACTGGTTCATCTTTGAGTCCGTTTTTTTGTGCATTTGGGGATGCATTTTGGGACATTTACCTCCCAAATAAAGTGGTTTTGTATCGTCTGGCTGAACTGTAACCATATCTTCGTAATTATTTTGGTGAGGGTAATGCTATAATTGATTGAAATGATCCAAAGTGACCAAATAAGTTTACCTATGTCTCAATCCTAACCCTTTGTACGACTTGAAATGATCCACTGGTGGTAATTAATGTTTCCGACTTGGAATAGGCCTCATATCTGTGTTCCAAATACGTCAGTGGCTGCAGCAACTGTCACTCCCAAGAGATTCAGACTGGCACATTTTAGTTTTAGCAGTATGTGAGTCCCAACATCTGCTGTGCTTCACAATTACCTGTCCTCAGAGTTACACCAGGGAGCTTCAGTGTGACAACATAACTGTTAGGATGTTATTCAGCTCCGTTGCAAACACAAACAGTACTGTCTATTCTCAGTTTTCCCTCCTGGAATAAACTTGTTAAAGAAGCTATACCAGAAAGATAGTCTGCCCAGTGTCTTACTGTATGTCCTTGTTTGTGAGTATTTTCTTTGTGTGTGAGTGTGATGACTCCCCTCACAAGGGCCTGCTCTCTGCTCGGTTCCTCTGGATATGTATTATCTGTTGTGGTGGTTGTGGTTGTGACTGTCCTCTCTTGTCCACAGTGCTGCATGGTGCTGAACCCCTTCCCTATTACACTGCTTCCCATGCCATGAGCTGGTGTTTACAGTGTTCCCAAGGCGTGGCCTATCTCCATGGCATGAAACCAAAGGCTCTCATTCACAGGGACCTCAAGCCACCCAAGTATGCTCCTCCTCACCTTACACTCCTTGTCTCCAGGTTCAGGTTCACAAAGTGCCTTATTCCCTCACTCGTTGATTTAGCCCTTTTTGTTGTTCTCAGCAAGCCACTTGTTCAATGTTCAGAAATCAAAATACCACCTTCTATGATCTATGACAGTAGTTATATGTTTCTACTGTCAATAAATGATATGGAGATGTCTTGTAGGTCAGACTACAGGTCAGTAAATATCAACATACTGATGTACCACTTTAAAATGAGAGTTCAGGATATGATGTGGGGTTGTTTGAGGTACTTGTCTACAGTCAGTGAATCAGCACTCTGCCAGTTTGTGGCTGTAAATCACCAAAGCAAAAAAAAAAAGCATATATAAGCGTACATTTAATTAAAAAGAAAAAAAAAAGCCAGTGTTTCCCACAGGATTTCAGGAGACTGTGGCGCTACCGACCGGGGGGGGTTCAATCAAAATTCCGCCTCAAAATTTACAATGCAGAACAAACCCTGTATGTACAGGCAGAGATCAGAGATGGTGTTTTAAATAACCATGCTAGCGTTTCATCAGAATCCGTGTATCATTCGTTCTTTCCATTTTCGATTGGAAATCAAAAATCAAAAAAGGAAAAAGTGACAGGTTATTTTGTTTTTCGTTTTTTAATCGAACACGAAATATGAAAAAATGTATGTTTTTTCATATTTCAATTTTAGGCTCAGATCAAAAATACGAAATGGAAAAACGGGCAACAGGACAGAATTTGATTTTAATATTCAATTGGGTCGGGTTTACGTCACCCGGAAGTTTGGCGATATCAAAGAGACACAAGATCATTCATAGTTTTCATAGACGTGATCTGTGGAGCTGGAGGGTACATCAGCTCAGCGACAAGACTGGACACTGCAGAGCATCAACCACCAAGACTAGTCCACACGAGCCCGGGTATTTTTGAAACCGGAGTTTTGCTCCGCGTCCACACGAGTGGTGTAATTAAAATACTCCGTACACGCAACCGTGGAAACCGCTACCAAATGACGCAATGCACACGTGGAGGGCTGTTTTGACCAATCAAAATACAGTGAAAACCGCTTATGGATCAAAAGGCATGGGACGGAATCATTTATAGTGTTCATTTTTGGTCATTTTGTGGATGAAAACATGCGCAACAACAATAAAGTGTTCCTTTGACATGCACGGCTGCAGCAGTCTGCACACATCGTCACCTGGCTTACTGACCACGGTGCGGCGCAACTCATTATCACTGGCTGTTGTGTTGTGTTGTGTCAACAAAACACGGATGAATGAAACATATCCACTTCATATCAACCGCGGACGTCACGAATAGATTTTCGGCTTTTTGGCTCATTCCGTTCATCTCCGCATCGGCTATCACTGCATGACAGCAGTGCGACCCCCCTCCCGTCGGACCCGGTGACATAGGCTACTGCCTGTTCATTCATGAAATTCATCCCGAAGCTGCGGCGCTACTGTAGTAGTTTTAAAAACACACCGGCAGCGGCTGTAAATAACCTCTGCAGGCAGTGTTTACATCAGCACGTGCGCAACTATGACGTAAACGAGAACAACAATCACGGTTGCAGTGTCCACACGCACCCGGTGAAACCAACCGGGTCCGAAAACCCCACCCTGGACCCCGGTTTCAAAAAAACACGGTTTCAGGATTCCAAAAGCGCGGTTGCGTGTGGACAGAGCATACAACCGGGATCATACATTCACGGTTTCAAAAATACCTGGGCTCGTGTGGACTAGGCCATCTCACTGGTCATTTAATTAGACCCCCCCCGCTACCGTTCTCAAATAGACGCTGGGACTCAGGTCTCCTAGTGGGCCGGGTCTGGCTCCAAGTTTGAGCAAATAGCCTAAATGAGCGGAGATCCGACCAGGAGCCTGGACCCGATGTGGCCGGACTCACGAGCATTCATTCTTTATTAATTCTAAAAATAAAAAATAAAAAAAAGCCCGTAGTTGTTCATTGAGACGTAAAGTGTGGCCAGCTGGTGATCTATGCGGATCGAGAGTGAGCGAGTGAGCAAGCGAGAGAGAAACAGCGCTGGTGCACCAGATGCAGGTTGACCAACACACACCCTGCCTTCACCTCCTAAATGACACCTGTAGCCTAAGCTTTTATCTTGGCTTTTAGTGGGCGAGGTGAGGGATTCTCCAGGCAGGAACTGTTTCAGTGACTGAAATAGGCTACTGGCGGAAAAAAAACCAGCGACGAGAGCTGGATGTGATCGCTCAAAACTTGACACTGTGTCTTATGACAAGTCTTGGTGGTTGATGCTCTGTGCAGTGTCCAGTCTTGTCGCTGAGCTGATGTACCCTCCAGCTCCACAGATCACGTCTATGAAAACTATGAATGATCTTTGTAACTGTGTCTCTTTGATATCGCCAAACTTCCGGGTGACGTAAACCCGACCCAATTAAATATTAAAATCAAATTCTGTCCTGTTGCCCGTTTTTCCATTTCGTATTTTTGATCCGAGCCTAAAATTGAAATATGAAAAAACAGAATTTTTTTTCATATTTCGTGTTTGATTAAAAAACAAAAAACAAAATAATCTGTCACTTTTTCCTTTTTTGCTTTTTGATTTCCAATCGAAAATGGAAAGAACGAATGATTCATCAGCTCTCATCTCTGCCAGTCAGCCTCTCAAACTGCCGCCTCTCTTGCGCGTGTCCACAATTTTTTTTTTCTGTGACAGACTGTGGCGGGCCCAAACGAGACTGTGGCGGGCCGCCACAGTCTCGTCAATTATTGGGAAACACTGAAAGCATTTTACAGTCAAGCAGCCTTCTATCACTCAAACTAGTGATCTGTGGTGTCATCACAGTGTGTGTCTGCATACATTAAATAGCTGAGAAAATGCAAAGGAAAGGGCTGTGTTATGGCAAGATAAATCGGTGGAAATGTTCAAAATACAGAGTACACAAGTACACAACTGATGTCACTGATTCATTTTTGTATTATTTTATTATTTTTTTGCCCTGTCCCCATGCACAGCTGCATATAACTTAGATTCTTTGCCTTTTCTCCTGCCCGTCTCTTAACTGAGAGCCCGCGCTGACTCAAGTCTACTCTGCAGGCAATGCACTGACTATGCATAATTATCTCCTACAACCCCATATTAGATCACGATGCAAAAGATACAGTATACAACAAAACCTGGGTATTATCATTTAAGTTAAGTGTTGAGTTCAAAATGATGTCACTTTACAATAGTTTTGTTGAGGTGTAGGGTGCTTGATCTTCATAATTATACCCAGTTTCATTCCTTTATATAAGAGTGTGGTCTTTAAATTTAAGAGCATTGTTTCTTCATTTTCCATTCAGATTTTTAAATGCTCTCTGGATACAGGATACTACAAGTTTCTCACCAGTGGGGCTTGAGTCCCATTGATGTGTTTATTTTTATATTTTATTTGTCTAAATACCCCAAAACAAATCAGTACTGAAGAAAAACTAAAGAAACCTAGAGGTTGTTTACTCTGCTCTGGTGGAAAGAAAGCTCCTGGCAGGGCTCTGGGAATGACCAGCTGGTGTGTTTCCTGGAGAACTGTTGTGGAGTTTCCAGGAACCACAAGGTCATGCATTGTGACAAATTGTCAACTCTAGGTTATCATACATGATTTTATTTAAGGATAAACTCCCTTAAATGACTCTTCCTGGACTTACTACAGAGCTTGTACCTAACACTTCCATTTTCTACAGTGACTTTGTGTTAATTCACAGATGTATTATTCAAGGCTGAGTTCATATTTTAATGTGTAGTTGTGTTCAAGTGGAACCTGCAGCTTCTTGAATATCATCTTAAGTCTGGGTCAGTTGAATCTTTTCAAAGGAGAGTTAAGTTTTGAAAATTCTGGACCTTTCACAATATTCTGTGCAAACTTGGATCTGTCTTGTATGCATAACTGTTTTCAGTGTTTGTTTTTAATGCAAAAGAAAATACTCAAAAACTGTTTGTTTTGGTTTATTTCTTTCTTTCTATGTTTCAGTCTGCTTCTAGTGGCAGGGGGCACTGTGCTGAAGATATGTGACTTTGGAACAGCTTGTGACATCCAGACCCACATGACCAACAACAAAGGAAGTGCAGCATGGATGGCCCCAGAGGTATTTGAAGGCAAGTATGACTGGCATTCCAAATATTTATTTGGGTAACTTCCCACTTGGTTGTTTATTTATTTTCCTTGTTAACGAAAGACTATTGATTTTATTTCAGTAAATTCTCACAATTACCCATCAAGAACGTGCCCTCCCTTGCACACCCAACTTCTGCTTTGTCACCTTTCACCTTAATAGCGGCTTAGCTCGCAGTGAGGAGGCATTAATTCTTGATTCATCATGAAGCGCCTCAGTCTCCTGTTTTATTGATGGTCGTCCCCCGAGCATAGCGAGAAGATGAATGGAGTGATGCTGGTGGCTTTTATTTCCCTTGGGAGGCTGTGCTGGAGAATTTGTGTTCTCATTCAGCCAGAAGCCCTAATGTGTTCCTACACGAGACATGTTCTTAGCGAGGGAGTGAGGAGGGAAGATGAATTAAGCCCCAGTCATTATCTTATGTTTTTTTGCAGACAAGTTACAAGGCTCCTGTGAAACTACACACCTCACTTTTGCACTCTGGCTGAACTCTTTACAACTCATTTGCATCGGTGTGAAATGCGATCAGAACACCTCAGCGCAGCAACTTTAGGTGTGTGATGTGCGCTTTAACGCCGCAGTAATAGGCCAAGTAATTAAGCAACACAGGAGCCGTTCCTTGGTTTAAAAAAAAAGAAGCTCCCTCATTTTCCTCTTCCTCGTCTCCGAAAAAGGCCCTGAGGAGATAAAAAGCTTTCCTGAGCTCACATTCACTCTCATGTCTTAACACACCGCAGAGAATTACCTTCATCAGTCAGTCAGTCAGTCGGTGATGTCGAAGGGAGTTTGCAAAGGGTCTAAGTGTTGCTGTGTGTGGGTTCCTTCTTCTTGCTCTTGCAGGCAGCAATTACAGCGAGAAGTGCGATGTGTTCAGCTGGGGGATCATTCTCTGGGAGGTGATCACTCGCAGGAAGCCCTTTGATGAAATTGGAGGACCCGCTTTTCGCATCATGTGGGCCGTGCACAACGGTGAGTCACTGACTGTTCTGTTTGGGTGGGTGGCTGGGGGGGGGGCAAAGGCCATGTCCAGCTGTCAGCCCTGGTAAGTCTTCAGACATGCTGGCCCAGGCAGGCCTGCTGGGAAACAGCCTGGCAGGAGCAAGCAGCTAAAGGACTGCACAGAATTCCCTGCAGTTTATTCTAATACAGAGATGGATGGGGGAGAATGCTAATGGGACACTAATAATACCTGGGGACAAGTTTGATATTTTCCACCCTCTGATTCTGCCTGCCTGAGTCATTACTGGCTTCAGCTGCAGGAGACAGGGAATTTAATTAATAGCTCTTTGCTTGTCTTGTGTGATGTCAAAAGTTATTTGTTCCTTGACAGTGTCTGAGCAATTACTTTTTTTTGTCTTTTAACATTCAGGTACAAGACCTCCTTTAATCAAAAATTTGCCCAAGCCCATTGAGAGTCTGATGACTCGTTGCTGGTCTAAAGACCCCTCTCAGCGGCCGTCCATGGAGGAGATAGTGAAGATCATGACTCATCTAATGAGGGTAATCCGTCTTCACACACTGTTTATCATCAGTATAGGGCTTCCATTAAACTGGAGTAAATGAATCAATAAGCCTGACCAAGCTTAGTGTTAATTGGGGTAAAAGTTTAAGTTTGGATTCTACGCGTTTCACAATAATACGGGAGCATCAACCAGTTTTAAGGAATGAACTTCAACACAGCATTTCAAACTCATCAAACAGTCGCTTGAGCAGCGCAGGAGGAAAGTTGAACACGAGTTGCATCATGTACAAGCTTTGTTCCTCCACAAAAGCTTTTGGTTACAAGATCAAGGACAGCTAGGGGAGACTGCAGCTTCTGCTCGCGTGTCATTAATAATGACAACCAGGTAGAAGAAGCAAAGAAAAAAAAGCGGCATCTTGTACAGCTGTTTGTATCATGAAACATCCCTGTACTTGCGTGCACACTTTCCATTGCAAACCTATTTTGCATCATTACAAACAGAAGATAATTTGTTTTCACAGTATGTATTTGCAAGGGAAAACAGAATGATAACAGAAGGAGAAGCCATTGTTCTACACATACCACAGTGCCGTCTAATACTATTTACTGAAGTCTTGATTGTAACCGTCTTCTGTAGTTTCTCCCTGTTCCCTCAATCCATTCTGCTATATATTTATTCACGTTGTTTCCTTCCTTCTTGGTTACCCCACCTCTTCACACCTGCTGATGCTCTGATTCCTTCCTGCAGTATTTCCCAGGATCTGATGAACCCCTGCAGTATCCCTACCAGTATTCAGATGAGGGACAGAGCAACTCTGCAACTAGCACAGGTACAAGACTTAAAAGTCAAACCTTTGGCATGCACCAGTGCATCGTGGGTATCAGTGTGTATGTGGTGAATAATTGAACAAAATGTTTCAACCTATGATCAGTATAAATTTGCCCTGAGATAATCTTTTGAATGGTATGGATTAAGACTCTTAGACTGAATGGTATGGATTAAGACTCTCACAGCGGTGCATCTTGTAAACTTTACAAATCAAACAAGAGCATTGTCGAATATTGACCAGAGCTGGCACAGAGCTGACTGTGGAGGAGGTAGAGACGGACGACTCTGATAACTGTCAGCTCGACAGCGCTGTCGGCAGCCTGGCAGAAGAGACGTGCTGCTGTGTGTTAGGATGGGATGTGCTGGTTCGAATATGAAGCTTATCTCCTGGGATTTTCACACACGCAATAGGCTCGAGAGTTTTTACTCAGAATGGTGCAAAAACAAAATACACCCTGAGAGCTGTAGTTCACTAGACAGAAACTAATTGCTGATGAGCGAGGTCAGAGCCCGGTGTCTGCAGGGTCTGAACGTCTTAAAAGGCAATATATTAATGTACCGTAGCTAAATTATGGCCCTTAAAACCAAAAATTAAAGTCTTAATCTCCACATTTCTGACTAAAACTTTTCAGTGTTTGCCTTTTGAAATGTTTTCAGTATTATAAAGCAAAAGTTGATACAGTATGTAATCTAATAAAAACTGTCTACCACCTCGTGTCTTGGGAAATAACAGGTTCATATGTGGACTACACTGGCACCAGCACAAGCAACAGAAGTGATGCAAACATGGAGCACAGTGATTCTCAAGGGAGCAATGACACTATAAAGATCCCCCCTCAGTTTGCACCTCATTTCAAACCAAAGGTACGGCACTCCGTCACATTTCTATGCCAAAGCCACCGAGCCAAAAGTGGCGTCATTGTGTAGTGAAAGTTTCCCCTCCATCGTTTTAGGGAGACCCGCTGAGGACTCTGCCTCTGTCCAGAGGGGGCAGTGTGGAGAGTCTGCCTGCACGGACGCAGTGCCTGGCCTCATCTGACAGCAAACGGATGAGTGCCGACCTGTCAGAGCTGGAGCCCAAGATGCCATTTGCACCTGCAGGTAACGTCACACGGCACAAATCAGAACATGAGAAGCACAAAGAGGAGCTCGTCAAGGCATATTGTGGTTTTGTTTTGTTTTTTCTTTGTTTTTTTTAAATGTTATATGTAATGAGCAAAGGCATCCAGGAAAAACAGTGATGTTGGTGTTGAGGAACAGCTTGAATAAGTTCACAAAAAGACACATTGTCTGTCATGTGCTTTCACCTTGAGGTAAATATTGAAACCTCATCCAGGTCCA
This sequence comes from Decapterus maruadsi, assembly GCA_030347415.2. Lineage (NCBI taxonomy): Eukaryota > Metazoa > Chordata > Actinopteri > Carangiformes > Carangidae > Decapterus > Decapterus maruadsi. The sequence goes on along the minus strand of CM064891.1, from coordinate 9,083,057 downwards.
CCCATCCATGCATCCGTCAACCACCCCACCTCCTTCAGAGCCTCTCACAGAAAGCAGCTCATTTCACTGTCATGGTGAAGCTCGTATAGTTTTAAGTGGGAGTTGGATCTAGGCACAAAGTTTTTTTTAGGTTTTTTTTAGTTTTTTTCCTGTAACTCATGCATGCTGTTGTCTGTGCTGAGAAACGTAAGCGCAGCGGCCGCCGCCAGTCGACGCAGCATCTGGAACGGACAGAGCGCATGCTGCCCCTTCCCCTCGCACATGAACGCTCTGCATGTGTGTGTGGCCTACGTTTCCAGTCGAGCTGTGGCCCTCCTCCCCCTCCCCCTAAACCCCTCCGAGTCTGTCTCAGTCTGCATGCTTGTTTGTGTACGCAGCTCTACGTGTGTGTATATGTGTTTTTTGCAGCACGCCCACAGTATAAACGAGGCCACCGTAAAACCGCGTCATTCGGCACCATTCTGGATGTCCCCAAGATCGTCGTCACAGGTACCACTGGACCACCGGGCTTCCTGGTGACTGGGTGGAGCTGGGCTTGGCTTGGCTTGGCCTGTGGGGTTGCTGTGATGTCCTGTGTGTCACTCCATGCCGCTCACAGAAATTTCATCCCTGTTTAAAAAATTGTTTCACTGTAGTCTAATGATAAAAAAAATCTAGGATGGAAGTGAGCGGGTCCTGGAGTGACACACATCTAAGTTGTCTTGTCTCCCTCTGTGATTTTTAGTCGGCAAAAAAACAGAACATGAGTTAACACTGGAGCTTTCTCATCTGTTTCCACCTTTTATCCCCAACATCTGGGTTCAATTAATTAATCTCCCACCAAAGGTTGATGTACTTTCAATCTTGCATGTCATGAAAAGCAAAAGCTGAATCGGTATGTTGAATCACATCAGGTGTCACACATGAGATAAGCTTCCTAACTCATGGTTCTGTCATCTCTCTGGCTTGGCTGCAGCAGAATCATGGGTAGTGGTAAACCTGGCGCACCACTTCTCTGCATTGAGCTTGTCCTTGCCTTTCATGCATAGAGGACAGAAAGAAAGCATGGCCTTTTTTCTCTTTTTTTTTTCCTCTTCGCCCCTCCTCTTGCTCTCTTTACATCCATTAACTTTGAAAAAGTCATTTTGATTAATCTCTCTCAGACTGAAGGTCAGAGCTATTATTACAAGCAGAGATACGGATGAAAGGACTGGGGACGGCTCCGGATGACTGAAAAGGCTGCTATTTTTGAGCCGTGTGAGACATGGTGAATGAGAGTGCTAATTTAATCCAGCGACTAGAGGAGTCAGCTGGTGCATGTTATTAAAGGTAGGACACTTAGCATTGCATGTGCACACCTGGACATCAGGCCGTTTCCCCCCAGCACACAAGGTGGACATTCAGTAGGGGTGTCCACAGTGGAGGATGTGCCCGAGCTATACGCTCATGATGCACTGCACGTAAAAAAGCTTTAAATTTAAATATACTTCAAGTATTTTTATTTTACTTTTACATTTTTCGAATCTCGAACGCTGACATTTTTTTATTGTTTTCTTTATATTTGGATTTAGTGAAATATTAAGATTGAAAATGGTCCTTCTTTATTCTCATGCATGAGCTGTGCAGAACATGTTGGTTCACCTCTGTATCTCGGCAACCTGTGCTGCTAGAGCAGCAGAAGGAAGATCGGGGTTAAGTGACTAGATTAGATCTCAGTTGTTAACGTTCAGTTTGATGTCAAACTGGACGCAGGTCGAGTGTTCCGCTCTAGATACTGGGGCAACAACAGAAGATGCAATCAGTCAAGGGCCAAGAGGTGCTTTGTGGGCATTTTTCTTTGTGTGTATGTTTGTGTGTTTTGTGTGTCTGTTTTGCTGTAGACGGTGCTTATAGTCACTGTAGACTAGATTACTGTTTCAGTGTGAGTACATGACTGTGAAGTGACCAGTCCCAGGTCATGACATCTTTTGGGAAAAGCACACACTATGGAAAAAAGTCCCGGTACACGTGACCTTTGAGCCTGGGAATACTCTTGTGGATTTTTTTGTGTCTGTGTGTGGTCTTGAATGATATACTGTAGTTGAAAGGAAAGCACCATTCAGTTGAAAGATGCATCGTCCTTAGGTTGAGTAAAGGCCTCATTGAATCCTGAAAAGATGAAATTGTGGACATGAGTCAGAATTCAGATCTTCAGAATCTTCGATGATGTTCCGGCCTGTGCCACGTTTTGGGAAACGATGAACTCATCGTATTAGTTATGAGCCTGAAAAAACTATTCGCTACATGTTCATTTAGCTGTGTTCACTCCTGTATCAGTGTGTGATGAAATGAATTATTGAAAACTGTGGAGGAAAGTATGGCCTAAGAGTGTAGTTCAGGTGCAGGTTCCTTTAGAGCAGTTGACGGCAGGTTCTCTACAGGTGAGGTCTTAGGTGATGTTAGGTTCACTGTGGTGTTTAGCTGCATGAGTGCAGAGCCTGCCATGTCCCAGAGGTGCACTTGGAGACCTCAGCACTTACCTGTAACGCGATCCAGCCAAAGTGCAAACCCCATCACCTGAGCTGTTCCTGTGGACAGAGTCAGCCTGCACCGACTGACTGGTGTTTGTCTGTTGTGTGGCCGGTTGCTTTGAGCCCTGTGGTTGTGTTGCAGCCTCAGCACTGATAGACTAGGACGGAAGTGGTAAAAAAAATCAGTGCAGCGTGGCTCCGTAGGTCTGGATCCTCTTCTTCCCACAAGCAAACTCCACAATCGATCCCCCACCATTTCTACCCACAAAATGTTTGCAGTCTCATTCTGTCTCCTCTGTCTCTCTCTCTCTCCATCCCATCCACAGCCATATGCGAGCCTCAGAGACGTCGTTCTGTGCAGGATCTTCCAGGCATCAGCACAGAGTCCAGCCAGGTAAGGCACTCTACTGGACGTGAATGATGAATGGCAGAGGTTCCTGGCAGCTTAATGTTCTGATGACAGGGAATTTAACTTAATCTAAATTAATCAATCAATTCATGTGTCTGAAAGAACAAACGCATTTCATCTTCAAACCAGCACACAGCACCCTCTAAAACTGAACTGTACCTCAGGTCTGTGGTGGATAAACAGTGTAGAACTGTGATTGGTCAGAGAGATTGTCGACTGTAAACTCCATGTAGCAGATTGGAGTAAAAAAGAAAACTTCCACCACAAACCCTGTGCTCACCACAGTCTCACTTTCTACTACTACGCACTTCTTTCTCCACGCATGTGAACAGTATTGCTCTGGGGTGTTCTATCAGTTAGTGCGACCTGAACTTTTATATTCCCCTACAGCAGCATAAATGTGAAGCTATAGTTACCAACAGAAGTCTATTTGTATTGCGTGTCAGTTCAGCTGTCAATTAAACATGTGCACAGGCACAAGTCCACCCACTCAGACTCGAGGAACATTTCTGCATCTCCAACTGATATTTTATTTCCTCTCAGTTACTGAAAATGTGAACCTGGATCAACATTGTTTATAGGAATGAGGCGAAAGTGAAACACTAATGGCTGTGTTTTTTAGCAGTAACACAATAACAACAGCGACACAGGTTTAAATCAAATACAGACTCAACTCTCAAAAGACACCTGAGGTAGTGAAGCACAGATCATCTTGTATTGCGTTTATCTGACAAACTCTATTTTCCATGTAGTACTTAACATGCTAATTAGGAGCTTGATGAGATATTAAGGATGCATTTTGTCCTGCTTCACCAGCAAGATGGCAAAATCAAAAATGCTGCACTGATGATTACTTTCAGGTGACACTTCATCTCAAAGTAATGAGAAGTTGAACTCCACTGGTTCCCCCACAGAGAGAACTCTGGATGTTTCTTTTCTGTTGTTCGTCCTCATCGCTCATCATCCTTTGAAACCGCAGAGACTGATGGCGTCTTTGAGAAGTATCTTTGAGAAGCGTCTTTGTCGACGCAGGGATCCTCGGGGAGAAAATGTCACAGAACATGACATGTGTTTGATATGATGTCGTCTCTGGGAAAATGAAGACATTAGTGTATAGGAGCAACTCGGTGTGCTCTCTGTCTCTCCTTCTGCACTCAGTGCTTCAGATAAGCTCCTTGGCCTTTCCCAAACATCCATCTCCATTTGTTTAGTGGGAAACCCCCCCCCCCCCCCACCCCCTTGAGCTGTCGAATCAAAAGTTCATGTAAAGTTCACCATAAAGACTTGGTACAAAAATACCGTTGCTGAAGAAGACAGACTGTGCTGTGTAGTGTGTGGGATGTTGCTCCCCTCAGGATTCTCAGTGGTGTAGAATTTTATTGTTTTATATATTAGCCCCCCAAATGCAATCAATCACAGTGCAGAGAACATGGTATATCAAGTTTGAGTGGTACTTCACAGAGGGATGCAAACTTTAGAGATTATGTTTCAGTGCTCTCCCATTTTGTTGGTTTACCTGAGAAAATATTGCATATTGAAATTGACCATGCATGCATTCATAAATAATCACAAGTAGTAATCATACATAGATCCATATGTTTTCTTTGTCTGACATTACCCAAGTTTTCAGATTGTCTGTCAAGCACTAGCAAGATGCAGAAAATGCCTTGCTGTTAGTAATAGCAATGATGTGAAAACTGTGTGCATATAATCATTAAATAAAGTGTAAATGTATTCATTATAATAGCTCAAGAACAGGTTGAGACTTAAATACTTCATTTGGCATAAAGCTCTGTTTTCGGTTGTCAGTCTCCAGCAACATCACTTTGATGACTGGAATTAAATAACGTGACAAATACAGACTGAGAGAATCATTCCTTTCGCTCAGCTTTTACCTCCAAATGTGTACGACAGCCTGATTCCTCCGCTGGGTTGTTGTTTTCTTTTGGACCACATCGTGCTCAGACAGTGAGTGATGGTTTGTTTCCTTTTGCAGGGGAGCAGGAACAGCAGCCGGTCCTCCAGCCCCAGCGTGAGGATGATGCCAACCGATAAGACGAGCAGCAGAGGCTACTTCTCCCCTGACGACCCCACAGGTGATCACACTGTGTTTTCACCAGAGCTAAACTACCACAGCAAACTCACATGGGAGGGAATGAGGGGATTTTACAGTTACACCCACAGTGTGTCCACAGTATTCATCAAAAGCTTTTTTGAAATAACAAGCAGACGGCATGTGTGGAGAAGCAGGTCATACACAGAAACTCCACAGAAAATGTTTTAAAGGGATACTTCACCCAAAATCAATAATTCGCCAATTTTCTACTCACCGTCATGCCAAGGGAAGGGTTTGGAGAACTTTCTGAATTATCAGACGCTTTTGGAGTTCCAGGGGGGTCCTGCTGGCAACGGATTTTCATATAATGGCGGCGGATAGTACTCACGTTGAATCATCCAAAGCACAAACTATGAAACATTGAAATGCGAGATGTGCCGCTGTGTTTACAACATACATCCAATGGTTTACAACGACGACGAACATCTCGCAGCAAATCTTACGCACGAACATCAACAGAGCTGCTGGGAGCTACTGTATTTTTTCCTAACAACTTTTTCATGTTGCAGTAGTGCAGACAAGCTGTATGGAGGTATTTGGATGTTTCATAGTGTGTTTTGGACAATTCAAAAGTGAGCACCATCCACCGCCATTATATGAAAATCCGTTGCCAGCCGGACCCTCCCTGGAACTCCAAAAGCCTTTTGATAACTCTGAAAGTTCTTTCTTGGCATGACGATGAATACAAAATTAGTGAATTATCAATTTGGGTGAAGAATCCCTTTAAGCTGAGTTTTCCCCCTCTCACACACAGCAGCCCAGCAAATAACATTTTACAATGTACTCACACTGTACAGCTGTAAACAAGCAAGTCCTGAGTGCCTCCAAAACTCAGGTGACCTCCCTCCACCCTCAGCGTTGCCTCTGAATGCATCATTTGTAGAGGCATGAGGAGAACAGGAGCTGCTGCAGCTGTTCTGCCAACACGCTGCTCACACTTCAACCTCTGTGTACACACAGTTTAAGCTCCAACACCTTATTTACAGTGGCAGCAGATTCTTCTATGAATACATTCTTTCACCCACAATACTGGATTTAAACAATGTTTTATCTCTCCGTATAAGTTGGAGTATTTAGAATAAAAAAAGGAATTCATCTACATTTTTTAATCGATTTTTAAATTAGATACTCCTGTCAAACTGCAACAGATAAAACTTAAAAAACTTAAAACAGCCCCTCAAAACACAGTGGCTGTGATGGGATCCCTGCCATCATAGTTGGATGATGTAAATCTCTTTCTCTGTCATGTGTAATGCTGACGTGTTAGTTACAGTGTTGAGGTTCCACTGTTCCTGTGCAGTCATTAAAGAACAGCCCTTTCTCTCTCAACTCTTTCGTCAGATACCAACGGCTCAGACAATTCCATTCCCATGGCTTATCTCACCCTGGATCACCAGCTGCAGGTACATTAACCAGTCATCATCCAGCACAGGAATCTCTGTAGAGCTGCTCTGTGTTGATATACTGTAGGAATATTGTCATCTGTGTCTATGTTTCAGTCATGTAGCTGCCGACCTCCTCCCTCATTGTAAATTGTTTGAGCTCACTGAAATCAATCTAGAAAGTAGAAATTTGTTGTGAATTTAACAACACAGGTGTAGGTTTACTATGAGGGGCAATGAACAACAGTATGTGTGTGTGCGTGTGTTTATTTGCAGCCCCTCGCTCCCTGTCCCAACTCCAAAGAGTCCATGGCCGTGTTTGAGCAGCACTGCAAGATGGCCCAGGAATATCTGAAAGTGCAAACTGAGATCGCCCTGCTGAACCAGAGAAAGTAAGAGCAGCTGCCTGTTCTCATCTGCTCCGGCCGTTTATTGTAGAGAGAAAGATTCATTTTTCAGTGAGCCATTCAAGTGCAGAGGAAAAATAATACTCATTAATCCTCAGTATCACTTAGTGAATTGTTAATTGCAAAGTTTCTGAGAAATGCCTGATGTTCAGATGTTTTCCCTAGAGTTAGAAGAAATGCAGCTGATTGGTTACATCACTGTGTAATATTAGCCCAATCACTTTATCAGAATCCAATTACTCAAACTGCCCACCAGGAAGGAGCCCAGGATTCCCATGTGTCCTTAACATCCTGGAAAGTTCACCAGTTTTCCAGTCCTGGAAAACACATGGAAAATAGTGAAAGGGAACAGTGGCTTCTTGGAAAATCACTGCAACATTCATGTCTCTTCCTTTAACTGTCAGATCTGTGCAACAGCTGGCAGCTGACCTCAGGTCTGTGTTCAGTCAGACTTTGTTTTATTTTGTAAAATTACACAATACATTTTTTTTATATATATATATTTTGAGGCCAAAATATTGATACTGACGAAAAGACCCACAGACACATGTCCTGCCTGACTACGATGATGTCACAGATGTCTGACTCAGTCACCACAGGTTCAGACTGACAGGTGTTGTTCAAGGCTCATTCTCAGCCTCTTCCTGTGTCTGTTTCTGGTTGGGAGCAGATGGACTGTGTTACTACCAGGTCAACCCACTTGATGTGAGAATGATTCCATGCTTATTCAACATTCCCCCAGAGCCACTTGAGGAAATCAGACACATTGTATCACTGTATGAAACCACAGAGGAAACTGCTGCTGGTGATTCCAGCTAGATAAAAGACACGATGATCACAGTTTCAGCTCCCTGTGAAAAATCCACCCCCTCGTCAATTTAATCTCATTGGACAACTCCCAATGTGGTCACGGCTCATAGATAGTAGTTGTTTTAAATGGCATTACACTTTGTTTTTCCTTTTCTTTTTTTCAAATTAGCCAAATCAGTTCCTGTGTCCAAAGTGGTCATACTGGTTGTGTGTTTCCCGTCTATGCAGGAAGGAGCTCATCGCTGAACTGGACCAAGACGAGAAGGACCAGCAGAACACGTCACGTCTGGTGCAGGAGCACAAGAAGCTGCTGGAGGAGAACAAGAGTCTGTCCACGTACTACCAGAAGTGCAAAAAACAGCTGGAGCTGATCCGGGTGCAGCAACAGAAGAGACAGGGCACGTCATGATGAGACACAGGACGTATGAGCCACTACTACCACCCCGTCCCACCCTCCCTCCCCGACACTGTAACACTACCCTCACGCACACACACACACACACACACATACACAACCCAGCTTTGTAAAGAGACCTGCATTCTACTGTGTCCTGCATGTTGCATCCAGACCCGTTGTCCAGGCAGGAAGACGTCCTCTGTACATACAGTTTGCACATCCTCACAGTGAAACGCTGTGACCCGCAGACCAAACAATCACTTCACCCCCTCCGCCTCCTCTTCCTCCCCGAGACCCCGCTTCTGCGCTCCAGGACAGACCTTTTCTTCATCAGCAGCCGTCGAGCGCAGCGGACGGCGGCTCGATCAAGTACGGGTCCGGGTGTAAGCTCTCACGCACAACTGTCAGCAACGTGTGTGTGTGTGTGTGTGTGTGTCCACTCGTCAGCGGCTCCGACAGCCACGCCGTCCTCCAGAATGTGAAAAAAAAACAAAGACGAAGGCTCCTCAGCAAAAAAAATGTATGAAGTTTCAGAGAAATGAGGATGTTTGATGTGTGTGTGGAATCCCTGTTATGCAAAAACAACAAAAAATATCACGCCAACACACACGCATACCCCCCTACCCCCAATAGATCAGTGTATTTATCTCTATCCTGTCCCTTTTCTAATCATGAGCATGAGCCCTTCCACAGGCCTCCACATCTGTTCACCCGCCCACCCAGCTGAGAGAGGAGGGGGGTGAACTTGTCAGACGCTACAGGTTAAAAAAAAAAAAAGGTCTGCTCATGCTCTTCAAAAAAAAAACACAACCAGTTTCCCGAGCCGATACGGAGAGCTGTGGATTTCTTTTTACTTTGACTTCAGTATTGTTTTATTTTTTTCGCGTGTAGATGTTTTTGTCTTTTCTATTCATTAGTTCATATTGTATGATGGCTTTTGTGTCATTTTCTGCATTAGGACATGTTTTATCTGGTCTGGGAACGCCCTCTCAGACAGAACAGAGATGAGTTGGGGGGAGGGTGGGATTGTGGGGGGGGGGCTGTACTTCCCTATACAGTATCTAGTTTGTTTTTAGTTCACATGTTGCCTTAGGAGTTGCCTGCATTTTAAGTGCTTGTTTTATCTTAACATGTAGTCGGGATAAAAGCTGAAAAAAAAAGGTATTTTTAATGTAATGGACGTTGAATGAATTTCTTTGCAGAGGGGATTGAGAGGAATGTATGTCTGTAAGCTGATAATGTAAATGTTTTCCCACCAGCTTCACATGCAGAATGATGCCGCATACTCAAAACGAAGGATTCAATGTCATATATATTGTTTTTTTTCGTTGTTGTTGTTTTTTTTTGTGGTTTCTTGTCCCTCAAGTATTTTTGCACAATCACTTTTATTCTTGTCTGGTCGGGTTAAACTTTTATTTCTTGTTTAGACAATTCTGTTGAATCAGGTTTTACTCTTCAAACTGTTACTGTACAGGTGGGGGATTCTTTCCCATGAATTTCCCATCCAAGCTTTTGTGTTAATTTTTACCCCACACACCCACACAACACTGTTTCTAAGTGTTTCCTAAATTATTGGGGATTGAGGTACAGTATATGACATTGAGCAAGGCATTATGAAATAAACTGAAGGGTGAAAAGATGCAGGTTCTCACGTGTGAAGATTTGTCTCTGATGCATGTACAAACGTCATCCTGTATTATAGTTTTAATTTAAATGCAGGGTTTCCTGTTGAAGCTTCATAAAGAGTAAAGAGGAGCTGCACATGTGTTGTGCTGTGTTCTCGTTTGTAGTGTTTTGGGGGCCACAAACAAAGTCTTTAGGGCCACCAAATTCCTGCACAGGATTAAAGCCTGATGCAGCCATGATTCTCCCTCCTATACCTCATGTTCCTCAAAGAATGCAACCTTTGCTTTGTCTATCTATTCGTCTATGAAACATCGTCCCAATAGGGTTTTTGGAGAAGTTCTAATTTCAGGTGAAGTGAATGAGCAGCAGCTTCCACTGTGGTGTGTAGACCAGCTGGTGCACAGGCCTCTGCCAGAGCGTGTTGTGTTGTGTTGTTGTTGTTGTGGTGGTGTATTTCTGTGTTTGTTTTGCAGTGTGGTGTCTCCCCGGCAGGAGGGAGTCAGGGAATTGGAAGCACTTGTCGACTGTCTCCAATTCTAGAAACCTGCCCATCCTTGCAGCCGCCTTCTCGCTCTCTTTCCCGCTGTATTCTGCAGTTTTATTTTACATGATGTGAAACTTCTTTTTTCTTTCAGTTTCAAATATTACCTCAACATTTTTTGTTAAATTTACAACTTTTTTTTTTCTTTTTATCTTTTTTAAACAAACTTATTCTTATCTAGAAACCCCATTTCCCCAAAAAGTTGGGACACTTTCTAGAAATGCAATAAAATCTAAAATCTGTAATTTAGTAATTCACTTTTATTTAAATTAACAGGCAAAATGATAATGATAAAGAGATAAAGTTAAAGCAGATATCAGTGGAATGTTTTTGTTAATAAACTTTTTCCGTCATCACTATCTTTTCCCTGTGGGATACAAGTGTTATCCAATGAGGAGAGAGAACCCCTTCAGCCAAAAAATGTTGACATAGGGGACCAATAGATGCCTGAGAAATAAAATCTGTTTTTGTCGTAAGTTCAATCTGGTACGAGTTCACGGGTTTATGTTATAGGGAACTTTCAACAACAGGATGGTAAAAACACGATAACCTGGATAAAAGTCGTAGTTGGGACTTGAAGCTGTAACTTATGGTTTCAAAAGCTTGCCTTGAACGCAGCATTAGCTGGAACAGCCGTGCCACTGATATCTGCTTTAAACTCTATCATGTTCTTCACTCACCTGCTGGAGTCTAGAGCCAGACCATAACAGGGGCAATTAATTATGGTTTAAATGAAAACCTCAGGTCTCAGTGGCAGAGGCTGTAACTCAAATACACAGTAACTGGACATACAGTAGTCACACTCTTTGAATCTCCTTTGTCAGCAATGGCAACCTTAGGTTTCCTTGGCTTTACAAGTTTCTACAAGCTTTGCATGCTGCGATTGTGTCAGTTTACTCTTCCTGACAGATCCTCTCAGCTCTGTCAGACTGGATGAGAAATCGCTGTGAACTCATCTATAGGTTTCTAAACAGATGTTTTCTGGTGTTAGGTCTGTGCTTCAGCTGGACCACTGAAAGACAGTCTGAGACTTGTCCTGAACACAGCCCACTGTTGTCTTGGCCTCAGGTCACTGTACCAGAAGATGAAGCATCACCTCAGTCTCTGGTTGTTTGCAGTGTTCGGTCACTGAGTTCTTGTCCATTTGTCATCAGTTGGTCATTTCTAAGAAGAATCCGGGTTCCCCAGATTTCATCTCACTTGTCTCACCAGTTTTATCTCAGTCTGCTTGGGTTTTCATCCTGACATGTAGAAGAACTGTAGAACTTTATTTTAACCAGTGCTTTTCTTTGTAAACGTCATCCTAACGATTGACCGTTCCATTGGTGGACTCAAGGATAATTAAAGCCAACAGGAAATACTTCATTACAGTTTGTCGCTTTTCATTAAATTAGCAGAAAAACGAATAATCTCAGAACAAAACATGTTTTCACCTTGTCATAAAAGCGATGTAATTATCCATTCCAAATTCAACACTAAACTGAGCAATAAAGGAAGGGGACTGAGCACCACAGTCTTTATAGTAGGTCATATAATTTTCAATGCCAGTCCCTTGATGGTCGTTGAAACAGGGTGTTTTTCAGTCCTTTCTGGATTATGTCATCATTATGACATACTGTCTGCACTCTGCCTCCATGAAAACACAGGGCTTTTACTCAGTAGACCTGCAACTGGAGCACAGTGCATCGCAGGCAGGACGGTATGTGCATCCTTCGTGCATCCAGAAGGTGGTGCTAAACATCCAGTCTTTGTAAGTGACAGAGCTGTGGGGTTGTTTTTTCCACAGACAAAGAAGCACACATACCTTCAATGTGTCAATGGACGGTATCAAAGTGAAACCTCCTGTCATGTTACAAGACCCAGCACAGCCTACTTTATTGATTGTTCGAGCAGCCACTCTTTTGATTTATGGCAACAGAAATAGATTCAGTGACGTAAGCTGTGTCTGGTCTTTAACAGCGAGGACCGTGAATGTGATCCGTTTGTCTGTTCACACTAAAAGAGGTCACGAGGGTTAAAAGGTTTTACATTTCAGGTCGAAATGATCTTAGCATTCTGCTGACAAAGGCCTCTTTTTTTTTTTTACTGTCTGCATTCGAAGTTGCAGCTAAATAGGGAACAATGAGTCATTTCATTGTGGAGAAATGATGTAATCTTCCTTCTCCAGCCAGGTATTGTGTGTGTGCTTCTGCTTGCCCTCGCTGAACTGGTGGAAATAAGGAAGACAAGTATTGTTGCCAGCTTTGTCCTGGACTCTTTTGTTCTCGGAGGTGCTATACGTGATGTGTTTGGCCCTCTGGAAGCTGGTAGGAAAGCTGGGGTGATGGTCTGTTTGTGAATGTGACCAAGGAAGGAAGGCTACCATCTGGCTTGTGTATGATGATTTGAGTGTGTTTTAAGCTATTGTTTTCACAAGGACAGATGAAACCCCACATGTCATGTATGACTGCTGGGGACTTGCTTATTAAATTGCCTGTGCACACAGAAGGATGTGGTAATCTTTTGAATTCTCAGTACTGCTTCCAGCACAATATCTGAGTTTCAGTCCCTTTTCAGAGGGTGTAAAGTTTAAATGTTAAATATTGTAGAAGACAATATTAGGCTATATTATAAATGAAGTCCAAACCACATTTTGAATTATATCTACAAATTTGCAAATTTCACAATAGCTATTATTTCTTAATTGAAACCCAGAACAGTGTATTTTATTGGTGTAAAGACAAGTTCAAAATGCATTAAATTAAAGTGTTACAGTCCTTACAATTGTGTTGCTTTATCTACTCAAACAATCAAATAATGTAGGCTAATGTGGAATGTGCAACATTTCCATATGAGTGGAAGTATAGAGAAACACAAAATTAATTAGTATACTAGTACTGTAAAGTAGTGCCAACCACAAAAATTGTACTCACATACAGTAACTAAAGTAAATGTTCTTAATCCATTTCCTATACAGTAAATGCATAGTGGACATGGATTTAATATTGTTCATTCTATTGAAGCTTTTGACTGTTAAAGCTAAATACTAAACTCAATATTGACGTCAACACACATCTCTAGAACTAATCCTCCAGAATCTCGCAGCTTAGTGTTTCACACTGAGCACCAGTATTTGCTAACATTGGATGATATGACATTTACTATTGATGATGAAATACTAAGCCAACATTGGAAATGAAAGGTCACACTGTGAGCTCATTCAATTAGTCATCTTAACTGTATAGTTAGAAACCAGCTAAGCTTAACCAATTTAGGACTATATTTTGACATTAGCCACCAATAGTGTTCATCAATGAACACACAATCTAATTTACAGTGAATCACAGGGGAGAGATTCAATGTTTAACTAATTAAGGACTGGTATGGCCCACTCTGGGGGTGTCTGAAATCATAAAGTTACTTCCAAGCGTGAATATGAGAAATAAGTTGTGCTTACAATTTCAGATAGTTGAGTCCTTGGCACATTCCTGTCAGGTTACCTTTGCATGCCTAGAGCATTTAGGACCAGACCTCCTCACTTAGGAGGTGCTTCTGCCTGTGTTTGGGGTGGGCCTGGGTCATCCGTCAAATTCCTCTATAAAGAACAGTGACAGAAGCCAGTTTTGTAAGCCCAAAATCTTAGAAGAGGAAATGTTGTCGTAACTACAGACTAAAACTGGCAAATGACTCTTCATTTGGGGAAAATTGATGAAATGAAAAGTAAGGAATACCCACATGGTAAAGTATTCAGGACTTTGAAGACTTCTGTCATCATTGACAAATTATAGAAGTTTGACATCGAGCCTTAATGCAGCAGTAACATACCTGGTTGGTTTGCTTGGGAAGCTTTACAACCTCAACCATGAGGGATATTTCTGCGATACTCCTGTTTCAGATCCTTTGGAAAAAAAGCATGAACACGATGTGTTTCCTTATTTAATCTGCAGATTAAGAGACAATGGGCAATAACACCCTCATATCCCTTTGTTTTACTGTATTAATGAATGTAAGGCAGTGGTGTCATCCCCTCTTCCCTTTTTGCAATGCTAAGTTTATAATGCACTTGAAAACCTGTGTGTGCTTTAGATTTTATCTATGGCATGGTAGCCATGGAAACTGGATGACATAAATAGGCTAGCTGTGGCAGAGAGAGATGTTGCCGTTTTGAATAATGGACAGAATTTGGGTCATAATATCTTGCATGTTGGTCTATAAATTGCACTCTGTGCCAGTTAGGATTCCATTAATCTGCGTGAATCCCTGGTTGGTCTTCAAAGTGGCTGCAGGCGATTATTTAACAACTCGATAAGGTCTCCTCTGTGGAGCCAAAGATGTTAGAGGAGCCAAAAACCTTCACGATCTACCATCTGATTTTTTTTGTTTACTCCACTTTGTGCATTATGTAATTAAACACTGCGTCTTTACCACAATAACAGCGTAAGTATGCTAATTGGTATCATGAATAAATTTGTTATTTGGAACAGAACTCAACTCCATCATTCTTCATTCATAATTTCACCACAGCGCTGTTCACAGGGGCACTAATGAGGGGGAGACGAGGGAGGGTGTGAGCAGCTGCTCCTTTTCTGATGCAAAATTGAGAGCAAATGCTTTGACATATTTATTTTTGATGATTTGTTTATAGCTTTTTTCAAATGCAGTCTGATGTATCAATCTCTACAAGTCACGTCTGAGAGGCTGAGTTCATCCTCCTGTTATTTGATAGCGTTGTAGTGGCAGAGGGTAAGAAAGGTCAGGGCTCTTTGTGCAGCCTGCTGGAGGACTGCAGGTACAACTGAGACTCTACTCTAGTGTCAGTTCCCACTCACACAGTGGTGGGGGTGACAAGCAGCCGCCACTCTGAGCTCACAAGACACAGTTTTACAGTCAGCTCTCCCACTGTAAATGCACGTCTTCACTAGAAACGGCTGAAGGAAATTAGCTTCCACTTGAATTCAAATGTCGACTCATACGTTATTTACATAGCTAAACTGAAACAAAAGAAAAGATCAAGTGGCTGATATAATCTGAAGAGTAGAGCTTTGCTTCTCTCTTCTAACCCACATTGGAAGTTTCAGGCCCGTGGCACCTGTAACCACACCCAACAGTGACATTTGTTGTTCTAGGATGAGGTCAGATGAACCAACACTGATGTCATGGTGTACTCACCCACCCTGGAGGACATTATGACATCACAGCAGGGAGGGTGATGAGTTAGATGAGTGGAGGTAAACAAAAACATGATTGTTATCTTGTCTGCTAGCCTACAGCAACTTAGATCTGAATGCATGTGCACACATAAGATACATGAATCACACATACATCATAATCAGCATAGTAAACACAACAAATGTGTCAGTGATATTTAAAACAAAAAACAAAGATATGTGGAAATGACCATTATGCAAATCATGAACTGAATTTGTCAATAAAAGCAGAAATAAAGATTATATCATCAGTCAGTGTAACACCTGTCTTTGATATGTATTGAATGGATACCAGTGTGCTGCTGCCTCATGCTGGAAAGTACTGAATAGGAGGTGAGCCTTACAGTGAGACTGACCTCTTCCCATATGCCCACGGATTCAAACTGAATGAAGTGGCACAAAAGAAAATGAAATGCCTTTTGTACAGCATCAGACCTTATGGATTCAGCAGCTAACCCCTTGTCTGTACAAACACATAATAAGACGTGTATTGTTGCTAAAATGTGTTTTTCTTGACATTACTAGAGGGAGGTCAGACTGACTGTGGGAGGGCACGCTATTGGGCATAAACTATAACAAGCCAGTCTCTTGCTATATCAACACAAACCCTTCATCAATCTCCCAAAGTCCTTCACAAGCAAAGGTCCAGGGAAACCACAAACAGTCAAATGTCAAGAGGATTCTCTTTTTTCTTTTTTTCTTCAGTTACCAGCTGGTTCTGTTTGAGGTTTGAAGGTCCAGACTGCATTTGCACATTCAGTTAACAACTTTGAATAGAAGTTAATAACAACAGGCCCTATTCACTCTGTAGCCTAGGCTGTGGTGCCTTTTACACTCAGTTCTGATTTACAGGTAGCCTACTTCACTGAAATAAAGTGAAAGGTTCACTAACATGTAGCCTACACCCATGCACAGTTTGCCCCACACAGCAAATGTAGATACATTTTTTAGATCATGCCCCACCGTGGTAAATAAAATAAAATGTAAGTGGTTCTAACCTTTATGGCACTTGACAGGAAGAAGCAACAGAGTCAAGTACACTGCAGCATAACATTTGATCTTGTCCGATATGTAGTAACTGCATCGGAGAGCTTATTGATTGGGGGCTTTGGTAATGCACTGCGGTATTATTCTACTTATTTGTTTTTCCACTTTCACTATTAAGTGGAATCTATAAGATGTCTAAATGTGGAGGTGATAAATGTGAACCAACAAGCTGGTGGAACAACATCTTAACTCTGACACATGAAGTCAGGTTTGAAAAAACCTTAAATATAATTGAATGGCATATGTAGCTACACTTTATGTCACTGTCTTCGTCAGTAAGCTACTGTAAGCATTGCAAACAGTTGTTCCAAAACAGAGCGACGGCATATGATAGCAGAGCCACCCCTACACCCAAAAAACTACTTGTAGGCGACATGAATGCTAAATGATTGCAAAAAAATGTTTGCTTTACTAAACAGTGAAATAAAAACACATCCATTGGCAATAAATGTGAACCTCGATGCTCCAGAGGGTGGCGGTAATGCTTCAAATAGCTGTTTTGCTAACCACCAATAAATATCATCAACTATTTTACAGACACACACCAGATGATAGTAGGGCGAGCTTCTGTAAAGGTTCTGTAGCACCAGTTTATGCCTTAGATTTATTATCATTACTGCAACATATGTTAAGTCAAAGTGCTAATCATTGTTTTTTTTAAACGATAAATTCCTTAAGATGAGCATTTTCTAGTCATAGCTTTTGGAGGTGGAGCTACAGGTGGAGATTATTGGCGGGAGCCTATGGAAGCCTGGAAAGGCAGCTTTTCACAGTGAAACATTTTCCCGGGGGCCAAGCAGCTGGACACTTCGACTGACTGTAGATCTAAGAGATCAATCGTACTTTATAGTGACAGACAGATACTTAGATGTTCTTGGCTGACTGTTAAGCTAATTAGTGCTCAGCTACATAGCAGTAGCGTCCAGTAAACAGCCTCATTAATGGAGGAGGATAAGCTGATACTGTAAGCTAACAGGTGTCTGCACGGTGGAATTTTCTGATGGGCTGAATGGGAAACTACATACTGCATACACATACTGCAATATACAGCGTACTACAATACAATGTACTACAATATTCAATGTATTTGACCCCCTGCTGATCAAAATCCAGAAATAATATCATTATATAAGGTTATAAATTAATTTACATTTCATCATGCGGAATAAGGGCAAAAATCAGCAGGGGATCAAATACTTATTTTCCTTGTTAGCTGTCCAGCTAACTCCATCTATCCTGACTATCTAGATTGGAGACATCAACAATGGGATCAATCGTCTCATTGTTGATGTCTTCAGGGAAAAGGAAATGCTCCGTTACCCCCCCACACACACACACACACACACACACACACAAGAAAAGAATGGCATTTACACATGTTTACAGATATATTTCTCATTCAATTGTGACACACTATCTTCTTTTTTTAATAGTAGTATTGTACTGTATTAGTATTAATTTAGGCATTCATAATCTTCCATACATGGGGTCAGCAGAATGCTGCGGAA
Source organism: Decapterus maruadsi (assembly GCA_030347415.2). Classification (NCBI taxonomy): domain Eukaryota; kingdom Metazoa; phylum Chordata; class Actinopteri; order Carangiformes; family Carangidae; genus Decapterus; species Decapterus maruadsi. Next base: position 9,065,139 of record CM064891.1, on the reverse strand, counting down.
TGCAGGTTGAATAGTCACTGCCTGGTGCTGCTGGGAAAGGATCAACGGTAGAGTGGTCATTTTACATTGCACATTTGAAAATAATGATAATGACAATAATAATATAATTTCCCTTATTCTAATATGGAAATGGACAAATTTGTTATTGTCAGTAAAATGGAACATGCAGCCTGACAAAAAAATTTGCAAATGAAATGAAAACCTAATATCACCATTTGTAGCCCCTGTAATCTGATTCAGTAATCTGCACTGCACAGCAGACAGTGTGTGTACATGTGTGTAGGTGTGTGTACATGTGTGTAAGTGTGTGTGTGTGTGTGTGTGTGTGTGTGTGTGTGTGTGTGTGTGTGTGTGTGTTCTGCAGAGTGCTGGTGAGTGAGTTTGGAGTGGGACAGTGCGACAGCCTGTTATTACGGCCCATGTGACTGACAGCGTGTGGGCGAGAAGGTAATTGCTGAAGTATGCCTGTGGTGACGAGGGCCTTCAGGGGAGCGGATGTTCAGCAGACTGAGAGAGGCACACAGCGAGGCACAGCAAGCCGAGAACTGATGACTCATCTCTCACACCCCATTCACTCCTGTTTGTTTACTCTCATCTCCAGCCTGAGCCAGAGCTCAAAGCTGTAGATGAGGCTGTCACCCAATGACTGGGCTGTCTTAAAGGATTTCACCTGTTCATGCTCCAGAACAAGCGGCTTATTTAGATCCAGGTCCACTTAGCTTGTAAACAGCTTCCATAACTGACATACTGTAAGTATACACTCACTTCATTGGGAACATTATTACTAGATAGCTTGCTCAGTCACAGCCACATTCACATCCATCCTGATGACATCATATCACTTCCGCAAATTTGTCAGGTCACATTCATTCACGTTAATAATCCTCTGTTCTACCACATTGCAAAGATATTTTACTGGATTCAGGTCTGGTGACGGTAGAGGTCCCAGATGTCAACTGAACTCAGTGGACTGAATCATCATGAAGCATATTTAGCTTTGAGACATTGAGCATTATCCTGTTTGAAGTAGTAATTAGAAGATGGTGAACTGTGGCCGTACAGGGACAGACATACTGTATATGGTCAGCAGATATATTCGGTGTGGCTGCTGGATTCAAACCATGATTGATTGGTACAGAGGGGCCCACCACCACCAGCCTGGACTGTTGACACAAGGCAGGATGGGACCCTGTATTCATCTAACTATAAATGGAAGAATCTCAATCGACAAAGAAGTTATGCAGCATGGTTGTCTGAGATAGTGTACGGCCCAGACAGTTCAGTCTGGTCACTTTGATTCTGTCTGCAGATCTGCAACTCATTGGATGTTTTGTTGTAGTTATTTATCACTATTCTGAGAAAAAAACTGTTGAGCATGACATCCAAGGAGATCAGCAATTTCATAAAAAAATTTAAATCCATATTTCAAATTGTGACTCAGGCAAAAGTCAGAAGGCCTTAATTTGAAGCAGGCTTTCAAGTTCTTTATTTCTAATTCCCTGCTTGATGAGTATAATTGGTAATATTCTAGTAGGAGCCCTTATTTTGATCTGCTCCACTTTGCCCATGATGCTGTTAATACAAACTCAACTTTTCCTGTAACCATTTCTTTTAAAAAATTCCCAGTGGGCAGAAACTCTCCACTTCTCAACAAGGGCTTTGTTATGAAACATTTTGAAGGCATACCATATGCAACAACAGCCGGAAAGGATTAAAGGATGACAAAGCAAAGTGGATCAGAACGAATGAACCAAATACTTTCAATGAGTCATGCAGAATAACAGTGTTTTGAAAATAACATGATTATTGTTTAATCTATTCAATTGGAGTGGTAGTATAATTTGATAATCTGTATAATTTTACAATTATCAGGAAACAAGAAAAGGGGGATTTTATGTAAGAATTTAGAGTTTAAATGTTTAAACCTATGCACAAGTGGCTCAAATGTGTGTGCAATGCATCATGGAAAATGCAAAATGGCCAGAGAAGAAGTCTACATTGCGTTTTGAATATTTCCATCTTGGCATCAAACAACAATGTAGCTTGACAACTGACGAACTATGCACAAAACCTAAGTCATGTGCTGGATTACAGAGTCAGACAGTGCTAACCGGTGCATTTGTGTGTAGGAATATGGTTCAGTGGCTAAGAAGTTACCCTTTTAAAACACCAATGATGCACACCAAAGATCTAGTGAGAATTTGTTATGTATTTTGAAAAAATGGTAAGTACACGGTGCCTACCTATGTAGACACAACACTTTTTCACTGGTATGCGAGGAATTGCCTGGTAATGGCTACCGTGCACACCCCAATGAGTATAACTGGATGTTACCAGTTAAACAACTGTGAATCAGCCAATCATTGTACAGTAAAGGGGAAACAGCTGAAGCTAATGAGCCACCATACTAGAATTTCATAGCTCTGTGATCTATGTTGGTACTGTATATGTTTATGTGGGAGGATACTGGCTTCTTGCCTGTGTGAATTATACACACACATACTACACACAGTCATGACAAACACACAATGACAACCTGTCATCTGCAGAGGCTTCAGACTTTTACCTTTTAATCTCTGAGACATGGAGAGAGCGGCAAACAAGCCCAGTCTCTCAGATGGCTCCAGAGAAGTATACGTTGTTCAAGCTCAACTTTATTTCAAATTCTGGCTTTGAAAAGTCCCCAAAGTTACCAAACATATCTGACTGATTGATGTTGAAGATGTGACATACTCTGGGGGACTAATGCAGCTATAAACTTGTTCAACATTCAAAAGTGCATTGGGCTTTGTTTGCCGTCCTGTTGCCACACTCAAAAAACATCCTTAAACTGGTTAAACCTCTTCAACCTCACTGACCCGCCACTGAGTCACTCATTACAAACTCCTGTCACTCAAACTCTGTGCAAACCCTCAGAGGTCGATTTTAAATTGTCATGGGTCACAAGGTGTCTGAAAGATAGTGGCATTAGTTTTAGGAGAAAGGTCCATTTCATGTAATAAGTTTGAATAGCTACAGTATACAACACAAACGATGATATACAGTAGGCCTAATAGTAGATTTGGAATGCCTGTATTAAGCAACAACAACAAAGAAATACAATAAGAAATGCATTGTACAGTTAGATCTTTCCTTATTTTGGATGTATTTACTGTGTCATGATAAAAAATAAAATTGATGACTACAGAAAATAAAGGGCCTTCACAACAGTTTAATGTACAAAAAAACACAATAATATGAATTACTATTTTATATCAAATTGCAATTAAATCATAATCATTTAAAGCTATCAGTTAATTATATTTCAAGTTCATAAATAAACTGTAATTTAATTTTGTAGTTGTATAATCTTTAGTCTGAGTTTTTACACTACAATATTCAAGTCACCACATTCAATATTTACAGTTTCGTGAAATTTGCAGGAAGTTAATGCTGAAATGGTGTAAAGCATAGAGCAACACATTGCAATTTACTACACAGCAGATACAAACTGTTCTGGTTATCAATCATGTTGCAATGATGTAACAGTGAAATACAGAGACATGTTTGCAAACACAAGTATCACTGTGACCTGACTGTCTTGAAAAAGGAGCGATTTCCTCTTCGTTAAGAATTTAGGGTGTCAGTTTGAATTAGTGAAGCATATTGAAACATTTTAGAAATATTTGCATGTCTTTTTAACACATATAAGTGACTGAATGTACAGTATGCCACGATGTCATAACATATAATCAATATTAGAGACAGTATAACATCTGAAAGAGTAATATTGGACATTATATTCCCACGAAATGTATGTTTTGTTAAACTGACTAAGTATGAAACATTGAAGCAAAGCTCTACATCCTATTGTTGCCTGAAGAGGAAGAGATTGATCAATACAGTTTTGAGATGATATACACTTTATTTATCATGAATAAATCACATTGTCACAATTATTTCATAAATAAGAGGTAAAAGAAAAAAAAAGATTTTAGTAAACACAAAGCACCAGGAAGTTTATCACAACAATAGTCATTGGTATTGCATGCAGATTTATTTATTTTTTCAAAACTAAACCATATTTTACAACAAACAGTTAGAAACATGTGTTTTCACTGACAGGCTGGAACAAGTGGAAGCAAAAATGTGTTGAACACTATTACTGTATTTTTCAAATCTCCGCACAAGCAGTGTGGGAACAAGAGAAGACCAACAAATTATCAAATCTGCCTCCCCCACCTTCCCTGACACCTCCTCCACTCCTCCCTAACCTGTCGCCCCCACCCACCCTCACCCCCACCCCTCTCGCTCCTGTCTGAGTGGTAGCAGGTGTGCCAGTCGGAGCAGAGCCCGCCAGCTGTGCCTCGTCACTGCAATCAGACCCTCTACAAATATCCAGCTCTGCCACTGCCTCTTTGCCTCATTCAGACCCACACATCCTGCCTTTTATTGTTGTTTTTGCAGCTTGCTGTGTCCCCCCCTTCCCTCTGTCACCTGTATCCTGACTCATCCCATCTCCTGGGCTCATTCTGGTGTTTCCCTCATCCCTGCTGTGTAGGTCAAGCCTCCACTGTCTGATCTGCTGTCTCCAGGCCCTGCTCCACTGACCACAGTCATTAACTTTAACACCTTTGCCATCACCATCTCCTGATCCACTAACATATATCTGCCAGGAACATCACAAAATAAAGAAAAGAAAAAAAGTATAAATATAAAAGTATAATGTGTCAAATCAAATAAAGGTACTGTTTTACACAATACCTGTCCGTATTAATATTATGAACAGTGGGATCCAGAAGTAAAATGGTAAATGGACTTGCACTTACATAGTGTTTTTCTAGTCTCGTGGACTAGGAGCGCGGTGTGCCACATTCACCCTTTCCCACACATTCATTCACATTCATACAACACTGTTTGCAGACAGGCTTTTGGAAGCTAATCATTCACATACATTCACACACCCAATGATACATTGGAGGGCAAGTGTGGGTTCAGTGTTCGACATGTGGACTGAAGGATCCAGGAATTGAACCACTGACCTGACCTCACAGTTAGTGTACAAAAATGGGGAGATCAACATTTTTAATGGTCATTATAATAATTAACTTCCCAAAAGTTTATATCCATATTGTTTTATAGTCCCAACAAATGTTAAATGGAATGTATACACATTCTCCAATAGGTATGTCATATATCATAAATGTATCCAGAGGATATATGTGATGATGAAAGGTGTGACAGCATACATTTTAGTTTACACCTTATAGATTTGCGGTTGCATCACTTTTCAGCTTTTCACACATCTGAAGCATCACACGGTAGTTTCAGTTGCAGAGACAGGAATGTGTTTAACACCTCAGAAAACTGTATATTTTGTCGACAGCAGTAATAACATATGTGTTTTCTGTCATGTGTGACAATGTCTGTTTTTTTTTGTTTTGTTTTTTTACATGAGGACCGAGGAGCTGTCCTTCAGGTAACCTGAGCCTGATGAGTACGTCTGTAGCATCCTCTGTTGAATGAATGGCGGTTAGATCAGTCCCTCAGGCACCGTCAAGCTCGCAGTAATTGATGTAATCAAAGGCATTTGGCTGTGGGTCACATGCCTGCCTGCCTGCTGCTGGCTGACAACTCTGCTGCATTTACGTCTTTGTGCCTCTGCCTGGACTTGCCGAACTCCTAAGCCAGCAAATTCATGGAAGTTTTTATTGGCTGGCGGTGCTATCTGGGTGACCACAAACTCTGATGAATCACTTGGAAATGAGTCATCCCAGCTCTCGAAATGATGACTCTTTGACCGACATGTCTCTCATTCTAAGCACAGCTAGTTTTTTTTTTCTTTTTCTTCTTTTTTTTCATGCTTTTGGATTTTGCTTTGAACACTTTTCCTATGAGTCACTGCTTTTGAGCAGATGCAGGATTATACATGTGCTTGTTTTGCTCACAGTTAAAATTTACTGGGCTGCACTGAATATCCAGTGTGAGCTGCATTGCATGTATTGGTTTGCAATGTTGAATAAAGCTTCAAAAACGAAAAAATGATCATTCATTCCTGCACAATATCTTGCAAACTGCTGTAAATTTATTTTGTGATAGGCTGGCTCCTGAAAAAGCTGGATCTGTGCATGTTTGTATTCAAGTGAATAGGAAAAAAACTGCTGTGACAGAGATTATGTTTCATCTAATCCCTCCTAAAGAGCCGTCTGTTTTCACTAATCTGACTTTGTCACTCAAGTACATCCCTGCACGGCTGCACCCGTGAAAATGTACCTGTGTGTCTGCATAAGAGGAAAACTGTGTGGGAGAAGGTACACAAAAATCTCCATGTTATCTTATCTTTGTTTTTCTCTTGTCGTTTCATTTTGTTGAAAACATCTGGTAAGCAATACAGATGTATCGGCTGCCATTTCGACAGGCTTCAGAGCAGCTTCTTTCCTCAGGCTGTGACTCTGACCGAATCCATCCTCCACACTCCACCAGGAAAAGTTGATTTATTTTTTACAACTTGATTATTTATTTATTCATTTTATATAACTCTGGGTTTTTGTTAGGAGGATAAAGAGACAACATCTCAAATTTTGTTACACAATCTCGTGTTGCATAAATTAAATCTTGAATAATTCACAGCAAATGAACTTTGCTCCAGTCAGATCAATAGTCCTTTTTCTTGTCTTGATGTTTGTCATACAACCATCTTGGCACAAATTTATCTAAAGAATCTCTAAACAGATCAATTTGTTTTGGAAAGAAGCTGAGAAGTCTCATTTGTCTAGAGAAGATAAATGTAAGGCTAAAAATGAACCAGTGCTATAGTGTTTTCTGGATTTGATCATTTATGCACAGTTTGGAGGCAGTGGCAAAGTGGCTGCAGAATATGTGTATGTTCTGTCACAGCTTATCACAACTCCACCATGGTTCTTCCAATGGTCTATAAAAGACTGTACGGTTTTAGATATCTCAGTAACACCTTCAGGGAATGTCTTCAAATTTGGTAAAGACATTCACGTAGACTCAAGGACACACAGATGAGGGTTTTGTTTGCCAAAGGTCAAGGTCAATGTGACCTCACAAAACACTTTTTAACCATAACTGGAGACTTTAGAAATGGTTCATTCTTTATGACTTTGGATGGGCATGGATGTAACCCGAAGCCAGTCTGAGTGGAGGAGGCAAACAACCACTAGGCAGTAATTCTAGTTTCTCATAAGCTCAAGTCAATTATTCAACTTTCAAGATTGTGAAGATTTGTTGAAATAAAAAAGTTTATAACGTCAGTCAGAGTAAATAAAGAACTTCATAATATGTACAACATGAAACTTTTTATTGGTACAAAAGAAGTCCAGAAAGAAGAAATTCAGCCAGTACCATAATACTACATTTACAAGATGGAGTAACAAACACAATGACAACACATGAAGATTATGGATCAAGGAAAATGTGGAGCGACTCCCAGCTGCTGGCAAAACAGGTAGGATCTAAACACACAACACACCATGCATTCACACAAGGGTCTGAATGAATCATCCTGTAGATGGGGTTGATGCTGTATTATACAGATAGGCTACAAAACAAAAACCCAATAAACTGTATTTGCATTTCAAAGTAAAGGTAGGCTATAAATAAAAGCATGGTGCAAAGTCACAAGCAATTAAAAAGCTGTGCAGAAAGATACATTTATGTGACAATGTGAGTGTACATAAGTATACACACAATGTACACACAAACAAACAAATACTAAAAAATGTCTTTAGCAATTTGACATCATGTGAGTTTCAAATACATATGAATAAGTCAAATAATGTATTGTAGGGTTTATATGCCACTATACATTGAGTATGCAATGACCACATATGTCGATCTATGTTGACTGAGAGTGAGATTAGCACAAAACCTGCACTGTTGGTTAAAAAGTGACAGCGTACGGCTTGAATAGACAGACCACATGCGTTGGTTGTCTTTCTCAGTAATGCATGAATGACAGGGCGCATTGTGCTCCGACACCTATCAGCCAAAAGATAACATTCCACATGTGTTGCACAATCAACAGCATCGACTTGTCCTTAAAATGACGCTATCCACAGACAAACCGGGCCTCCCTCGAAAATACAGCTTCCTCTTTCTGTCATGGAGGCATAGCAGACATTTCACATGCTGCTCTTATTAAGGCTAATTAGTCTTCCTGACATAAGAACACAGTGTTTGTCAATAGTGTGCACTCTGGACAGGAAGGCCGGGCTAGTGCCGTTGCTCTGTAGACTCTTTCATCACCGCACCACCACCACCCCATTCATCCCCCACACCTTCCCCCTTTTTCCGCCACCCAACTTCAGTCAGCCGCCTTTTATTGGGAAGGCCTCGAGGAGAGGTCATTGAGTGCAGGAATGCCATTGCTCACTGTGTGTCCATGGATGTGTGTGTGTGTGTGCGCAGGGAGTCTATACTCTGTAATTAAATTCTCCTCATGCAGTTAGTGCACTGGGAGCATGGGCAAGATGTTGACTGTGAAAGTACCGCGCTGTGACAAAGAGGTCAGGGCTCGTCTCCCAGCCCCTTTTAACACCAAGCTGTCTCTGCCTGCAGAAGCCCCACCCCCCACCCCCCACTCCCACCACTACCACCCATCCTGCTTTGGAGCTCCAACACTTTAGGTCCCAGAATCAAAAACCCTCACATGTCCTGAAGGTTTCTGCGTGGATGCATATGAATATGAATACCTTCACTAATCTGGTGGATTAGCTGTTGGATTGTCGAAACTGTGTCTCTGGCCCCTAAAAAAAAAAAAAAGCACCCCTTGACAGTATACAATTCTCCTTTCAGTGCTCCACTTTTTAATTCAGCATTTAGCTCCTTATTGCAAGACACCTCCAAAATTCCCCCCTGTCACATTTGACTTTTAAATTATATGTGTACTTGTAATATGGGTTATGATGATATTAATTTCAAGTCATGTGAAGGGTGAAGTAAAAATCTGTGCCTATCATCTGAATTCTCAGAAGTGAGCTTACTTTGCACATAAAAAATTAACATTTGGATTAAGCCAGCGGCTTCACCGTCTGTCAGGAGGCAGGATGTTTAAAGTCCAACTGGAGTGTGAATTATTTGCCCATTTTGTGTGAGCTGAGAAAATGAAGGCTATATGATGCATGATAATGCAGGTGTTTAAGAGATTTTGCAAAAGAGCATAAAGAGCATTAGAGACCATTTCCACATACACTTGGCTACCAGCTGTCAGCACTTAAAGCTAAGTGTGCCTGTACAACAGTGATAGGCATTGTGTAGGCGCTATTGTATGTTTGTCAAAAGGGGGATGAAAATGTCCATGTACATAAGGAAAAGTGTTAATATCAAGGTAGGCCTATGCAGGATACAATGGAACAACCATATCAGTGTAAGAACTGAAAAGATGCTGAGAGCATTTTTGCAATGAAATGCCAGTCAAGTTCAATGAAACCTACGGAATCGACTCCGAGGATTTTTTCCTTTTTTCTTTTTATTACAGAACAAAGAACAGTCATAATGTGGAGGAACCACCTTGTGCTCTTAAATTAATATGGATGCAGGAGCTAGTTAGCCTGGTTTGACAATAACGCTGATCCCAGGACAGAAACTTTTTATTCATGTTGAAAGTTTGCTGCTGAGTCACTGACAGCTGCTGCACACAGCTTGTCAAGTTGTATACAAAGGAGGAAAAGTAGGCCTATATGGTGTGTTAGCTGTCTTGCTAACATGGGGGAAAGGATTAAGGCTAACATGCTGTGATTTAGAACACACACTGTGATTTTTGAGTCCTAAATACAATTTCAGCAGTCATACAACTCCATTATTGTTGTATGACTCTAAGGTCACCAACTTGTGATTTCTAGTTTGATTTAAAGGGAAACTGTGTGAGTCCAGTCGCTTTTCCACAGTTTTTCTAACCCTCCTCCCAGCTGTGTGCAAATTTGTTTTCAAAAATTCCGGCGAGGAAAAAAATCCATGTGGATAATGTTATTTATCGTTTTACAATGTGTACCTGTGTAGTCTCATTTGTCATACGCAAGAGATTACGGGTTGCAGGGGGCATTTGTGTCATGCTGCTGCCAAGAAAAGACCTGGGACACCGAGTTGGCAGCACTGATCTTGCAAGGTTGGTTTTCAGCCAAGAGATGCTATAGGTAAGGTTTTCTTTGCCACCTCAATGGTTTCCTTAATGCTGGTGGTGGTGGTTGCGTGACAAGAACGTTGGCTATCTTGTGTTGACAACACCCTATGAGCAGTGTTGTATATTGGACAGATTAGACACTACAGTGAGTGGCTATTGAGATGTGACTTACAGGGGTTTGGGGCTAACCGGTTAACATGCTAACTTCAGTTGCAGAAAAGACTTGATAGATACCAAAGTAAAAAGTACTATTGGTGTTGCTTTTCATAGATAGAGACGGCTCAAATTCAGTTTGATATTGAACTTGCAGAGGTTTTTTTTCTGGAAGTAAATGCCATTAATGCCAACAATTAGGCTATGTAGCAAAACTTCAACTGCTTATACAACCTCTACATTATTTTTAAGACACGTACATGGTTAACAAAATCAGAGCTGGGAGAAAAATGTTGCATTCTACCACATGAAAGTGTTTATTTGACCTTATTTCAGACATCTAACCAAAAATCAATGCAACCACAACAGGAAATAGAGCCTGCTAAACTGATGAATTTACACATTTCTGTGCTGTAATCCACTGGAAAATATATAGAGGTCATTATTATTGTTGGAATCTAAATAGAAGTTCAATTTCTTCTTGACCAATACAAGCAACAATCAAAAAATAAGGAGGCGTGATTTACACAGTGATTTCTTTGCAAATAAAAGAAAAAAAGAAAAGTTAAGCTCTGCTTCCTCTCTCTACCCTATTTAATTGTATCTTTAAGGTTTGTTAAAGGTTTTTATTGATTGATTTTTGCATTTCAAAAGTTGTCCTGTACATCATCATAAAATGTCATCATCTGCTTCCTTTGCGCTATGCAGACCTCTGTCTTTTCTGCTGCTTTTTTTCCCCTGAATCTCACCCACTTTGATGTTCTCTCCATGCATGTAATAAATGCCTGATGGTGGTGTTGTTTTGATGTCAGCAGCAGCACCATCTCAAATCACCGTTTTAATGCGTGCAGCAGCACAGGGAGCTGCTCTTTGAATGCCACTCAAGAAATATCCAGTGAAAAGCAAATGCCGCTAAGAAGAAGGGGCTGTCTGCTGTTCTATGATAATTCATAATTACATGCAAACTCCCTCGGGATAGTTTTTACATTAGAAATTAAAACATCTTCAGTGAGTGTTCGCTTGTCCAAACAGGATGTGAGCTCCTTCCAGAACAAAACCCTTCCTCCCTCACACGGCTTGTGTCTAAGCCAAACAGCCAATTCTCCAGCTTATACCTCCTTCCCACAGCCTCACTGTGCTAATTTAGCATCATACATTTGCATTTCCGTTTGTTTGCTTTGGTCAAACTGGTTTGGTTAAACGGGTCCCGCATAACTGGTTTTCCAACTAATTACAATCACTTAGTCCGAGTCACCATTTTACAAATATCATGTCAATAAAATATTTCCAACCCTGTGTTGTATCTATTGAACTTGTGACTTTCACATTTGCATCAAAATAGCAGTCCTAAAATACAGTCAAAAGGTGTTGGTATATACAATGTATTGACAGTAACTATTATCTTCTTGTCCTTCAACATGTAGTATGAACAAGATTTTTGTGACATAAATTACTCTTTATATAATAAAGGCATAGCCTATATTATATAATAAAGGCATTTAAGCTAACATTTGCATCAGACGAATGTGCCTTTAAGCCCAGAGGCCCGTTGTGTAGGAGCCCTGTGTCTGACTTCACTATGAGTTTGTCCTCACATGATACATATTCCTAAACAAAATTTTGTTTAATCAAATCATCACGAGCTAATTGAGAACACTGGCTAGTCTTTGGGCAATTGAAGACCTGCCATAGACTGCTGTGTACGCTCTACTGAATTGGAGCTATGAGGAGACAAGGGTACATATTTGTGAAAATACAGGCTCCAAAGTATATAACCTCAGTACACAAAGGTGAGTCCACCTGTGACCACTGCAACAAAATGACCATTTGACTCAGTTTTTATTGAAGAATTTGGTTCTGAAAAGTTACCAGTGGAGTGTAGCGGGCCGAGGGAGCATGAGTCGGCTTGGCAGGAAGATAGACGAGTGCTGGACGAGGCGGGCAGACTGGAAACAGCAGGGGATGATGAACCTTAGGCACAGGCAAACAGGATTAAATGATGTTCAGGCAAGCAGGAGAGAAATGAAAACTAGAACTGGAGCTTGGCCTCAGAGTTAAAACCACTGACGAACGGAGCAATTTCATGAAAGACCAGAGCACAGAGTTGCAGCAGAAAAAGGAAACAGAAACAGCTGATAACCTTAATAAAAAACCAATCTGTGATCTTTGCAACAAAATAGATGATCCATTACATGTGAATGCCTGATTGCATTAAAGTCTATAGAATAACCTGTGAACCTTACAGCTTTCATTCTTCCATCATTTATTGGGTGTATCAGAGGTGTTCCCCAGTCAGCAGATGTGTGTATAAACTCATCTATAGTTAAAATTGTTCAGGGCTGAACGTTGTGTCTAATGAAACATTGCTTCATGCACATGGTAAGGAACTGCCTGAACAAGCAGGTAGTGAGAGATAATACAGGAGCATCAGCAGACTGCATAGGAAGAGCCACTCCACCAGTAACAGTAGGTGCTGTGGTCCTGAGTGCATGATTGGTCTGGATTCGGCAAGGACCACCCAGGGACCAGCACAGTGACTGAACAGTGCCGACTGCGAAACCTGGAGGTGGGAGTGTGTTTGATGGGGGTGCATTAGCATAGTGCGAAATACAGGGGGGTTTGACCCCCCTAAAAGAGGTACAAATAACAGATGGGGGGGGGGGGGGCATTTTTATTTATTATTAGTAATCATAAATATAGTCATGCCAGGAAGATGCTTGTAGTAAAATTTCAGACACCTTATTTTTCACGGAATCATGGAGGCCCAGCCTTTTGTGCGACACTTCCGGTCCAGCACTCTTGATGCGATAATCGCATTCCATAATTGCGATCAGAATATGAAAACAATAAAACATAATTTAACAACAATTGTTGTTGCTCTATTTTAACGGCGTGGCTGTAGTGGCTTCCGAAAGTTTTTCGCCTTTTTCTTTGCTCGCCATTTCAACTTTGAGCAACTGTCACGCCCACATACTTCATCCTATCAACTTCATCCTTGCTGGGCATGACGATGGCTCCGTCCTGAACGTTTCGATGTATTGATATCCCACTTCACTCAAAGCGCCCCCTGGTGGTAATGCTGCGTTCGATTGCACTCGGAACTCGGAAAGATCCGACCTCCAACTCGGAAAAAAGCAATAGAACGGCCCTTGAAGTCGGAACTCCGACTCGGGAACTCGGGTTGGATCCGAGCAGCCCGAAACGTCACAGCACTATGGCGTTGCACACCGCGAGATGTATTCATTTATTTAGGCTATTTATTTTCCAACATAGAAGGGAGAAGTTTTATAGCCTAGTTTCACGTGCAGCAAGAGTTGAATCTGCACGGCTCGCTGTGACACATGCAGGATTCCCCTCTCTGCTGCGTTCAAGACTGTGTGTTGCAGAAGTGGCGTTTCTCTTTCTCTCTCTCTCCCCCAAGCAGCTAATGTTCTTCCCCAGCAGAACTTTTTGATGCTCTAAAGACATCAGCTTACTGTGGCCCGCCATGTTTTCCGAGGTTGTGCAATGAAACAGGAAGTGTTAACTCTTTCCGACCGGGGCTTTAGGTTTTGTTCAAAAAGTAGCGCAACGTAGAGCTGTCAGGATTTTTTAAAGCAGCATCCTCTCTTACAACACGCTGCTTCAGAGCATGAAAACTAACAAACCAGCTTCGTAGTAGCCTACAGTGTTAACTCGGACCGGGGCTTTAGGTTTTGTTCAGCAGCATTATGAACACAAAGCCTGGCTATGTTGAGCCTCCTTCGCGACCGGAAGTGCCGCACAAAAATCCGGACGTTTAGTCCACTATCCATTTAATTGCCTGAATCTGCGTGTGTCACTGGCTCACATCCAAATCGGCGCGGGCATTAAAAAAAAGAAGACTTGACGTCTCATGGAGTGCTGCAAATTAATGTAAGTAGTAGTAGTAGTAACTAGCTACCAAACTATTTAATACACGTACCGTAATTACTAACTTTCAGAGTTTCAGAATTGTGTCAGGTGTCTGCAGCTCATCCTGTAGGCTACGCCTCCTACCTTTAGTTGTTTGCTTTGTCTGCTCGTCCCTCTCTGGCGTCTTCATGTTGATTTTCATGGCTGCTTCCTCTGACTCTTTAACATCACTATTCCTCACCACGTCGCCTGTCTGTCCGTTTGATTTTTCTTTAGAAATCGATCCATTTTGTGCCCTGTGTAGCCTATGTCACTCTAGCTAGCGGAGCTAGCATAACCTGCTAGCTGCACTGCCGTCAGGTTGTAAACACTGCCGCATGCTAAGTTGCCAGGTTTGACAGTTGCCCCCTTTTAGAAACAACATAACTGAAGTGATTGAGAAGTTTAATGTTGATGTTTGCGTGTTTGTAGCAGTGTTGGGCTATTTGTGTTGTCTATTTATATAGCACATTTTTAAAAAATCTTTTAGAATTTAATTTTAATAGTCTTTTGAGTGGTGGTTTAGTTGGGGTTTTACCTTTTTAATACTGAAAACATTGGTCACCTCTGTTTTCTGAAAGTAGTCTAATATGTTTCTCACTTCTGAATTAATAGTGAAGATAAGAGTCACCCTAGCTCAGGCTTTTGAGCCTATAGACTATAGAGTCCTATCTATCCATTAGTTACAATATTGGGACCAGTACATGATGTGAATCTGTCTGTAGACTAGAGCATGTATGGTAACACACATCTGCCATCATGTAGGCTAGATAGTGTGTTTGGTTCTCTTTCAGCGTTGTGTGGATCTCCAGAAATGAGGGTTTGCAAGGGTGTGTGTGTGTGTGGGTCTGACTTGCTGGCATTTTTGTTGGTGACGGCAAAAGTTGTTTTTGTGGTACATGTGCTGCATGAACTGTAGCCTAAATGTGGTTTATCATCATCTACAGACAGTAGCCTAGACATTTCATTGAACAAGCAAGATACTGTAAGACTTCTGTTAACTCAAGCATGCACCTGCACTGTACTGCGCTGTGTAAAATGTTGACCCCCCCAATTGTCATTGTATAATTCACACTCTGTGCATTAGTGTAAAAGCTGTAGGGGAGATGACATTTATGGCTGCAGGTTGGTAAACCCATGAATGAAAGAACAATCTCAGTTCCAAGGGAGCGAACAACATTACTGATCCCAAACACACGGCAAGAGTCTGTAAAGAAGAAACAGGTGAAAACTGTGACCTGCAGTCTGTCCCTGGACTTGAATCCAGTGGAAAACCTTTAGAGGATTTTAAACAAAAGCCCTCCAGCAAAGAACAGCTGAGGAGAAGCAGAAGTCTCCAATGATTTGTTCAAGACGGTATCATCCATGCCCAGGAGGATTGAGAGTCATTAAAAATAAGGGCGCACATACAAAAATATGGATCTTTTTTATAGTTTAATTAATCAAACAGTTCTGTTTTTCATTTTAACTGCTTTCATTTCTCCTGGGCTTTGGCTTAGAAGAAATAAAACTGCCAGGATTTTAAATTACTTCAGATTTTAGTGACACTGACAGTGTTCAGTTTCTCTGTTAGAAACCCCTAAAAATACTTATTTATGAACAGCGCTAACCGACTAATTATTGAACAGCAGTTGGACCTGCAGGCAGAAGTCAGAACAAAGTTTGTGATACTACACCCAGTAGGTATAATTTATTACAGCATCATTTTTGATCTCACAGAGATCTTGCAGGCATTTTCAAGTAAAGACAGAGCAGAACAAAGTTAATGTAGAAACAGATTCGCTGCTGCTGACTTCTGCATGATTGAAATCAATAAGAGCAGCTCTGACAGTGATACTTTTCAAAGTGATGAAGGACTTATATTAACACAAATATATCACTTACTTCTGCTTTAATGTAGAAACAGATTCGCTGCTGCTGACTTCTACATGATTGAAATCAATAAGAGCAGCTCTGAGCAACAGTGATACTTTTTAAAGTGATGAGGAGGAAAAGAAACACAAGAACCCAATGCATCATCTCCAACTCACAACACAAATCAACCATGAAGGAAACATAGGAAGGCAATAAGTAGACAGAGAGAAAATAGATACATTGACAGGATCTAAGTAGCAATCCAAAAAAAGAATTGTGGATAGAACAATTTGTGCTTTCAGTTTGAGTTTTTTTGATCCAGTGTGGCCTAACCTGAAAAAAAGAAATTAGGGGATGCAGACAACACATTCTACAGTCTTGTCTGTGAATGTCACATAAATGTTGTTTTAGTGTACAGAGGCATAAGTTTGCACCCCTGGTCAAAATTTCTGTTAATGTGAACAGTTAAGCAAGTGGAAGATTAAATGATGTACAAAAGGCATGAATTTAAACATGAAACACTCTTTTTGCAATATTTTAAGCAATATCTGCATATTATTTTTGTATTCTACAATTTTTGAGTGAAAAATGTAAAGCAGCACTTGACTTGAGCTCAACTTTGACCAAGGTAATTTCCAAAGGCAGTAGGGTGCCTGAATCTTTGCTGCAGGCCCCTTTCCTTTTCTGCCATTTTGAAAATGTAAACGATGAAAATTTAGAAGAAACATTGGTTAAAATGTAACTTTGTGCCTTTTGGAGACCATTTCATCCTTCACTTAAACTGTTCATGTTAACAGAAATTTTGACCAAGGGTGCCCAGATTTTTTTTGCACGCCCCTGTAGCTCAGAACTAGTTCAAGTATAAACAGGCTACAAAGACATAAAACCTATCTATATAAAATACAGACAGCTTTTTATGTAACTAACGGTTTTCACGTGACAACAATTTGATTCCAAGCAATGTCTGCATTCAATTGTTTCCAGCGTTTCCATGTACCTAGTTCTGATAATGTTCAGCGTCACTATTATTTTTCCTATAAAATGTTTCAGAAAATAGTACTACAAACACAGCCTGAGGTGTTTTGGACGGAAAAAGATGCCACCTCCACCTCTGCGTTTTAAGGTGGTTTGACAGAAAAGAGAAAGAGAGTAAACACAGGCTCGAGCTGCATTCACGTTCCTCGCTTGTGAAAAATGCCTTGAGTCATCTTTCACCGTCATATTCCCGCTGTGTGCACCTCGAGGAGGAGGAGGAGGAGGGAACGGAGGGGCCAGGCCGCCGAAAAAAGCGAGCGCGAAAGGGGGAGGGACTTGAACAGCCGTAGTGCGATTCTCAAACTCCCGCTGCGCACGTTCGAGGGAGTACGCGCGCGCTTCCCGCCTGCAGCAACGCAAAGCCGCACCGCGCTAACTATGTTGTGAATGAGGGGGGATCGAGTGACGTCAGCGGCCGAATGTCAACAATGTAGCGACTGAGAGAGTAGGCGTTCTAGTCGAGTGTAACAAACAGCGGAGACGGAGCAGCACGCCGCGCTGGATCAACACGCACACGTACACACGCGCGCGCGCACACGTACACAACACACCGTAGAACCGTAGACGTTGTGTATGCGTGTGTGTTTCTTTTTCTTTTTTTTCTTTTCTTTTTTTTTAAAGTCGGCGAAGTGAGAAACAGCCGAGTTGCACCGACGGGGAGAAGAAGTGACCTATCTGCAGCCGGGAGGCTTTGAGGAAACGACAAAGCGAGCCATCATGTGAAAGAACTTACGTGGGAAAAAAACGGACAAAAGGGCTGGAATACGAGCGGAATATTAAGCCAAAGGTGAGCTGGCGTGCACGTTTCTTAGCATCTCCTCTCCCCTCTCTCTGACCCACACACACCTCTCTGTGTTCCCTCTGTGAATCCGCCGTTTGTCAATCTCAGCTCTATTGTTGATGCTTCTCGCAAAAACTTGTGTAAGTGGCGCAGCGGTGGGCTGCAGCCAGGAGAGCCCTCCACACCGGGAGATATGGGGAAAAAGTCACTTGTAGCAAGAACACGAGAAGAAGAAATAGAAAGAAAAAAAAACTCAACCGCATGCATGAAATCTTGAAAGCACTGGCGGTGGTGCGAAATATTGGAGTGGAGTGTAGTGTGCTGGGGTGTGAACGCGGGTTCAGGAGTGAAACACAACTCTGTACCACATCCTGTTATGCTTTGAGTCAATGCGCCGTGCGTGCGCTCCCTTTTCTCGCAGTTTTTTATGTTTTTATTTTGCAAAGTAGAGGCGTTGGTGATCCCGGAGGAGGGTCAGGCATGCTGCTACCTCTGTCATGGAAAATGTTCCATAATAAAAGAAGCTGTCACTTGTAGCGTCATTGAACTACCCTCTGTGTCACTGAATGTGCATTCACATAGCTAATTAGTTTGTACCCTTATAGAATGTAAGATACTCTATTATTAGGCTATTATTATTATAATCATCATTCAATTACTATTATTATTAGCTATTATAATTTTCATATTTGTTATTTTATTTTTTTTTATTGCTTTTCCATCATCTGTCATTGTTGCCCAGTAGTCTACACCATCCTCATTAATCTACATTCAAAAACATCATCAAAATATTTGCTGTGTAAGGACGAGCCTTATTTGCTCCGACAGCCAATGGAATCGTCTCAATCTCTCGACGGTGCCATCAGAGCCCGTATTTCCATCGTCATTAAATCCACTATCATTTAAAGAATAAAACATAAAAAAGATAAGGATCAAGCCCGATTCTGGTCTAAATAAAAATAACATGTTTTAATGCATCTCAACTGGTGCAGGTTTCTTAAAAATAATGATAGTAATAAGCTGTGCCTTCACGCGCGGTCCTGCATTGTCATGTGAATGGATGCTGCTGCAGTCGTGGCTTAGTCAGTCTCTGTCACTCTTATTTTGTAGGAGTCAATGATGTAGTGCGGAATTATGCTGTGATGTAAGGCGGTGATAAAGTCTTAAATGTCGTTATCAAAGGAATACATAATTGATATGGATATTTTTTCGTTAACAAGTCATTTAACACAGCAGTTTAATGGCACTTGATGCATGATCCATACATTGTGTGTGAGTAATGTAATGTTATTACATTATGAGGCATTTAAAATATATAATATATAATATGTGTTTTGGACGAAGTTTGCATTGAGAACTGATCGTCCATCTCAGCTTCGTTCACTCTGTAATGGACTAAAGAAAAGAAAAGAAAAAATAGCCCATGTGTCCACAGTGCATCCACAGCGTGCAGTGTCCGTTCCTCAGCGGAATATTCGCGGTTATTTCGGGATATGCTATTGTCTGATGATGAACCATGTGCTGGACTCGGCCTGGAATCATCAGGGAGTGGAGCGATGCTGTCATTAATGCGGTGATACAGCACTTTGAGAAGCGGTGGCATTCACGGCATCACAGCCTCTTTGTTTAGTGCTGATGCAACGCGATGATGCCAGTGAGAGGGATCGCAGCCTTTACCCCCCCTCGCCCACCTCCCCCCACCCCTGCGATCATTTCTTCACTATCATATCAACATTAAAGGACAATGAATTGTGGGATTTAACGCAGGTGGGCTGCAGGGGCGAGCCGAGGATGCGTTAAGGGGGGAGGGGGGGTTGTTGAGTAAATTCTGGCTTATTGTCATTTCTTTTAGAAAAAAAAAGAGCTGATAATGAAACACATTGTCGTCCGCTGACATCGCTCTGCTTTCACAACACGTGTATGAGCCCCAGCACTCATGCGCAGTTTTGTGCATGGAGCCTTCTTTTGTTCTGTACAGTAGTCCCGCTGCCCTTTCTTTTCGCCATGCATGGCAATCCTCTGGCTTATTGTGACGGGGCGGAGGGGAGGGGAGGGGGTGGGGTGTGGGTTGGGGCTGGTGGGGGGGTTGTCCAAAACTGTAAACCCCACAGTGACTCAGTCAGGCTTAAATGCCACTCCGTACTCCATGCAATCTGCTTAGATCACATTGTCATTCATAATAATAATAATAATAAATGACAGTTAAACCCGTGCATCAGAATTCATTATCTCCACTTGTCCATCACTTAATAGAGACTTCATGATAAATTACTCTTTGGACATGAATGCTTATTCTTCAGTTGCACCATGATGGTCACAATAATAGTGCACAGTAGTAAGTGAGTGAATTACTGTCAGTTAAACTGTCTAATCGGGAGCTTTTCTGTGCGTGTGCAGTGTTTCTTGCTCTATGATCCTGTTATTCCAGTATGATCCCACTGAGCGTCAATAAAAAAAAATAATACTATTGCCCTGTTATTGCATCACACGGTTTCAACTTCCCTCTTCTCTCTTCTGCTCTCGTTCATTATTTTAAAAGCTGCAAGTGAACGGTCACATGAGCACCATTCACCGGGCTCTGTGATTAAAAAACCTCCACCATGCATTAAGTTCCGTCCAGACAGACAGAATAAAAAAAAAAGGAGAAGTTCTTGAGACGCTGTTGTGTCAAAACAAACACATGTGACCACACTGGGTCTTTGTCAGGGTGGAGACAACAGGTTGATTACACCTGTCAATACATGCAGAGTGCACTGAAACATTTCTGTGGTGTATGATTGACAACTGCATCAACATCTGAGGAACAGAGAAATTTCAGACGCATTTAGTTTTGTCTGTAATCTACCCTGTAACCTATTCAGTGTTTATATTGATGATATGCGGGCGCTGCTGTTAAAGCTGGGGGTGGTGCAGAAATCATTTGTTATTTCATTGATTAGATATCATGTTTAAATATAGTGGAATCAGCCTTCAAATTACTCACCGTGGAAGGTGGAAGTTATTATTTTGCTTTTTCTTTGATAGCCACAATGGGATAGAGACAGGAAAGTCAGGGAGAGTGAGGGGATGGGTCACCAGTTGGACTCAAACGCAGAAATCTGTGTTCATTGTGCTCTTTACCAGGTGAGCCACCCAATTTAAAAATGTAGTCCTGCAAAGTCGATAAAATGCCAAAAAATAACCTTCGTTAAAGCATCTGTAATGAGAAGAACTATGTTTTGGAATATTTTTGAAGCTTCCTCCATTTCGTCTTCCCCCAATATTCTCTCACAACTGGAGGAGTATCAAAAATGAATTAAGCAAGTCCCCTCTGAAGTCTTATAAAATACATGAGCGGTAAATGTTAGACAAACTGTGTTTTAATCATATAACACAGCCAACATCTCCCATGTTGGGCTGGAGGGGGGGGGCACACCTCTCAGTCTGAGCGAGGCTGCTCTGGGGATCTGGACATAATGAGACCCTCGGGTTCCCACGCAGCCACAGTTGAAATCTCACACGGCAACAGGATCCTTCTCGCGACTCCAGCCGGTCCTTCTCTCCTTCAGGCTTTTCCGTTCTGTACCGCGACGTCCAGGACTTAAAGGACCTGCAGGTTTCCAACTGAGGAGCCCACATGGCGCTACAGTCACGCTTTATAACGCAGCGAAGTTCCCGTCAAGCTGATCAGAATGCTGATGACAGAGGAGGAGGCTGCTTGAAAGTAACCCACTCAACTTGCACTTTTTGGTTAATGATTTATGAAATTGCAGCTTGAGCAGAAACGTGATGTAATCTCACGCTGTGTCTTTAGACAGATTTCTCTTCATGACAGCATGATTTTTTTGGGGGGGCTCTTTATTTTAATGGAGGGCAAAAAGAAAAGCAGATGCTTCTTAAAAGCAATGAACAAAAACATGCTGCAGATCCTGTAGATTTTTTTTCCCCTTTCTGCATCATTAAAGGATTGTTTGCATCACTGAGGATATTTGAGTAACCCCCACCAGCTCAGCTCAACATCTCAAGTCAGTGCCTTGGCGAAGAGAAAAGAAGAAGAAGAAAAAAAACATGTTCCCATAGCTCTCCCACGTCAGCACAAAGGCATGTTTGACTGGGCTGCTGCCAGTGTGAGGCGTACATGGAACAGCACTGCTGGGAGAAATCTAAGATCCTGCACTTTACACCAAGAGCTATTGTCCCCCCCACCCTCCCTTCCTCCTCTCCCCATACCCCACCCGACCCCACCATACCCTCCCCACCTCACCCCTCCTCCACCATCATGTCATGGCTGCTCATTCTTCTTCTCTCCGTCGTTCGCGGCAGTGGTGATGTGCACTGGCGTTTTTTTTTTTCTTCTCTTGTCTTTTCTTTTTTTTCACTCGCCATGTGAAATCAGATTGTATTATCCCGCTAGACCCAGCTCCCATCAGTCTGTGGTTTGCAAGAGTCTGTGTGTGTTTTTGCTGCTCAGCACCGACATGTTGCCAAGAAGCTATCAAATCTAAAACACCACAGGCAGTTTTCTAATTGTTCTGTTTTGATTTGGACTTTTTTTTTCTCATTTTTTTTGGTCCGTTGCCTGTATGAAATGATCTAGACACGTAAATCATCCCGGATAGTTGCGTCAAACCTATCTGGATGATCTCACGCAGACTCGTCTCGCTGCCTCAAGCGAAGAGCTTAACCTCCTGAACTCTCAGTTAATACTTTAGTAGCCCATCCTGCAGCCACCCATAGGTTTACCACCATGCAAAAAAAATAAAACATACTGAGCTAATGAAATGATGCACATATGGTCCTAATAGCGCTGGAATCAAATAAAAAAACAAAAAAAACTGGAAGATGTGGAGAGGTGGGTGTGTGTTGGGGGGTTTAGCAGTTATTTGAGCACTTAGGAAGAATGAGCTGTTTGTAAAGTGGCATTCCGTGAATGGAGGGAAAACATTTAGCACAGTGTAATGACCTGTTTGTATTGGATTACTACAACTACTACTACTACTTCTACTACAACTGGCAGGGAGCTGCAGAGCTGCTGAGGTTTGTTTAAACTTGCACCCTCTGAGCTGGAGAGCTTCAGTGTGGAGGTGCTGCTGCTGCTGCTGCTGCTGTTTTGGTGGATTTCCTTATATTCTCCCAGCTGAAACTGGCAACCGCCGTTTTTTCTGACACAGTTCACTTCTTAGCCAGAAGGAGCTCAACTCCGCAGAGCTTTTAAAGACACTCAGCAATTTGCTCTTTACCATGAACCAATTTGTCGCATTTTAAGCAGTGGAGTGTTAAACATTATCATTTCACCCGAGTCATCAGTTGTTGAATATGGAACACCTCTGAGCAAGCTTAACGGTTAGAAAGCTGTTTAATTAATTCATTAACATTAAGACTAATCAAACAGTTAGGATTAATAATACAAGCAATAAATTACTGTGTAAAAATGAGAGTTAATGTAAATTCAGAGCCGATGACTCAAGTCAGAGAAGTCGTATCATATTGATTTTGTTCCAATAAAATCCTGAGTCGCAGGGTTCCAAATTTGGATTTGAACAATTCTCACAAGTTCAAGTTCAAATTAACTTTAATTGTAATTTTCACACATACTGAAGCCAAATGTTGTCCTTCAAAGGCCACACTAATTCTAATAAATCAATTTCAGAATTAAGTTGAATTGTCAACCTCATAGAGTCACAGTTGTGAGAAATAATTTAAACCAAACTTTTGTTTTGTCTGAGAATGCCAACTTTATTATTCGCATCATGTTAAATTTATAACGTCATCCTGTTCTGATATTAATTCTCGGAATTTGAAAATGAAATAACTTCAACGCTCAAAATTTCCACAGTCTTAGAATTTAGACATTTAATCAACAAACTGTTTTTCTCACGATGACTTGTATTCAAATAAATTCATCTTCCCCCAGATTCTCAAAATATAGAATCTGAATGTGCAACTGATTATATCAGACTTCCTGAATTTCGAGAATCCACTTTCATCTTTAGATTTCTTTCTTCTTCTTTTTTTAATTTATGAATACATTGACTTTAAATTCAAACAAAGGTTTCTCCCTGGGAATTGCTGCTGATGTGAAACGTTTGACGCATCTCACAGAGGATTCTCAAATTGAATGAGAATTGTCGTTTCTCAGCATTCAAATTCCAAGAAAATGAGCAATTTGGACTCAATTTTCATTCTTTAAATGAATATCAGAACATGATTCATTTGCGCGGCCCTCGTTGTCTTCCATACATGTCAGTTTTTCTGTTGTCAGTTGGAAAGTTTGGTTATGAAATTGCCTCCGGGGCATCTATCGTGATAAAAATAGCTGTGAGACTTTCACATGTGTTACAGTTGTTTCTGAGAATGTTCCTGAGCACGCATCCAGCTCCGTGTGACACAGGCCTCCATGTCGAAGCAGCTCCTTTTGATGAGGCGCCTGGATGTTGTTTTTCAATCCTCCGCTCGACTTATGTGTGGTCTCTCCTTTTTTATGTTTTCCAAGTGTCACAGAAAATGAATGACGTGTGCTAACGGAGTTTGTCTTCCCCTTGAGCCCAGTGGGAAAGTCGCGGCCAAAAGAGCCACATGAAGTGCTTTTGCTGTGTTCAGATATTCACCTTGGTAACAGTAACAGAGCCTTTATCACAGCGTAGAAGTGCAGTGGCTCCTCCATATATTCATGTTGGATTTTCTTAGGGTTGCTGAGGTTATTCATAGTAAACACTGTTTGTCTGTGTAGTCCCCAGAGCCCACCCCCCTGCTGCCACCATAGAAACAATATGCATACCATATCAAATTAGCGCAGTAAGGCGGTGTAAACAGTGTGTCTCTAGGGGTAGCCCCCCTCTGGTGTTCCCCTCTAAGTAGTCCCACGGAACACTGAATCATAGCCTTATAGTGTAGTTCCAATTTAAAGTCCTCCTCCTGTCTGGCACTTTTTTCTGTGCAGCTGCTGAGTCACACATGAAGTGGATGATCCCACTGACCAGACAGCAACAGTCTGAGCCTCTTCAGTCATTACAATGCGCATGTTGACACTTAGACTTGTGTTTTGTGGCAATTTAATGAAGTGTGAATATGAAAATATTCATGATGTGCCTATGTTTGTATGATAATAATAATTATTTTCTTTTACATTACTTTAATTGCTCCCAAATATACAACTTCCCAACTACACATAATAATACACAATGATTTCATATTAGGAGCAGGGAGAAGATGGATCCTATATGGATATGCCTGCCCCTCACTCAATACAGAATTGTACTGAAAATAATCTGTCACAGTCTTTGAACAAAACAAACAGATATAACAAACAAAGTTTAAATCTCACACTCACACTCAAGAAAGTTTGTGAGTTATTATAATAACTCTTCTTTAAGCATTTTCTTTAACTGGAACGTGTTTGTACAGGTCTTAATTTAAAATAAAACAAAAAAACATTTAATAACAGAAATCACATCACAATAGCACATGTTGGTTAACCGCAACATTAAAGATAAGTATTTAAGAGAAATAACAAATATTGAATCTACATCTGAATCCAGAGCTCCCATCAAATGTTATAATAAGATTATTATCTATATTAATAATTTAGAAATTATATTCTTCTTCTTTTTTTGAAATAGATTGCAATTCTATGACAGGATATACAATGTGTCTCAGAATAATGTCAAACTTGTGAAATAATAAGTTATAATGAGTCAGCATCTAAATCCATTCATTGCACAATAGTTCACCAAATTTCATTCAAATGTTGCGGTAGAGAAGAAGAAGAAGAAGGAACTAGAAAATTACATTAATTAATTTCATAAAAACATGTCTGTGCATCTCTTCCTCTCTTACAAAACTTCCATGGTTGTTTTGTTGTTGCTCTTTTATCGCTACATTACAGTTAACAAACTTCACACCTCTGAAAATACACAACTATATCTTAAGACAGGTATGATGGTTATTGGTTCTCAAACGTAAATGTTTTTAAGTATAAAGACGTGTGTGTGTGTAAATCGGGCAAGAATAAAACAGTGTTAGTTTCGACACACTTCTCTCCTCACTCGTACCCGGGCAGAAGAATGCTGCTCTGTGCTCGTCCGACAGAAGTGTGAGGTCATATCCTCATATGTGACACCCTTTTGTTCTGTTCACTGACATGGCAGCACACAGGCAGCGGTGGAGAGCTGCTCTCTTCTCCCTCGTCCTGAGGTTGTAAGAGTTAAACTCTTTACATGATGTGACGGTCACCAGCGTCATGCCATGTAGTACTGTGCTGCCGCCGGGCATACAGACATTTAGCCAGAAAGCTACACACTATCTGGTTTGTGTTTATAGTAACACAGACAGACACAACAGTGTCAAAGTGTGACATCAAAGTGCATTTGTGAGCTCATCTCTCTGGTATTTTTTCATCAAGTTATAATATACACTGATTTCCCCACATCTCTTTTCGGCTTTCCGATCATTTTTATATGTTATATATTGTTGAAAAACAAGTTCCATGACCCCTCTAGTGATCGGCAAAAAATGTCATTATGCAAGTGTTTTTCGGCAGATAATTATCTGTACCAATATTTATGGTGCATCCCTAACCTTTAAAGATCATCTAAATTAACAGCAGCACTATTAATTGAAATGAAATATCGTAATATGGCTAATAAGACCCTGTGATTTTTATCTTTATTTTCTGATGCATTGCTAGCACTATGGTATTTATTATAATACAGCTACAGTATAAATATAGTCCTCCATGAATGTCTGTCAGGGTTGTTATCTACGTATATTTGACAGGCCGCTGCTCTGTGGTCTGAATGTTAATCATCAGGCCAAAAACACTTTTTTCATTTTATATTCTGCTTTAAATCATTTCCACTATTTCTTTCAGTTTTTTTGTTTTTTTTTACCTTAGATCTCACTGTTCCTCACCTTCACCTCCGATAATCTGTCCTGAGTTACAAAGGCTTTGTTGTCACTGGCTGTAATTTAAAGCATTAGTGGTGAGGGGGCCAAACAAGACTAGCTCCCATCTTGCTCCGGAGGGCTCGACGTTTCCTGCCAAGGTCATTTTGTTTTGGCCCCCTCCTCTCTCTCCCCTCCGTCCTCCGTCCTCCGGGTCGATGGGAAAGAGAAGTGGCGCTCAGTCAAGCATAGTGGAAGGTATTTCAAACAATCAGCGGATTCCTGGTACAGGGAATGAGATCATTGTTTTAGTGAAGCAGCTAGGGGGGAGGGAGCAAAGGGGAGGGGAGGGGACGGCCGGCGGTGACTGGAATGACCCCCAGTGGCAGGACGTCGTGGTCCCGTCCGTCAGTGATCTCCGTGACCCCGAGCGTGACGCTGGCTGGTGGCGGAGAGCAGAATTCCTCTCCAGATGGATTTATTTGTTCTGCTCTGCGCATTAGAGACACCTTGCAAAAACAAAACACTCCCCATTGTGTATGTGAAGCATGTTAACATGAACCTCTGACATCTGCCGCTGATGAATAGGGTATAAATAGAAAATAATAAGCGTGCTACGCAGAGGTCGGAGTAAACAAAGTGTCGGGGAACATCCATTGATCATTCAGCGCGCTCAGGTTTGATCTGTTGTTTGTCTCCCCTGCCTGCACCCAACAGACATGACAAAGAGGAGAAGCTCCTGGTTCACGTGTATCGTAAGAGTTCATCTTGAACTTCAGCATGAACTGGGTGCACAGCTCCAGTCTTCACAGTGACAGTTCACTCAGAGTACAGCAAAACATATTTCACCAATTAACCCTGTTGGCTGCGCTGTCTATGCATGCAGACGCCTCTGCTTTTATTAGTCTTGGATGTGAGCGGTGTCTGAGAGTCTCCTAATACAGCTGAGGTGGATCTCAATCATTTGACATTTTTTATATCAAATTTGTCATTTTTAAATCCTGATACAATTTGATACAACTGAAGACTATTTGTTGCCATGAATTAAAACAAAATAGCAACAGCTGTCTCATTTTGCATGTAAGAAAGGTAAGAAAAAATGATTTTGCATTGCAGTGCATACTCCAACTTAAATGGTTTAACAAGATTCATTTTTCAATGCCAAATCAAATGTATCACATTAATTTTATCAAAAAGAAAATACACATAAACATTAGTAGTTTTATGTCTAAACTACATGTCCGTAAATATTTCTGCACACGCTCAAACCTGCCAAGCTTGCTGCATGCTTAATGGTTCACCGACAATGATCAGATATTTATTTATTTATTTGTTTATTTATTTACCCCATCAAATGAGCAGGTAATTCACATCCTCCATTGTATCAAAATAATTCAGTTCTGTCTGTAAAAATATCAAAGTTCAAGTTTGAAGTTGTCAAAACAAATGCAGAACTCTTCACCACCACACATGCCTTTTTGTCATTACCTCTAATGCCTTTCAGCATCAGTTTTTGCAATTACTCACTTTGGTTTAGTTGAGGTAAAATCATCCAAAATAATTGCCGTTTAGATCATCATTGCCATGGCAGTCAATACAAATCTTCTAGATTTCACTCAATTAGTTTTTATTGCTGACACGAATTGAATTGTGTGTCCATGTTTCTATTTTTGCAAATTCTAAACTTTTTTCATTTCAGTGTCAAATTACTGTCGACAGATGTCTTCAAACTTTCTACCGAAGTTGCAACAGCGAAAAAAAAAAAAAAAAAACTGCATGGGTCGCTGCCACTTGAGGTGAATGTTAAAACTGTTTACTTTTTTTTCCCTCCTTATTATTATGGTAAACCCACTCTTTAACGACTGCGTACAAGTCGAGGCAGTTTGCTGTAAACGCAGTCACATCCTCACTGACGTCGTGGAGGCAGCGGAGTGTGAAACAACAAAGCCTGTTCAGAGTGTGGTTTGCGAAAGAAGTGCAGCTGTAAAGGAGTTTGTATCGGGGGGGGGTGGTGGAGGGTGGGGGCGGGCTCCTATGAGACCAGCACAGGTGGTTGGGAGGCGGTGGGAGGGAGGGGGCGGTTTGGTGTATTGGTGGGAGGAGAGGGGGAGAGAGGGGGGGGCGGTGGAGGAGGTTGTGGGCGTGGAAGTGCAGTAATGTGCCCACTTCCTGCACCGAGCCTTTCGCGCTGCATGTACTGTAAAGCAGTAAAGCTCACAACGAGATCAGCAGGATTTGCCGGCGGTGGCTTGTTGCCATTTCGCAGCAGGCAGCCATAGGTGGAGATCCTGTCTGTCTGAGCGCTCTATAGGTCCACTGTGACTCATACCTTTTCTTATGATGTCGTCTATTCTCTCTCCCTCGCTGAACATTGCAGAAAAAGGAGCAAAAGCTGGAAAATTAACTCTGCAGGAAGAAAAATACACTACATTATGTCAGGTGGCACCGAGAAAACCTTATTATTCTCTGTGACAACTAGAGCTCTGTTTATTAGATACATCATCACGACTTTACTAATATTTCTACTTGCCAATGTGCCAAAAAGCACGTTATTATTTTATTTTGCCGTCGTCAAACCCAGACCTCCTGCATTACAACAGTTTTCTCACTCGTACGTCAGCCCGAAACACATTGTCACTCCTCAGTGTAGATGCATCACGCTTGTTAAAGCTGAACTTTGCATTCAAACTCTCTGCGCTTGGCTGCGCTCGTGAAGTTCAGCGCTCTTGTTTTAACGCAGACGAGTTCCACGGCTTCCATTCTGTAGAACGGGCGAAGCGGTTCTGCATTATCTACACAGGGTTTCTGCAGGTTTCATGTGTTTGTCAGTTCACCCTCATGGATGCAGGCAGATGATGAAATGGCGTGTCATGCAGGCAGTAATGTTTGGACTTTAGGCTGGATTTAATACTCCTCCACAGATACACACAAATACTTACTTACCCTCGGTGTCAGGCATTGGTTCATCCACGTCCTGTTGGGAGGCAGGTTCGAAATGAAAAATAACACAAGTGTTATTCTCAAAACAAACCCTGAAGCAGCAAAGGACGCTACGGTGACTGACTGCTGTTTACTCTGTGTGCCGTAAATTGTAAATGAATCTCCCTGTAACTGCTGTGTAGGTGCAGTTTTATTATTACATCACCATTGCCATACTTCTCTCTAAGCAGGAGCTGGTGATGTCAGCCAATCCGGTTCCAAGTAACAGTTGGCGTGGCATTGATTAGTGCTGACAGAGTTAATCAGTTAGCAGGGGTGTAACAGTTCTGAAACTGAGACCGAAACCGTGATACAAACGTCCACGGTGCCCTGATACAGAACCGTGACACCACCCCATCGCCCCAACCTGCCGCCACCTCTGCAGGTGCTGCTCCAGGTGCACAGATCACAAAACTCATAAATTCAACTTTACTGACTACAACAAAAAAATTCCCCTCTAGACAATTAACACCATCACACAGTAACTCACAACATCGTTAACCCATCTATCGAAAAGTCCGAACAAGCTGCATGTTTTCTAAATGATACGCTTCGCACCTGTTTTTATTGTTTTCCAACCCCGTGACTAATAGAATGTGACCGTGATCGTCGATCAGTGACCACACCTGTGGTAAAAGTGCGGCCGGTTTAATGAGCTCAGGATGGATACTCGCCCCCGAGGCTGCACGAGTCAGGTCAGCAGCGTGGGAACATCTGGACCTGCTCTGGAAAAACTTCAGTTTTAGCTACAAAACTTCATTATGATGATGAGCCAAGACTGTGTTCTCAGGCAGTGAGCTCAGCTTTTTGAGGACTCCAAATGTAAACCCTTCACTTCATCATGCAATTTCATGCAAATTCATGGAGATCCTGAACAATACCGGTGAGATTAATTCAAACTTGTAGAACAAACTGTTGTTCAGCACTGAAACCTCCCTTATTTTGGAGAAAAGCACCCTGTTTTTCTACAAGGAGCCGTATATTCAGTGTTTTTGTCACCGTGTGCAGGGAGGATGGAACCTGTGTCATCTTTAAGTTTATGTGCATGAAGACAAACTTTGTAAAACATGAAAATGTGCCGGATTATAGCAGCAATGCTAATCCAACAGTTTCCTGAGACAGGCTCTTCTCTAATTACTTGAAAGGACACAATCTCTGCAGCAACCTACAGAGAACACAAACCACAACTTCAAGTAAGATATCAGAGGTTTATCTGAACAGCGGTTGCATGATTAATACATTAAATGGTTAATTCAAAATATGTTAATGCACAATGTGGTTAAACGATTGACGTATTTTGATGATGAATTGATGCATTTTTACTTTTACTCGGGTCATCTCTAACAAACTACACATTTGTGGATAATGATTTTCTGTGGTCACAAATAGAGTCTGTTTATGTTTTTATGAACTTCTTCGATGATCACGTCTCTACACTGGAGACACAAGTCATATTTTCCATCCATGCAATAAGATCATTTTAAACACAAGCAGTCATGTATGCTGGCTAAATCGTAACTGTCCAAATCCTTATTGTAATGAGGAATGATTGTACAGCGCCGGCTCTCTGTGCTTCAGTGTTGTTGATACTCGATTGAAACAAATAATGTTAATTAGCAAGAGCTTGATATTTGCTCTCTGGGGCGTTCAAAGTCCAGATAGAGAGGATTTCCTCTAAAAGACAGAGAGGAGCGAGTGAGAAACAAAGGGGAGTTAGTGAGAGCAGAGATCAATAGTGGTGGCTGCATGAAAGGCTGCAGCAGGCAGCCATTTAGATGGATTACAGTAGCACTGCTCCCCTTTCATCTCACTCAGGGATTGTGTCTTGAGGGAAGGAGGCAAATTGGTTCTCATCATGCTTAGCAACTGCTGCTCAGTCTGATACCTCAGTCTGTTTGAACACGCTGATGTATTTTCCTACGGCAGACACGAACAAGAGGAGCATTTACTCTGCTCTTTAAGCTCCAACTCACAGCGTCATCTCCTCGTGCACGAGCACGCCGACCGACCGGAGAGCAGGCCCCATCCATCATCCTTTTTTCTTTTTTTTAACAAAACCTGATTCGTCGACGCGCCGCTGTAGCTGTCGCCGCGCTGTCGTATCTATGTCACAAATGTGCAGATGTAAGCACATGTTCGGGTTGAGCTGTTTGATTGCTATCAGTCTGACGCCGGTGGGAGAATCAAAAGAGAAAAGAGGAGATATCACAGCTGATGTGAATCTGAAAGTGAAAGACTTGTGCAACCGGCAGCAGAGACCACGAGCTAGAACCCTCTAGTCTGTAGAGTTCAACTGCTCTGTGATCAACAGGTCCTCTAATCTAAATATAGGTTCGTTTTTCACCAAGCTCTGGACCCCCATCGTCATGGTACGAGGCGTAGACCAGCCAGACCAGGTCTTAGTTGTTATGGTAACAGTGGGTTAAGGTACACAAGCTCCATGGTTGGCTTGGGTTAAAGCTGGAGCTTCATTAAAGGGTAGAGGAGCTTCCACACCCGTGTGAAGGTCCAGGGTTCTGTTGATCTCCCCGACTTCCTCCTTTGCTCCCATCGCTACAGATGCCAAAAGGTCAGCCAGCATTCGTTAAAACCGATGCACAGACGACGTATAGTGCATTAGTTTTATACATGATAGCTGTAGTTTTGTTTCAGGAATAACTGATAAACTAAAACATTCAGGATGTAAAGTCAAATTAGTCTGTAAAATCTTCAAATAGGGTTTTTTTGTTCAATAAACAGATTCAATGTGTAAATTATGAGAAAAGAAAATAATAAATAATGTACTTACTATCTGCTGCTGCAGATAATCATATTAGATTCATCTATTCACCCAGATTTTGATAATTATATATATATATATAAAAAATTTTTTTTTTACATTTTTTGACTGTTTGTTCTTGACCTTGGCAATAGCAGTATGTGATAATGGTGGATAATTGTTGTTATTTTAAAGAATCCAAACCTTTTTTTGTTCAACCAACTGTAAAAATGAGCGTATGACTGAGATCCAGTTTTATTTCCTTATTTTTTCTGAAACAGCTGTTTCTAACATGAAGGCTACCACAGCTCAAAGTCAGTCAGTCCAAATTAAATAAAGGAAAGTTATTACAATCTGACAGGAACCATAACTTTTTCTTACTTTACGGTTTAATCTTTCCCTTTTTTCTTTGTGTCGTATTTTTACTCTTTTTACTCTTTTAGATAATTCCTAAAACAACAAGACTCCCACTGAAAGCAACACACAGCATTTCTTCTTTTTGATGAAAAGTTGTGAAATAGTTTTTTTAAAAATCAGAATTCTGAACAAGGTTTTGATCTCGTTCTCACGTGTTTCACAGTCGACGCAGCTGCTCGCTCTCGCTTGCAGGTGTTTTCTAACAGATTATACCTCCAGCAGAACTCTTTTCATCGCAAATTCTGTGGGTCTGTGCTCTGTGCGAGATGTGCGTCTCGACTGTCGCTTCTTCTTTTCCTGTGAGTGGATGAGTAGCTGTGGATGATGATAGGTGGGTCTGCGCTCACGCTGCAGGGACGTCCTCCCTCCCGTGCACCGCCGACCTGCCAGTCATGTATCTGACCTCACATCTCTCTTGCTGATGGTAACACAGATGTGTCAGTGTGACTGTATGTATGTTTGCTGCTGGATTATTGATCACTGATCACCAACCTGGGAACATGAAGGACAAGTCTGTAAGTAGCTCGGATGCTCTGTGCGCTTCAGTTTTTATTTGTCGGTACAATATTTTCTGTTGGCAGGAAGGCTGTTTTTTATTTTTTCCTGTTGTGGTTTAGCTGTGTGAAGCCGAGGCAAACATTTGTCACCGTGATACACAAACAAGAAATCAGACGGCTGCTGCTGTTTGAATCTTTCGATACATAATCTATATTTACCTTTTTTCAAACCGTAATAGAATCACTGCTGCAGTACAACCTATATTTACATTTATCTGTAGAATGATCCTCTTAATGCTTTGTGTTTTAAAGCAAAACTTTATTGTGTTCAAAAGCAAAAGCGCTTGATTTTAAACCGACAGTCTGAGATTCTTGAAGAATGATTCCATGTTCTCGCACAAGGAGACAAAACCACACCAAACTAATAAATTCTTGACAAAATGCACATTTCCATTTATAACTAACTGTTGCAAAGGAAATCAGGCTTCCTTCTCTGACTTCCTTTGCAGGTGCTAGAATCGTGGCTGTAGTAGGCTTAATATTCAGTGTTAATTAATCCAGCTTTCTCTCCTGTGCCTTGAAAATGCCTCAGAACTATTAACAACCCCAGTGATTTCCTGACAAAGTTAAAGAAACCTACACTTTTTTCCCCCTTAATAATAGGTCCAGGCAAATGATCTCATTACATATAAGCATGTTAAGGGGCCAACTATATCTCCAAAGTGACATTTTGCTCACAAATCTCTTTTATGGCGGTTCTCACGTGCGTTGCGCATGTTTATAATGTCAGCACTCTTATCCCAGCTTTTCTCCACGGACTTCAGGCGAGCACAAAGGTGCTCTTTTTCCTGGAGCTGTTAGTTTCATAGCCAGAGTTTGTGGCTTAGCGTAAGTAGTGGAGTTAAAGTGTCAGGGTGCTTTAGCTCAGACCACGTGGAGTGCTGGCATCTGTGTGTCACGCCCTGGGACCAGCTCAGCATGGGCACTTTTACTTTTGGCGGTTGTGGCGCGGCTGCTCTGGCCTTGTATGGCGTCCTGGACCTCTCACTGTTTGACATGTGTATCTGAGGGCCCAACTCAGATTAGAATTAATTTTTCATTACAGATCCATCTCTACTGTTTGGACTTGTTTACATTTAGTCAACATTGAAATAGGAGAAAGATAAGAATTATTTTATTGGGTTTTTTGTTTTGAATTGATACTTGGCTTTTTAGTTATTTTACCACAAAGTCTGACTCCATAATGTTGAGATCAGGACTCTGTGGGGGTGGGGGCTATAGCATCTGTTGCAGGACTCATCATTCTTCTTGTGAATTAAAATAGTTATTTTTTACACTGGCTGTAATTTTTGGGTGTCATGCTGTAGAATTGGGACCAATCAGAGGCCTCTCGGATAGCAATGGAAAACAATCTGAACATCTGAAGTGCCTAAAACTTTTGGACAGTACTTTTACATTATATAAGCCCAATGCTGCAGTCCATATGTTGTCACCCACTGCATCACTAAGGTTTCGCGACTAGCCGATAATGTAAGCTAACATCTGGATCCATTAAAGCGAGACAGCTAACATTAGCTAGCTTCTCCTTCTCTGTAATTACCCTTGCAGAATGAAAACAGCAGCATTGATTCCAGGAGCTGAGGTGTAATGGAAATAAAACGAGCAACGTAATGTCTAATGGGAAACAGCGCAACTGTAGCAAGCTTGTCTTGCTAGCTCCACGAATAAAAGCAGCACAAAGTTTTTCCAACATAGGCCTACTGGCAGATGCAATTGGACGGATTGCTAATAGCTGATGACTAACATGATGTTCCCCAAGATAATATGCACAATAGCTGTAGTATCAGCAAACCTAAAGGTCCCAGCTTTGACTCTTTTTTTCCTGTTTTAGTGTTTATTCATATGAAGACGTATCTGTGGTTTGAAGTACTAAAATCCATCTCAGCGTAGTTTGACATTTCTCTCTCAGCTTCAAAAACAGCAGTCTGGTAACCCATCAGAGGAGAGGAGGCTCTGAGTCTCTGTTCTGATTGGCTGACTGATTGAATAAAGCAGATTTCAGGTAAACACCCTCATAGACATAATCCTGAAGATATTGGGCCGGGCTTAAGGTGTGGCCGAAAGCCATGGTTGCTTTGTTGTGACATCACAAAGTTACAGAGGTCCTGACACTGGTTTTAACACTCAGTTTCTGAATATGTGCTGTGTGCCTTTCTCTGTGGACTGAGACTTTGATAGTGATGATACTTCTTTGATTATAAATCAGGTCTGTATTAATACTGTATACTGTATATTGTAAAACTGTTTTACAGTATTAATACAGAACCAAGTCCTGATTTATAATCAAAGAAGTCATGGATGTCTACCTTTACTGCGTGGCACCTTAAAAGGGGAGGATAATTCAAATTTGATTGTGACTTAAGTTGTTAGATTAGAACATTTTAATTCAGCCTCTTTAAGTTGGTTGATATTTCTATTCAACCTAAGGCTGTGAGAAATGTCTCAGACAGGAAGCTGAAATCCCAAATGACTTCCTGTTTCCTGTTCCTGCTCAGGTTATTTGAAGCTTGTGAGGCTATTAAAGCCATTTCTGGGGAAAAAAATGGAGAAAATGAAACCAGACTGAACTGATGAGCAGATTCGGGTATTATTATTACTATGTCAAAGGAAAGTATTTTATGTCTTTGAGCAGATTTCAAAGAGCACATTTTCATTCCATGTTATTTTGTTTAGTTTTGTATCACGGAGCCCACAGTACAGACTTTTCATCTAGTTAAGAATAAATCCTTATTTGTTTATATTTCCTAAGGCAAATTACAGAAAGTAAATCAGACAAATTAGACTAATTAAATGTGTATAATCCCTTTCTCAAAAGATACTTCATTTAGAAAAACTAGGAACAACTTTTTTTATGAAAAAACAGCTGCAGCTGCTTTTCCTGGAGTAACTGGCAGTGTCTACAAGTAAGAAAATGTAAAATATATGGAGTGCAGAAAGCCGTTCATCCCTCAAACAAGTGCCAGTAGATGTGAGCTGGGAGAGGTTTGTGAACCTCCTGCCCTCTGATCCAGACTGAGCGTTTCAGCACTGTGTGTTTTACAAAGCAGAGTAATCCAAGCACATAATTCACACATGGTCCATGTCTGGAAGTTTAAGTGTCATTGCTTGTTGCCCGGGTTTGCGCGGGGCCTCTCTGAAGTATCTGCGTTCAACTGAACTCAGTCTGTCTGCTTCCCATGATGCACCTCCCCAGCCTGGCGAAAAAAGGCAAGTGAAGGAAGCCATTGTTCCTGTCACTGCGAGGCATGTTGCATGCACTTATGACACAGAGTGGGAGAAATTATTCCCATTATATCCCTGGAATGTCTTTGAATCAGTCGTTGCTGTATGAATAAGTGGTGTTCTTCAGCAGACTTTCCCTCAGTCACTAACGCGCTTGTTTACATGTCTGACAGAAGGGGAAACAAAGTGTTTGACTGTATGCAAACTAATGAAGGAGCAAAAAGATTACTTTCCAAATTAAAAGCACCGTGTTTTATGTTCACTTTCACCCTCATTGAGGCATTTTTCATTTTTGAGCAAAGACCACCTCCGGGGCCTGATTCAGACGTCTGATCCTTTCAATCAAGCAGTCTGTTAACAAGAGGCTTTCTGGACTTCTCCCCCCCCCTCCGCCCTCTAATTCCTCTCTTTTCTTGCTGCAGCTTTGATTGATGCACAGCGAACCACAGCTGGAAAACCTTGCAGCCTCTCTCATGGATTTTTCCAACATGATGTAATGTTTTGATGATGATCCTCGGCATAGTATGCCATGTGCAGCGACATCAAAACAAATGAAATATCCGCTGAAAAGGTGGACTTCTCCCCCGTCTTCACAGGCGGATCATTTCTGCTTCACATACCACGAGACCCCCTTTGAATCAACCCCCCAAAAAACAGGACGTTCTTGTGCTTTGACGCGCGTGAGAACATTTGATCGTCTCCGTTCTCAAGTTCCAATAGAAGTGAGGCTTCCTGATCCTATTTTGCACCTTTAAATGGTTAAAAAAAATGCTGTTTTCAATCCTGAGCTGAGCTGTAGGAGTTTTAGCCTCAACAGCTCAAGAGAGGTGAAACACTGCCCTGTCCATCAGCGGCAAGTCTATTTTTAACCCTGCTGTATCACATATCACGTCTTGCCATTTTGGTCTTTTGTTCTGTCTCTAACTGGTGTGCAGGGGTTGGGAATGTGTTCAGCCACCGAGCGCTTTCACTGCATTTGTATTCTGGAACACCCATACAGACCTTTTCACATGAGCTTCACATGTGGCGAATACTTTTAAAGGCGCCTCACACCGAGGTGGCTCTGTAAGCTAATGATCAACCATGCGTCTCCAGTATTAACAGTAGATTTAAAATATAAAAGCAGGAGTGATACAGTCAGTGCGAAGGAAGAAAATAAGGAGCCTGAGAAAATAATTATAATCTGCGCACAATTCATGAATCAGGTTGGATTCTTGCTTTCAGAAACCAGATGTTTTTAGACGTTGCTTGAGGATGCAGCACGCATCATTTGAACCTGATCAATGCAATTAGCAAAAGAAAACACACAGCACCTTTTCAGAGTCTGACTAAAACGTAGATACATCCAACACGTAGAAATCTGTGAAGCTTTGTACATGTTGCAGCTGTGACACAATGTGAACAACTACAGTATAGATTGAAAAAAAGGTTTCTTTTTTTTGTCCTTGAACGTACGTTAACAGTTATCTTCCAATGAAAGGTATTTCTGAGTGGCCAGACTCATTCTATAAATAACCATTCATGACATTGCTGGTTACAACATGAAGTACCAGAAGACAATAAATAAAGAGAATGAAAAATAGCAAAAGCAGCCTCAGAAGTTGAAAGGGTGAAAGGGCCCATAAAAAGTTGCCAAAGTGCAGGATTTCCCACTCACTTGGCTCATCTTGCATTTGCTCTGCTCCTCGGCCAAGTCTCCCCCGCCACACATGGAAAAAGGGGATGTTTTGTTTGCGAGAGACTGCGCTCTCGGGGCCGTGCATGCCACCCTTGTTTTTCAAGCATCGACAGGGGGCACGCGGAGACGCCGCACAATGTGGTGGTTAGGTTTAGCGAGTAGGAACGCCACTGAGTTCATTCATCCGCCTGTCAAGGGCCACTTTTTTTTTTTTTTTTGCTTTTATTTTTAGCCAAAATCCATCGGGGCCCCTGAAAAGCAGGGCAATGAGAGCCAAGTAGAGGGCTGCGCTCCAGGTCCCGTCCACAAAGTCAATCTTTTCCTCTCCTCCTGGGGGAAAAAAAAAGGCTCCGGACGGACTACCCTGCTCGGAGGCCTGGGGATTTTTGATGAGTCATGGGAGTTGACTGAGGCTGAAGGTGGATAGGAGGACTGCAGGGTATTTGAGGCAGGTGGGGTTGAGACTAGGGGCAGCAGAGGGGCTAAAATCTGCTCACAGGCTGGCCGACGGCAGAACGTGCTGATACTAGTCTTGTATAAGGTAATGTCTAGCGCACATGTCGGGGAGGGACGAGCAGATTTATTTTAATAGACTGCAGCTCTTGCCAGTGAGAGGGGGCTGGGGGGGGGGGGTGGGGGTCTCCAGCCCGCCTGCTCGTCCCAAGATCGCTGTCACACTTCAGACAAGCCGGGACTTTTTCAACAAACCTGCTGCAGACGAATACAAAAACACAATCATAGTGAAAAGAGGCAAGTTTCAGTGACCTAATAATCTGCATGATTACACTGGATTCCTTTTTTGTCCCGTGAAAGCTGTTTGCACTCGTCTTTGGCCGGACCGGCTCCTCTTACAGATGCATGTTTTGAGCTCTGGCATGTGAGTCTGGTATTTAGCGTTGCAGTGATACAGTTTGAGTTGTTGCCTCAAGGTAGTTGCTGCACAGAGGAAGGAGGCTGCTGCTGCTGCTGCTGCAGCTTCACACCTGAGCTTCTGCTTCTGCAAGCCTCTTACTTCTCATTAGAAACTTTTATGACTGCAGCTAATGATTTATGTCCTAAGTGATAAATCTATTCTATCATTTTTCTTTCCACTGATGAACCTTTTAATAGATACAACGGCCCAGAATAGAATAAAACAGAAAAAGGAAAAATCTACACGTTTGAGAGACTGTGATATGAAAATGTTTTGCAAGTGAAAAGCTCAGGAAACCCTAGGAGAAAGCCAGTAAGTGGACCTTTAGAATAAAGATGGATGCTGCTAGCTGTAAGGATGAAGTGTAGAAAGTAAACTGCTGATATCCCAGGTCCATTAAAGCAAATAGTTGCAGCCTGTGTGTTGATGTACACAATGAAGTGCTGGCTCAGCTTTTACCTGCAGGTAGAGAGGGTTTGGAAGCGTCACTGTCCTTTTCTCTTTACTTTTTGTTGTTGTTGTTGTAGCGATGCTGGTGGCCTTTGGGTCAGCACGGTTGATTCATCTCTTTACTTCTGACTGAGAGACCTCAGATGATGATGTCTTTGTCTTTTCTGTGAAGTTCTGCAACTTTAGGGTGGATTGTTGTGGAATTATTGTTAAATATGCACTAGAAAAATATATTTTATATTCTTTTCGTCAAAATCCTTTGTTTACTTCCTAATACCTAAGCTAATAATGTTCCCATCACCTGCCTCAGGTGTTATATGTTCACCCAGAGGTCAGCACTAGACGCCACACAGTCCAGCCACATATGCCAACCCAGACCTATAACCTGTGAATTCCAAAGAAATTACATTTTGATGGAGCATTAATCTGGTGCTGTTTTTCCAGCCTATAACACACTGGTCATGATGCTGCTGACCTGCGCAGCAGCCAGTGAGTGAGAGATGGAGGTTCACAGAGGACAAAAGGTGGGATATAAGAGGCAAAGACAGAGAAAAGTAAGTGTTCAAGTCAACATGTATTGTTATGAAATATAAAAATAGTTGTGCCTGCTAAGATGTGAAAAGTAAAAGTAAAGCAACACTTAAAAAATTATACTTTTACCAAATTTTTCCGACTTTATCACGGAAATTTCACTTTACACTTTATGGGACTTTTAAATGAGAAAGGAACATAAGCTATATAGTCTTATACAATAAGTTAGAAGTAATTACTAAACTAAACTCTTTAGAGTCACTGTAAGCTTATTAGCACAGTGACTGACTAGCATTAACAGTGGCTCAAAGTGCTGCTGGGTCTAAGTACAGAGGTGCCACCGTGTCTGTGAACCTGCAGAGAGAGAAAGCATGTCTATCCAGCATCAATAATTAAATCTGAGCTAATTTTGGAGTTGGACCAGAATAGGATGCTACTATCAGGTTCATTGTGAACTTCATGGCTGGTAGCCAATGGCAGTGATGCCCATGGAGTACAGCTTGGGTGTGAAATCCAACTCCAAGAAGAGAAAATTAATTTCAGTGGCAGCTTCAGCTTTTCAGGAACAGACACTGGTTTCATTTTTTTCTACATGGATGGTATCAGATAAATTGATTAGCGGACACTCAGTGGTTTGAAATTTTTCACAGCCTATAAATAAGGTTGCACTCTTCACAGGCTATAAAGCAGTCTGTCTTTGCACGGCATCCTGAAGTATCTACAAGCCAGGCTGTAGCTACCCTGCAGCAGCAAACCCCTTGCACTGCACCTTGAGCGATGAAGGTGACACAAGAGGAGAGTTAATGACCAAGCACACAGGGCAGTTTTAATGAGCCCTGCACAAGTGTTATTTAGATTCCATTATATCCCGTCTTCCCGCTCTCATTAGAGCTGTCAGGAAGCCGTGTATCCTCCATCTGTGCATGTGTGACTTCTGTCGTGGGAACTATAGCTACATGTCGGTGCTGCCATGTTCATGCTCTATATGAAGATTTACACAAAGACACCGGAGGAAATAATCAAAACCTTGACGCTGGCGACATTATTCGTCTCAGTGCTGCTCTAGTGTGTCTGTGTGCTAATTGTTTCAGCTCCTGAAGAAAAGCACCACATAACAGTGAGCACGCTACCTGTTTCTCAGCACATATTTTCACCAGCTGCACTTCTGATGTTTCATGCCCAAGCAAACTAGGGAAATATTAGTTGAAGATCTCTAAACATTAGTGGATCTGATTCAAATGATCACTTCCTGAGGCTTGAATCCATTACATCAAATTCAGACATTAACTTGCACAGCTTCATACCTGCCTTTAACAAGCACCTGGAGATCTGGAGCAGGTCAATTAGCAAAGTCGGCCAGAAAAGGTCAAGAAAAGACGCAGCAGATAAGTTCTCATTAAGAACTGACATATATTTTCCCTTACCTTGTTTCAGCAATTATTTTGGCCCTCAACTAAGCATTTTCCATCAAGACATGGTTACCTCAGCATTTTAAGGCTCAATATATTGTGCAAATGGTGAACAAATGAAGTTAATTTACCATCTCAACTAAGCTAACTCTCAGTTAGCAACAAGGCTGGTGAGAGCGCTACAATAACAGACAAGTAGTAACATGTTCCAACTGGCAGCTAGTGTGCTCAAGGCTAACGCCCCATTTAGCCGTGCAAGTAGTCACTACCTCGTTAGACGCCTATCTGCACCTATTTTGCACGGATATGCTAATGAACTTAGCCATGTCACTACTGGCTGCAGGCCTTTAGCTTCACTGGTTCAAAGTCTATGTGGTCCATTAGCTACTGTCAAGTGCAGGAGAGAATAATGATGTAATGAGTCTATAGCCTACCAAGCGTGATGAGTAACATAGCTTGATATATAAATAGGTGAAGTGACTCAATACTAACATTTTTTTCCAGACATTTATGCACTCGCTCTCCAGACAAGGAAGGATCTTCATTTATTTCAAGATTTGTGCGGTTGATAAGAATAGATGACATTTAACTAATGGCCAACATCTTATTTTAGAGCCAAACTCTTCAGTGACTGGTTTTATTGTCCTCTCGGGGCCTCATGTTGTGTTTGTAGCGTCCAGCCTTTGTTGCTTGTGACTAGATGGTTTGTAAGTGGGATGTCACCCCGCAGCTGTCAGCGCTGTTCACTTCAACCAAGGTTACGTGGGTGCCAAAGCTATGCCGACAGTCAGTATGGTGCTCAGCGCTTACCCATGTTTCCCTCTGTCAGTGTGACATCATGTTCTTGCCAGGCAGCCAGCAGCCTCCAGCTATGGAGCCTCTCCTTTGTCTTTCTACTTTGTGAATGATTGAGTTTTACATTAATTAACTGTGAAGTTTGTTCAAACTCAAACGGATTATTGATGAAGAAGGTTCATAAATACCTTAAGAGGGTGTAGAGTAGGTAAAAAGCTGCTTCAAATCAATAATGTAAAATCATGCTCATATTGAAATCCAAATGACCCTCCCAAAAGGATGTGGCTCTCCAGACTTGTGGATTCTGTAAAGGATGTTGTTTTCATTGAGACTATTGATGCATGCAAATTCCCACTGTGTTGTCAAGACCATAGGCTGAAAGGATGCCTCCAGGAAAAAAAAAAAAAGCTTTAGGGACATTTGGAGCTGCAGCCGTGGACCATGGGAACAGCAGCGGAGACGGAAACGCGGCGCAGACAAAAGCGGATTTTCTTTTTCCGCAAATCGGAGTTTACTTACCTTCTGACACAGAAAGGAAAAAAGGGAGCCCGCTGCTGAAAAATGCTCCATAACATGGTGGAAGTTGTGGTGGTGGGGGGGGTCATTGTTCTGCCGGTTCATTTCTGTACAGCAGCCCTGGATCCGAGGACTCGTCGCCATGGTAACCATTATGTGGGGCAATTGGCGGCGGAGCACTTTAGAAATCTCCTCGGAATATATTAGGAGCTGCAAAGGCCCCCGCTCCCCTCATCTTCAACCTCTCACCATTGTCTCAGTTAAAAAGTTTACTTCAGGCGCCGCTCTCAGGATTTCGGTCCCGGGCTCAGGAATGTTCGACCTATAGCCCCCGAAAAAAAAAAACAACCCAGGTGGCGTCAGCCGCGGTTTGAAACCTGCTAACGCTGAAGCTCTGGCGCCGCTCAATTCCCACTGTGTCTATTTTTATGCACAAGAAATCAAAAGGAAAGAAAAAAAAAAGATTAATTTCATCGACTCGTGGGGGCTGCAGCAGAGCAGCGACTTCAATTCCGACTTTCATCAGAGAAATTAAATTATTTGTGCTGCAGTAGCGCAAAATAGCCGCGCGCTGTTTTTTCCTGATGTGGCGGAAAAGGAAAAATAAATAAATAAATAAGATGAAGACCTCAAATGGAGTGGATGTGCTGAGATGGAGAAATGCCGCTGATTCAGAAGGCCCATTGAACTGTCAACCCAGCCCGAGCTGCTCAGCTGAATTTGAATATGAGGTGTTTTTTATTTATTTTATTTTCCTCCTTCGCAGCGTTATTGCCTTTTTTTTTCACCCCCCCTCCCCACACACATTTCCCAGTGTGCCTCTTTGTTGGCAGTACAGGAGCTCAAACCTGAAACGCTCAGCACTCCTGCGTTCTATCACCTGGAATCACTCAAAAGGCAGCGAGTTTACTACCACTTCCTTTTTAGATTTAAAAAAAAAAAAAAAAAAGAAGAAAGAAAAGAAAAACGCTGCCTATTTCTGTGTTACGGCTCAATATGGAATATTTTTTTTATTGTGCAGGAAAACAAGCTTCCTAAAGATCTAACCCATCTGGCTGAGGTGATTAGCAAAAGCTGAGGCAGATGGTGCTGCGACGAAGTTCTGCATTGCTTCAGGGGCGTATTAATCTGACAGCCATGTTTGGCTGTGAGAAATATTTTTTTTGTGTGCGTTACACTGTGACTGAATGGGAGTGTGACAGTCAGTCTTTTTCCAGCAGTGTGT
Organism: Decapterus maruadsi; assembly: GCA_030347415.2. NCBI lineage: Eukaryota > Metazoa > Chordata > Actinopteri > Carangiformes > Carangidae > Decapterus > Decapterus maruadsi. The sequence continues at coordinate 9,020,969 of CM064891.1, read as the reverse complement.
GTGTGTGTGTGAGGTTTCCACTGGAACTGGCTCGTTTGACTGGGACCCTCAGGATGTTTTTGTTAGGGGACGAGAAGAGGGAGGGAGGGAAGAGGGGTGGGATGGGGGGCAGGCGGTATGCAGACATTCCCTTCTCTCTTTTTTTTTTTTCATCTGCAGCAAACACGCTAAAAAGTGAATGAGCCACGCAGCAGCAGCCCCCCCTCCACCCCCCCAACCCCCACCTTCAGTGTTGGCAGCGAGGTCTGGAAATGTTGACACAGGGAGCGGGAGAGCAGCCCCAGAAACCCCAAGAATCCCCCCGAGAAGACGCGGGGCGGGAGGGTGAGGTGGAGCCTTGGAATGCGCTCGGAGGAGTCAGTCACTTATTTACTAGCTGAACTCAGTGAACCCCGCCTGAGTCAGCCACTTCCAGCACAGTCAGCCTGTCCCCACCTCCCCCCTCCCACCCACCCACCCTTGCACCGCTCTGTTTCATTCTTTAACCTATCCTAATGCTCCTCATTTTGCTTGCCCCCCCTGCCCTTTCCTTTCCCGCTCCTTATCGATAGACACATGGCTTCTGATTGGCCGGCATCTCCGTCCCGTGGCTCCAGCCGAACTAATCCAATACACCCCCCCCCCACCCTGCAGACCTGACCCCTGTCACCCTGTTGCTCACTCTTCTAGCTGCAAACGTCGAGCTCATGAGCTCATGATGAGTAATAAAACAAATGTCACCAGGAATGTGAGTCAAGCTCTGGCAGTGTGTGCGGAGAACGGCCAGGGTACAGGAAGTACCACACACACACACACTGTTTTTTTTTCTTGTTGTTGTTTTTTGGCTGTTCTGATAAATGCTCATTAGTTGGTGCAGCGAATCCGCTCTGACCCCCTTTCCTCCGAAGCCCACTTCAAACAGGGGAATCTGCTGGTTCTGACCTTTTCAGCAGCAGCACATCACGGTGGCCCAGACAGACCGATGTCTTGGTCAGATATTACTGCTCTTACCCTGGAAAAGCAATCTGTTCTGAGCTCTGTGCCACTTCAGCCACAGGTTTTTTATCACACACGATAAAGAGGAGAATGAAGTCTTTATCCTTGACTTTGTATGTAATTTCGTCATGGCAATAAAAGTCGCTTTGCTGTGTACTCTTAGCTTAAGAGTTCAAATTTAGCAACCTCAGGGAGAAAGTGTCGTAGTTACTGGAGGTTGTAATAGTTTGGGAATTTGCATTAATCATCACTACACTACGGTGGCCCTAAGAGCTCAGTTTACTGCAATTTATGACGCTGCAAAACCTCTACGGAAGTGTTTCTGTGTAGGCAAAAAGTGTCGGTGTTGATATGTACAGATAATTTTAGTGCACTTATGTGTATTTTCCTTTCCGTTAATAGAAATGTTTTTTTTACGTCTAGTTTTTAATGTTTTAAATAGTTTCGGTTAATAATAAACTCGCTCGACCTGTTAAATCCATCCTCTTGCTGCCGATCGCCGCAGGATGCCGAGAAAGTCAGAGAGTCTTGAGCAGGAGAGAAGCGTCATGGGAGGAGGTGGGATGATTTATAGCTGCCTCAGTGTTTCTCTGCGACCACTGATCTGAAGACAGAACAATAATCCATGACTCTGTGGGAATCCAGCGCTGTCTCGTCAGTGAAACTCTCTGCATGACAATTACTGTTGGTGGGAAATGTCAGCGGGCTTCATCGGAGTGCAGACACTTCAACTCTGCACGTCATTCATTATTTTATTGAGAGATAAAATTGATGAAACTGGAGACAAAAGCATGAATAGGCAATATTTGATGAAAACAGAAAATGAACGGGCGTTTTAGACTGATTGTGTGCCCGTGCGTGTGCGTGTGTGGGTGAGGCTCACTCGTGGATATTGAATGAACAGAAGAGGAGAGGAGCGAGCTCTTTGTGCGTCAGCAGCGGCAGGAGTGTGGATGCGTTCAACAAGGTGCCGTTTCTGCTTCACTTTATCACCTTCATCTGGCCACTGGCCCTGATCAGTGTCACCGGCTGACACATTATCAGCAGCTTTTGTCCGCTTACATGCGTGTTTCCCCACCTCCGCCCAGGAGATTATGTTTGTTTGTCACTTCGCGGAAGATCTCAAATACTAGCAGACTGATTTCAGTGACATTTTGTTGCAGGATCAAAGAATGAGTGTAAATGAGGTAAAACGGGGTAAAACTGGATCTAAATGCAACTCAAATCGTCTCTCACTCACTACTATTTACTTATACGCCCCACATTTATACTTTCCCTGTATTTTATTTGAAGTGCTGAGCTATAGAAATACGTATTAGTGGTTTTAAGAACCACAAACAGTCTCAGTGTAGTTTTACATCCCCTCTCTCTAGCTTCTCTCTGTAGCTTTAGCAATAACAGTTCAATGATCCAATCAGAAGAGAGGAGGCTCTGAGCCTCTCTTATGATTGGTTTTCTAATTGATTGAACTAAACATGCCAGAGTTCACAGGGATGGATGGTGGGCATGGCTTGGAGCACGGCTGAGAGCAGTGAGCACTTTGTTGTGACATCACAAAGTTACAAAAGTCCTATTAGGCCATTGCAAAGCTCTGTTTCTGAAAACCGAGGTGTTACTTTCACAGCATTAATATAGAACCTGCTTTGTGATCGAACAAATCAATTTCAGTATGAGACCTTTAAATATACATATGTATCCCAGGATAGTCGATTGCTTGATCTGTCATCTTTTAAAATCTAATTTATTAAGAAATCTACATGAATAAAGTTTGACAAATTCATCACATCATCAAGCTGTTTATCAAAAACCCATTATTACAGTATTTCTATTGATTCCTAACTTGCTTGGCTGTGTTTTCATTATAAAAAAGACTGATTTTGAGTCTTTATTTTAAAAGGTTTGTCATTTGGAACCATAGCAACATGAAGTGTTGATGTTGAATATGCACCAGACATTCCTAAAAACAAAAAGAGACAGATTTAGAATGTGTAAAACTTCAACATAGAACTTAACACCATGGCGTTCATCAGTCAGAAAGTCGGAGGAGTTCCAGTTTCTCTTCTTGTCATGTCTGTTCAGTCGTCATCATTGCTTCTTCTTCTTCTGTACTAAAAAGTTGCTTGTGTTGATGTAAAAGGGCATCACTTCCTGTCTCTGGGATATGCTTCCTGTTTAAACCCAGCTCCACACGAGACAGAAAGTGTCAAATCTTAATTGAACCGTTGTTTTGGCTGCATTGTTATTATTTTCAGTTGAGAGCATAGAAAACATGTTTTCAGTTTGATGCTGTTGCTGTGAGCAGGTGTGTCCAGATGTTCAGAGGAACTAACCGTAAGCCCGTCAGGGTGTGACTCCATTGAACCTGCTGAGGGTTTCAGTCAGAGCGAGCTGACAGACTGCGCTGAGCCTCAGTGCTCGGCGCTGGTGGGAAAGATGTGGGTACACACACAGTCCAACCCTACCAGAGTTTACCTACTGGACCTCTGTCCCTCAGATAAATGTCTGGGTTGAAATCAAACTCCATATTTTCCCTCAGATCTGACATGATGCTCTTTGTCTTGCTTGCACCAGATCTTGCACAACACCTCCACCGTATTTCCCTGAATGACCTTTGACTTCCATCCGTGTTTTTGCTCGTGGGTAAGGAGCAATTCGAAAAAAACAAAACAAACAGTTGGTGTCCCAACACTCCCCAGAGACGTCCTACAAGCCTTTCAGAGAGAAGAGAGCGCAAGCAAGCCTTTTGTTTTTTCACGCTGTTGTTTTGACTCTCTGCATCCCGGCAGAAAGTAGGTCACAGGCTGACCGAGGTAAAGTATGAGGCAGCAGTTTGCCGGGCCGGCCCACCACCGTCGAGGCAGATAGTGTCTCCAGGAAGCTTGTTGCAGGGGGAGACGTTAAACACACAAGTTCCTGTTTGACATCTGTTTCCAGTGGGCCAGCCTCCTCTCAGGGCCTCGTTCACCTAGGCCCTCCATCAGCCAGGTTTTGTCGGTTTAACTGCTCTATGACCCCTTCCTCCTCCTCCCCTCCCTTCCTAGAAACCAAAAAAATTCTTCTGACGCGCCTGCCGTTGACTCTGTGCCTAGAATAACGAAATCTTGGCAGATAAAATCAGGAAAGACAGGTTCTTACGCAGGCAGCTACCCTGCTAGACTGCAGACCCTCAGGGCTGTGAATAATTAACCAGGTGTATATTTAAGGAGACAAGGCAACACTGTGTGTGTGTGTGTGTAGCCGTAGTAGCGCGTCTTCTTGATGTGAATGATCTCTTTCTGCCGTTTTGCACTTAAAAAATCTTCAAATTGCAACTTAAATGAAGCGGTGCATCTCAAAGAGGGAACAGCTCCAGGATTCTTAGATGAAGCTGTAAACATGACAGTTGCACTTTGGGGTTTGTTGTTTTCCCCGGGCTGTGCAGAGATGGCTCGAATGTGTTTTTCCGTCATCAATAAACCGGTTGTAAACCTCTGCCAGCCCTCCACGGGCTTCCCTCCTCACACGTATGAAAGCGCACACACGAGGGGTGTATTTTTAGCTCCGGGGAGATACTGTGATACCACCAGGCATCAGAAGACCAATTATCCTCCTACTACACCTTGCCTCACGTGAAACCCTAGATAGGCTGAGCCGGGGAGGGAGACGGTGACCTGACCCCACCGCGAGCAAGCGCTGATGTCAGAGGCGAGGCTGAAAAGCAACACGACTGAGTGACAGAGCCCGGGCAGAGGGCCAGCACGGGGCCAGCAGAGGGCCAGCAGATCGCAGGAGGAGCCAGGGCACGGTGCTCCTGTTGCTGCCGCTGCTGCTGCTGCTGCTGCTCCCACCTGGAGCCTGCATGGAGACGTCAGCACCGACACAGAGCGCAGGGCTTCATCTGCACTGTAAACACTCACTCAACAAGTCATTTTATTAGTCATTATTAAGTCCTAAAACCTATTTTTTTTAATAAAACAGGCCAAAAGGGGAAATAAGTTCAGTTTCCAATACAAACTCATTTTAAATAAATCATTGGTGAGAAGAACACTGTAAAAAATTATGCGTTAAAAATGCATCATGCGCTGCTTTTTTATTAAATTGTGTAATATTGGATTGTTACTATTATCATGTCAGGAAAACATCAGTGTTTAGTTGTCTGAAACTGAGCTAACCCTAACCCAATGATCTTGAGGAGGTGGTGCTGTGTCATATTTTCCAAACCTGCTTCTTAAACCTTCTCAACAGGACAGATAACTACAGTAACTAACTGTCAAACAAATTAAAATAATCCACAATAATCTGGAGGGAAACATATGGAATTATTTTTTAATGTACAGTACATTTATCCCAAAGCACTTTACACAGAGAGATCAAGACCTTGCAGTATCATAGAGAGAAATCCTACAGCTCTCACAAAAAGCACTTAGTGACAGCAGAGGGAGGAAAAACTCTTTGAGAGGAAGCAACCTCCAGCAGACCCAGGAGGAGCAGCTACTGATGTAGTCTGCTCCACCACTTTCAGACTGCTTGTCATCAGTGATGCATGCAGGTGTAATAGGGTCAATAAGTTTTACTGATTTCCCCTGTGCTAATAAGAATCTATCAAAGAATTTATCATCTGAACTTTGCCACAGATGAATTAAACCTAAGCTGTAGTACATTGAAATCATTCTTTAAGACTAAATCTTATTACAAAATGATTTAATTTGCCTTGACAGTAGGTAATCTAATCTATCAACTGATGCTTTTTGCTAAATGCCAAACAGTTAGTCATCACGCAATAGATGAAATACATCTTCTGCCCACTTTTGTCCTCAGTGGAGGAAGATATCCTCCAGTCAGGGATGTGGTACAGTCTGATTTTATGAATATGTATAACCTCCTGTACATTTTCCTGTGTGGAAACAATGAGGGGTAGAAGGCCCAGCCTACATTTCCACTGATTTTTTTTTTTTCTTTTCGGTCTGAAGGGTTACAGTGGGTGAATCAGATTTTCCACTTACTGTAAAGCTCCTGGCAGCTGAGGCTTCTCTGTCAGTAATTTGTTCGCTGTTAGAATAATGTGACAGCATCTTCAAAAGTGTTGTTTTTTTTTTCTGCACAGAGCTACATCTCTGCAACAACTCATCGTGACGTCTGACACAAGCGGAGCCGACGCAGACGCTGTCATTCACTAACATAACCAGATTCCTATCGAGCGGGGTTTTAGTCTTTTTTTTTTTGTTGTAAATGAACGGAGATGCAGAGTGAAAGCAGCTGCCTTTTGAACAGTAAAGCTACGTCCTCTTAATGACCGCTTTGCTGCAGAACCAATTCAGCCAGGAGGTATGAAAAAAAAACTCTGCTCATTCTGTGTGATTGTGCAGTCGAGGATCTCGGCCGTATTGACGTGGCTCTGATCGATAAACCATGAACGAAGGGTGGAAGTGGAGGGGGGGAAGAAAGGGCAGATTGCCGTTGGTTTCTTTCAGAGTATGTGGGAGTGAGAGAGCGATGGGAGGGAAAACAGAAGGAGAAAAAAAAGGGCTCTGTTTGTTGTTGCTCCCCAGCACTGCAGGCTGAGATCAGACTAATCAATAGCAGGGATAATGTGGAGATGAGTAGTATGACATCAATATTAGGCGCCGAGGTCCAACAACGCCATTGTGTTGTGCATTACTTCAGCCCGGCCCTGTGCTGAGTAAACAGTGGCTCCCCGGGGAGGAAGAAACTCATTGATGGGTCCCTTCAGCCCTCTTCCTCTGTGTCTCATACACAGCGTCCCCTCCCCGCCCCCCCTACCTGCTGGTCAACAGAGGACGAGGAGCCGGTCGATAGGCGGTTAAATTCAACCACTTCTCGGCGGTTTCGAGACATTGACAGACTCCACTCCACTCCCACTCTGCCGCTCTCGCGCCCAGCGTTTTTATTGGATTGTGAAATAAATCACTGTGGTTCTGTTGGGACGATTCATGTGGGTGATGGAGTGGTCATCCTCGTGGAAGTTTGGGGTTTCACTGATGCCTGATGATTTTACAACATCTTTCATTTGCCCGCTGGGAAAAAACTGGGAAGCAAGAGATGGGCTCCAACAAAATGAAATAGCCACAATTTGATGAGAGACATAAAATGACACCTTTTTTCCTATAAATTGCAGCAACTCATTAACCTAGAAAATGGGAAATGTTATTACACGTTTACACCCTGGATACAGAGGATTTCACATTAGCACTGTACCTGGTAAAGTCTCTTGTGGCCCGCCACTCGAGCATTTCCGTAATAATTTGGACAAAAATTCATGTAAAATCCTGATGACTTTGACAACTTCTCCACATCCACATGATTATTTTAATTTGTGAGGGTTTTTTGCATAGCAAGACATTTGTAAATTTGTAAATTTATTTATTTAAGAGAGTCAGGACAGTGCACATTAATAAAAACATGTACCAAAGTACCTGTAAATGTGCCAGATTATAGCCCGAAGGCTAATTTCCATCTGCAGTCCTCTAGGCAGGTTGATGTTACAATACAATATAGAAACAGTAACATAACAGTAACATTCACTGTACTGAACAGTTTGAGCAGTGTGCTCAGTGTCTTCATCAGTAAATGTTAGCATACTGAGATGATGAGAACGGTAAACATCACCAGTATGTTTTTCTGGTTCCATTAAGTTAGCAGTAATATTAGGATTCAGCTGTGGATAATGAGCTGCTGGCATGGTCTGCAGCCAACGGCCAGTTTTGATTGGCTCTGATAGATAAATTGAGTCAAGTCGGTTCAAAGTGATGCTGAAATATGACCTCACGTCCTGTCGTCTATGACCAGAGGAGCTGCATGAAACACTTTATCGTAAAAAATCCAGTACATTTTTTGAAAATGAGTGAGGACTTCCCCAGGTTTAGAGCTGAAACGCTTAAAGCACAGAGATTGTGGATTTTGTCCTGCAGTTGAAATCATCAGTTTTGATCTAAATAACCCATAAATGCATTTGTTGTTTAACAATGAGGCCTTTCTTGTGTTTAGAATGGAGCATCGGGTGGAGTGAGTAAAAGCTTGAATTGATAGCTCCACTCTTGCCTTCCCTCCTCTGTAACAGCTCTCAATGGAGCGGAGACACCTGATGTAATTGACGCAGCTTTGATGTGACGCTGCCACACTGTGCCTCTCTATTCAGCACTTAGCTCTTCACAATGCACGTTTCTTTCATCTGCAGTAAAATTACATTTGTGCCGAGGAGCACCGTTTCAAAGAGCAGCTCTGCGTAGCTACGTGTGCATTCTGTCCTATGTAGTTCAGATTTTTCAGCGGAGTCTTTGTCCCATTACCGCAGACGCTGGATCTGAAGTTTTGTGCAGACTGTGATGAACAATCCTCACACACTTCACCTCACCAGAAACCAGTGTTGACTATATACTGCATGATCACTGTTTATTCATAGTAGTTTTTTTTTTATTGCAGGAATAAATGTCACCAGACGGCAAGTTCAGTCTCATCACGGGAGTTATTTATTGTATCAAGAGACAAACAGGCCCTGACAGTCATTCATGCAGCACTGAGATGTACTATTAGGCTTGTGGAACATTCTCTGACTCATTCTTGGCTTCCTCCTTCGTATTATGACTCAGAGGCACAGGGTGAAAAAGTTTCAGACATCAGAGCATAATTTGTGTGGTTGTGTGTCTGTGTGTGTGTGTGTGCATCAGTCAGAGATAGTGTCAGAGAGCTAGTGCATGCATTCTCTGTTGTTATCATGGGCTTGAGATGTAATCTGATTACAAATGGATAAGTAACTGGATTCAGGACTTTCGAAAAGAAGCTGACTCTCATTACAGAGGCTGCTCCAGGAAATCCCTGTACATCTGGCATATTCAGTGAATAATTCATGTGAACATTTGGAAGTTAAAGTCATAAAATATAGATTTGTTTATGGTATTCATGACAAGTCAAGCATTTTGTGAAAGTGCTCATCATCTCCACCCTACACCCATCAGGAAGGGAGATTTATTTTTTTTGGGGAGGGGTGTAGGAGACTGAGAATGACCCAAATACACTTAAATTTAGAAAACTCACAGTTGCAAAAAATCCATTCAGTGAGATACTTTGTCAAATAATGAGTGTCATTTTCTCAAAGCACAGTGCGGCAGTGTGGTGAGCTAATGCAAACTGTTTCCAACATGAATGAATACAGGTCATTTTCGCAGCAGACGCTTTATGTGTAGTCATAGAAAAAGAAAAAAAAGCACAGGTGGATCTAATAACACTCGTGTCAGATATATTCCAGGGTGACATGCCGTCGAGGAAACCGCCGCCGTAGCAGGGAGCAGCTAAATGGAACACAGCCATGGTTAATGTTATTAATTACACCTGCGACGGGTCCATGGAGACTGAGGTCCATCATAGGCCAGGGCTTCAGTCATTAGACCTGATGAATGGGTTTTCCGCCAAAAAAATCTCAAAGCTTATAGAGACAGGACACACCTGTGCTGATGGGAAATACAGTTTGCTATTGTAGTTAAGGCAAAACAAGCTCCAAAGATTTCAAACAGAATGATGGGAAACAGTCCGGAAATCTAAGCTCTAATATGAAAAAGCAGAAGGAATAAAAAGGGGAAGGGAAAACTGTGCAGACATCAAATGGAAATTTGTATTTAAACCTTTATACATGAAGAGAGAACGCAGCATTTAGAGTGAAGCAGATAACTAAGGTCATCTGATCTGACAAAACAAAAACCTCATGCTTTGAACTGCAGATATGCCTTTTCCTGTTTAAAGCTCCTATACTGTATCTACCCTTCATCCTGATATCTCTCTGGAGCTCTGTGTACATGTCTCTGTGGACCGAGGCTTTGTTCATAATATTAATTCCCAAATTAGACAATATGTGACCTTTAGGTGTCATTTCTCTTCTGTCTGATACAGAAAGAACATTTACAGAGAGTTTTTGCAACAAGTTGCTTTTCTGTCCGTATCTATCCAACAGGTTAAAGTCATTTTTGCCGCACTGACAGATACGAACACAAGTCATGCAGAACTTCTAGGTCTGGTGGTTCTGTTTGATGCCTGCAGCCTGTTTACTCGTGCTGAGTAATCCTCCCAGCGGTGTGAGCATTCGACATGGGTGCATAAATGTGCGCTGCACCGTTCCTGTGTGAATGGGGAAGTGAAATAGAGTCCAAATGCCCCCATCACCTCCCACTCCCACCACCTCCACCTCTGTCAGTGCAGTGCAGCGTGGATGTTTGCGTGCATGTGGGGGTAAAAATGGGAGGGGATGCATATCCTGTAGCTTTGTGTGTGTGTGTGTGTATTTTGTTTACGAGTCTCCTCTGCAACTCTTTCCACTGTCCCGGCTCCACCCCTTTCACCCCCACCGCCATCGACTCCCACCTCCCATCACCTCGCTGCAGAGTTTGTTGTGACGAGCTGAAGCAACTGTTTGAAACAAGATTACAGCAGTTGTACAGGATGTGAAAGAGCTCAGAATAAGTCAGCTAGTCACATAAAACCTCTAACGATATCGGGTAGTGTTTTGTATTTACATTGCGTAGAGTGACTTCGATTGTCAGTTCATTGAAAAATCACAGTGAATCTATATCGAAAGTACAAAATCTGACGCAAAAACAACAACTACAAAAAAAAAAAAAAAAAGCAGGTGTGAGTTTTGTTGACGTCAGCTCTTCCCTCAAATAACCCTGAGCCGGTGGAGGGGCTGATGAATGGGCCATGACTCAACTCCGGGCCGCTGCCCTGACAGGTGAAGTCTGGGCTGGGGCTTTTTACGAGCTCTACGAGCTGCAGAGGTGAGAAAAGTTCACCAATGAGACGAGGTGAGGGCCGGAGGCACCGCTGAGCCGCGCTAGTAAACTCAGCTTATGCTGTGTGCTGCGCTAAAACACACTTAAAGGGTAATACCAGTATTTTTTCAACTTTGTGAATTTCCCATAAATTGTGGCTCTGTGAGTTGTGCTGACTTTACAGTGGCCTCCAGGACAATCCCCCCCATGGCTTTCCAAATAAACATGACTACTCATCATTTCTGTCTGTCGTCTGAGTGTGCAGTTACAGTATGTCTTCATAGGAAACTGAAGTGTCTGAGGGAGAGGCTAAATGCAGTGTTAGATTAAGTTGGATGAGTCATTTTACTCATAATCCGGCGATGACATTTGCAAGTTGGTCAGGTTATTGTGTTAGCGTGGTGTGTTTTTGCGCAAGGGATTTTGATTTGCTTTTGATTAAATGCTTTTGCACAGCTTAAAATGTGACGTGTGTGTATCCTGCAGAGCGCGGTAGATGTAGTAATGCAATCAAGAGACGCAACATGTAATATCACAGTCTGTACAATGTGAAACAAGAGTAGAATGCAATGCAGTAGAGTGTATAAAATGTTTAAAAAGACTCTAAAGCCTCTGAGTCATGTAGTTTTTATCTCAAACCATGACATCACTCTCTGCATAGTTGTGTTTCCTGGCTGTAAAAAGTGCAGTTTCATATTCTTGCTTTCAGTCAGTGAAAGTGTGTCCCATTTCACTAAATCACTGCAGTAATGGTGGTAAGCTTTGCACTGTGCGTCTTGACAGTGAAGAGCAGAAAATACCCGGTGTAAAGCTAGTCCACAAATTGAAAGTAGTTTCACTGAAACCAGTGTACCATTGCGCTGCCAGGAGCCAGAAGTGGAACTGTTTTGCTTACCAAGCTGAGACAAACCAAAACCCCAAAGCCAGAACAAGACTGTCCAACTTCTCTGTGGTCGTACATGATTGATGAATTTTCCTGTTTGCCTTAGTAAGCAGCGTGACTCAGACTTTAGGTGTTAAACATATGAGAATGCTGGTGCGGTGACAGAACTGATTCACTTGTTTACGTTCAGCTCAAATACTGAAGGGTCGGCGATGCTGAGCCTGTTGAGATGTGGAAAAATGACACTGTCAACTAGATCGTACTCACATATATATACATTGGCCGAGGCACAACGAGCTCTATTGAGCCGATGTAAGGCTGCCGGTCGATTAGCTGGCTTTACGTCGGAACATAGCGAGCATCGAGCTGGGCTGCGGGGAAGTGGGGCATTGGTGGGATGGAGGGCAGAGGGTGCAGCTGATGAGAGCTGAGCACCTACTCCTGACATGTGGAGCAGCACGCCCAGCCTTCCCTTTACGTCAGAGTCACACAGAAACTAGAGCCTCCCTGAGTGATTCATCCAAAATAGCATTTTAGCTCATGTCAAATTATAATTTAGGCAGTTTCTGACCACATAATATTCTACTGTATTGGTCGATTTGGCACTAGAGCCTCACTGTTGCATCACTATGAATGGGCATCATGCAAACTCAAAATAATGAGGATTAAAACATTTCCTTTTTTCAGGGGAAGTTGATGACGTGACCACGTCTGTATTATAAACAAAATACCTCATCATCTTCCAATAGGAACCTGAAAGCAGCTTCTTACTTCTTACTATTGGTCATAATAGACTACTGCACACTCAACTGTGGGCTCGTTTTCACTCGTCACCATCGAGATTGATCACTAGTCGAATGTTGAAACGTAATGTCCAATTTGCATCTATGGCTGTGGGATTGAAGTCATATTTTGATATTATTGGCAGTTACTGAGTCAGATTTGAAGCCACAGTGTGGAGGAACGGGCTATCAAATACTTCACTTGCTGACTTGTAATTATAGTGCCACCATTTGGTCGATTGATATCATATTTTTACGAAGCATTTGCACATAATTTCCATTTCCAGTGCCTAGTTACAGTATGTCTGTGTAGCCCGTTCCAGCTCACGGCAAATCTCTGCTACAGGATGAGACACAGAATCAAAGTGGTGATAAACGTGAAAATCACATTAAAACTTAATTTTGTGAGAATCTTTAGATGACAGGAATTGGACAAACTGTTGTGCATGTGTTGCAGATGGAGAAAAAAAAAGCTATTCTATAATAATAAAAAAAAGACTTGCTTGTCTGGCTTTGCTTGTCTGGCTTATGAAGACTTATCAAACAGCATGTTTTTGTAGTGGATGCTTTGGACGGTTCAGTGGCCTGAGTGCACCAAGCCAAACAAGGTGGGTTGATGATGGTATAATGATGGGAAACTAGGGCTCATGTCCCAGTGTGATACTTGAAAGCTATTAAAGCGCAAGCACTTTAGGCCCGGTTCAGACTCTTTGTATTAATGTCTGCAGGATTCTACACAGTTAGAAGACTTTGCGCCTGATAAAATCCTGAGGGGTGGGGTGTGTCGGTGGGGGGTTTAATGCAGTATGTGTGTGGCCGTGTTTGTTCCCACCCACCTCAGCAGATTAGCTGCTGAGTTAATGCTTAGCAGAGCAGAATGTCCGGGGTCTGTGCGAGACACGTCCAGCAGTTATGAAAGAAATGAGTCAGACACTCTCTGTTGTTTTTAACACCTGCTGCACGGTCCCAGAAATACACTATAATAAAGCTACTGTGTATGTAAATCAATTTTTATAACTGTAACTGCATGATGCAGAGGTTTTTTTGTTAGTTTTTTCATAATGGAAATGTGAAAGCTAACAATAATGAAAGATCAGACATAAACCCAGTATACTCTTTAACATGAAGCTTTTCATGTTTATTTTTGTCATCTGGCCAGTCTGGACCATTATAAATCCACTGAAGGATTAGGCGGCTAAAAATAGCCTCTTATGACAGGGGACTTAGTGCACAGTCTGAACCATAAACAAGCAAATGGCAATCTCTCCACTGGCCCTGTCTGCCAGCATTTCAGGGAGTAATTTGTGGTGTGCAAAGAGGTTGACCTCGGTCAGGAAGCTGCGGCAGGATACAGAAGGGCCATTTAGTCCCGTTCGGAGCCTAAGAGTGGCCCTCTCTCGCAGGGCCGTAGCCACCGCGTGGCAGCTGCACGGCCACAGGCGAGCTAAAACGCTTAGGACGCTCAGGCGGAGATGTGCATCAATCATGCCTTCCAAGAACTGTGTGCCACTAGAAAAGCCAGTGTCCTCCCGCAGACCGACAACCGGCGTGCCGTTTCAGCCGGTGCTGTCTGTCGTCTGCAAATAGCAGCAGCTTGCGTCTGGGTTTTTCTTCCCCCAGAGGTTTTCACAGGGCTGGTCTGAATAGAAGGCAGGTTTCCTCTGTCAGACGGTGCTATTTGCTGTGCAGTTGGGGAGTGAGGCAGAGGAGATTTACTCATTTATTCCTTATGGGTATCAAATGACAAGGCATTCTTAGATCTGATGGTGTGCAACCTAAAGTGTCAGGAGTTAGATTCTCAGCCCTGTGTTTTGCATTTATGCATTTGTTTCGACTGTGGGTGCAACTTTCAGTTATGCGTCTACTTTGAGTTTGTTCACACTATCGTTCTTTTTTACCATGTGGGAGATTCTGTAGGAAGTGTCAGAAATTCTCAAAATCATAACGGCAATGATGATATTAGAATTATTATTTATAGGTTTGTCATCACCACATTGAAGCCCTTTTTGCATTATACATTCAAGCATTTCATGAATTGATAATGTGAAGAATATTGACTAGTGCACCTTATAGGACGAACAGAACACCTCAGTGACGAGTGAGTCTGACAGTGACTGGTGGGAAAAATCCTTCCTTATCTTCAAATAAGTCATTTGTGTATGAGTAACATTAATTCCCCTTTGATGATGACTGATGGTGAAGAAAGCAGAGAGTGAAAATTTCCCTCAGTCAGAGGGGAAAAAAAGGGGAAAAGGAAATTCACACACATGAAAAAGGCTTCTGTCGCATCGACATATTCTTCTTTTAATACAGGTTTGGTTATGTTACTTTATAAGGAGACAGAAGAGGAAGATTAAATCCGTAATGACTCCGACAAATGACAGCACAGGCACAAGCTCATGTGCACTCACAAGCTGCAGAGTCACTGTAAAGCCCAGACTGCAGCGAGGGATGAGTAACCTTTAATCTTTATTTTAAATTGAATATTTAACAGCGAGTGTACGTGTAAGCGTTTCTCCTTAAGTGACTGTCTGTCCTCTCGAGTTGAGGCTCATTTCGTGAGTGTGACAAAACATAAATCACATCAGAGGGAGGTTCGATACGTGAAAACAAATAGCCCGGCTCTGGCTGTGCTGTGTGCTGCCTATAGATATGGTGCTTTCAGCTGATTATTGGATTAGGCATTTCCAGCCGTGATGGAAAAATCAATCACGCGTCGCTCAGAAAAATGTCAGTCAGTATATACCATGGTGTCTGCAATGTGCTGAGCTGTGTGTGTGCGTGTGCATACAGAGTTGGCGTGAGCTCAGGTTTCTAACGGTGACTCGTCCACGAGCACCTGCCTTCTTTTGCACCGGGTGCTCCCTATCCTTGAACTTGTTTCAACTCTGAGGTTTAATCAAAAACAAATCAATAGCTCCAGAGATAAATATTGATCGCAAGAGCCAAGACTGTAAGCAAGTTGTTTGACCAGCGCTCTGCACAGGAGGGAGCTGCAGGGTGTAAATATCTGCTATGAACAACCCTGTTGACAATTAACCAGTACAGAACTTCAGGAACCAATGAATAGTCCTTGAATAACTCCTGACCTATTTCTGAATAAATCCTGAAAGGAATTTCCAAATCAGCACAGTGGAAAAATGGAAAAAATGCTGTCAGACATGTTTCTACTGGAATTTCACAGTCAGACATGTGGTTTTTGACCAATGAGATGTGGTTTGTCCAACCAAGTCCAAAGATTATTTAGTTGCAAAGTGAATGACAGGAAACAGAAACAGGAAAGTTTTATTTCCAGAAGCATGAAGAGAAAAGAATACCACCCGTCGCTGATTTAGCAGAGATTCCAATGCAGACCAGCTTTATGAAAGACAGTGAATGTAACACAAAGACGTGCACAATTGTACTTGCATTAATTAATTTGCATTTATTTTGTTCTATTTCATTTTAGTTAGTTGTCCATTTTGTCCAGTAGAAACCATGCTCCAAAAAAATCTCAAGCTATATTCTGAAAGTATTAATACATCAAAAAAACCAAACATCATGTGCTGTTTAATCAGCTGAATTTTGGCTAGCGTGAATATTCAGGTTGCAACACTGTGTTTAACAGAACATTGTAATGGCTGCATGACACAGCTGGAACACCCCAGTCAAAATAAATCATAGGTGGGGATCCAAACACAGTAATTACATAGTGAGAGCTGTATGACTGAGAAACTCTGTTTTTACAGCCTACCTATGACAGAAAAATAGGCTGAGATGTTGGAAAAAAGTTGAGTCATAGCATAGGTTGTGCAATTAAAAACAGAAAAGAAATGCAGCGTCACAGCATCACAGAACCTGACACGAAAACACCAGCTCAAGGAACTTTACAGTGGCTTTCTCCAGTCTGCTACGTTTATGAGCAGATATTTCTTATTTTAAAGAAACCAAACTGACACACGGCTTCCTCTTCCGCGCAAATATTTCCACCGTGCAGTTTAGACGTGCAAAGGGGTCTAATCAATAAGCACCACTTTCTCTTCTCTGTTTGAGTCATCAAGACTGCCCCAGAAGCCACCAAACCACACTGTGTCACATCTGCGCACATTTGAAACCTGTAACCTTTCATTCTGTGCCCTCGCACTGGATTTGAGGCAATCAGGTTTTTCTGTTGACGTACTTTGACAGCTCTTACTGACCTATCATGCACTTTCTGATGTCATACTTTTACACTAGCTAATACTGTAATTGATTGTGAATCCGGTCTGTCTGGGGAGCTTATGGTTTACTGTGATTTACATAACTCTCAGTGTACAGTAAGTGGCACTTTTATTATAGGTCCTCTATTGACTACTTTATTTAGATCTGTTTGAAATGTGGATCTGTAAGATATATAACCATCGCTATATAGTTTTACATGCTTAAGTAACAGTGAGTCAGTGAGCCAATCAGAAGAGAGGAGTCTCTCTCTATTTTTACTGACAAGTCAGATCTGTGGGATCTGATAAAAATAGAGCAGATTTGAGGTAAACACTTATAAACCAAATCCTGCAAAGATAAATGGTGGTTGAGGTGGGCGGGGCTTAGAACAGCGACTTCTTTGTTGTGACATCACAAAGTTACAGAAGTCCTGACGGCTTGTTTTGAGGCTCAATTTCGTAACTACAGTACAGGCTGTGATAATTTCACAGAAACTTCGAGCTGCTTTATTATCAAAAGCGACATGGACATCTACTTGTGGGACCTTTAATGGCAGCAGATGCTCAAAGCGGCAGTTGAGGTGAATGACCAGTGTACACGGTGTAAAACTGTCACACCAAAAACCTGACCTTTGCATCTACAGTGGTGTGGTTTAGGCAGCAGAAACACTTCGGTTTAGGTTAGAGAAAGCTTGTGCTCAATGTAAATGAGGGGTTTTCTCCATTAAACCAGACCACAGTCTTAACCTAAACATAACCAAGAGCTGCAAATGACTAAACAGAAGCATAACGTTTTGAATATTAGATACTATATAAAACATGCAGTATCTACTGCTCCAATTTATTGTATAGAAAGATCTTATTGAACCAACTCATTAATGATTTGCTTCAGATGAAACATGCAGACTTTCGCTCCATGATTTAAACCGTCACCGGGGACAAGTGGAGGCAGTTCAAGCAAATGTGTGTGCATGCTGATACATCATATCGTAATACATAACCAGTCAATACGCTAGGATCAATATCGTAGCGCGCTCTCCATCAGATGAGTTATTTGCCACAGAGGCCAGTCACATTGTAGAATGCGAGTTCATCTCTGTTACCACTGAGGGTGATGTGAGTCAGTGTTAGAGGCAGCTCAGCAGCCATGGATACCTGCAGTACCAGGATGAGAGGGAGAGTTGATGACATGAAGTGTTGTGGTTCATTGATAAATGATAAGCTTCATAAGAGGAAGGTTTCAAGGGTAATCTTGAATGTAGAGATGGTGTCTGCCTCTCGGGGCGCTATGTGTGTGTCGCTACTCAGTCCAGCCCACCTCCCTTGTTTGTGTGTGTGTGTGTGTGTGTGTGCTTATATTTATACCCTCACATCACTTCCCTAATTAGCCCCCTCTCTCTATGTGGCGACTGCTGCTGCCAGTGGGTCATCAAACCTGGTACGGCTGTTCTCTGGCGCGGTAATGTGAGTGAGCTTCCAGCCCCGGCCTCAAGTGTTGGAACATGTGAATGTGTTGCTGCCCTCCCTCCCTTCACGCCCCCTCCCCCCTCACACTGGCATCACCACAGACGGAGTAAAACTGACAGCAGCGGCTGTTCAGCAGATCCCTGGACATGCCCAAGTGACGTGTGGTCGTTTTTAATGTAACCTGCCTGATCACCTCAGAAGCCGCGGAAGATGGAAGTCAGCAAGATACCCGTGGACACACTCTGTTAACACTCAAACTGATTTATTTGGAGTTTCCGTGGAGGGATTACTGTAGGTCCTCCTGTGCAACAAAAATCAGCTTACATTCTGTCTGCATCTGAAACTTCAGCAAAATCAGGGTGTTAGTGGGTACAAGTTTTCTCCTCTTCTTCTTCTTCTTCTTCTTCTTCTGCTTGCACCCAATCAGAGCAGCAGTAAGCTTCTGCCAGCAGGTCAGATGCAACATGGATCAGGGTGAATGGTCTCGGGATTCTTTCAGATTAGATTTATGGTTTCACATTGTTGGTCACATTTTTGTAGGAAAGCTGTTTTCATGCTCCTTCTGTTGATAAAGAGATTTTGATCTCAGTCAGATTTTTACCTGCTTAATTTAAGATGATTTGTGCAACTTCCGAGTGCCACCATGGATTTCCAAACAATCAGGGGTTTCTCAGCTGAAAGAATTGCAGAGTCGACCTCCCTGATCGAAACTTAATATTGTTGATACTTCCATGTATTCATCAATAAACGCATGCAATATTTTTTTTTGCACATTTTGTACAGGCATGCCCTGATCCTCATTTCACGGCTTTCCTGCTTATTGGCAAGAATTACACCAGTATTAATACCTGCGCTAATGCTATATTTGGGCTCAGAGTGCAGAATGCATTATAAAAGACAAAAAAGCATGTACGGAACAGCTTGCTTCCAGTCTTGCTTATGATCTTTCACAGCAGCTACAAATCTTAAGACGAAACCTCCCGAACACGAACAGCACATAAACAAATAAACAAGTGGGAATGGGTTTTATGTGTATCAGCGTGGCGCGGTGTCCAGCTCCGGACCCCGAGCGCTGCTGCCCACCTGCTGGATGTGATTTGTACTGGTCGAGGAGGCTGTTTTTACAATCAGTCTCAGCAGTAGATGTTGTCTTTCATCTTCATCGTGGCCCGGGCTCTGCGGCCTTTTGATCTTAGCTGGATATTTATACCATCGCTCCAGTTTTGAACATGTGTGCATGTTGCCGCAACAACAACAAAAGCGCTTGTTGTGTTGTGTGTATTCTTAAAACTTGAGATGTCGCACATGCACGAACTGGGTGTGAAAAAAAGAAGCAGCTTTTCTTTGCCATATCAACAGACTTGCACTCGCCCATACACACATGATCAAATGCACACACATACACACACACACACACAAGCGCTTGGCTTTGCACACACACCCACACACACACACATGCATACAAACGTGGCTTTTGAAGGCTTTGACGTGGGCGATGCCTCAGTGTCAAACTCTTTCCTGTGGAGAGACTTTCCACTTGATTTTTTTTCCATGAGTGCTCTGAGTGTGAGCTTTTTTTTTTTTTGTCAGAATGACGGTTACATTTTTTTTTTAAACGCATGCATTCAATCTCTTGTTTCAGATCGAGGCTCCCACCTCATTCCTATACCCACCCACCCGCTGCCCTACTCTTCACTCCGTCCACATCCACCGGGGGCCCCCATTAATAATTCAGCACATAATCCAGTCTTGGTCACACTCATTGCTAGCAGCTCCTTGGCCTGTCCATCACTGGCCTTAATTAGCACAAAATCTTCTTCTTCTTCCCTAGCCACTTCACTTATCCCGATCCAATCCCTCAAAGTCCACTTTCCGTCTTGGCAGCGATGGTTTCTCGGGTGGTTTTCTCTTTCCCATCATCGGGTGGTTTCGTTCTCGACTTGCAGACACCTCAGTCTGCAGAGACAAGACATTGTTTCTTTGTTGATTCAGCCAATTGCACAGGAAGAGGTTTAGACAAACACAATATTGTGTGTGCAGGTGTACTTTGTAAGTGTGAATGCAAACAAGTGTGTCTGCTAGACTGTATAGTTGCTCTTTGTGATGACTAGCGTCATATTTACATGTAAAAGTCCCAAGTGTCACTTATTGGCGCCACTTCTAAAGGTCAGTAGTTCCCACATTTTTGATCGCTGCATTCAGCGTCTGCACCAAATGTTGAAGTATTGCTTTAAAGTTCTGTATTTGACGCTTGGTGTTTAAGAGCAAGAAACAATGCAGTTTTACATCTTCTCTCTCAGGCTCTAGTAACAACCGATCAGTCAGCCAATCAGAAGAGAGGAGGCTCTTATCCTCTCCTCTAAATAGCTGTCTTGTATTTTCTGCATGATCGCATGAAGATATTGCGGAGAAGTTAAATCCTGCAAAGGTTGGATGGTGGGGTCCAGGTGGGCGGGGCTTGGCGTATAGCAGAAACTGCTGTGACATCACAACGTTTCAGCAGTCCTGACAGCTGGTTTTAAAGCTCAGAGTCTGAATACAGGCTGTGTGCATTCCTCCGTGGAACCGAGGCTTTTATACTTTTTCACAGCGTCAATATAGAACCCAGACCTGCTGTGTTATCAAAGAACACATGGACATCTGCCTTTGTACTATGAAGATCTTTAAGCCTTGCCAAATGAAAACTTAACTGGATTTGAGTCATAGTGAGTCACACCAAAATGCTGCTACAATTGAACTTCGAATGCCCTAATATCAAATATATTTGTCCTGTAGGATTAAATGCAGGTTTAAATGAGTTGTCATATCACCAGACGACAGAAGACAGAGCTGAGACGGAGCAGCTCTGCCTCAGACATTTGAAACATTGAGCCCCGTGCTATAGATAACCCCAGTGTTTCTGTCACATGTGCAGCGTGTTACCATATAAGACAGCAATATGACTCACCCTGCTCACTGACCTACTATGTGGGAAGTCATGATTCATGCAAGCTGCATTTAAGCAGGCAGGGCCCAAAAATACTCCGGTATGCCATCACACATACAAAACTATCACACACACACACACACACACTGACACATACCTCACTTGCTCAGTCATCCTCACCACCCACAGACACTGATAGGCTAGATGCCGTCTGTAACATACAGTGAGAGACATTAGAAAGTTGTCAGAGCAAACACTGGAATAACACTATGACTGGATTTGTGATGCCTTTCTGAGGTAATGCCAAAATATGCTAACAGCTGATGCTTCCGTCTCGGCTTCACTTTTTCTTTTTTTTTTCTGTTTCTGGGACATTGCATAAAAGGCAATAGGTGATTTTCTTTTAGGAATAAAAGTAAGGTCTAGTCCCTCTGCAGCAGGCTGCTTCTGAGTGCCTGGTAGTGATTCAGATGGCTTGTGTGACTCGGTTGCTTGGTGCTTCTTTGTTGTTTTGTCTTGATTGTGTTCTTCAAGAGTGATTAGTCAGCAAGATATGCCTATAAATAGTTTTGTTATTGCGTTCAAGGCGAGTGAAAGGCGCCACGGTGACAGCAGGTTTTGAAGACATGTTGCAGGAACCTGTTCTCAAACACCTGGCTGAGGGTGTCCGTCATTTGTTGAATTTCTTCCACTTTTTTAATCTCACCCCTCTGTCTTGATATTTTCCTGATGTCAAAGACCTTGGTGCATTTTAATGCAGATGTTGGCCGCTCCGATAATGACTTTCTTAGTGTGTAATCCAGCTGTCTTTGATGGTTTCCACGCGGCTTGTGTTTCGTTTAAAAGGCAAAATCTCAGCGGTGGTTTCGAGTATCGATTCACGTGGTTGAGGTCACAGCCTAGACCTTTCCTGTTGCCGGTGGATGAAGTGGCTCTGGTGTTAATTAGGCCGATTGCAGATGTATATATAGGTGCAGGGGTTTGTGCATTGTGCAATGGCGGCGCTGTGCAGGTGCAGGTCCCATTCATCAGTGTCAGTGGCGGGAGCAACCCACCGTGGGATGTCTCTGCAGCCTGGTTGCACCCGGGGGGGCCGTATGTGAGGTTACTCCGGTCATCTGACTATACTGGACCTGAGTGTTGCTAAGGACATCGCATCAATGATGTCCAGAGTACAGACCACCTCGGGTCAGGCACTTCTATTAGACGCACAGAGCAGCTGAGTGTTGACTATGAAAACCTTGAGCTGAGCTGTGTTGTGTTGTCTTTGCCTGCACTGCCGATCGAAGCACAGGGAGACGGTATTGATTTCCATCCGCGCCGAGAAGCACTTGATCTCTGGTAGATGGACTTGAGCATAATGAGTCCAGCTGTAGCCTGAGATGACCATGTCATGTTTTACATTGAACCTCACATTTGGCTCCCGTTTTTTCTTACGCAATTGACATTTTATTGTGCACGCACCCTGAGAGTACCTGTCCTTTAGAATTAATTGCAAATTCAAATCATTATTCATGCATCTTTTTTTTCACCGTGATCAAACAAACTCATTATGCCTCCACATTTCCCAGTATGTAATCAGCAGAGGCTAGTGAGCGTCAACTGCATGTCTCAGATGTGGCTCTCTCGCATATATTATCTCAGGATCAATATCAGCAACCCGGTGACCTTCTGAAGAGCCGTTTAACTTATCTGCAAGTGTGGAGACTGAGGAGCCTCCGCCATGGATGTTAGCAAACCCTCTGTGGTCAGAGTGGAAAGCCCCAAAAAATACAGCACGGCTTTTTAATCGTGTCTGACAATCTAAGGCGGAGAAATTTCTACTTCGGGGATGATTGTTTTTTATGTTGCAACGCACTGATGATCTCTTTGTATAAATGGACAGTCTCGTTCTTCAAGGTGCAAAGAAAAGGAGCCGAATGCTGAAGTGGTAAGAAAAGAAAAAAAAATCACGCTCAGTTCTCCTTTTTTGATGTTTCAAGACAGATTTTGAATTCATGACTCATTTGCTTCCTATGTTACAGTTTCTTTGTTGCAACGCAGAGACATCAGCCTTCCTTCCTCTTACTAAGAGCAGTTTAGAAATCATTGTGATTTAAGAAAGCTATTGAATCCTTACTCAGTGTTTTACACCAGTCTAGGTGTATCATACTGCCTGAGCAGGATGTTTTGTCTGTGACACCAACAGTTGCAGCTGAAAACCACACTGAGTAATTAGATTTTTTTTTTTTTTCAGGAACAGGAAAACCTTGTTTTTAGTCTTGATGACGGTGCACTTTTAATGAGTTTTGCAAGATCGCCAAAAGCCACAAAGGTCAAAGAGTTGTGTCAGCCCACAGACGAGCTCTCAATCCTCCCGAAGTTACAACATGTAGCTCGAATAATCAGCATTCAGTGAAAACAAAACCTGAATCTGGAAGCTTTCTGCGTGACTATTAATGTTTCTGGGTAGTTTCATTAGTAATGATCTTTTAACATTAGGATCAGAGTCTTATCGTGTGTGAAGCAAAAGATGAAGAGAAACAGAGAGGGGGTGTAATTGCATAATAACCAGGGAGACATTTAAAGCATGTCAGGGGCTCTAGGTCTGAGTCCACCCTCATTAACATTTTCTATTACAGCTCAGATAAAGTAATCCCTGTTTAATCAATCCCTCTGCCTGATGTCCCCGCTCACTTCTCGTAATGAACCATTAAAATGTTTCTGATGATCTCTGCAGTTCACTGTGCAGACAAGCACCGTCCTGTGTATGATTAGCACCACCTTTTGATAAATCTTCAAGGAGACGACCTATAATGTTTTGATGCACAGCACTGAACGCTTAGATGTGCACATTTTTCAAGATGATGAATCCTTCTTGAACCTTAAGGTAAAAATTTCATACATTTGAACATTTTGTTTGCATATAATTCATCTATTTTAGAGCAAGTCAGGACAGCTAGCAATGAAATGATCACTACCAACCAGATGCTATTTTAAACCTTTGTTAACAGCCAGCAGGCCCTTTAAGGAGGTCACTGTGATGCTAAACATAAGTAAACCAGCTGTTAATGCAAATTTTAACTGTGTAAAAAAAGGTGAAATTAAAAAAATAGCTCCTTTAATGTTAATTGTAGCTGATGTTATGAAAGTCTTAGACGTTTTCTTAAAATAAAAAGTGAAAAAACTCATGTGAGCATGGAGATAAGTTGGCTTTTGTGCTGTCCCCATACAAGATATTTCATTCTTATTACAGATGATATGTGTGTGTTTGCTTACTGGCCAATGCATGGAGCATTAATAAAGTAAATGTCAGTAAAACAACGTGGGTCAAATCCAAGTCAAAATCCACTGGGTTGAGGTGGGAAGCAGAACAAGAACTCCTGACTCTGCCACCTCAATTTGCGATCCATCCTTTTTATTTTCAACCTGTCTCCTGTCAGCTACCCAACTTTATTGAAACGCAGTACTAAACTGCTGCTTCTAAAATCAAAGGCATGTATTCCCGTAGCCTCCCTATGTGCTCACTAAATGTCATGGCAACCTGCCTCACACTGCCACAAACACTAATCTGAGGGTTTGAGGAAGCAGAAAGTTTCTCTTGAGGAAATGAAACCTCTCCCAAAAAAAAATTTAATCTGCACTGAGTATTAAAGACAGCACATTACAGCATGTGCATGTTGCACATTACACGATTCTTCTTGCAATTACTCTGCTGGCAAACACTGACACAAAGCAGCAGTGTGTGATTTTAATTAGAGCAATACTATACGCACTTATTCCTTACATTTACCTAGCCATCATAATCATCACCGTCCATGTTGACATTTGCTGCCTCGCACAGCTCCAAGGGCATTCGTTACGATGGCTTAATTTGATAATTCCAATTAAAAACCATGTTCCTACTCGGTGTAATTACAGTCATCTGGCAGAAGTCCTCCCCCCCTAATTTTGCACAGTGACACAGTGTTCATGGAAGTCTCCCTCCAACTGTACTGGCTCAGTGGATAATGTTATTAGAGTGTAGCAGCGGCGGTTGAGGCTAACCTTGTTTGTTACAAGGAGCCACAGGGTACGTTTGTGTTTTGTCACAATCCCGCTGTGTAGATGTTTCATGGGGCAAAAGTATCCCACAAATCGAGACATGTAGACATTATTGTCCCACTGTTGGTTGGTCTTTAGACCTCCTGCCATTCACTTAATTACAACAGCTCATCTTTTTTAGCAGCTGCTCATGAACGTTCCTGGTTCTGCTGCATGATTCGCTCTCCTTGAATTTGAGGCATAAATCTGTCAGGAAATGATGGAGGACATAATCAAACATCTTAAAGATCCCTTGTATCAGGTAAATTTCCTCTTTTTTTTCATCTTTTTGATCATAAGTCAGCTCCAGGTTCTATATTGATACTGTGAAATTGCCAAAGCCTCACATCAAAGAGAAATGTACACATCCTGTATTCAGAAACTGAGCTTTAATAGCAGCCGTCAGGACTTCTGTATCTTTGTGATGTCACAACAAAGCAGTCAACAAAGGCTTTCAGATTACAATCTGATCATTTACACATGTCCAGTCTCCTATAATGACATTTATCTAAACCTTTTGGCAGTCTAGATAGAACACTGTTCAATGGGTTATGAGTGCTCTAAATCTGATAACATCACTGAACTTGAGGAAAACAAAAAAAACCTGAAAACTGTGTTCAACAAGAAATCACAACTGACATTTCAGGTGTGTATCTGTCCTCTTGTGGTTGTGTCTTGCCTCCGTGTAACGTCTGTCTCTCCTACGTACAGTAGCAGTGACTTTGGTGTGAACAGTGACTGATAGAGGCGATGGACAGAACAAAGGGATAAGATAAAACGGTGTGTGGTCTGTTGTGAACCGTGGTGATGTTATAGCGAGAACTGATCATCTATCATGCCGTGACAACTCCTCAAGACTGTGCAGTAAGATTGAAAGGGCCGTAATGAGCAAGTGAGTGGACCTCCAGAGAGAGGATCTGAGTCGTGTTATTGTAAAGTACCTTGTTTTTGAGTAAGTGGACTTTGAGTGGCGATTGCTCCGTCCCACGGTCGGAGATGAACCACCGAGCTCTGCTCAGTATCTCCCTGCATGTGTTCATCTCCGTCACCGTCTCCATCTTGTTTTGATATTCATGGGTGTTCTTGAAAACCTCCTCAGTCTGCCTGGAAAGTGTTCACAGAGAGTCTGTCCTGAAACTGTCAGAGCGGTGACTCAGTAGAACGGTGTGACTCAACGCAGAGTCCAGCAGTCGATGTGTGCTGTTGGGTTTTTGTTTTGTTTTTTGAATGCAACAGAGTTTTTGAATCTGACTTTGTTTTGATGTTTGCTGAGCCGGTAAGTCCCACATGAAAATACTAAAGCACTCGCAGCTAGGTGCTCACTACACTATTTGTGTGAAGCGCACAGAAAACAGGAAGCCCACTAAACCGTAGCTGACAGTGTTGACTCTGCTTCAGGGAGAAATAAAATAAACAAATGCAGCAAAAAATAGAAGAAAGAAAATGACTGTTAGAAGAATTTGCATTGCTTTTTCACCACTTTTACAATGTGTTGCATGTGCAGAAGGCAAAGTATTGAATTGAAGCGCCTCTTGAATGACTAATGATGTTTTGTTATGATAGAAGCAATCATGACTCTGCCACCAGGGACTCAGCTCAGCCCCCAAAGACCGCCCGCCCTCTCTCCTCTATATATTTAAATCTGTCGCGGCTCGGCCCCGCCTCTTCCTTCCACACACCCACTGCATCGTTCTGCTGAGGCCCAGCGAGGATGGGTGGGAGGGGGTGGGGGTGGGGGTGGCGGGACACACACCAACGAGCAGATTATGACACACTGTCACACATTACCAGCCACCCCCCACCACCCCTCCTGCTTAAATCCATCAAACCAAGACCCCATTATGATGCAGCCTGACCAAGGCTGAGTCAAAGATCCTGCCGTCAACTCTGATTGGTTAAATCGGCGCGGTCTTTTTCCCCAGTCTTAATTCTGCTCCCATAATGAACTGATGCATGACCATAAAGGCTGACTAATTGACTAAGGCCAAAAGATTTATCTGACCTACCCCCGGGGGGAATCTCCATCGCTGTGTTTCCATGGTGATAATCAGTGACACCCGTGGCCTGCTGATATCCAAGAAAAAAGAAAAAGAAAGAGGAGGGGGGAAAAGAGTGCGTGGCGGTGATTTTCATTTCTGCTGCGGCACTCTGAATTCATCATCAGCAAATCATCTTTGTAAACTGTTCAGTTCTTCCGGCCGGCAGCGGTTCTCCTCGCAGCGTGAGGTGGATGCTGACAGAGCTGAAACCATCAGTCGGTTCATTCATTTGTCACGCTCTGAGGTGGCAACATATAAATCCAATAAACACCACCAGATTCTTTACAACGATTTTCAAGCACTTTCACTGGCACTGTACATAAGTTTTAGGATGAATATAAGTTGTTAAGTTGTTGATTCACTTCATATCTTCCATACAGGAGGTGTTCTATCATAGCTCAGCATCACATAGATTGCAGCATTGTTTGATAGGAGAGTCTCAGATCCTGTCATCTGAATGGTTTGTCCATTTTTTAATAGAGCTCCAGAGAGAAGCTGAGAGAGGAGATGTAAAAATAGACTCAGGTTGTTAAAACCACAAATATATCTTCTTATGCCTCAATGCTTCAAATAAATAAATAAATAAATAAACACAAGAGATAGGTAATGATATCACCTTTATCAACATAGCTAAATACAGTACATTCATTAATGCGTAAACAGTACAAAAGACACTTGTATAAAAGCATAAAAATACTGTCAGGCTGCTTCATTTGAAGTGCTTGATGAAAATCTACATAAGTCCTCATGTGTCCTCACACAACTGCTAATATTCCAGATGTTTGGATGAGAGAAACTCTCTGTTTCACTTTCTGTGGTAATGTCCTCAGATCCAGATCCTCTGGAAGGATGTTATAAAATGTTTGTCAGATATGTTTAATATCAAAATCCCTTTAAATGTCAAACTCTCTATGTGCACAGAACATCCTACGTTCGCCCCTGGTAGACAGTGATAGGCAGATGGCTCATCCAATCACCTGCCAAGCATTTTTTTTTTTTGACGGTTCCTGCCCTTTTCCCCGACAGTTTCCTGTGAGGGCCTCCCCAGATGGTTCAGTGTGACGAACCATCTGGTGCGTCAGAGTCACATGAATGTGATGAAAGATGGAAATAATGCCTGTGAACAATGGAGGGAAAACACTGCCTTTTATCTGTAGTCGCTCTCATTTCAGAGCAAGTCGAGTGGGTGTGTGGGCGTAGTTTTAATTTGTCTGACATCATGATATTAATTGACAACAGTTGAGATAATGGATAAATAGGTACTGTAGCGCATCTTATTTTAGCCTCTCTAATGTGAGGATTATTTCAGATGGATGTCAACGTTGTAGAAAATGGTCATATACATTTGTGATTGATTGAAATTAATTGCCGCTCTGTGCAAGTTTCTTTTTTTTTCTATTCATATGCTGCTATGTGTATGCTAAGTATATTAGAGTCAATTAGCTTAGTACAGCAAATGCTTTTTTTTGTTTTAAGTGTATTTTTGAACCTACAGTATAGAGCCAGGCTAGCTATTACCTTCTGCTTCCATCTTTACTCTCGCCCTGAACCCAGTTCCACACTTAACACACTAACACAATATTACCATTGATCTTCTTCTCTCAGTCTGAAAGTAAATGATTACACAGTGTTCGCATTGAATAGATGAATGAAATGTAGTGTCAGACTGATAATGTAGGATATTAGTGCAGTGAGAACATGATCTAACCAAATACAGAGAAGCAGGGCTTTAAATTATGATGTGAGACCAGGAGTCAAACACACCATCAGCATTCATATGCAAGGGCTACTACGGCTGCAGTGTGCCATCAGTGAAGCAACAAATACATAAGAAAAAAAAAATCTTTTGCATCAATCAGCACTAGGCTACTAATCACAATTCTGCCCCAACCTGCTATTTTCTGATGTGTGTCTGGGTATGCGTCTGTCTCCGGGAGCATGTGTGCAAAAATGAATACGCTTGCAAAGTCTATCCGTGCGTTTGTGTCATCCGTGCATTTTGTTACCACTGCAGCAAACCCGTGAGTCCAAGTGAAGCGAATGCGCACTCTGGGGTAGAAATAGCATGTTTGGATTGCTCTGAACCTCGCAACCGCATCTGGAAACATTATTCTTGGAAGACAGGTCATTATCCTCGGAAGCCAACTGAGAAATGTTTGGTGGAAATAAGCAAACTCTACAACAGTTGGACCGAGCCAGAACCCGCAGGAGAAGTCTGGACTGACACAGTTGTTCCACAACAGCCCCCCACACACCAGACTGTGTGTTGTAGCAGCAGTCTGCTCCAGTCAGATCATTATGATTATAAGTCTGTCATCGGTAAACAACCGAATCTACAAATGGCCTGACATGAAAAGGTCTTTAAAGTAATTATGGCTCAGTGTGGCCTCACAAAGCCTCACAGTTTTCACTTCCCTCATTGTGGTCTGGGCTCGGTACGTGTTTGGCTGGTGTCGGACGTCATTTTTAGCAGGTTATACAGTGGATTATTTAAAAGAATGGCTAGTGCTCTCCTGTGAGGCATCAGCAGGATTCCTTCTTGCAGTCGATTGGACCAGAGCCACCAGATCGCTGGCTGTGATGAGTCTTTTTCTATGATTTTCAAACAGGCTGATTGTTCTAAACACGCGGCTTGCACATAAAAAGAAGCTGATTGATAATCATAATCAGTCCAAATAAAACTGGTCATCCAGGTGCTGAATCATTTGCATATTATCTGGTTTATGGGTGGTCATGACGCCTGAGAGTTTTAAAAGGTGGAAAGCTTCATCATTACCTCAGACACTCTAACACCATTAAGTGTTTTGGTTTGGTTTTCAGCCCAATTGATCATCAGTGGATGTTTCCCAGATGTTTTCTTCACAACAAAAACTTGAGGAAATAAAGCTGAGTCCTGTTAGACTGAATAAGTACACTTGTGATGTCACTACACTAAGGAAGTGGTCAGGAATTATTCTCCCCAAACTCTTCAGTTTAGCACTAGAACTGTTCTTGTTGTGACCACAGCGTGTTTCCCCCGAGGGGTCACGCATTTTTCAGAATTCCCCGTAGAAGAATCGGGAGATTCACTCGTCTTTTGACTCATCTTCTGTAAAACTGGTGCCAGACATGTGATGCCAGTTTGTGAATGGCCAGCACCGGTGCACAGAGTTTGACTTTTACTTGTGACACATGGAAACAAACAGCCTGCCTCCGCCAGTGATTTAGCACTCCCATATAATTTTGTGGGAATTGTCAACTGGATTGATTACCTTCAGGGAGGAAAAACATTTTGCCCATGAAACCACAGCCGGTGATCAGAGTCTCAGCTGATCAACTGCAGCGGTGAGAGATCCTCTACTTCGTCCTCTCTCTGTCCCTTTTTCCATTCACACAGCGAGGGGCCTCCCCGGTTTCACAAGACTAGCTGGTTTTCTTTTTCACATCCAACTTTTCACATTTGGACTATAGTCGCACAATGTTTAGGTGGTCAAACGTCAAAGCTCGAGTTCACTGCACATTTTTGGGCACAACTGTAAGAATCCATGTGCTAATTATGTGTTATTTGTCAAAATGAGGAAGTGATGACATTAATCATGGTCTCTGGTTAACTTCACTGTGACATCATGATGTTCTGCACAAACACTTATCTGTTCATTACACTGTAAATCAACAGAGGAGGAGGCTGCAACTTGACTGCTGGCTGTAACACTATAGTTCATAAAAGCACAAAAAATAGTGAGTGTTATTGCTAACACTTGTTTGTAATGTGGTTTTCCATTATTTACTGTACATAAAAAACACTTAATAAGCAGCCAAATTATTAAGTATGACTTTTTTGGTTGTGGGTTTTAGATTATAGAAAGAACACATTCTATAATCAAGCCTCTATAAAGCTGGATTCTCTTCAGATGGGGGTTCATGGTTTCATTTGTGTCATGCTGGGAGTCCCTTGATGTGAGAAAGCGTGAGAACCGCTGCACCAGACACTGAGGGGTCGGTATCGACGAATGTAACAAATGATAGCTTGGATCAGTGTAATGTTGTGTTTGAAAACGACAGATAGCTGCAGAAACAATTTAAAAACGTGCAGCCATAAGTCCACATAGAGGCATCTTGGCAGTGAACGTAGTCTAATACAAAGGCCTTTTCAGCAAGTTGTGTGTGTGTGTGTTTTGGAGTGTGTGTCTGGTGGGCTCTATGAAGGAAGATGAGTCTGCGTCTATCGTCACAGGGGGAGTGGGATGGAACATTTGGCAGCGGGACCGGGGCCACATGCTGTTATGTTCCCCGTGCTGGGTTTTTTGGGGTCTGCGGTTTGTGTTTTGATGGAAGTGTGGAGTTACGCTGAGTCGCTGACTCACTGCCGACTCCAGCCAGGCAACAAAGCCCGAGCCAAGTCATGACACATTTTTTTTTATCTGATGTTGTTTATTTTAATGCGCCTGAGAATTTAAACACAGTAGGTATGGGCGCACACAACATCCAGAAACCAGACGGTCCTCTCTGTCCGTCTGAGAAAGACTGATGTGAATTTAATGTCCTCTCTGTGTGTTGGAGCGCAGAGCTGGAGAGAGAGGGAGACGTGAAGCCTGGCTCCATCCAAAGCGCAAAACTTACACCTACAGTATACCACCACCTCTAAAAGTATACGTACCAGAAGTGTCCCTTTATACTTTCCACATTTTACACTTTCCCTGTTGTTTATTAAAAGTGTTGATCCATAACAAGATACAGAGTCCAAAAATGTCTCTGTGTAGTTTTACATTCTGGAGCTCTATCAGTCAGCCAATCAGAGTAGAGACACTCATCGTCCAGGTGGGAAGCACCTGGTTTCTGCTTTGTTGTGACATCACAAAGTTACAGACAGCTTGTTTACAGGCTCAGTTTGTGAATACAGGCTGTGTGCATGCATTACTATGCGGGTTGAGACGTTGATACTTTCACAGTATTAATATAGAACCTAGACCTGGGTTATAATTAAAAACAAATGAACATCACACCTGCTACATTATATGACTTTAAATGAAGTGTTTATTGGAGATCTGGTATCTCTAGAGAAAGCAATTACCTTTTAATTGTTATTATGCATTTATTATCTTAATTAAATCTAAAATATAGCAGACTCTGGACCGAGTGGTAATCTGTAAATGTAGGTTGGTTTGAGGGCAAATAGAAACATACAAATATAGCCTAAATCTTCCGTTTTTATTTTGAAGCTGCTGCCTTTCAGTCCCATATTATTCCGTATTCCTCCAACTGTTATTATTTCCATGCCTTAATGCTGCCGTTGGGTTTCTAATCCCGCTTGCTTATAACCTCACTCTGCTGATGTTGTGTTGCTGAGTGTGTCCAAGTGCTCAGCATACTTTTACAGTGAGTCCATCTTCAATTACAAACACATGTGGACATCTAAAGAAAAAAACTACAGCACAGCATTACCTCTGACTCACCAGTTTGCCTTTAAATTAGACGTAATAGGCATTTCGAATGGAAGGTCTGTTTGTTTCTATTTGTTGATGGTATTATCTTAGTTTATTTGTGCATGTGATTGGAGGCGGAGTGTGTCTGGGTATTTTGTGTGTCCGATCTGAGCAGGGTCTTGCACACAAGCAGCAGCAGCATTTTGTTGTTGTTTTAAAATGTTAAAAGAGTGAATCAGTCAGCCAGTCAAAGCTAGTGTGTGTGTTAGGCTACATGGTGAGGCCGGCTGCAGCAGACCACCGGTGCTGATATCAGCTCTGTGGTATGTGCTCACTGGGCTCAGCTGTAAGCTTACCCCCCTCTGTTGTGTTTCTATTTTCAGGGCGTGAGCGGAATGTCCGTGGATGAGAAGCCTGAAGCCCCCATGTATGTGTATGAGTCGACGGTTCATTGTACCAATATCCTCCTCTGCCTCAACGACCAGCGGAAGCAGGATATCCTGTGCGATGTGACTGTCCTGGTGGAGGGCAAGGAGTTCCGCGGGCACCGGGCCGTGCTGGCTGCCTGCAGCGAGTACTTCCTCCAGGCACTGGTGGGCCAGGCGGAAAATGGCTTGGTCGTTAGCCTCCCCGAAGAGGTATGTTCATCAAACACGCTTCCCATGAAATGACTTTTTAGACAATGCAAGACTAAAACTTCCCACTGACACAGAAACAAAAGGAAAAGTCAGCAGGGGCAGCCACACACAGTGTAATGACCACTGAAGGCCCAGTCTGTCCACCGCCGCCTCGACTTTTAAACCTGCTCAGAATGCAATTTATAGCCAATGACAAAGTGCCACGTAAATTATAAGACAGTTCACTTAAACCATAAAGGTGATGTGACGTTTAAATTACAATTAATGTTTTTTGGTTTGGTTGTTTAACCCTTCGGTGGAAGCTTTTATCTAAATTGTCATTTAGAATCAGATACTTTATTAAAGGAGTCATCACCTGGTTTTTTACGTATCCAGCCCCCCTTGGATCGCTTTGGATCAATTCGTAAAACTTATTAATAAAAAAATAAATAATTTTAATCAAACATTGAGCTTGTTCTGAACCTTTTTCCTACCGCGACTTTATCACGCGAGATTACGCGCGAGGTTTTGACTGGTCCGGATCTGGTCCGGATGTGCATTGTATGAGGCACGCGTTGATTCGCCGCAGGAAGGACAGAGCCGGGGGGGGCTTGCCTGCATGCAGACTCCAAAACATAAACAGACCCCTGATACCGCTTTCAGGTTTGGTGAAAGACAAGCCTCCGCCGGTGAGGTCACCGTCGGAGCAGAATCAAAGATCTCGTGCTTTAGGAAGGCACACCATTGTGTGCTATTCCTGTTCGGAGAAAGAGCCGAAAGGAAAAACGGCGCAGCTCCAGCTTTTCAGGCAAGTTTCAACTGAGGTCAAACACCAGTATGCATGTTTTAACAAGAGAAATTGCGATTTCCGGGTGATGACTCCTTTAAGGGCAGTTAAGTTACAGCTGCTCTCTCAGCAAAGAAAATAATATTTAGTAGAAAAAGACATATAATAAAAATGCCCCTATACTATTATATTCAAAGGAAAAATAGAATACATAAAAAGAAGATACAGGATTTAAGATTGCACAGTCATATTGTTTGTATAAATGAATAAGCTACAAAGTTACACTCTCATTAATCAGGAAGCTCTGCACTGACTATAACTGAACTCAGAGTCTTCAAACTGAACACAGTGGGCACTGGTTTCCTCAAAATGGTGTGAAATGGTGTGTGAGTGTGCAGCAGGCACTGAGGTACCCTCACTCTCATTTGGGGAGTGGGCGGGATGTCAGTGGTGTTGCCCAATCAGCAGCGACATGTCTTCAAACCCAGACCGCTGTGTATGTGAAACAACAGAATGTTCAATGCACTACCGTTTCAATTAACACTAGAACCGCCAACTGCCGTCCATTGGACGACTTTGATTTTCATTTGTGCATAACTTTATTTAAAAAAAAAAAAAAAGTCCACCAGTCCGTGACTTTTCCTAAAATGATGTTGGGCAGCACCCCCTTTTGTTAAATACAATAAATATTATTCACAGAAAAAAATATCGATCATGTTTTCTCATTTTTACCTATAACCGCCGCCGTTCGTTCATTGGACGACCTGAGAATTCATTGATTTGATGCGCTCGCTCTCTCTCTCTCTCTCCCCTCTCTGTGTTTGTGTGCGTATGTGCGCGTGTTTGTGTGCGTGTGTGTCTTTGTGTGTAGCCTACACGTGCGCAGGCTGCGATGCACACTGGCGTCCAGTCGGGCTACTTCACACACGCACGGCGCAGTCCAGACTAGACAGACTGGATGTAGAGGAGTTGTAGCCCACAGTCGGTTGTCCTGCGTTTATTATGGACAGCTGCACCTGTAAATGTTGCCGTTAAAAGAGAGAGAGAGATCGTTTATACGGTGGAAACCCGCTTTGACGGGGGCGGGGCTCCTAATGGTGGAGGCTGCGGGGTGCAGCCTACTTCACGGCCCAGAGTAGCTGTTAAAAGACTATGACAAATGTAACACCTATACAGCACTAATTAATGCTTTATTACAGGTCGTCCAATGGACGACTCATGGCGGTTATAGGTATATAGTGTCCAACGGCGGTTCTAGTGTTAAAATAACTGTTCTTCTTACAAACCACACTGAGAAAAAAAACAACACTAGTACCTTTAACTCCACCGAGGTGATGGTTTTATCTGTCTGAGAAAGTAGTGAACTTGTTTGCAAAGAACGTGTGGTCCGGTTTGGCCGAGGGTCAGAGAAGAACCCATAGAAATGTCAGGCAGATTCACATCGTTTCCTATGAATGAGCACACATTCTAGTTTTATTTTGATGGAAAAGCCTTTCATTCATGTTTGCACTCATGGTTTAGGTTACTTGGTCCAGACCAGGGGAAAAGGAGGTTGTAGCAAACAAACCAAGAGTAAACATGATGTTATTTCAAGTTCAACTTCAAGTTTATTTTCATACATTAAATAGAAATACAGTCACGTCATGTGTAATGAAATCAATTCTAATCCCTCAGCCCTATAAAGAAATAAGATATAAATAGAAGGACAGCAGGTAATAATATATAGATAAATAATCAATCATACATCACAGTGCACCAGTTCAAATGGTGGCTTTTTGAAAAGTCACTACTCAACAAAGTTTTGTTTTGTTGCTTGCATCGTGCTCATTTTGCACCTTGATTTGTCCAACACAGACCAAATTGCAGGGTGTTTTAATTTAAGAATATTAATATTTTATATTAATCCAAAATTAGAAGTAATAATGGATTTTAATTCATTCTAGAGCCTCTCGGGGAGCGTGAAGGAGCATGTGGGTCCCTCTGGCACCAATTTCCAAAAACCTCACCTTAATTCCATCAGCCTCCTTTTTTAAATTCATGTCACTCCTCTGTGTCTTTTCACTGTTGACTTTTTGGTTACTTTGAGTTATTTTCGCTCTCTCCTCTTCACAGTGACTTCTCTCTGTCAAACGGTAGACGTAAAACAGTATTCCAATTTGATCTGTCATTCACCGGAGGATTCAGGCTCAGTGAAACGTGTGAGAAAGTGCATTATTGAGCCTATAGGGCTGTGATTGCCAATTAGCACCTGTCAGCTGCGGCGGCTGTCGGCGGCGGCGGCAGGTAACACTTCACAGCAAGATTAACGCCACCTCGGGCGCGGCGCTCATCACGTTCAGCAACACTCCTCACTCTTGCTCACCTCAGCTCTTACTGTCACTTTAAACTGAGCCCTTTCAGAGCTTCTGCAACTGAGCGCGTGATGAAAGTACCCCTCTGACGTATTGATGTCGCTCACCCACACACACACACACACACACACACACACACACACACATACATGTGAAGAACATACATGTGCTGCTGTGAAAACTGGGGCACATCCCCCATGTGCCGCCAAGTTGTGGCTCCTTGCTGGGCCAGCATGCATTTAATAAAGTAGTGCCTGTCAAATGACTTTGCCACCACACTCATTGAAAAAGAAGTCACTGTCAGATTGTTGCCTTATGTAAAATGAGCATCAGAGGGTTTTTTTTCCCCTCCTTAACTCAAAGGACGACAGCAGGGAAAAGCTCCTGGATGCTCAAAGCAGCCTCCTTTTCCATTCATTTGCTGCGTGTATTAATAATGCATGAGCTACTGGGTGTTTCAGGTGTGAGATGGAGTGTGGAAAGTAACATCTTTCAATGACTGTCTCTTTAATGTGCGGGAGACAGAGTTACTACGAGTGAAGCTTCAACCGAGCCTCCTTCCCTTTGTCCACCCTCCTTCCATTTGACAACATTTCACATATGATTTTTTTTAAAAATCATTTTATCCGAATGGAATATCCTGTCCTTATTCTGTTGCAGTGGACACTTAACAGCTAAATCTACGCAGCAATACCTTGTGCAGAAATGTACATTTGCAGGGGGAAAAAAACATTATCAATTAATTTTCAATGCAATCAATTATTTTGGCTTATGAAACATCAGAGAAGATCATGAAACATGCTTTTTCCGCAGATTTGACAATTAAAAATGAATAGATATTAATTATTCACTTCACAATAATATAAAAGAGATACATTTGGTAATTATTTTTTTGCTTTTAATCAGTCAATTGGTGAATAAATTTGGTCTCGCTGGATAAAGCAATATTAGAGTTGTGACTTGCCTGAGGTCAGCTCATTTAACCTGTTATCATGTGTATGTCTATAAAACCAGTCAAATGTCCCTCTGACATGCTGTGGAGCAGTTGTATAAAGTGTATCAGAAATACTAAATGATTTCACCTTTTCATCCACTTACAGTGGAATTTTCCTTTACAATACGTTTCTCCTGTCCCAGCACATTTCTCTCTCTGTCTGTCTAGACAGGCCACGTTGACGATGGAGGAACATGATTTGACTGAACACATTTTTATGGTCCACCGTTGCCCTACAGTCAGTGACAGAAGCATGCTGACGCATCCCTGCGTCCTGTCTGACCATCGCTTTCTCACTGATGCTGTACAGGGGTGGGGGGGTTGGGCAGTAGGTCTGCTCAACCCCCAGCGGTCTGTCAGCTCGGAGCAGAGCCCTTTAGCTCTGCTACGTCTGACTGCCGTCTTCGAGAGTATTCCCTTCGCTGGCGACTGAAGGCTGCTACCTATGTGCAACAAAGGGTAAATCAGCCAATGCTGCTGCTGCAAGAAAAAGGGGAAGCGGGGGAGTGGGGGGTGTGGAGGGGTCGCTGCAGATGAAATGTGAAACAAAGACCACCTTCCCCCACCCCACCTTCATCGGTCCTGTCTCTCTCATGGCCCCACTGCCCCTGGAGTAGCTCGCCGGGGCCGGCGTGGGTGAGTGACATCATCTATATCTAATGTGATTGTGCGCTTGCAGAGGGGAGGCCGGTTTAATCATAGGGCTTTGTTGGCCATCACATCATGGGAACAAAACAATCGTGCTTTATCTCAGCGATGTTGTCTTCCCGGCCAACCAGTGAGAGGGGAGGAACAGAGGAGCAAGACATCCACCATGTTGGATGCTGAAGACTTCACACAGAGCGAGAGAGCGAGGGAGAGAGCCTTAGTTAACCGTATTCATGGCCTCCCACTCCAACCGCCAACCTACACCAAATTCATAACCCTCACACAAGTCTTAAAGGGATAGTTCACCCTAGAATGAAATTTCATACCAGCGGTCTTCGTAAAAAAAAACACACCAAAAAACATCCAAATACCTCCATGCTGCTCGTATGTAATGTCCGTCTTGTACTGAAGCCCGGAGATGCCGAGTTGTCCCGAAAAAAAAAAGTCCACATTTCAAGCTTGTTTGTAGCATTAGCTGGACTTATTTATTTTTTTCGGGACAATTCCGCATCTCTGGGCTTCAAGACGGACATTACATACTTCATTCTAGGGTGAACTATCCCTTTAAGCATCAAACAGCCATTTAAACTTGTGAGGTCCAGCACTGTGAGCTGTATGGCCCTACTTGTATGGCGGGGTTGATGGTACTCATAAACATAGTAAAACAAGTCCTCACATTACACACACAGTGTTTCACCTCGTCATATTTCTTGAGGGTATAAAAGCAAAGGAGGGTACTCAAGAATGAATATACCACAAATATAGCCAGGGAGGAGAGTTTCAAAGAGAGCCCTCCGCTGGAGAGGAGCCGTCTCATCACCCTGACAAACAGAAATGACCTCCATATTGTGGAAGTGTGTGACTCAGTCCTCGCTGCCATGGTTCACAGGAGACGGCTGTCAGCTAGTAATTAGTGTGCAGCACGTAGCCTTTGTTTCTTCGGAAGCTTATATTGAGAATCTGATCACACTCAATACTGTTATTTCCAAATTGCAGCAGGAACATAATTTGCTATACTTATCAGATCAGTGAATAATTCTGTTAACTTGAATTAATCAAATAAGCATCAGGGTCATTAGCCAATTATTGGCTGAAGCTCTGTCCACTTCTCCTGTGTGAGAATGTACCGACTGGATGAAATGATTGATTCCACAGTAGTGCAGAGACAGAGCGGGGCTCCCGAAGGTGGTGGGTCATCATCGGCTTACTTTTCTGCCCTCTGATTTTTACTCTGGAAAAAAAAAAGAGAAGGGAGATGGCAGCACTGTGATTCAGCAATGTGCTGGTTCACAGACCTCAAACCACCTCCTGTTTGTCAGTTCTTTCCTTAGTCATGAGCCAGGGAGTACTGCATATTTTTCATCTCCACACACACACACACAAATGTACACCATGTTTTTAAAAGGCGGTGAATTTGCCCATGGTTGTCTAAAAGGATTTACTGCAATTTATTTTAACAAGTCTAAAAGTTGAAAGTAGTACTTGTGGCCCCTAAAGGCTCAAGTGTTCTTTGCACCTCGTAATTTTAAAGTGTTGCAGGGAATAGTGAAGAGTTTGCTATCAATGGCAACTTAAAAGAAGCCTTGACACAAACAAGAAATAGTTTAGTCTGACAGTGGTTTAGGGCCAGCGCCAGGGTTGGGGTCAGGGTTAGTTAGGGGTAGGACCACAAACCACCAAGTAGTGGTGGACAAGGGGGGTGAGACAAGGAGAATCCAGGACGAGTCTTAGTTTGGGTCATGAATCCGAAGCAGGACAAACTGGTCAGGTACACAAGGCCAAGGCCGGAAAAAGCCCTGGTTGGGACCAAGTGTAAACAGGTCAGATCCTTAGGGATGACAACGGTACTGTAGTTGTCAACGGTAATCATAGCTTTGAGCCACATTGTTTGAGAAACAAACTGGTTGACCAACTGTATGATTGACTAGACCGCAAAAATGCTCAAGTGCCTAATTCCCAGGGCACACTTGAAGCAAACTAGATTTTATAATGTGTCGTCCGACCACGTCTGAATAGTTTATAGCTGTTCTGAAGAGGCAAGAAGTCATACCCCACTGAGGACTGAGAAACAATGTCCAAATGTGGATACAGGCACAAACCTGCAGCAATCTGTTTTTATCAGCATTCATAATGAGACCCCTTCCTGAAAAGCAACCTTTTTTGGCCACATAAATAATGACTGTCCGCTCTTGAAAGCAAAGGCTGACGTAGTATGAAGTTTTTGCAGGAATACAAAACCTCTTAGAGGGAGAATCATGGTCTAATCTTAGATCAGCAAAGCGTTGGTCTTCACCATTGATAAGCCACCTTAACTAAGTATTCCTTTCTCTATCTGTAATCAGGTTGATGATGTTGTTGATTTGGCCTAAAACCAGACTAAAAGAAAAGACTCTGACAGTCAAGAGTTTGAGAGAGCCCAGACCCAAGAATTGTAAGGGTCTTGTGGTTGTTTAGCAGGTTGATGAGAGACATCCATCCAACCACCTTTCATCAAACAGTTGATCAGGGTTAGACTCGATGCTGGCTAATCTGTGGGGGCCTCACATAGACTGGCCTCACGCCAAGTGCCTGGCCAGGGCGCTATCACACACGTACAGCCTATAAGACAGATGGTAGGAGCCTGGATCCAGGAACAGAGCCTCGCCTTCCTTAAAGATGGGGGTTGGGTGGTGGAACATGGAAGAGGAAGCGCTGGAGAGAAAGGAGTGATATGGTGCAGTGGGAGTGCTGGCACTAATACCCAACCCCCTCGGTCCAGCGGGGGGTCTCGCTTTCTCCACCAGCACAAGGGCACATCTCATCCTGTAAAACTGACAGAAGATGCAGAGTCTTTGTCTTGAGAGTGAGAGGCCGGGTAGAGGAGCACCTTGAGCAGTCAGCCTGCTGGGCGACAGCCTGCAGCGTGATCCCCATGTTTATGCTCTTTATTTTTAACCTTCAAACCTGGCACAGTGAAGCAATGAAAATCACGGCTAATGAAAGGAATACACAGACTTTCATTAGTCTGGGCCGATGAACCCATCATAGACACAGAGAAAAAAAAAAAACACTGAATGTCTGGGTCCCGGCTCATTGCTCAAAGATTTAGTTTGGTCAGAAACAAACAGCCCAAACACAATCTTGTTGTGTCGTAAACAGCGTAGAGGTGGGGTCATGTCCTCCCAAGTGTCTGGTCGGCACTGTAAGCTGCAGTAGCGCAGGATTAGGATGTACACTATCTGATTTAATCCACCATCAGGGGGAGGTTTACTTACCCATATAGCTCAGCACGAGGAATGTCTGAGCTTCTACTGTCATTGAAGAGAACACTTTATTCACGTAGGACTGGATTTTGTTAAAAACCTACAATTTCAGTAGTGATGCCAACACCTCCACTTCCATACAAATAGAGGAAATTACAATAAATGTTATTAGAAGAATTACAAGAATGCGTCATGCTTATGGGCTCACTGATGTTGATGAGATTTACTTTGATGAGATTGGATTTGATGAATGACACAGTACTTTTCAATCCTAGAAGGTATCCCACAATTCAAATTCTATACAGGAAAAAACAAAAATCACATCATTTTTATTCTTTTTCAATGAAAATGAAATGCTAATATTACAATTCCCACTCATATCACAATAGTAAAAAGAAAATCTGTAATCTGAAATACAACAAATGATTTATAGATGAGGTCAATGTGCAGAGTCTCCATATGGTATAAAGGTAAAAAGGCACTTGCACTAGATTATCAGTGTGCTGCCGGTGGCTTGTCACATTTGATTTTTAGCCAGATGATGTTAAAGTATCTCATCAATTTATCAGTGTAATGCATCTTTAATGAAAGCTGTGGATAGACAGACAGACAGAGGCTGTCTCATTGCTCGCGCTTGTATGTCTGCTATAGCTGTCTTCATAAAAGACTTTGCTTTGGCACGTGAGCTTTTCTGTTATGCAGCAGGCCATTGTCCCTGCACATTTCCTGTCATCTCCTCCAGCACAACAGCTTAACCCACAATGGCGGCATGACAGCGCTACTGCACGTCGCCTGTTTTCATTTCCATCAGTGCTGTGACTCAGGCTCCTTATTGTTTGTCTGCGAACGCGGAGGTTAATGTCAGGTTACTCAGCAGATCTGATGTTAAAGCGTCGCCTGCTCCCTCCAATGGAGATGGAGTGTTTTCCTTTGTGCGGGGAAGCACTCCATTGTCATGCCATGCCACGTTCCTCATTAGCATGCATGACATGCAGGAATTCACTGAAGCACATTTGCATAAATTAGTCCTCTATGAAGGCAAAAGGCCAATGTAAGAGAGGAGTGCTGGGTGAGGGAAGAGGGAGAGTTAGGGGAGGGTGGTGTAATATTGCTCAGCCTGTTTATAAATGGATATTTGGCAGGCCTCCTAAAGATGTCATGCGTATTGTCTGTGATTGGCCGCTGCCTATAATTTCCTGTCCTGTAATGGTATCGCCTGTCCACTGCAGATGCAGAGCAGGACTGTTTAAAGTCTAAAATGGCCCCTATCTGTCACATTGATGAATCTGTGCCTTTGTCTTAACTCCTGCACTTAGTGCTGCAAACAGCTGACATGTTTCAAGCATCGTGGTAGCCGACTAATGACCAGGAAACGCTCTGTGTATCCTCCCTGTCCTGCTCCTCTTCCCTCAGCGGTTAGTTTCCTATGCTCTTCCTCTCTGATTTTCCTCCTCGCTCCAGCTAAGGCCCCTAATATGTACTCCCCTCCCTCCCCCCCTCCGCCTTCTCCTCCATCCTGTGCTGTTCCCTTTACAATTTCCTTCATTAGGCTGCTGTGCTGGTTGTAACAGTGGAGTAATCACATATGGTACAGGGCACACATAAAGATGCGCTCCCGCAGGCAGCAGCTGCTGATACTAGCTGAAAATAGATCCCTGGTATGCTCAGCACTTTTTCCTCCAGCAGAGTTGCTGTTTATCAGCAGCTCTGGATGCAGCCGCCCCGGCCACCCAGCCTCATTTAAGCTTCCACTGCCTCGCCGCTGCAGTCGGCATGGTTCAATTTAACACACACAACCGTGCCTCTGTGTGTGTGTGTGTGAAGAGGCCAGTGGCAGATATTTTAGTGTGCACTTTCTCAGTGTGCTGGCAGGTTTATTTGGTTTATATCTGAAAATATGATGTTTTATGTTAGTCCTCAGCACACCACTCATATACAGTGCACTTGATCTACGACAATATGCTCGAAATTCAAAAGTCAGAGAAAGCTGAAGACATCGGAGTTGTCAGAGTAAGTGTTGATGGATAAAACGATTAACCATGGTAACATATTAACACAATAAATAACTGTCTGTTGTTAAGATAGGTAAAGATAAATATTCTACACTGGGAATGCAGTCCTCATTATCGTTAATATATGCTCATGGAACAGGTTTTCACTCAGATCACAGTGATCTTTCAGAGAAGGGTGATTGCAGTCTGACCGTGTGGCAAATTCTCACCTCATGTTCTTCGCACAAATTTACTGGTGGACTGTTTGTGCAGTGTGATGATCCACCACGAGCAGCCTCTGTATCTAGCGCTTGTGTGTGTGTGCGTGTGTGACAGCTCACACTGTGTCTCAGAACTCACCAGGAGCATTTCTCTCTGTCACTTTTTTCCCCCCTCTCATATTGCCATTGCATTCAGCCTCAGGATAAACTAGAAGTTTCAACTTAATACAAACAAACAAAACATCAATTCATAGCCAAATCTGCACCACCTGCTGTGGAGTTGCGTCTCTATTGCACCCACTCACATCATTCCATTGACTCTCACTTCACTCCTGACACAAGTTCTCAAAAAAAAACCCCAAAAAAACGAGACTATAAAAGAAGGGAATGAAAAAACAGACAATAGGAGGCAGACATTGCTTTTCCAGAGTGAGAATTGTATAAAGCCCGAACAAGATAACCCTGGTGATATCACCAGTTTTTTGCTTTTAATATATTCATATATTGATATATCAAAAAGATTATTGGTGTAGGAATGTGATCTGTAGGATGAAAGGGGCAAACACAGCATGACATCATACATTTTGTAGTAGAAAAAGAGCAGGAGATGCACATGTAGATTCAGTGGATTCAGTACTGCAGCAAGTACAGAAATGTGTGTGTGCTGCAGCAGCAGTGGTGTTATGGATGTGCTGTGCTCATCAGTAGAGCGGCTCGTCCAGTCAAAGCCTCTACCCTCCCCCCAATACATCACACACACACACACACACGCACACTCCCACCCACACATTTACTGTAGCATAGGCAGGTGCACATATACACACAGACAAACGCACACATGCACACACACACAATCCCCCCTCACAGATATGGAGTCAGCAGCTTCCCTCTAACAATGACTGATATGCACAGTGCTGTTACACTGTCTGTTAACCAGAGCTCAACCAGAGGCATGCTGGGAGACTGCAACCTCTGGATGCACTAGAAGGATGGATGGCCAGCTACCTGAGCCAACAGGGGAGATGAAAATACACTTACATTAGATGTATTTATCATTATTTATAATTGTCCCATCACACATTATACACTATACAAACAGATGTTTATCACATCTGTTATGTCTGCTGCCCGTATGTGCTGCAGCTTAAACATTCGGCTGTCTGTGATTGCATCACTGCACAAAGATCTTCAGCAGATGTGTAAATGAAATTGACACAAGAATGAGGATTTAAGTTCCAAATGAAACGTGTCAAGAGCAAAACACGTCTGAATATGTAAGAGTAAGTCTTTAAGGTGGTTGAGGTGAGGGTTACTACTGAATCAGGGACTGAAGGTAACAGGACCTCAGGTAACTGGGAAATAGCCCCTACCTAATGCTGCCATGAGTCATCTTAAAGAAAAGTGGACAGATGACAGATTTGACAGCTGTGCTTGTTAAGATGCAACTCATTCACTGTGCAGCAATTATCAACTGAGATGAAACACATTTATTTG
This sequence comes from Decapterus maruadsi, assembly GCA_030347415.2. Lineage (NCBI taxonomy): Eukaryota > Metazoa > Chordata > Actinopteri > Carangiformes > Carangidae > Decapterus > Decapterus maruadsi. The sequence goes on along the minus strand of CM064891.1, from coordinate 8,976,155 downwards.
CCATTTTTAAGAGAGACTCGCAGCTGTCATTTTTAATATGAATTTTGAGGAAGAGAATAATGTGTAGCTGAAGGATAACAGTATGAAGAGACGATGGAATTGATAAGTTCCACACCAACAAATGGGTAACAAATGAAAGCTGTAAATACATAGGTGTGGTGTTTATTAGAATAATGCAGTTAATGTCAAGCTCAAGATGATGCCTCACACTGGGTTCATCCTGATAATTGTGACTAAATGCTGTGGCTTCGGTCAGCAGGTGTCAGCACAGGTGAGCAATGAGAAATACTGAACCACTGCAATACACAGCTTTCTCCGTTACCAAACCAGCCAAGCGAGAAAAGATCTTGTGGAAGAATGTTGTTCATCTAAGTAGAGTCTAACTCAAACAATATAAGCTAATAAACTAATAATGTTAAAAGCATGGTAGAACTGAAACAGCTTTCAAATTGCCCCTCAATTTTATTTGTGAGGGAAACAACAAGTCTCAATTCTGGCAGTCTCCAGTGTAATGGCTGTAACTGAATTATAGTGCCAACAAAGGACACAGATGTTAGTTCCTCTGGGTTTTAGGCGAGTAAACATTAAGGACTGTCAACAACCACCGGTTATGGATGAAAGGTTATGAAAAAAAACATTAATACGTGAAACTTCTGAGTCTAAAATGTTCTCTTCATGCTCAAAAAGTAAATAAGTCTGCATTTGGAGAACTGTGATATCTGGATGTTAACGGTGCATGCCACATACTGTGTAACTGCAACGCCCACAGGCCAGCGTCACACCTCTATTCTCCTCTCCTTCAAACCAGTGTTGACGGTTCAAGCTGACCACTCCTCCCACCTCGACCTCGACCTCTGACCTCTGATTTGTTAGTGATCAAGGCCCATTCAACGGCTTTAGAGAACAATACCCCTGTATTTCTGCCAGACTCAGTCTGGGTCACAGGAAGTGACCTGTAGACAGAGCTTTTTCCCAACATGATACATTCTGGAGCTTATTTCTATATGAAAAAAACATAGCAGAAAGTTACATGCTACATATTTGAAAAAACAAGTATGGCACTCAAATAAAAAAAATGTAATTGTATTATCAGTGATAGATATTGTGGGCTGGTTAGCACCATTTGTACTGTAGGTTATCTTTCTACAATAACTGATTCTGAGAGGCAGACAGTTAATGTTATCATCTGAGCACTGTTTAAATCCAGACGACACCAGTTTAGCTGGAGTCAAATTGGGTGTTTTTTTTTATTTAAAGCTCTAAAAGCTCCATTCTGTTCTTTGACTACATAATCCCTGTCTGTATTTTGGGGTCATACTCCATGCATGGCACGCACACATCCTCCAGTGTGTTGTTGTTGCTGAGTTCCGAGCCCCCAGCACGTATTAGCTCCAATTTCACAACGATTCTTTGTTTTGTTTTTGTTGTTTTTTTTGTTGGGGGTGGTTACGAACAAGGAACAAATCAATAACATGTTGGATCTGCGGGGTTTAGACCTTTAGAAAACAACACACGAGCAACCTAACGCACATGTTTATTTATCTTCAAGAATATCCACAAGGCCCTATGATTTAATGCGTTCTTCGACTTGCTCAGATGACCCTCAAGCTATTTTTACTGACATGTTTGTGTTTCCTCATGCATACTACTAAGTTGTTTTTCCAAGCGGAAAAAATCCACAGAGCAAATTCTGTGGTTTTATAAGCTTGATTACTTAGGAGAGAAAATCCTGTTTTACTAGTGGGGTGTCTGGCAGAGACCGCAGGACCTCTGGAAGCTGCTGCAGTGCTTCGCCGAGTGCAGACTGTGCCACGTAGGGGTAATTCATCTTCCTGTTTCCCCCAACAAAGGCAGCAAAACAATCAGTAAACAGTCGGCTCATTAAAACCACATTGGCATGCTCATCCTTTACGTCTAGGAACCTCTGTTTGGTTGTGTAAAAAAGACTTTACATCACTCAGCCCATGAAAAGGTGCTTTACAGAGCAAACAGAAGCATCCCAGATTCAAAGTGGATCAATTGTAATAGCTTTTGTACACACACCTTTTTCTCTGTAGCGTTTGATCGCGTTCCCCTGAGTGCCTGACGGTAATGTGTTTGTCACCACAGTGAACATAAGTAAAGCTGCAGGGATTGGGTGCTAGAGCCTGAGTAAAGTGATGAACACAACCTAGTGTGAACCTCAGGCTGATCTCCAAACAGCAGACAAGTCCTCTGCGTTACAGCCAGCTTTTCTGGCTCCTTTCTCTCTTTCTGTGTGTGTGTGTATGTGTGTGCGTAGCGGCAGAGGGCAGCGCAGTCTGGACTTCTGCAGGCTCAGGAGTTTACCTAATTATCTGGCATTAAGTCTAAATGGAAGGCTTCCCTCTATCATCCAGTGCCACATGGCCACAACAGGGATAAGCCGCAGTCTTACAAACCATTAGGCTTTACAGGCACTTGACCCGAGGACACAGGACACTGACACAGAAAGTGAGGCTGTGGGGGCTGTCGGAGCACTAAAGCAGTAAAGAGCAGAGTCAGACGTTCATTACAGCGCGCCAACATTAAAGCTGCGGTTCACTGTGAAGTCATTATTGATCCGTGCTGTCAGATTCATTATCTCGTTTCGTGCTTCTGCGATAAAATAGTTCCAAACATAAGGCAACATTATGGTGAAATGGTTAGGGCATTACACCGCTACATGGGTTTAAATACATTGCAGCAAGGCTCCCAACCTGCCCGTTTCCTATACTCTTTCCTGTGCTGTCCATCTCTAAAAATGCACATCAACAAACACAAAATAAAAAAGATAGATCCTAAAGCTCAGTCAAATCTATCCAGCGCCCTTTTCTGTATGTCATTCCCAATCCCCCAGTCTGGTTCTTTTCAAAGTAATGCTATCATTTGGCCATCCAGCAACACCCAGCCTCCCTGTAGACCCTCGCTGCCAAGCGTGAACACATGAGACCCAACGAACATAAAGCAGCACTTGTTCCTCAAGTAAGTAAGGGTTTTGCAAACATGAGGCAGTAGCAGAGTGGGTGTAGGGCAGAACCAGAGATCTGACCACAGAGCAGACAGTGGTGGACTGCTGGAATGTCCCACAGGTTATTATGGACATGAGGATGGACACACACAACCTGCCAACATTCCCAGAGCACCAGTTCTTATTTACTGCTGTATAGAAGCTTCAGTGCTGACCCAATAAAAAGATTAACTGGTACTTTACACTGTTTGTTTATGGTTGTTGGAGCTGTCGGGTTATCTCACCACACTCCAAATGCTCTGAACAATGGCTGTGCTGATGGTAATGCTGGCAATTTCCCTGTTTTTTTGCAGGTCACTGCCAGGGGATTTGCCCCATTGTTGCAGTTTGCCTACACTGCTAAGCTGTTACTCAGCAGAGAAAACATCCAGGAGGTCATCCGCTGTGCTGAATTCCTGCGCATGCACAACCTCGAGGACTCATGCTTTCGCTTCCTGGAAGCTCAGCTGCGCAGCGAAGATGACAGTCTGCTGCCCTACCACAAGGTGGCCCCGGAGGCGAACAACTCGGAGGATGAGAGCATGCAGTCCGAGGCGGAAAGGCCCGTCTCTCCTCGGGCGCGGCGGTGCGCTGACGCCATCACCTCCTTTCGACGCCCCGACAACGATCGGCTAGCGATCGCCATACCCGGTAACTTAGCGGATGGCCGGCTTGACTTCGATCGGCATGGAGTGTCAGACCTGCCACGATGCCCCAAGTACAGGAAATACCAGTGGGCTTGCAACAAGCACAATAGTGACACCTCCTCACACACCAGTACCTCAGGTTTTCCAAGCACATTAAAGGAGAGCAGCGTTAGCGCGGCAGTGCCGGAACAGGGCAGGCTGCCTTTGGCACAGATCAAAGTTGAACCACAGGCAGAAGAAGAGGCCATCTCGTTGTGCCTGTCAGGGGATGAGCAGGATGTCAGGGATAAGGACAGTGTGACAGCCATGGAGATGGACAGCCCAATATCTATGGAAAGAACCAAGAGAACCAAGTCTCCTTCCTGCCTCCGAGCCCTCTTCAAGAAAGGGATGGACCTCCCCAGTCTGCCCAACACATCACAGCAGCTATTCGCCAACAGACTCGTTTGCCCCCAGGACAAAGGAAACTCTCAGGGAGATCATAAAAAAGACTTCAGGCCTTTCACTGGGGAGCTGGATCTGTCTGTTACATCCCCAAAGGACATGGACGGTTTCCCTGCAGGGTTGTCCCTCAAGTCCGCTTCCTGTGATGGGGTCTGCAAACAGGAAGTCGAGCTAGACCGCCGTAGTGTCATATTTTCCTCAGGGGCCTGCAACCGTCTGGGAACCCCAGCGCATTCCTACCCTGGTGGGAACTCTTTGGAGATGGAGCTCTCTGAGCACATGCCAAAGGGCCTCTGGGCTGGAGCCAGCCAGTCCCTCCCCACCTCCCAGACCTACTCTCCTAGCACCACCTCAACTGAACCTCCACTCTTATGCCGCCCAAGGCCCAACACCAGCTGCCCAGTGCCAATCAAAGTGTGCCCACGCTCGCCGCCTTGTGAGACGCGTACCAGGACTTCCAGCTCCTGCTCCTCGTACTCCTACGCGGAGGACGGCAGTGGAGGCTCTCCCTGTAGCCTGCCCCAGTTCGAATTCTCCTCCTCGCCGTGCTCCAACGTGGCGCGCTGCCTCAATGTGGACCAGCAGGAGCAAAGCGTGGGAGGGGATGCCCTTTTTAACCAAGTGCGGCCCAAGATCAAATGTGAGCAGTCCTACGGCACCAACTCGAGCGACGAGTCAGGGTCCTTCTCGGAGGGAGACAGCGTTCAGGAGCGGGGGCCAGAGGTGAGTGTAAAACATTGTCTTTCACATGTAACACACAATGAGCCATCGCACTCAATTCCATCATGGCTAATTATATTGCAGTGGTGCCGCTCTCCAGGTCTGCATTAGCAGTCATTAAATCATCATGTAATTGAAGTAGGAGTGTTCAGTGCAAGATTTACAGCACCACCAAAGGGCACAGATGTGCTTTGATATTATTAATCTGCTTTATGCACTGTTGGAGATCCGTGTAATGAGTCTGAATATGTGAGTCCAAATGCACCAGGACAGTCTAAATGCAGTCGGCTGTTTTTTAAGACCGTGATTGGGGGATCATCCCGGCTGAGAGGAGCAGTGTTTGTGAAAAGCACTGCAGGGTCAGGATTCTCTCCGGGGTAGACCTGCCGTCTGAAGTGATTCCCTCTGGCTCTGTTTGTCTCTCTGCCAGTGCCAACTAGCCTAAGTATCTCCTTTTATCCCGGCAGAAATACTGACGTCTGTAATCTGCCCCCTCCATAAATATGCATACGCTTAATTCTCAGCGCAGCCCTTTAGTCGACTTGTGACATTTCTCATCTATCACCAATTAGCTGCAGCCGCAGTGAAGGTGTGCGATTACAGGGATTACAACCAAAACATTACAGCAGCGGGCGAGCGGCGGAATGCGAGTGGACGGGGAGTGTTGAGCTCGGGCCTCTGGTGCAGTCTGACAGTGCTGACGGTGACGGATGAGTAGCCAATCCTCTAATCATCCTCCCCCTAATCCACCTGGGCAGACGTCCTTTCAAAGCTGCAGACTAGACGACTGTTGTTGTTTACCAGGTAAAGATCAGTGAGGGACTGCTATGCACAGATGGAGCGCAGCGTCGGTGTAATAACATGAAATGAGCAGATTTCCCACCTCAGGGAGAGTCTACATAAAGAAACTCATAATGCTCACTTTAATTATATTATATTTCCCTTTAGCTCGCTTCCATGCGCCGTCGCTGTCAGATTAAACCTCAACATATGACATCATACCTTAGGTTGGCTGTGGGTCTCAGTGTCACCGCCAGGCCGTCTTTAACTCTTGCGGTATTACATTCAGTGATGTTTGCTTGTGTGGACGGAATTATTTTTGATGAGCTACGTGGAGGTGGGGGAGGTGGGGGGGGCGCTCTAAGTGCACAGAGAAGAAAAGAAAAGAGAGAGAGAGAGACAGGAAGAGAGAAACTGGTGTGTTGCCATGGTGATCAGATTTACAGAGCAAGCTGCAAGGCGCTGGAGCTACATGACAGGGTTGTTCTTTTCCGTGTAAGGAATTCAGTTCCAGTGCGAGAGATAAAGAGGTTCAGCAGTAATGTGTAATTATTACCTCCATAACGTGACCCGTTGCCATTAGATTTACAGGCTTTTGAAGGGTCTGCTGAATGTGCTGCAGTAAATTATATGGGACTGATTTACAACGCGGAGCTGTCAACCCGGCTCAAAAAATGACCACAAGACATTTCAGTTCCCTTTGTCATATCGGCGTGTGGGTTTAGCCTGTGTTTATATCTGTCAGCCGTCGTAGCCTGTCCATTACACACTGACTCACGTGGGGTTATCTGCCAGCTATCGCCGGCTGCTGATAACATTTTTCATGAATGAATGTTTCTCAGATCTGCCAGCTCTAGAGTTTATTGCACCACTGTTATATAGCAGAGGTCACACAGGGGTATAGTTGCAAAATGAAGCTCAGTGTTATGTTACTCCCCTTTGGCCTTTATGTGGTGAAGAAATGCTACCTCATGCTTCCTGGGCCACTCTTTTTTTCCAACCGCCGCCCTCTGTAATTCTGGTGCACAAACAAACATATGGAGAGGGCTGTCCTCTCTGTGTTTGCTGAGCAAATGGCAGAGGGGGAAAGCAGCTTAGGTAAAAATAGCTGCAGCCCAGGACCACGGATTGGACACAATGAATACCGATGAGGAAGGAAGTTATTAAAGTGCAGGCCCGTCTGACCAGAGCGTTGCCATTCAAGGTACTGTGGCCAGAGTCACTTGAGGTCTCTGGGCAACTCCTGCTCTGTGGTTATGGGCTGCTGCAGTCATGTGAGCCACATCTGTGAAGGGGACTCTCAGTGTTTTGTCAGACAGCAGCACAGTCACCTTAGATAGACAGGCAACTTCTGAAAGGTCATCAGCAAACTTCTAAAGTCTGGATTTTCAAAGGGGATTTTGATATGCAATGTCACAGTGGTTTCAATTTGGCTCAGAGTTAACTGGTCTAACAGCAGTAATGTATACTTAACTCTTTAATGTATAGTGATATACATATATAGACAAAGAGAGAGCTGATTTTTAGACACTTTTTTAGACCTTTTTTTGCAAATTTCATAAGAAGGCAAAACTGAAACATCACATTTTGCAAATGCAGGCCTGTCTGGTATTTCTCATCATCATCCCTATCCAAATGCATTGTAAGATGTGGCTGGTGGAATATTCTATTAGCAAGGTTCAGCATTTACACAAAATAACTAACTAACTTAACTCATTGACTGTGACTGTTCTCTCCATTGTGCTACATTTATACTGTGTTTTAACATTCAGCTCAGCTGTATTTACTGCCACAAAGTGATAATTGAATTCATTAGCAGTATTTAGTACAGATAAGTACAATTACATTGTGTTTTAGCAGTTATCTTTAACATGTAAATTTCCATTGTTCCATAAATTACACAATCAAAAGTGATGGTTCTTTAAGTACTAGTTTAGTTTTAGCACTTGTTACCTGCAGGCCACAGTGTTCGTTTATAACAGAAGCTCTGAAGGTTTCCTTGAATTGTTTTTATGGCTCACTTTCATGCAGTGGCCTCCCAGTAGAGCCACATAGCAGGTCCCAAATCAGTCAGTGGATCAGAGTCTTCAATCATGCAGTTCACAGCTAATGTTATGTACAGTGACTTTTGAACCTCGCCGTACGCTACCACAATCCCACATGGATTACACTGAAGGAGAATCTAAGCAATGTTTCCACCACTACCTGGATGTATGGAGATGCATGCACAGCACCATTTGTTCCCCAGCCTGTCTCTTTGTGTCTCTCAGAGCTCCAGCTCCTTGTTACAGTGTGGGCGTCGAGTTGTTACAGTGCATCGTCTGGCTGCAGAGGTGCAAATATTGATCTCAGAGGGAGTGGCGAGTGTTTTTTTTGTTTGTTTGTTTGGTTGATTTTGTTTTTTTTCTTCTTTTTAATCATATAACCAGAAACTTGAATGAACTTTTGACAGGAAGTGCACAGATATTAATATTAGTTCCACTACCCTTGCACAATGCCAGAGATTTCTTTCTCTACTCTAGATATGATGTGGCTGTGGTCGTCACCATTCAGTTGTTGTTAACTTGTTTTAGTCATATCTAATAGCGATAATAGAGGATGTGTAGTAGCCTATCAGATGAAATCCGAGTGCTGCTTTTTCAAGTAATATTATTACCCTTTCATTTGAGGGCACTATGGTTAATTAAATTAAAGCAGCACAACAATATCCGTCAGCGATCACAGTGATATTAAGTGTTCTTTGTAAATGCAGCGTTCTTTATAATTATGCAGTGGAATACAAACAGGGGCTATCTAACATGTGATAAGTGCGGATGAATGACAGTGTAGTGGGTGCAGCATTCAAAAAACAAAATAGCCAGAGAGGCTTGTTGTTTGCACACTGGGTGATATGTGCAAGAAGACTTTTGTGTTTAATATCAGGTGGATGTTTGTCCTGTTCATTTCCCTTTTTAATCTATATTTAACAAGGGCGACATGTAGAAGAAATGTACTTAGAATATCACAGCAGTCATATTTTGTACCCTACAAAGTACACAAAGGGAGACTTGTTCAAACTGAGCAACAGGATGGCTGTTTACCCAAGTATTTTTACTTTGAAATATATTATCCTTGATGCATATTCAAGAAAAAAATGTAGTAACAAGGTAAAGAGATATAAAGCTGCATCATTACTTCCCAAATCGCTTCTGGGGCGTATGTTGCATCTCTCAGGAGAGTTGAGGAGAGTGGAATAAGTATAAAGAGGAGGTTGTGTGTTTGTATTTGTTGAGCCTGCAGAGAAGAGGATAGTGTGTGTAGTTGTGTACCATCAGGCTGGACTGGAGATTCCCAGGATGCTACTACAGCTGAGTTGCAACAAACCATACAGCAGTTGGGCCCCTAGGGGGAAGCTGGAGCGCAGAAACAACACTACAGTATATTCCTCTGCATGGCTTTACATCCTGTGGTGGAACCTGGAAGCATTGAGGTATTTAGCATCCCGCTACCTTACAGTGGTAATCTGCAAGATTCTTGTTGTGTTGATTTTGGCCTTGTCGCTGCAGCTTGGCGGCCAGAGCTGCGGTATTTTTTTGCAGTCATATTCCGAGAAGTAGCTTGGCAATGAAATGGTGTGTCCAGTACTGCACTTTTTTTTTTTTTTTTGGTGTTGTTTCGTTGGGTTTTCTGTTAATGAAGTTTCACACTTTTCATAACTAACTGCTTTTTAGCTTTTTTACTCCAAATAAGCAGCAGTTACCACTGCCAGTAATGTAAAAAGGATCCGATTTCCTTCCATTATTATGTATTAATTTATAATTAATCAGAAAATGTTGCTGATTACCTGGACCCCCAGGATAGAAGAGTAACCACAGAACTTCTCATCATCCTCTTCATTAAGATCTAACCCGGGACTTGCGTAATGCTGCTTTATAATCCCATTTGCAAGCTATGAGACGTAACGGGGGTTAATTACAGAGATAGCATGGAACACAAATGTGTGGAATTCTGAATCACACAACATTAAAAGATAAGATCTCATTTTGGTTTGAGATTAGATACAGGACAAGTATAGTGCTCGGGCCTGGAGCAGAGGTGCCAGGCAGCGATCACTAAAAGAAATCGCTTGAAGCAAACTACCGGAGAAAATATCAGAGTGCTGACAGCCCAGGGGTCTTTGAGTTAAACAGCTGCTCCAAGCTGAGAAATTTGTTTTGTGGGAGTGAAATTGAGTGTTAAAGCTTTAGAGCAGCTTAACAGGTGAGCTCAGGCTGACCCCTTCCAGGCCGGGTCATCCATTGAGCTGCCCCACCTCATAACGGCCTCTTCCCGATGCAGGCTGCAGTTGCTCAGCTTACAACACAATGCAAAGACATCCCACTAATGTAGTCTTCACATTTTCCATCCGACAGGTCCGAATGAGCAGGAAGAATGTGTTGAATGTATGTTAAAATAAGTTCACGCTTTGCTTTCTTTCAAGATTAGAAAATGCCACGCGTCTGTGCCTAAAGTAACAGAGCTGGACCCAGGATATGGATTGTTAGGTTTTCTTTTAAAGGAGCAGTTCCATGTTTCAGCAAGTCTAAACACATCCCAGAGCACTCTCTGTACTAGATGCACAGAGATAGGTTTTCTCTCCTATCATCCAAGAAACGGAAAGTATGTTTTCCAAGATGCCACACTGCTCCTTAAAAAAAAAAAAAAAGTTACTGTTGCTCCTACATGTCGTTTTTCTAAAAACGTCAAGTAGGACAAAAGCATATACATTAGGTGTTGTAGGTTAAAATTTTGTCATGGATCATTGAATGCAAATTAATGGCTTAAAATGTACATTTTTATTTATTTGAAGTTAAATCTACAACACAATAAAATATTTAAAAAGTGTGTTGTATTGAAAAAAAAACCCTCGGCAGGTGTAAATGATCACCTCACCTTGAAGCCTGAACCATCCATCATATTTTACCAGTGTACGGTGTCAGGGCTGAGGCGCAGCACAGCGCTGGTCCAGATAACAGATGAGCCCTACTTTTCACTCCCTACCCCATTTGCTGCAGAATGACCCAGACAAAGAGGGTGACTGAGAGAGAAATGTAGATCCAGAACAGTTAGGGTGTGAATTCACCAGCGTGGAAGTGTACTCTGTCATCCCAGCTTTGCCTCTGAACTGGTTCTCATGGTGGATGGCTAAATTTAGCCATCCCCAGTGTACCAGTGACTGGTGGATGCAGAGGAGAAAGAAACCAGCACAAGGTTGCGGCGTCTCCTTCCCCCCCGCTCATTCGGCCACAGATTTCCATCAGATCCTGTTGGTGGAAGAAGCCAACACTTCTGCGTCTGCTCGGCGGGATCGTAGAGACGCTATCTAATCACAAAGAGAGTCATCTTCTCCTTTGCTTTAGATAAAGCTGGCAGCTCGCGCTGATGTTTTATTGCCCTCCCGACGCCTCTCTTTGAGGCTGGGGTTGTCATGCCCTGGCAAAGTAACGAGAGCCCAGTGTGGCCTTGAAAGCTCTGGCCATTATTTATTCATGTGTCTGCATGCAGATGTTGAGCCGAGATGAGAAATAGGGCTCCTGGCGGCTCGGAGGGCTGCACTTCTAATGAGGAAACTCAAGCTATTTCCCTTTGAGAGGGAGATTGATGTCTAGATTTGGCTTTTTGAGTGAGGAGTAATTTTGATTCTGTCGTTGAGTGGGCACCTCGCCTTATCCCCCTGAGTGCAGCACTTACACCAGGTGACAGCTCAGTCCGCTGCTGTGTACCACAGTGTGGAGAAACAATGCTGCCTCCGCCTGCAGTCATCCGAGCGGCCAAGGGTCTCCGGGGGAACATCTGGCCCCTCTTGAGTCAGCCAGGTATGGAGTGGAGTCACATCCCTTGCTCCTCTTTCTCCTGTCTTCCTCCTTTTGTTTGGCTTTGTTCTTCCTGCGCTCCACGGAGGCAGCCAGGGAGAGAGAAAGGGAAAGGGAGAGGAGAAAGAGAGAGCTGCAGCTCCTCTCATCTCTGCCAAGCTCTCCGGCTGTCTTCCTCTGGCTCTTTGTTATGCCTCCGCTGCTTCCCTCTGCTGCCTAGAGCTACAGCTCCCTGGTGCACACAGATACCACTGGGGTGGATCTGCCTATGATGTGCTTATCATAAGGTTTGCCATCACCTCGGGGAGAGAGGCTGACTTGTTGTTGCTCTCCAAACTGAGAAAAAGAGAATAAACACATACAACCTTGATGTGTTGTCATATCAGTGGTGGATTATGATTTTTTTTTCTTTTTTCTTTTAATCTTTTTTGATTTTGGTTTGCACTGCCAAATGACTGCCATATTTATTTCACTAATTCTTTTGTTCTGCAGCCTGTGAGGACTGCTACAGCAGATATTCATGACCCCCAAGAAATCACCTGACACTGATTTGGATCAGGTTGACAAGTCACTGCCCCTTCTCAACCCCCCCCACCACCCACCCCAAACGCTGGCATACTTCTCAGTCAGATGGGGAGGCACACTTCCAGCACAGATGGAGAGGGACTCTTTTCTTGGATCACCTTTCCCCCCTATGCTTGAGAATGTGCTACATGTTAAATGTGAGGCGGAGAGAACTGAACGCTCACTAAGCCCTGCTCCGTGAGGCATGTGGGCTGGTGCTCTATTGCCATCTTGTGGTCCAATGTAGTAACTGCGTCACAAGAATTGAGGAAAATGATACAATTGGTAAAAATTTGTTTTTATTGACTTGTTAGGTTTAGCTACAGTCTCATAATAATCATAATAACAAAGTTATAGTCATATAATTAAACTTACCTGTTAATGCACTGACCTAACTCATCATGATTGGGTTTTATTGGAGGTTAAGTTTGATTACAGTAGATCAAAGTACAGTAAAGTATGCCTTTATTTATCCCACAATAGGGAAATTCACAGCAGCAGTACATACATGCAAGTACACATATAATGCACACAGTAGTGGACTGGTAAATTTATAAATAGACAAACAAGATACAGAAAGATGCAAAAGATATAAAAAGGGACAGATATACAGTGCAGTTGTGAGTAGGGGGGTTATTGCACATGTGTTTGTCTACTTACTGGGAGCAGACCTTGTTGTAAAGTCTGACAGCATAATATTTTTACATAGTATCTCAGTATTTGCTTGCAGTATGGATTTCCTCACTATGTTTATGCATTAAAATTGCTGAAGCTCTGGCCAGAATTTCAGAAATACTGAGGTCATGATCCCTGCTCATATTAGACTTCCCTCGATCCCCATCCACACTGCCAGCTATGAGACTCAATACTGAGATACTGGAAAAAAGCGGTGACTTCATATACTCAAAGTTAATATAAAGGAATAGATCAAATCTTTGTATCGAGGCCGTGCACAGGAACTGTACGCCTACACAGTTTTTCTCTTCAGTTGATTAGATCTTTTCTCAGGTCTGTGTGGGAGTGAGCAGACAGTTTGACATTTTCTTCACTCTCCTGTTGGCTTTGTTGCATCTGATAGAGAGCAACAATCTAGATGTTTATGATTTTCTATTTGTACATAATGCTTCGTATGAATCCCAGAATATCTCCACCCAACATTTTATCAGCCAAAATGAATGAAAACAACTCCAGGTCTGCAAAAGGCTTAACTTTTACAATTAAGCGTCTTTAAATGTAACCTTTTTCCTTTTTCTCATTAGTTCAGTATACAATCATGAATGCATTAACACTGTCAAACAATCAGTATTAGAATGACACTCTGCAGAAAGATATGGACTTGTGCATGTCCATCCATTTGAACCCATGCTGAATAATTTAAATACATTTAATTATTCTTAACTCTTATACAGTACATCATATATCCCCTTTTTTTTCCAGGTGAAGCTCCCTTTCCCCGTAGATCAAATCACAAATCTTCCACGGAACGACTTCCAAATGTTGGTGAAAATGCACAAACTGACCTCGGAGCAGCTGGAGTTCATCCACGACGTGAGGCGGCGGAGCAAGAACCGCATCGCAGCCCAACGCTGCCGCAAGAGGAAACTTGACTGCATCCTGAACCTGGAGTGTGAGATCCGAAAACTGGTGAGTTGACAGCTCCAGCTCGTCGTCGGTAGTGACAGTTACCTGATGATGTGACGATGAAGTAGCCTATACCTCTCAATGGGACATCATTAGTCAGAGCAGATCTGCTCCGTCAGCACTCTGACACCATCACACTGCCCTCTAGTGAGTGCGTTTTTGATTTGTTGTGTCAGCTCTCAGAAATATTTACAGCCGTCTGTTAAAAGCCCCATGAGGGTAATAACAGTAATAAACCTTTTAGTGTGAACCACCTCCTATAGCTCAGAGGACTCGCAGCCTGTCCCAGCTGTTTGCAGCGAGACAGTGAGTGAACATGTCAACTATCAGATACCCACATAACAAGTCAGATGTTTGATAAAGATTGCAGGATATGAAAGGGACATAAAGGACAGAGGATCTGTCGGCCTCTAGTGGCACAAGGTCTGAAATGCAACAATATCATGTTTCCCTCCACTCCTCTGGCCTGTAAATATGACAAAGTAACACTAATATTTATCATGTGAACCACTACAAAATGTTGTATCAACCCTTAAAGTAGTACTAATATTTTTCATCATGCTGCGAAACTAACAGTTATTTCAATATTCATGAAAGTAACTTTTCCATAAATGGAACAACTTAAACAAACAACTTAAAACAGTTCCTGTTGCATTCAACATTTAGCATCAACAACAGTTGAGGTTATGAATTTGTCTGATAATGTTATCATGACCATACTTTCTATTCAACTTTCTCCATTCTTTAACCTGATCAGTTTGAACCTGCTGAATCACATCAGTGCTGCTTCATTTTGCACAGCCAAACTATATTTTGCTGGAAGTTTACACACATACCCTTAGTCAGACTGAAGTTTGGATTAGATATAAGATAGGCGACAGTGTTGAAAAAATTAAAGGGATAGTTAAACATTTTGGCAAATTGGCCCATTGCCATAATCGCTATAGTCATAGCAGTCGGTTTGTTACCTTTATTTGTTGATGTAAGCTATTTTTAGAACAGCGGAGTGGAAAAACTGTCCCTGAACGCAACGCACATCAGCAGTTTTGCTCAAAACAGCAGCTAACTTCTGTTACACTTTGGAGGTTGTGCCAAACGGTCCAATTTCTTTGTTGTTTCCCTTTGATGAGATTGATGAGGGAAACAAGAAATTCCTAGCCTCCGTAGCGTAGCTCTGAGCAGCTCGCGGCTCTGCTCCGCTATTCTAAAAATAGCTTACACCAACAATTAAAAGTAACAAACCTACTGCTATGACTATGGGCCAATTTGCCAAAAATGTTGAACTATCCCTTTAAACCTGCAAGCTTCTTAGAGCAGTTACGGGGACTGTGTTCACAGTCATGTTTAGAGACTCGTCTTATTTGGGGACACAAAGTCCCCTAATGTAAATCATTGAATTCTATGGTATTTGTCTCAAGATTAGAGTAACAATAAGGCAGCTACTAGTTATGGTTAAGGTTGATTAAGTTCAGAGTAAGTCTCCAAAAAATGAATGTAAATCAATGTCATTTGTGTGTGCAGGTGTGTGAGAAGGAGAAGCTGCTGACGGAGAGGAACCAGCTGAAGGCGTGCATGGGCGAGTTGTGGGAGAACTTCTCCTGCCTGTCCCAGGAGGTGTGCAGGGACGTCCAGCTGAGCCCAGAGCAGGTCCAGTCTTTACACCACTACTGCCCCGTGCTGCGGCCCGCCAACTCCACTGCCAGTAACAACGCTGCCCACGAGCCCAAGCCTCCCCACAGCCCGGCCGTCACCAACGCCGCCACCACCACCACCACCAGCATCGACCTCACCACCCACTCGGGCTCGGCCACGCCGGAACCCAGCTTCCACGGGTCGCCCGGCCCCTCAGAGAGCGAGCCCGACTTGGCCGTCAGAAACGGGGCAGATAAAGATATGGACGGCCAAGATACCAGCTTATACACAAAGTCAGGGCTGCCCACTGAGAAATCCAACCAGACGGTAACAGTTGATTTTTGTCAGGAAATGACTGACAAATGCACAACTGACGAGCAGCCAAGGAAGGACTGTACTAAGTAGTGGTGGTTGTCTGTGTTGTAGTTTTTGATGTTTTTTTTTTTATTATTTAATTTTATTCTTCTGACAAACCCTCTTTCGGGGTTGTTGAGATGTCGGCCTCTCCCAGTGTTCACTGAAAAACAAGCTTTGTATGTATTTATGTCTTTTTGTGCTGTCTTTTTATTTTGTTTTTTGTTTTTTTTTCTTTTTGAACGGTTGACACTAAAGTTGTCTTAACAGCAGCAATACTGTTCTCCAGGTATTTTTCCTCTTAACCATGACAGAGTGGGAACTTCTCACCAAACCTTTACAGTGGTGCTACACTTCGGCCGGGCAGCAACCTCTACAGTGGAGACTCCGTCTTCATGTGTCACTCATCACAACTCATAGTTCAACCTCATCGGACCTAAAAACAGCAGCTCTCTTTGTCTCTCCGTGTACCGACAGTATCTCTGCTTCCTCTGCCTTTTGCTCTCCTTTCTTTTTTTTTTCCCACTCTGTCTTTTATCAATCTTCTCTACCTCTCTCTGTCTCTCTTTCTCTCTTTCTCTCTTTTCTGTGGTTCTTTTCTCACTATATCTTAGTGGCCCTTTTCGTCACAGCAATTCAAACTCAGGAATAAGAAAAAAAAATCCTCTGAATGTTCAAACTAATTCATGAAAAATGAGAATACAGTAGTTTCTGTACACGGGGAAGTTACGATGCAGTTAGACTGTAAAATGTTCATATGCAAAAATGTCTTCAAGCGTCTCACATTTGTATTTCTGTACAGGAGAACTTTGTACAGGCTGCAACCGAAAACATTCCTCCTTTGCCTTCCTCAGCACTGAATTGAAAGAGAAAAAAAAAAGGTTTTTGCAGGTGGTTAAATGACTATTTTTATTTCCCACTCATCAGCAATACCACTGTATTTGGATGTTGTAACAGTGACTGACTTTCAAGTGCTTGTCTGGCAGAAATGTATATAGTATGGAGCATGATGACTGTAACAGTGATTTTTTTTTTTTTTTTTTTTTGTACAGGTAGAGGCTTAGATGTTTCCTTTTTTTTTCACCGGGGGTTATATCAAGCACCTTTTTGCTAAGGGAAAAATCTTTGCTTTGCTGTTTCCTGTCCTGCCTAATGAATATTCCCCATCATGGTGGGTGTTCTTATACTCAGGAAATCAGCTCGACACACATGTAGACACTCGACACACAGCGCAGCACATACAGACACATAAGTCGACACACACGTGTAAATTTTTTCGCCCCATGCATGTATAAATTTAGACATTCACGATGTATTTGTAATGCGCAGCTCAGGCCAGCTCCTCTCTCTCTCTCTCTCTCCTTTTCTCTCCACCTTTGACTCCTCTCTAAATGTGAAAAAAAAGAGTTTTGCCTTGTGTTTTGGAGTAAATCTTATTTCTTATCAGTATTTAAAGTTGCTATTTGTGTATACACTCTTGCAGACATGCTTTGGGTTTCTTTAGTGTTGTCCTTTGACAGTGAAAAGTGCAGCCAACATCTACGTGACAGATACTTTCATATTTTTTATTCAAATTGATCCTGAATAAGATAAACACCTTTTTTTTTGACAAAAAGATTTAAAGAAATTAACAAATTTGACTTATCGTTCCAGGCACTTTGTTTCCGGCCACGGAGCCATTTAGCACTTCAATGAGGGTCGTTGTCTTTGTTTCAGACCTTTTAAAAGTCTGAGACTGGAGCACTTAAATTGGCACTTCAAGGGGAAACATCTTGTTGATATAATTATATGAATATACAGGAAAAGAAAAAAAAATCTCTATGAAGAAACCGTATCTGAAACCTAAATACAAAAGGAATCTATTGTTTAAGTATAAGAGTGTTTACACCTTATATTTGTATTTCTTTAGGACTTGAATAAGCTAATTCAGAATTCATTTGACGTGAAAGCAGTGTAAGTGTCGTCAGAATGATTTAGCAACAATCATATTAGATAGTAACATGTTTGCCCTAATTGTGCATTTGTTTGAACACCTACTCTGTGATGTGCATGCATGCAGCCTATAGCTATAAGCCTAGTTAGTTTGTCCAGCTTCTGTTTGCCTCGCAACTTCTTTCTGGAGCAGTCTGCTTTTAAAATGATTTTTGAATATATATATCTATATATTTCTATGTATAAACAAGCTGAATTATCTCAACTCTCACTGGAGGCAGGGCCATGCTCTCGTACAAAGGTGGAAAATCAATTGGAATGTGAAGCTTTTTTTTTTCCCATTGCTCTTTAAAGTCCCAATCCAAAATGGCGCCTCCCATTATCTTATAGCAAGCTTACCTCAGTGTCACCTATGAGCTAGCTGCTGTTCCTCTAATTTATGCAATTTGCTGAGTATTTCTCTCAAATCCCTTTGGAAAAAAGAGGTGTGCAAAAAAATTGTTGAAAGAAAGTTCTTAGAATATTTCAGTAGATCAATTTCTTCATCTTATTTGGCTGAATTCGCTGGGCTGCTGGAGGTTTTGCAGATTGGGGCTTTAAAGTTTGGATGAAACATTGTGAAGTTCTACCCCCTGACTTTTACTGATGTAAATTTTAGAGTTTAAAACAGTAGTTTTAGAGTATGATCTCACATTTGAGACTGTTTTCCTGATACAGCCGAACAGAGTAACTCTTAAGTGTATTTTACAAACCTGTCTTTGAAATTGTTAAGACTGGTCTCTATATTGTGGAGTACATAGACCCGCACATGCACACATACACACACATACACACACACAGTAAATTCATATGATACACACACAGTACATATGTTGTGGCACAGCCTGAGCACAGAGCGGTGGCGTCGACTCTTTGTCGACTCGTGCGGTTTCTCCTGTTTGTTCAGAGCTTTTTCACTGTTTGTGCTCCTTTTTCATTCTTGTGCGCACATTGAAGCAGAACAGTATTTACCCATGTGGAGATTCTACCAGGTTAAAGCCAGAAAATGAAAGTGGGACACTTTATGTTACAGAAGCATCTTCTCTGCAAACGTTATGCAACATTTTCTATTTGTGTGCTTGATCTTAAATTGAGGAACCCTGATGTTGCATCGGAGAGCACATACTCTTTGTGTTTTTTTGTTGTTGTTGTTGTTGTTTTTCTGTTTGGAGAAAATGAACCCATGAAGTTTGTATTGTAGCCTAACTATTGTAACAAAGGACCCTGGGCTTCTCTTCAGATGTGTAATGATATTACTACAATGACATTCTTGTTCATGCATAGTAGAATTTCTGTTTTCCTTACATACCTACTGTATGTTGCTAATTCAACATAGCATGCCCTGAGTTTACTTTAGAGGATAAAGCAAACATACAGAAATCCCTGAATCATACTCTCCAGTCTGGAGACCTCTGAGCCCTTTGAGACTTGCTGCACGCTCCAATACTGACTGTTTGGTCAAACTATAATTCTCCATCCATCCTCAGCGTCAATGGCGAGATGGTTTTGTCAGCAAAGTCAACATATGAATTATTCCATTAAAACTGTCTGGCTTACACCCTGGAGGTCATTATTTTTAAAGGGTCTTCTTTTTTTCCATCTTTTTGAGTTTTCTGCCACCACTCTAATTCAGCAGACAATAGCATGGCTTTTGGTTATTGCGATGAAAACTCAGTTGTATTGTGGTGTTGGTAGAAATCTAAAATGCTTTTGAAATTTCAATATGGCAAGTATTTTAATCTGCTCAGAAACTGACATTTTGAGTTGCTTTGTTGACATCATTTAAAGCTGCATTAATTGAATGAAAAGTGACATTAGCATATTATCACCATATGTTTGGCATGGCCAGTGTGTGAGGAAACAGTCTAGCAGAAATAGTTGTGAATTTCAAACCAATATGCACTCTCCTCTTAGCTCTGTTTTGGTCTCCACCAACTCCTGAGAAAATACTTGTGAATCTTGACCTCCAGTATCTCCACCAGCTGGTGTCTATGCAGGTATGCCATAGTAGCATTTTGTTGTTGTTGTTTTTTTTCTTTCTAAAAACAGAAACCTGCTGCTACTGGAAATGAGATGTAAATGGAGTATGCTGTTTGTAAAGCCCAGCAGAGCTGAAGGCAGGGGCAGAGGTGGTAATCATTTTCTGCTGGTTTGTCTCTCACATTGCACACAGTCATCTGATTCATAGATCATATGCAATTATTGATCGGTGCAACTTTAAGATGATGTAACAGGAATAATTCCAAGCGTAGAAAACAGCTTGATACTAAAACATGAGTGATCCTTGGGGCTCCTTTGTGCAGGCCAGACATGTTTTAGTTCATAGCCAATACAACAGATTAATTTAAGTGAACAATTTTGCTGTTGCTCTAACTCTGTAATTGGATGCTCCTACCTTTTATGCTGTGTGTTTGTCTTCTTTTTTTTTTAGGTAACTTTTTTTTTGTTGCTGCTTCTCTGAAACAAACACTGGCTTTTCAACTCCAAAGGTTGTTCTGTAAAAGAATATGAACAAAAACATGCCTTTTTTCACAGACTGCTCAACTTCATTGAGAAAAAAAAAATCTAGTATCCTGGTTGAATGCGCAGGTCGAGATCATTGAAGATAAAATATGAAAAATGGAATATGTTTACAAATAGGTGTCATGTCATGTATGATTGATTTTTGCCATGTAAAAATCACTTGGTTCAATTCGACTGGTTCTTGGTGTTGCGTAAAGAGACAAAGAATGAGTTTCCTCACCTTGTCTTTAATCCAACTTTCGGGATGGGTTTGCATTATATGAATACAAGTGCACCTCCGATATTTGCCTTAGAAAGTGCAGAGGCCATAGTTCACATTCAAGTGAAGTGAGTGTATACAGGGGCCTGGGCCCCCATCCCCGAGTCACCAGTGCGGACTTTCTCACACTTATCTACCTGTGAAATCCTTCATACCTCTCATAACTGGTCAATGACTGTATCAGCAAACTGCATCAGGTGTTTTTTCTACATGCTTTTTACACAGATTATATGGATTATTGTATTAGTCGATTTTGGTGCATCATTTTTAATGTAATAGCTCTTAAGCTTGTAGTTCAAGTTGTTGTTTTTTTCTTTCATTTTTCTAGATGACTGTTTTGTGTTAATATTGTCAATTTGAAATAGCTGTTATTTGCTTATTCTCTACTAAGAGTTCTTACCTTTATAATTTTTAAATGCTACATGACCCTAATTAATTAAAATGACTTCAATAACCATTGTAAATACAGTATTGTGCAAACCCAATTTTCATTAATTTCAATTGCTAGTGTTATCTAAACAACTTTTTTGTCTAGACACCATTTCTCTTTATGAAATAAAGAAACATGCATATCATGTGTGTGTTTTGTGGTTTATTTTTGTTTTGTTTTGTTTGTTTTTTTACAGTAACGTGGTAAATTCCATTTCTTAGTTTCATTTCTGTATTTTCTTTGGCCACTTGGGGGCACAACATTGACATATTGTCATTGTCCATGTGACATTGGTTTAACTACATGAGCATTCATTAGTATGTTGAAATTGGATCTCTAACAACTTCAGAGATAAACATTTGGCTTTTTACCTTTTTCACTAAAGGCACCACTGAGTTCATCAGTCAGTCTCTATGTAACCTTGAACATTTGGTTGCTAACAGTGTAGAGCCCTTTCAGTTCATACATATTAACATGTGAACATTTTTCACATGTAATCTTAATGACATACAACTACAGTTTGTAGTCCAGCCCTACACTGAATTGTTAAATTTGTGAGCCTGAATGACCATCACTGATTTCTTATGATGATCAAGATGTAAGAGAATCATTGAAGTGTGCAGATAATAATATGATTAGTTTTTCTGCAATGGTAATTGAATTGAGCATGAATCCATGGAAACCCACGGTACATACAACACCTGTCAGACAAAAGAGTTCAGTCCTGCTGAAGAGGGAAAAGTATTTATTTAAAAAACAAACAACAGGACAACAGTAATATTTTATACAACAGCTTAAAATTTGTCAGATATTTTCATAAAGAAAACATTTGGCTGAAATTGCAGAGCCCTTATTTTGCAGCTCATTGTGTAATTCTGTATTCTGTAAACCATTAACACTGTTTTTTGTGTTTGCCAATTCCACAATCTTCAATTACAATCTTCTGTCAAATATATTTGCAACCATATTTTGGTCTCATTTTATGAGTAGTCACATGTGCTTTGAGCCAAATACAATTTTGATTCTCATCTGATTTGTGGTCTCAAAAAAAAAACAACAAATTCAACCCCAAATAGTAAGTCCCTCGCAAACTGTTTGTATAAAAAACATTGGAGATATCATTGGTACAGAACCTGAGGCAAATTATCAATCATCTGTGGAATGAAGTGTTAACACATCTTTACTGAAGCTTTTGTTCAAATACACAATCAATACTGTATGTGAAAGCATAAAGTTGCAGTTGACAGGATGAGATTTGCTTTGTGATGACGAACCCTCAGTCGCTTTATGACCCACGCCTCCAGGGCTGTGTCCCGCAAAAACAGTCATCTTCAGTTTACTTTTTCATGATTGAAGACAGCTCCAGGATCATGCTCTGAGAGAAAGAAACACGTGGTTATTAATCATATCACACAAACACACTCCTCTACCCAGCAGCACCTGACCTCCAGTCATTCCACCAGCCGTTCCACCTACAACCAAGCTGTGTACATAACGTAACTACATTGAATTTCCATTCGGGTATATAAATTACAAACATACGTGGAATTAACATACAGATTCAAACAAAGTATATTAATATTGATTTTTTTCTCTGTATGTTTAGACATACTGAAAGTTACATGAAGATGCAATAGGCATATATCCATTCTAAAACCTGTTAAGATATGGTGATATTTCTTGATATCTACATACAGTATGACATTTCTGTATGGATGCTGTGGGCAGAAATGTAGAGATGTATATGTATATATACACTATATTGCACATTGTAATTTCTATGTTTTTTCCAGACTGTCATTTCCCAGTAACATCACTGGTGGCCATGGTTACAGGTGCAACGGAGTCCGACCAAATCCAACCACTCCCATCTATTAACACAAAAGGGAGCCTGTTCTTTTTTATAGATGGAGTAAATGTATGTATGTCCATGCCAAAATAGAGAACAAACAACTGTCCTATCAGCCTGGTGTGCATAACGAAACACTGCATTTCAGTTTGCATAAGTTACACTCCAATGGTCACACTTGATTAACATATTGAGCTATACGAATCAGATAGGCGCCCCTGTAAAACATGCATTACTGTTCAATCATGTTCCTACCATGGACATCCTCCTGCCACCGGCTGGGGGCGGTGGGGTCATCACTGGACTCTCTCCCTGGTTGAGATGCTGGGCCTCGGTGTCTGTCCCGCTCTGAGAGTCAGCGCTGTCAAAAGGAGTGGCCAGCTTTCCCTCTGACATTCCCCTGGACATGAAACTGCACTTCCTGGCTGTGGGGTAGTGGTCGCTCTCCGGGGAATCACTCATGTCGCTGAGCTCTTTGCAGATACTCACTCTGCTCTGCTTCCTGGGTGGGTTCTTCAGGGCTGCTGGGATCTCCATGTGGCCGGCCATCAGTGTGGGTCGAGGCCCGGCGTACTGAGGCTGGGCTGAACCGTGGGGTCCGTTTGAGTCGTCGCTGCTGCAGGAGGGTTTCCTGCTCTCCAGGGTGTAGCGCCTGTCCACGGCCCCCAGCTGTTGCAGACCCCGGATGTCAGTGTGGCTCTGCAGATACGTGTGTGGAGGCTGCTGGTTGGAACCGCCGGACTGCTCCTGATTCGGAGGGGCCGTTGGGGGCAAGTTCAAAGGCAGGGTCTCCCCGTGGGTGTCAGGCACAATGGAGCAGGTCATGTGTGTGAGCTGCATCAACCTCTGTGGAGAGGAGTTGGTGAGCACACAAACCTGCTGCACCATGGAGTTTTTCTTTGACCTGCACACGCTCTCATCATCTCCATATTTGTATCCGTACAAGCTCTGTTTAATCTTCTTCACCCCCAGGTGGAAAATCTCCAGGAGGTTGAGGAACAAAGAAACTCCGGCGATGACCAGCATGAAGATCATGAAAATGTTCTTCTCGGTTGGCCGTGACACAAAACAGTCAACACTGTTGGGGCAAGGCAACCGCTCGCATTTGTACAGAGGAGAAAGCCCAATGCCAAAGAGAGCACACTGACCAATAATAAAACCCACCTCCACCGCAGATCTAGTCAAGATATGGAAAACATATGTACGAAGCAAGGAGCCTCTGAGGGGAGCCTTCCTTACTTTCTTCTGTTCGTCTAGTTTCCTGAGCTCTCGCTCGATTCTTTTATGGTCCTCCTGGACGGGGTCTGTCCCCTCCAGCTCAGCTTTCAGGCAGGCTTTCTTCTTGTGCCTCTCTTTCTCGAGGGTCCTCAGACGGTATAAGGCATGGCCCATGTAGACCAGAGATGGGGAGGATACAAAGATGATCTGAAGGACCCAGTAGCGGATGAGGGAGATGGGGAAGGCCTGGTCGTAGCAGACGTTCTTGCAGCCCGGTTGCTCCGTGTTGCAGACAAACTCGCTCTGCTCATCGTCCCAGACGTCCTCGGCAGCGACCCCGAGGACAAGCATCCGAAAAATGAAGAGGATGGTTAACCAGATCTTCCCCACAATGGTGGAATGGATGTGGACCTCCTCTAAAATACTTCCTAATAGGTTCCAATCCCCCATCTTTTGTCACATTATTATCAGCTGTCAGTGAGCAAAGAAAACCATAAAGAGTTTGCACTTTTTAATGTTAAAATGCAATACAAATGTTAAAAAAACATACTTACATGTTTGCCAGGGCCCTTGTCTTGTGTGCCTCAGTGTGAAGCCATCATAAACTGAGCAGATTTTGTTTGTGGGACAATGGGGCTCTGCCGTCGTCCTCTGAAGACAGACGAGACCCCACTGTGCAGTGTGACTGACACTATTTCACTGCTGTGGCAAACTAGGACTCCAGTTTGAAGCGATTGATCCACCACATGACCCTATAATGCCCTGAGGTTAGTTTCATCCTGCAACTCTTAACAGGACACAACACTGGCAATAGCACAAACTGAAATGTCAATACACAGCCATGGACAATGTTTTCAACTCTTTTTTTTTTTTTTTTTTAATAATTTCTATATGATATATTCTTTTAATAATATACACAATATGACCAATCGTATATGGCACCATACCTATTTTTTTTGTTAGTAGTGGGTTAGTAATATTTTGAAGACCTTCATGCTTTTAACTTCTAAGGATAATGTTTGTATAGAGATGTTTTCCTAGTTTGGTGTGGAGGAACTCAACTGACCTCTACACCATCCACCAGCTTTGGGATGAACTGGACTGTCAACTGCTACCAAGGTCTCATCAGTGAACATCAGCTGAAGCTGTTACAGCAGGAGAGGTTCAGAGGTGGTAAGTCTTCTACATTCACATTTTATTTATTAAATCCACAAAATTCACTGAGGTTATCCTTCATTTGGGATTATGTGTGGTGATTCTCTTGAATTGCCAGTGGGTAGTGTGTGAGATTGACAATATGTTGTAGGTAATTCCATCTGTCATGCACAAAACCAAAGGCAATTTTTTTATTTTTGAAGATTGAAGATAGTTAGCCATCAGATTTGGGCGGGTCCTGTCATCCAGTCAAACATTGGGTGAGTTCCAAACGTCAGAGTTTTACAGATGAAAAAAAAATGCAGGTTTTCACCAATCAGCTTTGTGATACAGGCTGCAGTGGTTAGTGTCATCGGGAGCTTTGAGAGTGGAAACAGAAGGATGTCAGCTAAATACATTTACGTTAGGACTGTATTGTGTACAATGCTTGTGCAGGAATACCAGTCTAGATGTGGTGACAATTGGAGAAGATGTTTGGTGAGCACTTGCAAGAAACTGTTGAGAGATAAAAAAAAAAATGTATCTCAGGGTTTTACAGAGACAAACACACTCACATTCACAACCAAGAGCTATTTCAAGTCGCCGATTAACCCAGTGTGGGAGCCAGAGAACCCGGAGAGAACCAACACAGGCGCAGGGAGAACATGCAAACTCCAGAACCTTCTTGCTGATGAAAACATTTTGCCATTTCACCAGTTCCAATTGGTTATGTTGTTTCCCTCATCATAGAGTCCAATTGTACGGCTGGGAATAAGGAATGATTCAGACTAGTTAACCGCCATGAGTGTGAATAATACTGTTTCAGATAAGTAGAATTACACAACAGGGATGCAGTTAGTTACATATCCAGTGTGGTCACACAGTACACCCTACATTAAATATGTCATAACTTTTAAATTATATTTTACATCATACAAAGCATATAGCCTAAACATCCCAACATTGTCATGGCAATAACTGAATTGATATAACAGAAATTAGTTCATGTACCATATGTCCTCAGGGAATTCATTTGTAATTTGACCACAACTTGTTGACCCCTAGAGAGTGGGAAAACAGTTTGTACAAGAGATTGTACTTGTGCAGTAAGTAAGTATTTGTGCATAGGGAGAGTGATTTTATTTTTTTTATTTTTTGGGGGTGTAACTTTTGTCTTTGTACAGTGAAAAACTGTGAAAACATCCATGAATCAGACTTAAATGATTAATGAATGGATATTAAGAGTGCATAAGTACATTTTGCTGTTAATGATCAGATCAAAAACAATGGCCAATCAGATTGGTTCCTTCTCACTTTGGTGGTCAGAGAGGATCAATGGGAACTCAAATGACTGACAGCTATCTCGTGCAGGATCCGATATGGTGATATGGTTGAAAAATGTAGTTTATGCGGTCTAATGATGAAATATGGGAAGTTCGTCCATAAAATTTGGCACAAAAAACCTTGCACCATCTGTGTTTGCCTCTTTCCTCCACTTGATGCCACTGTCTGGTCTGCTGGTTAGAAACTGTGCCCTCGGGCAGTGGCCTGGATTTCCACTTTGTGGCCCACTTCATGAATATTTGTGTCATGGTGAAAACAGATTGCCTTTCAATGCTATAACCTGCTGTTGATGTTTTTCCCTAATTTATAAAAATTCCACATTTCCACATGATGAATAAAACACACACCAGAATAAATAAATAAAACTTTATTTTCAATAAAGAATTATGTACAATATTCACAATATTGCATTCTATGCTGCTCAAGAGAAAGAGGGTAAAAGAAAATGTTGTTTAAAAGTTTTAATTGATATTAACACAGAGAGATGCACCATCCTCTACATGAACTGGACATGAAATCATTTTAGCCTTTCAACACACCAAGCAGCACGCCCTCAAACACATTAAAATAACATCAAAAATATAAGAGGCTAACGATTAACGGCCCAAAATTTGGGTCCTAAATGTCAAGGTCTACAGCTCTGTGAGGCCTCAGGTTGTCGCAATGTGCATCTGAAAGTTAAGGAAGTAAAAATGTATAGTATACTAGCAGTGGAACCAGGAATTAACCCAAGATGAAGGTAGTTTGTCCTGTTTTAAGAAAACCGTAGATTTAGAAATAGAAATATCTTGAGTACCTTTTCTGTGATATGACACGTCTGCAAAGGCAGGGACGGGAATCATGTTCACGCGAAGACCAGACATCAGCACTGATACTACTGATAGTGATTGCAGTGTGGATTACCTAAAATCAAAAGTGCATAAAGAACAATAACACTAATACTGACTGTATCTGTAGTAAGTGGAAGTTGCATCCCTCATATAATAGGTATATCTTGTCAGTTGTGCATTGTTGAATTCTTGTTTTTTCTGCTTTTGAATTCAGACAGTAAGTAACAGGTACAGTTCAATATGCACATCTGAACAGAGTGCAACTGGATTTCCAACCTTTCACTGAAATATAATGCTTGACTGGTATTACTGGTTCAGATGAAAACCAGCACATCTTGATGGACGCAGTAGCCTAGGTGAGGATCCACGCGACCCAACCAGAGCACCCGCAGCCACCCTGCTCTCAGATCTTCCTGAACACCGTCCAACGTGTGCCCGGGTTGGAGCCACAGGACGGGTGCGGAGACTCTCTAATGCAGGAACTATCCGCACCAGACAAAACACAGTCTGAGAAATCAGGTGTCCATATTCTCCTGCTTCTTAAACAGCTTCATGAGCTGTTTAAATCTCTGAGCGATCTGAGAGAGAGAGAGAACAGATCAGTTAGTGGATGTTCCTCCATTGAAGCGTGATGCAAAACATGAAAAGAAGCAACACTAACTTACCTGCCCTGATGGCTTATTGAGTTTTTCCTCCAAGTCAGAGAAAGTCTCACGTGAAGCGCCTTTTATTTTCAGGTCCATCAGAATAGCTCGATCTTCATCTCTGCGAGAAGGGGAAGGGTGATGAGTGGTGTTTCTCTTCAATATTAAACATTGTTGTTTGATTATCGTGGCCCAGAACTGACAACATCATTTCTAACAAGCTCGTTACATCAGGTATGGCCAGTGTAGTTTATTTATGAACCATTCCTTGTGGACAGAAAACACAATCCACAGCCCGCCCAGCTCACTAGCCCTGTCCCCAAATGTTGCTGCATAGACATTACTCAATGAAAACAAAGATGCAGCAGCTTTTCATTTCACGCTGGATGGTCCCAACGCGCTCACTCTGCCAGTGTGCAGAAATTCCTGGCAGCTGGGGCTGAGTTATGCTGGATACAAAAAACTGCTCCTTTCTTTCTTCTTGATCAGTTTTTACGGTTGAAGATGTGCAAAACAACAAAATCACAGAAACAAGTGGTCTGTGAAGGGCTGATGCATCTGCACTGGCTGCCATGGCAACAAGATGGTAAACGCAATTTATGTTGCTGGTTGCTAAGAAAAACAACTACACTCAAAAGATTGACCATAAAAGGTCTTGCATCACATTATAAAGGCTGGTAACCAGGGCTATAGACCTGTATATAGAAACTGCTGGGTGTTTATCTATTATTATTATCTGTATATATTCTGATCATGAAATAATTTTGTACATTAAAGTCCAAACATTTGATGCTTACATGTTCTCAAATGTGAGAATTTCCTGTTTTTCTTCCATTAGTTCAAAATTACTTTTTTTTTTTAACACTTTTGTTTGTGTACATGTGATAACTCCAGGCCAGCTCGGTTCCCCAGTTTATACAAAAGATATGAGGACATTTATAATCTTCTAATCTCATTGGGAGGACAAACATATGTATTTCACAAAATGCTGAACTATTCATTTCACTTAAATGTTACTGATCATTTGTCAAGAACGGATTATGACTTCCTGAAAATAAGACAAATATATTTGAAGGTAAATGCCACTTCTAACAGACTGTCAAAAGTCAAATGCTACAGAAATATACCAAAATAGTGACTGTATTTCTGTACTTTGGCTCCTAAAATAGTGTTGTTGTTTTTAATACTTCATTGCAAAATTGATCTCATTCTCTTCACACAAACAATACTCCTCATCTCTTTGCGTCTTTATACATTTTTAAAGTATATAGCAACATAAAAGTTTATATTCAAACACCAAAGTTATACAGCTAAAGAAAGAAAGGTAAACAAACAAATAAAATAGAAACTCAAAAGAATAATAAATAAAAAGGAGATAGAGGGGGGTTACTGACCTTGTCCATGCTATCACCACCTCGCCTTTCTTCCTCACAACGTTGTTGGCTGAGAGGCTGCTAGGAGACAGTGATGCTGAGGGGGATCTGGACTCGTTATCTTCTGTCTTGGAGTTGAACTCCTTCTCTTCTCTGCTCTCCGCCTTGTCCTTTCTACACCGCTTGGCTTTGGATTGATAATGATGCTTCTTCCGTTTTCGACCTCTGGCAGAACCCCTCTGCTCTTTCTCTGGTGTGCTGCTTGTGTCTTCTGCAATAGTGAGACTTCTGTCTGACTCTGGTAACTCTGTCCCTTCTCTCTCCGAGTCACTCTGTGAAGCTCGGCTCCTTTGACTTGAAGCTTCAGAGCTTTCATCAGGGTGATGAGGGCTATTATCTGACACCGTGCGTTTAGAGGGACTGGTGGTTGTCTGAGCTTTGGAGGTATTTCTCTGGGTTTGCGTGCTGCCTTTATGACACGTCTGACTTGAGCTCTCATCAGCACTGATGCGTTCTCCAGAGCTTGTCTGGCTCATCTGCACGAAGAGATGATCAGAGCTTTCAGCCCTGCTGAGAAAACTGTCCTCTGAAGGAGTAATTACTGGATGGGTTTTCAAAGCTTCTGACAGTTTCTGCGGCTCCTCGGAAAAGCAGAAGTTTGAGCTACTTTGTTGAGTTATCTCCTCCTCTTTGTCGTGGCACGGATCCTTAGTTAGAGTTGAGCTTTCATCTTGGCTGAGACGGCTCTCTGATGCCACAGCAGCCTGACAGATCCCAGAGCTTTCTGCAAAGTTCGACAGACTCCTCTCTGATAAGGCACATGAAGGAGTGCTCTTGTTCTGCTGCTCGTCTGACAAAACAGCTTTTGCTTGACTTTCTGGCGTTGTTGCGCCATTATTTCCATGCTGCAGATCTTCTTCAGTTAGTGTTTGACTTAAAGTCTCGTCGGCGATGAGCGTGCTGTTGGCACTTGTGGTCGTCTGGCGGATCTTGACGATGAAGTGGTCGTTGGACTTCTCCATCACCAGCGCCTGCATGGGCAGGTCAGGCTTGAACGTGAAAGACCGTGAAAGCGCCACCGAGCCAACGCTGCTGCTGGAGCTGCGGCTGGAGTTGTCTGTGTCAAGTGCCAGGTGGATGTCCTGCTCCGTGGCGTCCTCCCCGTCCAGCAGGGCGTCCTCGCTTATGTGTGCGCTAATGACACTGTCCGGGGTGGACATGATGTGCATGCTCGACATACTCGACGGCTGCAGGAAGCTGAGGTGGCTGTCGGACTTCAGGGGTGAAGGAATGGTGAGGGAGACCGCCAGGTCTTCTGTCAGGATGGAGTAAGACCTTTGCGCGGCCAAGCTGGACGACAGCATCCCTCGGCTGTCCGACGGCACTTCCAACAGGCAGCTCTCGTCGAATAAAGCTGGGTTCAGCGTGATCTGGTCTTTGGATCGGGGGGACGACAGCTTGCGAGGCGAAATGCTGGACCACGTGGCGATCAGTTTGGAGGGTGTGTTGAATTTGGTTGGGGAAAGCAGTTTGGATGGCGAGCTGAATTTAGTCGGGGTGGTGATGCTGATGAGTCTCTCTCCGTCCTTCCTCGGGGTACCGAGGGACCAGGATGTGCTGTCTCCGGTCATGCCGCTGTTTTCTAATAAGTCCGATCCTTGAAGGAGACATTTGAAGATTTCTCCCATCTGAGAGTCTCTCACCAGGTTGAAGGTTAAACTGGAGGCCTGCTGCTCTGTGAGGAGCTCAAAGTCAGTTTTGTCCAACAAAGAGCCGTTCTGGGAGACAACCAAGGAGGTCATGCTTTTCTCTGGAGTTGAGGAGATACTCTTAGGAGGAAGGAAGTCAAAGACGGTTTGCGTATTAGGGCCGTCTGTTGGATGTGGGTCTTTTTCCATGTGAGTGATTCTAATATCTTTGCCTCTGCTCCCGAGGCCTGTTTTGTAGGGCACCACGGCGCACGGCTTGATCTGATTCAGACCGGTGGGAGCGGACTGTGCTTCCTTTTGCTGAATCTGTGGCTTCTTCACAGAGGCCTGTCTGGATACTTTCTCACTCCCAATGGGTCGCTTGTCCTCAGCCTGAGCTGGTTTGCAAAGGCTCTTGAGTGTTGTGTGAACGTCCCTGAACAAATATTCCACTTGAACATCAACAAAGTCCCATAACTTCTGCTTCAGATCCACTGCTTGCTGCTCAAAGATGCGTTTCACTATACCGTTATTGGATACTTTGCCGAACACGGACGCAATCAGTTTTTTCAGCTTGGATTTCAGCTCTTCAGCTTGATTGCAGATTTGACCAAAGTGGGCGCCGTCCACAAACTCGAAAAATGATTCTTGGAAATTATCCATCATGCCATAGAAGCTCTTTCTGGGAAAAGTTTTATGAAGCTTCATGTACTTTTTTCGAATCTCAGTGCGAACCAGCTTGAATGTCTCCATTATTTCTTCTATGTTGGAAAAAGAAGCTTTGGTCGCGGCAGGGCAAACGGTTTTAAAACGACTCTTTGGGCTTCTTGTTGATGACCCTGGTGATTCGCCAGCCTCTTTCACAGTAACACACCGGTCTTCAGATTTCCTATTGAGCGCAGGCTTAGGACTTGGTTTATTTCTGACAGGCCGAGTTAACTTGGCCTTCTTGTTTGCAGGAGCGGGGGAATCTGCAGCCGGCTCGTCACTTTCGCTCAATATTTCCCCTTCCTCCAGCTCAGTGTCAGAGAGACGTGAACGCAGGTCAGGCGCCTTGTCCGCCATGATTTGTGTGTCGTGATGTGCAGGAGGACCTGGATATTTGTTCTCTTTGTTTACATCCAGCTTCTTTGAGTTGACATCTACTGCTGTGCTCGAGAAATCTGCATAAAATGAGAAAGAGAAAGGAAAATAAGTTAATATAGACATTTTAAAGAGCTTATAAAAAGGCATGTTTGTGTTATGATAGCAGAACATAGAAATGCAATTTACATGAACTCTTTGGTTTGAAGGACTGTGATATATATGAAAGAAAGATGGCATTCAAGAGAATAAATGAAAATCAATGCAGCCGAACCACACTTTTTTTTCTCTACAGTCTGAGAAGCCCTCTAACCCCACTCACTTTTTCTCTTTTTTAGACTGCTGGCCTTAAGTTTCAGCTGACACAGACTCAGACAATGGCTTAGCTAATGAAAATGACAAAAAACCTAATTTCTCTGTCCCACAACATTCACTCCAACATTACCTTTTTGAAGGCTCTTGACATGACCAGGCTTGCCGTGAACATGGAGATGACTTCTCTTGGCTATCCGTATGGGGCTCCGCAGAGGACTTATGGCATCAGGGATTCTCTTCAGACCGTTCAGCGTGCGCATCATGGAGTCCTCATCGTGAAGTAACGGCACTGAACTGGAAGGCTCCACATTATTCCTGTGACTCTTTCCAGGACTAAAGCTCTTCTTTGGTGTGAAAGTTAGACCATTGAACTTTTCCGGGGGTGACGTCTCCTCCGTCGTGCTGCTGACTTTGGACACTGCGATACAGCTGGTGGAAGAGCTGGGCTCGGCTTCGATGCTGCTGTCGCTGGCCTCTTCATTAGTTTGTGTTAGAACGTAGATGGCCTCGGGTAAACTTAGCCCTTCCTGTGGAAGTGAATCCAAGCTTATTGTACTGGACACAGCATCCATACCTTTGGGACTACCTTGCTTAGGACAGGCATCTTCCTTCTGAATAGGGCTTGACGAAACAGCAGGATGCAGACCTTTCCGACAATCCCGTGGTGAGCTGGCGGGAGAGCTTTGACGATTATTGGGAACACTGTCGGCCACAGGACCTTCCCTTGAGGGTGAAGCATCTTCTTCGACTGAATTCACAGGGAAACTTTTCTGTTCTTCGGTCTTTGGAGGCTCTACCGCTACCTCAAGCACAACAGGGTCAGAAATAACAGTTTGCTTAGCGTTGTTTCCCTTTTGTACAGACTTGCTTGTGTGTTGTTCGGAAGTGCTTCCCGATGTGTCACTGACACAGTCTGTCACCTCCAGTGGTGCAGATTTATCTACCTGGCTGTTTAAGGCCGACTTGTTTGACACGTCTTCTTCTGTTGCTACTGGAGAACTACTCTCCGGTGATTTTGGAGCGAACAGATTCTCTACAGTATCTTTACGGTGGCTTGGTGCTGAGGTAGTTTGGACTGCACTGTCTTCAAGCAGTTTTCCAGCTGCAGTATCAGTAAGGCTCTTTTTGTCGTCTTCCTGGGTGTCTTTCACATCGTCACACTTCTCATCAGTCCTTTCGGGGCCTGACTCTTTCTGGACATCTGAAGATTGTTCTGCAACGTCTTTACACTCTGCTTCTAATTGACTACTCTCTACTTCATCAATCACACACATGTCTTCAACACACATAGACTGCAGGCTATCGTTATGCGTCTCTCCGTTTTCAACTGCCTCCTCCACTGGTGGGAGGTCGCCCTGCGTGGCATCAAAGGGTAATGTTGGCTTCTTTATTGGCGAAAGGGTTAGATTCAAGGTTTCCATGAAACAGAGCTTCCTGTTTGGACTGTTCTCCTCCACAGAGCTTTTCACAGTGACAGGTTGTTCTTTAGATGATCTTTTTAAGGCATCATGTGTCTTTTCATGTCTTTCCTTACTGTGGCCGTCTTTTGTTTTCCGCCTCTCGCGTTCTCTGCTCGTGCTCCTGTGATGCTTTCTGCTGATTTCTTCTTCCCGCCGTCGCTCTCGTTTCTTTTTATGATCCTTTGAAACTCGCCCCCCTTCCCTCTCTTTGCAGGAATCGGTGTTATGCTCAGCGTATTGATTCGAGGACTTTTTCCGTTCCTTGGAGTCCGAATTTCTGCCGTTTCTGTCACTAGTTCTCCTATGGCCCCGGCTGTGGAGCTCTGTAGAGCTGTGAGAGGTGCTTTGCTCAGAACCCAATGTGGCCAGTTTAGCTTTATCGGATCTCCTCTCTCGACTTCTCTCCTTCGTGCTGTCAGAGGGAGTTGCACCGTGTGAACTGTCAGGTGGAGGGCTTTTGGATCTGTCTGATCTGTGGTGGCCTTCAACATTTAGGTATGTCCGGCTTTTACCTGAGCTGGAGTCATGTT
Organism: Decapterus maruadsi; assembly: GCA_030347415.2. Taxonomy (NCBI): domain Eukaryota; kingdom Metazoa; phylum Chordata; class Actinopteri; order Carangiformes; family Carangidae; genus Decapterus; species Decapterus maruadsi. The sequence goes on along the minus strand of CM064891.1, from coordinate 8,941,884 downwards.
TTTGTCCTGTGTCTTTGTCTGTTTTATGTGACCTGATTTTCTCAGGGCCATGACAGTCCTTGCTGGGATATGAGCCACTTTTACTTCGTCTATCTGTTGAATCAGATAGTTTACGACCGTGGCATTTTTCTTCTCTGTGTTTAGATTTGTTTTTGTCACAATCACTCTGCGAGGTTGATGAACTGCTTTTGCTGACAGAGTAATCAGTCTGTTTGTTGGATATTTCACAATCTCTCTCCCTTGAAGAGCTTTTCGAATGACTGTGAGAAGATACTTTAGGGGCTCTTGTCTCAGTGCAGGAGATAGCAGGCTGACTCGTTGAACTATTACTTTCTGTCCTTGAGCGTTGAGGAGGATCCTTTGAAGGCTGATTCCCCCTGGGAGGTGACGTTGGTAGTCCTGGAGGATTAGATATTGGAGGAGGAGGAGGAGGAGGAGGGGGAGGGGGAGAGGAAGGAGGAGGGGGTGGTGGCGGTGGACTGGAGGGTGGTGGAGGAGGTGGTCCACTGCTGGAGCTGCCTGTGGAGGTCCAATTGGAAGGAGTTTGATCCCGCAGATTATTCATGTGGGACTGATGATGATGATGCCGACCTTTCACTGACCTGTAGAAAACAATATTTGAAATAAAATATTATGAACCTATCAGTGTTACTCGAACTTGCACATTTTATTTCCCACTTGGAAAAGGATGAACTCTTTACAAAAATAATCGAAAACATAAAATTACAGTGAGTCACCAGTTTGAAACTTACCACCGATTCAACCTTTGAATCTCAGCATCTTTTCGTGTCACTTCCTGTCTGGCTGTTCGTAAAAGAGCGGAGATGTTTTTCTTGAGACGGCAGTTCTCAACATTTAAACCAGTGTTCTAGAGAGAGAAGAAGGTCACTGTTTAGTGAAAGTGGATTATGACAACCATCCTCACTGGAATACTCCATGTGTGTCAGTCATGTCTCAATGAAACACACTATGGGGAGGGAAGAAAACAACTGTCCGGTTAATGATGTGACAATAAAAACAACAATAAAAAAAAAAAACTTTGTTTTTGTGTGTTGTTATTATTATTATTATTAGCAGCAGCAGTAATAGTAGTAGTTATAATACTACTACTACTACTACTACCACTAATAATAATAGTAACACAGCTTTCCAACAGCTAAAAAAGAACAAAAATGAACAAACCTGAATCTCCACCTGCTCCAGTCTCTTTCGTAGCTCTTTGATTTGGTTTTGAGCTGCTTGGAATCTGGACTTCAACTGCAAATATACAATAAAAAAAAGTCTGTCAGCTGACAGCAGCGTTTTTACACTGACCTAATCCTGTAACAACTAACAGTCAAGAATCACCTATCTAGATCTCTGATACCACAGCCATGCATTGTCTAACTTGCCAAATACTCATATTATGAAAATGGCTACAGAGAGAAGCAAACTGTACTGATCGCTGATTGAAGCACAGAGCTCATGGCAGCTCACCTCGGTGTATGATGTCTCTCTGCTCTGCTGCTCCTCTGTGACAATTTCTTCATATAGATCCATCGAGTCCTTCAGCTGGGAATTATTTGCGGGGGACTTTGCTGTAATGGACCAAAAGAAGAATAATAAAATAATAAAGTCAGTTAGCCTCAATGATGAACAAAATGAGAATTTGTAACAGACTGAGTCTAACTGTGCTAAATATTCTAAATAATAACTAAATTAATAACAAAATAATCTTATTTCTAAATGTTTCATTGTGGAGGAAAACTAAATTAGTTGTTTTGTTTACCTGCATTGCTGCTAATACAACTGACATCCAATCCATCGTAGATGTCCACAGAGTCTTCATGGGCATCAGGTACCAACACTGTGGATAATATTCAAGTTAAAATATAAATACATGTCATCAGTTATAGTCAGCCCTCCTTTCTACATTAGTCTTCACCCCAAATTATGGCTGAGTCCAAAATCTCTCCCACATGCTTATAGATGATTGGTGAAACATGCATACTTCATGTTATATATAATAGCCTTTATACAATCCATAGTTCCACATAATACTCTAATGTTCATTTGATAATAGTTAACTTATACTTACAGCCACACGCATCATCTATGTCAGTATCCTCCATTGTTCCAAAAGTTTCTGTGACTACCTAATAACAAGGAAAAAGAAAATCAGTAGATATTCCCACAACAAGCAAATATCAACCACAACGACCTTATACAAGTTATTTGCAAACAAGGCAGATGAAGTTGAGGGCAATAATATAACTATATGCACCACGCTGATTCGTGTGTAATTTAATTTGCAGGTTGTCAGTCAGACAGCTTCTGAAGGGATTTCCCTAGAAAATGTTGTATGACACTGAGTTAAAATTTGTCTCTTTGTGCCAGTGTACCATCACAGATGTTGTTTCTATCTTGCCCGTCATCACACTGTAGTAGCTATACTCTCATACACTCACAAACTGGAGCTAATTGTGTTGTTAGCATGTTTAACATCGCGGTCCAGCTCTTTGCCTTTTGTTAAGTACTGTCCAGACAAAGACAGCACAGAACAAAGACCTTTCAGCAGCAGACAGCAAGTCACACAGAGATAACACACAGCTTCATCTATGCTAGCTTTGTCCTACCTCCTATTGCTTCATTTTCACCATTTTGACCGTTGTGACCGTGGCTTTAACCTGGCATTTAACACCCAGTCTGACCCAGATATTTACATTACTATAGGTGCTATACTTCTGCTCTTTTCACTCCTCAACCCCACAAGACTTGAAAGTCTCCTGATATTAGCACTTCAATCTACAGGTGTTAAAAAGGACAGAGTCCGGACCGATCCAATACGACCTCTGCTTAACAATCACTTCACCATTTTCACATACACGTCTTCTTCAAGTCCCAAGTGGTATTCAGCCATCTTTTAATGAAAAACAACACCCGTGCTAGTTGTCTTCTGAGAAATAATATAATGATATTTGTTGAAATATTTGGTAGGCTTATTTTATGGTTGTCAATCACAGAACTCGGGTCACTGACCTAATTAACTACAGTTGGCTGCATAACTCACACCAAAGAAAAGTGCTTTGAGATATGAGAGAAAAAAGCCCATATAACAGTGAGATATTAGGAAATATAAAGGGTTTCAATATAAGCTAACGACAAATTGCTTGACTTACTTTGTTTGAGCGTATTGTTGTGCGTCCTCTTGTTTACAACCGTAATGTCGCGCCAAGACTTTATTGCACAGGAAGTAACGACATTTTCCCGCGGTCTGTCACTACCGAGGGGTGTATTCATGCAGCCCTTAGGTTTGAACCAAAAAAATATATCCTAAAACCGGAGTCTCACTCAAAAGACGGTCAAATATCTCACGACTGACGGTCTTTACCGGCGGCTCACATTCTCCTGCGGCCACCGGTCAATAAAAAACAGCGATAAATAGCGGCAGATGTTGCAGTTCAGTCGGGCCAAAGTTGTTTCTCTCGCGGAGAGAAGAAATTGCACTAAGCCGGGCGTCGCTGCCCGCCTACGTCATCACGTCGCGACGTCGGAGACAGGAGGGGGCGGGGGAAAGGAGCTGATCTGACCCCGGAAGGATTTGTGTTTCACTCACATGTGGACAGGATTTTAACACCAGCAACGGGAACGTGCTTGTGTGTGTGTTGTGATACAGCCTCGCACAAGACAAGAGCGTGATGAACCTGACAGTTTGCTTTGATAATAACAGTAACATCAGGAGACCCGTCCGTTTACCGCGCGAGCCCGTTTCCGCTGTAGATCTCTCCTCCACGAGCGACCAATGATAGGATGGAAAATTTAGAATTGAGTCTGTCATCACTGGGCACCATATCCAGACATGTTGACAAAAGTCACAACGAACTCAGCCAATATCTGTCAAAACAGGTAAGATATGTTGACTCCTTACTCGTATGGAATGAAATAATGTGTTTGTAGTTAATTTTCCTACTCTGATTGAAAAATATATCCTCCTTGCAGTAAGCAGTCACCTTGCTTTCACATGTCAGCAGTCCTTGCTGTAATCAGAAAATGTGTGTATATGCTGTGTGTGTGTTGTGTTAAACCCATGCTGCTGTCTAAACTGTAAATATTTTTTTGAAGAAACATTGGTTCATGTCTGGCTATTTTTACAAAAACAGAAAATCAGTGTTACAGTGGTGTCCATGTGATCTCTCCTTCAGATATGGAACCATCAGGACAGACAGTGTATCCTGGAGTGTTTGGCCCAGCTGCTGTTGGAGAAGGATTATACATTGCTGATAGCACGACACCTGCGACCGCTGATTCTGGACCTGTTGGAAAGGAACGCAGAGAGGGTCAGAGTCGGAGGCAGGATCAACCATGACCTCCACGAGCGACTGTGTGTGGCCCTCAGCAAACTCCTCAGCATCAGTCCTGATGCACAGGCGTAAGTGGACGCTGTTCTCATCACACTGTGCATTTCAAAACGTTCATTTGTTTCAACCTGATCTGTAAACATGCTCATTCACACTATGGTGCTGCATCAACTCTGTACACATGGCTGGTTAGAGGATAAACACATTTTTAGGAATTACTGAGCATAAATCTAACTACAGGTAATAAAGGTGTTATAGGCCTCATCTACAGCACAGTGTGTAAAAATTAATGGAGTGCTTTAATATTTTGGGAACACATCAAATGTTTTTCTTCCTGACAGGAGAGAAGTCTGTGCATAAATACAGACGGGGTTATCATGTGTTTCATGTTGTTTTGGCTACAGACTGCACACAAGTGCTGGGTGGATAAATAGAAATACTGTTGTTTGTTCCTTCCAGCAGTTCCAAAAAATAGTCCCATCCTTCAGAAATCACAAGTAGTTGCTTTCACATGTCTGTTTTTACAAAGATAAAATGAGACAAAAAATACAAGCAAAATATTGTATTTACTCATTTACTAATGAATAACTACTTTTCTACTCTCCTCTGCAAGGTTTGCTGCAAAGTACTTCGACAATGCCCCCCCAGTATTTCAGAGGCTCTTCTTCACCAGCGAGGAGTCATCTTCTGTCCAGTATGGCCCCAGGAGGATGAAGATGCGGGACTTGATGGGAGCTACTCTGCGTTTCCTCCAGAGTGATTGTGCCAAGTTTCGAATGCTCTGGGACTGGAGTCCCTGTGTGTCCCAGCTGCTCACCAGCGACCTCATGGTCCGAGGGTATGTAATCGCTTCCTCTTTCCACCCTTAGAGGCTCTGTGGATAACTCCTGTAGGCTGAGAGTATTCTTGATACTTCTGTGGCTCTAGGTGATTATGTGATGTTTAAAGCCAAGCAGCGGGGTTTAAGGCAATGTGCTGCAAGTTCACCCTCACAACAACTCTGCTGAACACTCCACAATGCAGACCATCCTGTCTAATGTTATTATTTTCCTGCTTGTTATCCTTTCATCGTCATTTTATTTTGAAATGCAGCGACCGAAAAATTCAAACGTACCTGAGAAAGAGAGGGAATACAGAGCAGTTTCTTTTATTGTTGAAAAAGTAATGTTATCCTTTTTTGGTTATGTAGTTGTTGTTTTTTAATCGCTCACCTGTCTTGCACAATAACAGTTTTGGTTGTGAAATGTTGTTGTTTGTTTTGGGATTCAGGCCTGGTTAACCTTGTTGGCATACAGTATCACAGTAGGAGAGACACAGGTGTAAATCATTAATTGATTAACTGATTGCTGTATCGTGTTCAGCTGCTTAGTTTTCTGGGTCCTGGTACTTTGCATTCTGTCACATTTTCATAATTGAACAGAGCCATCTTTGTTAATGTGAGTACTCATATCTTTGCTTTTTGTACATGAAAATATATCTATTAAGAAGAGCTATTATTGTTGATATTGTGTTGTTGAGTAGGTAAAAAAACTTCAGCTCCATAATGATAATTCAGAGTCAGACATATGAGGAGTTTTTGACAGTGTCACTGAAAGTGCCGCTGAAGTGCAGAGCGTTGAAGCTTGAGTGGGTCGTCCTTGATTTTCTAGCCCTTCTTTCTGCGCATTTGTCAAAATGTTCTTTGGCAAGACACTGAATCATTCGTGTCTGAGTGCATGTGATAGAAAATGCACTTTACGATTGTGTGAGTGAATGTTATTTGTAATGTAAAGCGCTCCTGCGGCTCATTGTTAATAGACTGGCCCACTTTATCATTGGGTTATCAGAATACAATGCATTATCCACGAACACTAATTCAGTCACTTCAGCCGATTAAGAAGAGCTTTACAGCCCAGACTGAGAGCATTTAGACGATTACACATTGTATATTGAAACATAGTAATGGATACCACATTAAAGTGTCAAGTCTCAGTTAAATGAGACAAAATTTATGTCAACGTTGAAAAAGGAAAATCTGTCAAGGAGCAGTAAACCAGCAATCTTCACCCAAAATACCACCTATTGATTTACATATCTTAATATCTTTCAGCAGTTTGTGGTTATGCCCATTTGTTTCACCCCTCCCAGATCTTTCTTTGTGTTTCACAATGAGCATTTTACAACAATATTACACTGTCGGACACCTTCGCACAACATTTACATTAAACATCTCTCGTAATTTCCCATTTTCTCCAACAGGTACACTGCCCATTGTTTAGCAATGGTCTCTCATATGACTGATAATCAGAAAACCATCTTTCTGAGAAAGGTGCTGACGAATGACGAGATCCTGCACATGAAAATCAAGTATGTACCTTTTGTTTTTACTGTTGTGGACAGTGTGTGTTTGGACTGTTTGGATGGCACAGTATTATATAGTAGTTACATACAGTACATATAGTTCATAAACTGGAATGGATAAAGGAAGTATTTATACAATTTCAACCATAGGAATGATTTTCTTACACGACTCATACAGTCATATAAAACAGTATACAGTAATATGAAACATCTGTCTTATTTCTAAGGTGCAGGTTATTAACTTTTTTGGTTGTGTTCTGTGTTCAGAGCTTTGGAGGAAACTCAGCAGCTGGAAGTAGAAAAGGCGCTGGTGTTGGCCAATCAGGGCTCTGTGATGTGGCGCCAGGAGAAAGCTAACAAGTTTACCAGGGGCCAGGTGGTGTCAGAGGACCTCTCCCAGAACGTCGTAGCAGTCTGTGGGGTTGTGCTACCCAGGACAGCGCCCAGACACCCTGAACAGGTATGTTCCCTCTCACATGGAACGCTTCCTTTCGTCTTCGTTTTTCTTTTTTTTTTCTCAAAGATACATTCATAATGTTACACTCTGTTCACAGGTGAACCAAAAAGATCTGGTGCTGGTGGACTCAACCTGCCGTAATCTGAGAAGACTGGCGCTGGCTGTGGCCTCCCAGAAGCCCGTGCTCCTTGAGGGCCCTATTGGATGCGGTAAAACTGCCCTGGTAGAGTTTATGGCTGCCGTCACAGGACACACAAAAGCTTCGGAGCTCCTCAAGGTCCAGCTTGGGGATCAGACTGACAGCAAGGTGAGGGAGCATGGAAGCGGGCTAAACTTAAAGGGTCATGCCACCAGATTTAGACACAAGGAGTGCTCAATACACTACCTGTATTTTAAAGTGACATATCTATAGAGATGCCATACTATATTTGAAGTCCACTGTAATAATCAAGGGAGCTGAAATGTGTGTGCGTTTGTTGTGTCCAGATGCTGCTGGGGATGTACCGCTGCACTGATATTCCAGGGAAGTTCGTGTGGCAGCCGGGAACGCTGACTCAGGCTGTGTCTAAAGGCCAGTGGATCCTGTTGGAGGACATCGACCACGCACCTCTGGACGTGGTGGGTCGAGAACTATATTTACCCTTTAAACCTCATCCTGGCCTTTCTCACAATACGTTTTCTGAATAGATTGTGATTTTTTCCTAACTTTTGCCACAACCTGCTGCCGAACTGAACCGTTCTCTTGTAGATATCTGTGCTGCTACCTCTGATGGAGAATAAGAAGCTGATGATTCCAGGACGGGAGGACTGCATTGACGTTGCGCCGGGATTCCAGTTCTTCGCAACGAGACGGTAAGATCATGACTAGCGTCTAAACGTGTGTGTGCAACAGCAGCTGTTTTAGCTCAACATTCAGTCTGAAGGTTGCCACTCCATAGATGAGCACAGAGGCGGGAGGGGAGCTCCTCCTGGCAGATCCTCACACTCAGTGGTGCTTCCTTAGAACTTCCTTGTTGCAGAAGAAGAGATGCTCTGTTAATCCAGGAACATACAACACCAGTGTTATCCATGCAGGAGTTTATTAGGATCAGCTTTGGATGTGGTTCAACAAAGAGGAGAGGAGCAGGACCACTTGCTGACCGATGTGGAATCTTGCCAAAATCCCAATTTAACTCCTGTTTATTGCCACTTTGTGCACGGACATTCATAACCAATGAAGCTGATTCTGATTCTGAATAACAGCAGCAAACACAGAGAGTGTCAGGGCTAGTTTCATCACACCACCACCCAAGCAGCCAATCACCGAATGACCGTTGGACTCAATGTTTTTGAAAAATGCCAGAAGTTGTCAGTCACGAGGAGCTAATAACGGAACGTGATGCCTGTGAATTACAGGATGTATTACAGTGGCGGCAGCTGGCACAAGCCACAGAACTCTCACGCAGTTCTGCTGGATAAGTACTGGACCAAGCTGCAGATGGGCAACATGACACGAGAAGAGCTGAAGAAGGTGAGTGTTACTGGGTTTATTATCATGGACAGTGTGTTTTAAAGGGGTAGTTCAACATTTTGGCAAATTGGCCCATTGCCATAATCCCTATAGTTTTAGGAGTAGGTTTGTTACTTTTAATTGTCAGTGCAAGCTAATTTTAGAACGGCAGAGCCGAGCCGCGAGTTGTTTTCGAGGCAAATGCAGAGTCTGCTCGCCAAAAAACGCCAGAGCCTCTGTGGCATAGCTCTGAGCAGCTCACGGCTCTCGGCTCTGCTCCGCCGTTCTAAAAATAGCTTGCACCGACAATTAAAGGTAACAAACCTACTCCTAAAACTAAAGTGATTATTGCAGTGGGCCAATTTGCCAAAATGTTGAACTATCCCTTTAACTTTCTGAAGCATATTTTATTTCCCAGCACTTTGCCTCTTCTTTTCTCTGAAGTTGCAGCTCCAAAATGTCGACAGAATCTCCCCCGTCTAGTCTCAGACCACACCTTCTCTCTCTCTCTCTCTCTCTCTGCATGCAGGTGCTCACCAGCAGGTACCCGAGGCTGACGGTGGTGGCAGACCGTCTCCTAGACATCTACTGCCAGCTGACAGGGGAGAGACACTCTGACTCAGACACAGGCAGCACCCAAACCCCTGATGACACCCAGCAGCACAAGTCTGAGAACAAAAGCACACCGCTGGAGGGGAGAGCCCTGTCACTGAGGTCAGGCCCAGCTCTCTGCTCTCTTTACTTGGTGTGGTGGTTGAATAAACATTGTGATTGTGATCTTAGAATGAGATTGATTTTAAGATTTAAAAAGATGCATATCCTATTATCAGATGGTGAATGTTTCAAACTACCATTTTACCAAGTGTTATTGCTTTCATAATGCACAGTTAACAAAAATAAAAGCACATGCCCAGTTGAAAAGAAGTTAAGCTACGTCCCTGTGGCTGTCAATAAGGAACTCTTTTTAGGGAATGAAATGTTTGGTCCAAACCTTATGTAATACATGATCAATATCAGTCTGATCATCAGCCAGCAGACAGAATTATCTAATACACCATCTGTCTGCCAGCAGCTAATCAACAATGCTTACTGTAACTCATCACTCATTAATCCCAGTGTATCACAGCAGCTTTACTGTTAATTTAAATGCTATTCAGTCAGTCAAGCAATTGTGTCATTCTACTTCCATAAAGGTGATGACATCCTTACTATTATATCCCAGTGTGAGACAAAGTCCAACATTAGACTTTCTTAATTCTGTTTAATTCCCTCATGTTACTTTAAAACTCACTGCCCTCAGTTGATGATGCAGGTCTGCTGTCACATATTTGAAATATCAAGTCCAACCCAGGAGAAGAACCCTGGTAATGTCATCAACAGAGCTCCTCCAGAGCAAGACTGTAAACAACCGTCCGTCACAAGTAAACTGAGCTTTATTTCTGAAAGTGGAGGGAGCAGCCTTTAATCCTTCATACAAAGCTCTGATTGGTTCACAGCTTGTAATGTCTGGGCACCAACCTTTTAAACACTGCTATGAATGTATTGTAACTTTTAAAAGCTGTCACACCAAATTATCTTATCAACAAAACACTGTATTATAGTTGTATAAATAATGGAAAATTGACTTGCTTCAAATTGCTGTATGGATGGAGTCGACAAAACTCAACCCCTAAGTTCACCATCGTTATTGACCAAGCAGATGAGCCTCAATGCAGTGCACTGAGACTCACATTTATCAGCTCATATTTATATGTTTATCCACTGCCAGTCGCTTGTCATCATTATCTGCACCATTACTGTCTAGCAACGGCAGTTCACCCCGAGGGTACTCGTCAGTGAGGCCACATACTGTAGGCTACTGGTTTGCATCTGTCTGACCCCCCCCACACCCCCTCCAATCAAAACCACCAGCCAGTCTGCAGCAGAAGCCTCCATAACTTTAATTAGCTTTCCACTAGCTGCTGCTGTGTTCAATTGATTATTGATTGGACTGTCCTCTGGACGATGGGCTTGAATCACAGAATCTCAGGGTCACACCAGGGTGCCCTTATTAGGTAACAGCCTTATAAACACCTCCTCATTTTACACAGGCATTGCTCAGCTGCCCTGACAGTTTTTGAATTTTCCAATATGCTGTCAGTCTGGTCCACAGAAGGTGTGTTGGCGAAGATTCATCATCAGATCGATGCTCGCCTGCATTTAATGGATCAGTGTAATTGACTTTATAACTCAGCTGGCGATGCTCATCTGCCTGCTGTCGGTCATTAGAGTTCATGGTTGAAAAAAGGACACTTATTTTTAGCATTTCCTGTGTATATATTTGAAGTGTCAATCAACAGAAAGATATATTTCTGGTTTCAAGACCCTAAAACCATCTCAGTGTAGTTTCACATCTCCTGGTGTTCTCGTAACAAGAAGTCAGCAGTTTAAAGACTTTTTCCAAATACAAGGCTGTCTGCATTTCTTTGATACTTTCACAGTTTTAATATAGAAGATAAATCTGTTTTATGATCAAAAAGACATGCAAATCTCTCTTTATGGAACCTATATAATAATAACTGTTTAAACTTGTAAGCAAAAAACAACAACTGCCCGCTCTATTAAAGGGGAACTGTGAAGTATAATATAAATTACTGATGTGTTTAAGATATTCATTTATCTAGACCTATTCCCTGTTTATTCATACAGTATACACAGAACTTTGGCATCACTTCATACTGTATTTTATTCCTCCTGATCATCATAAACAGTCAATTACCACAATGAACCTGTTATTCAGGTATTGCATATGAATAACAATTTATTTTTGGCAAGTGATGCTCTGCTCTTATTTCTTGTGGTTTTTGGAAAAAACATACCAACATATTTTGATGTCTATTTTTCCATATGTTTCTACAGGGACCTGCTGAAATGGTGTGAGCGGATCAATGTCAACTTCGATAGTGCCTCCTCTGCCACAGCGCAGCGTGTCTTCCAAGAGGTTTTTGGATTTCACTTTTTAAAAAGTTGGCAAATCAAGAGATAAAAATGAAGTTTAAATATATAAAGTTCAGTTGTATTTTGGTTAGCATTAGTTAGCCAAACCACCAGTTACTGAGTTTCAAGTGTGTATTATTTTCATTGGCTATTGTTTTATCATGGGCTCTCTGCTTGTTAGGCCCTGGACTGCTTCACGGCCATGCTGTCTAATCCTGACAGTCGTCTGCGAATGGCTGAGATCATTGGGAGCAAGCTCAACATCTCCAAAGAAAAGGTTTGTACAGACATGTGTTTTGATAGACAAAATCAACATCACATCTCTGTCTGAAATCTATGGTAATCGACATTCTATTCAAACAAAAACATCTTGTCATTTTTATGTTTGACCACTCTTCATCCCCAGGCCCAGCACTTCTGCCAGATGTATCAGCCTGGCATCTCCCTGACCGAGCTGGAGGTGTCAGTGGGCAGAGTGACCCTGGTTCGAAAGCAGACTGAAGCAGTGCAGCTGAGCGTGTAAGTGGGACATCCTGCCCACCCTGCCCCCTTTGACCTTTATTCATCCTCTGAAAACAAACACAACCCTTGCTGCTATATTGAGTTACCGTTGAATCGATTGGAAACTACATTGTGGTAAACAAAATCATCTAATGGCCCTGCTTTCAGGAGATGCCCAAATATTTCACTGATTCTTTCAAAAATCCAATACGATTTCGACTGAAACAAAGTGTGAACTTTTGTTGTATCACGCAACAGCTGAGATCATTGTCTGCAGCCACCATGGTAACAAGTGTTAAAGTAGTCGTACTTGAGTTTTGAGCTATTATAAATGTCAGTGATAAATACCTAGCTCCCTCTGAACAAGAATTAACATTTGAAATAAGAAAAATACACATCGGCCCTCTTCAAAAATAAAATTCAATTGATGAGCAATTATTCTTGTTTCAATTCACTGCTCAAATTCCTGAAAAAATATCAGCAAATTTCACTTCACACACTTCAAGATGCAAAATAAAAAGTTGAGTTTAAAGTTGCTTTGCTGCTGTAGCTTGACTTTATCTGGAAAAAAGTAGCTGTTGGTGGCTATGGTTGGCTAATTCAAGGTTATTAAGATAACTTTAGTAGAATTTAGTACAGTCATGGTTTTATTGCAACATTTGGTCTTGTATGCCAGTTTATACTGATTGATGTAAGCTAATATTTAGCTTTGCAGTTGTCTATAAAAATGATAGCCTCTTCATGTTTGAGTTGGGTAGCTCTGTCTCCGTCTATGTTAGTTTTTTTTTTTTACTTATATAGTGAGACGTTCATCTGAAAAGGTCTGAAAGGTGTTGTTGTGGAAGCTAAGAAGGTCACCAACTGACCTCCTCAGGTTTTATTAAGAAATACATCATTTGTCCTGATCTGGTTGTATAAATGAAAGGAGAAGTAGTAGAATGAACTGCATATTTTCTAATTAGTTGTCATCTTCCAGGTCAATAAATGTTTTTTTATACCAGAAGGAAGTGATGTCAATTATGAGATTTCTAGAAATGTTTACTGTTTCATGACTGTTACAGCAATATCTACTGTATAGCAAAAATGTCTACATCTCACACAGCTCACTTAGTGTCTAATCAATGACTATACTTTTCCTTATTATGACCCCAGGGAAAACCAAACATTTGCTGCCACTCGACCTTCTGCCGTGCTGCTAGAACAGCTGGCCGAGTGTGTGTTCAAAGGAGAGCCTGTTCTTCTGGTGGGAGAGACAGGAACTGGAAAGACCTCCACTGTGCAACACCTGGCCAGTGTTACAGGTGAGCACAGCTGTTTACAGAGAGCACAGACAGAGGAGCAGAGCTGGTAGAGGGCGTCGTCCACATCACAAGAGTGGTGCTTTGACCCCTGGATCCTCCTGTCCATATATTGAAATGTCCTTTAACTAGAGGTCGACTCATAGTGGATTTTTAAAGGCCGATACAATAACGATAGTCGGAGCAGGAAAAAGCCGATAACTGATCATTCGGCCAGTTCCCCATGAAAAAAAAACAGCAGACAGACAGCTCGGACAGAGTGAGAGCAGACAGTCTGCACCTGAGTGACACAACACAGAAACCCGTTGCCCCCAATTGTCTCCCATTGACAAGACTATCACAACGCAGGTAGCTAAGCTGTAGAAAGCTTAACATCAAGCCCTGTTTGAAGGTACTCAGTGGCATTACCCTTATCTTCTGTGAGGAGATGTGGCAGTTTACCTCAACCTCAAAATCCCAGATTCATAAATGTTTACAGTTGTTTTGATACCACTGATTCAAATACGATCTATTCTGCATTCAATCCAGGACACAGGTTGCGGGTCGTGAACATGAACCAACAGAGTGACACGGCCGACCTTCTTGGAGGGTGAGTGACACACAAACAGTGCATTTTTTATTTTGTATCGCTCTCAAATTTTAATTATCAATCCTTCCATACGGTGTTTAATCAAGCCCAACATCTGTTCATTTGAAAATGTGTTTAATATTTCTGTTTTTGTTATTTCTGTCTAATACAGGTACAAGCCAGTGGACCACACGCAGATCTTACTCCCTCTGCGGGAGGCCTTTGAGGACCTGTTCTGTCAGACCTACTCCAGGAAGAAGAACCTGACCTTCCTGGGTCACGTTCAGACCTGCTTCAGGGGGAAACGCTGGCAGGATCTGCTCAAACTCATTGACCACGTATGCAAGTCTGCTCTCACCAAGGAGCTGCAGGAGAAATCAAACGGTAGTGAATCAGAACAATCACAACATTATAGTGCGATGCTTTTTTGTGATGCAGTGAGTGACCTCTTATTCTGTCTGTGTCTTTGCAGCTTCCTTGTTGCAGGAGCAGTGGGAGGCACTGGCTGCAAAACTGAGTCAGACCCAGCAGCAGATCCGAACCTGTGAGACAGCCATGGTCTTTGCTTTTGTGGAGGTAAAGAGGAAGCTGCTGTTTTATAATAAAAATATAAACCTAAAAAAATCTAAAAAGAGAGCACAGTGGCAGTATAGCTGAACTTTTTTTTCAGTAGCATCACAGAGGTAGGGATGAAGGAGAGTTTACCATAAAACAGTTGCCTTTGTGTCTAATGGCTCTGTCCTTGGTGCAGCAGCTCTAACTCCTTTGTGTTCCTCTGTAGGGAACGTTGGCTCAGGCGGTGAAGAAAGGTCACTGGGTCCTGCTGGACGAGATCAACCTGGCAGCAGCTGAGACCTTGGAGTGTCTGAGTGGACTTCTTGAGGGCAGCGCTGGATCTCTGGTGCTGTTGGACCGTGGAGACACCGGTAAGGACAGTCAGGGTTGAAGATTTTGATCAGATTTGATGAAACCTGAATTTCGTCCGCTCGTTCATTCCTTTCACATGGTAAAATTGTTGTGTTTCTTTTCTTTTTGTATCAAAGAGCCCCTGGTTCGCCACCCAGACTTCAGACTCTTTGCCTGCATGAACCCAGCTACAGACGTGGGGAAGAGGAACCTGCCTCTGGGCCTCAGGAACAGGTGAGTCTGTTTCTAGCTTGATTTGTTGTTAGTTTAGTTTAGTTTAGACACAGAGCACGATAAGAATTGAGGATGTTGAAGAGGGATACAAACACAGAAGTAACACTACATTTCTCCCTCGGTGTGTGACAGGTTCACTGAGCTGTACGTGGACGAGCTGGAGAACGAAGGAGACCTGCGGATTCTGGTTTCGGACTACCTCAAGTTCTTGAATCCACACCGGAACGTCATCAGTGGCATCATAAGGTTAGCCTTTACATGTTGTTACAGCAGATTAAATCAATCTAATCCTGTTCTAACTGTAGAACAACACTTAAAGGAATAGTTCAACATTTTGGCAAATTGTCCCATTGCCATAATCCCTATAGTCATAGGAGTAGGTCCATTACCTTTAATTGTCAGTGCTAACTATTTTTAGAACGGAGGAGCAGGGCCGTGAGCTGCTCAGAGCTACGCTACGGAGGCTCATGGGATTTCTTGGTTTCCCTCACCAAACTCATCAAATACACAATCCAACAATCCTACAACTCCACTCTGGTGGACAAGTTGTGACTTGCACATTCACCTATGAGATAATACCGGAACAAGAGTTGTTTTCGAGCGTTTTGCAGTTGTTGGATTGTGTATTTGATGAGATTTATGAGGGAAACCAAGAAATCCCATTAGCCTCCGTAGCGTAGCTCTGAGCAGCTCGCCGCTGATTCTCCACTGTTCTAAAAATAGTTTGCACCGACACTTAAAGGTAGGACTATAGGGATTATCGCAATGAGCTAATTTGCCAAAATGTTGAACTATCCCTGTAACACTATTTTGGAGCTTGTTGAGGCAATCTCAGGAAGAAATCAACATAAACTTATTGTCTGGATTATTAGTGTGTCAAATTCCTTTTCTTGTTTTTTTTCTGAAGTGCTCTCATTGTTCTTTCAGAGGATATCAAGTTAATTAATGTTATAATAAACACACATTCAAATTATCTTCTTACAACCACATTCCATTTTTCTTTCCTGTATTTGCGTGCAGTTTTTACCTGGCGGTACGAAAGGAGGCCAACTCCCACCTAGTGGACGGAACGGGGCACAAGCCCCACTACAGCCTGAGGACTCTGTGCAGGGCGCTGAAGTACGTGGCAGCGAACCCCTGCACTAGTGTTCAGCGCTCACTCTACGAGGTAGGGACCGCAGAGAAATAGTTTTGTTTTTCATATATTTGCCCAGACCCGTCCCCATCACCTCCATGCAGTCCAGGCTGACACTCTCTCTGTCTGCAGGGTTTCTGCCTGAGTTTCTTGACTCAGTTGGATAGAAGCTCCCACCCTCTGGTCCAGAAACTTGTGTGTCAGCACATCCTGATGGGAAACACCAAGTGTCTCAAGCAGGTAAGACTCCCTCAGAGCTGGCCTCTTTGTGTATTGTTGTTGAGTGCTGTCATGTTTTATAATGCGCTGTGTTTGGGGTGTGGATATTTTGTATTTGAACATTTTCAAATTGAAATCAATTCTCCAATAGTCCATTTGCCATGATGTACTCGGATGTTTGTGTGGAGATGAAAGCCTCTTGTTATGTTTCCTACAGTCCATCCCGGCACCCTCAGGACAGCCCTGTGTGGAGGTGGAGGGCTACTGGGTGTGCCAGGGGGAGCACGAGCCATCTGTAGACCCCAACTACATCCTTACCGCTTCAGTCAAGCTGAACCTGCGCGACCTCGCCAGAGTGGTATCTGCAGGGTAGGAAAACCGTCGCCCGGCTTCAACCGCCTGCTCATGATTTCCTCCCAAATCAATTGCCACATTTATCAGTGTCTAGACGTTCAGAGCTAATTCCGTCCCTTTATGAAAGAATGAACCGGAGTGCATGAGGACAGAAATGTGGTCGGAACTGAATTCCCCCTAGAGGCAGGAAGCGATTAGTTTTTGTGCCTCTGTTTGGCTTCTTTTTTTTTTTTATTAAGTGTTGCCAATACAAACCAAGTGAAAAACAACAAAATCATGCCAAGACAAACCAGGACAGAACAGAACAAAACAAAGGACAAAGACATAAAACGCACAAAAACTAAATAACCGTAACTGGTGCAAGTAGTGCTGTACAAATAAGAATGCATATGTGGCAAGGTTAATAATCATGTATGTGTGGTCATCCATGTGGGTGTGTAAGTGCGTGTGAAAATTAATGTTTTGGTGCATAAGCAAGGAATGATGTGAAATAGTAAGAAAAGAAAAAGTGAAAGAGAGAGAAGCGAGGGAGAAGAGAAGGGTTGGAAAAAAGAGAGAGACAAGAAAAAGAAAGGGGAAGGGGTGGCCGTGGCATCCTGATCTCCTAAGAGCATTAGCAAGGTCTGCTGCTGATGGCGGAAGGTTCACCGCTCATGTCACTGTCAGTTTCAGCTCATCCCAAACAGCTGGATGGAGCTGTGCTCTGTGCAGGGCAGTCAAGGTTTGTCATATCAAACTGGGGGGGAAAAAACTATTTATATTGTGCACAAGGGCAGTGTTGAGTCAAAGTAGGAAAGAAACACAAATTTGTGCGAGCGTCATTGTGTAGAATATCATCCCTTTTAGCTCAATGCGGTTACAAAACTCAGGTTACAAAACCAGTCTACATTGAGCTCATTACACATCAGCTGTCTCTCCTCCTGTAACTATCTCTTTGTCTCTGTGTTCCGGCCCGTGAAGGACCCACCCAGTGCTGATTCAGGGAGAGACGTCTGTGGGGAAGACCAGTCTGATCTGCTGGCTGGCTCAATCCACCGGGAACCAGTGTGTGAGAATCAACAACCACGAGCACACCGACATCCAAGAGTACATCGGCTGCTACTCGTCTGACGACAGGGGCAAGCTGGTGTTCAAAGAGGGTATGGAGACTCCCAGACAACTGACCCATTTACAAATAACTTCCACGTGTTGATTAATGCAAAAATCACACATTTTTAGGTTTGTATACACCAAACATATACCCATGTGGGTAAGAAGAAATCAGAAGTTCACTCACCACTACACTGTTATCACTAGATACTGTATATACTGAATATCAAATACAATACAGATGTATACTGGTAATAATTGTAATACCAGGTTGTAGTATTTAGTGAAACATAAGAAATAAGTAAGACATGGAAATCTCACTTTATACACCTTTAAACCAACTGTATATTAGTCATACCTTTTCTTATCACCACATTGAAACGACCTAACACCAATGACAACATTGGCAACAATCAATGTATCCTACTAACAGCTAATGCCCAAAGCAGCTGATATACCTTTGTGCCACAGAACTCCACTGTTGTCCAAAAAACCTTTTAAAACATCAATAAACACCACTGATACACTGAGCAGGGACGAAGGGACTATTGAGGACACAGGTCAGGTCCTCAGAACGAGGGACCTGAAATGTAGTTTATATAATATGATAACAATAACAATCACTTCCACTATTGATCAGTCTATTGATTATCTTCTTCTTGATTGGTAATTAACCGTCTGGTGTCATTTTGAGCTCATTAATTTATTTAATACTGTGAGATCATTGAGGTTTCCCTCATTTGAACTCAAGTGAAGATTCTTATAATTAAAATTGGTTGAGATAATTATTTTTAGAGCGTTGTGTAACTCCATGTTTTGTCGACTAAACATCAACCAAAAAAAAGCAACAAATCATAGTCTCTATAAGATAATGTCATGAAATGTCTCATTTTGTCTGACCAACATTCACAAGTTCAATTCATCATAATATTTGACATAAAAAGCAGAAAATGCTGCGATTTGACAGGATGGAACCATCAAATATTTAACTCTTTTGTCTGAAAACGACTGACAGTTTCCAGATAAAGTGAGTTGATTGCATTTACTGCCAGTTTGCATAATGTGTGTTCTTCCTCCACTGTTACACACTGCAGCTGTGTTTCCCATGTCTGCCATTGAGCTGTGGCACCACCCCAGACTAACATGTCTCTGGCTGCAGGTGTTCTGATCGACGCCATGAGGAAAGGCTACTGGATCATCCTGGACGAGCTGAACCTCGCCCCCACCGATGTCCTGGAGGCTCTCAACAGACTGCTGGACGACAACAGGGAGCTCTTTGTGGCCGAGACGCAGGAAGTCATCAAGGCCCATCCCAGATTCAAGCTGTTTGCTACCCAGAATCCCCCTGGGCTTTATGGTGGCAGAAAGGTAAGAAGGATCATTGAATGATGTGGTTGCACTGTGGTCGCCTCCAGATGCTCTGCACGTCTCTTTTCTTTTGCCATAATTGAATGACAGTAATAAACTTGCAACACAGTTTTTCTCCCAAAGTCAAAATAAAATGAAAACTCAAACAGAGTTCTCTTCACCGTCTCCTCCAAACCTGCAGGTTCTCTCCAGAGCTTTCAGGAACCGCTTCGTGGAGCTGCACTTTGATGAGCTGCCCAGCGGAGAGCTGGAGACCATCCTGCACCAGAGGTGTCACCTGCCTCCATCCTACTGCACCAAGCTGGTCAAGGTCATGCAAGACCTACAGGTAATAGCACATCCCTGTGTTCATATCAACCTTGTTCACTTCCTCGTATCTTTTTCTTCTTTTTTTTACTCACGGTCTGGCTTGTGTTTTTCAGTCTTTACGCAGGGGCTCGTCCGTGTTTGCGGGGAAACAGGGCTTCATCACCCTCAGAGACCTGTTCCGCTGGGCCGACCGCTACAGGCTGGAGGAGCAGACGGAGGCCTCTCAGGACTGGCTGCAGCATCTGGCTGACGACGGTGAGGCTCGTTGGATGTTTTTCTGTTCAGTTACCAGCTACATACCTTTGCTCCGGTCAAACCCTAAACAAAGCCGCCGTCTCCTCCACCAGGATACATGCTGTTGGCAGGACGTGTGAGGAAGCCAGAGGAAGAGGCCACCATTCTGTCCATCCTGGAGAAACACTTCAAGAGGACGGTGAACCCCGAAAACCTGTTTTCTCAGAAACAGGTGACCAGCCAGTTCAGTGAGTACAGCTTTACTTTTCAGACACTTTGTTATAACACTTGAGGAAGCAGAGAAAGCAGCATCGACCTTGTCTGGTGAACACAATGTCACATGGTCTCGTGCTCTAATCTCCAGGTCCCTTCATCGACAGCATCGCTGGAGTTCCTGAGGAGTTCCGCCACGTGGTGTGGACACATGGGATGAGGAGACTGGCTGTGCTGGTGGGACGGGCGCTCCGGTTTGGGGAGTCTGTCCTGCTGGTAGGAGACACCGGGTAAGAAATAACTGTGTATAAAAGACACATTTATTGTGAGTGTGTGTACTTGTAAATGTACTTTATTTATACAGCCCTTTACAACAACCCTTTCAGTGAACTTTACAGTGCTTTACAGTAGATAATAAATAAAAAGGAATAAGTAAAGACTCTCTTTCCTGTTTCCTCACCAGATGTGGAAAAACTACCATCTGCCAGCTGTTTGCTGCTTTGGCTGGACACAAGTTTTTTTCAGTCAACTGTCACCTGCACATGGAGACGTCTGACTTCCTGGGAGGCCTGCGACCTGTCAGACACTCACATCAGGTACTGAAGGAATTTCCAAATCTATAAGCAAAGGAACAATTTAGATATGCAGATTCTAAGCCAAAGTAATATTCAACAGTAAAAACGTAGATAAACCTTATTAATCCTGGAACTTGTTAGTATAGAAAATAGCCCAGAAATATTACATTTCATATAAACTATTGATTTTCCTTCAGCATATTCAATTAATTCAATAACAGAAACTAAATTAGGGCTATTTTTCAGCTTAAACATCAGTATGGAAAGAATTTAATCACTTCTCTGCTTTTTTGCCGAGCACCTCATGATTTTTTAATTTTTTTCTTCTCTGAGTGTGCGCTCCCTCTCCACTCCTAAGAATTTAATCAGGGAAATGTCATTTGAAGTGGATGTATGGCACTGTCTTCTGGGAGAATAATGCAACAACTGTGTGTGTGTGTGTGTGTGTAGCCTGATGGAGAGGACGGCAGACTGTTCCAGTGGCATGATGGTCCCTTGGTGCTGGCCATGAGGGAGGGCGGAGTGTTCCTCATGGACGAGATCTCCCTGGCAGACGACTCAGTGCTGGAAAGACTCAACAGGTGCAAACACAAACACACACACACACACACACACACACACACACACACACGCCAGTACATCATTGTCAACAGGGAATATTAGGCCTTTTCAGAACTTACAGTGTCACACTTCACTACACTTTGATGATGATATCTACTTATATCCTCATACTATATGTCGCAAACGCACACAAACAGCATCAGAAACAGTTCCACATCGCTCTAAAAAAGTCCATGGACAATGCATTGTTAATGGTGTTAAGTTGTGACCTGCACATTCACCACGCTATGAGATAGTAAGGAACATTACGAGACAGAGTCGTTTTCAAGGCAAATGTAGAAACTACTTGCTGAAAAACTGCCCCCAACGTAAAAGGATAAATCAGTTCCAACATGAAATGTCAGCCCCAGAGAAAAGCCCCTAACAATGTGTTGTTTGTTGCCAGTGTTCTGGAGACAGAGAAGTCCCTGGTGTTGGCAGAGAAGGGCAGTGGAGACAACGACGACGTGGAGCTGATCAGAGGAGCTGCAGGTTTCCGTCTGGTCGCCACCATGAACCCTGGAGGAGATTTTGGCAAGAAGGAGGTAAGATAAAAACTGTTTCCACTGTGAAACCTCCCATCCCAACAGAGGGATTGAGCTTAGTGAATTTGAACCTACTACATGTCATTTTCAAACTCGTTGTGGGTAGAGTCTGACTTTTGTGTGTCTGTGTTTTGGGACAGCTGTCTCCCGCCCTGAGGAACCGTTTCACAGAGATCTGGTGTCCTCAGAGCAACAGCCGCAGCGACCTGGTTCAGATCATCCAACACAACCTGCGCTCCGGCCTCTCACTCGATGGTAAAGTAGTTACAGATGATCATGTCCAATGCTGCAACTGATTTCAGTTACAGAAAAAAACATGTCGTTTTAAAATGTATTTTCTTTTCTTGCTTTCTGAATTATACATTAAATATTTGGACTAATTTGTTTTAGTTTTGTGAAACTTTGACCTCTAGTAACCTGTGCATGATAATTATTACGACATCACAATTATTGTTGATGTGGCTGAATGAGTTATTAGATGATAGCTGACCGAAGTGTTTTTTTGTTAATTGACTGGACAGTT
This sequence comes from Decapterus maruadsi, assembly GCA_030347415.2. Classification (NCBI taxonomy): domain Eukaryota; kingdom Metazoa; phylum Chordata; class Actinopteri; order Carangiformes; family Carangidae; genus Decapterus; species Decapterus maruadsi. The sequence continues at coordinate 8,919,614 of CM064891.1, read as the reverse complement.
GAGATAAACAGGAAATTTAGCCTCTGTTGTATATGGGGTGCCTGCTCAACCCAGTGAGCTATACGACACCCCAAGAGCATTTTAACATTTGCTTATCAGAGCAAATCTATCATCTAATCAATCAGTTACATTATTTAATTGTTGTCACTGATGTTGTTTCTTTCTCTGAATCAAACCATTATGTTGTCACTGATGTTGTTTCTTTGTGAACACCTCTCTGAATCAAACCCAGGCTGTGATATCGCAGACCTGATGCTGGACTTCATTGAGTGGCTGACGCGGCAGGACTTCGGCCGCCGCTGCATCCTGAGCGTCAGAGACATCCTGTCCTGGGTCAACTTCCTCAACACTGTGTGCGAGCGCGACGAGGACGGCTTCATGACCATGGGAGCCCTGGAGGACGAAGAGGAAGCCGAGTGGGACCTCAGGCTGGACACCGTCACCGCCTTCATACACGCTGCCTGTCTGGTCTACGTAGACGGCATCGGCTCCGGTGAGCTCATGGCCTCGGTTTACTTCTGCTGAGAGTTTGACAGTCAAAGAACATTATTTTGAGAAATGTCTCTCCTTTTTCTCTCAGGAACCACGGTGTCCTTTGCCGACAATGCCCTCCTGGCTCGTCGGATGTGCCTGAACTTCCTGCACCAGCGACTGAGCAAGATGACGAAGCTGGATCAAGAGATGATGGACGCTCTGAGGGTCTACGACAGCAACCTGCCACGGAAACCTCAGTGGGGAGAAGACTTCTTCGGCATCGACCCCTTCTACATCGCTTTAGGTTGTATAGTAAATTCTATATAGTAAATGCTTCTATAGTCAATTTACAAGATGCTTTTTTATTCTAGGGTGTTGACCACCTCTTATATTATCTGCTTTCAATCATACCTTATTACACTTACTGTAGGGCCTGATTTAAAATAAGGAGCTCTAAATTGCGTGCTCCTGCTCACCCACTCATACACCATCATTTTACAATTTAAAAGATCAAGCTTTAAAAAAACAGCAGTCAATGATGATGAGATGTGATAAAAATACAGACACGCACACATGCACGTACAGACACACACACAAGTTATGGGGAAGAGAAGCTCAGATCAGTGTTGAGCAGCAGGTGCAGCTCACTGTCTAACCTACATCTTACCTGCGCGTCTCCCTCAGGTCCTCAGACCGAGAGCCGTCACCTGTCAGAGTACGCCATCGCAGCGGGCACCACCGCCATGAACGCCCAGAGGCTGCTGCGGGCGCTGAAGCTGCAGAGGCCCGTGCTGCTGGAGGGCGCGCCGGGAGTAGGGAAGACCAGCCTGGTGGCGGCGCTGGCAAAGGCTTCTGGGAACCATCTGGTCAGAATCAACCTGTCAGAGCAAACGGTAAGCAATGATGTGGATGTCCAGAAGCTGCTCATTGTGCTCCGAAATAAAACGTTGATACTGATGACATGTACCCCCCCTCCCTTCCCTCCTTTTCAGGATGTCACCGACTTATTTGGAACGGATCTCCCGGTGGAGGGAGGGAAAGGAGGGGAGTTTGCATGGCGTGACGGCCCCCTTCTGGCTGCGTTGAAGGCAGGTCACTGGGTCGTCCTGGATGAGGTACGTTCACACATTTTCTTTTTTTTCTTTTTTATTCATGTATTTATTTTGCACACACATATCGTTTAAAATAGTATGAACAATTTATTATTATGATTGGGATGTGCAAAGGGAAGGTATGAAACCCAAAAGGGCTTCTATGAAAACCTCACCCATGAAGAACATAATCAAAAACCACATGTGTTACAAATAAAAAGTCTGGGATTGTCGCAAACAAAATGTATAATGGTTGAACTGGCTTGCTGTCCCTGCACTCACAGCTGAACCTGGCCTCTCAGTCGGTGTTGGAGGGTCTGAACGCCTGCTTCGATCACAGAGCAGAGATCTACATCCCTGAACTGGGCATGAGCTTCCAGGTCCAGCACGAGAAGACCAAGATCTTCGGCTGCCAGAATCCCTTCACTCAAGGTGGCGGCCGGAAGGGACTTCCCAAGTCCTTCCTCAACAGATTCACACAGGTAGAGAACCTTCAAGAGCAAAGGAAATGACACAAAGATTTACATTTATTCTTTCATTTGTTTCCCCTCTTTGCTTCTTTCTTTCTTTCTGTCTTTTTTTCTCATCTCTCATGAAATGTGACTTCTCCCGCTCTAGGTTTTTGTCGACCAGCTCACCAGCAAAGACATGGAGTTCATAGCCGACTCCATCTTTCCCAACATTGACAAGGAAGTCGTTGCTAAAATGGTGGAGTTCAGTAACAGGGTAAGTTTTTCTCTTCCTGGGATCATGCAGGTCTGTGACTCTCTGCTGGAGGAACCTCATGTGCTGAATAAGACAGTGTTGTTCCCTCCAAAGACACAACACCAGGCAGCATTTAAAGCTGATTGAGAAAAAATTAAAGATTTGTTAATTCAAAGATTTTTCCCCCCCATAGCTGGTCCAGGAGGTGTGTGTGGAGCGGAAGTGGGGTCAGAAAGGAAGCCCCTGGGAGTTCAACCTGCGTGACATGTTCCGGTGGTGTCAGTTGATGCAGGCCGACCAGTCGCCAGGATTCTTCAGTCCTGGGCAGCATGTGGCTCTGGTGTACGCTGACAGGATGAGGACGGAGGCTGACAAGGCTCAGGTATGCTGCTCTGCCCAAACTCTGCTCTAATGGCAAGCTCATAAGACACTTTACTGCGTAGGTTGAGTGTAGGTTCCACAGAGCTGAAGACGTTGGGTCTATCTATGTTCTTCACATCTGGTGTTTGCATTCGTGCACATACTGTATTGAACCCATTATTCTGTTAACCCTAACCCTCCCTCCCTGTCCCTCTCAGGTGCTGTCTGTGTTCAGGAAAGTGTTTGGGGAGGACTTTGAGCCGTACAGCGGCTCCAGACAGTTCCACATCACACCACTCAACCTGCAGGTGAAAACAAACACAAACCTTGTCCTGATTTTCACCAGCAGATGTTTGAAATCATCAGGGCAACAACAACGAATCGATAAAAGTGGAGCGTTAAGAGTGTAGGGAAGAAAAGTAGCAGAATGATGCAGTAATGCAACTTGACGGACACAATCTGCCATAAAACACCACAGAAGAAGAGTGGAGAGCCGGTATTTTAAAACACTGAGCGAGATGGAGAAACTGTTGTGAAGCTATTTGACATCAACATTTACTGTAGTTGATTTTTTTCTTTAATTATTCTTAATAATTTATTATTATCACATTGGGTGCATTTGTGCTTTTGCACCTTCAATTTGAATTAATCCGATTCACAGACTGAATGAAAAAATAATCAACCAATTAATCAATTATTAAAATAATCATTTGTTGCAGCCCTAGAAAGCATGTGAACAAAGTTCAAGGCTTCTTATCCATGGGTTATTCTTTGTAGGTGGGCTTCTCAGTCCTGCAGCGCAGCGGTGGAGCCCCTGTGGCCCTGGACCCCCCGCTGTCCATCACACACCAGGCCCTGCGGCCCCTGGAGTCCCTCATGAAGTGTGTGGAGATGGGCTGGATGACGATACTGGTCGGCCCCACAGCCAGCGGGAAGACCAGCCTGGCCAGGCTGCTGGCCCTGCTGACCGGACACCGCCTCAGGGTGATGGCCATGAACAGCGCCATGGACACCACCGAGCTGTTGGGCGGCTTCGAACAGGTAACCATGACGTCATGTTCCAACTTTGTTGAACCTCCTTCACAGTGAAGAAACACCGCACCACATCAATCTGTGTTCTTCTCCTCGTCTCAGGTGGACATCATGCGGCCCTGGCAACAGGTGCTGGAGAGCGTGGACTACATAGTTGCCATGGTAATAAGACGGGGCCTGATGTCGTTAGACATGGGCATCCAAGACACAGAGTTCCTGCTGCAGACCTGGGGCCTATTCTGCCACTGGCTGAAGGACAAAGGGCTGCAGAAAAATGGAGGAACGGTCGACTCAGAAGCTCTGAACAAGCTGGAGGTCATCATCCTGCTGCTGCAGAAGCTCAACACCAAGCTCAAAGTTTTCACCGGTAATGAGGACAAAGGGGAAAACTGGATATAAGAATGAAGATTGTGTTTCTGTTGTTGTAACGTGTCTGTGTCTATCCACCAGACATGTCCAAGCTGCAGATGGACTTCACGCTGCTGAAGGAACGTACGGCTCAGCTGGAGGATGGCTGGACCAACGGAGGCTTTGAATGGCTGGACGGTATGCTGGTCCAGGCCCTGCAGGCTGGTGATTGGCTGCTCATGGACAATGTCAACTTCTGCAGGTGAGGACATAAAAATGTGTATGTCTGCTCGTCACATGTCTGTTGAAATCTGAAATAAATGGTATATGATATATTTTCCTGGAAAGAAATGCAACATGTTCCCCTCCCATCCCATCCACGGATAGATATTTTTTGTACTATCAATTTAAAATGATCATATCTCTGGTTTTTAATTCAAATACGGTGCTTTGAAGACGTCATGTGATCTGATCATGTGGTCGTGATCATAGACGCCAGTGATATCAAGAAAATCATAGTCAAGGCTGAAAGAATTCAACCTAATAAACTGAGAGAATTGAGCTAACGGTGTGTTTTCTGCCTAGTGCCTCTGTTCTGGACCGTCTGAATGCTCTGCTGGAGCCTGGTGGATCCCTCACTATCAACGAACGAGGCGTCATAGACGGAAAGACACCTCAGATCACCCCTCATCCGAACTTCAGGTAGAAATGAAAGCGTGTTGTTTTCGTTTTGATGTCGTTAAAAAAAGAAAAAGGCCAGTGCTCAGGTGAGTTGTGCATTGTGCAGGTTGTTCCTGACCATGGACCCTGTGCACGGGGAGCTCTCCAGAGCCATGAGGAACAGAGGGGTGGAGATCTACATCCCTGGGGAACATGAGGGGATCTGCTGGGACTCGCTGGACCTGAAGACCCTGCTTCACACTGCCGGGGTGACAGGAGACTGCGTGTGCGATCTGCTGATTGAAATACACAAAGGCATCAAAGCTGCTATCTGGGGTAAGTCCTGTCATGTCAACAGATCAACTCTACTAAATGTCTGTTTCCTAGAAGTGCTAGAAGTGACCAAGCCAAAAGAATAAAG